>CM063114.1:58289686-59771052 GCA_031841125.1 Acanthococcus lagerstroemiae | reverse complement strand
TCGGGTCACCTTCCGACTGGAGCTGACCACTGCCACCTGTAGTCTCCTGGTCAGGTTGTTCACATACTGGTCAATTTCTTCTGTGCTATTTATTAGGTTGATCGGCTCAATGGCCATCTTCTGTATCTCTTCTTTTAACCTCTCCGGGCAGGTGACAGTGGTCGGTTCTTTTCGTACTTCTCTTGTTTCCTTCATGATGACCTGTATCAGCAGGTGGTCGCTCAGGGAGTCCTCGTCCAGTAAAACTTTTACTTGTGGAGAGACCTCCCTGCTGCAGATATAATCATTTACGCCACTGATGTCCCCCCGTCTCCAGGTTATGTCTGGGGGATTGCGTAGGCTTAGTCCACTGGTAACGAGAAAGTCTTCGAACACTGCTCCCCGTTCGTTGGTAGTGTAGCCCTGCAGCAGTGCCGTCCTACAGTTGAAATCTCCGAGCACCACCACAGGGCCCTCAATGGAGTTCAGCATTTCTGTAGCGTTGTCGATAGTCGCCTCCATGTTTTCGTTCGGGGAGCAGTATATGGCAACCATTGTTGTCCCCGCAATTCTGACGGCTACCACATCTGGGAAGATGTTGGGTAGGGGCGTATGGTAAACATCCGCCCGGACAAGAATGGCTGCCCTCCCACTGACTGTCGAATTCCATCCTGGGGCACTGATCCTGCCTCTCGTTACCAGTGGCTCCGTCAGCACTACAAGGTCGTAGTTTCCTGCAAGGGCAACCTGCTGGACATGGTCCATCGCTGCCCTTGCATGGTTGGTATTGGCATATAGAGTTTTTATAAAGCTGGCCATCACTCGTCCATGACTTCAACAGTGGCTGCTGGGGGAACGTTTGCAGTTGCTGTTGTGGGATCCTCTTGCAGCTCCTCCGATCTACTGCTGCTTCTGCTAGGCAGTTTTGGGCGCAGTTTGGCTTTTAAGTTCTGCAGTGAGATGCACGTTCGGTCTCCTGTCTTATGATTGGCACTCCTTTGGCGGTACCTCGGGAGCCCAGCTTCTTTTGCCCTTCTGTTATACTCGCTGCAGTCCACGCATGTGCCCTGCTGCGGTGCGGGTATTTCTGCTTCCAGCCGGCAGTGCTTCTCCCTGTGCCCAAGCTGGTGGCATCGACTACATCTCATGATTGTTGGGCTGATGTCTAGGCGCCCAATGGTCCACCCCAGTCTTAGCCTCCTCTTCCCACTGGTTGCCATTTCCTCATAGAGCTGAGGTGAGGCTTCGATCACCGCCAACTGGGTCTCATTACTGTTTTTGTATGACACCAGACTTAGGTTATGGATTGCACCTTTGAATTCCCTTGTCACGTAGTACGTGACCTCGTCCAGTGTCATACCACAGGGAACGTCGTGCAGTCTCACCTGGGTATTTCTGATTGTTTCCTCCTTTATTTTGATGTTGTGAGCCTTTTTCGTCACTGCTTCCTTCAGCCGCTGTGCCTTTTCTTTGTTTTCGCAGGTTACAAGGACAGCGCCTGATGGGAAGGGGACCGTATTTTTTATTCCTAGTTCCCTGGCTGACATTGTTTGAAGCTCCCTTATTGGCGGTGACGTGCTGCCTTCCGCTGGAACCACCAGCACGGCATTTGGGTTCTTTTTTTTCGGTTGGAGGGTCACTTTCCGTTGTCTGTTGGCCTCTCTCCTGTTCTTGCCCTTGGACACAGTCCTCCATTCCCCTTCCTGTGGTTGCTGTTGCAGCGGCGGCCTTTGTTGTTGGCCCTGCTGTTGCGGCTTGTTTCTTTGCGGTTGTTGCTGCTGCTGCTTCTTCTTCTTCGGTTGCTGCTTTGGCTGTTGTTGCGGCTGCTGCTTTGGTTGTTGTTGCTGCTGTTGCTGCGGCTGTTGGTTGTGCTGTCTTTGTCCCCTGCTGGCTTCCCCGCTTGGGTTCCCGGATGTTCCGGGTAGTGGGGGCTGGGAAGTCGTGCTTTTTCGTACAATCTCAGCCATGGTCGGTCTTTTGGTCTCAATTATAGGTCTCAACTCTTCCTGGATCATGCGCCTCAGCATCTCCTGCATTGAGGATGCCTGGGAGTGGTCCAGCCCAATTGCTGTTGCCGCCGCTGCTGCTACTGGGGTGGTGTCTCGACTGGCTAGTCTCTCCTTTCGGAGCTTCTCCACCTCAGTAGTCAGCCTCTGGATTTGCTGCCGCATTTCATCAAACATCTTTACCAGTCTGCTTTTTTCAGCAGCCAGCTTATCCTTCTCCCTCCTTTCCTCCTCCAGCTGTTTTTGGAGTACCTCGGCTGTCTGGATGGGTTGCTGGAGTTCCTCTCGTAGTCGTTTAATCTCGTTCTGGGCGGTGTCCAGCTGCTTCTTGTACAATCTAGCCTCCTCCCTAGCAGTAGTCAGCATTGGGTCGACTTTTACGGGGCTGTTTGTAGGGCTTGGGGTTTGGTTTACCTTCACCCGTTTCCTATTTGCGTTCCTGTCATCATCTATCTTTGATGGTGAGGAGAGACCAAAAACCATCGTTGTTTTTCCTGTTGTCAGCGATGGCGCGGACTTCTTTCGCATGAAGTTATACATGCCTCCACTGCCCGGCGATGATAGGGGTGTGGCGAAGGGGGGAGTCAAGTTTGGTGTCGAGCTTGCCGACTTGCCTGACAGCTGGCTCGAATTGAGTTTGGTGGCAGTTTCGGCTCGCTTCTCCATTTTTGCCCGTTCCTTCCCAACTCGGCTTTTCCTGCTGTTATATTCTCTGTCTGATTCGCCTGGCAGTCGTGCCAGGACGCCATAGAATTTCTGCCTCTCTTTACTTGTGAGGACTCGGTTGGGTACTTTCGGTTGCTTCTGCACGTCTACTTCTTCTATCTCCTCTTCAGAGTAGTTTACTGCTGATACTTTTCCCTTTCCATCCAGTGGAGTTGTGATGTCTTCGACTGGGATTTCCTGGCCTTCTCCTTCATCCAACGTGTCGTGGGCCTTGGGGCCTTGGTCCTGGTTAGTGTGGGAGGGTGCTGTAATGGGGCCTGTCCCCTTTGGTTTCTCTCCAAGTGTAGTTTTGCTCGTCTCGTTGGCTGACGATCCGGCAGGGCAACGGAGCCAACCCCCACCGTACCGGGTACCGGGCTTTCACCGGCCGGCATTATCTTTCTCTCGGACATCGTACATCATTTGTTCCACCAATAACGCTGGTGGACCACGCCAGTTTATCCCTGCTGGCAGGGGGTGAGATGTTGACAGAGTTGAGTAGAGTACACGTGATGGGGGGTTAAGGAGGGGGAATTTGAGGAGGGTAAGGGTGAGGCGAAGAGATTAGAACAGAACCCTCGGGTCATACTCCCATGTCGCTAGGGTTACAGGAAGCCGCTTACTTCCCAGTATGACCCAATTCTTGGTGATGGGTGATACAACCAGAGGGGGTGACTGGGTGAACCTCGGCCGAGACTGTGAGAGATGGACGGGGGACTGGAAGGAAGGAAGGTGACGGTGGCATGCGGGGAGAGGTCCGCATGTCGGGGGTGCGATCTTATACTATTACATCTTATGATTAACATATGCTAAGTAGCCGGTTCGAGTTCGCGAAGACCGCAACTTCCCCTATTCCTTGCTGCTGAGGGCCGGCCCTCGTGCTCTGCAGCTCGGCTGTCCCTGGAGTCCGCCGGCCACAACATTGCTGTTGGACCTTGGGATTTGGCATGTGCAATGCGGCCTGATCTTCGACCCGGCCGCTAGCCATCTCCCTATGCAATGCAGAGTACCAGGTGGGTTTATCTGTCGGAGTTTTCCTTCTCCTATCGCCTGGATTTTCCCTGTCCAGCAGTGCGCTCCGCGGAGCCGGCACCGACACGGCAGTACGTAACCTGTCAGGGGACGGCAGTACGTAACCCGACAAGTCGGACGTGAAGGCGCCCCCCTTCAGACGTGAAGGCGTGCCGCCACCGAGCCCCCCAGACCAGCGCCACTGGCCAGGCCAAGAACGACGAATTTTGAATTTTGAACAAGGCCAAGACATGTGGGTTCCATACTTCTTTACTTCTAATGCTCCTGGACCCGCCGAAAAGAGCATTGCACAGTGGTCCGCGGCCATTTCTGGCACAGCAGACGGAGGTTGAGTCCTCCATCCACTGCCCCCCTATCCGCCACCTGGGGACGCGCCCGGTAGATGATGTGCCACCTTGTCCCTTCATCAGTGGCCGAGGCCCCCGACCAGGGGGAAACACCTTTTGGGTGCCCCCCAAGTGGGGGCCCCGGCCCCCTCCGGGGGCCGGGAACCTAACCTAACCTAACCTAACCTAACCTTTTTTTTTTTTTTTTTTTTTTTTCTTTCTGTCTCCCCGCGCACTTGCCGGGCCCCGAGGCCAAAGTGGGGCCCGTATCCCGGTTAGGCCCACGAGGAGGGGGCGCTGCTTCTTGGGAGGGAGGGATGACTTTCACAGTCATTAATTTACTTTACAATCTTAGTAATAAGTTTTGTGCTTTCATTTTCCTCTTCTTTTTGGTGGTCAATCTTCAGGTTGTGGGGGGGGGAGACTGTAGCGCCTGTTGGTTTCTCAACCTGTTGGCTTCTCAACAGTCCCTCCCTTCTTCCACCCCTTTTACCGGTTGCTTGGGCAAGTCTGCTTATTGCTCTTTCTTGGTCAGGTCTTCGTCTTCTTTTCTATCTCCTGTTCCTCCATTACTATCCTCCGCCTTGGCATCATAGGAACCCGCGCCCTACACCCTTTCGGGGTCAGGCAACGAGGGGATGCTCCGGGCCATGAGTTAGCTTGGGTTCTCTAAAGCCCAGAGAGTGGCAACTGTCCTTGAGATGTACTGCCTGCTTCGAGGGCACCGACCATCCAGAACTGGAGGCCTTCCAACTTCAAAGCGTGGACAGTACTTGAGGATATGCTCGGCCGATTCCTCTTCATCTGGGGAGCACGAGCATGATGGTGAGTCTACTTTTCCAATACGGTGAAGGAAGTTCTTGAAGCAGCCGTGGCCACTCAGTCCTTGGGCCAAGTAGAAGTCCAAGTCCCTGGGAGCCTCGTTCACAACCTTAGGAAGCAGGGTCTTGGTCCAACTTCCGTGAGGTGCTTCTTCATACATCTTCTGCCACTTCTGAGTAGCACATCTGTCGACTGTCTTTCTGTATTCTGTGGGAGACACATGGAGTGGATCCCCCGGCAAGGGAATAATTGAGTTCCCTGCAGGGGCCCAGCCTTTCTTTCTACAGGTCAGAAGTGACCCAACAGCAATGTCCAGGATTAGCGGCCGAGCACCGCAAATAACTGTGGCAGGCTGGTATGATACTGTCCGATACAATCTGGCACAGCATAACACCATCCTGCGGTGGAGTCGGTTAATAATTTGCCGGTTGGCGTCAAGTCGGTGGGAGAAGAGTGTTGCTCCGTAGCGAAAGTATGCACCAATAGTGCCATTAAACATTATACGTCTAGCTTGGTTGGAGTAGCCAAAGGTGTTTTGGCAAACTGCCACCAGTCGAGGGATGACCTTGTCCGCTTTTTGACACATGTACTGAATATGTGGTGACCATTCCAGGTTGCAGTCGAGGATCATACCCAGGTACTTCAGCTCGGGCTTAGATTCAATTGCAGAGCCTGCCAACTTGATAGTGATTGTGGGTGGTCTTCTGTGCCGGAACTGATTGCCAAGGAACACAATGACTTCCGTTTTCCCCGTGTTTAGCTGGAGACCAGCGGGGGCCACCAGTTCTTCCATCAGGATGACCATTTCCTCAATGCGATGTTTTATCTGATTGTCCGTCTGGCTATGTACTATTAGCAGCGTGTCGTCCGCATAGCAGGTAATATTTATATCCAGAGCTTCAACTGCCTTAATGACAGGATTGTAGGCTACATTCCATAGAGTTGGGCCCAGTACAGAGCCTTGTGGGCAGCCCTTCTCTAGATGTACAACAGCATTGCCGCTAAATGCTTTCCGCTCTGTGAAGTAATCACGAATTACCCGGGTAAGATGACTTGGGTATTCATTCCGGATGAGTTCATTCAAGATATGGTTCCAGCTCACATTGTCAAAGGCGCCTTTTATATCAAACGAGATTGCGCAGGTCAGGTTCCAGCATTCGCGACTCCTTGTGATCTTGTCCACAGCTTCGTGGATGCAGTCCTCAGTGCTCCTCTGAGACCTGAAGCCAAATTGGAATCTGGAGGTAAGAAGTTTATCATCTGCATGCTTCATGATCCGCTTGTTGAGACACTTTTCAAATGTTTTTCCAATAGTTGACAGCAAGGTGATTGGTCTGTAGGCTTCTGGAGTTGACGGATCCTTGCCTGGTTTGGGAATCCAGACAACTTTACCAGACTTCCATTGCGCCGGGAAGACTCCATATTGAAGGCATCCATTGAACAAATTTGGTAACAAGGATGGAGCTTCCTTATGAACTATTTTTAGGACCTTATAGTTCACCCCATCAGGGCCCGGTGCGGAGCGGTTACAGCTCTTCTTCAGGTACGTACTCACTTCAGCACGGGTGATATTTGAGACCTCTTCTTGATCTGTGGTTTCAGCGAAAACCAACTGCATTAGAGGTTCTCGTCCTGTAGGTCCAAGCTTAGCTGTTAAGAGTTCTTCATCACAGATCAGTTGTGATGGGGTGGTTCCGGCTTTTACAACTAGCTTATAAGGCTTCCCCCATGGCTTATCTTTTGTAGTGAAAGACCTCCAGGCAGCTTCCTTACTTCTCTTGATCTGGAGACAAATATCTTTCCTCAGGCTACGGGCAATCCTCCTCAGAGATTGTTTGGTGTCCAGATCTCTGCACCTAGTTGCCCGTCTTCTAGTTCTCTTCAGAGTTTCAAGGAGCTGTCTGATGGTTGGAGTCATCCAGTAGGAGGCTGTTCGAACAGGGGTGGAGACAGTGTTTGTTGCAACTAGATTAGATATCCAGTTAGTAATGGTGGCTGCATTGAGAGAGGTGTTATCTGCTGAGTCGTAGTCTAGGAGACGAGGGTGGGCGTTCACATCCTTAAGAATGTCTAGGACAGCCTCCATATCAAGCTTTTTCTTCATGACAGCTGTTGGAGCGACCCCAATTTCCGCTTGGAACACAATGAAGCTGTGGTCTGATAATGATTCTTTATCTAAAACCCTCCATCCTGTGACATCTATGCCACTGGTGAGGGTGTAGTCATTTACTGTCTGTCTGCCTTGGTGATTACAGGTTGGTGTTCCATTATTCTCAATTTTGAGGCCATGCTGGAGAATGAAGTCGTCCATGGCTATATCCCTTGGTCGAGTGGCTGCATCAGTAAAGAGGCCATGTCTACAGTTTAGATCTCCAAGTAGGATAACTCTATCTTGACGCTCGGTTATTCTTCCAAGAAGTTGAAACTTCTCAGTGCACCCTGGATCAGTTGGGGGTAAGTATACTGCAATTATTATTACAGTACCAATCCTGGCCACTACTGCGAAGTCTTGAAGTGACTGAATATACTCCACTTGAAGAGTTCTCTTATGAAGAATGGCAACCCTCTCAATTGATATTTGGAGCCAGCCAGGTGTACTGGACATAGATCCATGGTAGAAGTGTGGTTCAGTTATCACAATGACGTCTGAGCCTACGTGGTTTGCAGTATCTATAGCAAGGTCTTGTGCACTCCTAGAGTGGTTGGTATTGATCTGGAGAAAGGAAACTGCCATGACTATACTGGTTCAAATCCTGGCCTCCTGGCCAGAAGGTATTTTCTGAGGAGAGCCGCTTTTGTAGGGCATTGGCTGGAACCTGCCTGATGGGCAGTTTTTCGAAGACGAGATCTGGGGAGGCCAGCATCTACAACCCTAGAGTTGAAAATCCTGCAGTCAAGGCATGCGTTAGGAGACCTCTCCATCAGCTCCTTGACTTTTGATGGGATACCAGGGCAGTGGTTTTTGGTATGTCCAAATACCATACAGTTGTTGCAACGCATTAGGCTTGGCTTAGAGTCTATGCGGCATCTAGAGTAACCAATAAGGACAGATCTCCGGGAGGATAGGTTGTCATATAGTTTTCTGTCACATTTAATTACTGCGATGTTGGATCCTGCTTGGCCGGGGTTTTTATATGGGAGTAGAAGGACTTCAGCTGGGAGCTGGCCCGTCAGTGCCGCGATGTCCTCCTCCACATCAGTTTTAGTGGAACCTACAATCCCATGAATTCTTATTTCAAACTGGTCGATTTTCTTGTCTTTTTTCATCTTTAAACCAGCATTGGTGATCTTAGATAGTGTCTCTGCTGCTTTTAGTTCGTCGACTCGGAGCAATGCAGCTCCACTACTGAACTGGATGACGTTGTTAATGCCGGAATTGCGAGGCAGAATATTGTTTGCTTTCAGCACATCAGTAACTTTACCTTCGGATGGTGGGAGGATCAGGAGCTTCTTGCATTTGCTTGTCTGGGCAGCTGGATTACTCGGAGCGGGGGCTAGGGGGTGGGGCCCAGGAGGTGTGGGTTTTTTCTTCACTGGTGCTCTAGATTTCGCTGTGTCCAGGTAGGTACGAGGAGGCTGCTGCTCTAGAGATGGAGAGTTTCGAGTCATATCATGTGCATTCAAGGAGGCAGCAGTTTTGTTAGGCCTCGCCTTGCGCCTATCCTTCCTCTGCTGGGCTATTGGGTATTGTACTTCCCTTATGTCCAGGGGTGTGGAGACACTGCCCAATGTTTCAGGGGGCTCGGGATCAATGCTAGTACAGGGAGGACGCCGTTGCTGCACTGGGTTGGACTGTAGCTGCCGGTTTGCCAGCAGTTGAGGGATCCAGTTCCTCATTTTTTCCTCAATTATCCTGCCAATGAGGCTGGCGAGGTGGTCCTCTGAAGGTGAGTTTTCTGGAGTGGGAGAAGTTGCTGGAAGTACAGGAGCTGGCTTCAGTTGCTCCTTCAACTTAATGATCTCCGCCTCGGCGTTCTTCCGGAGTCTTCTTTCCTCTGTAATCTGGTCGATTAATTTTTTCAGCTCCTTATCCAGATTTGGAGTGATGGATGGAGCTGTAGGTTGCTGATTTTTCTTATGTTCTGCTATTTCTTTTTCAGCACGGATTCTCGCCAAACGCTCGGACTCAAGCTCGTTGGTGGCTCTCTTATTGCGCTCCTCAAGTTTTGCCATTCTCTCCTTCAGGTGGGCGATTTCAGCTTCCTGCACATCATGAATTGAGACATTTGAGTCGTCTGGTTCTTCTGTTTCTTTTTCTTCCAGAAACTTGGTCATCAGCTGCGTCTCCTTCTGTCGCCTGCTGCGGAATTCAGAATCAGTCTCATCATCAAGCTTGGGCTCCCAGTAGTGAAACGGAAGGTATTCGAAGTTTCGGAACCCAAGGTTCCTGATACGATCAAGGTGGGTCTTTGCTGACTTGTTCACAGGTACTGGGTGTGGAATCTTCTTCTTTGGGTATGGTTTCTTTGTATCTTGCAGAGATGTGGTTGTGCTCGTTTCGTTGGCTTTCGATCCAATGGAGGCAACGGAGCCAACCTCCAAAGTACCGGGTACCGGGCTTGCACCGGCCGGCGTTTTCTTAATTGTGGTCATTTCATGTCCCTGACTCCGCCATTATCGCAGGTGGACTGCGCCAGTTTTGCCCTGCTGGAAGGGGGTGAGGTGATTTTGACAGAGGTGAATAAGAGTACACGTGAGGGGGGTTGGGGGAGGGGGAGTTTGAGGAAGGTAAGGTGAGGTGAAGAGATAGGTGCAGGACCCTCGAGTCATACTCCCATATCGCACTGGGCTACAGGAAGTCGCTTACTTCCCAGTATGACCCAATTCTTGGTGAAAGGTGATAGCCGGAGGGGGTGACTGTTCCTCGGCCAGGACGGTGAGGTGTGTGATGGGGGAATGGTAGGAAGGAGGGTGACAGTGGCATGCGGGGAGAGGTCCGCATGTTTGGGGGCGCGATCTTATTTTATTACATCTTATATTAACTTACGTTAAATAGCCGGTTCGAGTTCGCAAAGACCGCAGCTTCCCCTATTCCTTGCTGCTGAGGGCCGGCCCTCGTGCTCTGCAGCTTGGCTGTCCCTGGAGTCCACCGGCCACAACATTGCTGTTGAGCCTGGGGATTTGGCATGTGCAATGCGACCCGGGTCGCTAGCCATCTCCCTATGCAATGCGGAGTACCAGGTGGGTTTATCTGTCGGAGTTTTCCTTCTCCTATCGCCTGGATTTTCCCTGTCCAGCAGTGCTCTCCGCGGAACCGGCACCGACACGGCAGTACGTAACCTGTCAGGGGACGGCAGTACGTAACCCGACAAGTCGGACGTGAAGGCGCCCCCCTTCAGACGTGAAGGCGTGCCGCCACCGAGCCCCCCAGACCAGCCCCACTGGCCAGGCCAAGAGCGACGAATTTTGGATTTTGAACAAGGCCAAGACATGTGGGTTCCATACTTCTTACTACTAATGCTCCTGGACCCGCCAAAAGGAGCATTGCACAGTGGTCCGCGGCCATTTCTGGCACAGCAGATGGGGGTTGAGTCCACCATCCACTGCCCCCCTATCCGCCACCTGGGGACGCGCCCGGTAGATGATGTGCCACCTTGTCCCTTCATCAGTGGCCGAGGCACCCGACCAGGGGGAAACACCTTTTGGGTGCCCCCCAAGTGGGGGCCCCAGCCCCCTCCGGGGGCCGGGAACCTAACCTAACCTAACCTTTTTTTTTTTTTTTTTTTTTATTTTTGGTATGGACTTTCTGAGCCAAATAGTCTCTTTTCTTGTTTTCAATTTAAATTTCTGTAGGACTTGTAGCCAAACTGTCCATTTTTTTTGGTGCATTGACTGAACCCTAGACCAAATGGGGTCAGTCACTTGCCGCCATGCCCCACACCCTTGCCGGACCCCTAAGTCCAAATGGGGTCCGTTGCCCGGTTAGGCCCGCGTGGAGGGGGGTGATGCTTCCTGGGTGGCTGGCTTCATGCGTAAGTACAAATAGTAACACTCTATGTTCTCCTCTACTGTTCCGCATACCTTCGAGTAGGTTTTCCGCAGAAACAGGGAGCAGCGCACAGGCGTTCTAAATTACTTATAATTAAGATGACCTACAATTAAGGTAACCTAATATGTTCTATTATATTCTACCATATCCTATCGTGTAGTCTATCAGTTTCCAGATCCAGGGTCATCAACCAGTGATAGCTGTCACCGGGCATATCCCTTCACTTTCAACCGTTCTTACCCACTTCTCCTCCTGCCGGAGCACCTTCCTTCCGTTTTCAGGGTCCTTGTTCGGTGATTCATACGGCTCTTTGAGTTCTTGTTGTTGATGTTGCTGGTACTCCTACATGCGGTTACTCGTCGTCGTCATTCGGTGCTGCCACTGGAAACAGAGGGTTCTCTGCCTCCCACAGTCGTCGCACTGTCTTTGCAGCAAAGTTGGCCCACTTTCTCCATTCTGCCGGTGTGGCCATTGGTGGGGGAACAGGTACGTGTGGTCCAGTCAGAGCGCACTCGGTGAGGATGTGTTCAGCTGACTGCATCGGTCCGGCAGCGCACTCGCAACGTGGACTGTCGCGCCGGCGCATCTTATGGAGGAACTCCGCAAAGCATCCGTGTCCGGTCAGCGCCTGGGTAGTCCAGAACGATAGGGTTATCTCGGATCTACGTCTGGCACTGATGGTAGGGAAGATAGAGTGCGTCCACCGCCCCGTGGACGCATCTTTCCAGCGTTTCTCCCAGCATTTGTCGGTGATGCGGCGGTACCGCTTGGCCAGCTGCACGAATGGTATCCCACCAGCGGAGGCGACATCTGCTTCCTCCTCTTCGCTCCCGCTGGTGCGATCAATGTCCGCCTCGTCGTAGTCTGTGTGGTCCGCAGCAGCGGCACCCACCGTCATTATCCGGAACTTGCCCGCTCTGGTACGGGTGACTTGGGGGTAAGGTCCCCAGTTGCTGACTGGCAGGCCGTGGCGAAGTAGCCACAGTACTGACCGCTCATGGATGGCGAGATCTATCGGAGCGAGGTCGGCCAGGACTAGAGACGCTTCCTGGCTTACAGTCCGGTAGGCGCGGATGCACAGGAGTGCAGCTTTCCTCTGCACTGACATGAGTGGCTGCCGTGCTGTACGCAGGACTGCCCGATGGTACCAGACGGAACTACAGTATAGCAGGTGCGTCTGCACGCATCCCTGCACCATAGTCCGTCTCGCTCTGAAGCTGTACCCGAACATGTTGGTGCATATTCGGGTCAGGACGGGGAGTGAGTTGGCTGCTCTGTCGGTAGCTTGTCGAATGTGTTCCACCCATGAGAGCTCGTCATCGAGTACCACTCCAAGGTACCGCATCGATGGTTTTGGGCGCACCACTGTTCCTTCTCCAACTGGCAGTTGGATCTGGTCCGGTAGTCTGCTTCTCCGGCGACACAGCAACAGCGCTTCCGTCTTGCTGGCGTTCAGCTCCAGACCCTTGGCCGCAAGTCGAGCAATTATCGTGTTTGTAGCCAGCGCGACAGTGCGCTGCAGTTCCTCGAAGGTCTCGGCGCTACAGATCAGCAGAGTGTCGTCAGCGTATGCCTGCACCGAAATTCCCGAGCTGATCGGTGCAAGCGTCGAGTTATAGCTGATGTTCCACAGGACTGGCCCCAGTACTGATCCTTGGGGGCAGCCTCTCTGGAGCGGCCACGACACGTCCCCGTTGATGATGTGGCGGTTGCTGAAGTAGCTACCAAGTGTGGCTATGACAAAGTGCGGAAAGCGCATCTCCTGCAGCGTCGTCATGGCGGTTGTCCAGCAGGCGTTGTCGAAAGCGCCGCGGATGTCAAGCGACAGAACAGCAGTCATCGCGTTTCTGGATCGGTGCTCCTGGATGGATGAGACGGCCGCCACTACTGCGTGTTCTGTTGAACGGTGAGCCCTGAAGCCGTATTGCCGCGGGTCCAGCAGGTTTTCATCCTCGAGGTGACGGTTGATGTGGGTTTTCAGCACTCGTTCCAGCGTCTTCCCCATGACTGACAGCAGGGTGATGGGGCGATAGCTGTCTGCCAGCTCCGGATCCTTGCGTGGTTTGGGCACAAATACCACGCGGCCTAGTTTCCAGAGGGCGGGAAAGTGTCCGATGGTCAGGCAGGCCGTGTACAGGCGTGGAAGCACCGTTGGATGGCACTTGTGTAGTGTTTTCAACGTTTTATGGTTGATCCGGTCTGGTCCTGGCGCTCTCCGGTTGGCCAAGTTCTTCGTCAGCTTGGTCACCAGACCGGTGGTCACCTTGGGTGGTGGCCCGGCGCTGCCTCTGATGTTGGTGGTGTCCACTGCGTAGCCGAGGGTCGGCTCAACAGCAAACTTCGCGGCAAGCAGCAGTTTGGTTGACTCTTCCTCGCTTGTCGTGTATGTTCCGTCGCCTCGGCGGAGATAGGGAATTGCTGCGCGTTCCGAGCCCTTGCTGACGGTGTAGGCCTTGCCCCAGGGCCTGTCAGAAGTGCAAAAGGCACGCCACGCTGCGTGCTTCGCTTCCTTCATCGCCTTCCTGTACGCCCGGCGGATGGTGCGCTGTACCTCGCAGAGCACTGCCGACCCTATGGGGTCACGGCTTCTCCTAAGCCGCGTGTTGATCTTCGTCAGCAGTCTTTTGAGTGGTGCCAGCTCGGCAGTCCACCAGTGGATCGGCGGCTTCCGCTCCAACGATTCAGAGGCCGCGTCAATGGCGCCCTGCAGCTGGATCTGAAGGCGCAGGGCGTACCCGTCAATCTGGTCTGGCGATGCAGGAGTCGGACAGGAGCCGAGGTCCAGCTGTTCGACCTCCCGGACCAGCCTCTCCAGGTTGAGGCGTGTGAAAGGTGGTCTGCGGTTGATCTCTCCATCAGCGCTGATAGTGACTAGCTGCAGAGCGTGATCCGAGAGGGAGTCTGTTTCGAGCACACGGACTCGCGATCTGGCCGCCGAGTGCTCGGGTAGCAGAAAGTAGTCGTTTACTCCCCAGTGCCCGGCTCGGTGGTATGTTGGTGTCCCGTCGTTGACGATTGCGAGTCTGTGAAGGTGCAGGAACTCCTCCAGGCGTCTTCCTCTGGCGTTGCTTTGGAATCCTGGGAGCAAGGCTGTTCGGCAGTTGAAGTCTCCGAGTATGCACACTTGCTCGTGTGCCGCCAGTAGGGTTTCCGATAGACCGGTGAGTTTTCCATCTAGCGGCTCGTTGGGTGAAGCATAGACGCTCAGAATGGAGATGCGCCCTATGTTCACCGCCACCACGTCGTCGTGCAGGCTCGATAGCGGTGTATGGTGGATGTCATTCCGGATGAGCAGCGACACTCTGCTCTTGCTCACCTGTTTCCATCCAGGGACTCGCAGTTGACCGTTGTCCGGGTGAGGCTCTGTGATGGCAATGATGTCTGCTTCCTCATCGCGTGCGGCCAGGAGGGCCACATCCATGGCGCGAGGGCTGTGGTTGGTGTTTGCATAGAGGATACGGAGATCAGTCATCATATTGGTCCGTAACCTCCATGGTTTGTCCATGGTTCGAGGCTGCGCTGCTACTGGCTGCATCACCTGCTGTAGCCGTTGTTGAACCGGAAGATTGTGAGGCCTCTCTCACGTCTTCAACGATGACTTTGGCCTGCGGGATGGCCTCATACTTCCTTTGGAGTGCTCTCTTGGTTGGGCACTGCGTTGATCCGGTTGGGTGGTCCGTGAACCGGCACCGAGACCGGCCTAGACCACTCTCCCTGACCCGCGCGTTGAAGGCGCGGCAGTCTCGACAGCTATTTGGGGTATCGTCTGCGTTGGTTGCTGGTGAGCTTGCTCCGCAATGCTTCTCGCGGTGCCCAAGCAGTAGACACTTGGTGCACCGAGGAAGGACGGGGCTGGTGTTGATGGGGCACGTCTGCCCCCATCCAAGTTTGACTGATCGGGTAGTCTGCAGTTTCCTGAAGAGCTCCGGGCAGACCTGTAAGACGGCAATTTTTCCGCGTGCTCCCTGGGCCTTGTATGCCACAAATATAACTTTTTGTGGTGCAAGGCCGGTACGGGCTCGGACTGCCTCCGCTAGGTCATGCTCGGTGACAGCTGCCGGTACTGCGTGGACACGGGCCTCCGCTATCCGTGGCTTAGGTGGCTCCTTCACGGTGACTGCGCCATTCTTCTTCAGGTCCTCTTTGAGAGCGGAGGCCTGGTCTGGGGTAGCACACCGGAACAGAGCGGCACCGGATGGGAATTGCACACTGGTGTGGATCCCAAACTGCCGCGGGTTGATGGTCCCTTGCTCCAGCACGGTCAGAGCCTTGGTTCCAGCCATGGTTGGCAGCACTAGGACTGCCGAGTCGGAGATCGTTTGCTTCCTGTTCCGGCGGGAAGGCTTCCTCTTCTTCTTCCCCGGCGTTTGTGTTGTTGGTGGCGCTGCTGCTGCGGCTGGTTGGGTGGGCTGCGCGTTCCTCCTGCGCTGCCGCCGGCTCTGGACGACCGTGAATCCGTCATCCATTCGCGTCGGTGGAGTCGATTTCCTCACCTTGTCTGCGTATGTTGGTGCAGCCTGGGTGGGGATGGACTTTGCTGCAGTGCTGGGCGGAGCATTGGTGGTTCCTGGCTGTGGGGTTGTCCCAGCTGTTGCCGGCTTAGGTCCGCTGTCCAAGGTCCGTGCCGGCTTGGTTGCCGACTTGGAGGCCGGCTTAGAGGTCTGGTTGGTTGCCGACTTGGAGGCCGGCTTGGTAGGTGCTGGTTTGCCGCTCCTTAGGTTGAGCGCCTCTAGGAACGGCGCGAGCAGCTCGTTGACCGTGTCCTTGATTTGACGGTCGACTGCTGCGGTTGTGGGTCCTGTACTGGCTGCTGTCGCTGGGCCAGTCATCTGGGCGTTCTTCTGCCTCTCTGCTGCCAGCTCCTTTGCGAGTCGATCTCGTTCGCGGTTGCTGTGCTGCAGCTCCAGCTGAAGCTGCGTCATCTGCTTCTGCAGCCCCTCCACTAAGGATAGGAGGCGCTGCATTTCGTCCTGTCTTGGTGGCCTTTGGGCCATGTCATCCCCTGAAGTGGCCGAGGGTGAGCTGCTCTCGATGGCCCGTTTGGCCCGTTTCTTGATTGGCGGGGGTTTGGAACGGCTCTGCGCCCCCGCTACAATAGCGGCAGCGGCGAGGCCTTCCCTAACCCTGCGGCTTCGGAATTGCTGCATCGTTTCTCCGGGTTGTCTTCCCGGAGTGCCATACAGTCGGTTCTTCGGTTTGATTCCATAACCAAACCGTCGGCCGCCTGTGTTTGCTGTTGTGGTTGTTGTTTTGTTACCTGCTGTCGTCTGCACCAGCAGGTTGGCAATGCGGGCTCTGTCTACCGCCATCCTCTCGTCCTCGTCCTCGTCAGTGTCCGAGTTTGGACACAGTTGAGGTCGCTGTTGTTGTTGTTGTTGTGCCGCCGGGTTGGCGGTGTGCTGCTCTCCATTCTTGGTTGACGACCTGAACTGGCTGGAGATAGTACCAGTTGCTGTCGTGTGCGGCCTTGCATGATTTAGGGACGACACCCTAGGACCCTCGCCAGCAGCCGTGTTGACTGGCGTAAGCCCTTTCGCCGTATCCGATCCGGCACGTTCATCATCACTATAGTTGTCCATCATGGTTGCTCTAGTTGAATGATTCTACCCATTACAGGCAGGGTCCCATACTTAACCCGAGCAGAAGAGGCCCGGAAGTGATGGTAGAAATTTAGCGAAAATTGGAAGAAAGATAGGAAAGAGTAGTAAAGAGAAGAAGTAGAGTTAAAGGAGCAAGTGGTCCCTGATAGTATGATAGATTTGACTGAAGGATGCTCCCGGGTTTGTCTGTCGGAGTTTTCCTTCTCCTATCGCCTGGTTTTTCCCCGTCCAGAGACACTGCCCGCAGACCCAGCGACAACAACGCGGTACGTAACCTGTCAAGGGGACGCAGTACGTAACCCGACAGTCGGACGTGAAGGCGCCCCCCATCCAGACGTGAAGGCGTGTCGCCACCAGCCCCACAGACAGTCACCACTGGCCAGGCCAAGGACGAGAATTTTGAATTTTAATTTTACTATGGCCAAAACGTGTGGGTTCCATATTTCTTTACTTCTAATGCTCCTGGACCCGCCGAAAAGAGCATTGCACAGTGGTCCGCGGCCATTTCTGGCACAGCAGATGGAGGTTGAGTCCTCCATCCACTGCCCCCCTATCCGCCACCTGGGGACGCGCCCGGTAGATGATGTGCCACCTTGTCCCTTCATCAGTGGCCGAGGCCCCCGACCAGGGGGAAACACCTTGGGTGCCCCCCCTAAGTGGGGGCCCCAGCCCCCTCCGGGGGCCGGGAACCTAACCTAACCTAACCTAACCTAACTTTTTTTTTTTTTTTTTTTTTTTTTTTTTTTTTTTTTTTTTTTGACCCCATCGCCGCCGACGGGCGACGAATGGGTGCGACTTGGCCGCCCCCCGACATTTTCAGGGGGTTAGTGGCCCAGCCACATGTCTTTAATGACATAGTTTTACAATATATACACAGTTACATTTTGTGGGTTGCCCCCCCACACTGACTTCAGCTTACCTATCAAGTCTTGGCTTCCATCAGCAGGGGGGGCTTACAATAACTAATCTAACTGCTACTGTCTTCCTCTTACCATTTACTTCCTCTCCTCTGGAACTTAGTCCGTCTTGGGGTCATTGGAACCCGTGCCCTACATCCCCCAGCAGACCAACATGTACGACGGCATATTGGTCCGCCGGAGGCGTCAGGCGACGAGGGTATCTTCTCTGTGTTCTTCCTGCTTCTCTCTGTTGTTCCTTCTTCTTTGTCCTCGATTCGGGTTTCACTTCTTCTTTCTTCCATCTTCGACCACCGCTTACATCCTCTCCTCGGGATTTCTCCGTCTTCGGGTCATTGGAACTCGTGCCCTACATCCCCCAGCAAACCAACATGTACGGCTGCATATTGGTCCGCCAGGAGCGTCAGACGACGAGGGTTCTGTCCTCCGTGAAGCGGGGATTCTCTTTCTTCCACAGGGCCAGCATAGTCTTCCGCATATACTCCCTGTGGGCATCCCCGACTTCATTCCAATCACCTGGTCGGCCCTCGCTCCACAACTCGCAGAGGCGGAACACGTGACGTGCAGTCTCTTCACCAACACCACAGGGACATGTGCTGCTCTCCCGGCGCCCTCGACGAAACAAGTACGATGCGAAACATCCATGTCCGGAGAGCGCCTGGCCAAGGAAGAAGTCCATCTTCTCTTCCTTGGCACTTTGTAGTCTTTCTTTCACATATGGGAACAGCGACATCGTCCACTGTGCCACCGTCGTGTTGGTGATCCACTGCCTCTGCCATTCGCGCAGTGTTGCCTCTCGAAACACTCGCCTGGCTTCCTGGATGCCCACGGTCCTCGCATCAATGCGGGGTAGATGTTTCCAGTCCTCCACTGGGATTTTATTCCTCACCAAGTGTAGTACACCTCTTTCTACAATCTGGAGGTCCAGTGGAGGCTCCGCATTGATGATGGCTGCCCCCGCTGTACTGACTGTTCGGTATAGCCGGCTGCTGATGGTGTCGCAGCGTCGCTTCACTCGGTCTATATGGCGTTTGTATCTTACTCCCTGCACTCGGTGGTAGTACAGGGAGGAGCAATAGAAGAACCGGCTGTAAATACAACCGGTCATCATTATTTTCCGTGCTCTCTGGCTATATCCGAACATCCGCTGGCACAGTTGGGTCAGTATCGGCAAGGTTTTTTCGCATTTCTCCCTCGTGTATTTCACGTGGGGCAGCCATGTCTCCTCTCGGTCCAGGATGACACCGAGGTACTTCATCTCTGACCGTAGGGGGACTGTCTCATTTCCCACTTGGAGCTCCAGTGGCCCGGTGTCCCTGGGGCCTGGCTGGCGGCTCGGAATGTCATTGTACAGCATTATCTCCGTCTTCTGCAGGTTCAATGACAGACCGAGCTCCCCCAGTAGTTCTTCCGCTCGGATAACGGCTCTTCGTGCTTGTTCTTGGACACCGGGCATTGTGCTGTCGCCAACCACCAGGAGGGTGTCGTCCGCATAACACACCACCTCTCCCGGCAGCTGTCGGATGATCCGGTCATAGGCTATGTTCCACAGGGTTGGGCCCAGCACCGAACCCTGTGGACATCCTCTTTCTAGCCGTCTGCTTTCTTCTTCATATCTCACAGTTCGATCCGTGAAGTATGACCGGATACATCTCGCTACGTATCCTGGAGCTCCTGCGTTCTGTAGTGCCCTCATTATTGAGCGCCATCTAACGTTATCGAACGCTCCTCTGATATCGAGGGACACTACAGCAGTCGCATCGTGGTGTACTCTGCTCCTCATGACAGTCCCCAAGGCAGCACGGATGGCTTTCTCAGTGTTCGTCCCTTTCCTGAAGCCATGCTGCCTTGCATCCAGGAATTGTTCCTCCTCTAGGGCTGACTGGAGGTGCTGGTTCAGCACCCTCTCCAGCACCTTTCCCATGGTGCACAGCAGGGTGATGGGTCGGTATGCATCCACGGTGCTGCTGTCCTTGCCTGGCTTGGGAATGAAGACCACTCTCCCATCTCTCCATCGCTTCGGAAAGTAGCCTAGAGCCAGGCAGGCAGTGTACAGCCTTGGCAGCACCGTTGGGTGCTCCCGGTGCAATATCTTCAACGTCTTATGATTTATTCTGTCGTCACCGGGAGCTTTCCTGTTATTCAGCTTCTTCACTATCCGACTCACCATCCCTGCTGTGACCTTCGGTGCGGGACCCGCTGTAGTGCCGATTTCATCCCACCCTCCGGCATTGTCTGGACTGAATTTTGCTTCTAGCAGCAATTTGGCGGATTCTGCTTCATTTCTGCATCTCCCTCCACCAGGACGCCTGAGCAACGGAATATCCCTACATTGGCCTTCAGTCGCCTTCTTCAGCGCCAAGTAGGGCTTTCCCCAGGCGTCCTTTTGGGAGCAGAATCTCCGCCAGGCAGCCATCTTCTCGATTTTCATCTCCTTCCTGTACTGCTGCCTGACGTGTCTCCTTATTTCGTCCAGTACCAATTGCCGGAGGGGGGTGTTGTCCTCCTGCGTTCTTTTTGCAATCCCCCGCAGCATTAGCTTCATTGTCTGAAGCCGGGGGGTCCACCACTGCAGCTTCCTGCTACGGATCACCTGCCGACTGGAGTTAGCCACAGCCACCTGTAGTCTGCCAGTCAGGCCGTCGACGTACTGGTCAATTTCTTCTACCCTGCTGATTTGCCTGACTGGTTCGATGTCCATTCTGCGTATCGCCTCCTGCAGTTTCTTTGGACAGGTGACTGTGGCCGGGTCCTTTCGTACTCCTCTTCCTTGGTTCTCTCTGATTGTTATCTGTATGAGCAGGTGATCCGTAAGCGAGTCCTCCTCGTGCAGGACTCGCACTTCTGGCGTGACTCCTCGGCTGCTGATGTAGTCATTCACGCCAGTGGTGTCCCCTCGTCTCCACGTTATCTCCGGGGATTGCGCAGGCTTAGTCCACTGGTAACGAGGAAGTCTTCGAACACTGCTCCCCGTTCGTTGGTAGTGTAGCCCTGCAGCAGTGCTGTCCTGCAGTTGAAATCTCCCAGCACCACCACAGGGCCCTCAATGGAGTTCAGCATTTCTGTAGCGTTGTCGATGGTAGCGTCCATGTTTTCGTTCGGGGAGCAGTATATGGCAACCATTGTTGTCCCCGCGGTCTTTACGGCTACCACATCTGGAAAGATGTTGGGTAGGGGCGTATGGTAAACATCCGCCCGGACAAGAATGGCTGCCCTTCCACTGACTGTTGGGTTCCAGCCTGGAGAACTGATCCTACCTCTCGTTACCAGTGGCTCCGTCAGCACTACAGCGTCGTAGTTTCCTGCAAGGGCAACCTGCTGGACATGGTCCATCGCTGCCCTTGCATGGTTGGTATTGGCATATAAAATTTTTATAAAGCTGGCCATCACTCGCCCATTCGCTCAGCAGTGGCTGCGTGTGCAGTCTCTGTGGTTGGCAGCTCCTCCGTTCTGCTGCTTGTCGGAAGCATTTTCGCTTTCAGTTTCCGCAGCGATGTGCAGGCTCTGTCCCCCGTTCTGTGCTCGGTGCTCCTGTAGCGGTACCTTGGCAGCCCCGCGAGTTTTGCCCTTCTATTGTAGTCGGTACAATCCACGCATTTCCCCTGCTGTGGCATAGGTATTTCTGCTGCCTCCAGCCGACAGTGTTTTTCTTTATGCCCCAGCTGGTGGCATCGGCTGCACCTCATGATGGATGGGTTTGTGTCGAGGCGCCCTGTGGTCCACCCCAGCCGTATTCTCTTCTTCCCGCTATTTATCATCTCTTCGTAGAGCTGGCGTGAGACCTCGATCACTGCCAGCTTGGTCTCATTGCTCTTTTGGTATGACACCAGACTTAGGTTTTGGATGGCGCCCTTAAATTCACGGGTCACGTAGTACGTGACCTCGTCTGGTGTCATACCACAGGGAACGTCATGCAGTTTCACCTGTATGCCTCTGGTAATTTCTTCCTTTATTCTTATGGTGGCTTTACCCTTCACCGCTTCCCTCAGTGTCTCTGCTTGTTCCCTGCTTTCGCAGGTTACCAGGACGGCTCCTGATGGGAAGGGGAGTGTCCGTCTTATTCCCAGGTCTCTCGCCGGCAATGACTGGAGCTCCTTCAGAGGTGGTGAGGTGCTGCCTTCTACAGGGACCACGAGCACTGCGTTTGGGTTCTTGATTTTTCTTATTTCCTTTTTGGGGGGGTTTGTTTTCGGTGTTCTCTTCTTGCTTTTACGCACCGTCTTCCACTCCCCTGCGGCGGTGGGTTGGGGTGGTTGTTGTTGTGGTTTCTGTTGCAGCGGCGGCCTTTGTTGTTGGCCCTGCTGTTGCGGCTTGTTTCTTTGCGGTTGTTGCTGCTGCTGCTTCTTCTTCTTCGGTTGCTGCTTTGGCTGTTGTTGCGGCTGCTGCTTTGGTTGTTGTTGCTCCTGTTGCTGTGGCTGTTGGTTGTGCTGTCTTTGTCCCCTGCTGGCTTCCCCGCTTGGGTTCCCGGATGCCCCGGGTAGTGGGGGCTGGGAAGTCGTGCTTTTTCGTACAATCTCAGCCATGGTCGGTCTTTTGGTCTCAATTATAGGTCTCAACTCTTCCTGGATCATGCGCCTCAGCATCTCCTGCATTGAGGATGCCTGGGAGTGATCCAGCCCAATTGCTGTTGCCGCCGCTGCTGCTACTGGGGTGGTGTCTCGACTGGCTAGTCTCTCCTTTCGGAGCTTCTCCACCTCAGTAGTCAGCCTCTGGATTTGCTGCCGCATTTCGTCAAACATCTTTACCAGTCTGCTTTTTTCAGCAGCCAGCTTATCCTTCTCCCTCCTTTCCTCCTCCAGCTGTTTTTGGAGTACCTCGGCTGTCTGGATGGGTTGCTGGAGTTCCTCTCGTAGTCGTTTAATCTCGTTCTGGGCGGTGTCCAGCTGCTTCTTGTACAATCTAGCCTCCTCCCTAGCAGTAGTCAGCATTGGGTCGACTTTTTCGGGGCTGTTTGTAGGGCTTGGGGTTTGGTTTGCCTTCACCCGTTTCCTATTTGCGTTCCTGTCATCATCTATCTTTGATGGTGAGGAGAGACCAAAAACCATCGTTGTTTTTCCTGTTGTCAGCGATGGCGCGGACTTCTTTCGCATGAAGTTATACATGCCTCCACTGCCCGGCGATGATAGGGGTGTGGCGAAGGGGGGAGTCAAGTTTGGTGTCGAGCTTGCCGACTTGCCTGACAGCTGGCTCGAATTGAGTTTGGTGGCAGTTTCGGCTCGCTTCTCCATTTTTGCCCGTTCCTTCCCAACTCGGCTTTTCCTGCTGTTATATTCTCTGTCTGATTCGCCTGGCAGTCGTGCCAGAACGCCGTAGAATTTCTGCCTCTCTTTACTTGTGAGGACTCGGTTGGGTACTTTAGGTTGCTTCTGCACGTCTACTTCTTCTATCTCCTCTTCAGAGTAGTCTACTGCTGATACTTTTCCTTTTCCGTCCAGTGGAGTTGTGATGTCTTCGACTGGGATTCCTTCATCCAACGTGTTGTGGGCCTTGGGGCCTTGGTCCTGGTTAGTGTAGGAGGGTGCTGTAATGGGGCCTGTCCCCTTTGGTTTCTCTTCAAGTGTAGTTTTGCTCGTCTCGTTGGCTGACGATCCGGCAGGGGCAACGGAGCCAACCCCCACCGTACCGGGTACCGGGCTTTCACCGGCCGGCATTATCTTTCTCTCGGACATCGTACATCATTTGTTCCACCAATAACGCTGGTGGACCACGCCAGTTTATCCCTGCTGGCAGGGGGTGAGATGTTGACAGAGTTGAGTAGAGTACACGTGATGGGGGGTTAAGGAGGGGGAATTTGAGGAGGGTAAGGGTGAGGCGAAGAGATTAGAACAGAACCCTCGGGTCATACTCCCATGTCGCTAGGGTTACAGGAAGCCGCTTACTTCCCAGTATGACCCAATTCTTGGTGATGGGTGATACAACCAGAGGGGGTGACTGGGTGAACCTCGGCCGAGACTGTGAGAGATGGACGGGGGACTGGAAGGAAGGAAGGTGACGGTGGCATGCGGGGAGAGGTCCGCATGTCGGGGGTGCGATCTTATACTATTCTTATGATTATCATATGCTAAGTAGCCGGTTCGAGTTCGCGAAGACCGCAACTTCCCCTATTCCTTGCTGCTGAGGGCCGGCCCTCGTGCTCTGCAGCTCGGCTGTCCCTGGAGTCCGCCGGCCACAACATTGCTGTTGGACCTTGGGATTTGGCATGTGCAATGCGGCCTGATCTTCGACCCGGGCCACTAGCCATCTCCCTATGCAATGCAGAGTACCAGGTGGGTTTATCTGTCGGAGTTTTCCTTCTCCTATCGCCTGGATTTTCCCTGTCCAGCAGTGCGCTCCATGGAGCCGGCACCGACACGGCAGTACGTAACCTGTCAGGGGACGGCAGTACGTAACCCGACAAGTCGGACGTGAAGGCGCCCCCCTTCAGACGTGAAGGCGTGCCGCCACCGAGCCCCCCAGACCAGCACCACTGGCCAGGCCAAGAACGACGAATTTTGAATTTTGAACAAGGCCAAGACATGTGGGTTCCATACTTCTTTACTTCTAATGCTCCTGGACCCGCCGAAAAGAGCATTGCACAGTGGTCCGCGGCCATTTCTGGCACAGCAGACGGAGGTTGAGTCCTCCATCCACTGCCCCCCTATCCGCCACCTGGGGACGCGCCCGGTAGATGATGTGCCACCTTGTCCCTTCATCAGTGGCCGAGGCCCCCGACCAGGGGGAACACCTTTTGGGTGCCCCCTGAGTGGGGGCCCCGGCCCCCTCTGGGGGCCGGGAACCTAACCTAACCTAACCTAACCTAACCTAACCTAACCTCACTTTTCCTGATTCACCTATCTTTCCATTTTATTTTATTTTTTTTTTTTTTTTTTTTTTTCCTCCGCATTCCTTGAACTCCTCCGTGGTGCCTTCTCAAAGCTTGTTAAGAAGCTACTTCGGTGGTCGTCTCCCAAACAACTGCGACTTTTCACATTCACATTACTGCACAGGCACTTTTAATTTACCATTGCTAGGAAGACTTTATTTATACCTTGTTGCATGTTTGTTGCAGGAATGCACAAGGAAGATACTTCTCTTTGACCTGCATGCAGTCTATTAGTCTCCTTGAAGAGGAATTAAGTATATGGAAACAATTTCTTGATACTACCACCGCACTGTATTTGTCAAGCAATCAACTAGCAGGCCTACCAGCTGAAACTGGTATACGACCTTTTCAGTGGAGTTCACGTTCAGTTGACAAAGGGAAACTGTATGGTCCCGAGTTTCTGCCCTGGCAGATTTGCAAACCTACTAAATATCAAATCTCAAGCTGTAAGAAGCTCACTGACATTATCCTCCGGCTCATCGAAGACATCTCTGGCCAGGCAGCTGAGCACACTACCAACAAAAACCAAAAAAAAAAAAAAAAAAAAAAAAAAAAAAAAACAGCTGTCGACACGCTTCTCCTACTAGTTGGTGTGCAATGGCAGACAAGGCTTCTGTGAAACTGGTTAACAGTCCATCTCAACGTCATATTCCCAACAAAACTGAGGAGAAACTACATTACATTTAGTTTGTTCAGTTCTCTGGTCACCAGATATCATCAAATTTTTAGTGCTAACAGTGTGACAGGTACTTCCGCAGGAGCAGCCACCAGGCGCCTACACTATGCTCCACATAAGGTTTGCTGAAGTTTCCAAATTCATTCTGTAGCAACCAACATTGATTAATTGAGCTACTTAAGACGTTTTTTTCCTTATTAGATGTCTTCACAATTTCTGGTTCATCAACCATGACCATATACTTCGCTTTTTTTAGTATCTTACAAATTACAGAGTATTCCTACATACTCTGCGCTGCGCACAGAGTATGCGAGTGTACTCATTTTTCAAGAACTTACTTGAGCGATTTTCAAATACTAATTTCTCTTGTTCCAGCAATACATTGTGGGTATGGTGCAAGTGAAACCGGTATTTTTTTGTACGTCGATAACGAAAGTTTACTACATGAACATATTATTTTACACTGCTTCTTACGTTGAGTCCTATTACTTTGGAAACCATGCATATTTGAACATACTGGTTGAATAACATTAACATACAGAATAAAATAAGAAACAAGAAAGACCAGAAGGAAAAGTAGGCGCAGGCGAATGATAGGACAGGTGAAAAGTAAACACACATCTTAACAGCGGTCTGCGGTCACGCCTCACGCGTAATGCTAATGAAATCTTTCTGCCAACACCGTCTCCTCGAATGATAGGACAGGTGAAAAGTAAACACACATCTTAACAGCGGTCTGCGGTCACGCCTCACGCGTAATGCTAATGAAATCTTTCTGCCAACACCGTCTCCTCTGGCAGGACTTATAATTTTGTATCCGGAATTGTACTGGCGTCCATTGAAAAATATGAGTGAAACGCAGCGATCTCGGCATCGGAGATCGCATTTATTCACGTGCCGTTTGTTATTAATCATCGCGTTACCTGCGTGTGCCACTGTTTGTGCGCGTCTTGTAAGCTGAAACAAAACGATCCCCTGCACACAAGAATCACTTGTCTACAAATTACATAAATAAATTAATTATTAAAAAAAAGACAAAAACATTACCGCTTCTGATCAAGTAGTCTCAAAAATATCTTCCACAAAAGAGCCACATGAGTTTACTTGACTTGGGAATTGATCACTCGCTATGCTCGTTTGCAAAATTTCCCTACCCAAACACTCACTTGTGACACTAGGTGTGTAATATACTATTTTTCCACTGCTGATTAAATCCATACAGTACAGCGAATATTGTATTTCCTTCACGTCTTTCGTAGCATGTGTGTCTAAAATTAATACGTCATGTACAAAAGGTCATAAACTATCAATAGTAAATCATCTTCCCTTGATAGTTTCAATAGTTCTAAAACATTGATACATCGCCAGCATCTTAAATTATGAATGCTGACTACAAGAAATGTTACATACTTCGTAGTTCCAAGTATCTAGGTACCCATTCAATTAACCATGTTACCTTCTTCAGTGCTGCAACTCAGCAAGTTGTCTTTCACAGCAACTGCAGCGCCTTGCAATACGAATTCACTGACACTACACAATGTACCTACAACAACATTATTATTACATCGCCTTAACCATCGGGATACTCATAAAGTGATTTAACATTACAACGAAGTAAACCAAGTACGACTGCAAAAATAATAGACGAACCGAATTTCCGTACCAGTATTAATTCAAACATATCATTCTTATCAGTCATTTCAGATACATCTTTCAATAGATCAACTGCAGGGTTCCTTTCATTCTTCAAAATATGAACCCATCTTCGTATTACTTTTGATTTTTCATAACTCGTTGCATATTTATTATCCATGATACCATATCTCTTTCCTCACAAAAATATCCGAAATGATCCTGAAAAAAACGCTTTGTTATTCTATGATTTCACAATTTAATACTGACAACTCATCAGCAGGTGGAACGTGCTTCTGTCTCGAATGAGGCAATACAAATAAATGTCTTTGTTACGAATGAATTCGATAAGATTACAGAACTCGTTCTGCGCTCAATCTAGTCTTCTTTTGGGAACATATGTAGGTACTTACTTCTCAAAACCTACTCCTCTTCATAAATTACTCAAGACAGTTTCGTATCAAATGACACGATGAAATAAACTCATCAGAGTTGGTTCTATGTTTGAGAAATTTACGTCTTCTTTTGAAACATGTTCTCTGTATCGAAAAACCCATCTCCGATACCCATGAAAATACCTTGGAACAAAGTACTGACTTCGTACAAATTCTAGTCAAACGTATTCACTTTCACGTTTCAGCTTCGAAAAATAAAACTAAACATTTTACATATCAAAATTAAATCGAGAATCTACGACATTTGAAACATGCTCTCATTCTCAGACAGTTTCGTATTCCATAAGAATGACTACTTTGTTCTTGATTATCCTGATGTACAACGAATTCAATATACAGCAGCAATACAGGCGAAAAATGTTTCCTTTCAGCTGGTTATGATGATTCGATTCTCACAAAAACACCTTTATTTGACAATCTTCAATGTACAGGAATTGCTGAATGAGAACACAAATCTTACTTACCTACTGGGTTCTAGTTCGCCGATTCTCTTAATCGCCTTTTCGTATGTTTTCAATGACACCTGAATCAGAATCACAATTAATCTGTTCGCAGACCTGATAAGAACCCAGTGACCAGCTCAATTTAGAAATAGTTAACGAGGAATACTCGTATCCGAAACAATACCAATCGTACAGGATCAGCACAGAGCAAGTTTAGGAAGTTCAAACAGGTCTCAAAAAATCTTTACAATTTTGATCAAAAGCACTAAAAACTAGCAAGAGCAACACGGCCAGCTCATTACACAATATTGCAGCTTGTTCTGTATAATCAAAACATCAACGTTCAGGCTGGATTTACATTCGAGTCGGCGACACTTTTTAATGTTAAAAGTGTGTCCGTGACACGTCGCCGACTCTCAAATATGTATGCAGTTAGGGCCAGTTTTACAACAGTTTTACAATTGTGAGTACAGGCCGCAGCTCCCGCGAGTTAACGATGACTTCGCTGTTGTAAAACTGGCCTTCAAATTGAAAATCAGCAAACTGCCACATGCGCTTCAGTGAATGCCAACCAATACGGTGAAGCAGTGGGCTCAGAAGGGAGCCCCGCGGGATGCACTCTGTATAAGAGTGCATCCCCGCTCCCCCTTCTGAACACACTACCGCACCGCATGGCTGGCATTCACCTACACACATGTGACAGGGTTAAATGACGGCGTGTACGTCTACACATTGCCAACTAACCGCTAAATTCAATCTAATTTCTAGTATATATAATAACGAAGCCGGCAACACAGTTTATCTATGAGTAGCGTGAGTACCAAAGTGACATATTATTTGAATGCTGAATAGGATGGCTTTTCTCCTCGTTTTCCATATTCAAAATTAAAGTTTTATCAATATTTTCACTTTTCATTCCTTTTTGCAGTTTATAACAGCTACTCTGATGCGGTTAGAATACTGAAGTTGTTGGATCAGTGATGACTGGCCATGGGGCACGGTGCGCCGGTTGGTTTTGTGCCGGCATAAACGTAAACGGAAAATTGCAAAGAATATTTCAAAGTTTGAAATAATTTCAACAGCACATGTAAGCATTTTTGATAATTTTCAAGATTTCCGATCCTTTATCAAAATACTTCGAAACATCTGGATTAGATTTTAAAATGCAAGGATTTTGTGAATGCTGCTTTTAAAACGATGATGAAGGCATGTTCCAGAAACTTTGAGGAGGTCAAAAATACTGCATTAATTTTCATTCAAACATTGAATAATACTACATAATCTAGAAAATTCAGAAAATGATGAAAGAGGTTGCTTTTGCAGTAGATACAGATTTTCCTAATCAATGAGGAAGGAATTCAGAAAATATAAAGTCAACATGTACAACTTAATAAACGATACTGTATTGTAACACGTCTTGCAAAAAGGATTGGCTGGGTTGGATTGAACAATCTGATCCGTTATTCAAAATTCGTGACCTAAATAAACTCTGTACCTATAGATAGTTTGTTTGGTACCCATGTTCTTATTTTAAATGCCAAAATTGACGTCAACTTTTGTATATAGTTATCTACATTTTTTGCTAAAATTTACCGTATTTGGCAAAGTAGGAGAGCAGGGAGAAGCGGATCTACATGACATGTTTGCCTAGGGCCAAAAGTCTCGCCGGTTTCACACTGTTAATGAAGTTCCCAAAAGTTCACCAATGAAAATCCTCAGTTCAGCACAATGAGATTTCTCCAATGTACTAATGAACGTCCTCAACTTGCCTGAGAAGGTTTCCGTTCACAAAAATAAAGCTGGAAAAATATGATGAACTGACCAGAAGTCGCAGCTTATACATTATATTTACCTACATTGTAACAACAAAATGTCGTAAGGCATGCATTATTTCTAACACAGTACGATCTATTTACAAAAACTTATTACAGGATGAAGGAGCGAGCATAGGTACGCTTATTCTCAAAAACAAAAACTGCTACTTTAATATTCTTTGTAACGTTTCATGGTAGGTATTAATGAAAAGATGGCTTCATGTTTACACAATCAGTTTGAATATAAAATCGCCATATAATAACGTTTTACATAGATGATGAAATAATTACAAAATTGAATTCGTAAAAATAACAATCATCAAACAAAACAAGCTGGTCCAATTTCTACATAAAAATGTTGGTCATTTCCACCAATATCCCGAAGTAAGATGTCAGCTATTGGAAGTCTAACTGATTTATCCGTTATATATGAGATGATTGTGCGAGACCAGTCTTTACTTTTAAACTGAAAGTAAAAATAAAATTTGAGGGGCAAAAAAGTTTAACTTTTGACACATTTACTTCAACAGCACTGACATATTATATGATTACACCTGCTTAATAAAAATAAAATTGCATTTCAGATTACTTATAAAGCAGACAGCAATCAGATAGGATTTCTGCAGTTACTGCATGCAACTGGGATGCAAAATGTGACGTATCACTGCCAAAATTCCGTGGCATTTTACGACGCTTCAAGTAAAACCTATCGCAAAGGCTTGAAACTGTTGGGTTGGAATGACGTTGAATTAACTCCTCGTGGTAATCCGAAATTACGTTATTCGACTCCTGAGGATGAATGTAAAGTAAGTTGAAATACATTTCCAATCGTAGGTGCCGGACAATGAAAATTATTGGAGAATAGGTAAATTTTGTGATAACGGCGATGATAATTCGCGAACGGAGAAAGCGAAAAAAATGTCTAAAGTCTCCAGGAATTTTCCCCTCAAAACTCCTCCAAAGTTGATTTTAAAAACCCTTTTGGAGAGGCATTATCCCTTAATATTTTCATTTTGGAGGCGGCACGATATATTGCGTTCCACCCAGTTCCGGCGCCTGATTTCAATATTTATTTATCACATGCGTGTAGAGACTAAAACAACGACTCTATCATTATTTTCTGTTAGGTTCCTCTCTGGACATAATTTGGTAAAATCATGACGGGGCAGTTTGTATGTACTATATGTCCTACTGAACCAAAAGGGGTAATTTTCTTGCGTTTGAAAAATTTCAAAGTGGCAGAATTTGAAAAAAAAAAGTTCTTTGGTACAAAATATGGCACAGAAATGCAGCTATGTTAAATTTTGCAATCCTCTTCTTATTCCCTCTTTCCTCCGTATCTTTAGAGAGGCGAAGGGTGGCTGAAATAGTTTTGTCAGCAGACGGCAAAAAGCCAAATGTGGCACGGGTACTAAAACTTTCTATACTGAGCTTCGTAGTGAAAACGTCGTTCAATATTCCATGTTCGCGACTTCGCCATCTCCGTGTCACATCTGTGACAATTGAAGGTCAATCGCTTCTCAGGTTGTTTTCGATACTTATAAGACCATTTCGAAAAGGCTTAGACCAATGATGAATCGAGGAATGCTTCACCACATCATCACTGCAAACTTCAAATAACGTACGATCAATTTTGAAGATTTTACCGCGAAGAGTTTCGACCGCATTGTATGCATGCTACACCAAAGCAGTAACGCAACCCGAAGAATCGTCGGGCTGTTGTCTGTTGCGCTAACTCGTCCGACAGTTTTTCCAATTTTTGGAAGACGTAAACAGATACATGCACATTTTCCTGAAACTCCAGGCTACAAAATGAGCACACAGCGAACCCGCTAGGTGAATTACCGCGGCTGCCAGAGCGCACTGTGCAAAACGTTTGGGACAATCCTCGTACTTATAAATTTTTACTTTTATTGTCCCATTTTCTGTTTAATTTTACTAAGTTATATATAATGCGGAAAGTCAACAGGCAAAATTATTCTCAAAAACTCCGGTAAGGTTTGCTGACCAGTATTCACTCCTCATTTACCCTTCCAAAAGAACCGAGTCATTTCCCACATACTGGACATCTGGACTGTGGTTTGAAAATACTTAATAAACCCTATGCCTCTGTATGAGTACAAATAGGCTCATTCTTAGATCTACCTACCAGACACTCAGTTTACTTATTATGTCCGTCCCATCTTTAGCCAATTGTGGTTTATAATTAATCCGCATAAAAACTAAAACTAATGTGCGAGTATTTTCCACTGCTTTAATTACACTACTGAACAAAATGAAATTTTTTGTTTGCACAACGCATTTAAGGAAGATACAAAATATACCATAAACATACGGGTGTTTGCACATTCCGTAATATTTTTTAAATGTTATTTCGAAACCATAGGGACGTTGGAGTTTATGAAAAGTTGACCAGTTTTAGCGTCAAAATCGAGACGGATGAATATAACCCTGGAATACCAAGATGTGTAATTTTTTACACATTTGGGACATAATGACGGGACTACCAAGATGTGTAATTTTTTACACATCCATGTATTTATTTAAAACGGGAATACCAAGACGTGTATTTTTATACACAGGTGTGTATTTTTTTACACGTGACTTAAATACTCTACTGAGGTAATGGCAGCACCCTCTTAAGAGTATTTTCCTCCAATTCTGAATGTTTGGTTTTTGATCAAACTCATATCATTCAGGTACCTGAGATATTACACACAAAAGTTCTTCCGTTCTAATTATCAATGTCAAAAAGGTTTCGCCTCCGAAATTTTCAAATAGAAATTTCACCCCAAAAAAATGTTTGAACTCCGAAAACAATTACATAGGTGTGTAGCTCGATGTTCAAACTTTTATTTAGACACCTTGAAGTTAGCATTTGATGAAAAATTCGCAGATTTATCTTCATTTGAATCTGAATGACTCATCCGAACACATTTTGAATCTCTGTGACGGTCAACATCGCACATACGCACTAGCTTCCAGCGTAGCCAACCGCGATACATTTCCACACTAGAGACTAGACACTAACAAGTAACAACTAACAAGAATTCCGTAGGCGAAACCTGTATTACGTATACCCTTTGAACGAATAGCTGTTGCGCGCGCATCATGCGACGTAACGGGGTGTTCTGTTGGCTATAGAGTATAGAACTAGATTTAATCAAACTACAATTCGATGAGTATGTGTTTTTTTTCGCGTACGATACGTAGGGCTGAACAATTGACTTACTGACATGGGACAAGGGATGTAAAAACTTTTTTGGAAGATGACCATGAAAGCGCGTACTAAACACTGCCACTGCTCTGTTCTTTTAAAAATACAGTATACGTTTACATGTGGAGCATGTGTGTGTGGATGTGACTAAATATTCCGATGAATGTTAAATTTATGAGAGGGGGCAGTATGCCTCATTAGAAATTTAGAAAAAAATTTCATTTCTGTGATTTTATTTTGAAGAACGATAGCGGCATTTCTTGAACCTGAAAGGATCTGGCTATAGTTTCTGGAGCATTGATTTGTAAAAATAAGCAGTTGCGCGCGCTATAAACGGAATCTGATAGGTTCAGCGGAAATTATGTAGGTGTTGTTCTCATGTTTGTTTGTTTCTTATTTTCTCGAATTCGCTAATTTGCAGTACTAAAAAGTGAAAACGATCTCGCAAAGGAATACCGGTGAGTAATGCACGGAAGAAATTAGTGCTGAACTTAACTTTGGATTATGTCTGAGTTTCGATTTCCTATTCATTTTCTCGAATTTATTTGCAGTTACCACCAATTCCTGGAATAGTGAAAACGATACTGCGAAAGAATATCTACCGGCGAATAATGCAGTGGAAATACATACATATATTGTTGTTTATATGTACATGGGTCCCTTTTATATAAGTTTGTATTTAGGTAATAAAGTTTCAATTTTCTATTGATTTTCTCGAATTTATTTATAATTATAGCTAAAGAATTCATTGTCGAATGCATTCTCAGTGCTGAAAAGTGATCGGTATCGCGAAAGAATAAACAAACTTATAAATCTGATACCCATTATCTATTAGTCTATTACAAAATAAGGTCTTTTTTACAGCAGACTGATGAACCGCCGGCACCGTTGACGGCTAAGTAAAAAGAATTGTTCAGATAAGCAAAAAAAAATTAGAATGGTCGATTCTAACATCACAAATACTTTCCCACTTTCCGAAAAAAATTTTACTTTTAAAGGGTTCTGGGGAAGGTTTTGTCCCCAAATCCCCCTCCGTATTTACGCCACTGTAGTTTCTATTATCAACATTTCCTAGTCGAATGCATTCGACGAGTTGAAAAGTGGAAACGATTTCGCGAAAGAATATCTACTCGGTTGAAGAGAGCAACTAACCCCAGGAGCTTCAATCTTCAAGGATAATAACGCTGTTTCTAGGAATTTGGTGTTTGGTTTTAGTTTGTTTTTTGTTTTTTTGTTACCCCGATTTCGACGCCGAGTTCAAATTGTTTATTGGGTCTCGAGTTGAAGGCAATTTCAGAATTTTATTTTGTCATGGAGGCGCCGATTCGACTACTCAGTGTCGCCGCAAGAAACGGTAAAAATCGCCGAAATTTGTAAACGCTAAACATAATCAATCAGGTGACAAGCAGCACTTTTCTTATCGCCAGAGAGCACATTACATAGCACAACTGGCGAAAATTCGCCCAATCTGGCGACACTGATATTCAGCTGCATCATTTCCATGGAAGTTCCGACATTATTTTTCGAGGAGGTAAAGTGAAAGAGCTCGAGATGCTCATAATACGAATTTCAACACAGCAGCTACAGTAATACGAAAGCTGACCAAGAATGTCTGCAAACGATACGCAACGGTTCCAGGAAGAGTTTTTACGCGACATAAATGCTGAACAAAGAAACGAAGAAGACCGCTACCCTGACGATGCCAGTGACGACCTAGAGCCGGATGCAAAGTCATATAGATACACCAAGTTAGACGACTAGCGCGTTTCCGCGTTCTGCCGTCATGTCAGTGCGCTGCTATCGCTGAACTCCTTTGTTTGCATTGCGCTTATATGGACATTTTTACGTTTTTGCGGATTAGCTCAAAAACTATCAATTTTGATGAAAAATTGGAAAGAGCTAAATTTGTTCACCTTGGAATCTCCCATCAAATGCGAGTAAATTCGAAATTTTTATGGGTAAAATTTTGAAACTGATCTTACCTGATAGAAAATAACAGGTAGCATAAATTTTGTTCTTTTCACTTTTTCATAAAACTCGACCGTTATTGAGATAAACGCAAAACCTTGTTAGGGCTCCCAACGTTTACATTGATTTCACGGCAGTCGAACGCTGCCAGCGCTGCTATCGGGATAAATTATCGTAACATACGAAGTTTAACATTGGTTAAATGGAGAGTCGAACGACTTGGTGTATCTATATGACTTTGGCCGGATGTCTTGCTGACCGATGACGACGAAGACGATGAAATTGAGGCAGAACTGGTGACCGCCGAACGTGCGATAAATGAAAGAGAACACGAAATCGAAGGGCGCGACGGAACGATCTGGACTTTACAACCTGCCTCCGGCGCAACCGATCCAAGCGTTGCCTCCATCAACGTCATTGTTCCACGGCGAAAGTCGGCGCGTGCGGTGAGGGCGCGAACCCCCGATGAATTTCTCGATCTGTTCATTCCTGACGCACTACTTGGCCACATTGTTGACTGCACAAATGAAAAGATCGATGCGGTACGTGCGACGTATACATCGCAACAGTTTTACGTCCACCACACCAACAACCACGAAATCAAGGCATTAATTGGCCTCTTGCTGATCACCGGTGCCGAAAAAGATTGCCGTCGATCGACCAAAGACTTATGGTCGAATATTTACGGGCCGAGCATATACCGGTGCGTCATGTCGCTAAATCGCTTCGAGTTTTTGTTACACTGTCTGCGATTTGATCGCCAAAGCCGTCGGTCGCCAGCTCAAACAGACAAGTTCCACAAATTTCGGGAAGTATGGACGACGTTCATCGGCTTGTGCCAAGACCACTACGAACCGAGTGCACATCTCACCGTCGACGAAACCATGTTTGGGTTTCGGGGGAATTGTGGATTCAAAACGTACATTCCTTCGAAGCCCGACAAATTCGGCATTAAAATTATTTCCTTGTGCGACGCGCGCACGTTCTACTTTCTCAATGGAATTCCGTACCTGGGTGCCGAGGCTCAGCCTACGTGGTCAGTTCAGCCAGCATCGTCATCTACCGAGTCGGCATCACACTCTTCCGAATTTCAACCGCCTCGTGTACCGCCCCTACGCATATCTCGAGAACGCGCTCAATCATCTACCCGCGGTCGTGGTCGTGGTAGCAGAAGCAGTAGCAGAGGACGTGGCCGTGGTAGCAGAAGCAGACGTTGTTCGTCACAGCCTACAGCGGACAATGTCCCTGTAGAGGAGAGGATGCTGATTGGTACAAAGACAGCGCTTAAGCTTCTAGACCCGTATTTTGGTAAACGCCGTACCGTGACGTGCGACAATTGGTTTGGTTCCGCCCAGTTAGCACGGAAGCTACAAGAGAAGGAGATACACCTTGTGTGCACCCTCCGTCGAACGCGACCAGAAGTTCCGGCGCAATTCCTCAAGTGCGGACGACAAGATGTCGAGCAAAGCCGATTTGCCTTCAGCAGCAGCATGATGCTGGTATCGTACGTACCAAAACCGTCAAAAGTGGTACTACTAATGTCAACGCTTCATAATCGACCAATGGTAGATCAATCTGCACGAAAGCCAGAGGTGATCCTTTACTACAATAATTGTAAAGGAGGCGTCGATACCTTTAATGGTATGGCCAGTCTACGCACGACAACGCGAAAAACGAGGAGATGGCCGTTACGTTGCTTCTACGGCATGCTGGATGCGGCTGGGATAAACGCTTACGTCCTTTATAGAGTCGCCAACGATACGGTTCCTCGAACCCAGCTATTGGAAAGGTCGGCATTTTTACGGAACATCGCCCTGAAATATGTGGATGCATGTACTAAATCACGTCTTTCATTGATCCAGAACCTACCGATGGCATTGCGGCTAAGTATCCGTCAGTTCCGGAAGTATGCGTACCACGAAGAAGATACACTGACGGATACGGAAGCCGCCAACGTACCAGACGAACCGCATGGTCGATGCGATGTCTGCAAGACGACTGGCCGCGGGGTAAATGCGAAAAAAGCAACAAAAGTCTGCACTTTATGCGCAAACAGCATCTGCGGCGAGCACCAAAATAAAGTAATAATTTGCACTGCATGCAGTGGAAATTAGAAAACAAAATTTTCTGAAACTATGTAACTGTAAATTTCAAGTGTTTTAATAATATTTTCATTTCTCCTATTTACCAATGTTTGTGCATTTCTACTCAATTGGTAGCATGGGTCGTAACGTAGGGCGAGAAGATGACGATGTTCCAATGTTCGTCTAGAAGCTGGTTTACAAATTACAACAGCCCCTAGGAACGCGATACGCGAACTTCCCCATTTACCTTTCAACTGTGGAGGTTTGTGCGCATGCGCCAATATAGTAAAACAAGCTACGTTTGAAACGGAACTGGATCTGAAACAGCTTCATCGCATCATCGCGGCGCGGTGCCCGAAGTAATGTTGTGTAGTCTCTGTTAATTTTGTTTGATACGCTTTCATTGTTTTGCAGTTTATTTTAATTTTTTTTTTTTTTTTTGAAAATTTTAGTGTAAGCTCAGCTTATAAGCTGACTCGTTAGCTTTGTCACTGACTATATGAACGCATAAAACATCCTCAGTAAAGTATTTAAGTCACGTGTAAAAAAATACACACCTGTGTATAAAAATACACGTCTTGGTATTCCCGTTTTAAATAAATACATGGATGTGTAAAAAATTACACATCTTGGTAGTCCCGTCATATATGCCCCAAATGTGTAAAAAATTACACATCTTGGTATTCCAGGGTTGCACGTTACAAGTGGGTAAAGTGAGCAATTTTACCTGCGAGGCGAGTGCAAAGTTAACAAAACTAGCCGCAGGCGAGTTTTGTTAATTGCACGAGCAGTGTCGGCTCACTTTTCCACGAGTGACGAACGTAACTTTATCCATCATAATAAAATGAGGATGAGTGTAGTTGCGAATTGCGAGTCAATACACGAATTGACATACCTACACATTCGCATCAAGATAGTAGGTAGACGATAACTTTTATGTTTCAATTTCTGTAATTTGCAATATATCAATTATAGTCGGTATTGTTATATTTTACTTAAATTTGAATTGTAACATTAGAACGCATTCCTGTTATAAGGAAATCCACATAATATAGTGAAATTCATGCTACGAGGTTCATCTTCCCAAGGAACTACCTTCGTGAGCAAAATGTTTTGAGGAAAAGTGTGCGATAAATTCGCAGTCAGAGTTTCCAAAATTCTCGAGAAACGTAATCTTGGGGAAGGTGTTGTGTTGGACAAAGGCTTTGCTACTGCTTTATCATTACATTGAAAATGTGACTAGCTTTCATAAGCTGCATGGCTAAAACAAATGGGTTACCGATATTCTTGAAGGATGAGGTTAAATATAACGCCCACATCGATAGAAACATTCATTTTGTGTGACAAATGTATAAATTACCTATTAACATTCAAAAATCTACTCAAAATCAAAAAATTACATCCAATTTTATCAGATCACGTTTGTTCAGCGATTGTAGCACTCCTACAGGGAATGTAATTCACGACTGCGACTTTTCGTCAGGGATGATAAGTCAGCCATAAGCTATAAGATTTAAGCCATAAGCTGAAGGTTTTTGGGCAATTAAGTCAGCTATAAGTTTAAGCCAAATGTTCTGTAAACTATAAGCCATAAGCATAAGCCATATTTTTTCGGCTGACTTATGATTTTTTTGTTTGTTTCTCAAATCTGAAAATTTTAAATATATACATTTTATCTTAACATTTTTTATTTTATGATTTTCAAACCAATATCCCACACACAATGTTAATGGGCATTCATCACCATTTCTTCCAAAATTGATAACAGAAAAACTTACCCTGACTATAGCGCTCATACCAATTGCTGGAAATAGAAATAAGCCATAAGTTTAAGCCAGCCATAAGTTTAAGCTATAAGCCATAAGCTTAAGCCAATCAATTCATAAGCTATAAGCATCAGCCATATTTTCGAGGTCGTAAGCAAAAGCCATAAGTTTAAGCTTTATTGATTGGCTTATCATCCCTGCTTTTCGTGTTTTCGTTTTTCGTCACGTGTTGTAGGCAAGCCGTGACCCTTGAGGAAAAAATTTTTACCTCACTCTCCGGTTTTTACCTCACTCTCCATTTCAGTCAAATAAACAAGCGACCTCGCGGATCGCGAGGTAATAACAGGGTGTTTGCCATTGGGACTATGCAAATTGTAGAAGCGCTAGTGTAGAATAGGTATTTTTTTATGAGCGAATGACGCTCCAAGGCTCTGAATCTGAAGTCTTCTTTTCGTCCCCCCCCCCCGGACGCGGGAACATAAAAGCTCAGGACGCTACACGCACATCATGGAAGTTCAAGGGCTCGAACTGTGAAGCTGCAAACTACAATCACCGGCAGACTTTGATCAACACAGAACATACTAGAACTAGAAAACATTTCCATTTTCCGTTTAATTCATTCCAAGTGGCAAGCAGAAATCAAACACTCTACCTTTACAAGACAAAAAATAAATTGAAAGGACATAAATCCAAGGAATTTAAAAAGTTAGGAGTTTCAACAAATATGAACTGTCCACTGCTGATAACAATTTAGAGGGACAGGAATTTTGTTTTGATTCAAATAAACGAGGAATTCTACTTCCATTCAAATAAAGTTGTGTTCTCACTTCAGAAAACGCACATTAATGTGTTCTCACTCCTCAGTCCTCATTACAATGTTTTTAAGACGAAAAGACATTAGCTCTATGCTCCACTCCTGTGAATTCATGAACTGTTGATGCGAGAAAAATAATCTGTCATTTCAAAAACAATAAAACGTGATCTGCCAATTATTTATTCACGTTTTTCATCAATTCCGTTACACGATTATAATAGAAGTTCAAAATAGTGGTTGAAGGCATGTTGAAATAGAATAATCGTCAATAATCAATCATCAGCCGATTCGTAAATCACGGAAAGTTGTACTAGGTTCCAGGTTCGATTCAAAGAAATTCTACCTTAACTGAAAACATTAACAAACAACAAACTTACACCTCTTCTAAATCCAGTTATACAAATTTTACACAGTTCGAGCGTATACACTTTTGCGTAGCAGGAATCCTGAATCTAGTTCACATAAAAGCGGCTGATAGTATTGAAAACGTTCTTCTCGATACGACTCATAGTATTTCAAATAATATCTATTTACAAGCTTGTTCTTGGTGGGATTGATAATATTCTTTATGGATTCGATTATACTCACGGATTTTTTAACGTCTTTCTCTTCGATGTTTCTCATTACCTATATCTCTGATTATCTCGACGTATTCTACCTTGCGCAACTGAATTATCATAACATTTATCTAGTAATTCGTTTTTCTTTCCAATTTAACTGTAACAAATCATTACAAGCATTACATCTTCTATTGGCATTATTGTTCAATTGTTCGGATACAACCTCAATTATTCGCTACTGACGACTGGAATCGAATTCCAAAATAACAAAAATCTTGCTTGCTCGAGCTCCTTCGTTGTTGCGCGTACGACGCTTACACCTGAATATACCTATCAGCTTCACCTGGCGTACTTTATTTCATCGGAGTTATCTGCTGTGGACTGGGGTCGGGGGTCGAACCTCCCCCTCGCCCCCAAACATCAACAGGTGGCATTTAGGGCAAGGGGAGGTTCGACCCCGAGTCCAGAAATGATATCGCAGGTACTCCAATGAAATAAGGTAGCCAGATATAGATTGACATCGTATATTGTAAATAGTAATATAGGTAGGTATAGCGTCGTCAAGAAGTACATTTGGTGTAACTTAAAGAGCTACGTAAATCGAGAGCATCGACCGAGCGTCGTTGACTACAAGCACACGTCAGTGTAGGCAACCGTAGCGGCTACCCACCCTTACAGTGCTACCACTTCAACACTCCCTCTTGGGTGGTCGAGAATGGTTGACTTATTAGTTTTTATACGTTATGAAATAACTATTCGTTAATTAACTCTCGTTTTAATTAATTGTCCTTGCTCTTTTCGTTGTTTAGTCATCGTTTTTTGGTCGGTACTTTCGTTACATGAAATTATCCTTGTTTTACAAAAAATCATCTTTGTTACACGTAAATTATAATTAGCTTAGGTAACAGAAATAATAGTCTTCTTCGGGGTAATGGTCCTCCAACGAGTGACTTCAGTTCAGTCTGAAAACATATTGGATGATTAGAACCATAATTAACCTTTAACGGGCAAGAGCCCAGTTGGCGTAAGAAGCAGGTAAGTACATAGTAGGTATTTCTGGTAGGTGTAGTTCACTTTTCGTTAAGTATTTGCTTTCGTAAGTCTTCGTGAGCGGTATAGGTTAGAGGTTTTGTCATGATGTCAGCTAACTGATCTTTGGATGGAATCCATTGTATTGAAATTATTCCCTCTTTCACACATTCGCGAACATAGTGCTCTTTAACTTTTGTCATATGTTTGAGTTTCGTTTGTCCACTAGTCGTTGCACATCGTTCTGCAGCCATGTTATCACAGTAAAGTATTACTGGCAGTAAACTCTCGTTGTAGGTACGTTTGATTGAAAACTCAAGAGCGACTATTTCTTGACATGCGTGGGACATAGCAACGTATTCTGCCTGACAAGTTGATAATGAGACATAGGATTGCTTCGTTGTTTTCCATGCTATTGTATCTCCAAAGAGTTGGATGATTTTACAGTCGGCAAAACTTACATCGGAGTATGCAACCATGTCACTTCGTGAAGACCGAAAGGTGAGCCCAAGGTCCTTAGTCCCGTTAAGGTATCTAAAGACTCTTTTGACTCGATTCCAATCTTGTTTTGTCGGTGAGACTTGATGTCGACTTAAAATGATCACGGCAAAAGCAATGTCCGGTCGAGTGGTCCCAGCAAGATAGAGTAGGCTACCTACAGCTTCTCAGTAAGGAACATCTACTAAGTTTTCTGTCGTGGGTTCTGTCTTTTTGTCAGCTTCTAGCTGTCTTCGTTCCCGATTTACTATTTGTCGAGTCATGGCTGGTGAGCGATGAGCCTTGGAGTCTTGGAAGCCAAAACGTTCAAGCATTTTGTCGATAAATCTTTGTTGTGTAATGCGCATTGTTCTTTCATTGCGCTTTCGTTCAATTTTCATACCAAGGAAACTTTTAGGTTCTCCCAGGTCAGTCATTTTAAAGGCGTTTTGCAACCCTCTCTTGACTTCATTCAATCTCTTTGGATCGTTCGAAGCGATCAGCATGTCGTCTACATATAGGAGTAAGATCACTATTGTACCGTTCATTTTCGATGTAAATAGACAAGGTTCCTGGTCGTCGTTTGTCAGACCTAGTTTGCTTGCTACTTCAGTAAACTTTTCGTTCTATCGTTTGGGGCTGATCTTGAGACCGTATAAGGTGCGTTTGAGTTTGCATACTTTTGTTTTCTTTGTTTGGTCAGAGCAGTGGAAACCGTCTGGTATCTCCATAAAGATTTCTTCATCTTCGTGTAGTCTTGAGTTCAAGAACGCAGTATTTACGTCCAGTTGAGTCAAGTAGATCTAGCTTGTTTACTATCGTTAGTACCGCTCGTACTATAGGAAGTCGGGAGACAGGAGCATACGTTTCTTAGATATTGTACACGTTCCTATCTTTAAACCCTCGTATAAGTAGTCGTGCCTTAAACTTCGTTCTATTGTCAGTTAAGACCTTTCGCTTGAATATCCATTGTGAGTCTATTAGATTGATTTTACTACCATCCCTCCGAGTACTAGGGCGATCGACCAAGTCCCAGACTTCGTTTTCGTTCATGGAGCTGAGCTCCTCGTTGATAGCTTTGGTCCAGGCTTGACTCTGTGGGGATGACATGGCTTGCTTGTAACTAACAGGATCTCCTTGAATCTCTGCTAGAAGACAAAACTGTCGATACATTTGCTTTTCGTTGATGTTAACATCGTTGGAAATATAGTTTGGGATTGCTAGATAATCATCGTTAGACGTATCGTTTACTTCGTGTCTGTAATAACAGTCTTCATTGCAAAGAAACTCTGCTACTACGTCGTCGAGCTTTCGTTTTTGTGGGCGTCCCTTCTTCCCAGGTGGCGCATCTGAAACAGATCCTGAAACAGACTTATTAGTAACATTACCGTTGGTGAGAGTCCGCTTTTTAGGTCGTCCTCTTTTCCTTGGTAGAGGTGGGAGTTCGTGGTCATTTTCTGCATCTGAAAGTTCGTCTAGTAGTTCCAAGAACCATCGTCTTTCATTTTCTAGTTTTGAGTTCAGCAACTGTTAGATAAACACCTGTCGTTCTATAGTGGAGCCAGTAGGAAGTATGCATATAGCTGCAGTTACTAATTATTGCATCGTAATAAGCTCTGCGTAGAGTGGCTTCATCTAGTTTGTTGACGTTAGGTAGATTGTCGTGCCTTTGGACTATGTCATCAAACCTTACATTGAAGGCCGAAGCGGGTTCTCGAGCTGGTTCATACTTCAAATGGTAAAGTTCACGAAGAACCAAACTATGAGAGTACATTATTTCGTTTTGTTTTATTAATTTCAGTCGTTCTAACATAGCGTCAGCTGTCGTTAAGTTGACTAGTTTGGCATGGTAGGCTTCGTCTGTTCGTGTGGTGATTATGTCACAAACCAGTCCCTGTTGTGTTTCCTTTTCCAACTCGTTGAATAGTCTTCGAGGCTCAACCATCCCGTCAATGACGTCTAATAGACCTTTTGCCCTGAGCTCTGATTTCAAGTTAGTTATCCAAAAGTTGTAAACGGTCTTAGGACTAAGCTTGTAATCTCGTTTTATGGGATCCTTAAAATAAAGACTCCCGTTTGTTTCATTTTCTGAGTTTCCATTTCGTGGGGTTTCAGTGGGCAAAACTATTGTCCTGGGTATCGTCGTAGGTCTAGCGTTAATTGTTGTAGGTGTCGCTTTAAAACTTTCATTTGGTCGTTTAGCTAATGCATGCTCCCTACTGCGGGTTGTTTCGGCACCTTTAGAAGTACTATCATTATAACTCACATTCGTTAGGCGATTGAGCAACTTTTTGTTCAGACGTGCAAAAGATTCCAGCGTCGCGGCCGTCTTATCCGCAATCTCCCTCTGCTGCTGGAGTCCTTCCAACTGCATCTTCGTCATCTCTCGTTGTTCACGTTGGGCGCTCAAAACTGAGTTAATCATAGTTTGGATCCACTCTTTTGAATCCTCATATTCTTCGCCCCTCGTGATTGTCATCGTTCCTGGAGAAAGATATGGATTAGATCTTTTACCACCCTCAGGCCAATTTCTCAGACTAGGTCTCATTTTACATTGTACAGGCTTACCTCATTCTGCTGTTGCTTGTCGGCGTCGCAATTTAAACCTAGACACATAGTCTTTGTTTATTTGCGCCGTCGATGGTCCTGCCTGTTCTGTCGTTGTAGTTGTTGCGTTTGTTGCGGCAGCCGGAGCGGATTCAATCGCATCGTCGTCACATAAAATGGCGTCTTCGTCTTGAGTTTCAATCGTTTCTTCGCTGGCAAAATCCATTTGCTCTTCATGAATTTACACTGTCATCATGTTCGTAATGCTTTCATTGACTGTCGTTGTTTCCGGGGTGGAAGGCTGTGCAGCAATTTGAGTCGCTACAGTGGGCACCAATACCCAATTATCGTTGATCCGATCTGTGGAACCAGACCATAAAAACAGTCACTTGTTTGCACAGTTAGTGAAAGAACACAATATCGGAGCTTCGACATGACATTTTATTTTTTGTTTTACTTTGGGAAAAACATCTGCACGTGTGTCCAAGGAACATCACATATTCACAGCGTACGAGCGCAATTGAGTTTTGGAATAAACAACAACCACAAAAAGAACCCAAATCCCACTCATTTGGACGGAATCTACGGCCTTCAATTTATTTTCCAAAATTTCAGAAACACAGTTTCGAGTGAGTTTTCCCGATAATGAAATAAGTACTGGAACAACACGGATACTTAATTCCAAAAACCAAGAAGTGAGACGTAGTTAATTAAGCACTGGGACAACACGGATGCAAAATCACTTTCAATCACACGTGTTGACTCCCTTTTAGCCCGATGGGAACATGGACCACGTTCGTGATATGAAAATTAATTCACTTTTGTTTTATTGAGTTTTCACTCGTTCCCTTTGGTCGTTATAAAATTTCCTTTTCGTCTTCGTTTTTCTGGTCTGTACCGTCCGGGTTTTTGAAAGCGCGGCTAATATCAAAATTTTCAAAAATAAGTTCGGGAACCTCAAGTACGTCTGAGGTTAGAGTCCACTAATCAAAATTAAGACGATATGCCAGACACACGTGTGGCTAATTTAGATCAGCGTTTTGGTTAACCAAGATTTTCGAAATCAATACACCTCCCTGATGTAAGACTTCTGATACCATGAAAATGTCCTTCGCGCTATCGTGGTCTGATGTTGCCATCATCTTCGTGCTTATCGTTCACTTCTTCGTTATTAAGATATCTACTTTAGGACACTTGCAGATGGTCAATAGAAATTGTGGGGTTTATGCCGAATATCCGATATTGCACTTGCGATTGTTCATAATAAAAAAAATTCACGGGTAGAAAGTTCGTACTTACAGAAGGATAATGTTTCGCCGTTTTGATTAATAACATCCACTCTGCTTTCTGACAGCTGGTTATACGTTACGTTATCAGCGGATGTTAAATCATCACCAAAAACACGTTGAGCGACAGCATTCTCGAATGATAGGACAAAAGATGCAAATGCGGTTTGCAACTAATCAGACGACATTTCGCGAAATCGAGTTCCAAATTGTTAATCTTTCGTTTTAGAAAAATACACTGTTAAAAGAAACTTTCGTTATGCTAAAAGCACTTTTCGTTATAAAAATTCTATCTTCTGAGCTTTCGTATACGCGAATCACAAGTTAACTGGAAGACGCGGAGAACCGATTCGAAAATGTGCAGTAATGCTTAGAGAGAACAGAAACCAAATGCCGCATGCGTCGATGCGTCCTTTCGAGAGCGTGCCTGCCAGCCGGACGATGAGACGATGACCTATTGCCCTTTCCCAACAAGATGGCGATACCGACGCTCGTTTCAAAAATGAATCATGCCTTGGACAAAGGATTGAACATCGTCTTATCTTAATTGAAACTGAGTCACCATGATTCACCCTTGCAAGTCCTGACTTGTCTTTCGTTTGATGGATATTTTCACAACTATAGACAAGCAGCAATGCTGCACGACTAGGGTCGGCAAATGCTGCAATTCCTATCGTCTGAATTCTGCTAAACATTAACGCACTCTATATTCATCAATAATAAACATCCCACAAAACGACAAAACTACAAACTACAACAGAATCGCCATCCATATTACCACTTGATAACGTCTGAGTACTGAACAACTTGAAGAATAATAAATAACTCTATCTCGTACAGGAGTAAGCAGTAAGGCAGTAACTAATCCGACGACAAAAAACATACGAGAGAGTGAGTATCTAATACGTATCTACAGATACCTACCTTTTCAATACATTTCACAGTAATACGCGACGTGAATAAATTTCTCGGAACTTACCCGCATTCACTAACGCTCTCTATATTCATCAATAATAAACATCCTACGAAACTACGAACTACGACAGAATCGCCATCCATATTACCACTTGATAACGTCTGAGTACTGAACAACTTGAAGAACATGAACATGAAGAAGAAGAAGAAGAAGAAGAATAAAAAGCGATTGTAATAGGGTCTAGCCGACCCTAAAAAATGGTCAATTTCTAAAAGCCGGAAAAAAAAGGCAGCAGCCGAAGCCGCTAAAGATCTGTCTATTCCCTATTATGCAAATAAAGAATTCGTCTCTTTCTGAAAAACCCACTTGGCCGTTTTGATTGTTTGATTGACGGCGGTTCGTACGTCGTGGTGAGTGCATTCGTAATTGTGTGTCGGAAAATTAAATCCTGATTTATCTCCGAAAATCCACCCTATTGTCAACCAAATAACTAAACTGCATCCTGGCCGGTCTTGCGTTTGATTTTCGTAATGCTGAAATACATTAATTCTCGCATGTGAATAATTAAATGAACAGCACAATAAAGGATATAGGGAAGTCGGCTAATGTACGGCGCCGTTTAAAATTGCTAGCTGTTCCTTTGAAAGGAACCTCGTTTGTTTTTTTTTTTAGATTCTGTCGTTTTCGTTGAATATTCTTTCTTGGCAATGAAAAACTCTCATCTCGTTTTTGACTTTCGTCCTTTCGTAATTTTCGCCATGAAAATTTGCCAAGCGGTGTACACCTTAAAATTACGAAATTTCGAGCATGCAATACGCAAAACATGCACCTTAACGACTAGTCGGACCGATTCGATTTTAAAGAGCTCTGTTAATTTTTTTATCCACGCGTGGTGACCATAAGGGCCTTATAATTGGAGTTACTTACGCAGTTTGAAGCAGAGCTGGCCCGTAACCTGTTGGCATTTAGGGCAAGGGGAGGTTCGACCCCGAGTCCAGAAATGATATCGCAGGTACTCCAATGAAATAAGGTAGCCAGATATAGATTGACATCGTATATTGTAAAATAGTAATATAAGTAGGTATAGCGTCGTCAAGAAGTACATTCGGTGTAACTTAAAAAGCTACGTAAATCGAGAGCATCGACCGAGCGTCGTTGACTACAAGCACACGTCAGTGTAGGCAACCGTAGCGGCTACCCACCCTTACAGTGCTACCACTTCAACAGAAATGTAGTCACTTTTAGTTTTAATATTTTAAATTATGGGCCACACCCCATAAGTATGCCTCCAAGTCATCACTTTTCTCTTCATACTTCAGGACCACGGCAACTAATCTTTCCTGTCCCAGGATGATCCGTTTTTTTCTCTCAGGAGGGGGACCTCCTGCGCAATCCTGCTCAATCACTGCTTCTGTTAATGCATGCTCACGCCGGAAATTTATTATATAACTTCCCATAGGGAATGGTGATACCGCGTTGTCAGTGCGTCAAATCCGCGATGCCAGCCTTCCACCGAATTATTTGTCCGTGGTAATCCTTCGAGGGTAGCATCATACTGGTTCCACAAGGCAATAGTGTAACGTGGTGGCTTCCTCGTCCTCCTTCGTGGCTGGCCTATTCATGTATCTTCAAAATATTCTAATATGTCGATGACTTCGGGAGGGAAATGTTCAATAAATTCCAAGTGTTATTTTCAAAATGATATATTACTCATTATTTGACCAATTTTTTCATTCGACCTAAATGTATCATCGACCTTATGGATTTCGACTACTTTCACTTCGACCATATTGCATTCGGCGGAGTTTTGATTTTTAATACATAGAGAGATAGAAAATCTTGAAGAAAAGGGTAACGATTGTTGCTTGAAAAAACTCACGGGAGCGATCGTGGGATGTGAAGTTAGTCCCTGGAGGCATAAGGTTGATAGGCGGCAGGTAGTGAAGGAGTGGGCTCATGTTATGGGAGAGGTGGAACGTGGAAAACTGAGCGAGGGAGCAGATGATGTTCTAGGTCTAAGCTCATGGTCTTTCCTTTATGTCGGGAGTCGGGCGCAAGTGAAGTTTGAGAAATAGAGTAGGAAGGAGCACCTTTGCTTTGTCCTTTTTTCCTTTTTTTTTTGGGTGTGGATGAGGTGAGAAGAAACATGATGGTATGGTGGAAAGATGTGCGACCCCCCCCCCTCAAAGAATTTTGAATCAAAAATGGTACAGAAAATTTTGTACCTATTTTTCTAGTACCCTAAATCACGAATTTTGGACTATCACTTCTTCAAAATATTGGCAAATGGAGTAGCCCCTGCCATACCATCCCGCACCATTATTTGAGACATTTGGCATCCGGAATGATCCGGAAATTTTTTGCCTATGTAGTATCATATTGAATCTCCTTTCTTGAATTGAGTACTCTCGCCCTCGTGTCAGCTTATCAATCGAAGCAGCATCCACTACATCCCATATGGAGTCATTATTTGATTGTCAGAAGATGCAGATCTTCTGTACTTAATTGTCAGCACTCGGTACCGCCACTTCTGAATTTTATACCCATCTCCCCCTGACTTATTAGTGGAAGTTGTACCTTCCACTACCACCACCTTCTCCGGTCACATGTGTACGTCCAGCATCTGCACAGCTGTTCAGAAATTTCTCCATTTAGGGTTAACCCACGGAAAAGCAATTTTTAGGAATCTGAGAGTTCTCATTTACTTCAGTCTCCAGATGGAACTGATGCAGGGAGAGCGAGTGAGGACAAGGGTGGTGACAATTAGGAAGAAAACTGAGTGCGTATAAGGGTGTAAGTAAGAACGTATGGTGGGGGAGTGAAGATAAAGGTACCAGATGCGGGGAAGAGTAAGCTAAGAAGGGTGAGGTTGGGGAGATGGATGAGGTGGGGGATGTAACTGGAGTAGGGAAAAATGCAGAGGGTGGTATTGGGTGAGGGTCGGTATAGGACACTTTCCACGTGGGTCCCTGACCCGTCAGTAAGTGGTGTACGCATCCATAACCAACCGTTGATTTTAAAAAATCGTTTTTTTTGTTTGTTTTTTTTATGTACACTTAGAATTATTTTTTTTACTATGATAGAAATTTTTTTCATAACGGTTTTTAATTTTTTCTTTTTTACTATGACTTAGAATTTTTTCTTTTCTTCTTTTTTTTTTTTTTTATGTACACTTATACTTAGAAATTTTTTACTATGACTCAGAAATATTTTTTCTCTCGAATACTTGTTGATTAAATTATTATCCCTACTCTAGTTATACACCGCCCCCTCCCTTTTTACCCAAGTATAATTCTTACAACCTATAATAATTTTTCCCAAATTATATTCTTCACAGCATAATTTTTCCTACTTATAATGTTTTTCAACCTATAATTTTTTTTCGCACACATAATTTTTCCAACCAATAATTTTTACCAACCTATAATATCTTTTCCCGACTTATAACTTTTGTAGTTTCACCTACTAACCTGAACATCTAAAGTTATAATTTTTCTCAAGACTGACACTGACAACACTACTACATGAACTTTTTATAATTTTTATGACAGGATCTGTAGTAAGAATGACCAAAACGTCCACAGACTACCTATATTTTAATTTTATTTGGGACAATATTATTCGGGACATTATTCGGGACATTATTAGCAACAATATTATTCGGGACATTATTCGGGACAACGACTGGACCTGAAACATAAAAACTGACTGTAACATTAAAAAAGAACACAAAATATAAAAGTGAACTTACAAAATGAAAAATTAAAACACAGAAACATGATACAAAAGTAAAACTCACTTGAATACACTATGATCAAGGCCGTAAGCGGGGAGGAGGTTGTGGCGGCGAAAGGTGGTCGCGGCATGGGAGGACGGTCGAGAAGAGAGAGGAGGAATATAATGAAGGAGGACATTCGTCGTGGGGCAGAAGAGTGATGATGGAGGAGAAAGGGGCTGTGGAGGGAAGAGGAGGAATAGTTGGGGAGCGAGCAGTGTTTAGGGAGAAGTGACAGTGATGGGGAAGAGTGGTAGTGACTGGGGTCTGTGAGAGGGACAAGCGGCAGTCGAGGGGGAGTTATGGTGGTGAAAAGATAGTAGTCCGACAGCAGGCTGCGGTAGAAGAGAGGCCTTGTGGTAGAGGGAGGACTAGCCCCCTAATCACTCTTCAATCTGGGGATAGTTTAATCTAGGGAGGAATCCACGGTGGAACAGGAAGTTCTTAGTGTGGGACAATGGCCGCGGTGGCAGAGGGTAGCGCGGTGGGGGCGGGGACCGTGAGGAACCATGATGGGAGAGAAGGTTTATGTTGGAAGAGAGGACTCGTGCTTGGGCGGAGGCAGGATATGGGGGGCGATGTCCGAGTATCCTCCTTCATCACAAGTTTCTATCTCCTTTACCATCATACCTCCTGGTGAGAACACCTGCTGGTGGCCTCAAACTTGGCCTCAGCAAACATCTAATAGATTTCACTAACTTGACCTACCCTAAAATATCAAGCAGAGTGGTGTAAGCTATAATGTTAAAGTAAACCATCAGTTATTGTCACAGTGAAGGAGATATCAGCAAACCTCACTTGAGAAACAAAGAGATCCGATACAGAAAAACTGAAAAACAATGTGAGCCGGCGAAGCGCAAAGCGACGAGCTAGGCTGGCATGAGCAAAGCTCCCTACTTTGCGTTATTTGCGTATTCATCTCTCCAATCAGTGCATCCCCCAGAAATTAAGAAAGTTGAGTCACCAGAGAGGTGGTAGCCCCTCTGCACAATTTGTGCAGTTTACAATTCGTGTACCCATTCCTCCTTCCCTAGCGACCACATAACATGGGTCTATAACATGGGTGCTCTGAAATATGTTCGATCAACCCCCTCTTCAAGTTAAGTTGGAAATGGGGGGCAATAATGTGGGTGTACTTCTATCTCCGAACCTCCCTCTCCTTGTTACATTGTCCGCCTTTCAGCCTATCTCTCTCCTTTTCCCTCCACACTACGTTTCTTACAAAAGAATAGTGACCCATTCTCTGAGGGCAGAAGTAAAATCCCCGCTGAATTACCACGCACCATCTCATTTCATGTCTTCCGCGCCCTGTCCTTCCACATTCTCCCACCTATTACTTTATTTGTCTCCATCTACCTGCCAGCCACGGACTTTCAGTTTCCCGCTTTTCTTTTTCCCATCTCCTCCCAGTTCCGGTTCCATCCCACTAATAGGAATCCAATAAAACAAAAAATGGAAATTACGACGACAAGTTCTCGTCCTTTCGAACGATTAACTATTCTTTCGAACAAATCTTACCAAATAAGGAAGCCAGTACAATTGCGGAATGCCTAAATAAATTTATTTGTACTTTTTGGATACCCTCTTCATTAAATTCCGATAACGGATTAGAATTTGTCAACGAAATAGTTAAACAACTAACCAAATTATATAAAATACCTCATGTTTTTGGTAAACTCAAAATGATTGGTATACCTATTTGGATTATGCAATGTTTTGTTTCAATACCACTGTGAATTCAGCCACAGGCCAATTCCCCTATCAATGATTATTTAGGCACGCCCCTTATTTACCCAATCCCGTCACAGCAGAACCAGAATTTAAATATACCTATGAAGATTATTATGATCAATTAAAACTTCGTTTGAATTCCGTGCATAAATTAGCTCGAGAAAATTTAATTAAATCAAAATTAGCCTCGAAAGAGCAACATGATAAGAAGGTTAACCCTTAACGAATTTAAAGAAGGCGATTTAGTTTATGTAAAGAATAAAAATTTGACTCCGGGATTAACTCGAAAATTACAACCTAATTATATCGGACATATAAAATAATTAAAGTAAATAAAAATCAATCTGTCCAAGTTGAGGTTAAAAATAAAATTGTTACCTATCATAACAATATAATATGTTAAAACCGCATCCTGGTAATAAAAAAAACTGACGCAATCCTTGTATTAGAAAATCCAGAAAAATAAATTTCGATCAAAAAATGAATTTTCTCTAGATCTCATAGTATGTAATCACATTTGTCGAACAAATTATTCGATTCAAATTTCATACCTCTACTTTCAAAAAGTATATTCAAATTCGAAAGAAAACTTATTCTCCATTAAGGGAAAATTAAAACAATTTAAAATTATTTTCCGGAGAGAGAAATCAAAATGAATTCCAAATACTTAACAGTTTTATTTTTCGTTATCTCTACCTTTAATCCATCGTTAACAAAAAATATCGCGAATACGGTAACCCCAATTCAAGCAAAATCGGGTATATTTTACAAAAACTTGGGTAAAGCTAGAATCACTAATGATAATTGGATTCTGTTATGCCATCGAAATATTATGTGAATTAGGGTGGCCCTTTTAAATCAAATTTCGAAAATTTCTGTTCCCACCCCCTAGAACTGTTACTTATTATGAAAAAATGATTCCCCTAAAATTTCAACTCGATTAATTAATTTTAAAGCGGCCCAAATGAAGGATTTCATTAAAATGTATGTAGCGCGGTCGAGCGCGCTACTCATACGTTACAGCGCCGGGTGAAGTACGATGCTTTGCACGGTAGGCATGCGCTTGTTAAAGTACAGTTGGCGTTTCAAAGTTTTTCACGTCTGATTTTTCTGAGTAACTTCTTTTGAAAGGGGAAAAAAAAGCAGGGTATCTAACAGTCACTTAAGTGATTTAACGTCATCTATTTTGGAAGCAGCGTCATGTAAGTCATTTAAAATCATTTATTTTCAATTGTGGTAATTTAAACGTTTAAAAATCATAAAATTATACCTTGAAAGAGAGAACAAAGAATTTAGAATTGAAGAATTCTATTATGTATAATGACCCGCGCTGCAATTTTTATGAGTATGCATATATTTATCTGTGGCGTGTATTCCAGAAGTTTCAAAAGATCTTCAAGAATCATAAAATTCTGAATTAAATGAGCAGCACTTTATTTTGTATATTTCGCATATTTTCGTATTCACTGTATATTTTGCACCAATTCTGCTTATTTTTCAAATAAATATTCCCAAAAAAGTACCATTTCTAGTTTTTTACTCAAAAATACCGACCAAAAATAATTCCCGAACCCCCTCCCAAAAAAAAAAAAATTGAAAACACTGAATAATGGTTAATGAATCGCAGAAAACCTTTTAGAAATGTTTTTTTGCATGTGAGAATGTGAGATACCATTTCTCTTGCCCGCATCACATTCATCAGTCATCAAGAAATTATGAATAGGAGCAATATCTCCTGGGAATAGGTATAAAGAAGATTGTACTTCTTAGGTAAATACTTGGGTACATCATTTTGAAATTAGATCAACATTGTCTTAGTGTATCTAACTTACTTTTTTCATTAAAATGATATCCACATAACTAATAGTTTATTATTTTAGCACTTTCATAGCGAATTGGGGGGGGGGGGGTCATTTAAAGTCCATTTATTTTCCAAATTCGATTTATTTAGACACCCTTCTTTAAAAAGTATAAACATACAATAAACATTCGTTAAATTTTTTCAATTCATGCATACTAGGACCGTGGCATAACGTCAGGAGGCCACGGGGGGCACGTGCCCCTCAGTATTTTTACATAGTCCTCTAATATCGGTGATTTTTAAAAAATACCGCAATTTTAGACTTTTTCTCCCTTGAAAATCATATTGTGCCCCCCCCCCTTGGGAAACCCCTAGCTGCGCTACTGTATTAGGATTTAAAACAAATATTAATCATTTCTAATATTTTATTATTTCAATTATATTAAACACTAAAAGTGTTGATTTTTAAGAATTTGTGTACTGTTTTCTATATTTCGTCATACCTTGTATTAAAAATTGTTTTTGTTCTTCGTTTTTGCGTATTTTTAGATTTTTGACGATAAGGAACAATTCGCAATTTCTTTTCCTCGCTTCGCTCGTAATTCACAGTTTAAACAATAAATAAAAACCCAAACAACAAATAATTAACATAATTAAATGAGTAAACTAGAATACACTGAGTAGAACAGAAGAAAAAAAATTTAATACTCATTTTTTAATTCAGAAATGCAAAAACTGAATTTTATATAGTTGCAGCCCGGCTTAAGGTGGCTACAGACTATTCGCTGATTCGCGTTTGAGTTTCGTGTTTCGTCTTTATCTACGAAAACAGAATATTATACACACTATTCACAGTTTAGAAAATCTCATCACAATTTTCCGAATTGTAAAATTTTTCCAAAAAGAACAGGCATATTATAAAATTTTCGAAATTTTGCCGAATTGAACGCTTCTGGTGTTGTCAAATTTAATGCTAGAAAATAATCTAGGTGTTAATAATATTCTACAGAATTTACACAATTTGTACAGATAAATATTTCACCTTTCGCAGCTACTTTTCTCCGCTTTGTCCTGTCTTTTGATTTGTCAAATGGTTTTGGTGGACATCCGCGCTTTTTTTCAGTAGTAGTGGAAACATTGCTGGGTTCACCAGAAGTACTTGCTAGAAAAATCATAATTAAATTAACTAAAATCAGTTCATTTTAATTCATTTTTCAGACTGGTCCTAATCACATTCAAATGATTTGTATTTTCATGATTAAAAAGACTAAATATGAAATGATTCACTTAGTTAACATGGTGTATAATATATTTGCTTACCAAATATTTCTTGTGTTTCAAAGGTTCGGTCCAGCCATGGGTTTTCTTCGGCGACAAACTTTTGCTCTGATCTTGCAGCTGCTTGCCATTTCTTTTTTAACTGATACAGGAAATTTTAATTTTTGTTTGAATGGCTTTTTCTAATTAATCATTTTCAACATTCAGTCGTAATTTTGAGGTGATATATGAATATAACGTCACTTTTGGAGGTTCTTTAATTCCAATTTCAATATTTTCTCTTCTCAAGTGCTGAAATAATTGTTGATACGTAATCTGTGCTGCCATATCTGAAATTAAATAAACATTTTTGAAACATTTTGTAAACAGTTATTATTTGAGGGGCCCATTGTGAAATCTGTCTTAGCCACTTTTTAAAATTTCGACTGTGCCACCAGATAGCGTTATATCCGCAACTATTATACTCTTTAAAGTAGTGCGCATGGAATAAGGCAACATCTGTTTATACATCCGTGGCTGTTCATCCAGCAGAACAGCAGCAGTTACGTAGCTATCTGGCGGCAAAAGTTGAAATTTTAAAAGTGACTAAGGTAGATTTCACAATGGACCCCTCATTTGTTCAGTGGTTAAAGAAAAACTTTCAGAGCAAAAATCGCTAATTTCCACTTTTCTAAGTTAAATTTTGAACATATTTATAAGTTTTTCTTCAAAAGAAGCGGCTCGTTGCGATAAATAAGAAGTGGTGGTCAAAGTACATACCCTAAGGAAGAAATGTGGTGTGTTAATTTTTCCAACTTATCCCCACCTTTTTTTGTATGATTACTTATTTAAAAGTGACATGTAGAAAAAGTACTTACTTCAAACGCTTGATATTTGGCTGGCAACAAATCAAAATTGAAAAACGAATATAGATTTGAAATCAGCATAAAAAATACTATTTACCAACACCAACACGTATTTCCCCAGCACATAGTAACTCGTTGCACGAAATTTTACAAACACACACGTTATCACAGAACCGGTTCACTGTAGTAACCTCCCCTTTACTGCGTTGCCTAGGCAACGAATTCCAACACTGATACTGTTGGCATATTATGCGATACCAGATGACTTGAAGGTCACAGAACACAGTAAGATCGTTGTTTAAGGTGGGCATCATCTTTCATTTTTTGGAATTTTGGCCCGCCAGAATTTCTGAAAAGACCACTGTGCGTCGCTGCCAAATTTGAACAACGAATTCGAGCTCAGCTCAAAAAATTGAGTACAAAACTGTCTTCAATTCAAAAATTTTGATTTTTGAAAATTTTGAAGATTTCTACATACTATACATCATGTCTTTTTCGGGTGAAAAAATTTTCGGGGAGATTCGGCGTCGGGGCTGGGGCTGGTTACTCAATTTTTCGTGGCGAATTCGAATCGGCTGTCAAAATTGAGCTAGAGTGATTTTTTGACCCAATTTGACCACATTTTCGAGGGTATCTCGCCAGCGGAGCGTCGCTGCCAAATTTGAACAACGAATTCGAGCTCAGCGCGAAAATTTGGGTAAAGAACAGCCTTCAATTCAAAAGTTTTGATTTTTGAAAATTTTGAAGATTTTTCCATACAGTATGGAGAAATTTTCAAAATTTGAGAAAATCAAAAATATCAAATTAATGAGTGATTCTTATTCAATTTTTCACGCTGAGTTCGAATTCGTTGTTCCAATTTGGCGGCGACCCTCCGTTCCCGAGATTCACTCGAAAAAGTTGGAAAAATTGATCAATTTGGGTCAAAAAATGACTCTAGCTCCATTTTGACAACGGATTCGAATTCGACTCTAAAAATTGAGTAACTAGCACCAGCGCCGACGCCATAGCTCTCCGAAAATTTTTTCGTCCCAAAAAAGACATGATGTAGGTATGGAGAAATTTTCAAAATTTGAGATAATCAAAAATTTCGAATTAATGAGTGTTTCTTACTCAATTTTTCACGGTGAGTTCGAATTCGTTGTTCCAATTCGGCGGCGACTCTCCGTTCCCGAGATACACTCAAAAATGTTGGAAAAATTGATCAATTTGGGTCAAAAAATGACTCTAGCTCAATTTTGACAACGGATTCGAATTCGTCTCGAAAAATTGAGTAACTAGCACCAGCGTCGACGCCGTAGCTCTCAGAAAAATTTTTCGTCCTATAAAAGACATGATGTATAGTATGGAGAAATTTTCAAAATTTGAGAAAATCAAAAATTTTGAATTAATGAGTGTTTCTTACTCAATTTTTCACGCTGAGTTGGAATTCGTTGTTCCAATTTGGCGGCGACCCTCCGTTCTCGAGATACATCCAAAAAAGTTGAGAAAATTGATCAATTTGGGTCAAAAAATGACTCTAGCTCAATTTTGACAACGGATTCGAATTCGTCTCGAAAAATTGAGTAACTAGCACCGGCGCCGAAGCCGTAGCTCTCCGAAAATTTTTACGCCCCGAAAAAGACATGATGTATTATAGTATGGAGAAATTTTCAAAATTTGAGAAAATCAAAAATTTCAAATTAATGAGTGATTCTTACTCAATTTTTCACGCTGAGTTCGACTTCGTTGTTCCAATTTGGCCGCGACCCTCCGTTTCCGAGATACACTCGAAAAAGTTGGAAAAATTGATCAATTTGGGTCAAAAAATGACTCTAGCTCAATTTTAACAACTGGTTCGAATTCATCTCGAAAAATTATGTAACTAGCACCAGCGCCGACGCCATAGCTCTCCGAAAATTTTTTCGCCCCAAAAAAAAACATGATGTATGGGAGATGGAGGAAAACTGAGAAAATTTGGCTTTTCATAGGAGAAGTTCTAACATTTAAGTACCTTCAATTCGATAGTAAATGTGCTATGGTTCTGACAAGTTTTTACATTTCTTCACTACTTTGCACATTTTTGAAAATTTTTGGTAGCGCCTTCAACACGTTCAATATGCAATACGATATACACCAATTGACAGTTTCGAAATTTCTGTGCAAAAACGCGTGTAACTTTGGACTGGAGACAGCTAGAGGAAGACGGTTTGAAATTTTGGTGAGAGGAGATCATTCTGCTTATGTTCCTCTAGCTCTCCCCAATCCAGAGATTTTCGCGTTTGACCAGTTCCCCCAGGAAATTAGAAATTTGGAAAATGTCAATTGGTGTATACTGTATTGCATATTCGAAGAGTTGAAGGCATTGCCAGAATATTTGAAAATTCGGGAATGTGTAGACGAAAATAAAAACGTTTGTGATGAAGCCGTACACGCATTGAGTATGCAACACCACGTACGCGAATTGACGTTTTCGAAATTTTCAATTTCCTGGGCCGAACTGGTAAAACACGAAAATCTTTGGATTAGAGGCAGTTACAGTGAAACGGTTTGAAATTTTCATAAGGGGAGATCATTCTTTTCCCAAAATTCCAACCCATTCTGCTTTAGCTCTCATCAATCCAGAGATTTTCGCGTTTTATTAGTTCGCCCCAGGAAATCAGAAATTTCGAAATTTGAGAGCGTGTTGACGAAAATAAAAACGGTAATGTCGTGACGCCTTCCACGCGTTGAGTATGCAATATCGCATACGCGAATTGACGTTTTCGGAATTCCCAAAATCTCTGGATTGGTAAGAGCTGAAGGATAACGGTTTGAAATTTTCGAAAGAGGCGATAATTTTGCTCTCAGAATTCCAAACCGTTTTCTTCTAGCTCTCACCAATCCACTGATTTTCGCGTTTTATAATGTTCGTCCCAGGAAATTGTTTAAATAATGTCAATTGGTGTGTATTGGGTTGCATATTCAACGTGTTGAAGGCATTAGTAAAGTATACGAAAATTCGAGTCCGTTTAGACAAAATTTTCATTTTCGTCTCCACTTTTGCATATTTTCAAAAAATATGGTCGCGCCTTCAACAATGTGAATATGCAATACAGTGCACACAATTTGACATTTTTGAGATTTCTCATTTTCCGGGTCGAAAAACGCGCAGAACTTTGGACTGGAAAGAGCTAGAGCGAAACGGTTTGAAATTTAGATAAGAGGTCATTTCTGACACAATGAAAAGATTGACAAGTCAGATCATCTTTTGCATTTCTTGTGAAAAGCAAAATTTTCTCAGTTTTACTCTACCCGTAATAGTTCGCGGGGAAAATGAGTTTTTTGTAGATAAAGTGACAAACTTATCTCAAATGATCTTCTCTAATCAAGATTTCAAACCGTTTCGCTCTAGCCCTCCCCAGTCCAAAGTTATTCACTTTTGCCCCCCTCCCCCCAGAAAGTGAGAGAGCTCGAAAACGTATATTCGTGCGTTTTGTATTGCATATTTGACGTGTTGAAGACGTTACAAAATTCATTTTTTCATTCTCATCTACACTATTGCAAAATTTTGGAGAATTGTGTTGCGCCTTCTATACGTAACAACTTAAATTAGCTCCACTCGTATTTTTAATGCACGTGAACATCACATTTCAGTACTTTTAACGATTCACAGTCGAATTTTCTATCTAAATGGTTTTATAAAATCAGATCAGCGTGGCGTAACTATCATTTTACAAGAGTAATTAACTGACCAACTAGAAAAAATGTGTACTTGAAACAATTCAAATAAATAATAACCGATAGTGACACCACACAATACCTGAAAAATACGTTAAATCATCGATATCACAAACAAAAAAACAATAACTAGGAATATTTGGCGAATTAAAATCATTATAGCGGATAGGATCCCCCGCCCCCACTATGCATTCAAAAGTTGGTCTTATACTTTTTCAACTCTACCATAATCAAATGAATGTTTGGAAACTGTGGTTTCACAGCCGGAGTCAGTAATTTGTTGAACCTGTTACAGTACTGAATTAGCTGTGTGAAGGCGAGCTGCAGTAGCGACGATCCAGTCACCAAATTAGGAAACGAAGATAGCACTGTGCGGTTGATTGTTTCTAACGAGGACTTCCACTCATTAGAAAATGACTGAACCAGACTTTTTTGCCTGCCTGTAATAAAAAACAACAACACGACAATAAGTCTCATTAATTATTTCAAAAACTGCGCTGTAGGAAACACTGCTGCTCACCTTCTTGTTTCTTTAGTTCGTCCAACCGATCTTGCTCGATCAGCAGTTCGCCTTCTTTCACATATTGCATGATGCCTCCAAAATGCGGCGATAGGATTTCTTCGACGTACTCAACACTTCTGGCATCTAGAAGCGAACGAAATGTATCGACCTCTTTGCAGTTGTTCCGGATACGCTCCTGAAAGCAGAACACGTTTTTCGTTCTAATCAACTTGAATTCGTGGAAATACAAGCATTACAGAAAAGAAGTACTAACCGTGATTATGCTCAACGCCAGATCGTAGTTATTAATCAGCACAATCAGCTGCTCTTTACGGTCAACGAATACTGCCGCCATGCGAAGAATGAAACACTGCACCTCCTCCAATAATTCGGCTAAAAGTTTTGTGACTAGTTCATTAGGATAACTGACATCGATGCTGATAATCGCAGCACTCAATTCGGCGTATCTTCGAGTTATCTGCATAATACAGATGAAATGATAACGAGCGAAAACTAATCAATAACTCAGGATTGAAAAATGAAATACACTTACGTAATGAGGATTCATATCGTGTTTAAATTTGACGGGATCACAGGTACGAACACTTTCGATATTCAGACGCATCACGTACTCGAAGCTAAATACGGAAACAGAAACAATGAGACGGTAAACGCAACTCTAGCTGATCAACTGTCCAGGTACTTCGTACTCACCGGTGCATAATAACGGGTTCCATCTTATTCCAGTAACCGTCTAGCGCTGGAACGGCCCGTTTATGACACATCAACATATAGCGTAGTGAAATATGGTAACACAGAAGTAAGGCGATTAGATCGAAACAGTTTTCGACGAACGTTTCTAAAGTTTTCTGGAACAGAAGATATCACCAAGCACGTCAATCGTCTGAAGCATCCAAAGTCAATGCCCAGCGTGCATTGGAGGTGGTTCTCAATTTAACACTAAACGATGGATCGATGGTTTTCCTTCTGATTCCATCGAGGAGTCGGTCGCTGGTTTCTGGATACCTTACTTAAAATTACATCAAAACTTAAAATGCTCACAGTCAATAGATTCAAGGTTGGAGTCATAATTCCTCTGAACAACTCCAAGGCGGGTTCTCCTTTCGCCCGGAAGAATTCACATACGAATAAATACTCTCGGCAACCATTATCCAACAGAGCATACTGCTGGGACCTAAATAACGATTCGAATGGGTACTGCAAACAAGATAGCACAAATTAGTTCGTTTGCATGACTGCCAAGAGCAATATCTGAAAATGAATGTCTATATGTACTCGGCCGTCGTTTTGCAGAGCACTGTGCGGAATGATGATCGGAGCTTCGAGTTGCGAGTTCAGCACTTCACCACGATTTCCGATCGTGAATACGGTATTTTTCTGCTTCAGAGACGATTTTGCGAAAAATCCTCGATTACTGGTTTCGGCAGCGCCAAGAAGATCATCTTTTGTGGCTGCTTCTTCGAACTGTAACATCACGAGTTTAAAAATGGGGTGAATAATTCATTTCAAAAAAGCTTATGACCATATTCCCACTTTCACGAGAGGGCCTCTAGTTATAAGGGAGTTTATTTTACCTGCAGTTTCTTCAAATTGGATGTATACGACTTAAAATACGAAAAATACACCTTGCTCATCGTATCCACGTATTCGTTGCACACTTCTTGGGCTAAAGTGATTTCATGGGCGAGCAAAAATTCGAAAAAACACCTGCAGACAGAATCGTTGCAAGTTACACAATCTGGCAAATCTTTCATGCATTGAATGAATAACACGTACTTGTATTTCAGTAATGCATTCTGCGGAATATGATAGTTGGTCATCGGTTTTCGCAGCTTCGAAATCTGCTCCAAGATATAGGCGCGTATTTTAGTGACCGCTTTTATCTTCAACATTTCTAAGACTTCCTTGACGTCTTGGCACGATTTAATACCTTGAATACAAAATATATAACTGAAGGCGACAAATGCGAGTTGATATCAACTTCACAATCGAGAAGGTTACCTTTCGTGCTCTGTTCGCGAACAAGGTTAATCTTCTGACTCAAAACCGTGAGTTGTTTCAAAAACTCCTGATTGGTGACTTCAACATCTACAATGATACTGGGAACAAACAGTTGTTTAACTACGACGTTATATCACGTTGCTGTAATTGAAAAAACTAATCATGAACTGACAAAACTACTGTACTTTATGTGCTCTTCGGAGACAGAAATATCGTCGATAAATTGACTCAGATGACCTCGAACCGCCTGCCTGTTATTTAAACACTGGCTCATTTCAACCGACTTTTTCTGCACTGATATTATTTCACTGCTTATGTTTCCTAAATCCGATTTGAAATTCAATAACATGTGCTCCATTCTCTGTAAATATAATAGGCAATTGAGCTGAAGAATGAAGAAGATCAAAACAGGAAAGGTAAATCAATACGTACTTCTAAAATAGCATCGCAGTCACTTATTTTATTGTGAAGATTCACGATATTTTGACTTTCTTTTATATAATCCTGTATCGACTTGTTTTCACATTCACGTAACTTCTTTTCCACTTCTTTGGAGTACTGTCGCAGATCAGTTCCCGCTTTGATCACCTCCTTTATTGCCTCCGGTTCGAGGTCCAACGTGGAAGTCTGCATTGTGAATGCAGGCGGCTTCACGGAAGATTACAAAATCGAATAAGAGATGGATAAAGAAACATTATCCTACTTTGGAAATACCCAAATATCTTACCTGAAAGTTGAAACTGATAATGCACTCGCCGATCCGGGTCAACTGGGGTGAATTCTTGATTGTTAGTACATGTATTTGAAAGAATACCGTCGTGCAAGCAGAATGTTCTTCATAATTGAGGAAAAAGGCGATACACTCAAGATATCATTATTTTGGTGATTTGGTCACAACCTCACAAATCACAAATATGTTTACAGATTACAGGCAAAATTCTTGATTACTGTCTCGACCAAAGACGTTTATACTACTACACTAGATACCTAACTTCAGTCTGCTACTAGTATAAACCCTTCTCACCCACCCCGCGTTTTAGTATCCAATCTGCTAGCGTCACCGGTATAGAAAATCGGCTCCAATGCATTTTAAACGAGAAATTGGTCATTTTTAAAAGGCGCTTATTACATTTTGCCTGGGTGAAACGATCTGAAAATTTGACAGACCATGTATTCATATCTTGGAAGCAGGAAAATATTAAAAAAACAATATGCTACTCTTCAATTTCTTATTTTTTTAAAATTTGAACGACGGCACCTCCACGCGAAATTCACCATGTATTAATGGGAAAAATGACTATACCGGTGACTGGCGAACGCATATGCAACATTCGAACAAATTCTGGATACGCTTTATTCTTTATTTTACAAAAGCAAAGTGGCTGACATCAGGACATGTATTCTTGAAAAGTAGTTATGCGATGTTATGATAACAACCGTTGTTATGAGTTGTTATGGAAAATGAGAGGGATATTCTTGAATCGTTGTTACGAGTTGCTATGGCTTGTTAACTCGAGTTATTGAGTGTTATATAACACCTCCTCGGGACTAGGTGTAAACGGTGGTTATGAGATGTTAATACTTTCCTTATCAAATTTGACGGCATCATAAATATAAGTTATCACTTTATCAGCTTGTACTTAAGTTGGAAAATATTTCTTGGCTCATATTTAAATGTAAAAGGGATGGCGTTTCCACCTATTGCTGCTTATAATATTAATATTTTAAATGATGCCGACATTTTACTCAAAATTAAACAACTTGAAATTCGCTGTTTCACTTCTACTTTCACACAGTTTATTAGAATGTTACTGACCGGCGTAGGAAATTCTTATTATAAATAAAATAATAATAAATAACAACAACAAGTGTGATAACTTGATGTTAAAAAAGGTTTCAAGAATACGCATTGACTTAACATCTCGTAACAACCAATAACAACCTCAAACTTTACCACGTTGATAACAACTCATAACAACGGTTGTTATCATAACATCGTGTAACAACTTTTCAAGAATACATGTCCTGTAGGGCTCTATAGTTTCACCTGGGTATACTAAGCCACCATTTTGGTTCGTACTGCGCCCGTTGATGCCGAATTGACTACGCGTTACGCTCCGCATAGTCGGATTCGGCATCCACGGGCGCAGTATGAACCAAAATGGCGGCTTAGTATACCCAGGTGAAACTATAGAGCCCTAGTAGTAGTTAAACATCTTTGCCTCTTTGATCTCGAGTCGACCAACACTCGACACTTCTTGATCGATTATCTAATTTAAATTTGATGAAATGGCTTTCGCTACACTGAGATTTTCTTCGATCTTTGATCATGCCATCATGAAAAACGAAGAACAGACGAACCTTTTTGTGAGCCTGAAGAAAAGGACTATCGGGATGAATATTTTAGAGTCTCTACTTTGGTTACTTACGTGCTGGAGGCAGAATCGGAGAATTCACATTTTCTATGGCAAGTTGCATGTTGCACGAGAAAAAGGATCAAAAACGACCATAATATTAGATACTTTTTTGAAAACCAATTCTCGGTACGACAACTCGATACCTTGATGAAGGAACTGAAAGATGCCAAAAAACAAAATTGTTGTCTTATCTTTTTTCCGTTACAAATAGGTCAATTCGAATCTTCGCGCGTCCATACAAGTATATCATAGATGACATAGTTATATTTGTACAGTCCGGTGTAATTATTCGCCATGGCTCTCGTAAGTCAAAGTAAGTATCGTTTCAAACGTTGGTCACGTTCTAAGGTCCGGTCAACTTGAATATTTGAAAACTATCAATCCTTTTCTACGAATACTGTATTTCGAACGGACTGAACTCTACCTAGGCTCATGCCATACTGCGCAACCTTTTCGAAAACTTCGGCTAATTTCATTCCTGTATTTCTAATATTCTCGTTATGTATAGAAAGGAAACGGCTGAACGAGGACATTGCTAAAATATTTCTCCGATTCAACCTCCAAGACACGAAGACTAATATACTTCCAATGTTCGAAGAAGTATCGTGGGATACCATCAAACGGGCTGTTTGTAAATACAACCTGTCCACTAGAATGTCCGATATTGGAAGAATACTGTTGGAGTTGATGAAGGTAATCAAATAACTGGAAAAATTACAACTTCGGTTTGAATCAGTGAACTTACCCATTTGTTCTTAATTTGCAGAACTATACCATGGAGGATGCGCAAGATACTTATGGAAACTTGATGCTTCTTGGTGAATATCCTTTTTTCAATATCGTATATCCACTGTTATGTATGAAAACTATTTCACCTGTAATGTTTCTTTCTGTAGATTGTATGTTGCACCATAAGAGAAAAACATGGTATACTATACAAATGAAACAAGCTGATGAAATTCCTTCGGATAATGATTGCGCGAATAACATGATTAAAGCATTCCGAAAGCACGCCAAAAATGTGGTAAATAGCTCGTTAATATTCGACGACACTCTTATTATTTATTTAGACGGTAATTTATTCACTTTGCATTGTCGTAGGCGATATATACAGACACATCAGACAACATAAGATGGTTTGTCATAGTTATCTGCAAAAGAACCAAATCTCAAGGAATCGTGCGACAGAAACCGATTTACCTAGCTCATGAAATTAACAGCAGCTATGTTTTCTTTTCACCCAAAAGTATAAACGCCGACACACTGAAGGTGAAGCCATGAAGAAAATACGGTGTCTTATTAAATCCGAGTTCAATGGATTATGATTTTACGATATTGTTTCAGATCCTGATATCCGGTTTCGGTTACGAGGATCTCAGAATTTTAAAATTAAGTGGCAAACACATATTTTCGTTGATCTCTATGCTGAACAGACATAAAAATGCCGACGCACTGAGAGCAAATACTTCCCAAGCTTTGAGAAATGCTGTCGGTGAGTAATTTCGACGAAGTAATCTTACTTTTTTTGTAGGATGTCGATAATAATTAGTGCGACTTTCTCTGTAGAAAACATCGCAGTGCGTTCTTCTAGGGGAATAGATTACTGCCAAGACAAAGTACGAACTGTACATGCAAAAGAAATGTTCGGAGATGAGTCTATCGAGCTGCAAACTCTCACTGTAAATGTATGTATGCTCCCATGTTTTCACGTTGTGTTGTACGTGTGCTTTTCTATGAGTGTAAAGAACTGAATTTCTTTTTAAAGTGCTGAAAGCGAATTCATTTTTCTGGTGTCTAGTCTTTACTAATCGGAAGTAAACCTTCCTAGACTCATTGTATCGTGCTGTTGCGAATTAAAACATAATTTCTTACAGGTGGACACTGACTGGAGAGGAGTACGTACGTTACCGCAATCTGAAGGCAAAAGATTCCAGTACTCAGTTCGATTACGTTCGAAAGATGTTCGTAAAACGCTGGAAGAGCTTGTTCAAAGAGGTATAATGACGTATCCGTATCCGGTGTGGGCCAAAGAATTTCTTATATCTGGAAAAAATGTTATTAGTATTGGTTAAGCTGGCTACCCTTGGAAAAGTAAAGTAGTTATATAGTTGTTCTCAGTTTTTTAATTTTGTTGGTGTTATACTCCGAATGATGCGGACCAGCTTGAAACTTGTATTTCGAAAATATAATTTATTTAAGTTCCTGCATATCGTTTGTAAATCATGTTTGTAGTATTTTGTCTATAAATATTTTTCCATGTTCAAACATATTTTGATGTATTTAGGTTAATAAATTTGATATTTTGTATTGAATTTTTTAGTTTTATAAGAGCATCAGACATTGAAATGCATTTGATAAAAACTCGAGTAATTTTCAATGGTCACTTAATTTTGCGAACCAGTCGCGGATGGAGCATTGCTAGAAACAAGCAGTGGCTAGTCTGCCCCTCGGTTTATTTTTGTAACATGTTTCAGTAATGTTTTCTATACTTCCTTCTTGATGCTGAACTGCCCTGATGAAGTGAAAACGATGACCACCTACTCCTGACATTTCCCATAGGATTCAACGACAACACTGGCGACATCTGAAGAAGTACCGAAGTGGCTGAGTAACATTTTCATTATCATCTGTTACTTTATCTACATGAAATGTTATTGAAAGAGTAACAGACCATGTTTATTGAAACTATCATTCAGCTAATTTTTGCATTGAGCCCTCAAGTTGCGACTATTTATCACTGAATATACGGCGTTCTCAGTGTAGCACAATGCAGACCGACTTCTTGTCTTGTAACTCTGAACAAATTGTACGATTTTGATGAGAATGTCACTAACTCATCTCACAAGTGATCATCTGGTATGCCATAATGATTGGCCACCTTGTTATCAGTTCAGCAATATAAAGTTACTCGATCGTTCAAATTCAGCTGTGCTCGGTTCTGAACTTCATCATATTATACCTTCAAGTCAGCTGTATTAGCATCCATTATATCACAGATTTTCGAAAACTGCAAGGAATTCTCGAAGTTCACTGACCTGCACGGTTTTTTTGACGAGCACGGTTCATATAATAGGTCAATAGAAATAAAATTATAAGTACCTCTAGTCAACAGTTTCAAAATGTCAAGCAGTGCAGCTAAAAATACCACGTATCCAAATTGATGAACTTCATGTCCTCATTTATTATTCATAACCTTGCAGCGGTCATACAAACGTGGCCTGACCAGATGACCAAAGCATTAAATATTCGGTTTCAAATTTTAGAGATTAGGTACTTACTCATTTTGGAACTACAAGAGACCAATTGGGAATCCTAACCAGAACTGGCAGGTCTCCATTCAGTGCAGGATACAGGCTGAGCGGGTAGTGGGGCTCGTATGCTATATGAAAATACAGTGTTTATAAAAAGCTACACTGAAATATACACTTTCTTCGATTAGTTCAACCCCGACCAGGAGTATTAAAACGCGATCGCATTTAATTACACATCAACTTCCGATGAGACGAATACGATAGTTAATTTCAGTATTGACCTATCCGCCTTCATCAGCAATCATACACAGTCATACAAGAATGAACAACCGATTTCGTTGATCAGTTATACTTTTCAGCAACAGTAAGATATCACTCACCACTCACATCAAAAAATACATATCTATCACATTGGAAAGGTTGAGATACAGTTTTCGAAACACCTACCGACAATTTTGTTCGGGGTAACTACCTAGTATTGTCCAGTTTCTGAATAATTCGTTTCCACTCGACCGTACTTAACGTACACTGAAGTTCTGACAACTTCGAGTTCAGAATTCAGATGCCCCGATTTAGGGCGAAAACAAAAGTTTCATGTTTTCTCGTCAAACATAGTTTCGAAGATCTTGAAGTTCTTCTTAGGTAGATGCCTGAACGCGTGCCGCCAAGTCGCTCCGTCTTTGATATCATTCATCACAGCAAAACACTGTAAAGTTTAAAACAATTAAATGGAAACTGAATAACCGGCGAAGCTTTGAGAATTATAAATTATAATAACTCAGGGCTGCATGTACATAGATACAGGAGTATATTCAAAGTGTAATTTTACTTACTTCATGTAAATCTAAGATTTTTGATCTAATAGTCCATGTTACGTATTCAGCAATCGGAAGACTAGCTACACGTAGACCATCTTTTTTCGCTCTTGCTAGTGAGAGACTGGGCTTTTTGCTCGACACAGCACCTGTAAAAAGATTTGCAATACTCGAAATCAATCGAACAAAAAATAAGGAACCTAGGCTCGGTAGATTTATAAGTCACTACGATATATCCAATGCTCTATCAGGTCTCCAAGTCCACACTCGGATCACTTACCCATAATGAATACATCATCCGGATTACATCGATTTCTTAACGATTCCTTTGAATATGGAGTCAGGTATACTAGGCGTTCCTTATCGTATAAATCTAGATAACTTTTCGCGGTATACTGAAACGGGAAGTCCGGTTCGTCAAAAGTAGGAAAAAGTTCACGCAATCTAGCAATTAAGAAACCATTCGGATTCAAACTGGTAAAAATGATATGATATGGATGCGGATGCAGTCGATTTTGGGACCACATTCGAATGATTGATTTAGAACATAGACACATTTCACCATTCGTCATTAATGACTCGTAGCCACAGTCGACTAATATCGTAGGATTAAACATCATGGCTTTCAGAAGTTTATAATTATAAAAATGATTAATCGGTGTCCGCTGATATCTGCGCAAAAGAGTATTATCATTGAGGCCGTATTTGATTGGACTGCTGGTAGTGAGAACGGTTCGTTCTGCTTCCGCTTCAGCTGATCGAATTACATCTTTACGTTCTTGAAATAATTTCTTTTCTCGTCGCATAGTTTCTCGCAGCCACAAACTTCTTACGTACTTATGTCGATGGAGAGCCGTTGGGCAAGATAATAGCTTCATCCAGTTTTCTGAATCTAGTTTACTAGGAACATGACCTTCATTATACATATCATACAACTCGAGTTGAATTATTTGCAGTTTCTTCATTTTCTTCGGATTACCCTCGGTAATTTCTGCGGCATTGACATTTAGATAAGGTGTTTCCTGAGTTGACTGGAAGTTGTCTGGACTGTGTTCTTTTGGCTGCTCTGCAGGCTTCGGATCAGAGAGATTCGCCAGGGAACACAAATGCCTGCTGATCTTATACTGAGATATGAAGCCACCGGATTTGAAGTTTGATGGAGTGCGGTAGCACCATCTTTCAAATTTGGAAATCGAATGACGAAAGAATTGTATGGTTACGAAAATCATGGCAGATGATTACTCACGGTTTGGCATTTCATCAATGGCAAAGTATTAGCCTTCACGAATACACGACGTACGATTGTTTTGATGCTGTTGGGAGAAAGAACTAGCAAGGAAAATAACTAGAAAGAGGAACAGCGTTCGGACAATTCATAAAAATAATAATCAGAAGATAATAATTGTTATCAATTCGGAATCGAAGTGGCTGACACCTAGCGGCAGAGTTGAGAACGAAAGAACCCAAGGTACATAGTTAGAGAAGGTTGACTCGGTCACTCGGTTGACTCATTCGGGCAAGGCACTGTTAACGTGAGTGCAACAATACGCCATTTTGGTTCCAACCAGAACCAAAATGAAATAAAGTTGGTCCAGTTCAGAAACATAACTGGCTACCCGCAATACACATCGATATATGGGTATTTTGAAGTCGGAGGGAAAAGATGAGTACGAGAACACGTTATCAGCGCCGTGAAAAAATTATGTTTCTTAACTGGACCAGACTTTTTTTTTCACATGTCATCTCATGTACCTAAAGTCCACCTAAAGTCTGGTCCAGTTAAGTTTTCACGGCGCTGATAACGTATTCTTGAACTCGTCCTTCCCCTCCAACTTCAAAATACCCATATATTGATATGTATTGTGGGTAGCCAGTTATGTTTCTTAACTGGACCAGACTTCAGTCTAACGGGAAGTCAATGAATTTTTCCATTCATGTCGACATTTCTCGAAAATAAGTGGAATTTTGTGAAAAATGATCAGGATGAAATTTGTAGGAAATGGTATTTACATTTTTAAAAAGTAACTTTCGTATTATTCCGAACATTCTCTCACGAATTATTAGTCTGAAAATTGACTAGGTAGGTATACTAATAGGTAGCTCAACATTATGAATTATGTATTTTGGATTTGTGTTATTTCAAATTAAATTTAATAACTAGAGCTCGGATTTTTATGATTTGTCATGTTTTCCTACATTGGAGAAGATCGCGCATTTCATGTAGATTTTTGCGAATCATAACATTCTGAGTAAAATGAACCCCATTTGATAGTGCATGTTTTGCATATTTTAGACGTTTTAAGCGCATATTCGTCATATGAGTATGCTAGTTCCATAGGTAGACTTCTCCAAATTTAGGGAAATTGAGTTAAGTATCGTTTCGGTTACTGTACAACACTGCCTACAACGTGACGTCATCGATTTTAAAAAAACAACAACAGAAGCGCTCCAGTATGCAAACGAAAATTGGTTTAGAATCATAGGTAGACTTATCCTATGAAGAAGTCTGGGTCTGACACGATTATTGTTTTGTTTACAAAACTCTGTTTTTGATAATGAATTATTGTCATCGTGTACTAATGTAAAACAATTAGTAGTCTTTTCTTTTCAATTATTGCTCAATTTTTTATAACTATATAGCAAAAACTGAATCATGTTGCGTTTTCATTTTTTGTGTATTGATAATAAAAATGTCTCATTTTGAAAGGTGATAACAACTGATAATAAATTTCCATGTTATTCCTCTTTTGCAGCCTTTTATAGCATAAACAAAAATTGATAAGCAATTTCAAAACATCGTGTCAAACCCAGACTTCTCCATCTTTGAACGCCTTTTGAAGACGAATCGGAGTACTTGAAAAAATTTTCGACCTATATCTTCAATGTGAGCACCAAAAGTGATCCATCGCACCTATATCCAACCATTAAGCCCGAACATTAGCTGAGAAACAGTTTTTTGCGTCTTCTGGAAAACTAGGTTTTTGGAGAAGTCTACCTATGGAACTAGCATATTCATATTTTGACCTTTTATTATTTTTTTTTTTTTTCAGAAATATTTTGGTAATTTTGGCCATTTTGTTTTTGCTATTTTTTTCACTGAAAATGGTATACCTGTAGAGACCAGGAAATTCTGGGAGAAAAAAAAAGGTTTTTGTACTGATACATCCATTTAACCTCTTTCTTTCCAAAATTGTTCAATTTTCTGCACACTTCTGTTTTTAAAAAATGACCTTCAAATTAAAAAATCCTTTCAAGAGATACCCATATTGATGTCGCATAAAAGTGCATATTTTGTCATATTTTGATGAAAATAAATGCATGTTTTATGCGCATAAAACAATTTTTTAAGCGCATGAAAATCCGAGCTCTATTAATAACATATCAACTTTTCACCAAAGACGTTTATATGTACTACTACACTAGATACGTAACTTCCTATACTACCATAGTAAAATAAGCGTATCCAAATTTTGTGAGAATGTATGTTGCATAAGCGTTCGCCAGTCACCGGTATAGTCATTTTTCCCATTTAAAATACAAGGTGAAAATTTCGCGTAGAGGTGCCGGCGTTCAAATTTAAAATAAAAAAAAAAATAAAAAAAATGGAAGTGTAGCACATTATTATTTTTATAATTTCCTGCTCCCAAGATATGAATGCATGGTCTGTCCAATTTTCAGATCGTTTTACCCAGGCAAAATATAATAAGCGCGACTTAAAAATGACCCATTTCCCATTTAAAATGCATTGGAGCCGATTTTCTATACTGGTGACGCTAGCAGATGGGATACTAAAACGCGGGGTGGGTGAGAAGGGTTTATATTACTAGCAGGCTGAAGTTAGGTATCTAGTGTAGTAGTATAAACGTCTTTGCTTTTCACCACCGATTGTCAAAAACTCAGTTAACTTGAACAAGCAGCAATGCTGCACGACTAGGTAAACATTAACGCTCTTTATATTCATCAATAATAAACATCCTACGAAGCTACGAACTACGACAGAATCGCGATCCATATTACCACTTGATAACGTCTGAGTACTGAACAACTTGAAGAATAAAAAAAAAAAAAAAGAAGCGATCGCAATAAGGTCTAGCCGACCCTACAAATGCGCAAAATTATTCAGTCATTTTTGTTATCAATCCTGGGAGCAAAGTATGTAAACAAAGCAAAAGTGCCATTTTCCTATACGCGGTATTGACGCGGTATGCTTCGCATAAATTTAGTCGGATTCGGCATCCACGCGCGCGGTTGGAAATGTGCAAAAAAAATTTTTTGTGATAACTGTTTTTGACTAATCTTTGGTCGCTCTTTCGCGAGGTGGGGTTTAAAAAAAGTCTAGAAAATTTTCCCAAACAGCTGTAAGTCTTCAAAGTTGAGTGTCTCGATCTCAATACGCGAAAACCTTATGAATTTTGTTTATCGGCTCTCCTGTAAAATTTACATTTCAGCGCACAGGTCCCTTTCCTCCTGGCATGTCACAAATTTTCGCCGCACTTCGGCACTTATGTTGTCGTCAGTGTTGTTGGACAAAACAACTTTTTGTCATTGTGTCACGGGGCATTAATTTCATCTTCTTTTTTTATGTCATAAGTTTTGTCATCTTCAGAGTTTGTCATTTTGTTTTTCCATAGTCTTATTATGTCCTAACAAAATTATTTTGTCATCGTTTTTGTCATGTTGCTTAGCATGATATACAGTCTGGTCCAGTTGAGAAACATAATTTTTTCACGACGCTGATAAGTGATAACGTGTTCTTGAACTCGTCCTTCCCCTCCAACTACAAAATACCCATATATCGATGTATATTGCGGGTAGCCACTGCCCAGTTATTTTTCTTAACTGGACCAGACTTTATCGATAGCAGTGTCGCTTAGCATAGTCTACTGTCAGTGTCAATAGCAATGTCGCTTACCATTGGGATGTTAACTTGAGTTTCTGAAGTTAATATCCTTGCCTGTAATAATGAGGTGATAAGGTACATAAGGGGGATGATTTCACGAAATCATCCCTCTTATAAATTCTTATCAGATGTTCTCGCCATTATCACCATACCACGATACTAGCGCTACCTAGGTGAGGTTAACATCCCAATAATCTGTTATTAATTATGTATTATGCCGTTTTTAGCATGGTTCATCATAGATAAAATGTCATAACATTCATTTTTTTTTGTCATTGTGTTCAGTCATTTGATTCATTTTTTGTTACGTCATTTCGATTTTGTCATAATATGACAAAATTAATAAATGGTCTTGTCATTATGACAAAATTTCTAAAATTCAATTGTCATTTAGTTTTTTTATGTATGTGTAACAACACTGGTTGTTGTGTTTATGGCAGGGTTGGCATGTTTTAAAACAATGAAGATGAACAATCATTGTTTCAAAACGAATATTATGTGTTTTAAAACTTTTTTTGTTTTGTTTAAAACGTGTTTTCAGCCATGTTTTTCCCGCTCTTTTTCTTTAAGATAGGGATCAAAATAATTTGTCAGGTATAATTAAATTTCAGAATTTCACACAAGGATTAACAAAATGATTTGATACCAGTGATGAAAATGGATGCTGTTAAGCGGAAGTGTAACAGAACCAACCAACAAAATCTGTTTTTTGATAACATGCAATTCAAAGTTCAAGAGCCATGTAGAAACTATATGCAATAGCGTTTACTGAACACTGATAGGCTTGTTTTCACGTGAGTACACATTTTTAAATCGGAGGGGGGGGGGGTGCAATTTTGAAAAATTTTACTTTTACGCTTCTTCCAACGATACTAACAATGTAAAAACTCATTTTGTCAACAAATTCCGCTTGATTCTATCCCGCTTAACAGCGTTCATATCAATAGGGCTTTTCCAGTACTCCATACTGCATACTTATTCGCCTCCCCTGTTATTAAGTTGGTAGTGTATGATAATGATAACAGAATTTGATGCGCGAAATGGGCCCGAACGCCCAATATTTGGAAAACGCTGGAGATCAGAATTTTTTGAAAATGTTTGAATTCTTTCCGCAACGCACGCGCACAAAAGACAAAAAATTCATGGATACGACCATAATATTATAAAAAAATAATGCTTGTCATGTCTTATCATACACCTCCAACTTGATAACAGGGCAGGTGTGATTAAGTATGCAATATGGAGTACTGGAGAAGCCCTACAGCGCTCCAATCCAGGTAGGCAATCCGCAACAATCTTTTGGGAAAATTAAATTTTTATTGTGGAGGGCTTTTTTATTTATTTATGAAAGCCAATTGAATGTTATGTCGTAAAAATGATATAAAAATATGTTGAGGGTATCAATAAAGATCGAAAAAAATTGCATTCCTGATTCCTGTAACCTGTAAGCGGCTTGTGTGATTGGCACTACCACTACAGTGACGACTTCGACGTCTTTGAGCCTTGCCAAATGGTTCAACCTTCTAAAGTAAGAACCTTAGAGAGCATGCTGAAAGCCTTGAGCTTGAAACCATAAGCCAAAAGGTGAGGGGTCTCCAGCCTTAAGCCATAAGTTTTATTCTGATAAGCTAGTAACCTTCAGCTAACGTATTATGTTTCACGTCAGAAATCTAAACTAAAGCCATAAGCTCAAGTTTTATTACATGGCTTGATATCCCTGCTGTCTAGCAGAGGTGACAAGCTTAGCCTTTAGCCGAGCAATGTCGGTCAAGATCAACTAGCTCTCACTTTGCGAATCCATTAGTTTTTATTGAATCGCTAACAAAAAGCTGATCTGGCTGTGTTGTATTAGGCGTTTTGTCATTCCTGAATTCTGAACCTGATCTGCACTTCGCGGCAAAGAACTTAGCCTTTAGTTTGTAACTTTTAGCCATTAGCTGTTTGAATTTTAGCCCTTAAGCCTGAAGGATGAATTAACCATTAGCGATTCAGTACCTATCAGTTATCCCCTCTGAGATAAATTGAACGTAATTATTTTACGCTTTCTCGAAATACGTTTTCAATTTTCCATGTCTGGTTCAAAAATTAAGAACCGCACATCCTCCGGAATACAAGAATGCATCTAAGACTTAATACAGGATGATCGAAATTCAAGCTGTCCCTGCTGATATTTCTATCAAGCCCCCATCCTAATAAATGAAACACCTTAAATAACTGAATTTATTTGTTCCATAGCAACGTGTTTCCCAGCTTCTAAAAGGGACCCGTAAATTTCAGGAACGTACAAGGGGCTGATGTACTTGGCCCTCAGGAAACAATGATTCTTATATTCAGCATCATTTACAACCACAAATGTTTTTGCCGATGGAACGCGATTCAACACAGCCTTCAACCAGATTTCGGCGTTAAAATGATCGGTAACGAAAATCTGCAACCCGAGCGCATCAATCAGTAGAACTTTGGTTTTGAAACGTTAAAACCTTACCATACGAAGGTTTAGATAACTTACGTCAGGAACGTAACAAACTCCTTTCAGCTTTTCGTGAGAATACGTTAATAACAACGACGGGAAACGTTCAAAAGTCACTAAATCCGCAACAAATTGTTTAAATTTGAATGCCTTCATGTTTAACGAGCTGAAGTAGACCGCGAATTTTTCGCTGTTCGCTTGTTCTTGTAATCTGAGTTTCAAATACTTAATGACAGCTTCTCTGTATATCATACAAAACGAAATTATAAGTTATAACTATTACTAATGTCGAAGAAGAACTTTTACGGACTGAAATCGAATTAAAACTAGATGCAATGGTACGAACTCCGGTAAGTGGGCTATTCGCTGATCTACATCACTTTTAAACAGTAACATCGAGTTGAAGTTCTTGGTTGCATCAATCGAAAACCACTCTTGCTTTATCGAATGCTCCTTCATCAGGTTGAACACGAATGGTGACAGAGTCTCGCTCACATTAATGATCTGCACACAGATTTAACCAAATGAATCAATTAATCAAATAAAATGCGGACTGCCTATACAATTAAACGAGGCGAACCTTTTCATCGCTGGCTAAACCATTCGAAATTGCGATTCTTTCATTTTCGAAAACTTGGCATTGTTCTCGTATGCGATTTTCTAGTCGCAAGACCTCCTCCGCAACATTTCCGGCAGCCATAGTAACATTTAGAGCAGCAAATCCAACCTTTTCTAAATTCATAAAACAAACGTTCTCCAGATCTGCGGTATTTTGAACGTAGACATCCGTGCACGGTTCTCTGCAACAACAGAACTTCTTGAAAAATCCTTCGAAAATGGCGATGTTGAAAAAAATAGTAAAAACTACCTGAAAATGAAGTTGTCGAGTTCGTCTTTAACTGCGATTACTTCTATGTTCTTAGCCGGATATATGAATCCCGGTCGAAGAGATACGCCTGGTAGTTTCAGTACCTGCATTCCGGATGGCACGACCGTCGTCTCAACGGGAATTTTTTGTTGAATGCACTTCCGAACGAACTCAACTACTTGCCTGGAACTGTCTACAAAGTCAGGACAAATTTTTAAACTACGGCATAAAAACTAAACAAAGTAACAAATACTTTTCACAGAGAATCAGCCTTAACTTCCGCCTCTCTTATCTCCTATTAGGTAACCAGACTGAGGCCCAGTTTTTAGCACAGAGAGCGAAAATTAATTACCCGCCAGGTCTCGTTCCTCTCCGTGAACGCATATTCTCATATTCATGAAGGTGTGGTCAGAGTTATCATGCTGGAAATACAACAACGGAAACGCATCCTTTAGAGCAGCATACGCGAGGTGAGACAGAAGGTTATTCCTCATAATGTTCAGCCTGCGTTCAGTATCCAACTGTAGTGTCACAGGGATACCGGCTTTTAACTTAGTGTCACGTCTGCAACAAGAACACCAAGTTAGTGAAATGTATCAGATGAACTCGCATCGACTGGGGCACTGATGTCCCATCAACATCAGTCAATGTTATTACCTTCCATTCTGGCTTTTCACGTAGTGGACCACGAAATTAGTCAATCTTTGAATTCGATTCACTCTCAATACTTCTCCACTGGCAGTAATAACACCGGTGTCATAGCGTCGACCTCTTCTATTTTCGCACACGAAACTGGTTCGATTTAAAATCAGTCCGATCTCTTCGTCGCCAATATCAACCTCCGCATTCAATACCGATCTTAGCTCGTTCGATGCTTTCTCTGGCTCCACGTCAACCGACACGATTTTATTTTCCCGCAAGATTGCTAGAATACGCGCGTCGACATCCGGAAACGAATACACAGCTGTGTCCGTCCTCGAGTAATCTCGCCTCGGAGAAACGTCCGTTTTAATTCCGACACCTCGTAGGATCCTTTCGTAAGCGTCTGAACTCAAGGACTTTTTGGTACGTATTTTTAGGTTATCTTGAAACAATTTGGTCTCGTCCCAGTTAACGGTTACGTCTGCAACAGGTCACGAAAAAACTGTATCAAGCTCCCATATTCAGCTCTTCCTGAGGCCATAATTTTCGAGCGTACTTACTCAAACTAGAAGTTACTGTCTCAATAACCGAACGATCCAGCCCAAAAGTACTGAACAAGTAACTGACTTTCTCAACAGGTAACGTATTTCCTTTCGAGGTAGCCACTTCGTTCAGCACGTATTCGTAAGCTCTAGACAATCCAGGATATTCTAAGAATGAAAAGGACTGCAAAACTGGGTACTTGGCTTTTGCAGCCTCCCATTCATCCTCGTTATCCCAGATCATGTTGTTCACGGATGTTGCTTCATCTTCGATTATCATTTTAACCTGTAACGAACGAGATTTCAAAATGGTTCCAGGTTGCCTGAGTACTTCTGTTCGATCTCCCTTGGTGAGGAGCATAATTAGAATGCATAATGACACTTCATACATGATCAAAATTACTCTCGATTTCGGGGAAGGTCTCATGTAGCGATTCGGCAACATTTCTGGACAATTCAATTAGCAAGCGTTCGGGCGATGACTGTTTGAAATCGGATCGCGCAATCAACAGGGCTCTGCGAAGTACTTTTCTGAGCTTGGGACTAAAGAATATCACATGACGCCTTAGTAGCTGAGCCGGGTCAAAAACATGAGGAGATTACGAAGGCACTCCAATCACATCTCAGCGGATATGTTACTCGAAGTGGACATACTTTAAATCCGGAAACACGTTATCGGTTATAGCGACAGTGATCATTCGACTGAAATCAGCAAGGCAGCGGTAGGCGACGTCTACGTTATTGACGTTAAATGTGCCCGCATATCTAGGAGCACCAGTGACCTAGAACAATTGAGACAAGCATTTCTACACAGAAGGTAGTAACTGAAAGAATTAGAAATGCTAGCAAATATCAAGAATACGGACATTAAGAATCCTGAACTGAGTTTCTGTTATACCTTTTCGATAGTTGTAAACAATGGCTGAAATAAATCGGTATCGTAATTTGAGCGCTTCCCTTGCAGCAGAGATACTAATCGTTCGAAACCCATACCAGTATCGATGAACTCTCGGGGCAGTCTGTCTATAGATTGTTCAGTTCTGCAATGTGTGTCACGTACAATTTTCCAAGTTTTACAACTTGACATTCATAACAGAATGTAAGGTACTACCTATTATAATTGATGAACACGATATTCCATAATTCGGCTAATAAGGGGTTATCGCAGTTCACAAGATCCGGTCTGGAGCACAAATCATCAGTTAACGCCACATGGATCTCTGTGCATGTACCGCACGGACCGGTCAGACCCATTTCCCAGAAGTTATCTCGCATACCGAAAGATAGGATTCGTTCTGCAATCACGCTGTAATAGAGATTATTTCAATTTATCTCAAGAAGGTGCTTACAATGGCAGAAATCCATTCAAAAACATACCCGAGTTCCAACCATATTTCCTTTATCTCCTCATCCGGCGGTAAATTCAACTCCTCATTGCCACCAAAATAGGTGACAAATAGCTTGTGTGAAGGTATGGCATATGGAGGTTTGGTGAGTAACTCCCAAGCTAGCTTACAAGCTTCTTTCTGCAATGAAGTATCAAAACTTTTGGTTGTCTGATAGACAACGGTCCAGGCTTCGGTCGTGGAATATTATTTTTAAGTAAATCTGCGTTACCAACTTTTCCATAGCATCCGAAAGACCAATTGCCCAACATTTCAAAAAATGTATGATGAAATGAGTCGTACCCAACCACGTTTAAATCGTTGTGTTTCCCGCCAACTCTAATACATTTCTGCGTATTCGCTGCTCGATCATAGTCAATCTCATCTTCACCGGTGAACACTCTCTTGAACTGTAAACCAAGAAGGTATGATTGAGTAATCCCTCGAGTATAACCAACACTTGAAGAACAACACATTACCTGACACATCCCGGCATTAACGAATGGAATAGTTGAATCAAACTGCGGCAATACCGGAGACGACTTCACAAATTCGTGTTCATTTTCGTTCACAAAATACTCCAGGAATCTGCTGCGCACTGCCTTAGCTGACAGTACTTGATTACATGTGGAATACAAACGCCAGTTCTTCGGCGGTATCCTCATATTTTCAAAAAATTTGGTAGATAAGTATTACGAGTTCATGAACATTTCCAGTTGCTCACCATTTAGCCGACTTGGAAGTACGAGCGAGGGAGTAACAATAAATGAGTAAATGAGCGAAATAAAACAAAGATAATATGATATACAGCAGATAATATATCAAGAATTTGCAAATAGCTGCAGATTTAGAGGCACTAGTGCCGGTATTTGGGGAACTGCTCTTGCTTCCCTTGTCCTCATCAGAACCGACCGGTTCGACATTCATGATTATTGTTACTGATAACGTGATACGAGAATGAAAACAAATGCATGAACGAAAACTGAATTTGAACTTCAGGATGAGTCGAGTTACGTAAAGTGAACTGTTTCTTCTACGAAATACAAATTTGAATTATTTTGAGGAAATCTATTGAACTTTTCAAAAGCTTTTTAAGCTATCAGCTTTTACAGCCGTATGTAAAGTCTGGTCCAGTTAAGAAACATAACTGGCTACCCGCAATACACATCAATATATGGGTATTTTAAAATTGGAGGGGAAAGACGAGTTCGAGAACACGTTATCAGCACCTTGAAAAATAGTAGATTACTATACAAGAGGGTAAAGTGAGCTTTTGACAACGAGTGCAGAGTTATGAAACGAGCCGAAGGCGAGTTGAGCAATGGCACGACTATGTCAAATTTGTCAATGGGAACGTACTCTCTTGTATTGTAAGTTATTTTTAGGGTCGGCAACTAGTAGCCGAGCCTATTGGAATATAAATTGGAGTTGCAAATGCTGGCACTATTGCGTCTTTGAAAGAGTGATCATTAGGGCTAGGAAAAATATGCTTTGGCATATTTTTTCCTTAATTTATTGTAAACCGGGATATATTTGGTATGCAGACTGAACAAAAAATTTTAAGAAAACTGAACAGGGGAATATTTTTTAAATTTGGCATGTTTTACTTAGAGATGCATATTTTTGCATATTTTAGTCAATTTCATGTCATTTTTGAGAATATTCAGTCAAAATTACTAATTTGGTCAATTTCATGAGAATATCAGCTAAGTTTACAATTTGAACACCCAGGGGAAATAATTTCATATTTTTGAACTTGACATGAAAGCTATAAACAGATTGAAGAATAAGAGCCCTGGATGAAGAGAGGCCCTTTTGGTGGCTATTTTCACTCCAAGCAATTAGGTAAAGGCAACAATGCTGGTAACTTTTCTCAATTATGCAGCTATTCACTAATTCACTCCCTTAATTGATTTGGATGGTGTTTATGGTGTTGATGGCTGATGTGAGCTTGAAATAAGCAGTAATTTGATACCCATGTTGCAAATTTTCAAAAGCATATTTTGAGCATATTTGACACAAATGGGGAATATATTAAGCATATTTTGGGTTTAAAAACAAGCATATATATGCGCATATTTTCGTTTTTTTGAGCATATTTTTTCCTAGATCTAGTGATCATGGAGATCTATCCATAAGGGTGTAGCAAACTTCAACTCTTCAACTACCATTACATCGATTAGAAATTCACATTCAACGAAAATTTGTCCTAAATTTAACTGCATCATCAGTAAAAATTTTAATTAGAATCAGTTCTACTGGTAGAATAATTTCTACTAGTTTTTTTTCCCCATTCTCAAGATAGCAGTGTTTCTATTTGAAAGTACACATGATCACTTTTTCATTTTCCCCCGCTAACACCCGCACAGGTGATTTTGCAGCGCACTCTAGTGCAGTTTTATATTCCAACTGCAATCGAATTTTCAATCTTTTTCCAGTATGATCTTTGATCACGCTGGGCCCCGCAGCATTAGTGTTTATTTGCCTACTAGTAGCCGATTCGGGTCGGCCAGGAGGCGGTTCGTTGACGCAATTAACAGGAGGCAGTTGAACTGTCATGGTCAGCATTAAGATGGATTTACATTCGAGTTGGCAACACGTCGCGGACAAGCTTTTCAATGCTAAAAGTGTGTCCGCGACATGTCGCCGACTCGAATGTAAATCCACCTTTAGTGTTCTGTTTGATTACCGCGTAGAGGACATTAACACTCTCAGTCCCCAGTTAGGAATCACTGGAAGTTCTGTTCTGCCCAGACAAATATTTTTGTGATTTTGTCTTTAGTAGAGTCCCAAATGATCAATAAAGTACCAATCTTAATTCCTTCCACATGTTTAGTACCTTTTTACCCCGCGGCAAAATAGTGGACACACGGGCACGCGACCTAGAGTGTACCAAATGCTATTCTGGAAACCATTGGATAGTATCAATGATGGGTAATCACTGCAGGCGCAGGTCATAGCTTACCATACTTATATTTCGAACAATTCGCTCTGAATCGTGTAGCCTACACGCGCCGGCCTTCAAAGATAGTCATCGTGTCCCTTGTGTCTCCGCTTACCTCATGGTGAGTTGGTGACATCTTCCTCATAGGCGGAGACATCATCGTCAAAATGATCGATCATTAGTATATAACTCCTGTACGGAGGTCTTGGTTCTAAATCGCTCATGTCAAGTGGAGCGTTCGCTGATCTCTTCCGATCCAGCACCTTTTCGGACTTAGAAATTTAAACTCAAAGTGTAGTCTTAGTACTCTGTCGTGTCGGTAATCTAGAAGCCTAACAGCAACTGCAGAAATTGTGAAAAGTCTTAATAAACTTATTCAACTCAACTCTGACTCGACCACATTATTTGTCGGGCGGATCACCTATAATTAGGGGCTCGGCCCGATCAGCCCCAGGGGACACGCTTTGGACCCCGTTGTTCACCATCTATCAACGGCAACGACTCTCAATAGCCAGAGAGGCTATCCGACCACCACGACATGGCTGTACGCTGTAAGCTTCAAAGCTAAAACCTCATGTCCAGTGTTGCCAGATGGGAAATTGAAAAATGTAGCAACAAGAAATTTTACAAGATTGCACCACCGGATTTCAATGTAAATAATGTACTAAATAAAATGTGGAATCTTTGAAATTGTATTGAAATGAAGGGAAGTTTTTTGGTCAAAATCTTAAGAATATACTAAAACGAACCAAAGTATCCACACTGCATGCAGATTACATGGATGTCTTATGGCCCCAAGGCTACCAAATACGTTCCAAACATTCAGCCGATGCATAACAGGAAGGAGTAACATGTACGACAGCGAATATCATAAAGCAACAATTGCCATGATCAAGTTGTAATAATAACATTGTCGGCAGCCATCTGCTTTCCTTGTGTCGCTCCATTGTATCGGTTGAAAAAATGTGACATACATTTTTCGTTGAAGGCCAGCCAATAGACATATCCATGTCAAAACGTACTAGATACCAGATCCTACCAAGAATAATGAAAATCTGCCAAAATGTACCAGAACTGTTGAAATCACCTAAAGTCTGGTCTAGTTAAGAAACATAACTGGCTACCCGCAATACACATCGATATATGGGTATTTTGAAGTTGGAGGAAGAAGACGAGTTCGAGAACATGTACCAAATCAGGCAACACTGGTTGCGTCCACTGTATGTCTAGGTTTTGAGTTATAATAAAATTTCAATAACTTTCAGTACTTTGTAGAAACTAATTTATAATTGAACATTGTCAAATGCTCCATTTAGAAGGAAACGCGATGAATCATGGTACCTTTATCAAATCCTTTCTGTTAAAATGTGGGGAGGGAGTAGCCTCCGATATTTTCTGTTATGGCCTGAAAATTTTAATTTTCCCATCGGCCTTTTTCGTCCCACTCCGCCCTTAGTACTTCAAGAAAGTTACCAATTTCAAAAAATTCTTCTTCTTGGTGAAAAACTTAATCAGCGCATTGCGGTATTACTTTGATTTTCGGATTTGCTCTAATGTATTCCTCGACCATCAAACAAATGCTGACCCCTGATTCGAATGGATGTACCAAATCTCATCTGTTTTTAATGTCAATCAGTGATGATGAACCCTTCTGCTCAACAATAGGATTCTGAAGTTACTGCACCTCTTCAATCGTCTTATTATAGTTGATGGCACACATTAACATTTTGAAATTGAAAAGTTTGTCGTTATCATCTTCATTTTCTTCAGAGTCATTTTCAAGATCTCAGATCCGAAAATTTCGAGAAAATCAACAATATGAGCATAATTATACACCGGAGTATTCAACAGCGTCCGGTAAATTCTTCGCCGACATAATTTTTTGTTAATAAGCTTTTCGCCAGAGTAACGAATTCTTCGTCCAAAATTTCTTTGCCAAGGAAAAATCGGATTCAACTTCAACTCGAAAAACGCATCACCTTGGTTTCGAGGCTGTAATATCGACGAGCTACCAAGGTGTGTGGGCGGGGGAAAATGATAGAAAATTTTACGAAAGAACGCAGCTGAACTTAGAGCAGCTGACTGGAGTCTGGCAGAAATTTTTGTACTACCCAGAAAAACGGTCAGAGAATAGATAATATCCATGCAGAGAAAAGAGACGAGGAAACCAGTACAGCCGACACTTGCAAACTGTCTTTCTTCAAGGAATTCATGTTGACATGAGGTTGAAAAGAAGCGTATATGCATGTTTAGTAGACAGTCTATGTAGAATCCATGTAGACATACAAGCTGAAAAGAAAGGGGCATTCATGGCCCTTCCAATGCACTCATTATTCTTTGTGGACATTTATATCGACACCATATCGACTGATCAGATGGACGGGTCCACTCTATGTCAAGTCAATCTTCCATTTGCACATTTATATCCGCTCGGCCACTTAAATTCATCAACGGGAAATTATTTCATTGAACTAATTCCCATCTAATTATGGTACCACACGTCTGAACTTAGAATACCAATATGTAGTTTTGAAAAAAAAGTACAACTAGCACTTTTTGGCAGATGCATAGCATTTTGATCGACTTAATAAACATAAGCGCAGGAACAGAAGCGTAAAGAAAGCGAAGAAAGGGAGAAAGATGAATAGCGTCGGAAGGGTGGTGTACAAAAATTAAAAATTTAGATCGGCAAGCAACCCCAGTACCCTCAGTTCCGTTGCCACTGTTACAGGTGGAGGAGGGGGATCGATGATTTTAACTTGGGCACATTTTACTGGAATCCGATACTCCAAAACTTGTCCATAATTATTTCATCATATTAATACCTAACTAACTGTTATCAATTTAGTAACTTCAATAAAAATATTCTTCAAATCAGATTGATGTCCACTGCGGGACATCTCGTTTATAATTTCAGTGTGCATATAAATTCATGTATAATAATTCACATGTTCATTATTACATAATAATGAAACATGAATCAGCGAACGTTTTTCAAGATATACTCGTATGCTACGATTTGCCACAGTAGCGTGCGATAATTAATACATGAAGCATTGATTTCGGCCGTAGAAAATACACTTCGAGATCAACTAGAGATTCAATACGAGTTCCATTCAACGCCACTAACCCGAACAGAAATGCCACAGGCAACTCTGATATAACGGAACAGTACACCTGTACCGCATTCAACATCCGCGTAGTCGTCTATAGGTTCTATTTGCCACATGTTTCAACCAATAGTTCTGAACAAATATTCAACCTAGTAACAAAAATAAGGAATTACAATATCAGTATTCGGGCTCCATATTCTCGTTGTTTCAACAGTAACCACCATGTTGAGCTCGCTCTTAACGAAGTATTTCATGAACGAAACGATCCCACCAACTTTTCACTTACTTCCTTGATTGCATCTTCCACTAAATCGGTAACGTGAACGGAATTTTGCACTTGAGTTTTTCCAAACCGAGCACGAATGGTATCAGGTCTAATCAATTTTGCTGTTTCCTATAAAACAACACACGCCATATTAGCCACAAGGTTCTTCGGCTAGCTCGTCGGTGTACATTAACATACGGCATGAAATTTAAAAACTACATAATTACCAAATTAAAAGGACCAATCAATTCTCGAAACTTTGAAATAGATTCCTTTTCAGATTGACTTCTTATTTCAAGAGCAATGCAGGGTCCGTAACTTAATTCCTGTACCATCGCCTACGAACATCAATAATGATGAAGAACAAATTACATGGACAAAAACAAATAATGAAGAAATGTACCTGGTACTCGGGTACAATATATTTATAAACTTCATGGAACTTCTCAGCTTGTTCGATATTCAAGGTGCACATATTAATGCCTGTAATTTCATACCCAGATCTTTCTATCATGGCCATTATATCACCAGTCTTACCTAGAAACACAAGTACCATTTTATAAGCTCTAAAACAAAAGTAATTTGAAAAAATACGGATACTAACATTCTTTAACAGCATGAGGTTTGATAATGCAGCAAATAGTATTTTTCAACAACACACATGGGGAGTGATGAATTCTAGATCCGCTTAGGTTGAATAGTATTGCAGCATCCTGCAAGGACGAATTATATTACAAACTAAGAAATGCAGCTCAATGAAAAATTAATTAAAAGTTAATACCAACTTTTTCTGCAGATTCAATTGACATGGATACATGTATTCCATTTTGAATTTTATTAACTCCATAGCGCGCTCGTAATGAATCCGGATTATTCGTTCTGGCGGTTTCAGGATCATCGGGGCCCACTAATTCCAATACCTTATTCACAGCACTGGTACCTAGTAACTGGAATGCGACTACTGGTCCACTAACAAAATGCTCAATTACGGATCTACAGACATGAGAGCTTCATTTTACAACCTATTATACGCGATATCCCACATAAATATGTCTCCTTTGGGATGACAACTTCATCGACTTATTTATTTCATTTTGAAGTCGAATTCCCCAACTGACGCCACGCACTTACAGCGGATCAAAAACAAAATGAAAAACCATTCGATGGTACTTAAGTCGATACGTGAATTAAGAACATGAAACAACTTACCTTAAAACTGATTCGTCTTCGTACTCTCTGAGTAACTCACAAGCGTCCAACTCAGTCAGCTGGATCATTTTTAAATTAATTATCTTCAATTTACTATCGACGAATGATTGTAATATTTCTCCTTTCTTATTTCCGATTTCTGGTTTGAGCAGGCCACAAGTTCTGCAACATTTTATATGAGTATAACTTCAGTGTAAGACTAATATATCAACTACAGAATAGTACAAGAAGCGACTATACTTTTGAGAAAACGACTCCATTTTGGATCGGGTATACGAATCAGCATAATCTTTAATGTACATTAGTCTGGAGCATATTCGCAAAACAGCTCCTATAAATAAGTCTTCCATGGTTATTCCTTCACATTTAGTGCGTTTCAGGAACAAACGGTGCTTCAACAAATCGTACTGCAAATACATCAACGTTCCTTTACTATTCTTTTTAGCGAATTAAGAATGATATAATTAGCAAGTACCAACCAGCTCCAGGGTTTCATCTGATGTGTAGAAAAACAAATTGAACTTCCAATTGATGGACGAGTAAGAATCTTTCCATTCTGCTAAGAATGTAAGGCGATCTATTGCTGTCTAAAATGTATAATTTGCTGGTTAATATCGTGGACTGAAGTCACTAATACATAAGGAAAATTATTTTGAAGCTCAAGGAGTCGAGTTTCGATTACGTACCATTTGAGATAATTACTTGATTCAGCGAGTTAATGATGATCCATTGACTAGTACATTTATCAATTAATTTTCCATTAATATTGAAACTAAATCATTTTCGCATTTCGCTTGTAATCTAGTTATTGTATTCAGTCAGAAACCGTCGCACTGTCGCTTTAGCAACAGATAAATAGAAGCATGTGCTTATATCAGTGGTACCAATTCGCCGATTATACGATAATGGGTTCTAAATTGTAACTAACTGGCCTACACTGATACGACCAAATTGAAAATTGAAAAGGTCTTTAAGGTTGTACCACTTGGATGAACTCAAGAGTCTCTTCTGATTTTACAGTCGTGTTTGTTTACATTTTTGTACATGGAGATCAAAATCATAACAAATCGTTTCTTTAAGGATCCAAGCGCGCATAGTGGCGCAATTATAAATTTTATGCTACTTTTCAAACTGAACTTCTCTGTTCGCGTTGCTGTGAATATCTGCTTCACCATGTCCAAACGAAAATCGGCTACGAAGGCAACCGACTCTATTACCAAATTCCTCAAGACCCCTGATTCCAATGAAGAACCGCAGTCTTCAAAGGACGCAAGTAGCTCCACCACTTTCGATCAATTTATGAGTAGGATCGATTCCGACCGACATAAAGTAAGTTGCGATAGTACTTAGTAAATTAGTTCGACTGAAAGGTGCTGATAAACGTCTTGTTTCTAGGTCGGTAAGTCAATTATGGACTTCAAATTCAACAAAAAACGCGCGAGGGTCCTCACCAGCTCGCACGAGTTCCCGGAATGGGGTACCGGTGTTGTATACTGGATGTTCAGAGACCAACGAGTGCACGGTAGGCTTCGTAAGTACGAGTCGAACTCGAGAATTTGTCTGTATTCCTAAATTTTGGCCTCATTTCAGATAACTGGGCCCTACTCTATGCTCAAAAGCTAGCCCTGAAGAATGAAGTTCCGCTGCACGTTTGTTTCTGCAGACTGCCGAAATTTGGAGATGCTACGATCCGACATTTCGACTTCATTTTCAAAGGTATTCTGCTATTCTCTCTGCGCACAAAGGCTAGTTTGCTTCCGACTCAAGATTTCGTTTTCTTACGTAGGACTACAGGAGGTGGAATCCGACTGCAAAAAGCTCGATATTCAGTTTCACTTCCTGATTGGTTGCGGAAAAGACGTTCTGCCGTCGTTTGTTGAGAAAAATAAACTAGGAGCAGTGGTCATAGATTTCTGCCCTCTGAGGTTACCTTTGTCGTGGGCCGATGAATTGAGTAAGACTTTGCCGAAATGTGTTCCTCTTATTCAGGTAATATTTTCAGAGTTATTTCAAGCATTGGGAGTGTACAGGTTTTGTAAGGATCAAAATGCAATAGCTTATCGTTTACAATGCATCAAAAAAGTGATTCTCTTGGTAGTTTGTAACAGTTCAGTTTTTTTGTTGTTTTTTTTTTCAGATAGACAGCCACAACATCGTGCCAGTATGGCACGCATCCGACAAGAAAGAATACGCCGCCAGAACAATTCGCAATAAAATAAACAGCAAGTTGGACGAATTTCTGACCGATTTTCCTCCCGTCATTAAGCATCCGTTCCAGTCGACCTTGAAAGCTGATGTTAGTTTGGATCTGGAAACCTGACTAGCGAAACTTTCCCCTACCCAACCTCTAATTATTTACTTTGATCTTTCAGCCAACTGACTGGAAAAATGCAGGCAAAACGCTGGACGTGGATAGAACAGTAGAACCCGTTGATAAATTTACAGCGGGCTATACTGGCGGAATGAAGAATTTGTTTGATTTTGTAACCAAGAGGATTCGTGGTTACGATGAGGACCGGAACGATCCCACAAAAGATTATGCTTTGAGTAACGTGTCGCCGTGGCTGCATTTCGGTTGTATTCCTGAACTTGACTTATTTACTCAGTTGGTTGTACCACGACTTCCCTTAACCTGATGCTGTTGAACATAGGTCAGATCGCCGCTCAACGTTGCGCATTAAGTGCGAAAAAATTTGCGTCCAAGTATAAGAAAAGCGTAGATGCGTTTTGCGAGGAATTGATCATACGAAGAGAGCTGTCCGATAATTTCTGTTTCTATAACAAAGACTACGATAGCATCAAAGGCGCCGAGAACTGGGCTCGAATAACGCTGGACGAGCATAGGTGAGACGTGGAGGTTTGTTGCGCCAGTATTATACTATTTTGTTGCCGCATTGTAATACTTGTTCTTCTTACTATGTTAGGAAAGATAAACGAGAGAAAGTATACTCGAAAGCTGAGTTTGAAGATGCGAAGACACACGACCACTTGTGGAATGCTGCTCAGCGACAGTTACGTAAAGAAGGAAAAATACACGGCTTCTTGCGTATGTATTGGGCTAAAAAGATTTTGGAATGGACTGCCACGCCCGAAGACGCTTTAGCTATTTCGATTTACCTGAATGATAAGTACAGCATAGATGGAAGAGATCCCAGTGGATACGTGGGTTCGTGGTTTTCGATTGAAAAGACTCATTAACTCCGGGTAGTTCCCGACTTGTGACCTGCTAGTGTGGAAGTATCTTTTCCAACATTGGCCATGCTAGTCGAGCACTAATAGTAATTTCTGCCCTTCAGGTTGTATGTGGTCCATTTGCGGTACCCACGATCAAGGATGGCGCGAGCGACCAGTTTTTGGTAAAATCAGGTACATGAATTATGCTGGATGCCAACGAAAATTCGATGTTCATGCTTTTGAATTGCGTTATAGGAAGTAGTAAAATTTACTTGCAAATTGTGTAATCTTGAATTTTAAATTAAATTTTAATATTTTTATAATAGTTTTAATTTATTTGAATAACTCAGTTTTGCAAGTTGGCTTAAAATCTGATGTTACACAAATTTAAAAACATCAGGAAAGAACCCAATGATTATTCTACTTGTACTCGTAACTAAATAAGCAATCAATGGGAACTAACTTCGAAAATGTCCGGAAAAAGAGAACCTTATGAAAATCTTAGATTAAGCCCTCCTTCATGGACAGATTGAATATGCAATCACCAACTGTCAGAATTCTTCAAGTGTCTATAGGAATGTCAAGAAGAGTCAAGAACTCAAAAATAATATCGACCAGATATTTCAGCATTTTATTTTTACACTTCAAATAAGTAAAAACGTATCTTTATGTACAAAAAAGCGTGGTAACCTTAATTAAATTAATTAATCCGCAAATCGTAATGATTATTGTAGTAATAGTGGTGGAAAACTGACACGAGAGTAACGAACACGAGTAGCCTCGAGGAAGATAAGTTCATTCTTGCACATCGGGCGCCAAAATGTAATGATGTTACCGAATTTTTTCATTCCTATTTTCAATATCCAAATTCTAAGGTCAGTGTACCCCGAATACCTCATAGATTAATGGGAGATAACAAAGCTGATGAGTACTTTTTTTTATCCCTCTGGTAGCCAAAGATACTGATCACTACTTTTCACCACTGTAGACAGAAACCATTACAATATACTGATCACAATAACAAAGGAAAAACAAAGCTAGTTTTCGGTTCAATTTCTCCGAATAAAATATCGAAGTGCTATTTTGTTTACATCGCCATAATATGATGTCACAATGTATACTAAAAACTACATCTTTTATACTTCGATACGAATATCAATGAATAATTCAAGTGATGTTAAATATGCGTATATTAATACACCAAGGAAAAAGCTTCAAATTTTAACAAAAATATGGTAAATTTTCAATAAAAATTACAAAAAAAAAAAAAAAAAGTAACACTTACATTGTATAAATAATAGTCTTAAAAACGAGTCAAAATAACAAAACAATAATAATAATTTTCAGTAACAACTGCGGAATGACAAATTGAATTAGAAACTGAATCTCGTGTCTTGTATCTCTTATTTCATGTTATTTGTTCTTTTTTAAAGGAAATAACTTACTGAGTCTCTTAACACCGACTATCAATTAAATATTCATGCTAATTTCTCAAACTTTAATCAGTCGAACACGTGCGATCGCAAATGTGTAACTTACAAGATATTCTATTCGAATAATTGTTAAGAATTCAATACTACGAAAATTCGACACGCATATTTAAAAATCACGCATTTAAGTGTCTAGCCGGAGAGGCGAGCATCGTGACAGGGTACCACACACACTTGATGCATACTTTGAGAAGCAAAATCTTATCATCATTGTTAATCTTTCAGAAATTAAATTTTAAAATACTGATACGCGTAATTCAAAAACATAATAACTGTCGAGAACCTGTTCGATTTTCGATAGTTTCATCAAACTTAATACGAAATGAGAATGTTCTGATATTAGTAATTCAGGAAGTACAACGCGCATTACAGTCGAGATGATTTTTGAAAAACAATAAAAATTTAAATTATTCGTTTATATATATATATAACATTTACTTTGGTATGAGAAATTAAACGCTAAGTAGTTGGAATACACGTTCGATCCGTGTATCCATTCATAATAGCAAGTCAGGTATCAGGAATAACGCCATTATTTCACTTTAATGTAACTAAACTAAGAGCCTTGTGTTCTAATCATGTCTTACAAAGGTCTACATAAATATGCACCATATTTTATAGAAATAGGCAGAACATTCAGGAAATAATATCGCCAACCAAAACGCAAAACCTTCTCATTTGTTTTTAACAATTACCAAGTCGGTACTGAGTCACAAGACAAAAGTTAGCAAATTATGGGACAGTAGCAATTCTATCATTTGAAATACAAAGGCGAGCAGATGGTCATATGTAATGCTTAGTTCTTGTTCTCATCAGTTCATTGTTTTTGTTCTATTCTGCTCTCGAGGAGCTGGCTACTGTTTCAATATGGTCCAATTAAAATTTCGTACTATTCATTCAACACACCAACATTAATAACTGTGAAACTGTAACGAATTTAGAAATCCTTCTCATACGAGTATTCAGTATCATCTACCATAGGTGGTAGAGATATTCATCTAAAATCAAGAAGCAGCTGCTTCTGAAGAACTACATTTCCCATAACAATGAACTTGATATTGATTACTAGGGCTGCAATTTTTGAGCTTTTATACATTTTTCATCTGTGGTCTGTATTAGGCACATTATTCCCATCTTTACGTTTTAGATCATTTTTAGTACAATAAACTGTATTTTTTGCGGCACATTTTGGCACAATAGAGTCATAAAAACACATTTTGTCACATTTGAAGCTTTTTTCGAAAAATTTTTGAAAATTTTCAGTCGTTTTTCAAATTTTTTGAGAAAATCTGAAAATTTTTAATAGTTTTCAATTTTATAACAAAAATTTCAGGAATACCAACTGTTTTAATGATCTGAGAGGCTGCAAACAGTGTAGCTTTCAAAAAAGGTTCTTTAATATTTTTGGTAGTGCAGTGGAAATCGTAGTTGGAAAACATCAAATTATGGCATGAATAAAAACGTGTGTAGAAGGCCTGCAAAATGATACCCATATTGTTAGGAAATTTTTTGGCACATTTATTGGTTTTAGAGAGTTTTTTAGCATTTTCAGCACTGAACAAGGGCACGTTTATAGCGCACATTTCACCTGTTTTTAGAGCACAAAAATTGCAGCCCTATGATTACCTCCATGTCACTAGTTAATTAATGATTGTTGAGTGGGGTTAGTTGGAACTAAGGAACTGCAAGTATACGCACCATAAATGTAAACAAACAACTGGAATTTAAACCTAAATATAGAGAGCGCTCTTGTGCGACTGATAACAAGATGAAACCGGGATCACAGAGAAGGAAATACCATTGAAAACTTACTGTGCATATTCAGAAGCTAGTAACACATCAGCCGAGTAATTTTCCACTTGGATTTATTTGTTTCATCATTCTGAAGACTTTCGTGTACTTACACACCAAATTTTAATTCTCAACATGCGCAAAATGAAATTTAAATCCAGATACATACTTAATTGAAGCTGAAAAGCATAACATACTGATACGTCAATGTAACAACATACGGTTCATGTTGGGTGTACCCCCGCCCCCGCCCAAAATTTTGCTGATCCCCCTCCTTGGAAAAATCCTGGCTACGCCACTGCTTGAGATCAGCTTAGTTTAGAACATTTGCAAGTGTTATCCTATCATCAGTGACTTAGCTATTGAGGCAAAGTCTATCTGTAATCTACTACACTACCGTCAGACGCCCCAACTTTGCACGGGGTCCTAACTTTGCACAGATTATTTTGCCTTTACTTCTAGCGCTCCTGGCGGCGTGAGGAGGGGACTAGGCATGTCACGGATACTTGTATCAGATTTGAAATTTTGTGTAGAACGCGATAAAAAAAAAATAAACAAATAGCTTGTATTTTCGTTGAGAAATTCATGATTTTCTGAAGCAAAACGTGAATCAGAAATGCTTTTCAAAAAGTGAACTCGTACAAATTAGGTTAATCTCGCATCGTAACAGGTAAGTAACCGATTTCGTTCCACCATCATCTTATAGGAAATTTCATCCTCTTTCCAACGAGCTATAAACGATCGCGATAGCGATCGTTTATAGCTTGTAACGAGGCAAAATATTCACGCGAATCATTTTTTTTTGGCAGCCGATTTACAATGTCACCTCCGAAACGTAGTAGGAGACTTCCCGACAGTCGATCATATCGCGATTATTCTGATGAAACTCTTCAAGAGTGCTTGCAGGCAGTCAAAGCTGGTATGACTGCAGTTACTGCACCCCAGGTGTCTGGAATAAGCCGACGAAAGATTTACTACAAACTGAATGAGAAACACACGCAGAACTTTGGTCGGCCAACTGTTTTCTCCGCGAGCGAGGAGCTCAGTTTTGTTCAACATCTCCTAACACTGTCCGAATTCGACTTACCTGTAGTGTATGATGATGTGCGGATGTGCGTACGTAATTATTTGATTGAGACTGATCGGACAGTACCCGAATTTCGATCGGGAAAAATCCCAGGTAAAAAATGGCTTCGCGGATTTGTCAAGCGGAACCCATCTCTCAGTTGTCGTTTGGCGACCAATATTAAATTAGTAAGGGCATCTGTCTCTGACATAATCATCAAGGAATATATCGAAAATTTGAGACGAACACTGGCAGATGTTCCAGCATCGAATATATTTAATTTTGATGAATCGAATCTAACGGATGAACCAGTGAAGAAACGAGTGGTGGTCAAGCGCGGCTGTAAATATCCAGAAACACTCCGCAATAGTTCGAAAGCCAGTATAAGTCTCATGTTCTGCGGAAGCGCAACTGGCGAAATCCTGCTAATGTACGTGGTCTACCGGGCCCAGAACTTCTGGTCGACATGGGAGGAGGGCGGACCTCCTGGTACAAAGTATGACGTTTCAAGTCATGGATGGTTTGACGGCTGTACCTTCGAGAATTTCTTTTTTAGGATTCTTCTGCCTAATCTCAAACGTAAAAGTGGGCCCAAGGTTGTCCTCTGTGACAATCTTTCCTCCCATGTCAATGATCGCGTCATTGAGAAGTGCAAAAAACATAATATCAAATTTGTTTTTTTCCTGCAAATTCTACACATCTCACACAGCCTCTGGACGTCGCGTTTTTTGGTCCTCTGAAGAGGATTTGGCGGAACATCCTCGGAAATTGGAAGGATACACAGCAGGGTCAACGGTGCCCAACTCTGCCAAAGCCAGAATTTCCTCGACTACTGCTCAAGTTATGGAATGAGATCGGCATCACTGGCCCTGACAATCTTCGCAGCGGTTTTGCTGCATGCGGCATTGTTCCTGTTGATGCAGAACCTATTCTCAAGCGGCTACCTCGTTTCGAAGAGGTGGGTCTCATGGCTGTTGGCGCGGCCTTTCGCACGTATGTTGAGGACAAGCGAAAGGAAATCGTGGAAAATAGAGGAACACAAAGGAGGAAGAAGACGAAAGTTGCCCCAGGCAAGAATGTTTGGTCTTCAGAGGAAGATTCATTAGATGAATCCACTGGTGAACCAGTGAATTCAAGCAACAGATAATCCTCTGCGTCGTCCTCCGCTCAATCTTCAGACTCCAGTGGTGAGGATGATTCTCCAGAGAATAACATTCCACCACTGGAAAATATTTCTGCCTCTTCTTCGTCCGTCATCGTTTCGCCACGTCGTCCTCCAGGTCGTGGTCGTCCTCCAAGTAGAAGTCGGGCCGGCCGAGTGTCACCTGGATGCAGCCGAGTGTCTCCTGGACCCAGACGAGGGGGTGGCACAGTTCGAGGGGCGCGGGGTCGACCGCCGCCAAGTGACGAACGTGAAATCGAAGTATGTAGACATAGTAGGTACTGTCCACTCTCATTTATACAATTTTTTCTAATCTCTTTCGAATATTGCAGATTACTGTAGGAGACTTTGTGGTCATTGAATACGTCTCCCCTCGGACCCGTTCGGTGGTAGAGTATGTAGGATGTATTTTGGCGGAGCTTCAAAATGACTCATTTACAGTCAAATTTCTCATGCAATACTGCGGCATTTGTATACCCGAATGTCGAACAAATTGAGGAGGTCCACTCCAATATGATTATTTCGAGGCTGCCGAAGCCGAAAATACACAGGGGAAAGCATGTTTTCCCCTATAATGTACTCTAACAGACAAAAGTATACTAATTTCTTACATTTTTCTATGTTATTCTGATGGGTGAGCAAAGTTGTAGGCCTTTAGTCCTAACTTTGCACACTTCATTCAAAACATCATTTCTTATCGATATTTTTCGATGTCTGAATCGATTCGTCTCGACCAGACGATTATTTTCACTACATACATGCCTATATCTATAGTTACTCCTCGTGTCGCTACAGAGTGCTAAAGTCCAAAACTCACGAAAAAGTGTGCAAAGTTTGGGGCGTCGGACGGTAGTGAATGTAGTACCATATGGTGAACTCTCTTGTCATGTCCTGTGTTCTGATTGATTGTTGATAAAGGTCTAGTATACTAATGCCAGTTAGTTGAGTTCTGCTTGGTTTGTTATCAGCGTGAAAAATGTTTCACTGTCAAAGTTTGTGGTTGTGTTAGTTATTTGTTTTGTCTTGTCTTCCTTTTTACGGTTTCCATTTGTTTTTTTTTTGTTTTTTTTTCCGAGTCGAAAAGTCAACTTATCTCATCTTCTGGTGCAACATAAAGGGTGCATCCCCATTTTTCATTTTCAAGATTAAAGACAACTAAATCTAAACAATGATTCTATATTATTCATGATTAGGGATTCCAAAAATATGCTCCGAAAAGGAGTCAAATATGTGTGGTCAAATATGCTAAAATATTCCATAAAAATCCCGAAACATGCCAAATTATTCCACATAAAAATTGCAATATGGGTATCATTTGAAAGGGGAAATTGAGAATCGAGAGAAGACCAATGAGAATAATCACTAGATCAAAGGGTCGCTGGTCAGAAGTTAGTCTAAATTTTAAAAAATAGATAAAATAAAACTAGTCAATCTGCAAAAGAAAAAGGTCCTAAGGTAATTGTGCACAAAATCTTTTTTCTGGGTTTTCTGCAGGTGAACATTGAATACTAGCATACTATTCGGATTCCGCCGGCCTAGCGGCGCGCTGCTGTCGTCTTACTGATAAGAAAACGAAAGAGTGATTAAGGAAGTATTAAGTTGCACAATAAAAGTAAAAGAATCAGAAGTAAAGTGTAATGAAAAGTGAAACACTATACTAAAACGAATAAGAAACCAACCTACAACATTGGTAACGAATATTCACAAATTCTTCACTCTTTTTTTGATTATAAAAATGTCCATTAGATGCCGCCCACTTTGTTGCGGAATCCAATTAGGGAACTATAAAATAGACTATAATAAACGATGGCCGCCATTTTGGTTTTTGTTTACCTTTTGCGAATAGTTATCAGCGAATAATATTATCTTGTGTCTTGTGTCGAATGGTTTAAAATACTGTACATTTGCTTATGGGAGAGTAATGATAAAAATTTTAACGTACATGAAACTTGGAAGTTTAACTAAACTGAAGAAGATTCAATCTCAGCAAAACTTATTGCTATGATTTTCTATATAAATGCCGACTTAATAAACTGGTTGGAAAAGAATTGTCTGTTTAAAATCGTGTAAATATCACTGATAACCGACAGCTTGCCACCCAGTGAGATGTCATCGCAGTTGACGACATTTCCTAATAGTCTGTTCACGGTAAGAAGTCCAATTTCTTATCAGGAAGTTTTTCAAAACAACATTACGCTGATTGCATTCCTCTATTGTTAATGTTGTTTTCGGTTTGTTTATGTTTTTTTGCAGGCGAAAAGACTGGACTTCTTATCGTGAACAGACTATACACTGATACATACTCGCAAAAGGTAAACAAAAACCAAAATGGCGGCCACTGATTCTTCTCATCGTTTATTATAGTACCCTTGAATACATCCGAGATCTGACTCGGATCTAAATGTGAGAAAAAGATTGGATTTCTTATCGTGTTATTGTGAACAGACTATACACTGATACATGCTCACAAAAGGTAAACAAAACCAAAATGGCGGCCATTAATTCTACCCATCGTTTATGATAGTACCCTAGAGTACATCTGACTCAGTTCTGAATAGGTGGGAAAAAATTTTGACTTGTAAAAAGTTGCAGTTGTTGCAGTTTACCTTCTTGGAAGACAAAAATACTGCAATATTGAAAAGAATTGGAAAATGACCAAATATTCTTGAATATGCTTTAAGAAAGCATAAAATATGCCGGAACATGCTTTTATGCCCAGAATATGTTAAATATGCTCGATCAAGTATAGCTCATTCTAATTGAAATTTTACGAATTGCAAAAATAACATGGATATTCCCTATCTACTTTAAGAGAAAACACATTCAAAAGCCTATTTTTGGAATCCATATTCATAACATATATGAACATGCTTTTTCAGAAGTGTTACAAGTCCATGTTTTGCATTTTTGTGATTAAGGATAGTTTCTCACAGTACTTTTCACGAGGCATATGATGGTAACACTGGTTTCTCCCGATCTTCGCTCTTTCTATTCGAAAAAAACATTTTAAAATTAATTCATACGCAAGAATGTTATAAGTCCGCATAGTCTTGTACAACATTCACGTTTTCAGCGGCAACTTTGTTTTCCCTCTCCTAAAAAATCGTGAATTTGGACTTGAAACACTCTTGATAAAGCATGTTCATATGAAAACGCTACCTGCCAATATTGTAAGAGTAAGTATTTATCTATCACTAATCATTAGTTCGTAATGTAATATTATTAGAAATGAATATCATCAGCCCATACATTACTGTTGGAAGGTAAAAAAATACATTATTAACAAGTTTTGCATACATAAACAGCCCTCAAGAAGCATTGTTTTAGCCCAGAAAACTTACATTCGAGTGTTTAGAAGGTTCTGCACTTAGGTATAGGCGATCAGATAAATGCGAAATGATAGTTCCAATGTTCATACATCTACTAAATTGCCACTGAAGGCAAGTACATACAAAATTACCAATACGACCATACGTCCTCGTATGTACTTCGAACTAAATTAAAATTTCATTTAATGAAAGTTAGAAAATAAGCTTATCCGAATAACATTAACGGAATACCTAAAACGTATTCCAATTCAGCTTTTTGAGAATAAATAAACTAACCACACACATGATGCAGTATTTTCAAACGCAATCACAATTTAAAGATGCTCGATTGTTCCCGGGCGAACATTTACGTTTTCGAAAAATAGTTATACGCAAAATTGCGAGAAAATAAATAAATAAACCGGCAATGAAAAAATTTTACACTTACAGTTTATGGTTAACATCAAATTGGTTTTATTTTTCCGTATTTTAAAGACTTTATTTCCTAATCGAGTTCCAAAATACAAAAAAAAAAAAAAAAAAAATTAATTAAATAAATAAATAAAGCACTGGTACTTCAGGGTGAATAAGTTACCTCGACTTCGAAAACGACCCTCGCAGGTGTCGAAAATTAATTTGATAATTGCTTTTCTAAATTCATACTTTCGATTCAGGTCTCACAGACGTATGCTACAACACTACTAGGAAACTTGTTTTCCATAAAACAAAACCATTAAAATTTACACGGTTTCCCGATTTACAACAAAAATAAAACAAACAAATTATAGTATTACATGAACATGCATAAAAACATTAAAAATAAATAGCGTACAAAATAAAGAAAAAAATAAAAAGAAAGAAAAAATCTGACTAGTAAACTAGAACGTAATCGTATCAACAGCAGACGTATTTTTAAAAACGCTTTCTACACGAGCAAACAATAATAAATAATAAAAACAGCCAGTACAAAAAAAAACCGAAATAAACAAAAAAAAAACTGATAGCGAAAAAAAGAAGTCACAATATATTCTTGGAATTAAGTAGGCCTAAAAAAAAAGAACAAAAAATAAATAAAAAAAACTAATAATAAAAATATAAGAGTACAAATAATGACATAAAACGAAGTATACACAATCAACGTCTAATTACGAAATAAATGCACAAGATTATAGATTAAATTTCGAAATTTTTCCGACTAATATATATAATTATAGATGAATAACAGAGTAAACAGCAGTAATCAAGGATCGTATCCGTGTTCGTTAAATAAATAATATTAATATTGAAGCTACTACGTTTCAAACTAGCTCTGGCTGCTAAAGCACAAATTTAAAATGCAATTCAAATCACTCTAACATCCATATTTTGTCCATTAATTAGCAGAAACCAAGCGGATTTAACCTATACAATCGTTAGAAAAATTGTAACAAAACCAAAAAAAAAAAATTATAACAGTAATCTATAATATCAACTATCATAAAATATCACGCGCTCACATACACACGCAGACGGGTTTTAATATTGTTGAGGGATAAAAATAAATGCGATAAACTCAAGCTTTGGGTAACCATCATTCGGTAAACTTATAATCAGACTACCTTCTGTGAGTGTAATTTTGGTAGTGATCAAGCATAACAAGGCACACTTTGCCAATGAATGGTAATAACGGTAAACTTTCAAGTTGACTTAGGTAATAATTTTTTTTTTGTCTTGGAAGACTAAAATCCTAAATATTAAAAGGCAAAAAAAAAAAAAAGGTAACTCAACAGTATCGAATACTGCCTCTTCCTTGCAGTAAATTGTCCCTACAATTAAGAACAATAAAAAAGGGAAAATGGTAATGTTTCTCATACTTCTTCAAGAAACCCTCATGTATTGCTATATTGGTAAAATCTAGTGCTCGTCGTAAATGAGTATGCCTCGCGCAGAAGAAGGTGACAGAGAGACGGCATCATCAAGAAACACATCACAATCCACGTTTACACGAGAACCATCAACAAAATATGAACTGGAAATCGCACAACATGTGCTTATCTTCATATTTTTTTACCAATAACAGTCGAGTAAGCAAAAGTTCTGTATGGAGAAGATAAGGTAAGCAAAAATGGACGGAATTACAAAATTCCACCAGACTTTTGATTTGACAAACAAAAAAAAAAAAAAAAAAAAAAAAAAAAAAGTAGATAAAAAGAGAGGAAGTCCTACTCTTGAAGAGAAATTTTGATTGCTATGCCAACAACACAAATACGAAGGTCGACGAGCGAGTTCTATTTTCAACTCGCCAACTGAGGGCCTGTTTATTCAATACTCAATTTCAAAAATCAAAACGAAAAACAAGTCAATTCTGGAAATGAAATGAAAAATGAAGGTCCTTACTCCTGTCAACAGGCAGAAACCTTATTACAACTTTCCTTATTACCCTTTGATATTTCCGTGACTTCGTATTTAAAACAAACCGTTCCATTTCTAACATTAGTTTTTTGACAACCGATTTGCACCAATTTTGAATTGCTTTCAAAATATTTTCATACTCTCTTTCTCTTAATTCATAAAATGAAAACGACCAAATTACGCTATTTTTGGTAAAAACTAAAGATTCGTTCGTGAAATAATAATTCAAAAATGCTCCCCAAAAAAAGTAGAAAATCATTTCACTAGCCAACACTGAAATAAAATATTATTTAAGATTCAAGTTTTGGTAGTTCATTTTCATTTCAAACAAGAAGATACAATTCCTCTGTCGCTAAGAAATTTATAGGCTGCACAACCGAGTTCAACTCAATCAATCAATTTTCGCAATTACAAGTACCTATAATTTTCCAGTGAATCCTATTTCAGTACAGAATACCGAACTGTCCTCACAGGTAGCACGAAATCTGAATTTCCAGCTCATAATTTGAACTTCACAAAACACAAGAAATTAGTTAGCTTTAGTGTTATCAATTAGGTCGATCCGATCAGTACAGTGGAATGAGAGAAGCAACAGATGCCCTCAGATCGGAACAAACTGAACACTGACTAGATATGTCTGCTTCATCTGCTAGGATTGCATGTACCTCGAATCCAAGTCTCACCTTTGAATTCATAATCTCATTTCAAAAGGGCGTGAGAACTGCTCGAGAATCATAATTTTCAGAACAAATTATCCAACTTTTCCTGATCCTCTACCTCTTGAAACTCCCTTAAAACAATACCTCAATAACGATACATCGAATGTGTAGATTTTTACGGTATTTACATTCCAACTCTCAATTCATTCTTCTCTTTTCGAAAGCAAATTGAAGAATTAAAATCCTTACAAACTAGTAAAGGCTTCTTAAAACAATTAAATGAATAAAACGCACAGCCATACATTCTCAATCAACCTTCCAATACCTCACTCCTTGTTCGGGTCATACACACACGTGGTATGATAATTTAAATTATTCGTACGACTTCGATTAATTCGCTCACAAACGCTGTACGACTGTTGAGATTGCGAGACAACTATCATAAAAACAATACTGAACAAGCGATTACAACACTAATATACAGTAAAAAATTATTAACTTGAACACGATAATTCCACTGCACTAATACTATGGACCTCAGGCAAAATAAAAGCGATCACATTCAAGCCCGAAAAATAAAAACAGAGAAAAAGAATACTGAAGGAATGCTACAAATTAGGTAAACTCGAGGAACTACAGCACCGATATGCTTCCAGGTAAAGATATAGAATGAAGGCAGCACATATCCTCAAACCGAAAATTAAGTTGGGGAATAGGTATCGAAAGAATATTAGATCCATATTAAGTAAAAGTAGTTTAACTAAATCGTAAAGATATAACATTATAATCTTTTGAGGAAAACGAAAAGCAAAACTACTTACACTCCCCCGAAGCCGTAAACTTCGAGAACTTTAATTTCAAAATCGCCGCTAGGACACAAAGGTGGATTATTAAAAGTTGAACACCTGTCGGTCTTTCCGAAACGAATATTTTCATCCATCCAAATGGCTTGACCATCACTGAAAAACAAATATACAATTATGAGCAAATTCGGGAAGCATTAGAAAAGAACTGGAAACTATAAAATTGCTAACTTCTGTTTTTAGAGAAGGTAACATAGAAAAAAAGTTTAGTTGAAATGTAAAGCTGAAAATGGGTACAGTTGGTCAGCTCGAAGTCCTAAGGAATTCCACTCTTTTTCATTTTGCTCTCAATCCGATCCCTGGAATTCGCCCTTTCGGGCATTACCTCAGAGACGTCGGAGATACTGTTACGGCTGTCTTAGCCGTCTTCTCTTCTTGCCGAAAAACCGGCCTAGGTCAAAATGTAACGACTTGCTAACGTGGGCTCGAACTCGAGACCTCTGGATTCCGAGACCAGCGCGCTATTCACTCGGCTAACCAGACCCCCCCCCCCCAAGGAATTCCACTGGTGCTTTGACTAATAAAAGGTGGAAAAGCTCCCAAAAAACGTACTAAACAAAACATGAAGACATGAAGATTACTCTTGCAAAACCATCCTAACAGCTCAGTCTGAGACTTATTCAATACCAGCCGAACTCCTCATCGGCTCTAAATTTGACCTGGTCTCAAGATTAAGCTTAATCAACTGAATTTTAGAGAAGAAAAAACAAAAAAACTTCAGACTTTTTTTCTTTTTTTTTTTTTCTGTAACGGAAGTTGAAATTTGACAAAAATCATTTTTATATAAAGTTAAAATTTTTTGATAAAAATTTACAATTTTGAATGATTATAAAACGATTTAAGGCCTGTTCAATTATTAAATAATTTTATCAGGATCATTTCTTAATTTCTTTTATATCAAAAATGATCATTTATTCAAGTTACATGTATAATTTAAAATATTCATCAAGTAAAATTTTATATTATTAAATTTTACACTTTTTAAAGTCCTAATCATACTGAACCTGAGTAATTTCCAGTTTTCATTAAATTTTATAATCAATTGAGAATAAACTATCAGATTCAATTCTAGTATAGTTTTAGTCCTTATTATAATATTCATATCAGTTTTTAATTTTATTTTTTTCCCCGGGAGAAGGCGGAGGCGGATATTATTTTTCTAAACATTAAGATAGATTATTTTTTAATACATAAACTTTAATCAAATAAATTTGTTCTCTTATATTATTTTGTGTGTATTAGATGGTTGGTGGAGTGTATGGTGACGCACGCACGCCAAATTGGATCCCCAAATACCGCACCCCTGGCCCCGGAAACTACTCTCTAGAGTATCGCATAATCAGTAACCACGGGGACGTTTGTGTATTAGATACTGAGGAACAAAAATTATAAAATTTCCTTATGTCATAAGGTCATTCTTTAGAAACTGAAAATATTAAGTTGGCATTTCTTTTTCTGTTAAGACTTTTTTTTGTTTTTTCCTTTTCCATAATACTTAGTTTATATTTATGTAGTTGAGGATATTCAAAAAGTTTACAGAGCAGAAGCATTCAAATTTAGGGAAGGGGGGGACTTTTGTCCACGACAATAAGTATGTTATCCATGGCAAAGGCACTGATATCCACGATTATGACAGAACCACTTCAAGAATTTCCTTTTCCACGAAATTTTTGAAAAATTGTGCTATCACATGTGTCGATGACTACGATCTGGCACCCGTATCGCGTTCAGGGATCAAAATTGTACTAGTATTGTCATTTATTGTGCTGAAAATGAAGACTGACCACGACAATAGACTGGAAACCCTGGTAACAGAACCTTATGCTACCACTTCTGGAAATGTGAAATCACTCACAGCAAGGTGAACTCGTTAACATATACTTCCATTCTTTCCAAATACAAATACCATTTTATTGAAGGGGAGGGGGGAATGAAACAAAAATGTAAAAAATATAAGGGAACTGAGACAAAATGGTAACAGCCATGACGATGGACACATCCCTATGCTTATTCTATTCCAACGATGGTAATCTTGCCCGATGAATAGGAATGGTCAGCTCCGGAATAGTCTAGTTCGACGAACCAGGTTTTCAAAAAGAGTAGATTCGAGAAATACTCTCTACGCATCGAAGCTGTTCTCTGCTTCTTTCTGCTCCGAATACTCCGAAATTAGTTGGAATTTATTTATTTATTTTGTAATAGTGAACCGAAAAAGAATCGTTTTAAGTACACAGTTTCGATGCTTAAATTTATCAATCACTAAGATACCTCATTCAAAATAGATTAATTTGATTAAAAAAAACAACAAAAAAACTGACATTTCAAATATCTCAAATTAACACAGCAATAGATTGAAAATTGTTTCATGTTCTTCATTTCTCACGAATCGCAATGCCACGCAATTTGCACCAACTTAGCTCCTGTTCCTAGAAACCACTGAACAGTGAATACTGATCAAAAAATTATGAGGTGCTCCATTTTTTACATTTGGCGTATGCTCGGAACAGTTTAGGAGCAGGGAGCAGAGTGAAAAACCAGTTTTTTTTTGTAAAAACCGGGAGCAGACATACCTGGTTTCACAAAAGAGCAAATTTTCCCATCACCACCGATGAATTACATTGGTGGAATTTGTAGCAGATGTTATTGTGTAACCCAAAATAACCTGCCCCCCCCAAAAAAAAAAATTAAATTAAAAGTTAGGGTTCAAAATTTGCTGGTAACAAAACTTTACCAGTTTCTGGAGAATGGCCCTATACATACGATTTTAGTTACGTTATAAATCTTAATATTTAAAATAATATTTAGAATTAATAAATTTTCATAAATCAATAAATGCCATGTAATACACGCAACCCCACCATAAATTGGGAAATAAAATGTTTCAGGAGAGCAAAAACAGAAAACATTATTATGCCGTACAAGTCTATTTTGAGTTCTAGAAAAATAACTCACTTCGAGCGGGATGATGCAAAATGTGGCTACTGTTACTTTCCTTCGATAAAATACAGAAAAAGACTGATGGTCAGGTTTCCCGCGCTGTATCAAAAATATTAATATTAACCCGAAGTTATTTTGAAAAATGATCCACCACTAATTTACTCACACTTCTTTTACCTACCCCCCCCCCCCCACGGAAAACATCTTGTTTACTGAGCTTTAACAGCTCAAGTTTTTTCTTCGGACAGGAGGGAACTCAGGGTTGCAATATAAAAATATCAATATTTAAAAAGGTTAGAATCAAAACCGACATTTGCCATTTTAAAAAATTGTTTTGAAAATGATCCACAACTAATTAACCCACAACATTTTTAACTACCCCCCCCCACCCATTAAAGGAAAACTTATTAATTTACCAAGCATTATCAGCTCAAGTTTTTTCTCTGAAGAGGTTAGAATCAAAACCGACACAAGCTATTTTATTCCAATTACGCAGATAGGCAAAATACTGTACATGGAAGCAAGAAAATCTCTTGCTGCGCCTGTGAATGTGCGGTATACATTACATACTCCCCGTTCCCAGGCGCAGCAAGAGATATTCCTGCACCTGTGTACAATATTTTGCCTATCTGCACACAGGGAGTAAGATGGCAAGTGTTGGTTTCGATTTTAACGTTTTCATTTTGTTGACTGAGGATCACTCAGGGCAAAAAGTAAGCCCCGAATAAGTAAACCAAGTTCAACTCGGTTTCTAATGACTTTGTCACTCGGGGAAAAAAGAGAACAAAAAGTACTTAGTGAACAACAGGGTGATTGTTAAATAATGAAACCGGCTTTGAGCTGCGCGGCTGTCGCCTGCGTGTCTCATCATGGAGACAAGCGCGCAGCTCGAATCCGGCTTCCTTACTTCACAATCGCCCTTGTATTGCCATCTCTGGACCACTATTCTCGAAAAGTTGTTATGCGATGTTATGATAACAACCGTTGTTATAAAAAAGTTGTTATGAGTTGTTACCGGTTGTTACCCATTTACCGCAGTGTTGGATAACATCTCATAACCACTCATAACACCACCTTGGGACTAGGTGTTATGAGTGGTTACCGTAACAACTTTTCGAGAATACTGCTCCTGTTCCTGATTTCCATTGAAAGTTATTAGAAATAAAGATGAACAAAGTTCATTTATCAATCCGGGGTTCAGTTTTTGCCACCATTGACCTCATATTTTAATGTCCAGTCTTAAGAGTTGCTGTACTCACTAAAGACGCAGCCTCAGCGGGATTCTTCACGACTTTTAAGCGAGAATTGAAAGTCGAATTATACAGTGTGGAGGGTAGCCACTTTTTTAGAATGATTTTCTCTGAATTTTCTCAATTTTCCGGACCAATTTTTCAAATTTTCCCTGACATTTTTCTTCAGCTAGAATATACACAGCTTTGAACATACTTACTATCTGAGAGCAAATTCAATATTCACTGAACTAACTACGAAAATTGTGTAAATTCTTTGATTCCCATTATTATCAAAAAGTTTCCTAATTTTGATAAAAATTATAGCAATTTCCTGACTTTTCCAGACTGACAAAATTCCCTGACTTTCCTCAGTTTTCAAGAAAGTGGTTACCCTGTGTGATAATCGACTTACAGAATGACCTCGGTTTTCGCTTTCGGCTTCAAACGATTTGACTTTCGGCTCGACTATTGGCTTTCTAAATTTATCGTAAATGTTAATTTACTTTCATTTGTTGGACTTGGCCGCACTTTTTTTCTAATGCACCGTTAATTCATGTAAATGTACCGCAACTCACATTAGGTTCCAGCCAGTACTAAACATAAACATGCGCACACACCATTTTCTATTTATCTCGACAAAAAGCCCATTTAAACTCGTGTAAAAATAGTTGTGTTCAAATTCGTTTTGTGGAAGTATCCATGTTCGTAAATTCGGACCTAGCAACGTAATGGCTGACCTCTGGCGGAAGTTTTCAGCAACATCTAGTTCTTTTGTGCTTTTATCAACGTTAGGATAAAATCGTAAATTTTTTCCTAACGTTGATAAGAAATTCAAAAGGAAGTCGTAAAACGACATCAGCGCGCCACCACTCTGCTAGGTCCGAATGAGGGATTGTACAAAACTGCAGTAAATCTGCTCAGGATTTTATTACAGGTAATATTCACACACAGCTCGCAAACTGATTCTCACAGTTCAAGTTTGTTATGTAAAAAACCGTAAGTTCAGGTGGTTAAGGATTTCCTTAAGTACTTGTACTTAAGGACTCCCAGTGACTGGGTCAAATTACGATGAGTTAACGCGTATTCACAAAAAAGGAATCTACAATGAGTCACGAGTCGTTTTAAAACCTTCTGACTCAAAAAGTTGAACAGATCGCAAAGTGAATGTAAAGATACACGCAGTCATATTGCTCATTAATCGAGTTGGATAGAATTGGGTGTATGCGCGTACTTGTGTTCTATAGTGGATTTAGTTAAGTTACCCTACTTTTTTCAATTTAATTCAACATGCCTTTATAATATAGTGAGATGATGCATGGAAATGCTCGAAGGTAGTTTCCCGATACGCATCGAACGTGCGAAAACGATAATTGCACCTACCACCGATCATGGCGTAGGTGGGGTTATCGGTTTGCCAGCGGTGTCGATGCGTCTGGTCGATCTACCTTCGAGCGGAACGAGCCGTTGTTAGCTGGCCGATGCCCTTTGTACGATAGAGATGTTCGCGTATGTTTAGCGATTTTTCATAGTTTGAAGTTCGACGTATATTCCTTATGTCCTAAATCCGAAGTTATCAAAACTCAAATACTGTAATTCGTACTTTTAACGTGTAGTTCGTCATGTTCGCTACCGCATTAATGATCTGATCGTTGTCGATATGTAAGTCGTGACCACGGATATCTGGGGAGGGCCGGGCCATGCCGAGACACCACAGAATCATATTCATCGCCGCTGTTAAGATCGTCTTGGACGAGTAAAACACCGCACTGGATGCCGCAGTGATGCTCCGAAGGGACCCACCGAGGGGCCTCCAGCCATTAACCAATGGATGTTTTGCCTACGTTTTGTTACACCTAAGTTACTCTCTGGATAGTCGAAGTGCTCATACTGCCGAGAGCCGTTCATATGACGCTGATGATGCTGCCGTTCAAGTCCGGAAAGATCCTGGTTACCTAAGTTTTGTCGATGGGCCACAGTGTTCGCGTTTTTAGTTATCGTTCTCTGCCACTACGTTTAAAAGGAAAAACGTCAAATTTCGTTATTTTTTATGGCTTCTCAAAAATGGGAAAGGGGGTGATAATGTTTCTTCCTATATTATCATACATGTGTTTCAGTTTCTCTCGGAAAATATCCAACACGGGGAGAGCTCTTCTCGACGGTTCATGTCTCAAAGGTAACGATACATTTACAATTGTTTACCCTTAGATCGTGTATTGTGGGTTTTGGGATTAGCTGAATGTTGCTGACCACACTTATTTTCGCTAATTTGTATTTATTTAATTGTATTTGCCGGGATAAGGTGGATCATTAATTAGGCCTTGTGCCATGGGGTTAACTCTTATTCCACCTTATCTCCCTCCCCTTTTCATTGGTTTCGTACCGGGAGTAAATCTATGTTCCTAGTCAATTTGATTCGTCTTCATTTGTTACCATTTTAAATTCATTTCTTGCTGTGGTCAGCATCCGAAGTTTCACATCCCTAGTAATTGTTGCTTTCGCGTCTGGTTGGTGTTTGAGCTCCCTGTTCTCCGTTATTAATAATTCTGTTCTTTATCATTGTTATGTCCCCCTCGCCTTTTGTTATGTTATACTTATTTTTCATTTGTTATTACATTTTCTTAGTTGAATGGCATCCCTGTTTTTTGATTTTTGCTGGAGACCCCAGTTTCCCATGCATCAGAGATATACTTAACCTTAGAGGTTAAGTTGCCCTCTGCTAGGCAAAGGCTTCGCTCAAGCGCGTCCATTCCGTTATACACGTATGCCTTGCAATTCTTTGGTAGTCCCGATATTTTAACATTTTGTCAATCTCATCCCTCCATCTGGTTCTTTATTTCCCTTTTCTTCTGCCCCTCTTCAGAAACCCGTCCGAGGTTAATTTTGCCCATCTATTGTTATCCATTCTAGTCCGGTGTTCCGCCCAATCCCACTTCAGCCTCTTTATCCGTGTAGGAAGTTTAAGTTGTACTTGAGCTTATTTTTTATTTCGGAAATTTTCTTCTTACCCCTCCTCTTAATACTCAGAATTGCTCTTTCCACCCTACTTTACCAAAAGCCGAATAAAATAAGGTTTTTACCTATCGCCCATTTGGTTATTGACTTTTGGCTGACTTTTCGTCGCAGTCGTTTCTCCTTTACAAGAAGTAGCGTGCATCTTCTTCCGTCTGTATCTGTTGGTTCCTAGCATATATGGTGGGCTCTTTTAGGGTCTTACAAGGTGAGTTGGTTGGTTAGTTATCGAACTCTCGCACTTAGATTTCTATCAGTATGCCCCTGACTAGGGGTCTGATTGGTTGAGTGGATAGCGCGCTGATCTCGGATTCCGGAAGTCCCGGGTTCGAGCCCACGTAGCAGCAACTCACTACATTTCAACATAACCCGGTTTTTCGGCCAGAAGAGAAGAGGGCTAAAACAGCCCTAACATCCTCCCCGACCTCTCTGAGATAATGCTTGAAAGGGTGGATTCCAGGACTCGGGTTGAGAGAAAAATGGAAAAAGTGTATGCCCCTGACTAACTGCACCAATTTTCACGCTTTTGCATCTAATTTCTCCGAACTTTCTTAAATTTCTTTCCCGGTTCTCTCCGACATAATTTCACCAACAGGTAGGTAGTCATCTCGAATGGTTCACGCGAGGGTTAAATATCCGCAGAATACGCAACCGAATCGCCACTTACCCTCCGCCAATAGTAATCATCTGCGGATCTGCCGCCATAAATAATTCATTGGAATGATTGACGCTGTCATTTTCAATTCCTACCCACGGATATTTACGTCTTTCCGGTTGCAAACTAAATAAAAACGTTTCTCCCGTTCCGAAGTAAGTAGTTCTATTTCCGCGTTCGTCTTTTTGATTTCTATCTAACCATTTGTTCGAACAGTAGGCACCGAAGACCTGCAATCACAAACGAGTAAACATCTAGTCGCTTCCAAAATCCTCTTGCCCGTCGATTATTTTGGACCTAATTTATGTATACATCATACCTACCTCGTTATTACACGTTTTTATAATCAGCAGCGTCGGCTCGTGCTGCTCCACTCTGTAATAAAATGTTGTCAAACTACAACCGTGCTCTTCAGTCGTGTACAATAATACTGGTTGGTACATTGTTATCCTTATTGGTAGCCAGGTCCACAGGGTTATTAGCTAAACACACGAAAAACAATCATTAGATCACCTTGTAAACGCGGAGGCAGAAAGAAAGAAAGAAGAAAAAAGTAGAAAATGATACTGGCTTGGCAAAAAGCAGACGAGGCTAATTGAAATGCTAACGAGTATGTGAGTATTGAGAGGAAATTTTCATGAATTATTTGCATTAGTAAAGGACAGTTAGAGCGTATGCGGATGAAAAATGCGAATAATGCATCGCTTTTGTAGTTTACATCGCAGTGCCATAGAATGTAATGAATCTATCGATGCAGCTTATCGAATGATTTTCAAGTGCTTCCTTCACACCAGCACGAGAATTCATCAATCTAGTCCCTGTCACCAATTCTGCGTAAATCTGAACGTAACTAATAGAAGGCGTGTTTAGCTACAAAGTATCGTCCTCAGAATTCCGAGCTCGATGAGGATAGGTTTGCCCTTTTTTGCACTTTTTCTGAAACAGCAAGTAAATAATCATTCACAATTCAATCGAGAAAGCTCCACGATCAAACGGATAGGTTCAATGCTTCGAAAATACTACAGAGTGCGACACCTACCGACTAAGTGAGCACACTTATTACAACGTTGGAGGGTGAGTCATTTACCGAACAAAATACGATGTCAATTATCCCATAGCGTCAACTGGGGTATCTCGGAACACCCGTGTAAGTTAGGACACAGCAACAGACTTGCAGAGTATTCATGAATTTTAGCCGTTTATTTCTTATGCTTGTAAGTGACCGAAGAGGTTCAGGGATTAGCATAAGTAAGGTGGTTCCTACGCATGTCTGCTGGTATGTTTCAAGTTACCCGGTTGTTCCAAGATACCCCGTTTGACAGTAACCTAAGAGACTGTTGAAAATACTACTGCATCGGCCCAGCTTTTCACTATCATTACCCCTCTAACATGCCTTCTTTTCCTTCTCGCACCCACCCAGCTGCTATAAATTCATCCAGAACTCCAGAATAAGCCGGTTCAAACCCTATGAATTGGGCTGGTCCATTCCTGGTAACTTAAACCGCCTATCCGCCTTAGCACCCGACTAATCCAAAGGAAGCAAAAATAGAAATAAAATCGATTAACTGGGATGGAATCTAAAATACCTCCCTTTTCTCCGAAAAGTCGGTAAAACTAAAAATGAAACACTTTCAGGCATTTCAACTTTCTGATTTAGAAGGAAGTTGTTCAGTTTTACATGCTTGATTTTTAGTAATAAGAAAAACCTATAATTTTCGCCTGTATTTCAGGGTGTTCAATAAATTTGAAAATTAAAAATACTGGACTTACATTGGACTCTTTTCGGGCTTTTTATATGCGCAAAAATTGAGTTTGCAACACACATAGTAATTAAAGTAGAGTTTTCGACAACACTATATTATTATTGTTCTTCACTTTTCCATTTTTATTGAACCTATATTAAAATTATCGAACTTTTATTTGACTTATTGAACCATTTTTCAAATATTGGACTTTTATTGGACCTATTGGTCCGGTAGGCACACTGTATTTAGAAAAATGCTCAACTTCCGAAGATCAGGAAAGAGAGGAGGGCTCCTACCAAAATACTGTAATATATTTTTGCACACGCAGCCCCCCCCCCCGAAAAATCACCTAAGGTCATTCAATTTTACCGGTTGATAATTATTTTCTGGTTCCGAGGACTTTTATATTCAGGATGAGAAGGAGGAGCAGATAAACTTTCAATTCCTTCAGCTGTAAGCATTTTAAGATCGACCAATAAAAAAAAGTGCCTTAGATTTTACTAAAATGATAAATTCATGTAAAAAAAAGGAAAGAAAAAAAAAAAGAAAAACACAGGAGAGTTTAACCATTGTTGGAATAACTGACGAAAAAATTAAAACATATGTCATTTTATCACTTGGCCAAACCATTTCGACTGAGTAGAAGGGGGAGGATTTGCAAGTTGGGGCTGCAGAAAGTAGAATCGAAATATATATACTGAGCTACAATTCTTGTCAATTAGCTATTCCTTTTTCTTCGATGGAGGAAGGGGAGAGGATTTCGTTACCGATTATATTGTAAAATTTACAAGTAGAAAGAAATAAAAATCTAATTTTGTTGAATAACAAAACGAGTTTAACATGGGAGCAAACAAAAAGGTTTCACCATGTACTAATTTTGTTGAAATTTTCGTTTTGAGAAAAACAAGAAAAACACTTTATAAGCGAAACAGTAAAGTAACGGATTTTTTCAAAATACGTATCAATAAGTTCAACCTTCAAGAAAAAGTTATCGTTTTTGTTTTTGCAAAGCATGCCCCTAGCGCGGGAAGACAGCGTGTTGAAAACATGGAGCTAGCAAATAAGCCAAGTGAGAAGGATCCCTCTATCGATCTTCTCGACCCAAAGGGAGGGCTTCGATTACTCCAAGCTCTAAAATCCCACCTATAAACTAGCCAGGGGACGAACGGGGGCAAGGTGGAGCTGGGATTGCGCGAGTGAGGGCTTCGTGCTCTGCAGATTGTGGACACAGGATGAATCAGGCTGGATGCAGGAATGTGTATGTAATCGGATGCGTAGATGGGTGTAAATAGAACGGGATGATGTGAGGGGGGGGGGGCTGAAATTGGATGAATGTGTGAAGTAGCTTCTCAACTATTAGCCACTTTGTATGGATGTTAGTACAGGAATTGTTATTATTATTATTATTATTATTACTACATAATTATGCATTTATATTTCAAAGGCTCATCCTATAATTGGCGCAAGCTGTTGGAGAGCTATCAATAAATTATTATTATTATTATTTATAAAAAAAACCTCATGCAGTTAGGTCACTTTGGAAGTACGAAAATGAAAAATCTTGCAGATAAATCGCTTTGAAGATGTATATGTGACCGTGCCCAAAGAAAAGGGGTTTTCGGGCATAAGGTCCCTTTCTTCGGGCACGGTCACGTATGTGATAGAAATTTGGGCGAAAAACGCTTACATCGTTGCTTCAGGCGTGTGTGTATAACTACTGCTCAAATTAACTTTTGTAATAGACTCAAATAGAATGCTCATTTACTCATCAGCAATTCGTCGCGGTCCAGTGTGTAAAAAGGTTCCTCGTGCTTTTTGAGGGATTTTACAAAATTGGTATCACTGGAAAGGAAATTTTGTAAAATCCCTCAAAAAAGACGAGGAACCTTTTTGCACTAGACCGACGAATTCACAGATAAACTACGTTTAGAGAGGAAATAAGCGCTGTTGGGTGATATGTAGTTTATGGTCCCAACTAACAGATGGCGCCACTGACTAAAACATCATAATTTTGCATTTAGGTCACTTTGGAAGTGGGCTCCTCAATTCTTAGCCAAAAGACAAAACTTACCTAGATCGATAGGTAAGCCACAGAGCCGTCCCTCTGGTTACCAACATGATACTGAAAAGGGTAGTTTCTGGGGTCAGGAATGCGGTGTTTGGGGAACCAATTTGGCATGCGTGCATCATCATACGCTCTACCAAGGTAAGCCACAGAAAAAGTACACATCTTCACTGCTTTCATTTTCTTTTCCAAAAGTTTTCTGAGGTTAGGAAAGGAGAACTTTTTTAATTTTTAGTAACCAACTGTCGAAGAGAATTTCCGGGAGAGATGGCTTTTTCCAACTTGTCTTCGGTATGTCTCTGTCATCAATCCATCATCAACAGAAACAACCACTCCTATCAGTGAAATTCGTAGAACTCTAATGACAAACGAATATGAGATTACGTACTACTTGTAAAGATGTAAAAGCAAAACAGACAAGAGGACCTTTTTTTTTTTTTTTGAATAGATTTTTATTGCAACCACTTATATTTAAGATTTTCTACCACAAAGTCACGTTTTCTCAAACGAAGTTCATCAGGCTGTTAGGCATCACAGAGCCAATGTCATCAAAGGGAGGTTATGGTCAGAATTTCTCAATCACCAATAACTGCATAAGCTGATCTTCCATCTTCAAAATCAAATTAGCAATAATCGTAATTCAGAACGAAACCAAACTAATCAACTACTAATTATATCATCTAATTACGTATACTGTAATAACAAGCATTTTCGCAAAATACTGAATGAAACTAATGAATAAAACGGATCTACCCAGAGTATCATAAGAACATAATTTACTAAGGATTCAATAAATCTGTACAGCAAACATAAGCGCAAATAGCTAATCAGGAGCAGGCAAGGCTCATGAGGGGCTGACAAGGTCCAAATAATGCCGAAAATTCTTCTAATTTTTCATTTTTTCAGGGGAGGGGTTTTTCAGAGGATTTAGAGGGCAAAGCCGCAATCCCTTCTATTTGCGCCTATGACAGCAAACGTAAATTTCACTACAATATTACAATTATTGACAAACCAATACCAAGCCCTTACAGGCAGGAAAACCAAACATGGTGGACTATTAGGAGACTGGGGAAACCTTTTTTCACCTTTATAAACGTCGATTTTTAACGACTTTTATGTGAAAATTCATAATTTCCATTTTGGAAAAATATTCTACTTTTGAATTTAGTCGAGTTTCAATCTGGAAGATTCCTGAGGAATTTTGAAGACTGATAGGCACCCAACTTTGGTATCCCAGCCGAACACTATTCGCCCACAACATTCACCTGTATCCTTTAAAAACCAACATCAAATTAGAAAGAGAAATTCACCTGCGCTAATCTATAACGTTCGTTCGAACTTAAGTAGACAACATGGTACCCAATGAGAACTCTTCGAAAGCGTTGGTATCGAAGATAGAGAGGAGAGTCGGCTGATATTCATTCAATACGCTAAAGAGAAGCCAGCTTCATTTACACAATAAATACATACTACTCCAACAAATAATAAACAATGTACGTAAAAATGGCGATCCTAACCAGATCATCTTAAAATTGCTACTTCATCAAGAAATAATATACGCGATTACATTAAATTAAAACTGTTTCGCTATCGGTGCAGTAATATCGCCGTTTTACGCAACAAGCAACCAAATTTTCTATTTTACATCACTGCGTGGATAAGAAAGAATATATCATATTATGACATATAGATGCACTTACGTCTTCATGATCGACAATCAGGGATTTCACATTACAGACGGGGTATGCCCCCATCGCCGCTGTTCGAGGACTCGGTGATCGATCCCCCTGAGAGCCGCCATAACAGATATACATAATGCAAATTTAATACAATTTACAATTTCGAAAAATCAAGTTACATCCAGATCGAAGCTGAATTTCCGCCGATTTTGTTCGTCACCTTCAACAAGAACGGGACAACAGGCAGGGGGTCCATTCAAGTAACTTAGTTCAAATTAGTACGGCCAGCGGTGCCGCTTCTTTCTACGCGTTGCTGTACATTATGGACGAATAGGTCAGAACAAACTGGTTATCATTTGTAATGGATTAGGAGATTCTTTCAGTACAAATTCGAACATCAGCTCCACTTCTTAGGCACGGATTACGTTACACTCGGGACCACATCCGAAGTTTCTCAAGACGTGCGCGATCGTCATGTCTCCCTCCAATAATGTAACGAATAAGTTGGATAAAATTATTAGCGAAGAAAGTAACATCAACAATAACAGTCATTATTTACAAGCTGTAATTCGACACTCTTCGCACTTGACGTTCACACATGGGTAACAGGCGACACCAAAGGAATGCAAATGATACAAGGACTAAGAAGCTCGAATGGAGAAATGATACTCAACAACAGGGATGGAAAGGCAATCAGTGCTGCGTGTCACCTGCCCGATGATCCGAATTATGTTACAAAGGATGTCTTAGGTTCGAATCACGCAACTTCAGTTACCAGGGCCGGATTCAGGGATGTATATCTATAGACCTAATGAAACAGAAAAAAAAAAGAGTAAAAACACAAATTGCTGACCGTCAATCGGTTACCCATGTGCCCAAAAAACGTTGATTATGAGAACACATACCCCCTCCTCTCTAGAAAATTATAGGCTCCGCCGTCCCAAGGTCCAAAAATCCTAAATCCGGCCATTAATCGTGACGATATTCGCATTCGGAGATGAAAAACGCCTTAAGTTTTCTAGAAAATAAGAACGCGACTCTCCTTCGGAATCTGACGACAGAGCAGGTCAGACAAACGAGTCGCGGAGGATATCTCTTGAAAAACTCATTTTTCGAAAAAATTTTCATGACCAGTAAAATTTTAGTCCGGTAGTGAACAGGCTCAACGTGATTCGCTTCACAAAACGATGCAAAATCTGACCTAAATACAACCTCACTCAGTCTTGCTACATACCAAGTTGTAGAGCTCACGTTAATGTCTGTTTTTGCGAAATCTAAAATGAATGAACGGTAAGCTAAATGAGGTCGAGGTCAATTCTCTGTTTCATTTTGCAAATATTCAAGATACACTCCTCCACCTCCAATAATATCCTAACCTTTCTGGCAGAAAGATGACCATTATTGAAATTTTAAGATTGTAATTTTAGTCATTGTAGAATGCATCTCGTAAAACAAAGATAACAAATCTGCTCCAGAAACTTCTTTTTTTTTTGGTAAACAGTCAACCCGTTCCTTTAATAGCAAAGGAGGCATAGGAAAGCATTTCAGTAGACCACAAAATATGAATTGACGAGTGATTTTCCAAGAAAAGGATACGTCCAAAATTTCGACATTTTGAGCCATATCGCTAGAATGCAACTTCACTGAGACATTCGTGTTCAAAGATCATCTCCACTCATAACAATAAAATATTTTTCAGGCAGTTTTTCGTGTTTATTGAGAAATTAATCATCTGGACATATCCACTTTTTTTTTCAGAAAATTACTTTTCGTGGGTAAAGTTACCCAATCTATGAAGAGGAAGTCAGGGACGTACCGAAAAGTTTTTCCTGGTTGGGGGGGGGGGGGTGTAAGATTCGTGAAAGTCCCACTGACTCAGCTCAAAATTTCCAAGTATCAAAGCCAAATAAAATAAAAAAAAATTTTTGACCTGTTGGCTTTTTTTTAACTGACTCAACTCAAAATTCCCAAGTATCAAAGCAGAAGTATAAAAACTTTTTGACTTGTTGGGTCTCAAGTATCTATCTATCAAAAAAAAAAAAAAAAAAAAAAAACCCACAACTTTTAAACTTGTTGGATTTTCCCTACTAGCCTGACTGAAATAGGTAAATTTTACCAAGTGCTGAGTGAAAAATTCCTACAAGGAGGGGGGGGGGGGGGTGTAAGTTGCCCCTTGTCACTCTATCGGTAAATCCCTGCAGAAAGTGCTTCAAAATGAACAGCATAATGCGTCCATGAAATCAGATTCCACAAATCAGTTTTTCTATATTTTCAATCAGTAACGTCAATGAGAAATTCACATATGGGGGGAGGGGGGGTTAAAGTGTTACAGGTAAAACAGATAATAAAAATAATAGACAATTTATAAAATTCCATTCAAATTTTGATTTAATGAGCAAACGAATCTCGGGTCTGAAAATTTAAAAAAAATTGATGCTCTACAATTCTATTTTTTCCTGGCTCGAGGCGGGGGAGGGGTCCGCCATATCCTACCTCCTCTATTTACGCTATTTTTTTCTAGTTGAAAACCAGAAATGGCCTTCTTATCCTGGTGATTTTTCGAAGTTGAAGGACTTTTTCGAATACTATTTTCAAAAGAGACTATAGTGGCATCCCTCATCGAGTAGGTAGTCCCTATAGACATTGTATGCCAGATAAAATGTTTTTGAAATAATTTATCCCTCAAGAACGAATGTACATATATCCAGCTCTCACCGAGTAGTCCTACAATATAGAAATTGCCAGGACCGTACCGACCAAAGAGGGTGTCAAACCCCTCCCATTTGCCAAAAAAAACACGACAAAACAATGGGTTGAGACGGAGAGGAGGGCGGATCTGTGACTGAGCCCCCCTTCCTCTCCAAGAGAAAAATTTATCTTAATCGCAACCCCCTTACTTAAATCTTGGGTACAGTCATTTTCATTCCAAAAAATTCGATGTTTTCAAAAGAGTCTATCCATCAAGAACAAAGGACTTCCTTAAAAGACTATGATCATTTGTAAATCACTATCAAACAGACTAGAGAAACCTGACTCGTCCCAGAGGCCAAGAATACCAAAACAGCATATTTGCAGCTTTCAGTTTTAAGACGTAATCAGAAATTCGAAAACGAATACTCCACATGGATGTTACTTGAAAAACAAAACTGAATGGGTCGCTGGAGCAATATTAGCGTGACTTTTTGAACTAAATCATTTTTCTATTTTTTTAGTTTCCCAAAAAAAAAAAAAAAAAAAAAAAAAAGTTTATTAAGATTAAGATTAGTACATAGAATCAGAATAAATAGGAATTAGTTCCCAAAAATACCAATAGTTCTGCCACATCTCCATTCCCAACTAATGGAGTAACGTTAACGTTGCATATGACACAGTAACGATTCTTCCATGGAAGAACCTTGCATGCGGGAATCATAAAATGTCCAAAATTTGATGGCTATTTCACTAATTCGACTCTCCTGTAAAATGTGTAACAATGTAACATACAACAGTACTCCAGCGACCCAATCAACTGTCCTTTCTCCAAACTGACGCTCAACAAATGTATCACTTTTTCCAAAGGCTAATCAATTTTCAAAATCAGGTCAAAAAAATATTCTAAATCTACTTCAACGCACGTCACTTCACTGGTTCTATTTCATTCAAAAGGGGAGGGGGTTTAGATCATAATACTTTCGTTGCTTACACGAGTTCGATTTCGAGATGTCTTCCCTTCCAAAATGACATCGAGAATCGCACCGTTGACACTCCTACCACACAGTCTGGTCAGTCGATTGAATCGCTGAGAGGGGAAAACTGAGATCAGTGGGCGAAATTGGAAAAGCAAAGCCTTCTTCCTTTCGATAGTTTATTTTAAACGTGTTCGTTTGTTTCTAAAATGTGAAAAATGACTGTCTTCTGCTGGCCAGCTTCGATCCAGATCACCAAATTGACGTTTTGCGGTAATCACTCGTTCCTCAGTCGCTTGGATACATCCTGATGATTTTCCAAAATTCCAAAACGCCTTCCTTCCAAAAATAACAACTTATCGCACCTTTTATCAAACGGACCTCCTAACTCGATATTTCATCTCCAGAAATTTGGTTCTCTTTTCTACATTCCATTTTTGTATTCACCTCCGTACTTTCGCCATCTCACGTACGCCTTTCAGACATCTAAATGTGATGCGATCTGAGGAAAAGGTACACGAAGCCGGCAAACTTTAATTTACCGTAGAGCGAAAATAAGGTCATTACCATTTTCCCGTTTTTGACGGGAATCGATAGAAGTACATTTCGAGAACACGCCACAATAATAATAAAAAATGGGCTTCTAAACAGCGGTATGACGCAAAATGTGGAATAAGAAAAAGGTACCTTAAGTCGGAAACGAGGTAAGCCTGTCTATTTGATACTGCACGTCGCGTTTACGATGCCAGTCACGTTATCACTCAATCATTCGTTATCTAATCGAAGTCGTTCCTTGTATAACCTTTCATTTATGAATTTGAAATCAAACTTTTCGATTACGAGCATAATAACATTTTTCACACCAAACTAGGCGTGGTCACGTGCAACGCTGTCAAAAGTGGAAGAAAGAGACTTTTTCATGTAAGATAAGCCACGGCATCGGGCCGGGTGGTAAAAAGTACTTCCAGAACACTTCTTCCGCGAATATTATCATCATCACTTATGATGGTTCAAATAATTTTTTCCTGAAAAACAGGCGCATTAACGTTAAAGCCGTTTTCCTCAAAACTACGTTTTTTGTACAACCAAGTTTAAAGTACTGTAACTCGGTCATTTTCAAGCTTTTTGGGCTCTTTTTTTCGAAATGTTCATTTGATTTCCAGCTCCCTCATACCCTATCTCGAATTTCATGTTCGCCGACTTTGTGTAACTTTTCCCAGATCGTATTACAAATGTGGAAACGATCCATGTCCAGTTATCCAAGTGAGAAACCGAACAGAACCACGAGCAGCGACTCCGCTTTCCGACGGAAACCGGATGCAATACCCATGACTGTATCATCATACAATTTCATCTCCAAATACGAATATCGTGAAGCACGAGAGAAAGATACACGGCATTGGTTAATGAAAGGAACTAACCGTGACTAGGAACGGCACAAGGTATGGTACCAATTCTGGCTATCTGGTTCTGATTCGCGATACCTTTTCAAGATGGATTAGAAACGTGCAAGCAAAAAAGGTACATCGTGTTAAGAAAGAGAAATAGGCGACTGTTGTTAATTCTAATAAAAAAGCTCGAGAAAACCCAGCATGAGTGGTAAACGGATTAGAAAAAAAAATACACAGAGAGAATCGGGGATGGAAGAGGAAAATACAAAATAAAACGTACCGAAGAGCTAAGAGCAGCACCGTAACAGTTCTTCAAACGAGACCTCAAACTTCGAGGCGACGCGGCCTACAAAAAATTGTTTGCCCATCACCGTAAAATTGTTTATGCTAATTTGTTATTCGTGTGTGTGTGTGCGCGCGCGTCTGTGTAATATATTACGTACATGCGACTCATCAGGGTGATAAGTACGAGTAAAACTTCAAATTAAACATTAGATTCGAAGTTTTAAAATGCAGAACGGATTCGGAGCAATCCGACAATGGTCACTGTATTACCGGTCAACACATTCGACATGCGATCACTCAAGCCGTGCTGCTTACAGAAAACGGGGGCGATAGAAGAAATTAGAGCAACTCGCTCTCTACGTTTGAGTTTTTTGTATGCTCCGAAATACAACCAGACACCTACATCCTCGCACGAGGTACACTTTAACTCTACAAAATCTAAATACATCTTACATTCTGAGGGTAAAATTGAACGAACTAACTTCGCAGCTGCGCGATGATCTATTTAATGCCGAATACTCTTTTGTATTTACAAAACTGATTGAAGGGTCTGCGGACAAATTCGATAAACACAACGTAATTTACGGCCGCCAAAAAAGTGAATTTTCTTTGATATTCCACGCTGACTTTGTACTTCCCGCCACTAAATTTATTCGGTAAACATCCGCTCTAATCGTCGGAAAATGTTCGCCAATGATCGCCGGGTGATTTAGGAACTCCATTCTGCACATTAGTCTTCAGCACTAGTAGCCGAAATTAGTTTACCTACTACTTTGCAGTTAATTTTGTTATAGTTCACGTTGAAACCACTTTACACCAAATCAAGCAGAACGCGATTATTCTCAATTCGACGAGAGCATTCATCTCGTTCATTCACTCGCAGTTCTACACACTAATTTACATCTAAGCGTGAAGCAACATATTCGTTGGTCCACAACACAATACACGCAGATTCGATGAAGCCCTGCGACCTGTAAAAAGCAGCGCCGAGCACGCATCCACCATCTATACAGTAGCGTAAGTTTGACGATTCGATGTAAAACACATTTGAATCTCACCTCTCTTATGGTTAAGGTACGCGACATCATTTGTATATTGACTTGCGACTGGCTACTGGGGAGATTCTCACTAGACTTAGATCGATGTAACGTTCTCGAGCTACCGGTAATCATGCTTCTGCTCTTCAACGTCATTTCAGTCTTTACGAAAACCCTCTGAATGTAGGACGAACTTAAAGCTCGAACGCCGAATGCTATCCGCAGCATCTTCTGAGGGCTAACCTGTGAATGAGAAAATACGGTAGATCGTACAAAAACCGTTCACGGAACACGCGAGGACATCTACACAACGATTCTAATTACAGGGTGTTAATTTAATACCGATACTCTCGAAGCGGCGAGGCAAAACTCATCGATCACCCTCAGCGTACCGACACTGACCGCTGCAGCCAATCGACCTGCAGCGAACAAACTTCAATGAGATATATCACAATTACCTACATAAAATACGGTAGCACTTACCGGAATTACCAGAACGTCCACGACCCAGAACAGTCGATTACACGGGTCATTCTCCAAAAACTAAGATTATTAAGGTCGAAATTCCCCTCCCAAAATACTTAGTTTATAAGTAGTAGAAAATACTCAAAAAGTTTACAGAGCAGGAGCATCAAACTTAAGGAGGGGAACGACTTTTGTCTGAGGCAATAGACATCTCGACCATGGCAAAAGCACTGATATCTACGACTACAGACACAGCAGCTTCAAGAATTTATTTTACCACGGAATTTCTGAAAACTGTGCTATCACCCGCGCCATTTACTACGATCTGACACTAGAGTATTATGTACTATAATTTATAATAAACGATGGATAGAATTAGAGCTCTGTATACTTTGTCACTTTGTGTAAGTACGATCGTCCGCCATTTTGAATTCAACCGTGCCCGTGGATGCCGAATCCGACTATGCGGAGCATAACTGGCTACCCGCAACACACATTGATATATGGGTATTTTGAAGTTGGAGGGGAAGGACGGGTTCAAGAACACGTTATTAAGGCTCTAGAAGAACGGGTAGCGACACAAAGGTAAACTGGATCTTCTGTAGCAACGGAACTGTCATAAAAACGTGTGTAACTTTAGTTGCTAATATTTAGACAAATATCGCTGTTTATGCATAATTGAAGAGAATAAAATTTATTGTACTTGAAATTTCTTATCTAATGGAATATTTTTAAATATCTTTTAGGATCATATTTTAAAATCATTTTTCCACTCGACGTGTCTCATTGTGATAGCGCTGCAGGCGGATAGATCCAGTTTGCCTCCGTGTCTCTACCTGTTCTTTTAGAGCCCTAACATTATCAACGCCGTGTAAAAATTACGTTTCTTAACTGGACCAGACTTAGTCAATTCGGCATCGCCAGGCCCAGTTGAATTCAAAATGGCGGACGAATGTACTTTCTCAAGATTACTTGAACTGTACTTTCCTATCTAGAGCTTTAGTAGAATCGATGGTCGCCATTTTGGTTTTGTTTACCTTTTGCGAACAAGTACCAATGTATATTTGGACGCTGTTTAGCAAAAAACGTCAAAGCGACGAAATCTGTTTTCTGAGAAAACGTTACATTAAAAGCCAATGAATAATACCGATTTACGGACACAGCGTTTACTGATAAGCTTTTTTCAGCGTGGATACACATTTTCGTATCGGGGGCCGGGGGCCCATCTACTTTTTAGGGTGTTTGCCCGCGCGCAGCGCTGCAAGCACCCTATTGCAATCGAATTTTCATCCTCCTCATAATTTCTCTAAATACGACTGAATTGTTTACAGCTCATAGTTCAGTTTTAGCTCAGTTGCGTTTAGATCGTTAGATCCGTCTTAAGGCGGAGGCATGTGTAACATGAGAGGTGCTAACCTCAACAGATTCTCATTCTGGCATTCCTGGCGTATATTTGTTTTATCGCATAGACGTTGGTACTGTCTCTGAATATTAGCTTCAAAGCTTTAACATTTCAGATTTGGTTTTGTTTTACCAGTACCAGTGTAGGAAGTTGGCGCAACAACACCAGAATGCGGAGAAGCCAGAAGTTTTTGCAGTTTTAGGATAATTTTCAGAAGCCAGAAATTGGAAGCTGAAAGTTTTTCAGCTTAAGCACACACCCTCTTACAAGGTAGCTTGTTACGCTCTTTCCAATGATACTAATAACTCATTTCGTCAACAAATTTTAATGTCGCTCGGGAAGTTTTTTGCTTAACAGCGTCCGTTTTAAACCGTTGAACACGATAGCATTATTCGCGTTTGGATGCTGAAGAGTCGCTGATTAAATACCATTTGGATGAAAAGATGATCAGTGATGAAAATATTCCGCAAAAAAAACTGAAGATGGGTTCATCTGAGAGGAAACAACAAGATTTGACATTTTTGTTCTCTTCAGTTTTCCATAAAAAACGATACTTGAGCTGATACAGCTCGTTTTCGTTTCAGTAGTACACATTCAGGAAAAGACTGCACCCTGATCTTCTTTTGGTCCACGATACTAGCGTCTCTGGAAAAGTGTCCAAACGCGAATACACTGATAACATGGGATTTTAAAAATATGCGCTGAAAAGGGGTCAAATATATGTGCTTATAATATGATTTTATTTTCATCAAAAATATGTCAAAATATCCCCTAAAAATCCTGAAATATGTCAAAATGTTCCCTGTCAAAATGATAATATATGGGTATCATTTTGAAAGGGAAACCAAGAGATGACACACAGAAGTAGGGTATGCTAGGCCGCCATTTCGGTTCAGCTTTTTGAAAACTCTTAGAGCGAATGATACCGCGCAACGCTGCGTATTCAATCAGATTTAATGCGTGGGTAACAACAAAACCTGAACCTAAATGGCGGTTTAGCATACTTATGTGAAACCATAGGACCCTAACAGAAGATGAAAATCACAAGATCAAAAGATCACTGATCGGAAATCAGTCCACATGGAAATAGAAGAAGGTCTATGGAATGGACAAATAAAGTTGGTAGATATACAAAAGAAACATGTCTTGAAGTAATCGTACAAAAAGTCTTTCTTCACAGGCGAACACTGAATACATTTGACACGGAAAAAATTTTTTGATTTGTAAAAAAATTGCAGTTGTTGCAGTTTTACTTTCTTCGAAGACAAAAATAGTGCAATATTTAAAATAGAAAAAAAGAAGCAAATATTCCGCAAAAATTGTGGAAACTGGCCAAATATGCCCTAAAAAAGCAGAACATATGCCAAAAGACAAGCTTTTATGCCCAAAATATGCTCGATCAAGTGTGGCTCATTCCTCTTAAAATTGTATGAATCACAAAAATAACATGGATATTCCCTATCTACTTCAACAGAAAGAAACATGCAAAAGCATATTTTTGGAATCCCTATTGACAACTGCCCGCAAAAAGTAAACAGAAACCAAAATGGCGGCCATCGATTCTATCCATCGCTTATTATAGTACCTAGTACCCTACTGGGGCACCTGGATCGTGTTCAGGGATCAAAACTGTATCAGTGCTGCCATGTGGTATGCTGAAAAATGTATAAACACATATCTTTGCACCAGTCACAGACTGATCACAACAATAAACTGAAAATCTTGGTAACAGAACTTAACGCCATCCCCTCTCAAAATCCGAAGTCACTGACAGTAAACTGAACTTTTTAACTACACTCCCAATCTTCCTAAATAATAATACTAAATTATTGGAAAAAAACAACTTGAAACAAAAATTTACAAGAAATATAACAAGTATAGAGACATGATGGTAACATCCACGACGAAGGTCACCTCCCTATGCTTTTTCTATTCAAAGAATGGTAATTGCCCTGCCTGATGAATTGGATTGGTGGAGTTTGTTGCGGACGTTGCTGTGTAACCAAAATTACCCCTTCAAAAAATCGAAAGTAGGGTTCAACATTTGCTGTTAATAAAGTATTCTCAGCTTTTGAAGAATGACCCACATACGCAATTTATAAAACGATTTAGTAAACTCCTGTTCTGCGACTTCCGAGCGCCAGATAATCCGGTCGAAAAAAAAAACAAAAAAACATGCAAAGCTGATTTTTGACAGGAAAGCTCAGACCACCTTCTAGATGAAGGAAAAAATGCCGCCGCTCCATCCACTGACCCGAGCTTCCAGCTCAACGTGTATTTTAAAGGGCAGTACCGCTCATATTGGGCAGTACCAAAAATTTGGCACTTCCAAAAAAATTTGGGCAGCTCCGAAAACAACAGTACATACATATGTTTGAAAACAGTCAAAAATATTACACATTTAAAATTAGATTGTATTTCTTTCTTTCTTTTTTTCTTTTTTTTTTGGGGGGGGGAGGGGGTGGGGTGTAGATGCAAAGAAAAATTGTGATAACACCGGCAATTATCTAATTTGGACAGCTACAAAAAAAAAGCTAGGAATTGGCACTGTTTCGAAAGTTTCCTTTTTCAAAAAAATTAACTATCAAGTTTTTACACTAAAATACACCACTTTTTCCTTGCTAGGGTAAAAATCGGAAGGGGAGAATACAAAATAGGTGCCATTCCAATGAATATCAAAACATAGGTTTTAAAAATTGCTTAACCCGATTTCGACATTCAATTTATAAAATTGTTGAACCTGAGGCATTTATGGTTAGGGTACAGGAGCTTAAGCTCAAAGGGCAGGACAAATGTAAAATTACAGGCTGATGAGTGATAAGATTGTAACGATAATGTAATATAAGTTTGTTTTTATATTGTACTTGTTGAATTTTCTTAGTTTGAGTCTACGCCCCTCACCATAAGTGCCCCGGTTTCAAAATTTTGGGCGATTCAAAGCCAAAATCGAGTTATGCAACTTCTAAAGCTTATGAATCGATATCTACGTAGTATTTCTTGTAGACCTTGTCCTCCTCTCGGGTGGAGCCAAAAATTTTGAAACTGAAGTAGTTATGGTTAGGGTACAGAGACTTGAACTCGAAGGGCAGTAGAAATGTAAATTTAATAAAAGTTTGTTTTTATATAATACTTGTTGGATTTTTCAAATCTGAGCCCCCGTTTCCACACCATAAGTGTCCAGATGTCAAAATTTCGGTCAATTTAAACGCTAGAATCGAGTTATGCGTCTTTCAAAGCTTATGAATCCATATCCACATAACATTTCTAGAAGACCTTATCCTCATCTCACTCGGATGGAGTCAAATTTTAAAACTGAGGAATTTATGGTTAGGGTATAGGGGGGCTCAAACTTGAAAAAAAGTAACAAATGTACAATTAAAGTCTGACAAGTGGTTTAAGACTATGATGATAAATGTTTGTTTTTGTACAGCAACCGGTTACATTTTCCAAGTTTGAGCCCCCATCCACTCACCGTACGTGCCCCGATTTTGAAATTTTTGACAATTCAAAGCCAGAATTGAGTTATGTGACTTTCGAAGCTTATGAGTCGATATCGATGTGGTATTTCTTGTAAACCTTGTCCTCTTCCCACTCGGCTGGAGCCAAATTTTGAAACTGAGGCATTTATGGTTAGGGTACAGAAATTCAAACTCGAAGGGCATCGGTATAATGTAAAATTACAGTCTGTCAAGTGGTAGACTTCGATGATAATGTAACATAAGTTTGTTTCTGTATTATACTAGTTGGATTTTTCCAGTTTGAGCCCCCGTCCTCTCGCTATAAAAGCCCTGATTTCAAAATGTTGGACCATTCACAACAACCAGAATCGAGTCATGCGACTTTCACGGCTGAAGAATCGATATCCATATTGTATTTACTGTAGATCTTGTCCTCCTCCCACGCGGATGGTGTCACATATGTTTGTATTTAGCGCTAAACCAATACCAAAAATGAATCCGTTGACCTCCTCACAAGTTCAAAAATGATAACATTGTTGTCTTGAATGAAGTTTTCAATTTGGAATTTTGAGCCTCGTACCTACTCTAGGTGACAGAATTTCTAAATTTCGGACAAATTAATATCGGAATAAAATTTTGAGACAATGAAAACTTATAAATCGATATCTATATTATATTTCACCTTATTTTCTTCGTTCCCCTTCCCCTCCTGCGGAGCCACATTTTTGAAGTTAGAATCAAACAGACATTAAAAACAAATTCAGTGAGTTCGAAGCCCCCTCAATGATAGCGCTATTGTCTAAAAATTCTTTTGGAAAATTCTCATTGAGACCAACAAAACACTAAGAAACAAAATCTGTATGCCAAAGGTGGAGGTAGGGAGCAAAAAAAAATTCCTATTGGTAAGTACCGATATACGGAAACGGGTCGAAGGGTAATTTGCGTACTCTCTATTCGCGTAAGTCGTTGGGCCTCATTTCATAAGGCCTGTGATAATACTTGGTAATGTGAAGGGTTCTTTCAACCCCTCTCCCCTTAACGTTTCTAGGGAAATTACGAAAAATTGTAAAGAAACACTTTTATACAGAAGCTGATTCAGAGTACATCTCGTTTACAACTTTTTTTAAATACAAGCGATTGGGTGTTGTTCCTCCTGTGACACCGAAAGCGGGTACTTTTCTCCCTTCATCAGGGCGGTAACACAAACATTTCTTTCAAAAATCAGTTTTACATGATTTTCAGTCGAATTGATGCCTTCTTTGGGTCAAACTGACTGATCTAACACTCAGAACCAAAAATAGGTATTTGCGATCAATTCACCGGCAACGAAGTACCCGAGAATATTAAATTAACACCCCGAGACTCGGTGCGAGTCAATTACAGCCGCTGAAATTACGTTACCGGTATTTGTTTGCAGAATAGCATTAGAGTAACGTCGACACTTTGACTTTGCATCTGTTGATTCCAGGGCGAGTTTTGTGATACCGAATGCTTATAGAACAACTGCAGAATGGCCATCGCCACGCGATACATAACTTTTATACCTTCGTGAAGGTAACAGTCCATTAATCTTACCTGAAATAATAACGAAAATTAGTCGTGAAGCTGGGATGCGAAGGAAAAAGTGAAAACTGAACATTCTTACGCGGCCCAAGACAGGCCCAGGAGATTCGACACGAGAGGAAACAAACGTAGTTGAAGTATTCGTGGGTCTACTTGAAGGAAAAAAATATTAGCAAGGGCGGGTTGTAATGACGTAGTTTCTTGACATGGTAACGACCAGCAAAATCACGAGATCAGGACGACAGCTGAGACGATGCGAAGTTAATCCGCAAATATTGTAGGTGACACTCAAATTATTTTCTCACTTTCTTTCTCTAACTGACTGGAAGAGGTCGTATCAGACTTGTACTAAAATTGAAATTTCGCAGACTGGATCACCAGTCACTCACTTGTTATACTCTGATGCACCTGGGCACCATGACAGCAAATGTAACAAAAGGACTTTTCTGAGATAGAATTCGACGCGGTACTTATACTAGGGGCTTCGCTCCTCGGCCAACACGATTGATGCGAGTGTGGATCTTCCCTCACTAGACGTCGTGTTTTGTCTGTCTAGTTGGTTACCTCTTTTTCTAATTTGCTCTCCATCCGAGTCCTGGAATCCGCCTTCGAGCATTACTTCAGAGACGTCGGGGAGGCTGTTAAGGCTGTCTTAGCCTTCTTCCCTTCTGGCTGAAAAATCGGTCTAGGTCGAAAATTCTGGCGAGTTGCTACGTGGGCTCGAACTCGGGACCTCTGGACTCTGAGGCTAACGCGCTATCCACTCGGCCAACCAAGGTTATAAATTCAGTAATCTACGACTAAGATCAGAAATTTATAATGCGTGGGGCAACACACGAATTCCGGCATCTGGGGCTGTCAAGAGAAAATCCAAGGCCGGAAGAAAACAAAATAAATAGGCAACTTCTCTCGGACTCATCACGGAAATTACAATTTTGCGCTAGAATAGCCAAAAAAATATCGAAAATATCGGACGATAGAAAATTTGGGCCATTAAAGAATTCTGAGTTCGAGGGGTTACTCCTCCCCCTATTGTCAAGTCTGCCTGCAAAAACATCTCAGATAAAAAGATCATGATCTCGAGCTTTTTCAATTTTTAGAACGATATTTTTCCGATTTTTGGAATATTTTTGATCGCAGATCATGATCCGAGAACATCTGGAGATTAGATAGAGTACGGTCATTCATATCAAAAATCGAATAATCTTTTTATGATTTACTAGCGTGATTTTTTGATTTGAAGATTATATCATCTTACCCGTTCCTTTTTTTTACACTCTGTTCATCCGAATAATGCCTCTCTACCCTGTTCAGTTTTTTGCATGTTTTTATCGAGGGGGAGGGGGATACTGACTGTTGGCTACCAGATTTCGTTTCAGCTAGCAGCTTTTGACTTCTGGTCACCGGCATCCAGCCATCAGCAACGGAATTTTAGTTTCCAGGTTTTAGCCACTAATTTTTCGCTTCTGGTGATTAACCACTGGCTAACCGAGACGTTAAACTTTGTAATTCAGTGTAGAATTTTGGCAGCCAATCAAGAACCCGAAAGCCGGGTAAGAGACCAATTCTGAGGGTAATCAAAAATCTCAATACAGGAGATCAGTGCGATAATTTAAGAGGAAACTAATCAAGAGACCAATGAAACACGGCTTACTGTCTGGCTGTCAGCTATTTGGATTTGTGAATAGCGTTTTTAAATCACATGAATGATCAATTACCGGGCTGAGGTTGACTTTCAGTCAGGATCGGTTGAAGAAAGGGGGAGGGGGTTAGGCTGTACAGGCAGGCTGTCTCAAACATTCGCGCTTTACTCACATACTTATTGTATCTAATTTCATCATCAAGGTCATCGGATTTACTAGCCTTCTCGCAAGATGGCTGATGGCAAAAGCTACGTCTGGTTTTGTAGCCCCGGCTAAGTACATATAAAAAATTTTCAACTGCCTCACGATATGAAACATGTAAGTTTCAATTGGTTCTGTACTTTCTGAGCTTCTAATTTTTTCTTCCGTTCTCTGTGACTAGTCTGTCTTGTCACCATTGGGGTGTTCTGAGGTTTAGACTCGAGCATCTGAAATTGGTGCAAATTTCGTCAAGTGTCTCAAAATTGACTGACGTATGTAAGGTGCGATTATAGGCACAGGTATGCACTGCCGCTTTTACTGATTTTAGTAACTGAGGGTCAAACATGTAAGCACGAATTTTATTTTAAAGAGTATTTTTGAATCTTTCAGCAACACCATTCAATTCTTGAGTATCAGGGGGACTAGGGTCCCCTTCGACACCATCTCTCTCCATAACTTCTAGAAAATGGCCTCACATGAACTCAGTGCCTCGGTCACTTAGAATATAGCGCACCTTCTCATTTCTTGCAAGTAGATTGCAAGCGGACAGTAAAAACTTCTTACAATATTCCTTTTGTCTTTATTGAGTACGCTTTCGCTAATCGAGAAAAATCATCTATAAAGGAAACTATGTACTTCTACTCATTCGGGTACGAGGGGGTAAGATGACGCCCATACTGTCTATGTATGAAACAGCTGCATTGGTCGTTCAGCTCTTTGACGTTTGTCTTGTAGACGAAAGTTTTTCCACCCTCGCCATTTTACAAATCTCACAATTCAAGATTGTTTTATCTAATTTCACATTCTTCAAAACCACTTCTACTGTCTGCAATCGTTTTAAGCAATTTAGGGACGTATGCCGCTCGAGTTTCATACGCCATAACATCACCTCATTCTGTTTCTCAGAGTTCTTTGGCTTCCTTTCAAAAGGATTAGCTCTGCACGTTTCTTCAATTGTGTCCATCGCTTCAAATTCATCTATGTCAGTTGGTGTTTGAATCACTACCGAAGAGTCAAAATTCGATCTAGCATCATTCTAAGGAGGAGAACAATGGCCGATCTGTCTGTCAATCATACTCGTTTGTCTCTCTGCTAGTCTACCTGATCTCTATGCGGATCTTGAAATGACAGATCAACCTCTGCTATTTTTCAGGTTTCACAAAGGCAACATATCAGGCGGTTTTTCCTCGACGGACAGGTTCTCGAAAAGTTCCAGCAGTCAAAATTTTAGTCAGAGGTGGAAGGTAAAAATCGTTTATATCGATAGCTAGTTGTTTTTTGGATAATCAGAGGAGGAGGTTTCCCTCTTGAATGTCAAGTTCGCACATGGGCAACGGTTGCACTTAAATTGGTACTCAAAATCAATAGTTCCGACAGATTCCATCTACAGCACATGTGCCACTTATTAGAACAACGCGAAGCTTCTAGTGACATACGCAGATTCCCGTTCTGAAACGAAAAATTGACAGTAACAGCTTCTAATTCGGGAAGCCAAGGAAAGGGTCCTCATTGATGGGACAATCCAAAGATGTGTACATAAATCGATTCAGTTGAGGCAACATTGATATCCCTCATCAATTATACCGATTTGCAGGTTTCGGGTTTTCCAAAGAGAGAGAGAGAGAGAGAGAGAGAGAGGGGGGGGAGCACCTTACTCGTGTCATACTCAAGAAGCACAAAAAAGATAGGGCGGGGACCAAACATTGGATTACCCGTTTAATACGAATAATTGGGGGGGGGGGTAGAATCCGTGAAAAGGTATTTAGCTCTTGTCTACTAACCTAGGGCAGAATTTCTTACACTCGTATATTGGTTCTTTTCTATTGATTTAGGACAGAACATCTTGTATTTTCCCTAACGCATGTAGACTTTCCTACAATCCAACAATTTAAATGCTGCTCAGTAGGTCAACAGTCTCCAAAACAATCACCTTACCAACTCAATATAAGCCATCGAAATTTAGTTCTCATTTTCTCCAATATCTGTATGAGACATACATCGCATTAAGAAATGAGATTGGGAGGGGAAGTTCCTTAGGGATTTTCCAGCTTCCAATTTATCCGCTACTGCTAGTCGATTTCGAAAATTACATGCAACGGGCAAAATGTAGAAAGTGGAAAGAGTTGCCCACCCAAAAATATTCAAACTGGCAAATTTGAAATATTATATGTGAAGCGGAATCTAACACCCCGGCGTACTTCCACAAAAAGTAGCTTCAGTATACCAACGATCCCCATTGTTCACCTGTCTCTTGTAATATACTTTTAGACCCCCCCCCCCCAAATATGCTGCCCCTCGCTGGATCACTAGAACGTACTATTTTGTTTTCGAGCAATCATACTCGACACCGCACCGAGCAAACGCGCAATGCCTGATAACCGAGCATAATTGAAAATTTGATAACACTAACGATAACTTCGATAACAACATCGATCAACATGTATAAATTGGCATAAAAAAGCCTATTAGTCGTTTTTGAAGGGATAATATTCGGAATGTATGTTCAAAATATCGATTTCCTGATCGTGTATTTTCTATATACAAACACGAGGTCAACGACTGGTCTTCAAAGAAATCCATCACTAATAACCATAGGGTAGTAATTAAATAATCCACGACATTCGTCGATGATGTCTTACAGCTGAGCCAGATTTTATGACCTCTACTTCCTCACTTCTCATTATTTCAAGTACAATAGCAAATTTCCCCGTAACCCAAAAAACGTGTAATCGCATCCTCAGTCGATTCTCGTCATCGAACATTAATAATCGTCATAAATAAGAAAGCTGAGTGTAATGTTTCGAACTCTGAAGGCTACAATATAATCACACTTGGTTACTGTATAAATCTGACGTTACTTTCTGCGAAAATTTAGAGAATGCACGAGACATTTCGACAAATACGCATATCAATTAAAACTGGTTCCAAAAAAGAAAACAAAAATTATCGTATTTACAAACCAAACAATGCGAAGAAAGCTTCCGAAAAAATATTTTTTTTATTTTACGCCACCATTCAAAGTGGGTTATTTATGATACGGGGCAGTTAATAACGGATTAACATTTCCTTTCAGGAGTAATTTTTCACAATTGATGTCTTCCTCTCGGCTACCAGCCACTCAGAATTCCGCAATATAAATGAAACTTCCTGTTACAGTGCGAGAAATTTTTTTTAAATGCGCATTTTACTATGGTAAACAATTTAGAAGAAAATAAATAAATAAAACGACCAATTAATCGTTTAATTACGAACGATAAAAGTCAGATGACTAGACGCATTCGGTACCTGCAATTCCAGTGCGCTGTTATTGAATTACCGTTCGATGGTCGGACTGACGTCCAAGCACAACACAGCAGCATGTATATGCGGAACGAGGGAACGAAAATCAAAGACAGAAAATTGAATCTAGAGTTGGGGTTGAAAAATGTTCTGAATTTCATCCCCCCCCCCCACACACACACAAAAAATCTCAGCACGCCAGGTAATAAGCAATGTCCTCGAAGTACATGCAATACGTTCACTCAGACGCACCGAAAAGTTGAAATCGGGAAAAATACGGAGGAGAAGGGATGAAGGGGCTTGGAACTAAGTTTTAGTCCAGGAATATTCGTTTGGATTTGTAATTCAGGGTAAAGTTGAAGGTCGTAGATGGATCGCCAGAAAAGAGGACGGTTCAAGTTCAAACGAGGTTACAGAATTTTTTTTTTTTAATTTTTTAAGAAATTTAAGCAAGGAAGTGCATTTTTACCATTCGAAGGGAAGGTCCCCTTGCCGTAGCTACGGACTGGATGAACTGAAAGAAATCGTTAGTCAAAGAAATCAACACTGGAATCAATATTTTCATTCAAAATACATTAAAGATGGAGGGACGGTTCTCACCTCCCTCCAGTTTTGGCTTCGGTGGGTTAGCTGATAGCAGAGGATTAAAAACACACATCATTAAATTGGAACGAAAGGGTGATACATTTATTCTCTTACTTTATGTCCAATAGCGTAAAGCAAAAACTGGGGAAAAATTCTTTTTTATTTGGATTATGCCTACCGGCTAGTACTGGAAAAGAGTCTAGAGTCACGCTAAAGGAGTGTGTCGAATTTCACTTCAAAATTCGAAAATTTTCCCAGCGACCCAAGGACTTGAAGTGTGATATGGATTTCTTACATCGAAATATGCTATTAGCTTTACACGATTCTAGGAAAAGGAATTTCCAAATAAATTTGACTTGACTTGAAAAAATCTTTCCATTTAGAGCAGAAGCTATACAAAGAAATAATTATCCCAAGTTCATAAAATCGTCCCACAATGTTTCTACCGTATTTTAGATCATTTTGAAACCTCCAGGCAGAGGCGGATCAAGCCTTTCCGGCATAGGAAGCAAGATCAAAATTGACGTCCTCAGCGAGCTCTATTGGCGTGCAAACGCCTACGTTTGTGTTGAAAAATATTTTCTTTCACCCCCGGATGGCTCCTTTTTTGTTTCTCCGCGTCCTAAGCAAATGCTACCCATGCTTACGTGTTAATCCCCTGCCTCCAGGGGATCCCCACTGTATTTTTTTCTCACATACCATTCCATATATTGCATCAGTGGCACTAAGTAAAGCAATTTCAGCTGGTTAAATCGAATTTATTCAGAAATTTCTATAGTAGGGATCATATTTGAATCGGTTAGAACCCAAAGGGTCAAGTCCACTTTTGTCGTTTTCGTTTTTTCCACGGATTATGGGGTATTGAAGTATCGCGGATCTGCTGGTGTGGTCGAAATTTCGTAGAACAGCTGGGAAAGTGCTTTTTGGCAACATCGCTTTCTTCCATTTTCTTGTAATAAAATTATTTAAAAAAATTGTTTTTTTCCAAAAATGGTTCAAAAATGGTGTATTTTAGTGTAAAGAAATAGAAATAAATAAAAAATTCCGGCCCACCTCCCTCTTTTGGCATTTTTATACCTCAAAAGTGCTATTTTCAAAAACGAAATCGCAATTTCCGAGACAGCTTCAGAACTTTTTTCTACAAGCAGGGATTTTGCTCGATTGGAATGGGACCAAGAATAAAGTGACCCCTTTATGTCTGGCTACAAAGGGGGGGGGGCAATTTCGAGCCATACAACTGCAAAATGCAAAAAATCGTCCAGAACCAAAAGTGGTCAAGTCAAAAAACTTTAGAGTCCCCCAGCTTCGGCCCACCAACGGGACTGGGCTTAAAAGTTGTCTCTTGTGACCCTCTATCACCACCCTGAAGGACGTATTCCACTATTTACAAATTTTCGAAAGAAAACGGTTTTTCCGCTTCCTGAAAAGTGCGATTTTTGGACTTAACCCCTTTTGGTTCTACCCGATTCATTTATAAAGCTAAATTAAATAATATTTCATTCCAAATTTTAAGTAGAATAGCAAGAATTCAGAGTACTAGGAAGATTTTCAAATTTTGAAATGAAATTCAGCGCAAGTTTTTAGTAAGTACTTAGAAAATATTTTCAATCAGTAGCCATCGATGATATCCCTAAGAAAATTTTTCACTTCGCTAGGGTAGTTCAAAATTTCATAATTTTCAGAATGTTTTGCTCCTAGTCGCTAAATTAGTTCCCTCCGGTCAGAAACCAACTAGCCAATATTTTTTTGAAATCGAACAATTTTCAGGTGTGTGCCGGGGAGGGGAGGTCAAGTATAGCATACGATTTCCCCGAATAAAAGCTCAGATTTAGTTTCGAAATTCCTGCTCGTTCAAAAAACATGGTTCGACCACACAAATTGTTCACATTACTGTACAGATTGAGTATTTCTATCGAAAATTTTACAAAATATCATCCGAATAAAAACTGTAAAATAAAATAAAAATAAAAAAAAAATTTCTCAGGGTAAATACAACTTTTTTCAAATTTGAAGCAAATCGATTCGAAAATTATAAGCTTTTGAACTGCTTTACGCTTTAGTTTAATAGTCGATGGATTCATTAAAGAAGTAATCCAAATTGGTAAGGTTCAACAAGGAGGTTCCCTACATCAAATTTTTTCAAAATCTGAAAATAGCGAACGCTGGAATCAGACCAGTTCTTTCTGACTGGAAGAAGAGAAAGGGGAGAAAATAGCACAAATCCGACTAAAATATAAAGAGTTTTCTGTTCAAACCTAAAAAAAGGCGTATCTTTCCTAATTTAGCTGAGCGCCGACTTTTCAAATGTGAGTGATGGGAGAAGAAGAATGGGTGTAGCATATCCCCCTCCCTTAAACGCTATGTCCTAGTGCTCGATAGATGTCATTCGGCACCAAAAAGGATACGCGGAATTTCGGCCCAATCGAAGATAGCTGCTTCTAGTCATTCCTTTCACTTTGTCACAAATATAGTTTTCAAATTCCAAATAAAACATTACCCACTCTTCATCAAATAGAAATGACCTAGCTTTCATTGCAGATAGATTTTTGACCTTTTTCCAGAATGTAAAATATTTTAAAGCAACAGCTCAGCAGGGTTGGCGCGAGAGGATATAAGTACACATGACAGCGAGGGGAGCGAATACAATTTACCCAGTTACTGTATCCCAACAATCCGGAGTACATCGGGGGGGGGGGGAAGACCGGAAAAATCGGTAGATTTTGGAACCCCAGTCGTCGGGAAAATTAAACAGGATTTTTCGGCTTCTTCTTTATTCTATTGAGAAGAAAACAGCTCTTCTTTTTTACTTGTCGAATGAAATTTGTAAAATTTTCGTCGGAATTTTTCGTGCTAACAACTCTTTCCAAAAATACATTCTTAGCGCCGGCCTGCAATTCAGATTAGCGTCCCACGAGATGGCTACCACAAGAACGTTCAAACTCAGAGGGTAAGTACCGTATTCTCTCGAAAACAAGACGCACTTGAATGTAAGACGTAGCGTGAATTTGAGACTTCATTTTGAGATTTTTTTTTCTTCACTCAATTACGAGACGCAGGATATTACAAATTAAAACGGAAAGTGAAACACAGAAAATTCTAATCATCATCACTTGGATCATCACTCGATGTATCGTCAGAATCACTAGAATTGTTGTCCTCATCTGAAGTGAATGAGTCTTGATCGTCATTGGCATCTTCCCAAAGCAGGTCGTCTTGTGACCCGTCTACAGCATTGGTCACGTAGCACTTTTGGAATGCTTTTTGTACCATAACTGGAGACACTTCTTTCCATGCGGCCGAAATCCACTGAGCAATTTTAGATGCTGGAGCTTTCTTAATTTTACCCGACTTTATTTTTCATTTATTCAAATGCAAGAAGCACTCCAGTTTTACAGCTTCAAAATTGAGAAAAAAGTGCGTCTTGTATTCGAGAGAATACGGTAAATTATTTTTTTCCACGTGGAATTCGATTTACAGATTTTCATGGTCAATTGTAAGAGATATAGAGAATTCATTGTGGATCCTCCTCCTCTTTTCCGAAATTGGTATCAAAGGGAGTTCACCAGAAACTCAACTCATTTTTATGATATGGCACTCGAATTACACGGTTTCACATTCACTGAATCCAACTTTGGAAGTCATTACGAGAGCGGCACCACAGTGGGTTCACATGTTCACTAGACAGCGGATCCGAGATACAAATAGACAGTCAGGCCCGACATGAGTCACGTGCGCGAACTAAAAACCTGCCCCACTCCACCCCGACCAAAGTATTTCAGGATCCACACAGGCAGAAAAACAGTTAGTCTGATAAAATTACACAAATAGCAAGTGAAGCGCGCTAACTCTATGGTGAGGGGTAGGACCGCGACGCGACTAGGGGACGAAAATCCACAACAACGCGAGTCAATTCGTCCACCTAGTTACATTTAAGACGAAAAATTGAATTTCACGTAATTTTCGGAACACTAAGTCTTCAGCTTGGAAATAATACAAATTACGATCTTAATCAAGGGTTCGACGTAGGCAATTTAGGATCAGTATTTTGCCACGTAATTTCGATTGCCTACTTGATTGTAAAAATTCTGAATACAATCCAAGACGTGCCAAGGAAGGATCTGGGAGGCAGGGTTTTCTCTCGATTCTCGTCAACCAGCAGAATCTTAAGCTCTTTTTTCTGCTTTCTCTTTTCTCTCCCCAATATTTTACCATTTCGCGTTTTGAAAAAACAATCATGGTTTTCCTCCTTCCTCCTTCCTCCTCCTGAAAAATTGCTCCGGCACACTCCCAGAAGCAATACATTTTTAAATAACTATTCATAAAAATAAAGGGAGGGCAGTTGGAAGGCAAACTGAAGACAAATGATATTTGCAAAATAATTTCAATAACGTCATCGGTACATATTCTAATATTTTCTGACGAATGCGTGTGGCTAAAAAACGTGCCACCAGATATTTTCTAGGAATTTTTTTACTTCTAACTTAAATCACCTGCCTTCCTGCGATACTCTGTAGTGTTTATTTTGAAGGGGGACGCAGTGTGAACTACCAATACAAAACTTCAGATCTGGAAGAAGACCGAAATTCCCGACCCCGAGAGGTTCAAAAGGGGTCTTTGAAAAAGCCTCCTCAACACACATCCTCAGAACTGATGGACGAAACCAGAAACAAAAAAGGATCAGCAATTGTTCGCCAATTTCGAAACATCTTACCAAGTGGTTGAACGGAAGACCTTGCAATATCCACCAAGTCCAATCACTGTATAACCTTTCTAAGGTGCGCGGTGTTTTACAATGTCTGGCTACGTGTGCTGACGCTGATTTCTGTAAAATCCCAAAAGTATTATCAATTTTCGCCAGTACCTATCAACAATTTCTAATTAAACGAAACAAGGAGATAACATCAAAATACACTCACCACGTGTTTTTTCGTGATATGCATGACAGTTCTCCACGTGACTTCGTACAGTTGTTTCGTCTGCGTCACGAATACTTTTTGTTTTGAGGAAACTAAACTGGCCAAACTATTGTAACACTCCTCTTCTGCGAAAAAAAAGTAGAAGAAATAAAAAAATTAATGACAATATAAACACAAGTAAATTCGAACGATAAAACTCGATTAAAGAAATAACTAGCTCGTTAAGAGGGAACCGCACTGTCCTCGACCTTGATATTTGTGTACTTTTCCGGTCGACGACTTATTTTGCACGTTTGTCATCAAAAAGAAACGAAAATAAATTTTGTCCTCATTTCATCTTCGGATTTAGCATTCAACACTATGCCTGTCGTATTAACAGTTATATCTGTTCTCGTTGTTGAACCGAAAAGAGGCAAGGGTCGCAGAGCCGCATGAGTACATCGTTAATATGATTAATACTTTTCAGGAGATGAAAACAAATTTTATACAAATTAAAGAACTGCAATGGGCAGAAGTTCTTCAAGTGTTTCGATCTCAGTAGGCAATTTACACCGAGTAAACCACAGACAAGCTTTCAAAAAAATTATCATTGGGTATAGATGACAGCATGCTCGATCCATTTCAAAACCACTGGAAAGAATGAATCAGTTGAGATTTTCAGTTTCACGTAGCCATCAACTGCAGTAACTTTTAAATTGATTTTTTGGAAGACTCAGAGGGACAAGGAACTCTTCCGCTGATTCGGAGACACCATGTGTTACAACCCAGTACATCAGCTTTATTGTTTCATTTTCTCCTCTTTTTCGTTTATAAATAGACACCAGTTGTGTTAATGAAATTAGCATCGATAGAACAAACGGAGTTCGAACTAGGTACAAAGACTCGTCATTTGTTGACTGTATAAGCCAGCCGACACATCCATTAATATTCATTCGCTGAAGGAGGGGGGCACAATTTGTTGCTAGTAAATAACATCGAGTTACAGGCGAAACACGTTTACACCGTGAAGAAAATATATAACCTTTCAAACATGGCTTTTTTCTTCACAATCGGATCCGCAGGGGCGACACAAAATCCTTCAAATTTAAAGGCATTGTAAATCGCCACTGGGACATCAAAGATTTCCGACCAATTTGAGGTGACATTTCGTAACCAATTAAAAAGTTTTGTTGTAGACAGCCACCAACACTTCAACCAATTAGACGCCGCAGTTTGTAACCAATCAGAAGGCTACGTTATAGATCGCCACTGGTACCTCAAAGATTTGCAACCAGTTAGACGCGGTAGTTTGTAATCAATCAGGAAGTTCCGTTGTTGATCGCCACGGGTTCCACAATAATTTGCCACCAATCAGAAAGCTCCGTTGTAGATAGCCACTCGTACCTCAAGGATTCGCAACCAATTAGACGCAGCAGTTTGTAAAAGTTTCGTTATAGACTGCCACGGGTTCCTCAATGATTTCCGACCAAAGACGCGACGATGGTTTGTAACTAATCAAAAAGCTTTGTTGCAGACAAACACCAGAACTTCAATAATTTGCAACCAATTAGACGCAGCAGTTTGTAACCAACCAAGAAGCTCAGTTGTAGATCCCCACCAGACCCTCGACAATTGGCAACCAACCAAGAAGCACAGTTGTAGATCTCCACCAGAACCTCAACAATTTGCAATCAATTAGAAAGCTCCGTAGAAGATCAACACTGTCACCTTAAAGATTTGCAACCACTTAGAAAGCTCAGTTGTAGACTGCTATTGGTACTAACCCATTTACAGCGCAGTGATTTGTAATCAATTACAAGTTCTGAGGTATATCAGCGCCTATACCTCAACAGGTCGCAACTAATCAAAAGACTTCATTGCTGATGGCTAGCCATTGTCAACAATTTGAAACTAATGCTGCCCTGAGACAATACAAAATGAGATAAGACACGATTATTATCAGTAGCATGGCATTTGTTCCACTTCTCTTTCTACACTAAGAGCGTCTTATACTCGAGTATAGAACTGCAAGTTCCAGAATTGTAATTATTGCAAAATGTTTGATGTGTCTTTCACACAGATGTCTCTTATGTATACACAAGTGAATAGGATATGTCCAACACAAGAAATCTGTTTTCTTCCCTGTTACGAGAAAAAACGAGATGAGAACGTCTGAGTTTTCTAATGACAGGAGGAATACTGGATACTGACACATCACTATCTCCAGCCAATGAGAAAGCTGCATTATAGATAACCATTGGTACCCTAACAATTATAGCAAACAATTAGACAGCTCCGGTGTAAGTTACCTCAATGATTCCCTACAATCAGAGAGCTCCGTTGTAGAATGCCACGTCATATCAATATTTTGTAACCAATCAGAAAACTGCCAAGCAAGCAAATGCATTTTATGCGATAAGTGAATGCATTTGATACAAATCAACTAAAACCCTAACTTAGATACATGAACTCCACATGGGTGAGGAAATGAACTTTTCAGTTCACTAGCTTCAACTTGTATTGAGTTGATTGACAAGATACGTTATTACCCATCAAGGGTGAAACTAAAATGCACACTGACTTACAATGGTCTTCAATTTCAATTATCTAGGTACTTATCAAAGGTATTTTAGTAAAATTTCTCAGTTAATGTTAAGGTTTACTACTTTTCCATAAAGCTTAAGAGTGTCATAAACTCGAGTGTAGAACTATAAGTTCTAAAATCTTAATTATTGCAAAATGTTTGGTGTGTCTTTCACACAGATAGATGTCTTTTATATACGAGTGAATAGGATACGTCCAAGACAAGGAATCCGGTTTCTTCTCTGTTATGGAAAAAAAAAAAAAAAAAAAAAAAAAAAAAAAAGAGAGAACATCTGAGTTTTCTAATGACAGGAGAAATACTGGATACTGACACATCACTATTTACAACCAATGAGAAAGCTTCATTACAGTAGATAACTATTGGTACCCTAACAATTGGCAAACAATTAGATAGCTCTAGTGTAAGTTACCTCAATGATTCCCCACAATCAGAGAGCTCCGTTGTAGGTTACCACGTCACATCAATATTTTGTAACCAATCAGAAAACTATGCTATAGATCACCAACGTACCCTCAATGATTTATAACCAACCAGGAAACTCCATCGTGGATTGCCATGCAACAAATTGAAAAACTTCAGTATAGGTCACCACTAGTACCTTAACAATTTGAAATCAATTAGAAAGCTCCATTATTGATTGTCATCATCACCTCAATGATTGCAACCAAATGAAAGTTTTATCAATGTGTGTGAAGAGGGAGGAGGTTTGGAAAAGCAGATTTCAGCAAGGTGGAGGAAATAAAAACCAATTTTCTCTTTTGCTAGCAGTACTGTAGAATTAGAAGTTACAAAATGTGAAACTGGAAAAAAATTTCAAAGATTTCTCTTCACCAAACTGTTAGGGTCCTAAACACCGTACGAAAGTCCCCAGCAATCTTCGATGAGGCTTCATCCTGGAAGAGGAAACTTTTCGGACAAAATTCTTGCGCATTAAATTCTATACAAAAAAGAGTGTTTATAATTTTTCTGTAATCCTCGAAATACTGAAAATAAAGTTTGAAAATAATTATTCTTCATAATGCGACACATTAATGTAGGTATTATGGAGGAAAATGCAGAAAATTCTACCGTTTTCTATTCTCACTCACTTTAGCGAGAGGAATGCTAATTACGCCTAGACCCATTTCTCAACATTTCCATCTGCCCATTCTTACAATTTCTTCCTCTTCATCTTAGAATACTTCCTCCTCCCCTACCCTTACAGTACAACACTTTGAAATTTGTATTTTCCGTATTTCATCGGTGCCATTAAAGATTACTACAAATTTTAAGTATTTCATAATCTGGAATAATCAAATAGAGATATTGGTGATGGTGAGAAAGGGTTCAAGAGCACGAAATTCAATGTTGACATTGATTTGGCTACAAGGTGAATATTGTGATACAGGGGGGGGGGGGGTTCAAAATTTTGATAAAACACAATATGAATGTCGTTTTATAGGTTTTCAATTCGTCGAACTTATTTTGGTAAAGCACTTGATCTTAACCAGCAGACGGTGGCATTCAGAGCGGGAGGACGAGGCAGCTATTCGAAGATATCAATGTACGCAATTTACTCTGAATTTGGTTTATCATACTGCTGAGTCATTTCCCCATGTTTGGAGTGATTCAATGGTCTCACTGAATTTGGATTTTCCATTTCTTAATTTCTTATCAATAGGTATTAACACTGCAGATTCCGTCACAGGATTTCTTACCGGTTTCTTTCGCGAATTAGACAAGCTTTTAGTACATGCAAAGTGACCACTTCTAAGGTCAATTTTATGTAGAATAGTAGTTACGTATCACATTTTTGTCATTTCTTTTCAAAAATGAGAAATTACTCACTATTATGAACACATATGACACACAGAGATACTATACTTTATCATATTGTTTACCATTTCAAGATTTATCATCGTCACACATCTCTTTGAAATCATCATTGTATGGACTGATATCGCGAAAATGAAAATTTGGTTCAAAATGTACATCGACAAAACATATTTACAATTTATTTACACACGTTTTCGCCAAACAGTACGAACATAACACAACATGAACCGACTCGTTCACATACGGAAAAAAGCGTATTAACTTCGATACATCATAACTCGAACTGAATATCATAATAACTAAGCCTTACCGATTGCATCGGAATAGGCACAATTAGATCGATTACAGGCACCAGCATGCAATGAAAGATAACGGCTTCTTTTCGTTAACGATCTCCGAACAATCATCTAATAGTGTTTTTGGCATTAAGAAACATAAATTTCGGCAATAAAAAAAACTATTTTCGTTACTAAAAACGCAAAATTGTTCTACTTCTTTTTAATCATAGGCAGAGTTTTCAGTTATCTCCTTTTTTTCGCACTTTTTTAAAAAAAATGTACTCTTATGTTTTTAGGTCAATTAGCAATTTTTGATAGTTTTTGGCTCATGGCGTTCGGGGCAAGCGGCATTACTACCTTAGAATATGGAAAATCATTCATTATTTCTCTCCTTCCACTGCCCCAAATTGACTTCTCAAAAATGTTGTCCTCCCTCTGACACAAGAGGCTTGCTAAGGGTTTGATAAGTCATTTCCCATTGATTCTTTTCTATGGATTTATCCATCTCCCGTTCAAAAATGTGTGCATCTCATTCTTTTTGATCAATTTATGACTGAAATTGAACGTTTTACAGGCTTAACGATGTTTAAACGATACTGGACTGAAATAAGATGAAAGGCAACATTCAGTATTATTATATTATGAAATTTTACTAAAACACCATGTGAACTTTGAAATCCTACGCATTCAGTTGGTAAGCTGTTCGGTTACACATTCTAAAACCGAATAAAGACTCACATTTGAGCTGAGCGTATGTTAATGACTCGAAGCAGGTATACCTACGGCTCCATAAACCATTCATATAAATCAACTATTCCACCATTAACAGGTAATACGAGCCGACCATGCATGCGTCTTGCATTTGTTTTTAGTCAAATATAAAATGTAAAGTCTAAAATTGTCTAGAAATTAACCTTTTTCTGTCGCACTGACTTCTTCCTACAGGTTGACTAGTTTCTTTTCTACAACCACCGTTGTTACTTCACCTTTGTCTAATCTTTTCCTCACCACCGAGGTTAATTGTCAGTGAACTAACATCTTAATATTGTCTACTGTCAAACCTACCTATTATACTTATTACTTTCGTTCTTTAATGAACAAGAGAAATAAACGGAAATATGAATTACAGCTATCTTAAGCCAGAAATGACAAACTTCCAGTATCTGAGGAAAAAAAGTCCTTCGAAATTGTGCAAACCCGTTTTAGACACTAAGAAGGTATTTCGGCACTAAAAAGGTGATTTCGGAATTATTTTCGGCATTAAGGTTCAATACGGTATTATTCGGCAACGTAAAACTTTGCTAGAAGACACTAATCAGTAAATGTTGTACCCAGAACACGTTTATCTCTTTACGAAAAAAAAAATATATATACGTCATAATCACAACTTCTGGTTTTTGATTATCATTATCATAATTCCTTTCCTTCATTCCCCCCTCCCCCCAAATTTTATAAAATAAGTAAGACAACCCGTTACGTATGCTACCTTGGCGTGGCGAGGGGATAAAACTCCGACAGATAAACCCTGATAAAAGCAAGGGGAAATTACATCAGTATTTTCCCTAGAGATGCGTCTCCACCACAACAATTATGATGACAACTCACGAAGTAAATAACAATTCCGGATGTAAGATGTCTCCTATTCGGATGTCCGGGCGGAGACTACCTAGTGAGAAACGATCAGAATTGAAAATCGGGACATGGAATGTAAGGACACTGAATGAGTTAGGCAAATTAGAAACTTAAAGAAAGAGATGAAAAGATTAAAATTAGATACGATTGGAATTAGTGAAGTAAAATGGCCAGATGAAAGTGATTCTTGGACGGGGGAGTATTGGTAAAGTTATAACCAATATAGTGAGAGAATATTAATAGTAAGAATTTCATCTAAATCAGTATCTTTGGTGTAGTCCAAGTTTATATGCAAACCAGAAAATTATAGAGCAGAAGTAGAAAAAATGTACAAAGAAATTGATGAAGTACTCAGCAATGTAAAAGGAAAAGAAAATGTACTTAGAATAGAAGATTGGAACGCCAGAGTGGCAGGAAGAAAAGAAGAAGGGATATACGGGGAGCATGGGTTAGGAGAGCGAAATAAAACAGGGTCGGAGCTAATAGAATTTTGTGACAAACATAAATTAGTGATCGGAAACACTCTCTTTAAAAATCACGAGAGAAGAAAATACACTTGGAAAAGCCAAGCAGATGAAAGAAGATATAAAACAAATTATATTACGATAAAAAGAAGATATACGAGCAAAAATCGAATACTGGATTGTAAGACATATCCAGAAGCGGGTGTAGATAGTGACCACAGTTTAGTGGTAATGAAATGTAAGTTTAAATTTAAAAATATGAATAAGAAGAACGTAAAAAAAAATGGAATTTGAAGTCATTGAAAGAGGTCAAGAAAAGAGAAGAATATCAAAAGGAAATAACGAAAGAACTTTGTAAATCACAGGAAGGAGATAATATTGAGAGGAAGTAGACAGCTCTAAGGAAGCAATAAATCTGGCAGCAAGAAAGAAATTAGGTTCTCAAATAATCTAAAGGACAAAACCATGAATGGAAAATGAGATACTAGATTTAATGGAAGAAAGAAGAAAGTACACATAAGTCAACGATGGAGAAAGCAAAGACAAATATAAGTCTTTAAGAAATCAAATAAAGAGAGAATGTAAGAAGGTAAAAAAAATGGATTAATCAGAATTGTGAGGAAATTAAGAAACAAATGAAATCAAGAAAAACTGATCAGGCATATAGTAAAGTAAAAAGATATTTCGGAGCAAGAAGAAAGAGAACAAACAGATGAAAAAAGAAAATTATTAGATTCTGAAAAAGAAAAAGTAAAAAGATGGGTTAAATATGTTGAAAACCAATACAAGAATGGAATTGTGTAAGTAAATGTATGAAAAGAGAAGATAGTGTTGAGGCTGAAGAAAGAGAAAATCCTATTTTGAGGTCGAAATTTGATAAAGGTCGTAAAGAAGTGAACGAAGGTAAAGCAGAAGGAATTGATGAAATTGCTAGTGTGTTACTAAGGAATGCAGGGGAAATAGTTTTAAAATGAATTAATTTGCAGAATGTATCAGAAAGGAAAAATGCCAAAAGATTTCCAGAAAGCAACCTAATTATGATCCTTAAAAAAGCAAGAGCAAGCAAATGTGAAAATTATCGTACTATAAGTTTCCTATCGCAAGCATCAAAGATTCTAGCAAGAATAATAAATAGAATATAAAATAAAATACAAGAAAGTGTGGGAAAATATCAGTTTGGATTCAGAAAAAGTAGAGGAACTAGGACAGTAATTTTATGTTTGAGGCTTTAATTAGAAATAAGACTGATAAAGTCCTTAATTTTTTATTTTTTATTTATTTTTTGTTGAAAATAAAGGACTTTGGATGAATGGAAATAAACTGAATAATCTAAGATTAGCGGATGACATCGCATTGATCGCGGTGTCAAAAGAAGAGTTGAAAGACATGTTAATTGAACTGGAGAAAGAAGAGGAGAAAGCAGGGCTGAGCTAAAAATTAACACGGACAAAACAAAAATCCTATCAAACAAAAACGAGGAAACTCTAGCTTATAATGGGGAAAAGATAGAGTAGGTACAAGAAATTAAATATTTGGGGCAAATAATCTCATTTAATAAAACTAAAAACTTGGAACTCGATACGAGAATAGCCAACTCTTGGAAAAAATGTTGGTCATTGAAAACAACCTTTAAAGGTAATTTTTCGAGAAGACACAAAAGCGAAATTCTAAACAGTTGTGTCTTCCCCACCCTGTGGTACGGGTGTCAAACCTGGTCGTTTACCAAACAAGAAGGGAAAAAATAATAAAGACCCATCAAAATAACATGGAAAGAGCAATTTCGGGTATTAAGAGGAGGGATAAGAAAAAAGTTCTCGAAATAAAAAATAGGCTCAAGTACAACCTAACCTTCCTACACGTGATAAGGAGGCTGAAGTGGGATTGGGCGGAACACCTGGCTAGGATGGATAACAGATGCGCAAAATTAACCTCTGACTGGTGCAGAAAAAAATAGAAACAAAGAACTAGATGGAGGTATGAGATTGACAAAATGTTAAAAGGCCGGGACTACCAAGAGGGGAACGGACGCGCTTGAGAGAGGCCTTTACCCAGCAGAGGGCAACTTAACCTCTAAGGTTAAGTATATATTTATGTAATAAAGGCATATTGAATGAATTGAATTGAAGACTGAAAAAAGGTTTGGATACATATGTAGCATTTGTAGATTCAGAAAAAGCCGTTGGGTCAAAAATGTTTCAAATATTGAAGTAGACAGGAATAAGGACAGAAAAGTAACATGGAACTTACATAATAGACTCAAATACAAATAAAGGATGAGGTGGGGCAAGCGAAAATTCAAAAAGGAGTGAGACAGGGTTACTGTTTGTCACCAGTACTGTTTTAATCTACGAGTATTTATAGCAAAAGTAATTGAAGAAGGTTTGCAGATGACATTACAGTAGTAGAAAAAAGTAAAGAAGAATTAAAAAAACTGAATAAGCTGAATGAAAAATTGAAAATAAGATATAAAATGAAGAGGAATAAAAATAAAACAAAAGTGATGGTAGTTAGCGGATGGAAACAAAACCCAATAAATCTGGATATAAGAGGTAAAAAAATTAAGGAAGTAAAGGAATTTAAATACTTAGGTAGTCAGATAACGCAGATGGAAACAGTAAAACAGAAATAAAGAGTAGAATGGAACAAGCTAAGCGAGTTATTATTTTCAAAAAGGGGACATATTTAGGGCAAATATAGATTTGAAAGTGAGCCTGAAATTTCTCAGACGTATTTAGAGTGTACTGCCCTATACGCCAAAAAGACGTACCTCAAGATTCTTCTGAAAATTAATTATTAGGTCTACCGGAATGTTTGTACTCGACTCTATAATGTTACCAAGCAGCAACGATGTGATCCGATGAACCAGTGTTGCAAAAGTTGAAAACAAAAAAGACGCATCTCAATATCATCGTGAAAAGCTACGCTAATTAGACGTATGTCAGTGTTGCTAAAGGAATCGTTTTTGCTTAATAATGCCGTAAGATACATCTAATTTTCTTATTGAAATGTGGATGGTAACAATGAGAAATGTGAATGACAAAGATATTTTATAAACTGAAATCATAATATTGATAAGAAGGAAAAATTAACGTAATACTCTACGCTTGTAAAGCCCGGGTCGCCCGGCTAAAGCTCATTGTGTATTTTAAGAAATAGTATTTGATCACTTCAATAATGAAAGCAGCCATAACAGAAAGTTCAAAATAGGAATCAAAGTCAATTCATAGCCTCTCCTCTCATGAAAAATGAATTTTAATTGAGGTACGTGCTTTTTGCTTGATTATATGCCACATCTTTTGTGTATAATTACTAAGGTAATATACGTAGCTCATTTTCTACTCCGAAGGAAAATGAATCAACGAACAGAATCAAATAATCCACCCCCCCCCCCAAAGAAAAATAATAGGTTGTTCTGAAAACCTGCTCTATTGAAAAATCATTCGGATTTGAATTGTATCAATGTGAGATCTGGATAGGAGCACAAGAAGGAAAAATGATGATAGAAGCTTTTGAAATATAATGTTATCGGAGAATGTTGAAAATCAAATGGACAGAAAAGATCAAGAATGAAGAAGTATTAAGACGAATAAGAAGGAAGAGAGAAAATTGGAATATAATCGTAAAGAGATGAGTTGAAAAATGATAGATAATAGAAGATATCCAGGGATATTCCACCCAATAATTTGGTAGTCGGCAAATTTTGAAACAGTTCATTAGAACTTTTCATTTTTAATAAGTGTTTTTTTTGTTTTTTTTTCAATTCAAAAATATTTCGATTAAAAAATCGGCAAGTTTTTTATGTTTAAAAGATTTTATTGGCGAATTTTTAGTTTAAATAAAAAATTTGTCGGCAAATGTATCTTCTTCACCTCACCAAACTGAAAGTCAAATTTCGTTTCAGAAAATGGAGTACCCAGGACTCCTGTCAAAGACTAGTCAGTCAAAAGCCGAAATATCGAACGTTATCTGAAATGCTGAAACAAAGCTGAGATGTGGAAGACATTTCGAAAATTTGAAAATCGGTAGCAAACTTTGAATTTCGAATTTCAATGACTATATTGTTTTTAATAGATTCTCTGTTTGACCTACAGCCTAGAATTTGAGAAAGTTGAACATTTTATTAAAATCTAAAAGTTGACATCAAAAGACTTACTTTCCAATGTCACAAGCTGAATCCGATAGTAAAGGTTCTATTATTTAATTTACGTGCTTTGGTCCTCGTAACAAAAGTCAAATCTCAATGTGTTTTTCCCATAACAACGAAAGGGAGATTGTTGCACGGATTCCCCTAAATCCGATCGATCTGTAGGTTTTGTGTTTTGTTTTTTGTTTTATTTGCATTGGAACCAATTTAGGAGACGAATCAGAGGAAATTCAGGGAAAAAAAGATCACCAAGAGTAAATAACAACCATCTTAATGTGTTAAGGAAGTTGTATGTTCCTCTCAAGTATTCCTAATATCCTTCCAGCTTACCCTCCCAGACTAGGGTACACTCATATGCTCAAATATGAGTGCTTGTGGGATAAGGTTCCAATCTGCATCTGCAGGGACGAAATTATGGGGTGGGGGAGGGAGGTGAAACACCCGCAATGATTTGACGGTCAACAAATTTTGAAACTATTTATTTGAATTTTTCATTTTCGAAGGTGTAACGTTTTAATGAAGCCTGAAAAAGTCTTGAACAAATTCGGAAGATCCTTGAAGTCTCAAAGAAGTCGGAAAGAGTCCTAAAAGTTTCACATACGTTGGAGGAGGAGGTGTTGATGGGTCAAAAGAGTCTTATTATCGTAGTATTAAATGAATCCAGGAAACCTCTCGGATGGTGCAGGTTTGGACAAGGGTCGAGAAAGGAGAATGTCTTAAACGGCTCACTATAAAAAAGGCGCTTCAAAAATGAAGAGGAACGAAGGAAAAAAGAAAAATAAAGAGTAGAAAGAAGGCCGACTTTTTTGAGGGTACAAGGACGTTTTCAAAAATTAGTTCCAGGGCCCATATTTTGCTTCTGTTTTATTATTATTTTTTTCCATTTAAGAAATTTTGATTGAAAAATGGGCCAATTTTCAAATTTTTAAAAAGTTTGTCGGCGAATTTTTAGTTTTTAAAAAATATTTGTCGGAAAATTTTCCTTCTACACCCCCCTCCCCACCGACTAAAAGTCAAGTTTAGCCTCTGATTATTGCTAAACGGAATGTTTGAGGGAATGAACTGGAAAGGAAGGCAAAGAATAAGCTATGTAGAGCAGATAATGTAGGATATAAAGTGTAAATCCGCTCTTCAAAAATGAAAAAATTAGAATAGGAGAGAAAAAATAGAGAAGCGCAACCTACTAATCGAGAGACAAAAGAATATAATAACAATACTTTGGTATTAGGATAGTAAAATTTCATCATCTTTGGTTCACTGTCCTACTTCGATACGTTCTTTCATATTGTGCTCAAAAACTAAAAAAAAAAATGTAGGCCAAATTCGGGACACTCCGAATTCCTGGAAGGACGAACGGAAACTTAGTAGATACTATTCGCTGCTTGGCTACTCTTCAACCATACAATAAAAAGTGATTTTAATGAGGCATTTTACTTTGCAAAAACCTTAATAATGGGTAATCTCCCATCCAGAATTTTCGAAATTTCCAGGATTGTCACGGAAAAATTGAAAGATACCTTCGTTACCCTGAATTTAACGAGGAACAAGTTTTCTTTAAAGAGTTTCCACCTCGAGTCGTATGTCTCGAGATGCTAAGGAAAAACAGATTTCTGGCCACCTGAAACTGCAGGGAGCAGCATGTTGTTTATGGTGCCAGTTCCAATCAAATTGCAAAGAAAATCTTTAAAAAAATTTGCCATTTCCATATCTAATTCTATTACTATATTAAGTAAGGGCAAGCATATTTCCATTGAGGACTTTTCCTCATTACCCCTCCCCCACCCAAAACTACAAAAGCTCTACATGTGCTTGTCGACTTCCGGGAATACTATGGGCTGCTCAAACCAGCCACAATGTTACGCAATTCATTTCGAGATGTCAGGAAAACACAAATGACCCAGATCGTAAAGAGATGTGCGCTCGAGATGAATTCTGAAAATTGTTCGCATTAAATATTTGAAAATTTTCGCCGGTTATATTCAAACCGAATCCCCTCGATAAATCTGTGACCTAATGCTATTAATTAGTCCAGTAAAAATATCCGAAATCCTCATTTTTTCTCGTTTTTGGTTTTTAAATGGGCGTTTTATTTTCGTATTTTAATTACACGCGGAAAAACGCCAACTTTACACATACCGCGTACACCGTACGAACTAGGCGCTATTTCCTATACATGCGTGTCAGTTGTACTTCTGCATTTTATTTATAGAATGCATAATTAAGCCAGGTTATTGCCAAAAATTTTTTTTAGCGAACTCGTGTCGATGGCTTGACACGGCGCATAGTGTGACGTTATACTCTGGCATGGCGGGACGATGAAAAGCGCCCAATAACGTGAAAAATAGCCGAGTTTTCGCGCCCAGGGCGTGCGCTTCGGTTCGCGGAATGTCATTCACAGGTAAGAAAAAAAATCAAAAAAATCGTGGTGTCGCGAACGAGGAGCGGGGCCCAAAGTTGACAGGTTTTTGACGCTTCGTAATTTGGCCGCGGATTTCGAATGATAAATGTGGCGAAGTGTGTATTCTTCGCGCGCCAATTATTGCCATACATTCTGTAACGTTTCTCAATTATTTTGAAACAGCGTTCAAAAACGAAAAGCAAAAGCAAAAAAATTACGCATCGGCTCACGCCTCTCTCGTCGAGTTTTTGAGAAATGGTTTCAGAACTCAAGACGAAATACTTTTTATTTGTTCCGCGATCACCTTCCTGCTGTTTTCGAGCGTACACGGTGGATCATTTGGCAGGGCACGTTTGCGAAGCGCCCGTACGAGCGAATATGAACACGAAAATGCTTTTTGAGAAAGACAGAGGTCAGGGTAACGCGAAAGGGAGCTGGTCGTAGCTCATTTGTATAACGGGGAAAATTAAATGCTAGAAGCCTTTGGGCTCTTAGCACTGCCTATACTTCTAATGATCCATCTTTGGAGACATCTTGACAAGTTTCTTATCGAACATTCTTTTTGTATAGACTTCATTATACAGGGTGTGGCACCAAAATTCCTATTCATCCTTTCAAGAAAACGAAGTGTAGCTTTATGCAAGTATCGCAATATTATTTTTTAATTTTATCTATTTATTTATTTATTTTATTATTATTATTATTATTATTATCATCATCATCATCATCATCATCATCATCATTATTTTAATAATCTAATAGTGTCCACTATGAGCAAAGTTTCCGGAAATACCGATAACTTTTGGAGTTTAGCGAATGGGGAGGGAAGAGGTGCAATGTTCAGTAACAATTAAAAAGAAACATAACAGATAAGAAAATCCCCCTTTTAGAGAGATGAAGTAAAGAATAAAAGGTGAGTGGGATCTTCTCGGAAGATTTTCGTGGCGCCACTGAAATTCAATAACGCTGGGACATGACAGAAATTTGTAGTTATAACTTTTCAACGTTTCCTATTATAGTTCTTTACTTGTTCCCCTCGGCACTGATGCGATGCTCGAAAGGGTAGTTTCCGGTGCTGGGGGTGCGGTGTCTCAGGGGCCACTTTGGCATGCGTGCATCGCCATACGTCCCACCACACCATAGTTCCTTACTTCTTTCCACTCTTGCAAAGTCATTTGCAAACCTTATCATTCATTTTTTCAGCAGGGCATCTACCAAATACAAAGTTGTGAAATTCATGACATTTTCATGACCTTTCAATGAATTTTTTCATCGGCTCACAATACGCACGTTAGAGGTTCTACATTGCGAAAACAAAAACTAAATTTGACTCTTCAGCGAAACTTGTTCAATTTCTTCCTTTGCTAATATTTTGGAGTTCAAATTCAGAAAAGAAGATGATAGAATAATACGAGTACGTTTAAGAAAATGTACATTAAAATTCTTTCTTTTTTCTAAGTGAGAATATGTAAAATGAAATACTATTAATGAATGTATTATAGGAATAAAGTGTACAAAATGAGAATAGTAAACACATTTTTGAAAATAATATTTGAACAACTAAAAGCTGGCGGTCCACAAAGAAATATTCCGTACGTTGGTTTGATTTTTCAAGGTAAATCAATTATAACGCCTCTTATCTCTCAAATTTCGATTTAGGCGGGTTGAAATTGAAATCGCATCCAAAATATGGAATAAAATATTCAAAATTATCGACAAACACATGAATATTAGATAGATAAATAAATAATTCTCATGCACATTTAAATTTTTCAATTCAAGTCAGTGTCGCCCTACTTTGATTTCGGAGCCCAAATTTACAATGGTTAAAAATGTTAACATGTGTCCACTTTTTACGGAGATAAAATTCCCTGACCTTTCCAGTACATTTTCCAACTTTTTCGTAACAAATAAGTTATTTATAAAAAATGCTCAATCGAATCTGATAGAGAAAGCCGTACAATACTATCACATCATAAAATTTTCTTCAAAATTCCCTGACTTTTCCAGATTTTACAGAATTACCCGACTTTTCCATAACTTCCAGGATTTCCAGAAAAAAGGCCACCCTGTTTAACTGGGTATTCAAAGTCAGCAATCCTATCCACTTAAAAAAATCTAACAGGTTGTTTGATTTTCCAAGACTAATCAACGTAACCCACCCTTAATGTGAAATTTCGATGGGGAGGGGAGGGTGAAATAAAGCCGAATCTTTAATACAGAGAAATATTGGAATAATAGGCAAAAATTTCTCTGCCAAAAATATTAAAAAATTCTATCATTTTAGTTCCATTTTTCTACACGGTTCAATTTTGCACCGAATAATGAAATTTCGATATTCTTCCCTTTTGGAGGTGGGGATTAAAATAAAAAACGAATCCAAAATATAACACAATTTCAGAAGTTTAAACAAGAAAATTTGTTTTTTTCTTAATTTTCCAAGTCAAGTCAGTGTTATTCAACTTGGAATTTGGAGCCGAGATTTCAAACGGAGAAAAGTTAAATTATATAACCTAAATCGGGAATCACGAAAAAATAAAATTATGTCCTCTTCTAACTGTCAAATATTGACTAAGTGGGCGGGGGGAGGGGGCGGAGAAGTCGACATCGCATCCAAAATACGAAATACATACACAAAATAAATAAATAATATTTTTTGCATTTATTCAAATTTCTTATGCCAAGACAGTGTCGCCTAACTTGAATTTTGAGCCCAAATTTAGAGTAGCCGAACTTGAATTTTGAGTCCAAATTTATAATGGATAAAAAATTTAACAGAACATTCAAGGTTGTCAATCTTTCTCTCCCCCAAAACAAAAATATTTTACTATTTGGTTTGACTTGAATTTTGAGTCCAAATTTATAATGGATAAAAAATTTAACAGAATATTCAAAGTTGTCAATCCTTCCCTCCCCCAAAACCAAAATATTTTATTAGTTGGTTTGATCTTGGTCGAGTCAACGTTGCTCTCTCTTGATCGTGAAATTTCGATTGGGGAGAGGGGGTGTAATTAAAACCGCATCCACAATATAGAATAATATTGGAAATTACCAAAGAAAAAAGTATCTGAAAGTTAATTCAATTTTCCAAGTCTAGTCAATTCTATCTCCTTTAGAAGAAACTTCAATTTTTGGGGTTAAAGTCAAATTCGAATGAGAAATCCCAGGCAATATTTGAAACCAGCTATCCAAGAAACCCAGGTTTCGGTAAATGATTCAATTTTCTACGGCCGGTTGGAGTCTGCCATTTTCTAGAGTAAAATTTGATTTTGGGTCCCAGATTGTGGTTGAATCAAAAATCAAGTGCAATATTCGAAACCAACGACCCCAGAAGTCCACATTTCGGTAGTTTTTCTGTAAAAAAATCTTGATTTTTTGGAAGCTTCAAAGCAAAATTCCAGATTTCCTTGTGCGGAATTCTGTGTTAAACTTAACTCCCCCAGAAGGGCGCCTAACTAAATACAAATTTGTAAAATCTAAACGAGAGAAGAATTGGAAAAAACTGAAAATAAAAAGTCAATTTAATACCAACTGTTCCTCGATTAAATATCGAAACTTTAACCCGAGAAGTAATAACCGAAAAATAATCAATGGAAACTTTTGATAATAAAATAATGCCTGCCGTGTCAATTCCCTCTCACCGATAAGGGAAAAAAATGAAAAAAATATCTTTACTCGCTTCTTATTACAAAAATCATACATTTTGACTTCAGCCTGGTTCCGCGTGCATTTTTATTAATAATTTTCTTCCATTCGTACGGAAAAAAAAAATAATTCAATGTATATTTACTCCTTTGCCCCTACAATGTACATCCATTTGCCCGGACTTCAAAACTGGTGACCAGAAGAAAAGATGAGGACCATTTTAGTACACAATAATTACTGGTTGGTAACTTTGATTTCTCTCCGAATTAAAAACCCCAATTTGAAAATTTGACCTGATTAATGGCTACTGATATGAAAATGAAAATGTTTTCTTTCAGGGTTGCCACTTTCTGGAAAACCTAGAAAACCTGGAAAAGTAATAGAATTAGAACTGTCAGAGAATTGTTATGGAAAAGTCTTGGAATTTTCATCCGAATCATGGAATTTTGATTCTCCAAATGACAGACTAGGCTTACGGCTTACATTCTATTAAAATTTACTGTCATGGAATAATCACGCTTAAAAAAGGAAAAAGTTTTCCCGTTTAGAAAATATCAGGATCGTGTACTTTTTTCTTGCTGGCGTTATGACCCGGATCATGAGAAAAAAAAAAAAGTGTTGCCAAAATCCATAACTCTTTCCCCATCTGAAGGAAAAAGACATGGAAAACCTGGAAAAGTCTTGGAAAATCATTGTTTAAAAAAAGTGGCAACCCTGTCTTCCTTTTGTGTATCAGTTGACGGCCTGTTGAAACAGTGGAACCAGTCCTTTCCAAATGGAAAAATCGAATTTTGTCTTAAGAGAGAAGAACCACCATCCTAACTGATTCCCTCTAAAATCCTTAGGCCGATTTCAGATTCTAATGTGACCATTTATCTGTTTGGGAAAAGTTTGTTTTTCGTATTCCGGCAGCTGACTATTAGCCGGAAAAATAAAACCATTTTTTCTCCAAGAAGAATAACCAGTTCGAAAATTTTACAAAACTTCAACTCATTTTAGAAATCTACTCGCACCAGTGGTACCGTAAAGTACGGCAACTTGGACAGGAGTACAACTTGTGACACACGTTACATTTTTTGTGTAAGCTGCGGTGTAACACTGGTTGGGTACCCGCTAGCGCTCTAAGAAAAAAGTGATAGTGTTCTACACTGTGTAGACTGCAGAGACGCTAGCGGGTACGCAACCAGTGTTACCGCGGCCTACACAAAAAATGTAACGTGTGTCACAAGTTGTACTTTATGGTACCTTATTTCTTCAAAATCGAATGACCTAGGACTGAAGCGAATGTCTTTTCTTTATCGAGTCTATCACCACTGGGAAAGGGGAGAGACACTAAACTATACGTGCAAAGTGGTTGTGTTTTATGTTTCCTTATAATGGATTGGGAGGCTGTGCGTTAGAACAAATTTTTAGGGAGACGGGCTGGGTAGAAAAGGGAATTCAAATCGACGCAGAATATTTCTGTAATTTAAAATTTGCCGATTATGTGGTAATACTCGTAATTGCCGACTCGATTGGTGAGGCGGTGCAGCTGGAACAGGGTTGAAAATAAATTATAAGAAAACAAAAATACTATCAAATGGGAAGAAAGGAAAACTATCTGTAGAGGGAAATTAAATAGAATGGATAGAAGAAATTGAATATTCATGACAATATCATTTGAAAATAGAAGGGAGAAAGAAATGAGTAAAAGAATTCAACAAGGATGGAAAAACTACTGGAGTTTAAAATCAATTGACGCTGTCAGAGCAAAAAGGTCATGTGTCAACAGTGACGTTTTTGTCAAAATCGCGTTTGAAGTGTTTCAAGTGAAATAAACAGATTCAGACGCGGAACGCCGTGCTCATTGATAGATATGTTGAAAATCAGTGTATCCACTTGTGAAAAAGTCCAACCTCAACCTCGTAGTGGACGCAGGTGGTGTTCGGGAGCAGTTTGAAAAATGCGAGTTATATGTCCTTTTTACTCCGACTTACCTTCCGTGAAAGATAAATTTTTGAATTCAAAAATTCTGAGGTATTCCTCAACAGGGTTGAAGTTTAACATGGGATTTTCCATAAGGAAATTTTGGCAAATTGTTCTCTGTACTGTAACAAAGATGTGCCTAGTGTCTACTAGTAGAGTACTTATGTATGTTCTGGCGCAGTGAACAATTTCTCACTTTTTCATTCAATGTTCACCACTTTCAACAACCCTACAAATTCCTCAAGTTTTCACATTGAGATTCTCCCCATTTTCATAAGAAAAAGACGTAATTTTCTCCTAATTTTTGTGAGCCCCATTCTTGTAATTTTTAATTTATTGTATCAAATTTTTATAAATTTTCTATATTTTTACTATTTTTCTACCTTCTATATAGATGATGATTTCCATTCTATCATACTTCACTTTTTTCATTAGTGCAACCGTTATTCTAACATTTCTGATTCATCCTTAAAAACTGAAGTACTCATGTTATGTTCTGGCGCAGTTGAAGATTTCTCATTTTTTAGTCAAAATTTCATCATTTTTCAAACCTCTAATAATAACTTAAATTTCCAGCGCAGTCACAGATTTTTCATATTTTCCTTAACTTTTTATCACTTGTAAAGATCCTAAAATTTCATTAAAAGTTCGCAAAGAAAATTTTTCCAATTTTTAAGGCAAAATCAAACCATTTTCTCATAATTTTTCATCAACTCAAGTCACAAAATTTTTGAATTATTGTATCAATTTTCGGCAAAGTCGAACTAAGCTCTGCGTATTAATTTTTTCTAACTTTTAAACGGCTGTAGCTCACGCTGTAATTGAGGTACGCATGCTGGCACGGTCTCATTTGGAAGATAATGCTGCGTAGCATCGATTTCCGAAGTCGGTTCAAAAAGGACATGTAGTCGGCACATGACCTTTTTGCTCTGACAGCCTCAATTTATAAAAGTAGAAAAGTAAACTTGAAAATCAAAACTAAGACGTGGGACAGCTGCACTGAACCAGTTTTAACATATGGGGCCCATGGGCTTTAACTAAAAGAGGGACGCAGAGATTACAAAACACGCAAAAGGCGATGGAAAGGAGCATTTTCGGCATTTAAAGACAGGACAAAATTAAAAACGAAATCATAAGGGAAAAAACGGGAATGGTGGATTCAAACTAAAAAATTAGAATATTGTTCTGCTGACCACATCGAGCGACAAAATTAGGATAGGTGGGGTAAGAAGGTGGAAGGCTGGATTCCATACGAGGCAAAAAGATCGAGGGGAAAGTCGTTGACTAGATGGAGGGACGAGACTGAGAAATTTATTGACGTTCCATGGCGAAGAGCAGCCTGGACTCTGTACGGTGAGGCGTTTGCCCGAAGAGAGACCCAAACATAGGAGAAGGGGGTTTACAAATAGTATAATATCTAATTAAATATAAATGTTTATAAAATAAAAGGCTGTAATTATAATGAATTGAACAATGTTACTGGGTTAGTAATCTCGAATCTCTGAAATTATTCCGGATATCGAGTTGTTTTCCACTTTTTGCAGGAATTTTTTCTACCATGATCCTCGACGTAGATTTCGTATGTATCGTGAAGTGGCGCCGACTTATCGAATCAAAAATAACCGCTAATTTTGGAACATCAGTAGCTTTCATTTTCTATTTTCTCACGAGGAAGAGCGATTAACCTACGCAAACCGCGAACGACAGGTCCTTAAATATTTTACATTCGTTTCGAATCATTCGACTAATGAAACGGAAAGACACTTTGCAGGAAGACCAACAAACCTACGATATGGTTTTTTATGTACGGCAAAAATGGGATGACCAACACATCCTTCGAAATTATTAATAACGGTTGTATCCGCCGTCACATCGACCAACCGGCGCCAAAATTTAACGACTCTGCGAGTACGGCAGCTTTTTTGTAAATAATGCACTAAATTAAACGTAAAATTATAAACAAAAAGCTCTTATTTATGTATTTCATGTGTGCCAATGAAACTGACTGGCTGTGCCGCTAAGCACGAATATCGAAGAAGAGCGTTCGATTAGCGCAGTAGAAAGCGGTAGAGATACCGAAGATATCCAAATCTTAATCTGAAGCTGGCTGGCAGTTAGGGTATCATAAAATGATCGATATTCTGATGGTCAGTTACTGTTGTCAGGTCAGATCGTAGGTCGAATTATCGAAACTGTGTACGAGCTCTACTCCGATAAAGTGCCAATTTCACGTATCTAGTAGTAATGTCATTTTTACTCGTTTCAGTTCATCATCCTGCAGTGGCACATCCACTAACTTGGAGATTTGATGTTACACACTATACCGGGTGTCTTTTTGGAGCCCCCCCCCTCGGTATTTCTTTGAGTGCGAAGTAAGAACAACGCGGATTTTCAAGTTCCAATATCCAGTTTCTTTAAAGGAAGCTACGAAACCCGACACCTGTTTTGAAATTTCAAATGGGAAGGCGTCGAGTGTATATTACAGTCGGGGTTACGAAGCCATTCATCTCGACGACCTGATCCAACCTCGCTTCGAGCCCCGAAATTCGAATTTTACCCTTGAAAATGGGAAACTAGTTAGTTATTTGTATTTGAAGATTTAAAATATTAAATAAAGATTAACATACCGTTTTGTCGAATTTCAAGGTGCTTTTCCCTTCCAAATTCCTCTCTAAACTCACTGATGAGTTTCCCAAGCTGACGGCAACTTTCTACGAATCATGTTGAATTTTTCTGTTTGAGTTGTTCGAAAACCCTTGATATCAAACTTATTTAAATTTTTCGGGTTCATCGAATCTGTTCGAATTTTGAATGTTCTTTTCTTCAAAATTGTGTTGTCATCACCCTCTGGTCACTTTTCCAGAATATAACTACAATTTTCTATGAATCTTATTCAAATTTCACTTACGAGTTTTTTGAAGACTTGATATCCCAAATTAAAATCGATTTCCAATTTTGTCACATTTTTGAATTCTCATTACTCATTTTTTCAAAAAATTTTCATCATCAACCTTTGCTTTTTTATGTGACGACTGTGTTACACGAACCTAACTCAAATTTAATGTACGATTTATTGAAGACTTACGAAGTTCAATTTTTTATTTTATCGAATTATCCGAATTTCAAAATATTTTTCCCCTTTCAAATTCTTGTCTGAACTTATTGCGATTTTCCCAGGATGGCTGCATTTTTCAGGTTGAATTTTCATCTTACCCACGTTGCTTGAAAACTTTTGATATCAAATTAGTTTGAATGATTAGATTTATCGAATTGATTTGAATCCTGAGTTTCCTTTCTTCCTTAAAAATCTTTGTCTTAACATGTTGATCATTTTCCCCGAATGTGACTACAATGTTCTAGGAATCTTACTTAGTTTTTGCATACCACAGGTTTATACGTACTGAAAAGAGACATGGGCGTAGCCAGCGAGGGGCAAGGGAGCAACTGCCCCCCTCGGATTTTGAAAGAAAAATTACATATGTTCTAGAGCTTACAAGATTATTTTTGAATATTTGAAGCCGACTGAATAAAATTCAAAGAAAATAGGTTGTGCCTAGAGGCCTAGACGCTAGACAACGAAAATGTGTGACTAGTGCTACACTGATAGCAAAGCAGCGACTTGCACCTGCACAAACGCGTTCACATATCATACCTTTTTGCCCCCCCCCCCCCAGAAAAAGTTCTAGCTACGTCCATGAAAAGAGGCCCAAATTCAAGATCAATTCTGGAAGCGCGGTGCCTCAGCCAGTAGGGTGCCTCATAGAGCCCTGACAGGACAGCGCGATCTGAAGTGGAGAGGTGGGGCCCGGACCAGCCTCAGTGCGTCCCTCTCGTCTCTGATGCGATACTCGAAAAGGTAGTTTCCGGGGCCACGGGTGTGGTATTTGAGCGGCCAATCTGGCATGCGTAGATTGCTATATGCTCCATCAAACATAGTTTTTGCATACGAGGTCTTTTGAGAGTTACGATTTTGAATTAGATTCGATGCCAAATTTTGTCAAACTTTTCTATTTTCTAATTTTCCAATTTTTGCTTTTTACATTTTGGTCATAACCTTTTGATATTATTTGTTTTCTTACGTGACATCAGTTGTTCCCGAATCCAACTCAAATTAGATATAGCTTCTTTTCATAACTCACTGATGATTTTCCGGGCATTACTGCACTTCAGTGGCGCTTTTCTGTTTTGGAAATTACCCGACAAACATCTTCTGGAGAGACTCACTCAGCCTTTGTTCTTTGTCTTCCCTCCCCACAAATGTGATTCATTAGCTTTTAAGTTTCTATGTAATTTTTCTTGAACACAGCGCCCTGCGCCCAGGGACGTACCGAAGAGTTTCTCCACGAGGGGGTGGGTGTAAGAATTGTGAAAGTCCCAACCGACTGAATTCAGAATTCCCAAGTATCAGAACAGGGGGAAAAAAGGTTCAACTTGTTGAATTTTTCTAACTAACTCAACTCAAAATTCCCAAGTATAAGAGCAAAAAAAAAAAAAAAACCTTTTGACCTGTTGGGTTTTTCCAACGGACTCAACTCAAAATTCCCAAGTATCAGTGCAAAAGAAGAGAAGGGTCATTCTACCGAAACCTTGTTAATTAAATTTTGGGGACATTATTTCGTAAAACTGAAAATAAAACTGAATTCTGCATGAAATTTCCTATAAAAAACATTAATCTCCTTTTATTCCTAATAGTTTCATCATTATTATCTAGTAAATTGAACTTTAAATGCATTTTTTTTTTCATCATTACTTTTTTTAATAGTCGTAATGTATTTTTTTCAACTTATGAAACTCGGGGAAATTAATTTTTTTAGAATAATTGGTAAAACTGAACGTGGATTATCATTCTACACTTAATTCTATGCCAGCAGAAAAGCTGAATAAAAGATTTTTTATTCTTTCACCCTAAGGTCCCTTCCCTTTGAACATCACATTTGTGTCCCTATTTTTCCGGATTTCTCTTTCTGGACTGTTCTCTAGATTTTGGAAAAATAAATCTGGCAGCACTGACTCGTATTCACAAATTTCCGGTCTCTCGTGGAACCAGACTTTAGTAAATTCTTTCATAGTGGTATCGGATTCCTTCATCGTGGCTTTCATAATTTCTGTTGCCTTGGTGATGGAAATGGGAAAAAATGTTCACAAAATTGATAAAGGTTCACTGGATCTCTCGACTTTGACCATAGGTATATTAAAAAGTGATGAAACGATAAAGTGTGATCTGATGTACGTATCCACATACTTAATTGCGATTATCAACAATTTGAGTCGCTTGCGGCACTCATCACAATGCGCCACGTTTAAGGAATTTTTGTTGGTAAAATCTATTGTTTCCAGCACTTTTCTTAAATTAAGCGGCAATCCATTCCGAATTCGCAAAAAATCATATGTGCACACCACCCGACCGATAAAAATACTTCAGATTGGCTATTCTAAGTTCAAAAATATTTCCACTGTGTCTGTTTTCTGAATGGTTCGAATTTGACCACGGTGAAGGGGGAAAAAATGAGGTACACGTGTTCAAATATGGCTGCACTGATTCTGATCGAGTTTGAAACACTTACTTCATTGTCAACTTGTTCACTGTACTTACTGTACACACGCATCAGTTTATCCAAACATGCAGCGATAATATTTACAAAAAAATTTTTTGAAATCCAATTCATGATGAGGGACAGCCACGATGGAGGAATTTTTGAGCATTTAAATAATAGAATTTCCACAATAAGGATGGGGACACGATATTTCAAATTAATAAAAAAGATACAATAAGTTATCCTCTGAGCCAATACAGTAATAGAGGACCCTATTGTTTATACATTGGCAGATATCTAGCTGGGAGAAAAGTAACAAGGTTTCGGTAGAATGACCCAAATACCTTTTGACTTTGTTGAGTTTTCCCAACTTCTATTCCCAAGTATCAAAGCAAAAATAAAAAAACCTTTCAACTTGTTGAATTTTCCCAATTCGCCTGACTGAAATGGAGTGAAAAATTCATACAGGGGGAGGTAAGTTGCCTCCTCCCCCGTTGGCTCTATCGGTACGTCCCTGCCTGCGCCCCCACCCCCGCCAACTCGATCAAACAATCAATCACCTCAAGAGTTCTAGACATCTGCCGGAAATTTATCCTGTAGAGGGCACCACGCAATCACATGTACAGAAAACGAAGTTCTGAGAACCGAAAAGTTCAAACAGGCACAACTTTTTACTTATTCATGATCAAAGAAATGAGGACATCCGGGTTCCAGATTATCTACATTAAGGGCAGATTTTTATCTGCTGAAGTCCGTTGGAGAGAATCCAAAATGATATCAGAAACGGAACCGTTTGTAAAACACGGAGAGATACTCTGAAGAATATCTATAAGTTGCTGAAATAACTATCTGAACCTTTCCTGACTTCTCTTTCTTTTTCATTCAGTCTCGAAAGAATATTCAAAAGCTGTTGAATAACTAACCGAACCTCTTCTGACTTGTCCTTCTTTCTCATTCAGATTAGCCAACTTTCGCAGCGCCCTGGTTGAGAAGCATTGCCTCTGAGCGTTCTAGCCCAATGAGAATACATTTCAGCTTCGTGAGGACATCCAAACTGGTTCATAGTCCTGAAAAGCGACCGAACTACGATCGGCACGTGTCTTATTCTTGCAAAAATCGCTACTTATGCATTCACTGTAACAGAAAATACGAAAACCACTCACCAGGCATGTAATGTAAAAATAGAGCCGCGAGAGGATATAAGGCCGAGCAGTAGGTAATGTCTGGACACGCATAACCCAATACGCTGACCACTCGATCCGTGACGGTTCGTCCTCTTTTGGAAAGGTGATAATGTAATCGATGAGATGTGTCTACGAACTCTGGCAACACGCAAGGTTTTTCCGGAAGTTCTGTAAAAATAGAAACAAAAACGGAAAACGCATTACACTACGCTGAAATACCGTCGAACACGCATCGGGTGTTTATATAAATTTAATTCTCATCACGTATTCCTCATCAATAAATGATGGAATAAATTATTTAACAGTTCTATGATGGTCGCTTCGCCTCAGTGTTCTAAACAAATTTTCAGCGTCGTGACTCAGAAGCTTTTCAAAACACACGCCGACTCGGACAACAAACAGGCTCCGCAATTACAGCGAATTCGAAATTCATCGTTGCACCGGAAAGAAAATTTTCACCAAACTACCTCGTCCAGATTACGCGCACTTTGTTTTTATCGGGCCCATAAATGAGGTCGAGTCCACTCTTCATTATAATTCATCCCGAACTATAATAGTAGAATGTAAACGTTACAAGGCAATTAGAGGAAGAAAAAAAAAACTAATAAAATAAATAAATAGTCGCGGAAATGAGCGCACCAGCCAGAATTTGAGAATTTACAGCGAAAAAAATTTAAAAAAAAAATGGTGAGAAGAATTTGCGCAAGCTGTCGTTAGAACGTCATGCGTCAGCATCACAACAAATAGACTGCTGAAAGACGTCAACGAATCTCCAAATCGTATATGTTGGCTAGAAAATTTATAAACTTCCAACTTTCGCTATTTCTCACACAAAATTCATGTTTTCGGCCACATCAAGTTGTAAAACTAATTTCCTAATGGCATTTGCACATCAAGTGAAGCACATGATTGCTCGGAAGAGCTCTTTTTCAAGAGTAAATTACTTGTAATTAGTGAGGTGAGGGCACATCACAAGACATTCAATTTCAGTTTCAACTCCTAACAACAAGTTCAAAACTTTCCACAACTGGGTCACATTTGAAGGGCGAGTCGCTGTCTGCTGGAGTCGAGGAGGAAAATGGCCAGACCTTCGCTTCACCTATATGTATAGCTCAGCCATTATTTCCGAATCATTCCAGACCAACTTCGTGTATACTATGAAGCCATACTAGGGAAAATATGAAAAATATTGCTTTTGATTAACCTGCTATTTTTAGTCAATCGATGGGATTACTTTCCTCGGTGGTGCCTAATCCTCGCTTCTCTCCGCCGGCCAACCAGTTAACGCAGAGCAAATGCTCGTCTATCTTACTGACTTGGATTCCAGCGCGCCTGCCCCTTACTGATGTCAAAGTCCTGTATTTATCGATATTACCGATATATATATCCAACATATCCGAAAATATCGATATGAATTTCCAAATATCGAAAATCGTTTCAGCTTATCAATGTTCAAGAAAAAAAGGTTGCACGGCTGCACGCTGTAGTGCATAGCTGACGTGGGTCTTCCGATAATCCCATGTACAATCGTGAACAGGGATGAGAAGCTAGCCGGAAGCCAGCAGTCAGCCGGTTTTGAGAAAATTTCAAGAAGCCGGGAGCTGAGAAGCCAAAATAGTTGGACGTTCGTAGCCGGTAGAGAAGCCAATTGCTTTTCGGCTTCTTAATACTACTTTCACCGATCAGAAAATCAGAAACGTTTCTAAATTACTACTAAAAAAGAAAACTTCACTTTTTCCAATTTTGCTAACTGACAAAATTCCTAATTTTTCCTCCTCTGTTTGCGGGGTGCAGAAAAGCGAAATTCAAATTTCGCCAACTAAAAATTTTTTCATATACAAGTTAAGAGCAATCAATTACTCCAATTTTTGAAGACAGAATGGAAAGCGGAGAGATATTAGAATTTTACCAGTTTTTGAAAGTCGACGTCTTAAAATTCGATTTTGCCAACCGAAAATATTCCAACCATTTGGATGAAAGGAAAGGAGACAAGAGACGAATCCTGTTTGTTTTGTGTGTTTTTTCAAATTAGATAAATTTTCGAAATTTATAAGGAAAGAAAAACTCTGTTTCTTCAATTTTGTACTACCTTTTTATTTATTCCAACGATCAAAATAAAATTTTTTCGAAGAACGGGAGAGGGGACGAGAAATAAGGTCCAATTTTATCAAATGAGAAACATTAATCTTGATACTTGGGAAAATTTGGAGATAGATAAATAGAGAAAGAAATTACTATATCAATTCTGCCAACAAAAAACATTTTAGATTTTTCCACACAAGAGGACAGAAACAGAGAAATTACTGTTTTCAAACTGAAAAATTTTTTAGATAGAGAAGCAAAAAAAGAACTTCATCTTTTCAACAGCAGCACCTGACAAAAAACTGCGAATTTCTTTTCCCTATTTGAAAAGTGATGAAGGAGGGGGGGGGGGATTCTAACTTTTCCATTGACAAATATTGTGAGATCTCTCAGTTTATAATCACTTTATTAATTCCAACTAACCAAAATATTAGTAATTTTTAGGTCAAATGGGAAGGAAACGAAGATGGCAATATGTGATTTTGAAAAATCCGAAATTTTAAAAGATTGGTTTGAAGAGAAAATAAATAACTTCTTCCATTCTGACAATTAAAAAAACAATATTTGGGCAAAAGAAAGGGCCTTCTAATTCTTCGAAACAAAGAAACAGAAAATTTTTGAGATGAGAAAGCAAAGAATAACTTTATAATGCTGCTAACCAATTTTAAAAAATGTACTTTCTACTAGAGAGAAATCAGAGAGAAAATTTCTGGAAACATTTTTCAAATTTACACGTTGACAATAATCACTTTTTCAATGTTTCCAACCGACATAAAATTCAATTTTTTGACGAAGGGAGATAATTTTCAATTTAGCCGATACTATACATGGTTATACTGACGACCGGAAAATTTTTGAGATTGGTGATATTGCCAATGTGAAACAATGCCAGAATGATCATTTTAGAAAAATCACATCTATGATATTTCCAACTGAGAACCACTAACCAATTTTAGAGTTTTACCCCCTTTTTCGCAGGGAGAAGGGAGAGAAGCACAATTTATTCAAAAACATAACAAATTCATTTCGCCAATAGTAAAACTGTTGAATTTAACCAGCGTAAAAGGACAAGAATTTCAATTTTTGGAGCGAAGAAAAGCTGTTAGGATATCCAATTTACAGTTTGAGATTGCCCAGTTGGAGAAAATCAGTTCTTTTTTCCATTATGTTGCCAAGTTCAATTTTTAGAAGAAGGCAATGGGAAGAGGAAGGGGGATTTTTCAAACTGAGATCAACAAAAGCTGATTCAATTCTCACACCTGAAAAAGTTTTCGCAACTTTGGATTGAGGCCGAGGAGGAGGCTACAAATTTCATCACTACGAAAAACTATGACGTATACTGAAGAATTTCGAGACCACTAATCAAAAAACCTTTCTGCTAGTTGATGAAAATTCCAGCTTCTTTTGTAAGCGAATGGGGTAAGGTGGAGAGACCACATCTTGCAACCGAAGAACGATCTCGAGATCAACAGACAAAAAATGTCTCCTCTCGAATTTTGTTAACGACAAAACCAGGAATGTCAAGAAAGTAGGGGGTGATAAGGTGACTAAGGGAATCAAAAGGAACACTGTTGAACTTTTCAATCAGTTTTCCAAACTAAATGTGGCCAACTACCTGTATACCTCTCGACACCTCAGGAGTGTACTGCTGACAGAGAGAGAGGCTAAATTTCAAGTAAAACAGAACCATATCCAGAAATACTGCAAAATATTGACGGTTCTGCTTGACCACTCCATTGGTAGACACCCTGATTTACCAAGAGACTTATTTCCATCGATTTCTCACGGATCACTCTCTCTCTCCCTCCTCTCTCTCTCTCTCTCGCGAGTCCCAATTAAGGCGCTACATAGAACGTTGAAACTGTAATCTGTACAGTCGCATATTGGAGACTTTATAGGTGACATTACTGATACAGGCACTAAAGTGAGAAAGCTACCGAGTCCAGTTGGCCAGGCGCTCTGATGAAGCATCTGAGGTACAACAGGTGATACACATGGACGTACATTGCGCTTAATCGGGGATAGGAAATCGATACTCAAATTAGCCAAGTCAGCAGATTCTTGAGAAAACTGGCGACTCTTCATGGTACTTTTCACAAGAGTGATTAATTTGAACTCCGAGTGGACTCAACAGGCCTTTGCGACTATTACTGAAATAACAGCAGTACTATCAGGCGACAGAAAGAAAAGGTCAACACATAAATGGCTGCTTTACATTTCCGTCAAATCATGAAGGTACAGAACGAGAAACACGTGACAGATAACAAATTTTTGCACTAAAAAAAGTTGAAAAAAATTTTCGCAATTGAAAAACTACGCAAAATTAATTAAACCGTGCAAAAAGAAAGCATGACTAATCAGATGTACCAAGTACCAACGACTGATATCAAGCGTCTCAGATAACACGATATCATAACAAACAACAACTGTAAGTACAACACAACTATACTGAACATCGAATACACGTCACATGAACACGCCTGAATTCGAAAAGAAAATTTCTTTGTCCAATATGGACAGAAAATCAATGACTGTGCCGACAGAGTCGAACACGAAGTCACGAGGGCTGATCTCCAGCAACGATAAATAATTATACATTTCGTTGATGAAAAAAAAAAAAAAAAGAAAGAAAAAAAAGAAAAGAAATTCATCAACTACACACCTACAAATTACGACTTATGCAAGCTGCCGTCGCAAGACGAATAAAGCTGCAAATTATGGTGCGAAAATCAAGGATCAAGACCTGATGTCCGCCACTGATGACTATCTCAACCGACGAACCTTCTAATTTCGAGTCAATGAACTCGAGGAAATTCTGATTCGTCACTGCCCACGAAATTACACTCACACCGTGTGTCGAAAATTTGACCGTACACGGCGGATTCATTTTTTACACTCTTATTCGACACGTCAATTTTACGAGTAATTAAACGAGTTAAGGAATAGATCTCGAAATTTGGACGTTCGGCGTTCCTTCGCGAAAAATAATCTCATTAAACGCTCGTTATATGCCCAACCAAATACGTAATTACATTCGTCCCCTGCCTCTCCTTTTTGAAATACGAGCAGGAAATAAATAACGATCGCAGCTGAACTCGAATGTAGGAAACGCGATAGCAATTTGGCTAATTTTCCGGACTAGTTGGGTCCGCTTCATTCGCGAAGATACGAAAGAGGAAACGATACGGAAATCAGGAAGATAATCAGACGTGGAAATAAAAATACCAGATGGGTTGACTGCAGCGGCCGATCCACAAAGCAATCCAAGGGTAATTCGGAGTAAGTAAAAATTTGAGAGTGCCCCTGCCTGTCAGTAAAAGGAGAGAAATACTTCAAGTTTTGAACGATTTGCATCCAGCTATTTTCTTATTACAAAGTTTCTACCAGATTTGAAAACAAAAAATATTGAACTTTTTATTGAACCTTCCATATGCCTAATCACAACTAAAAAAGGTGTGCCTATGCAAATTTTTGTTTATTTCTTCATTCATCATTAACTTTTTTAATCGCTGAAAGAATTTTCTCTTTCCAAGAATCAACCCTTTTCCAAATAATGTATCCAGTTAAGTTTTTCACAACTATAAAAATATTATACTTATTTCCTTATTTTTTATTTCATTATTGGACCAATATTAGAATTATTGGACTTTTATTTGACTTATTAGATTATTTTTCAAATATTGGACTTTTACTGGATTTATTGGACTTATTGGACCGGTAGACACCCTGTATTGACGTGGGACCTTCCGAAAAATGCTGTCAAACTTCCTCAATTTACCGATTTTCAACTGAGCGCGTATTTTCGACCAGCTTCCAAATTTCTCTCTGGAGAAAGGAAGAGCAGCCCTCAAGAGTAGCCAAAGCCCATAAATCATCAATACTCACGTAAAGATCTTTTAAACTCGCCCAAATTTGCTTACAGCTCTTCAAGGTTTTCTTGAACACGTTCAAAACTCGCAGAAACTGTTTACAACTCTTTTGCGACTCTGTATGACAATTTCGAACTTAAGACTTTCCTGAACATGTTCTAAACTTACAAAAACTGTTTACAACTTTTTTGCGACTCTTTACAACAATTTCGAACTTTCGATTATGGCTGTAAAAGACACGATCCAGACTTTCTCGAACTTTCTAATCACCATATGACTTGTAAAAGACTACAGGACTCTTTAAAACGAACTTAAGACTCAATACTCATTTAGGACACTTTCAGACTTGTTCAAGACACTGTGAGACAATTATGTATCATTCACAATCAGCTCAAGATCGATATATAAGACATTTTACGACTCACCCAGGACTTCTTATGCCCCTGAAGACCTAATCAAGACTAATGTAGATTTCCTCTACTTATTTAAAATACAACTACATAAATGTTCTCCAACGCTCTATCAAACTTTTTCAGATTAGGTAAGACTGTTCAAGACTCATTCAAGACTCTTTAGGCTAGACTTGCTGTAGTCTCTTCAGGACTCTTCCAGCCCCGATCACGACTTTCCAAGACGCTTTAAAGCTTAGTTACGATCCGTAAAACTGCGTAGAAAACGTTGTAAGTCTGTTTACATCGCGCTACGGTCTTCCAAAACTCTAAGTAGATCGTGGTTATAATGTATAAGGTAGGAGTAATGTACTACCAACTAAGTCGGTTTTAGTTCCTCCTCCCCCTCAATAAAAGATTTTCAATTTTCAAAATTTCATAGGAGAGGGCTCAACTTTTTCACATTCCGCCAACGTTCAAATACAAAGTGTCTACCGGAATGGAAAATTAAAAATATAGGACTTTACATGACCGCTTATACGACCTCAAAGAAATTTTTCTTCATTGAAAAGTGAGACAGCTTACACAGAGATTTTTCTTCGGAAGGAAGAGTAGAATTTCGCCACTCACTTCATTATTGTTTTACCTAGGATTCCTCGCTCTTTCCATGAATCTGACACAAAATTACCTTCATATTTTGTATTCATTCGACATTGAATCAAAAAGTTTCGTTTTGGGCATTCGTTTTTATTTGCTTTTTATATTGCTTTCTGTGTTTCTGTGAAATATGACGGGTCTCAAGTAGAAGGCCCTTAATGGATTCGAACTGTTCTAAGGGCCCTTTTTTTGTAAGTTCGATGTCAGTAAAGTCTTTTCTTTTGACAGGTCACAAATATGAACTGTGGTATTCTATGATCTGTGAAAGTATGAAATGTGCATCTGATCTGGGCCTCACGGCTAAAATAATGAATGGGGGGGGGGGTGTATGCCACTTATAGGCCAAGGATTTTCATGGCGAAGATCAGAATTTCAGTTTTGAACATAGCACTACAGAATTCTTGAAGAAACCATGATCCGGATTATAGTCAGTCAAGCTGGGATGAAGATGAATGTAATGATAAACCTCAAAAAATCATCAGTTGAGCAAACGTACTTAAAAGATGAAAAAAAAAACTGATTCGTGATTCGAATCATATTTTGCCGTATTCGTAAGATTAAGAGATCTGAATCGTAAAAATTCAAAATGATTCGTGATTCGAATCATTTTTTAGGTGATTTGTCCCAGTATACTGACTGGGATGGTGCAGGCAGCAGACATGCGTCCCAGAATATTAGTAATTAATTATAATGCTGAGTGCACTGTGGTATAAGGTATTAGAATATAAATGTGGGGGGGGGGGGGGAACAAAAGACTCCAGAAGGAAGTAGCATGTTATTAATTTTTCAGTCACACTGGTTAAAATTTTTTTTATGACATGACCTGGTAGACACCCTGACATAGGGCTCGTTCTCCAGAAACAAATTTTGACCTCTCACTTTCAAAGTATATATTCATTTTATTCTTTTTTGGAGCGGGGGGGGGGGGTATTTTAGGTTACATAAATTGGCGTTTGGCCACTCCTGTAGGTGAGCTAGTGTCGAGGACGAAAAGATGAACGGAGTATTTTTACCATAAAAACATGCACAAGTAAAATGAGCTCTAGCATCTTCAGTATTGTTTTATATGGAAAACTGAAGAGAACATAAGTATCAGCCCTTATCATCTCCTTTCAGATAAGCCCAACTTCAATTTTTTTTTTTTACAGAATATTTTTGTTACTGATCATTTTTTCGTTCTAATACACCAATCAACTTGCCGCATTTCATTACGCCGCTAGAAAGCGACTCTTTAGCGTCCAAACTCGAATAACATTCCCAACAAATTTCACCGATCTAATTTATCAGACAGCACAATTAGCATCTTTTGAATGGAAGAGGCATAGGGAGGTGTCCATCGTCGTGGATGTTGCTGTCTTATATCAATATCAATTATATTTTTGAAATTTGGTTTCAAGTTGTGTTTTCCAATCATTCAAAAATATGGGAAGTATGTGTCAAGACTCAAGAAGTTCAATTGGCAGTCAGTGACTTCTTTTGTTGCCGGGGTTCTCAGTCCATTGTCGCGGCGCGTTTTTGCCTGGTGCAAAGATATGTGCCTTATACATTTTTCAGAACAACAAATGGCCATATTGGAACAGTTCTGATGTTTTGATCCGTGAACACGATTCAGGTGCCAGATCGTAGTCAGTGGCGTATATAATAGCACAATTTTCAAAAATTCATGGAAAAGGAAATTCTGGAAATTGTTTCAACCGTAATCGTGGATATCAGAGCTTTCGCTATGAACAATGTGTCTATTGTCGTGGACAAAAGTCGTCTCCCTTCCTAAATTGTGTCGTCCCTGCTCTGTAAATTTAATAATCTTTATTTCGTATAAAAACTAAGTATGTATACAGGGTGTCTAAAGAAATTAAAAAGTATAAATAAAGTAACTTTTTAGGACCCTTTACAGGACTGTAGCCGGAATATTTACCATATTTTACCCGAGTGTGTAAATCTTTTTTCTTCTTTTGTTTCTAATTGTTTTATCCCCTTTACCCTTCCCTCCTTTTTGCTACCCCACTTCCTCCTCCTTGTGAATATAGATACTGCTCTACACTTTTTCATGACCAATCATACATACGAATCGCAAAAAATTTATTTTTGAGTATTTCTAACAAAAATGAAGGACATTTCAACTCTTTTTTTTTTTCAGCACTTTTCACGACTTTTAGGACTTAATTTCAAAATTCAGGACTTTTCAGCACCTGTAGTCACTCTGATATACTGGGGGGGGGGAGGAGGAGGAGACTAACTTCGCAACTCGCGGAGGGTCGGCTAGAAAGCATGCATCTTGACCCAAGACAGTCTTGAACAATCGATACTTTTATATATGAAAGTTAATAAATAATTATCAACCTGATAAACATAAAAATTGAACTTTTTGACTACCAATTACCGTGAAAATTTCCTTCAACAACACGAACGGACTCTGCAATCGAAATGCCCAAACTTGCAGCAAGATAATCCGCCGAGATATTTCTTGAACGCAGTCATTCAAAAATAAACTTTATCATAAAAAAAGATGCTCTCGAGCTAAATTTTTCCTTCTCCAACACTAACAACAAGAAGGTGAAACTGACTTCTGTTTGGAAAAACACTTGGGTGAGACTTGAGGAGAGCTGCTAGCTCATGCATTTAAGGCAAAACTTAAAAGATGAATAACGAGCCTACAATTGGTGAGGGATCTTCAGGATCAAGACGAGTCCAAAAAGATAAAACTGACCCGGATCATACTTGTGTGACGATGCCAGCGAGGAAAAATGGGCTAATTGCCTGGGGAAAAGTAGGAGGGGATAGATGATGGTGATAAATAGAAGGCAAGCAGCTCTGCTGCTCGAAGAAAGTCGGCTCTCGGCTGGAAAATAGAGGTATATTCGGTACAACTGGACGCTAATAAACAAAAAGCGACCAAGCGACATAGAGCGTAAAACAGAATTTTTTGATTGGGGGTTCGTGATACAAAAAATGCGTATCAACGTAGAAAAAAGCTATTGAAACGAAGGAGAAAAAAAAAGAAAGATAAAAATATTAAATAATTCGACCTGATCATACCATAATAAAAAAAATTTCCATGAAAATTTATATTATAACAACATGGCTGCAGACTGCCATCGCGCAATGCCGTTTGTCGTGAAGTACAACACGCCTTCAACGAGCCATATATGTATTTACACTGAACTGTGACTCGGATCAATGAACATTACCGAAAGCTACGCATGAACTAATCTGAGACTCAGATCATACCAACTAAAAAGTTCAAAGAAGAGAAAATGACTACAATAGGCTCGCCTAATAAAAATCAACTTCGGCCAGAAAAAAAGTTGAGAGAGAATTGAAGAGGGCCCATCAAAGAGAGCACCTGAAGAGAAAAGAAGTGTAACACATTCTTCAATCGTTGAACACATATCAAGTTCATATTTTTCATTGTAGACAAGCGTGCAATGTGAAACGTTAGTTGGCACATTTCCTATCGTTCATACACTCGATATTATCGTTATCTTCTTATCGTTTATTCACTTTATTTCAACATGCAATTAAAATTTCCCCAAAAATATGTGCGTTTACTATTCAAACTGAGATTCTGCAGACTGCAGGTTACGTACCCTTTTCACTCTATCAACAATATGAACACAATCTGCGAGCAATTCAATGGAACAATACTGAAGATAGAAGACTAACTGCCATGGAAATTTCTATCAACAACACAAATGCACTCTGCAGTCAATTCATTGAAAAAATGGTTGGAAGAAAAATGAAGAGAAATAGGGCGATGGCTAGAGAGGTTCGTTGCCGACCCTAATTACCTTTTCCCGACTTTTGCTAACTAATGGTAATGTCTTAACAGGGAACAAAAGCATAAAAAGCTTATGCTCTCAAAACTTTAGCCACTAATTTTCCGAATATTCTTTTTTTATCGAGAATATTCTTCCAGTTGATCAATATGCCTGTGTTGGAGCGAATTTCCATCCTTTCCCTACAGCTACATTCTTGTAATGGAGTTGCGGAATTTGTATCAGGCTGAATATTTTTTGGACACACTGTACACCAAAATTATTTCTAATACCCCGTGAAGGTCACAGCCGGAGCAGGTAGTTTCAAAATTCCCCAGCCTGACCTCTCAGATTCCGAAATTTTGTTGACTTGTTTTCATAGTCGAAATGCAGTTGCATGTCCCCCTTTCTGCTAATTGATTTCCTTTCAGCTGTCAATATGATGTCCTTTGATAAACGTTTGGCTTTCTCCATTGCTCCACATAAACCGAAACCATCGTCTTCGCCACCGTTATACCTGCCGCTACCCGGCTTCTGGGAATTTTATTTACAATAACTTGTCCAGAGTAAATTTTGTTTACGATGTACGTGTCTCATATCGGACGGCTGTTACGCCCACTACCCTACTCCCCGTATTTATGGCCATTGAAAGTCGAGGTACGGGGGCTCGGTTACTCGGGAGATTTCAAATTTCGTTGCCGTCAGATATAATTCTGCACATAAGTGTTCGTGCGCAAGTTGTGTGCATTTTGGATCCGATATGTGTGTATGTTCGTGTTCGTTGTGGATGTTCGAATTCGCGAAGTTGTGGTAAAGAGTTGATTTTGCAAGCAGCTTGAGTTGGCGCTCGAATTCACCAAGCCGTTTCCAGTGAGTTGTGTCAATTTTACATGTTAGAATGAGTTCGCCATTTAAATGACTGTTTCTTGTATTTGACTGTGACAGTGGGAGATTGTTGTGTATTTGGTGAATTGTAGTATACTTGGTTGATTGTCGTATATGTGGATGTTTGTTGTTACTGGTCATGCTCTGTTTCTATCAGCGTTCAATGAGCTTCCTGGGCCACTTTGCTGTGGTTTAAAGCTCCCAGCTTATTTGCGTATATCATTTTTAGGTAATTTGGTTGCTTAAATTGGCAGTTATCTGGGTAGGTAGTTTAAGGTTGATTTTGGGTCAAATTACTATAGGTTAATACTGGTCACAATCTATCTTCTTCTGTTCCTAAGTATCCTGGGTCCTAAGATGATTCCAGTAGCAACAACTGTTGGTAAGAGTCCTGTAATGGGATGATTTCAGCAGGCTACTGGTGCCGGTAGCAGTAATTGCTGGTTGAAAGTCCTGTAGTGGGACGATTCCAGCAAGCTACAGGTGGAAAGTCTCATACCGGTGGAAAGTCCTGGGATGATTCCAGTAGCAACTATTGTTGGTTGAAAGTCCTGTAATGGGATGATTCCAACAAGTTACTGGCTGAAAGTCTCATTAAAGGATGATTCCAATCATGATCCGATTTCTGATCAACATCTTTCTCCTACTCGCTGGAAGTCTCGAAATGATTCCAGTCACTGTTGGTTGAAAGTCCTATAATTGGATGATTCCAGCAGGCTACTGGCAAAAAGTTTCATTATGGGACTATTCCAACCATAATTCCTTAAAATCCTTTTTATACTGGTAGAAAGTCCGAGGATGATTCCAGTAACAACTACTGTTGGTTGAAAGTCCTGTGATGGGATGATTCCAACAAGTTACTGGCTGAAAGTCTCATAGGATGATTCCAGTTACGATCTAATCTGTTCCTTTACATCTTCTTCCTTTTTGTGCCAGTATAAGTATTGAGGTGAGATAATTTATAATCTATAACCTAGAACTGACGACGTCTTAAAACTAGTAAACCGTATGTGGGTCATTTCAGGGTTCATGGTCTACAACTAATTGATATCTGTTGTTTTTTTTGGTTTTTTTTTTTTTGGGGGGGGGGAACCTCAAACGACTTTAGGATGATACTAGTCCCTATCTTCTGTTCTTAAGAATCCTGGGTCCTGAGATGATTCCAGTAGCAACAACTATTGATTGAAAGTCCTGTAATGGGACGATTCCAGCAAGCAAGTGGTGGAAAGTCCTGGGATGATTCCAGTAAGCAACTGGCAGAAAGTCTCATTGTAGGATGATTCCAGTTGTAATCCAATCTCTAATTGTTCCAATCTTAGTCCTGTCGGCTGCAAGTCTCGAAACGATTCCAGTAGCAAACATTGTTGGTTGAAAGTCCTGTAAAAGGATGATTCCAACAAGCTATTGGCAGAAAGTTTCATTATGGGACCATTCCTGTCATGATTCCTTAAGTCTTTTTTGTACTAATACGATTCCAGTAGCAACTACTGTTGGTCGAAAGTCCTGTAATGGGATGATTCTAACAAGCTGCTGGCAGAAAGTCTCCTAAGATAATTCCAGTTGTGATCCAATCTGTTCCTTTAACTCTATCCCGTGATCCTATCTCAGTATTCCTTCACATGCTGGGAAAATATTAAGTTTCTAAGGCCACGTTACTTTATTGGGATGGTGGATATAAAAATCTGAGTCGATGATACACCACTTTTATTTTCCAGCCCAGCCCCAGGAATATTTAGGTTACCATAATTTTACTTTTGGTTACATTTACTTTTAAACTAGGTTATACGATATTTTTCTGGTAATTTTTAATTTTAACCTAGGCTATTCCTAGTTCCTAGTGCTACTAATTTTATTTTTCAGCTTCCCGTATCGCTGTATATTTCGATATAATCGGCGCGGGACATTTTTTTACTTGTTTCAAGTCATTTTAACGTTGTAATTGATCAATCGAATGATCTTCATTAATTAAGAATCGTTAAATGACAGCAGTCGGTGTTCGGAAACACTGAGCTATCGATGTCGATAGGAACATGGTCAGTATTGTGCAAATTTATTAATTAATATTTATTACAAATATTATCATAATTACTCGTTACTGTTGTAGTTTTTAAAGCCCAGCTCGGAGTAGAGATTTCAGGTTTTTTGGTATTCTGCAAATTTATTATTACTTTTTATTACTAATATAAATATGATTTGCTAATATTTTTTTTAAATGTTCAATAGGGGCATGCAAGATTGATAATGCATGTAGTGGAGACAGGTTTACATATTATTTGCTAGGTTGATGGTTCGTGCAGCATACATACGAGCCTTGGATTCATAACCCTGCTGTCTTATACTAGGTGAAAATTTTATCATTAGCTTCCCTATTTTTACTCGAATTTTGATACTGCAAAATTATTTTTACAGCGTTTGATCGAACGATAGAAGATCTATTAGACATAACCGGTGATTCTTAGAAACACTTCTTGGATGCAAACACCAAATACCAACCGTTTTTGGATTTTCTCCGAGAAATTTCTGAATCTATCGAAATTTCCAAATCCATCGCCCCTTAGGTGAGAATTTTTTCATTTTCTTTCTTATTGATTCATAACCCTGCTGTCTTATACTAGGTGAAAATTTTATCATTAGCTTCCCTATTTTTACTCGAATTTTGATACTGCAAAATTATTTTTCCAGCGTCTGGTCGAACGATAGAAGATCCATTATACTGGCCGTTGATTCGTGGAAACACTTCTTGGTCAGGATCTGTTGAAATTTCAAAATCCATTGTGTCTTGGGTGAGAATTTTTTCATCAGTTTTCCCTGAATTTTGACACTACAAAATTATTTTTTCAGAGTCTAATTGAACGTTAGATCTACTAGACCTGGCCGTTGATTCATGGAACCACTTCTTGGATGTAAACACCAAATACCAGCCATTTTTGGATTTTCTCCGAGGAAGTTCTGAATCTGTCGAAATTTCCAAATCCATCGCACCTTAGGTGAGAATGTTTTCATTAGCTTTCGTATTTTCCCCCGAATTTTGATACTGCAAAATTATTTTCACAGCGTCCAATCAAACAATAGATCTACTTAGACCTGGCCGTTGATTCGTGGAAACACTTCTTGGATGCAAACACCAAACACCAGCCGTTTTTGGATTTTCTCCGAGAAATTTCTGGATCTGTTGAAATTTCCAAATTCATCGCACCTTCGGTGAGAATTTTTTCATTAGCTTTCGTATTTTCCCCCGAATTTTGATACTGCAAAATTATTTTTCCAGCGTCTGATCGAACGATTTAGACCTAGCCGTTGCTTTGTGAAAACGCTTCTTGGATGCAATCACCGAACACCGGCAGTTTTTGGATTTTATCCGAGAAAGTTTTGGATCTCCCGAAATTTCAAAATCCATCGTACCTTGGGTGAGAATTTTTTCATCAAATTTCCCCGAATTTTGACACTGCAAAATTATTTTTACAGCGTCTAATCGAACGATTGATCTACTAGACCTGGCCATTGATTCATGGAACCACTTCTTGAATGCAAACACCAAATACCAGTCATTTTTGGATTTTCTACGAGAAAGTTCAGGATCTGTCAAAATTTCCAAATCAACCGCACCTTAAGTGAGAATTTTTTCATTAGCTTTCGTATTTTCCCCCGAATTTTGATATTGCAAAATTATTTTTACAGCGTCTAATCGAACGATAGATCTACTAGACATGGACGTTGATTTGTGGAACCACTTTTTGGATGCAAACACCAAATACCAGCCATTTTTTGATTTTTCTGAGAAAGTTTTGGATATGTCGACATTTCCAAATCCATCGCGCCTTAGGTGAGAATTTTTTTACTAGCTTTCGTATTTTCCCCCGAATTTTGATTCTGCCAAATTATTTTTACATCGTCTGGTTGAACGATAGAAGATCTATTAGGCCTGGCCGTTGATTCGTGAAAACGCTTCTTGAATGCAAACACCAAATACCGGCAGTTTTTGGATTTCCTCCGAGGAAGTTCTGGATCTGTCGAAATTTCATAATTGTACGTGGTGTAAGAATCTCGATTGTCATGGGTTTGGAAAATTAGTCTTCATCTTACCTACCCCCTTTTAGATCACATGAATTCACTTTCGTTCACTTACTTTTTTTCTTTTCGAAGTTTGGTACAGCGATATTATTTTTATAGCTTTTGACTAAACGATCATTTTATCAAGGATCTACTAAACCGTTGATTCGTTGAAGCATACCTATGCAAACTCCGAGTACCAATATGTTTTAGATTTTCTCCATGGAAGTTTTAGATGTCAAATTTTCCATATGTGATGTGAAAAGTTTGATTTTCATTGGTTCAATTGATTAAAAAAAAATTTTTTTTTGAACTTTGGCTTCTTTCCACCTACCTAGTCTATCGCAAGAGACCTACCTAAATTATTTTTATTTTTGCACCTCGGGCTTCTTTTGACCTACCTAGTCTTAGTAATTTCGATTTTCATGAGTTGGAAGATCTTCATCTTACTTAGGCCCTTTTAGATCACCTTAATTCACACTATGTATTTATAATTTGCTTAGTTTTTTTCTTTTCGAATTTTGATACAGGGAAATTATTTTTGTACCCTGACTGAATGATTGTATTATCATTGAAGTTTTGGAGTGGACGTATTTTTCGAATTTCGTCGCTGTATAACATGCAAACTCATTCTATCAGTTTTTTCCATTCTCTTTTTCCACTCATTTGGGTCGAAAGAAAAATGCAAATTCCGAACGACCGTTTTATTTCGAAAACCGAACTGTATGTATGACGAAGGTGTGTTGATCGAAAGAGAAGAGAGACTGCAAGGAGATCTAATTCCTGCGACCGACGGACTGACTTTTTAGAAACAGATAAAAAAAGAACAAAAAGGTAGAAAGAAAGGAAGGAATGAGTGAGCGAGCGGGAGAGCGAGAGAGAGAGAGAGAGAGAGAGAGAGAGAGAGAGAGAGAGAGACAAAAGAGAAATTAAGCTGTTTCAGATGCGAATAGACTGAGGGAGTATGACAATAGTGGAAGTTAAAAAATGCAGTTTAAAAAAGGAATCCTGGGTTGCCAAGTCAGGTCGAACAGAATGCAGTGGCGATGAGTCGATTTAGCTAAATTCGTGAATATACATAATATGATACAATAATATACATTAGCAAGGGGAGGATCACCGCAGCACTGCCCCCCTAGCGGAGCGAATAAAAAAGAATAACAATTAATGATCTACATAAAACAAAAAATAAAACAAGAAGTAACAACAAACAAAATAACAAAACAAAGCAAAAAAATAAATAAATCGAACTAAAAAGTAGAACTGAAAAATTAGAAATGCAAAAGAAAATTGTAACACAAAACTTCATATTTATTAGCGAAATGTTTGAATTTGTGGACAGGGATTGAAACGAACGACTGGTTTACTAATACGGCCGGAGCGCGTCTGTACAACTGGAGGAGGTTCGACTTGAGGATGAGGAGTTGAATTTGGAGGAGGCAATTTTGCGTGCGTGTTCTCTGTTACAGATTGAGCTGAAGAAGTGTGAGTGAAATTTGTGTGCGTGTTCTCAGTTGCAGTTTGAGCTGAAGAAGGATGAGTGAAATGCGGCTTGAGTCGATCAACAGAGATGTTGGTCGGCTTGCCTTTGCGATCAATAGTGAAAAATTTGTCCGTCCGTTCGATAACACGGAACGGCCCTGTGTACGGAGGAGTGAAGGGTGGCCGTACACGGTCGTCGCGTACAAAAACGTGTTTGCAGGTTGAGAGACCGGGAGGAGTGTAGGAGCGTCGATTCGAGTCATGATGTGAAAGGTCTCGGAAGCGTTTCACTGCTTCGGAAGTCCTCTCAAGTATTTCGTGACGATGTACGGCAGGATTTGGTGCGAAAAAGTCGCCAGGCAGACGTAACTCCTGACCGTACAACGCTTCAGCAGGTGAAAGATGGGTGTCAGAATTTACAGATATGCGGAGAGCGAGAAGGATCATTGGTAGGTGCTGTGACTAGTTGCGGACATCAGATTGAGCTGTGATTGCAGTTTTGAGAGTGCGGAGGAAATTTTCGATTAGACCGTTAGCCTGAGGGTGGTATGAAGTAGTTCGTATTCGTCGGATTCCAAAATATTGTTGCAGGTTGTGCATTAGTTCAGACTCGAACTGTCGGCCCTGATCGGTTGTGATGGTGACCGGAGCTCCGAAGGGGGAAACCCACCTCTCGACAAACGCCTTAGCGACTGTATCCGCTCGCATGTCAGGAAGGGGAACCACTTCCGGCCAACGGGTAGCTCGGTCAATCATGGTTAGGCAGTAAGAATAGCCATTAGAAACTGGAAGTTCGCCTATAAGATCGAGATGTACGTGTTCGAGACGTTCTGCTGTTTGAGGGATCGGAGTGAGAGGTGAGATGGTGTGACGAGTGATTTTACATCTTTGGCACTGAGCACAAGTGCGTACCCAGTCACCAATGTCTTTTTTGAAACTCGGCCAGACGAAACGAGATGAAAGAAGGTGCCGAGTCTTCAGTAGTCCAGGGTGAGCTAAATTGTGATATTGAGCAAAAATGCGATGACGTAGAGGTTGAGGTACAAATAATGGTCTTTTATGGCCTGATTTCGAGATATCACAGTATATTTCATAGTTATTGACAGTGAATTTTTTCATTTTGAGAGACGTTGATGGAGTCTGTAATAAATTTTTTTATTCCGTGTCTGCAGATTGAGCGAGAGCCAGTTCTTGTGTGGTGACAAGGGTGGAGTCATAGATCGCTTCAACGCGGGAAAATGCGTCAGCAGTCTCATTACAGTCACCCTTGATGAAGCGGATGTCAGTTGTATACTGTCCAATGAAGTCCAGATGTCGAAACTGTCTAGGTGTAGCTTTGTCAGGCTTTTGAGAGAAGGCGAATATGAGAGGTTTGTGATCAGTGAATATGGTGAATTCGCGTCCTTCGATGAGATGACGGAAGAATTTGATTGCAGAGTAGATGGCGAGAAGTTCTCTGTCGTATGTCGAGTAAGCTTGCTGAGTAGGAGTGAGTTTAGAGGAGTAGAACCCTAAGAACCGATAGCAGTACTCGAGGCGTCAGTGCAGAGGTGAAGAGGAGAGTTATTTTCAGGATAAGTGAGAGAAGTAGCATCAGCTAAGCTCTGTTTGCATGCGTCGAAGGCTTGTCGAAGTTCGTCAGTCCACTGTATAGGTGTCTTGTCGTTCTTCTTACTGTTGTGAAGGAGGTTGGTGAGCGGAGCTTGGAGTTCGGCGGCATGTTTGAGGAAGCGATGGTAGAAATTAAGGATTCCAAGGAAGCGTCTTAATGAGGATATATCTTGCGGTAAAGGATACGAGGATAAGGATTCGACTTTGGATTTGAGCGGAGAAATACCAGAAGCGGAAATTTCATGACCGAGGAAAGTAAGTGAGGATTGGCCAAATACCGATTTTGAAGCGTTGATAGTGATGTTGTACTCTGAAAAACGGTCTAATACGATTTTTATATGTTTCTTATGATCTGCCTCTGATGAACTGGCTATGAGGACATCGTCTAAATACGCGTAAGCAAAGGGAAGGTCGCGCAAGACCTCGTCAATGAAGCGCTGAAATGTCTGAGCAGAATTACGCAAACCGAAAGGTAATCTTGAGAATTCAAATAAACCAAACGGAGTACTGACAGCTGTTTTTTTGATGTCTTCTTCATTAACGAGTAGCTGATAAAATGCACGGACAAGGTCCAGACGTGAGTAGACGGAAGTGCCAGCCAATGAAAGAGCAAAGTCATGAATGTGAGGAACAGGATAAAAATCATGAACGGTGGCGGCGTTGATTGCGCGGTAGTCACCGACACAGCGCCACGTGCCGTCAGATTTTCTCACCATGTGAAGAGGGCTTGCCCAAGGGCTAGAAGAGGGGCGACAGATGCCCAGATTAACCATGTTTTGAAATTCTGTTTTGGCTATTGCAAGTTGAGCTGGAGACAAGCGACGAGGTCGAGCGGAGATAGGAGGGCCCTTGATGATGATATGGTGTCGGATTGAGTGCTGGACAGGAGGGAAATTTGAATCTGGAGGAAGAGTGAGTCGAGGATAATCTTTAAGTAGATCGTGGAATGGAGAGGAGGTTGGAGGCAATGAAGAAATTCCAAGCGTTGGACTATCTTCAGAGCGGCATTTTGAATGTAAGCCAGTGAGGCCGTCAATTAGGACGCAGTTACGGATGTCTGGAATGAGGCTGTAATGATGCAGCAGGTCGGCACCAATTATGGGTCTATCGACCTTGGCGATCACAAATTCCCACGTTATTGGGCGCCGAAGACTTAAGTTTAAAGTTAAGTTCCGGCGACCGTAGGTGGGGATCGGTGTGCCGTTGGCCGCGTAGAGCACCAAATTGGATGGTTCCGCTTGGGAAGAGAGAGGCGGGAAGATCGAAATAGTGGCACCAGTATCGATAAGGAAGCGTAATTTAGAAATTTTATCAAAAGCTAGAAGGCGGCGTGAAGATGGTCGTCCATCGGTTGCCGCCAAAACCGAGGGCCAATTTAGTTTTTAGGAGGCTGATCTTTCATTGTGCAATCTTCACCTGAGTCGAGTGCTTTGCATTTACGGGCTTTTTCACCGAATGTATAGTGGTAATAGCAAAGTTTAATGCCTGCAGGTACTTGGGTGGGTTCGAATTTAGCACGAGAGTCACGACTGGGGCTACGGGAACGGTGAGAGCTAGAGCTACGGGAACGATCACGGGAGCGTTCACAATTACAATGAGCAGTATTTACACGTGTCGGAAAATTATTAGCTACGAATTCGGTTAGTTTTCTCATTTGCTCAGTCAACAAATTGAGGTGTTGCTGAGTTGCAATGTCAGCTGTACGAGTGTGGACAGCACCTATGGACAGATTGGGTGCAACGGGTGAATAAGCCAGCATGCGGTCAGCCATTTCGCCTATTTTATCTAGATTTTCGGTGGACGCTGCAAGGACAAATTGAGCCTGTTCTGGTAGGCATTGAAGGAACATGGGGCGAAGAAAAGCGTCTTCAATTTTGCCGTCAGCCAAGGTTCGCATCTCGCGTAAGAGCTGTGATGGACGACGATCGCCAAGCTTGAGATCTTTCAGCAGCTTACGGGCATTATGTTCAGGAGAGTCGGCGAATTGATTGATTAGACGTTTTTTTAGGGCTTCGTACTTGTTGGCTTCCGGGGGATGGGTAAAAAAATCACTGACCTGAGAAAGTACAGATGGATCGATACATGCCTGGATGTATGCGTAGCGTAGATCGTCTTGTTCGATTTTATCAATCAGGAAGATAGACTCGGGCTGTCGAAACCAACTTCCAGGATCTTTCTCACTGAACGGCGCGGGCAAAATTAAAGCACGTTGTTGTGCCATCGCAGTTTTTGAATTTACAGAAATCGCACTAGAATCACTATATTCGCAAATCACGTCGAGGTCACCAATTGTAGCATTTTTTGAGCTACGGGTTAACCCCATCGGAAGCCGCGAAAACCGAAAGAAAAATGCAAATTCCGAACGACCGTTTTATTTCGAAAACCGAACTGTATGTATGACGAAGGTGTGTTGATCGAAAGAGAAGAGAGACTGCAAGGAGATCTAATTCCTGCGACCGACGGACTGACTTTTTAGAAACAGATAAAAAAAGAACAAAAAGGTAGAAAGAAAGGAAGGAATGAGTGAGCGAGCGGGAGAGCGAGAGAGAGAGAGAGAGAGAGAGAGAGAGAGAGAGAGAGAGACAAAAGAGAAATTAAGCTGTTTCAGATGCGAATAGACTGAGGGAGTATGACAATAGTGGAAGTTAAAAAATGCAGTTTAAAAAAGGAATCCTGGGTTGCCAAGTCAGGTCGAACAGAATGCAGTGGCAATGAGTCGATTTAGCTAAATTCGTGAATATACATAATATGATACAATAATATACATTAGCAAGGGGAGGATCACCGCAGCATCATAATGTTGGCTCTTTTCTTATCAGAATCGAATTCCAATCATAATTCCACAAAATCATCGGGATATTCCCGCCGTCATTCGCTCTGGCTCTTTCCCTCGTCCCCGTTCCCTTTTCGTCGTCCGTCGCCCGCGTTGCTCTTTTCCGTCGTCCGTTGCCCGCTTCGTTTTTTCCATCGTCCGTGTCGCTTTTTTGGTCGTCTGTTGCCCACGTCGTTTTTCCGTCGTTTGTCGCCCGCGTCGTTTTTTCCGTCGTTCGTCGCCCGCGTCGTTTTTTCCGTCGTTCGTCGCCCGCGTCGTTTTTTCCGTCGTTCGTCGCCCGCGTCGTTTTTTCCGTCGTTCGTCGCCCGCGTCGTTTTTTCCGTCGTCCGCCACCCACATTGCTCTTTCCGTTGTCCGTCGCCCGCGTCGCTCTTTCCATCATCCGCCACTCGCGTCGCTCTTTCTGTCATCCATTGTCCGCGTTGCTCTTTCCGTTGTCTGCCGCCCATGTCACTCGCGTCGCTCTTTCCATTGTCCGTGTCTCCAAAAATCACGCTATCTCCGAAAACATGTCTCGCTGGCTCTCATATTCTTCAGCTAGATTGGATGAGGTGAGCACACGCCACAGCCCTCTTCTATCAAGGAGTTCGACAAAAGTAAAGTTTGAGACTAATTTAAGAAATGCTATCATACAATATTGATGGTAAATAATGAACTTTTCGAGATTGTGCTCAATTTATAGAAATTCAAGTTTCTTGAATTTGATTCTGCGGTTAGTTTTCACATTTGAGTCCTCAAGTGAGCTAAGACCAAATATTTTTCATTTTATCAAAATCCATTCAACCGCTTCCAGGTGAATAAACTTGATTTTGCAAGTCATTTTGGATCAAATAATTGAATTTCTGAAAAATTATAATTTGGCCGTAGTCCTCATAAGTGGCACTTACGAGGGTCAAATTAAAAATTTAAACCCAAAATCAGAATCTAGTACAAATCGTAATTCTATTTACTTATCTCCTCCACTTCCCTCCATTTCGCAGTTACCTGCTAATCATAATTTTGGACAGGGGTGTACAAGTTTCCCAAAGTCACAGAGGTTGGTTTTTACAAATCCCCCCCCCCCCGAGAAGTCAGCACGAAGGTTGAGATCAAATATTCTTTGTTTTTGAGATGGTATTCGAAGATTTGACTTCAAAACCCGATTCAAAGACCCATCAGAGGGAGTCATATCTTAGCATTTGGCGTAACCCCCGCCCCCTTACGTGGCAATCATTTTTGATTCATACCCCTGCTCCCTTACACGCGATAAAATTAATCAAATTTTGATATTGCCAAATTACTTTTGCAGCTTCTGGTTGAACAATCGTATCTTTGAAGATCCACTAAACCTTGCCGTTAATTCGTGGAAACGTTGCTTCAAAGTAAACACATGGAAATGGATTTTCCTCCTTGGAAATTTGAATTTGATGAATTTTTCAAATGGTCAACTGTATGTATTGCGTAATTTCTTGCATCTTATCCTATCTGTCCGATTATAGATTATAAAATTCATCTTTTTCACTAGCCTTGTGTCCCTTTAAATTTTGATGCTGAATTTTTTTTTTTTTACAGTTTTTAGTTGAATGTTCGAAGATTCACAGAGACCGGGCCGTTGATTCGCAGAAGCCCTTCTTCTATACAAACACCGAGCACCAGCAAGTTTTGGATTTTCTCCGTGAAATTTCTGAATTTTCCTAAAATTAACCGTAACCTGGATAATGGCATATGTTGCGATAATTCCGATTTTCATGGGTTCGATTGGTCTATGAATACGGCGGCTGAAATTCAATTATACTTTTATTTCATTTTTGCTTTTTAATTTTTGGAACTTATCTTCTTCCCACTTACCTAGTCTGTTAACAAACTTGACGTGGAACTTCCCTAAGCTTCCTCATTTTTATTACCTTGCTCGGCAAATATTCTATTTTTCTTATTTTCCCTCTCCCAATTCCTTTTGTTAACTAGGATCCGTAAAATTAGTAATGTTATAGTACAGTGATTCAAAAGGGTATCACTTCTTCCCGCGTTACTCGAGTTTAGTTATATTGTGACGTTAGGAGTCTCTTTTCAACAATATTCCATAAAAACGTAAGCGTCATTTTCCTGTACCCTCTCTCACCCATTACAATCCCTTGTTCAGTTTTCTCAGTGAGGTCAAATGAATTTTGCAGGACTCATATTTAAATTTTGGAGGCCAAACTGAGCTTGAAAAAAAAAATCGGTAACTTTTTTAAATCATGCTTGAAAGAAGATTGAAAAAAAAAAGTGATTGCAAGAGGCTCTTCGCCAACCTTAAAATAAAAAAACAAAGAAATTTCCTTCCTCTCGGAAAGTCGGCAATGAAGCATACATCTCTACTCTCGGCAGTCTTGAACAATCGATATATTTTTTTTACATGAAAATTAATTAAGAATCACCGACCTGATCTACCTGACCCTAATAAAAAAAATTAATGAATAAACATAGTAATTGTATATTTTTAAAACAGTCGGAAGAAAAAAATAAATTCCACGTTAATATCCTCAGATTCTGATCTACAAAAAAATGTATGGGAGTACTCTGCTTAGCATAAAAAGTGAGACTGGCTCCACCAGCACTGCCGAAATTGTATTTTGGACCCCATAGTGCTATAATTTTCATCTTAGGGGTAAGCTGACTCTTAACAAATGAACTCGACACTAAAATCCCTAGAAGTGGTTCATTACTTTCAATTTGGGCTCCCTCACCACACGTAACATTTATAAAAATGGAATCGAAATTGTATACAAAATACATAACGGCACCTGATTTTACATTTTTGGTACTCGAGAGGTGGATTTTTGAAAGAGAGAATAAACGATTTTAGGGATTTGAACGTCCTTAAAAATTAGAAGTACTCAGCCTAATTTCATCGTTTTAGACATTACACAGACTCTTTTAAACATACGACTCTCTGTGTGGCTTGAATCTAATTCATTCAGCTTATTACTTTCTTTGTTCGCCTACAAGAAAATGTTTCTCTTAGGCTAACAGTGAGGTTAGAAGATATTTCTTTTGCGAAGATTGGGGAGGGAGAAGGGCACAAAATTGGAGTCGACAAATGAAAAAAGATTTCTGAATCAAGAGGCTGCTTGTTAGGTAAGTCACAAATTTGAGCGTTGACAGTTCAGAAACGGGAGATTTAACCCCGGTACACCCCCGTTTCGATGGCACTGCAGGCCAAAATTCGTGTTCATTTGAACACGAAGCAGGTTGTACATTACGGCGAAATTTACAACGTTGGTAGCAGTCCAACATTGAACTCATTCCGACTTCGCACTCTGTCGCCCTTTACGGAGAATAATGAATTTTGATAACTAGATTGCTGGTGGAGTCAGCGGTGGATGACCGATTGGGGAGAGCTGCGCACCGGGGTCTAATTATTATAATTATACGCGGTCGTGCACTCGGGATTCCCCCCCCCCTAGTTTGATCTTCCTGGCGTTTTTTCATATACTGGAACCGAAGTGGCATCTAGTTTTATGACTGCGACGACGGGTATATTGAAGTCGGACTATTGTAGTGAGTCCGCCTGCAGCGACAGAGGACCTTGAAAACTGTCGAAGGGTGAATTTGAGAATTTACTTTCTTCGAGTCAATTTAGTCTTACGTTCGAGGAGCTGCACTGAGTATTCGTAGGTACGGGTCATTCTTTAGAAAGTGGATATACTATACCACGAAGGTATTACGACATTAATTCGCTATATTTTCAACATTTTTATATTCACTCCCCATAATGCATATATTTTTGACAATAAAATAAGTCATCTGACCAGACCCCGTTTACCCACACCAAAGTGGAAAACTAACACTCATTTTCTTATTCCTCTGGCCTGTCACAGGTCATAGGTATTTATTTCCAGATTCGCGACTGACTTCAAGCACGTACTCTGGAACTAACTTTACACGATTCAAGGACAGAAAAAAGTCAGTAAGTATCTGTGGACAGAAAAACGTGACAGAGAAGTTCTTAAGTATCGTCTCCTGTTTACCTCGTGTCTGCATACTTGTTACAACTAAGCATCGTAAAGAGATGGTGTTTGCAGACTTGATCTTGGTCAGCTGGTAGTGCTATATTATTCATAACTGGTCTTTGAGTTGCCCATGAAAACTACCTAGAAGTCGAACCCTGTATAGTGAATTTGATGTATTTTACTCTGCTCACGCCACCCATTTTCTAGTATTACCAAGTCTAATCGATACGGAACATACAACAATTTTTTTCAAGTGGTATATGGTCTAGTTTCTCTTCGAGTGCAAACATTTTCTCTTATCCAGGAGACCAGAAAGTGTCCTAAACACGTTGTGTCACGAAACGTCACCCATTTTCTATTACTGCCAAGTCAAATCGATACAGAACGAGAATTTTTATCAAGTGGTATATGGTCTAGTTTCTCTTCAAATGCAAACATTTTCTCTTATCCAGGAGACCTACACGTAATCCCTACTTTGAAAATTCATATAAAAAGGTGACCGCAAAGAAGTATGGAAGTAAGGATATTTATAGCACATACTGAATTCGAGTTTTATTTCAGCTCCGATTTGGGCCCAGAAAGTGAAAATTTTGAAGTTCGAACCCAGAATGCCAGAACTGAATTGACTTGAAAAATCTATCGAGTCGAAACAGGGATATTCGAATGGGTGATTACGAATACCGCATCAGTGTTTCGATACGATCCTGATTTCGACTGAAAAAGTCCGATAATTTTACCAATTGGTCAGAAATAGGAATTTTTGGGCTCAAATCGGAACCGGATTAAGAATCTGGTACAAGGACCCGCATGAAACTAACTTCATACAAAAATTCACCGAAGTGTTGCGATACGGGTATCTTGGATTGCTGATTGAGAATACTGCATCAGATTTCTGATCCTATCCTGATTTAAGCTGAAGAAGTTACATAACAGTATCCCAATGGAATTTTTGTGCAATTCATCAGCCCGTAAACCTCTCCCGAAATAAATACTGCTTATCCACATCACTGAAACACTGCTTATCCACATCATTGAAACACAATAACTTTCAGTTTCGCATGTTCAGTATTCGAGGGGTAGGGGTGGAGGAGGACAAAATTCTCAGAGAGCGAAAATTACGGAGAAACGGAATAGAATGCATGTAAAAGCTGACCTATAAGAAGAGCTCAAAACTATTTTTCCCTCTATAAGACCTGCGTTAAAAGTGTGCTGCTTAGAAATATTATTTAACCCCACTCCCCATTTGTGGTGTATCTGAGGTAAATATGGGACAAGTACTTCCAAGCATTTTTACATAGATTCTGATACAGGACAGTGTTTGGTTGAACAATTTTTTCTTTTCCCATAATACTGGAGGTTCTTGAAAATAAAAAAAAATTGGATAGAAGTTCGAATGTTTTAAAAAAATCATCACAAGCTGTATGGGAGGAGATCGTCAATCAATTCTGGCAGTTTCATAAGGGAAAAACGAAATTTGGAAATCATGCGGTTCGAAATAGAATTCTTCGGCTAAAATTTTGCGGTTCAGTAATAAATATCATTCAAAGAATATAGGGCAATATGTGAGGATGCATAAGGAAAGGGATTTTTTGATCGAACATGAAATTTTGCAGGAAAAGCGTTGTAAGTTGAAGCAATTACTTTACGAAATTCGTTTTTCAGGTTTCAAATTACAATCCAAGAAATTGACTTGAATTACATTGAGAATTGTAGGAGACCTGAGAGCATGTTATGACGTCACATCAAGAGTAGTATATCGGTCACGTTAACACACATCGTGGAAGTGTATTTGTCAGGAAAAGAAGTGTACTTGGTTTGAAAACTTGATTTTTCGATTTCCGATGTTCTTTGCTAATTATTGGGTGCTCTTTCACGTGACATTATCAGAAAAATTGGGAAAAAAAAATTCTGAGCTGCTATGAAAAAACGTTGGAAATACGACAAAAAGCGAGAAACGTAAAACATAGTCACATTATGTAATAGATTTTTTTATTTCGTTCAAAATTCGCGTTTTGGACTGATTCCTTTCTGACAGGGCACATTCGAATGCTATCGGCTATCCACTTGTTATTTATTCCGTTACTGTTGCTGTGATGGAAATGTTGCATGTACTTCCTTTATTTTAAACCAATGCACTTAACTCTGTTCCTTTTCAACAACGTTAATCTCATTGCCTTACAAATGTAATATATCTCCCTGATTTTTGAAGTTCGAGGCCATCCGTTCTTGGAGGGAGTTTTCCATAAAATGAGCCGAAAATGTGAAAAACTAAATTTTGGTTGGCAGGTCCTTTTCCCCATGTGCCTCATATGAAAGTTTTTGCGGATAGTATACTCGGCTCCTTCGGAAAATTAGTGAACTGACACACTTCTCAATTAAAGAATCATAATAAATAAAAGGAATAAATTTCAGATTTGAAACCACATGTGATACAATGAGTATGCCTTTCTCTCTCGGCGGCGAAATTTCAAGATGCTTCCCCCGTGATACATTTTGAATGATCCAGTCAAATAGTGTAGGCTTTCTTCTTTTGTTTAAAAACGAGTAATTAAACTATGGACAGAAAATTACATTCAAAAACAACTGCTGCTATGACTAATTGACTATACACTATCATATCAGGTGTATACAAATCCACTAATTTGGTAAAACTGAGGAAACATGCCTTGGTCTCCTTAAGTTTGCACAGAAATGGAAAGTACGCGAAGACGCGGGAGGTCAGATAGTCAAGAACTGAACATTAGCCGAACCGCCGACAAATACAAGCAAGGAAAGGTACCCCCACCAACTACCTTACCTCCTTCCACAATGAATAAACACGCCTTCAGCCTTGAGTTGGCTTGTTAACGTTCTGATGATATCACGTACACTGATGTGATTCCAATATTTGAAAGGCAGTAATTCTGACGAATGAAATTTTTTATTCCTACAGGGTATAAACTGGTTCAGGTTTACATTTTATAGCTACATGTTATGTTCTTTTTTGTCTACATTTGCAGTCTTCATTTCTGTGTACTTCCAAAGTTACACCGTTGCATTTTCTTAAGAACCTGTCCACTCTTCGACTCGTAATTCTAATGGAGGAGGTCGAGTATGAAATCTCTCGGGTTAGCAATAATATGATCTTTGTCATAAATCAACCACTGGGGAGTAAGGTACTGGAGTAAATGGTGGTATGTTCACTGCATGGGGTGGGAGAAAGAGGATGTCTAATGTGTTCACCAACACCATTTGAAATTATTCATACTAAAGGTAAAATTGAAGAAACAAATTTTCAACAAAAAAAAAATATTCCTTCAAACAATACTAAAGGTAATGTCCATACATGCTACTAAATTTAGCTGTCTATTAATTCGGCATCATATACAGTTAAAATTACATGTTGTGGTTCTGGAGTTAGTATGTTAGGACACCACTCTTAACAACTTTCAGCGAACGCCCACTTGTTACCCCAGTTTTCCTCTCAATTTGCTTATTTACCTAAACTAAACTGGGCGAGATCACGAATCTAATGATCTAAACCCCAGTTTTCCTCTCAAGTCGCTTATTTATCGAAACTAAACTAAGCGAGATCACGAATCTAATGATCAAAGATCACCATCTACAGACCATCTAAAAGTTGAAGATCGCAAATTTCGATCACCAGAGCATTTTGAAAGAATAAAAATTTTAGATCACAATTTCATCACTTTCATTTTCGACCACGATATTTCTCATCGTAATGATGTAATTATAATCTTATCTGCCCCTGTAATGCAATAATCCCTCGCAATCTATGCAGAACTGGCTTTGGTAAGAAGCTCATCATGCACTGCCGCGCCACCGTGCAATGTTACGTGTTGACATCAGGAGACTACCTCCCCCTCTTCTTCACCGGGAAAACCATAAATACCCAATTGACATCGAGCAAAGTTCATAAATTCCTATTATCGGTCGACGGATTAAATTACGGTAACGAAATAAGAAAATTCTTGCGTGTAACGCCCTACGTCGCGTTTACAATATGCGAATGAGCAACAGAGAGAAGAGTGTCGCTGACATAACAGCGCGAAAATGTCGAGTAAAAAAAATGAGAGTGGGTGGGAGGGGGCGAGTGCGATGTGCCAGTGACATGCGAGTAGGTGAGGAGGGGCGCAGCAGTAACGGAAAAAACAGGCGAAAAAAATTGTAACTGCGTTTAGCTCCGAATTTCGGAAACGAACGTACTCCGCGAACACCTAGCGCAAGTTATGCACATTTCTCTGCGCCTGTGCCAGATAGCGCGCTGAATTTATTGACTTAATTATCTTTAACGATGATTGAAGGTCATCGTTGACAAGATTAAATCTACAGAAGTCAAATTGACACGATTATCGTCCGCTCTGTCGGTGCGTTATTCGTACGTAACGTGAGCGAAATGAATCATCGCCGAACGTCTGGAAGACGACTTGTGTGTCAATTGCCCGATAATCTAATCAGAGTACCGCTCCGCACAATATAGCGCGATTTAATGACATCGAATCGCGCCGCGGCGCCGTTCAAATAGCACGGCCATTGTCCAGGCGCCAGATCGAGTGACCACCTCTTCCAAGTTGACGCGGTAGACAGCTCGACACTCTGAAGACACGATCGAGTGACTACCGCTCCCAAGTTGATGCGGAAGACAAGCTAGACACACTCTGAAGACATGCAATCAATGTAAAAACATTGCGTACACGAAAATTCAATGCCCTTCTAACTTCACTGGTTAGGGTAGATGGAAATTTTCTTTCTGTTGATTTGAAAATAGCTAAACCAAGAAAGGCGCCCTTTCCTGAAAATGAGTGTTTCGATCAATCCAGGTGCGGATTTTTTGGGATTTTGTACGAGAAAGAGAAGTGCTCACTCCAAACTGCAGCAAGGGCATTCAAAATCAAAAATAAACAAGAGCGAGTAGAAAAAGCGCCTGTATTGAATAATCAATACTAAAAGCAGATCTTCAGAATGCGAAACATAAACTGTGACTGACTAGGACTAAACTAAGCCGATGTCTTGAGCTACAAAACACACAACTGAAAACTAAACTAAACTGATGTCCTATCTGGCTGATCGAAATAGAAAACAGGAGAGTCAAAAGAGTAAGAAGAAGAAGAAAGTAGTTTTGAAAAAAATAAAAATGTAGGAGTGCAGGAGACAAAAGACGTTTGTTAAGACACTCGCATCGTGTAACGCAGAAACTGACTGACCAGGCAGGACACGATTAGATGATTTATAGAGAAACATACATTTAAGAGGAGAGGATCGACGTACAGATAATATGCAATACTTCAAAATGAATGAAACAAGTAACGTAACTGCCGTACAACGCACACGCCGATGCATCTCTCACAATTTTCTCTATGAGGCACGGCGAGGAAGGCTGATGATCTTCCGCAAAATAGGCGGAAAACTACACACTTCACATCACGAATGCCAACATAGTACCAATTCCGATGGAGACAAGAAATAGCAAACGTTGACGAGAGGAAACCAAGAAGACGCTTCTTCAACGCCCGGCCCCTCCCCACCGCTAAATAACCGCATACTGCACGACATTCAGATCAGAAAGATTTTTTCCAATCACTCTTCTCAAGTACACATAGTAGTATCCACATTTCAGAAAATGAGATAAAAATAGCATTTTTTGTTCCATTCTACGTCTGACCAATAATTGTGCTCTCTATAAGAAACGACTTGGTCAGTAAAAGTAGACAGCCCTTTGTCATAGCTGGGCTATTTTGACTGTTCGGCAGATAGCTAAGCCAATCAGGGGAGGGGGAGGGGGAACTTGCATTTTACGGAAACTCTTGATATGTCGACGGTCTACTTCTTTGGTATCACAGCTAAGCCAACCCGGATCGGCATTTTTGGTGTACGTTCACCAATTTTTGTCTGCTGAATTTGATAAACCACAGTAGTGTTACAGTTTCAGATGGGGGAGGTAAATGTATGGTAAAAGATCACATTTTTAGGGTTTTGTGATTTGAATATATTGTAACGAGATGCGCACTGAAAAACGCACAAAAACACGTACTAAGAACTTTTAATGTCACACTAATACAAACGCACGAAAACAGTAGCTAGATCGCTTTGAAAACGCACAGTTTATCGCATATAAAACTAGACTATACAGCATCGGCCAGCGGTCTTCATACATCCCGGCGTTATCGGTGAAACTCCTTATCGCTCTCGTTATCAAACTTCTATTCTGCTGCTCGAAACGGGTCAACCTTTCTTCGCTTAACTCAAGTGTTTGGGAGCGTTCTTCCCCACAATATCCTTTTGAACATATTTTTCATTTACTGAGTTAAGATCATTTGTTCGTTACCAAGAAAGTTGTTATTATTATTATTATTATTATTATTATTATTATTATCACCCTTTATTCATTATTTAGATTTCCACTTAATTTTAATTACAAGGCTCGCATCCTCGGGCAAAGGCTTCCCTCAACCTCGACCATTCTGGTCGGTCGCGTGCCACTCTGTGATAATGTTTAATTATTTCGTCTTCCCATCTCAATTTTTGTTTACCCTTCTTCCTTAGAAACCTATTTTTTACCCTGTAAGTCCATCTTCCCTCTTCTTGCCTTGCCACATGCCCTGCCAAATCCCATTTCTGCCTTTTCGCTGCCCATACAGAATATTTACCCATTACGTTTTTCTTTTTATGGTGCTTATTTTTATTTTATCCATTTTTTTAATACCCATTATGCCTCTCTACATGGCATTTTGTGTGGTCCTCTTTCTTTGTCATCGTCCATGTTTGCGATCCGTAGATAAGTGTCGGTAATACACAGGAGTTCAGGGTGTTACTTTTATTTTTGATTGAGAAAGAGCCTTTCAGTATATGTTTTAGGGACCAAAATTTTTTCCACGCAAGCGCTATCCTTCTGTCCACTTCTTCTTTAGTTCCTTTAATCCACGATATTTTCTGTCCCAAATATATTACATGTTCTGCTACTTTGATTCTTTTCCCGTCTCTTTCTATTTCTATGCTCTTTTCTCCTTTGCCTAGTACAGGCCTGTGCAGAGGGGGGGGGGAGAGGTTCGCCGAGCCCGAGTTTTTTTTGAGAGGCCCGCAAAGGGCCCACCAGTGCTAAAAAAATCTGCTTTTACAAAAAGAGCCCTAAACATTGTTTCCCTTTTCTCCTATTGCTCTTACCTACTTTTTACACCCCCTCCCCCAGGGCCCGGATTTCCTCTGCACGACCCTGGCCTAGTATCTTGGTTTTACTTAAATTCATTGTAAGACCCTTCCCTTTTCCTTTTTCGTTTACTTCCTGAATCATCTCTTTCATTTCGCTTACCGAATCTGCTATTAGTACTACACCGTCTTACCAAGAAAGTACCTTGTATCTAACTTCACCAATGCTAGGACCCTTTTATAACTTTCTTATCTTACCAATCAAATATTTTTTCGTTTATCAAATAGAGGAGTCAGAAAATTTCAAGGGCGTAGATAGTCCGTTATACAAGGTGTCTAACAAATTTGAAAATACAAAATATCGGACGTTCATTGGACTCTCTTCAGGCAATGTAGAGTATGTTGGAGTACTTCGTGTGATATTAACTGATTCAATGTAATTATGCGCAAAAATTGAGTTTTCGATACACAGTGATCGAAGTTGAGTTTTCGACAACATTGCATTATTAATATTATTCCTCATTTTTCAATTTTTACTGTACTTATATTAAAATTATTGAACTTTTGCTGGATTTATTCAGTGGCGGATTTACGTGGGGGAGTCCTCCCAAATTCAAAACAAAAGGAACGTAAAGAAAAGGAAAAAAAGAAGAAGGAAGAAAGAAAGAAAGAAAGAAAGAAATTTTTTGTAATGCTACACTCCTCTCTTCACTTTCATTACATTAAGGAAGTCTGTGAAACGTTTCAAAGAGAGGACAAAAAATGTTCTGCAGTATTTCTCAAGTCCCCCCCCCCCCAAACTTATTCCCTAAATCCGCCCTTGTTTATTGGTACATTTTTCAAAAATCGGACTTTTATTAAACTTATTAGCCCAATAGACACACTGGTTCGTATGAAAGAGGAGGGATCTAAAAACATTTGCCTGACCCTTTACAGCCTCCCCTATAATTTGCCTCACACAACAACTAAAAAAGAAACCTATTTTTCTGCTAGGAGGAAATCCAGACCCTCAGGACCCCTTTATTTACGCCCTTGGAAAACTTTCATTTTGATTAGCAATCTTTGTATATTTGTCAACTACCTTGTATTTAAGAAACGTAACACACTTCAAGACTTTTTTTATTATGCTTAGTCGGGGGCGTCGCAAGCTCTGTCTACGTGTAGGGGAGGGGGGGAGCTTCTGACTGTAGATTAATTTGTTTACTATTAAGTCAAGTACCTTATATTTGAGAAACGTAACGAAGTTCAAGACTTTTGACTATACCTAGTCGGGGGCGTCGCAAGCTCTGTATACGTGTAGGGGGGAGAAGGGTGGAAATAAGTTTAAAACGTAAACTCAGCAAAAAGAAACTGAACGACTTTCATACATTTTCAACTGATGTCCAAACTGCAGAGATGAGCAAAATCAGATAGTAAATTATTAATCTAAAATCTTCAAAAATCACGATTTGAAAATTAGAAAATCATTTTTAGAGGATTCTTATGATTCAAAGACGGATAAATCCAAAACATTGGGGAAATAATTATCTACATGACAAAATCAAATCATTCAAAACCAGGAACATCAAAAACCACTTGTTTTTTTTTAATCTAAAATAAAATAATTTAAAACCAATTGATTTCAACGATTTTTTGGTTTTTCAATTCGTGACTGTATCCATCTCAGTCAAACAGCCGACTAAATGATCAAAAAATAGACAAAAATTTTTTCATAAAACCTCGACAGTTCTAACATTTTGTCGACAGTCGACTGATTTCCAAAATACCAACTAAATAGCTGAAATCGAACGAAAACTTACAAAACAAATGCTGACTGACTCAATTAAAAAGTTTTCCATCCAAGCAAAAAAGCAAGAAAATAAAATTAACGATTTCTTGTTATGCCGATGGATATAGTTCAAAATGCCAATAAGTGGCCCATGTTATCGGAAAATGACGACTTTGAACATTACTTGGGGGGAGAAGGAAGACTGTCACCACGCTCCTACATCTAGTATATTATCATTAGTTTCCTTATTCATAAGAAACTGACGAAACAAAAAAACGAAAGACCAAGCATGGACAAGTTCGCGAACATGAAAAAAGTTCAGGTCGCAGTTCATAAAAAAAACACTCGTTCAAGTTCAGTTCTAAGTTCACTGGAAAAACCGCTCGTATAAGTTCAGTTCAAGTTCACACAGTCTTCAAGTTCATTTTTTTATGTATGTATGGAAGGGCTAGAACGTGTTGTTACATATACATACGACCACTGTTGCCGAATAAACTTGGTGTGGTGGGACGCATGGCGATGCACGAATGCCAAAGTGGCCCCTATAATACCGCACCCCCAGCACCGGAAACTATCCTTTCGGGCATCGCATCAGTGCCGAGGGAAACGCTTTGGGGCCGAGCCCGAGTCCCCATTTCTCCGTGCTGGAACGGTGCGCGCGTCCTGCCAGGGCCACCATGGGGTTCCCTACAGCGTTGCCAACCTATTTTTATAATTATCCCACCTTTTTGGTAAAATACGTAGAAAAAAATCCCTACTGCGTTGAAAAATCCCTTCAGTGGCGCGCGCGGCCGCTTCATTGCATTCTGTGATGTTCTTGCACACTTTCATGTTATTAGGTTTGGCAACACTGTTGCCAGAAACCTATTACAATCCCTTTTTCAACATCTTATTTTGGTATGTTTATTTTAGGTATAAATGCATGGGATAAAAAGAGATGGAAATAACTGTGTTCCGATTCTGATAATGTGCTAGAGAGAGACAGAGAATGTGCTCTTCATTGTGAATTTAGTGCTTTGTCGATTTGAGTGAAGTTATCGAAGTTATTCGTGTATATTTTAATTATCTACAGAGATGTGTTTTTTGGGGATTTTGTTTTTTTTGTTTTAAATTCTGTAAGATGGGGTAAATGGGATTATGGATTAATTTATTGACTGTGAAAGTGTATTTAATGCTGTAAACATATTAGAAAGAGAGGAAACAAAAGTAATGATATGCTCTCTTTATGATATTAATATAGTGACAAGTGAGTAAGAGTGATGGGAGAATAATAGATTTTCATCATTTTTTCAAGGATTGAATTTAACAATTTTTGTTCAAGGATCATAAATTTACTAAATTTTTTTGTAGATTTTCAACGTTCAAATTTATCATTCATCATTCTTCTCTCAACAATTAACATTGTTCATTCAACAAATTAACATTTTTCATGCAGCAATCAAAATTATTGTTTGAATTCAGTCAATATTTAGTTACTATTAGTGTTGCAGATGTGAAACCTCTTGCAGCTTTGAAGCGAAGCAGCTTGTTTATTCAAAATTTCAAATGCTTCTCTTTCACACAATCATTTGCAAATGCCGTGAACTGTTACATTCATACATTGATCTCTGATCTGTCCTTTTGATGCATCTCGATGATTTTTTAGCAAAAAATTGAACAGAACTAACTAAAACGTTGAAGATAAAATAAATTGAACAGATTTTTCTGAATAAATGCTTTCAGTCAGTTGGATGAACTAGAAGAAATAATAATTCAATTTTTATTTTATTAGGATGATCCAAAAACGATTAAATAGAAGCTTGAGGCAGATTTATTGTAAATTGGTATTTAATAAAAACCGGGGTTCCGGCGCAAATGGAAACAGAAAACACAAACTAAAAGATGAACATGAACCATAAAAAGAAAATAGGCGTGCAAGCAACAGCCAACAGCTCACAGCTGTTGAAATTTCATATCACTTTTCACTTCACAATCACTTGTTATCAATATTCCATTTCTATTGTGACTCTACTTGGGTAAAGCTGGCTTAAGTTGAAGAATACAATTATGTGACCAGACTTGGAAGAATTTAGCTCAAGGTGAAAGACATAATGTTTCAGTGCAGCCACTCTCGAACACAATTAAAAATATGATTTATGGATGTTAATAACTGAAAAGAAAATGAGAATGAAAATTTAATTTTTTTCTCTAAATTTTTACTGGGAAAATTCGCGGCAAAAATGAAAATCCCTCCCAATTTTTCAGACCTCGAAAAATCCCTCCAAGGAGGGATAAATCCCTCCGGTTGGCAACCCTGGTTCCCTACTGATCGAGGTCCGCGCTCCTAGAGCGCTCGCCTCGAATTCAGGTCCCCCACAGCCGGACGCGCTGCCGCTTCCTCTTCACTCACCTATCACATGAGACTCTGTCTGCCTGCTCCAGCCCTTGCACTACGGGCGAGTGCCGAATAAACTTACGTGAACGACAAAAAAGTGAAGTTGGAGTTCGGTTTAAGTTCATCAGGAACCTGAATGAGTTCACAGACTTTCAAGTTCGCTAACTGAACTTGTTCACCTGACACGGAGTATACTCTGACTGTGACGGGGAATGGAGTTGCGGCTCCAGGTTGCCCATTCTACGTCATAGCTTGCATGGCAGGAGTTCCCTTCACGTTGAGAGTAGTCCTTCAGGGGCGCAACTAGGGAGCAAACAAGGGTGACATGTCTTCAGGCGACACTTTATCCAAAAGGCGGCAAATCTTCAGAACTGATTTTTCTCAATCAGGAAAGTTAATAAAAAATGATTTTTTCAACTTGGTGGAAAATTTCTTGTTGGGCCAAAGCGGTTTTTCGTTTCACTTGACGACTCTGTAGAGGGAGTTGTGCTGCATGCATCAGCTCCCATGGATTTCCAACTTACAGCTGGACTGCCGAGCTGATTACTCGAAGCCAGGGTTGGACTGTGAGATCAAAAGTGGATTAGTCCGGCTAATCAAGTCAAGCTGGCGTACCGAAAACAGAGTATGCGTACTCATTGTACATCAAGACCAATGTCAGTCTATAGTCTCTCGGTGCTAGGAGTGAACGGACACGTAATTGAAAACAAGTTGAGTCCCAGTTGAGGGATGTTTAAACACGTGTTACCAAGAAAGCGTTGATATCGGGACTGAAAGTGAAAACTGATTGAGTCTGTCTTTTGAGTGTCATGGTCTAAAGGATGCTTCATTCTCGAATTTCTGGGGAACCGTTATCAACATGAGACGTCTGGGGGACTTGGAGCCGTAAACACCCAGACATTACATGCTACTTCGGTGAAGTCGTAACACAGCTCCTTTTTATCGAAAAAGCTGAGCAGGTATTGAATAAGAAACTAATTTTTGCAGCAGTTTTCTACCAGTATGCAATATTACCATGATTTTTAATAGAATGAATCGCAGGTATAAAAAGCCGTATGTCTTATCACTACTGAATCTCTCTGGGGTCTGAAAAGGATAAGAACGACCTCTACTTCCCCTCCAAAATCACTATTTAGCATAATGATTCCTTATCGTTTCGCTCGTCAATTCTCAAATGTTTGCAATTCGCACGGTTCAAATGCCCGAGTCCTCCCATCGCTCGAGTTTTTCATTCGTATTTTTATAAATTTTCGCACTCGAGGATAAAATTGTATATTATGCGTGTACTGCGTGTCAAGTTCGCGTATATTACAGATTCGCACTTAGTTGGCCGAAAATGTATTACAACCTATTATTTTTCTCTGTCATCATCACGTCAGTCGAGTACATTAGAGGTGTACGCCCATTATACGAATATATTTGTATGTTCGGACACCGTGTATTTACGCGTTACCCGAGTCCATCGATGGTTTCTGCACAGCGCGTAAATTATGCTGAATATCGAATTTTTATTGCCGGTTATTGATTCTTAATAGCGGTAACATTTAGTGACGTGTTACGATTTGTTTACGTGCTCACTTTTACTCAGAAGTGAGTAGGCCGTCTACGTACATCGGTACTTCAGCAGTTTCCTTACAGCAAGATGATTTCCTGCTACAGGAGCTCGCCGATGCTCACTCATCCTGCACTTCGGATTCGAGCAGATTGAGCCAATTTTCGGCGAATTCTCGACCTCAAAATCCGATGTTTACGTTTCGAAATTACATCGGCAAAAACAATTTCAACTACACAGTACATACTCTCGTTGTTTATGCTCAATGTCCGCTCTCGCACATTACTAGACGGTAATTGCGGCCCGGCCTGCGGCAATTATCCATCCGGTAACGATGCTCGAACAATTACGCGCGTAATATTTTCGTGACCTGCGATTCGACAGCTGTTCTTAGAACGAGCAAACAGGTGAATCACTCCTTATAGCTGAGAGCTGATTTAGGGACCTGATCACGTATCTTCGGTGCCCACAGTGTTATCACTGAGTTAAATATCACGAGATGGTGCACAACAAACGTGCTACTGATTCTGACATAGCACTGCACAACCCTCTCTACGTATTGATGATAATCGACTGACGAAAACGAGAACATTGTAGGAAACCTAAACCGGTTAATTTGGTCGAGGTGTCATCAGAATCCGAACATGAAGTTTCACTAAGTTTAACGAAGTCGAGCAGGGATCTGGAGCCCGAGAAAATTGACTCCCGGCTCCGCTGATAGCCCGAGCTTCTGCCCAGCTCCGACTCCAGCAAAACGCCGACTCCGGCCCCCTTGGTCTCTCAGGCAATAATGCATCAAGTATGAGCCCCAACTATGGAATGGAGGAACCATCTGCAGGTTTTTTCAGATTTGCACGAGGTGTTCAATCCGGATCACAGGAAGAGAATTCGGAATCCAAAGACGAGTGTGTGTAGAAGGCACATGTATTGACCATTAGTAAAAATAAGCCTTGTTGTGAGTGCTAAAACATATATATAAGCAGTAACTAAAATAGTATCCTGCCTGGCCGATCGAGGCAGGAAAAAAGAACAATAAGTAATGTTTACGTTATACTTTGAATGATCCGTATGTGCACGTACCCTATGGGTCATGCTAGAAGAACTTCGTGATCTTTTTCTCTCTGTATTTATATATGTAATAAACGTCTTGCTGGCAACACCGTGCTAAAAGGTGTAAATTCTATTTTTTATTTTTTTTTATTTTCTTTTTTTCTGATCAAGTATAAACATTTTGGTCCTCCGAGCCGGATTTTCGTCGTGATTGTGGTTCTTTTCGTAATTAATTATAATGAGTGACGAAGGCGATAAAATGAGTGGCGGAGAAAGCATCGAAAATAGTAGTCTTGGAACTGAAAGTGAAAAAACTTGTGGCTGATGCAGGTGAGCAAAAACTGCTCGTATTATCAGTGCCAATGATACTTTGGCTGGTATACACGTAATTTGTAATTCTTAATCAGAAGTCGTTGGATTTAAAACCTGCATCCCTTATCTTGATCCAACAAACACTTTTAAAAAGATAAATAAAAAAAGGTTTCTTTAGTTTCTTCAACAGTTTGTAACATTGTCACATTTTTTCTTGTACCTTCGTCTTACCAAGTTCCTTTTGTTATGTTTGAGATTACTAATCGTTTAATTTATTTATTTATACAAAGATACATTTTTAATGAATCAATGATTTTAGTTGACTGATTACTTTCTAAATTTAATCTATCATTTTTGATGAACTGATTATATTGATTTATGCATTACTTTCAATAAGTCAATTTTCATTTAATCAAATAAATGTCTAATTCATCGATTATTTTCAATGAATTGATTATTCTTAATTACTTACTTATTCACAGTTCATCAAATATTTCAAATTATTCGATCATTTTCAATAAATTCATTATTTTCAAATTATTTTTAATTGATTATTTTTGAAGAATCGATTACTTCCAATGAATCAATTATTCTTCCAGTTTTGGAGGAAATCATTGGACACGCTTTCAAGTATGGTGCTCAATGAGTTAGATAAACCAATACAATAAATTTACTATCTCGGTAAAGTACTACGAATATGAATTTCTAAGAAATTTCAACGTCAGAAATTTATCAATTAATGAAATCGTTCGTGCGCATGTGTTAGTTCACGAACATCATTCGAAGCCATTTGTGAGCGTATAATTTTTGTAACTGGTTCGAAAACTTTCTAAGGTCATTAGCCTCGCTAACCAAATAATGTACGTATTGGTCACTCAGCAAACTACATATTACTGACGAGCCATTTGAGATATTCTAAGCGAAAAAGAAAATGCCTACATCGCGTGTCGAAAGCACGTATCGTGCCCGGTCAGCGAGTAAAATATTTCCGGAAAGGAGTCCTTACAACGCGAAGGCGTAGAAATTTTCGAGTGCGTGCAACATCCCCGGGGGTGTACAGAACTACAAGTACAGAGTAACTTTTACCGGAATTTGGGGACAGCTGTCGAGTTAGAATGATGAAATCGACTCCATACTCGATCATAATGCCTCGTGCTTTTACCTGGACAAGGAGGGTATAGTCACCCCCCTGAAGTCTTCAATTACCTACGGCATTTCGAATGCACAGTTAATTTGTCTCACGGGAATGTACCAGGATACCTCCTGTAATGGGATAAATTTGGTTAGAAATTAAGATTTCATGATCGATGTGGCCTTCACTTCTCAAATATGGCTGAGTGAAGCCAATTCATCAACTTGAACCTGATATTGGGAAAGCGGTTGAATCACGCACTCTGGTACGTCTCTAGATTCCTGGACGTCGATTTCTTTAGTGGATATGTTTCGATTCCTGAAAATACGAATGGATCACCAGCTGATAAATCTGTTTGATCTGTTAAACGACCTTGCGATTTTTTGCGCAGAACATTTTCGTATTTACTTCATTATTAGAGTACAGTTTTTTGTCTTCTTCTTCTACAACTGTGGTTCCCATGACTATGTTACACCTCAGATATCGTAAAGTACTGGTAACTTGGGACAGGGGTACAACTTGAGACAGATGTTACATTTTTTGTGTAAGCCGTGGTAACACTGGTTGCGTACCCGCTAACGCTCTACTCAGTATAGAATGCAATCACTTTTTTCTCAGAACGCTAGCGGGCAAGCTAGCGTGTACTCAACCAGTGTTACCGCGGGTTACACAAAAAATGTAACATCTGTCCCAAGTTATCATACTTTACAGTAGGGGTACAACTTGGGACAGATGTTACATTTTTTGTGTAAGCCGTGGTAACACTGGCTGCGTACCCGCTAGCGCTCTACACAGTGTAGAACGCAATCACTTTTCTTCTCAGAGCGCTATAGTCCTTCCACGCTAACGTAAGAAGGATCTGACGTCACAATTTGCCGTAGACGTTTCAACGGCTGTGGGAGTGGGAAAAGGCAGAAATTTACACTGTTCAGGTGAATCAAGCAGGTGTTCCCTTTCACATAATATGTAGTTGTATACGTTCATTTATACAGCATCAAAATATGTATTATTTCATTGAAAATATGCAATTAGTCTCAATTTTTCTTAATTGTTAATGACAATGTAGAACACACAAAATTTTATTCACAGCATTAGCTGCATAGTGCTGCAACGTTTTGTGACGTCAGATCCTTCTTAGAGTGGAAGGAGAAGGACTATAGCGGGTGAGCTAGCGGGTGCTCAATCAGTGTTACCGCGGCTTACAGAAAAAATGTAATATATGTCCCAAGTTATCGTACTTTATGGTGTATACATAGTCGTGGTAGCACTGTATGGTAAGAATACTGTACTCTGTCTTCCTATCGATTCTTGTCGTCTGGTCTGCTTGTCCAATGTTTATGGAGTAATAGTTAGTGTAGGTTGTGTTCTTCGTTCCAATAGGCTGCTGTAGTTTGATCTTTTGTTCAATACCTGTGAACCTGTCCTTACTGTAGAGAATTGGTTGCATTCAGCTCTCATATTGGGATGTAAACTTAAAGCTTCAAGTGTTGGCAGCCCTATATAATATTTGAGTGATCACGTATGATTTACCATAAGCATGTAGCAAACTTCAACTATCATTAAGTCGATTAGAAATTCACATTCAAGAAAATTTGTCCTAAATTTAACTGCATCATCACCAAAAATTTGAATTATGATCAGTTCTACTGGTAGAATAATTTCTACTCATTTCTTTACCCTCCTGAAGACAGCAGTTTTCCTATTTAAAAGAACACGTGATCACTCATTTATTTTCACCCTCAAGGTGATTTTGCAGCGCATTCTAGCGCAGATTTATATCCCAGTTGGCTGCTGTGGTTCTGTCTATTTGTCCAATTACCTTAAAGCTGTTCTTCGTGTACAGAGCGAGTCGTGTACTGCCCTCCAATTGGCGGTTGTGGTCCGATCTTCTGTCCAATATCTATGGAATTGCCCTCAGGGTAGGACGTTGATAGTGTTCAGCCTTCTTATCAGCTACTGTGGTCTGATCTGTTTAGTCAATCTCTACTGGGTTATTAGCGCGCAGAGTGGCTTAAGTTGGTTACTGCGTCAAATGGCTTTGTCCCGTCTTTATTTTATTTCCAATCGATATTGCAGTTTTCTTTTTCTGGTATTCTTTTGCATGGTAATTCGAATTTGTTAAGTTTGTACTGCTATGTTGGAAGGCATCTGAGTGTTTTCCAAACAGCAATTTGTCGTCTTTGAAAATCCGTGATATTTCACGTTCTGTCATTCTGGTTGTTAACGTTGAGCCTATCTTCCCTACAGGGACATACCGATAGGGGGTAGGGCCACCAACCCCCTAGGAATTTTTCACTGAGCAGTTGGGTAAATTTACCATTTCAGTCGGGCGGAGTTGGGACAATCCAACAAATTAAAAGTTCGTTTCTTCATTTCATTTTTCTTCCTTTTGCTTGCTCTGACACTTGGGAATTGAGTTGAAAAGTTGGGAAAATCCAACAAGTCAAAAGGTCATTTTTTGCTTTGATATTTAGGGATTTTGAGTTGAGCCATCAGTTGGGAAAATCCAATAAGTCAATCAAAAGACGTTGTTGTTGTTTTTTTTTTGTGCTTTCTTTGACACTAGGAAACTGAGTTGAAAAGTTGGGAAAATCCCACAAGTCAGAAGGTTTTTTTTGCTTTGATATTTAGGAATTTTGAGTTGAGTCATCAGTTGGAAAAATCCAATAAGTACATCAAGTTCTTTGTTTTTTTTTTTGTTTTGTTTTGATGCTTTGATACCTAGAAATTTTGAGTTGAGTCAGTTGGGACTTTCACACGTTTTGCCCCCCCCCCCTCCTCCTCCTAGGAAAAACTCTTCGGAACGTCCCTGCTTCCCTATGTGAATCTGGTTCTCTGGTTTCAGTGTTCACAGTCGAGTCGGTGGACTTCATTGTAATTATTTTTGTCTATTGTCCATGTGCTGTCATTGCTCCTTTGTTCGTTCACTGATCGCTTGTTTCTTAGGCTAAGTTTTATGCTTTATTGGTTGGAACTCTTTAGTATTTTTGTTTTCCTACATATTACAGTAGACGCCGCTTATTAGAACCACTTCGGGACCATAGCAAATTGGTTCCAATAACCGAATGGTTCAATTACCCGAAGTACAAAAAAAAAAGTTCGGTTTATACATGAAATTAGAGTACAGTACATTATTACACATTAGTACTCGCAAGTACACGTCAGGTAGGTTTAATAAATTTGTCGAGGGTCGACTGCGTTTTACATTCCTCTAAAATATTACAAATAAATTGCTCGTACTTAAAGTGTTGTTCGAACCCTTCTTCGTCAGCTCGTCTCTGAACTCCTCTCCTGAGCACAGCAAGTGCTGCGCAGTCATTTCTCGTGCTGTTGGCGGTTGCTCATCATCGGTGTCACTATCATGATCTTCCCCTTGTTGGACTGAATCCTGTTTATCGGTTGAGAACGTAGCAAGTGCTGCATCACAAATTTCCTCTTCAGTGAGAGTTGCTGTAGTTTGAAGATTTGTATCGATGTTGATCCATTCGTCATATTCATTATCTGAGAGATCTGCTGGTTTTTCAGGGCTTGGTAATTCCTCTTCTTCTTCAGAATGAGTAAATCCACCATGCCGGAAACAGTTTCGTATTGTTACATCTGTCACTAGGTTCCAGGCGTCATTAGCAAAATGCAGAGCGTCCAGAACAGTAATTTTTAGAATTAAAAATACTGTACTGTACTGTTGGAAATTTATTCAGGTTTTAACCTCACGTGCACGTCAACGTGGTACAATTAAACGAAATGTTGGTTCTATTAAACGCTTGATTTTATATGTAAAAGAATACATCCGTTCCGTTCCTACAGGTTTTGGTTCTAATAGGCGAATGGTTCAATTATCCGTGGTTCAAATATGCGGCGTCTACTGTATATTACTGCTCCTGAGTATTTTCCCCTTCCCTCAGTGTTTTTAGCCACTCTGTTATTCTGTTTATTACCGTGCCTACAATTAGGGTGGAGCTTGTTAGAAGCGATTTGTTTTATTAGTTGTCAAAGAACTGGACACTGATGATGGAGTAAAATCTAAGGAGGTTCTGCAAAGAACCTACAACTGAAAGAGGAAAGGATCTTTAACTTGTTCTCCCATTCACTTATACCTCGAAGAAAATATGGACCCAGGGACCTTGATATTGTAACGTACATAAGAGGGTTGCTATAGGTTCACAAATTCGTGAAAATGATGTCCAGTCCAGTCGTTCGGTCAGCTCATAAATTGATCCCCCGGATAATCGCATAAGCTTCTGGTGTTTCTCACGACTGTTATGTGGAAATTCAGCAAAATTTATACAAATATCTGATCAAGAATCGGCATGTGTATGTGCGCGTGTTCGTGTAAGAATAAGAGATAAAAAAGAGATTCTTTTCTGGCTGTGTATCACACGAATATACAAACAGTAGTTGAACGTATAATCTATTTAAAACAGAACGGAGGTATCTGGTGATGTACACGATATTACGTTACAAATATCGTTTCGTACACCGCAACGTATAATTATTAACTATTTAGTTCAGTTGACCTAATTGACTTAAATTTATGTCTCCTGCTTACTCGACGTCTACATTTAAAAGCTCTCGTTTCTTTGCCGTCAACCGAATGCGAGATTCTTGACGATTTCGACTTCAGCGAAATTTGATTTCCCGAACCGAGGGTGCAAATTGAATCCTCACACACAGTTGCTCGTAGTACCGGATTTTCTTCATCCCGAGTTATGATGAACTAGTCGGACACGGCGTCGTTTTAAACTTGTTTTCCACCATCAGTGTGATAATACGAATGTATAGTATTCGAGAAACGGGATGCATTATTCATGTTCAAAATTCATAAACCTACTGGTTGATGGTAATTTACATTTGTAATTCCTTTCTCCTATATAAAATGTGCGGCATACTAACGTGTAGCCAGAACCGATCACAGAAAAGTAAACAATCGAGTACCACGTAGCTCGGTATCGCTGTACAGACGTTTCTCAAAATTAGCTCATCATTTATATGTTTCAATGATGGCCGGTGTGGTAACTGCTACGTTAGTGTAGCACTCGAAATGAGGGATTCAGGACTTGGCAGTTGGACATTTGCTGGATAGGCCGTCACTCAAATGAGTCCCAAGGAGCATCAGATTCGGAAGGACACTTGCTGGATAAGCGTCATTCGGGCTGGTCCAACTGAGCACCAACATTGTTTGAAGACTCGCGAATAGTCTGCTAAGACTTATTTACATCAACTTAGGACTTCTCAAAACTTCACTAGACCAACTTACGATTCATTTAAGACCTGTAATACTCACCAAGACACTTTAAGACACAATTAAAGTATATTCAAGTTATTTTAAAATCGGAGGAGACTTTCGAAACTATTACAACTATGATATACAGCCGCTTTAAACGGTTTTATAACGACCCAGTTTAGAGCACGTAAAAGCTCACTGAGATTCACTCAGAAAAAGCATTTTAAAATTCACAAAGCCCTGTATATAGCTAGGTTGAGATTCGTTAAGAAACCTTTCAAAAAACTCAGTATCCTCAAGACGTCATAAAACTTGCTACGAGTAAGCGAAGACTCGTTAAGAGATGGCAAAACTATACATTCGAACTTGTCCAGATATAAGTCATGATCACCAAGAATCGCTAAGATCTTGTTCAGATTCGTTAAAGCTTTGTTGAGACTCGTTAGATCTGCTCAAAATTCTTTCAAGACGACAAGTTTTTTCAACGCTGTTAAGAATCGTTAAGACTGATCGAGTTCCATGTTGATCAACCCTCCAAGATATGTTCAAACTTGTCAAGACAATGTTAATACTTGTTTGCACCAAACTGTTACAAATCTTCGAAATTTCATCACGAACTCGGGCGACTAGGATTTTTCAAATGCATTACAGAATTTGGGGATATTCTCGATGATTTCAATAGTTTGAGAATTTAATAGCTCAATTACAAAACACGGCTCAGAAATAAATCATAAATAAATAAATTATGACTGAAAATTCTGGAATTTTGTGAAGCGCTTGAAAACTCCGTAGTTTGAGGAGAAATCCCCACGTTTGGCAACCTCTCTTGGGTCACTGATTTTAAATACACCATCCGATTTTCGACCCGATACCAATTCGGACATAAAGCTCAAATTCTGAAACATGAACTTTGATTTCAGGGAATGCACTTAATTTAATATAAAATCTAAAAGACGTTCAACCAATTTTCAAATTTTAAATTTGAACGTATAGAAAATAGAACAGAAATTGGAATTGTTTGAGGCACTGATTTTGAACATTCCATCAAAATTTGCATTCGGCTCCAATTTGGCTTTCCAAATTCCAAATGTCAGACTTGAAATAGATGAAACTGACTTAACTTAGAAAATTGAATAAAAGTCAAAATAGATCCAATTCCATTCGGACATAAAGCTTAAATTTTGAATTGTGAAATTTGATTTTAAGGATCAAATGAAATCAGCTAAACAGTATCTATTAGACGTTTCTCTAAATTTCGAATTTAAAGTGGAAACGTACAGAAAACCCGGTCAAAATTGGAGTTGCTTGGGTCGCTAAATTCGGATAATCTATCAGATCTAGGTGCAGTTCCAATCTGAGCCGCCAACAACCAGATTTCGGACTGCAATAAGTAAAATTCGACTTTTACAAGGAAAATACACAAAATTCGCTCAGGACTCGTTAAGACAGCTTTGAGACTTGCTAAGACCTTCTGAAACCCGTTTAAGACTCGTTCGGGTTTTCATAATTTTTGGCCCAGACTAACTAGTGAGCAAGGGAGTAGAAACGTGTCTCCTGCAGAGACACGTAGTGTAACATTTCCTTATAAAAAAAATGTCTATACCCATTTCGGGTATTAACAACACGCAGCAACAACACGACTGCTGAGGTGCTGACTGTAGTCATGCAGGGCGCAACAAAGATCAAGATCAATGAGCACATGGCTGGAAGAACTTTATACGCTTTCGTACCCTAATAAAAACACTGAACCGAATTGTCACCATGAAGAGCTAAAGAACTGTAAGCTCAACTGAACTGGAAATGAGAACCCCGACGTCTCTGAGGTAATGCTCGAACGCGTGCTGGCTTTGTGTCGAGAGGAGCGTTTCAAGGGGGCGCGTCGAGGAGGGCATTACGGTTTTCCCTCAAGTTTACCCCTGGCTGGAAGAAATAAATTTCTATGGAAATGTATAAACACGATTTTCGCTCAAGTATACTCACTAGTATGATGGCATAGTAACAGGGGCGTTACGGGGACCGTTCCGGAGGTTCGTTACGGGGGAAGCGTTACGGTTTCCGCTCAAGTATACCCAGTAGTAAAAGCATATAAAATGCTACAATCTAAATCGAGAGTTCTTGAGTCGCTGTTTTCGAGAACCGAATGGAATCTGACAGAAATCCAATGGAACATTTGAAATTAGTATTCTTCAAAAACCCAATTTTGATCATTTATTTTATTTTACAAGTCATCTCAATTCGGTCACTATTTCGATATCTTGTCCGATTTCTCAAGTCGATCCAATTTCATTTCTTCCCCTAGAGCTAGTCCAGGCCAGATTGGGGATCTGATATGACATCAGCAGCCCAGGAATCCCTGAGTAGATACTTCATTCGATTTTCAACCAGACCAGTTTTGCCTACTTCAAATCTGAAGCTGAGATTTTGTGGTCCAAATCTACTTCAAATGTGAAGCTGAGGTTTTATAACCCAAACATCTGTTGAAATACTTGGAATCAACAACCAAAAACCGTTATTTCGGTGGTTCACTCGATATTAGAAGTTCAAAAATTGGCGGTACACCATGTCCCTCTTTGAGAGACATTTTTACTGGACCTTTCTAATTCCGGCTTCGCTTTAAAAAATACTAAGGGGAGGTCTCCTTCAAAATATTGAAAAACTTTTTCTCAAAATTTTGTTTTCTTATTCTAAAATTGCCGTATTTTTTCCATTTTCCAAACGATCAGGCGGGTTCCCTGTTTGCAATACTTTCCAAAGTGAGCGCAGCATGATGTGCGCTCGAAAACCACCCTCCCAGTTTTCCGACTTAAGATACCCTTTTTCGAGCAGCATCGCTATTACTATAAAACATTAAAATAACATGGATCTGAAACACTGGAATCGACCATTTTCAGGGAAACCGGAGCCCAGAAAAATTTATTCGCTGGAACCAACCAGAGTGAATATTAGAATCGTACTAGAGCCAATTTTTGGCCCAACTTTGGCCCCGGCTTTTTAAATTTCCGTTCTCTTCGCCCCTCGACCTCCCTTCTCACCATTCCAACCTACCCCTTAAAAACAACCAGTCCGAAGCAAACACTACATTTTCAATGGAGTCGGAGCCAGTGAAATTTTTTTGCCGCAGCAGGAACTACATAGAAATTATTTGCCGAAGCCAGAGGCCATTAAAAATTATTCGTCGAAGCCGGAGCCAATCTCAAGAACTATAACTGAAGCCAAGACCATTTCGGAGTGGATCCAGTTTCGATGCCTGATGGCGGGTCCGCGTAAAATAAAAATCTTTTCTAGGTAACTGAGGTAACGAAAGCACACTGATTCGAAAAAACTGTTGTCTTATATTCTAAAGGGTATGGAAATCTACGAAGAGACAGGACGAGGCTTCTAGTCGACTTCAATGCTTTTGCAAGAAATCTGAAAGAAGGATCTTTTCAATAGCACAACACAGCAGCATAAAAAACAATAGGATGAGATTATATGATTTCGGCTCTATTTTGAATGCTGGATACGATGGCGTTAACCATTTTTTTCAAGAACCTCTAGTTTTCAATAATCAAAATTAAAATTTTATCAAATTTTTCTCGCTTTATTCCTTTTTGTCGTATACGAATAACTACACTGATACGGATAACAATACTGAACGTGCATAGTTGTTTGATCAGTGGTATCATCTTGATGATACTAAAATTCGCATTTGAGATGAAAGATAAGGGGAAAAAATGAACTATAATCCGAAAATTCACATCGGCATTAAATTCCTCGTTGAAAATACTTATAGAATCATATGTTATCATGACAAAATGCCACACTGTTGTGCAATGTAGTCATAAAATCTGGCTGGTTGGCAGGGCAGCTACATGCAAGTCTTTGGCTGCATCTTCTGCTCCTAAAATTGCCCAGGTAGGCAATCCATCTACATTTTCCTTAGCAGCGAAGGGGTTACGGGTTTACCACCAGGAGATATGAAAATCTGGAAAACTGTTCAACTAGTATTCTAGTGATACAAAGTTGAAACCAGTTTTCAAAAATATCAAACCGCTTATGAAATTTTCATAGAACTACGTTCGAATCTGTCAATTTCTTCGGAAGCTAGAACAGCAGTGAAGGGGATAGACCCTCCCATCTGGTTCCAAAAAAGGACTTTCCCGGGTCAATTTATTATGAGTTTCAAAAAATTCACGCTTTTTTGTTTTCTAAATAATTTTTTAAACTATCCCTTCCATTTCGGATTTTTATATACACGCCTCTCTAAAACAGCGATTCAATAGGATATCATCTCATTAAAAATATTTATGGTCAATATCGAAGAAAAAGGCCTCAATATTGTTCGCATTAACGGATGACCTATTTTCGAATGGGATGCTGCTTTCTAGATTTTTCTCGTGTTTAAAACGTAATTATTATGCGAAAGATTATACACTCGGTACTTATACTTTATCATCAACGTTTTAAAACGTTTCAAAACCTTCTCTCTCAGACGCTTCAAATTCGCTATTACCATTATTCCGGCGAATGTTTATTATCAGTACGACCCCTAAATGACTTTTCACACTTTACGCCAATTTACACAAAATTCCTTCTCAGCTCTCAGCAAAGTTTGCATACGTGTGAGCGATGCTACCTCGACTTTTGTTCATGGTGCGAACCTACCTCGCATTTCGATGAAAATACACTTGAGAACCTGACACAACTTTCACCTTGGAAACTTAGTAGCTTGGCTACAAAAGCCAAATAACACCAAAAACTCACATAGAGAAACGTAAAAACTGATGAATATAACAAGACGTGACTACTTTCTTCATTCGCAAATTCAAAGTTCAGCAAACATGGCCAAGTTAGCAGCCCTCGAAGACATCTAGTTCTCAATTAGATTGCCAAACTTGAACGGAATTCGAGTTGCTGAAGCCACCAGCTTATGATTTCATCGAAATAACCGAATTCCCCCGACACTGGGCGAGTTTTTGAAAACCAACGAACTAAGTTACTTTCCGACACAGTACGTTCGCTTTCTCTGGGCACCTTTTCTCTGTTTCTAGCTATATCTCAATTTAGCCACAAACGTATCAATCTTTCAGCCGGATCGATTATTTGTTTTTCGAAAATCAATAATCGCAGACTTCGTCTTCCAAAATTGGTACGAGTGAAAGACGCAGCACGTATACTCGCAGACGCCCGCGGCTAATTTATTTATTGAATCCGACGCTGAGTATACAGCCCGCGAAACATCATCAAGAATAATAAATAATTATCAATATTTATAGATTAGTACGAGCCAAGTAAGTGTTAAACATCACACGTCACAGAGATAACGATTTGGCCTTCAGAATGCGTTGGGGCGAATAATGGCAAATACTGAACGTGCGATATCGACAGAATTCATTCGACTCATCGGGAAACTCGAAGAAAATACAACGGAAGAACAAAGGGGAGCACGCCCCGCAGTCCCTCCCCCCCCCCCAACACAGGAAGTTCTGAACGTGTGTTTTCACCCACGTCTGTAGTGGGCATCGAAAATGTAAACGAAGAAATTAAACATCGCGTACGAAAATTAGATTGGGAAAATTGAGAGGGGTAACTTGGAAATCTCTCCTTGGCCATCCTTCAAAACGACTCCTGAGTTTTCACCCCGCATGACCGAAAAATCACTCGTGAAGGTGGAAGTGCGTGCAATGTTATTATTTTTGCTTTCTTCATCGTGACGCCTTCATTGCCTTCGGATTAAGTTTTTGCGGCTCCGTCAAATTTCTAACTTTCTTCGCGCGAATCTTATTTCTGGCACATCTAATTCAAGCGCGATTCTGGTGATATTTTCATACCTTATAAATTCCTCGTCGCCTGAGCAGTCTCGGTACTTCAAATTTGGCGTAGTTACACGATCTAACTGCACTGCACTTTCGACAACGTGTTCACCTTGAATTTTGATGGAACTTGGCTGAACATCTATTTACCTTTCCTCTTCGCTCCTTCCTCGCGATTCAATTTCGCAAATATTCAGTGCCAGGCGAGTCCAGAGGACCACCTATATATGTACAATTCTAGGTACATACTTTTAACAGATTCCAAAAAATTAATATCGGGATTTATTGGGATTTGTAAGATAAAAGTGTTTAGTCCGAACTGCAGCGAGGGTGAAATTAAGGAAACGTTTGTTTGTAGAAAAGGCGCCTGTATTAAAACGATCGAATTGAAAAAGTACAAGTAAGTCTTAATGCAAGAGCTAAAATGCATAAACTGTGACAAAGCTGTAACTGAACGACGAGTATAACCGCTATTTTGAGCTACAAAACATGAAACTAAAAACTAAAACGAAACTAATGTCGAACCTCGCCGATCGCCGAAAAAAGGAGAATAAGTCAAGAGGAGAAGAAGAAGAAGAAGAACGTGATACTGAAAAATCACGCACCGGATGTAAGTGCAGAAATGCAGGAGACAAAAGATGTTCGTGAGATGGCATCATGTTACGCAGGAAATGGCCAAACAGGACGATTTATACAAAAACTGCAGCAGCCCCTCTACATCTACGACAGACAGAAGACCCCGGAGAACGCAAACCCACTCCACGAAGACCAGTGAGCGCCGAGCCAGCCGCCTTCCCTCAGCACCCTCAGCATTCCCACAGATCAGGAAGAAAGGGGACTTCGGGCAGAGTTGCGTGTAATTTCGAATTTTGAGTCGACGATGGCCAAAAGGGATGAATACCATATTTCTAACACCCCAGGATCCGCCGAAAGGGGCAGAGGCAAACGAATACTTTTATACATTATAGAGATTAGAGAATGAAATGAAATTAGCTTTAATCGAGGGAAACTCTAGACAATCTTAATATACAAACCTAAACAGCTTTAATACAAACTTTAGTCCTTCTTCGCCCATCTTGGGCATAAGCCTTTACCACCCTAGCCCACCTGCCGCGAACCTTGCATCTTTCCCCAAGCTACTTCACCATACTGTATTATCTCCTCCCATCTTTCTGCTCCATATGGCGTCCTTTCTCAAACCCTTCTTTCCCATCTATCCTCTTCGTTTCTTTTTATATGTCCAGCATACTTCATTTTGAGTCTCTCTATCGTATATTTAAAGTTGTTTGTTCCCGATTTACAGACTACAGCCCTATACGGAACACTAAGTATAACAAAAATTTGGACAAAATGGCTGTAAACTTCATTTTTATACTTTATAGCTCGCTGGTTCCTAATCCGGTCTCGAATCCTCATACCATCAACAGGTTCTTTGCAAATGGCCTTTGAAGCAATCAAAATGCCTTTTTTTCCCGGTGTTTTCATGTCAATTTCGAACTCATTAAATGTTAGAAAATAACCAAGGGCTGGTAATTCAATTTGTCAGGTGAATTTCGAAACTAATGGCTTTCAAATTCGGATGCAGACTTTCTTCGCGTTAACATGGCCTTTGAATGGCCAGAACAGCCGAATTTCACTCGTCTGATATCACTAAGAAAACCGTGTTTTTGGATCAATTTTTCACTTAATCCAAATGCAGGTCCGGCGCTAGAAATTTTGTCGCCCCGGGCAAAGGAGGAACATTTGCCGCCTCTGGCAAAAGAAACGAGGCACCAATCATGCTTTCGCGATTTTTTTTTTTAATGGGCCATAATACCATGATAATTGATGAAATGCTGCCCCGGGCAAGGACCCGCTTTTCCCGTGCCTAGCGCCGGGCCTGTCCAAATGTGACCTGGAAATTTTGATGCAGACCTTCTTATATCTAGAAAATGATCTTCAAAAAACAAAACAGCAGGATATTGACTGACCCAGCAGGGTACTGACTTACAAAATAGTTCTTTTCTATTCTTAAGACTTTTCGAAACATCCTTCTTTGAACATGTTACACACTCATTCCACCGTATCTGAGATATCTAAGAACTCTTTCCGAGTGGTTCAAGATCAATGGCATGGATAGAAATTTACAGAGACAAGGGATAGGGGTGTTTTGGAATTCAAGACCCTCCAAGAGTTCATTCTAACGCTTCCAAATATGGTCGCGACTCTTCCTGGCGTATCTAGATAGGATAATACATCTTTACATTACAGCAGGTTTTAAGGGGGATGTGAAGGATAACCCCCCCCCCTCCCTCCCCACCGTTCAAAATATAACTTTTTAATAAAGAATTTTCGAAAAATTAAAGAAATGTTCCTCCCTTTGCTCGCAAATGAGTACTTTCTATCATTTCAAGGGTCAACGCCCTTACAGCCGTCCCCTCAGAATATTGGAACTGAATGTGCTTAGAATCATAAAAATCATGGTTTACGATAACCAAAAGTTCAGGATGTAAAATCAAAAAGCTAACGAAAATCAGTCAAAATCATAATATAAAGAATAAAAATATCTAAATGATCACAAGATCACCAACTTTTTTATGACATAACATTTTTCCTCTTCAGGGTGTCTACTAGAACTGATAAGTAAAAACAAAAGATGACTTTAGACTATCTTAACCAAATTTTTTAGTAGCTTCAAAAATATTTTTTCTCGTTCCGATCGCTTACTTTTCTGTTGCTTCCTTACTTTATGTTGTACTTGAAACATCACTCCTGTTCTTTCTTTCTGTTTCATTTATACTCGCTGACTATTTACTCATTAGCTGATGCCTATACAATAAACTTATGTTATTTTGGCAGTTTTTTGTTTCAATTATTTAATAGAATACGAATTTTTTTAAACTGAATCTAAGATTTTCTCAATATCACTGGATTCACAATGCTGCCCATCTCTGATCTGAGACCCCACAGGTCGTTTTTCGACTGGTAAAAGACCAATGACGTAGACAAGGATTCGTCGTCGACGGGAGGGGGGAGGGGGCTATTTTGGAACTATCGAGACATCAACACACAAAGTGCCTTTTTGAAAGCCAATGGACGAAGAGAGATCTATCCCCCTGGCCCCCTTTCTCCTCTACACATATACCATTGTTCTGGACTACCCCTATTATTTTTCTGGACTCGTACAAGACTGTTCTAGGCTAGGTTGAAATGAGAATCGTCTGAAGACCAGGGATCCTCAAACAATGTGGAACACGTCCCGGGTGATAGCAATCACTGTTTTACTTTATTGTTTGGCTTGTAGTGCGTGACTTAACTCGAACTTCTCCCACTTGAACCGATTATTCTATCTCCTTCATTTCTTTTGTCACATTACTTCCCTCAGCATGTGTCGACTGTTTCTATGAGGCCTTCACTCATTCAGCTTAACCTTGATCAGGTCAATTTTGAATCCAGTTCATCGTTCATTGGTCAGGATCTACTTATTTCTGATACGCAGCATCTCCCCTTCCACTGAATCGGTAAATCTTCAATTTTAAAAAATTTACAGGAACAAACGGAAGAAAATATAAGTACATCCCCTCTCCCTCAAAAAATGCCGACCAGTAGGAAAAACTGAAAAGAAGACTTTCTTTCTTCCTTCTTCTCCAATTGTTCATTTCGAAAATGTTCTTTCATTGACAAAATTAGACTCTTAGTTGGCAAAAGTACAAAACTGATAAATGTTTTGTTTCAAGTAGAATCGCCTCATACCTCTTCGAGCCCCCCCCCCCCCCTCGGTCCAAAACGCCGGCCAAGTATATCCTTGAGATACATACTTTCCCTAAATTTGAGATGGCACAAGACAATTTTTGATGGATGTTGGATGATGTGCGAGAAAAAAGATTGAGCACCCCTCCCCGCTGGTCTAGATTTGTTCAACATTCTACAAAACTCGCTTATAAGACCATTTTAAAGGTTTGTTCAGGGCTCTTCAAGATTCGCTATGACCCTTTCAATATTAGTTCAGCACTCTAGAAGACTCGCCAAGACCCTTTCAATACTTCTTTAGACCCCTTTGCAATTCGTTTAGACACTAGAACAGAATTGAGAGAGTATTGAAGAAATCTCGAAGAGTTTTACCGAGGCTAACACTCGTCTGGACAAGTCTTAAACGAAGTTTGGGCACGTCTCAAAGAGTCTCGAAAAGTCTAAATCGAGCTTAGAATTTTAAAATAGCTTCAATCAATTCTATTCAAACCTGAAACAGTCTTCAATTAAATTGGAAGAGCCACGTAGTTAGTCTAAAATAAGTATCAGTCTTGAAAGTAGTCTAAAATACGTCTGAAAGAGTATTCAATAAGTTTGAAGAGTCTTCAACAATTAGCGTGAAAGTCTTGAAAAAGTTTTGAAGAGTCTAGCACAAGTTAGAAAAAGCCTCACAGAATTTCAAATTAGAGTAGTGAGCAAGTCTGAAGATGGGTCAAGCCATCTTAATCAATCCCAGCAGCCAGTATAGTCTCACAAGGTTTCAAATCTGCACTAGTCTTTTAGGCAACTGCGAATACCCCTTAAAGACGGTCTAAATCACGCCTGGAAGAATCCTAAAGAAAACTTTAGGATTTAAGAGAGCTCTTAGTACATAGTATGTAAAATCACAACAAATAGTCTTAAAGAGCATTTAACTCGTCTGTGAACGAGGCTGACACAATTCTAGAAGTTAGGAAAAGTCTAGACGTTTCCAGCAAATCTGGAGCTTTGTCAACTAACATGTAAGGGCCAAAACTTTTATTTATTTATTTTTGTTTGTCTAGTCGAAACTTGGGAACAATTCAAACTTTGGCCTCGAGGCATACGTTTTTGCTTGCCAAGATTTGTGGGTGAAGTTTTGCAAGTCCGCCATTATTTTACCAACAAAATTCTCAAATGCCTCCTCTTTCTCCAAGAGAACTTTCTACTAAATGCTACCAACAGAGTTAAAAAGCTATGCATACTAATTTCAAGGTCAGCTTTGGATTCATCACAGAAAAATCGGACTAGTAACCTCGCACCGTGTTTTCGAGTTGATGAGATGCCAACTTCCGTCTTTTTAACTGTTAAGGACTGCTTTCGACGCGAAGAATGCATTTGTCTAAATTTGAAAGCCAGATTCGAAATCAAACACTGATCCACAAGCTCATTACTATTTTTCACTAGTTCGAAAACAGCTTCCAAATAGCCTGAAAAACTTTTATAAAAGGACCTTATTGGGCATTTCGCCGGCAATTTCGATTATAGAGGAACCATCGATGCTACAGAAAATTCCAGGCCGGATTCGGGATCCTAGTTTTTAAGTGACAGAAAACTGAGTAAAACAGAACCCCAATTTTGTTGCCTAATGATGCTGAAACGCGGTCAGTCTAGTTACATTGAATTAATGGCTTGTTTTGGCCGAAAATCATGGGCGCAATAAACATTTTTGCAAAAACGGTTTAAATCTGCTACGCATGCCTTCATGTATGTATACGCAGTACAGACAGACGCAACACAAGAAAAAGAAGATTCGACGGCGGCGCCTGTTTTATTTTTCGAGTTCCGTTGACGTGACATTGGCTGGAACCCATTACACGTGTTCGAGAGAGAATTTTTTTCTGTTTTTAAAAAGTACACATGTATTTTTCGATGTTTTGTTTCCTTCAAAATCAAAACGCTGAATATTTGAAATGACCCGAGTCTAGTTTCGACGGTAGTGGGAGTGCGATGTGCTGTTGATTTCATTCACTGTTTGGTGCGTCTCCTAAAACTAGGCAAAAGAAAATCAGCGTGAATGTCTAATTATGTCATGATGGATGAATTATTAAGGTCGCGAAATTGGCCATCTTCCGGAGCGATGTTTAATCTCGCAGGAAGAACCCGAGAAAAATAACACGTGACACGTGGTCAGGATCTGGGAAAATGAGTGCCTACTCCGTTCCGAAATGCATCCATCGATACTCATGATTCAACATACAAGTTTCCAAGTTTTTTGACGCATCCCTGAATTCACATCCCATGGGATTCGGAAAAAAGTGGTCACCACAGGAGAAGTCGCAGCATGCAGCTACGGAAGTAATCCAGATGCAGGCTCTATGCATCCGTTTTTCTAGCAAAGGTGCCACTCAGTGCGCCTGTAGGCAAGACTTAAGAAACAGAGATCCAGCCGGGGGGGGGGGGACATAAATGTCCCTTTCTAAACTTTTTCTCAACAGCCTCTTAACCGTAAGTCATACTAAGTGTACGCGGCTAAATTATTCTACGCTAAGTCTCACATAAGAATGGTCTCTTGCAATTTTTTTATACCTGTCTTTAACACCCTGAAAACGGAAAATCAAAAAACAACATTCTAACAGGCCTTACGAAGCAAAACCAAGGTAGGCCAGCAGTTATGCGACGGGGGAGCGCATGGGAGTGAGATGGAAAGTGAGTGCGAAGTGTATATGTGGAGCTGGGGAGGCTGACTATAGGTGTAAGCATGTTCGTATGTATAAAGTGTTTCACGAATATTCCCCTCTCACTTATTTTTTTACCGTGAAATCGGATCTTCGTGGGACCAAAATGGACTTTCAAGGGACAAGGTCTAGTTCCTTTTCGGGTACAAAAATTTCTCTCTCCGGAAGAGGGCTCAAACGCATCACCAACTTTGAATCTTAAATGAGAAAGTACCGAACAAACTATCGGCATATGGGTTTTTTCAGTTAATGATTTCGAATATTCCATCAGATTTATGATCCGGACCCGATTAGGGCTCAGAAATCCAAATTTTGAATCCAAAATGGGCCAAATGAAACTGGTTGAAGAATCTGTATAAAGCATCAACATAGGAATTTCTTGGGTTGCTGAATCTGAATATCGCATTAGATTTTCGATCGTGAATCCAAATTTCGGACCTAAAATGGGTCAAAATGGAGTTAGCTTAAAAATTCGAAAAAATATTAACCTTTTTTGGGGGTGGGGTGAGGGGGAGGAGGAGTGCTGATTTTGAAATTGCATCGGACTTTTGATGTGGCTCTGATTTGGACAACAAATTCAACATTTTTCCTATCAAAGTGAAAAAACTGAGAAACATAAATTTTTTTTGGATTGCTGAATTCATTTCTGTGGACCTTTTCCTCTCATCTCGAAATCTTCAGACTCCATAGCGGATTAGCACTGCATAATATCACTTCATTTCATAATCAAGATTACTCAACAGTAGTCCGCGTAGGAACCTAAAGGGTAGTGGGGAGGAGGAACAGGTCCACAGAAATAGATCAGGGATCCAAAACTCTCTTACCAACGTAAAGAACGCGAAAATTGGGATACATGAAAATTAACTCTCTGTCGCATGAGGAAAGTTAAAGCAAGATGGAATAGGACCTCAGAAATGGATTCAGCGGTCCTTAAGACCGCCATTTCAAAATTAATAATTCTCAGGTTCATATGGGGAGGCTTTAGTTGCATAAAAACTAAAAATCTCAAATTTTCAATGTTAACGTTAATTCTCGGAAGAACTTCAATCCCTCTCTGAGGCACGAGTAACCCTTGACCCACTTTGCTTAATTTTGGAGGAAATTATTCTAAATACATGGAACCGATCTGGGGTGTGCACTGACGAAAAACAAAATTTGTTAATTTCTACGAATAAACGAGGAACACCTTAAGCATTCATAGTTGACTGAGATCAATCGATTTTACTTTCACCCATATTACAGGTTTTGGTCCAGGACTTCGTTTCCTAGTTTTTCCACAGTCCAACCACTAAGTCGACAGGTCGACACATATTGCTTGTTTCGATCTTCCTGCATGTTGTCTTTCTGTTAGCCGCAAATACATTTCCTTAAAGCTGAAGAGAACTTAGGGTCCTGGCTAAATTTTCATTTCGGGAGGGGAGTCCCTGCGCATCAGTATGTTCATGCGTTTGTCTATTAGTGTGCCCGTTTGCCTTCCTGGTTGTCTGACTAATTGGTGAAGGGGCAGGAGGCAGCTGACTGCTCTTAAGTCTGTTTGGCGTGATCTTGGAGTAAGAGATTTATTCTTACAATTTTAGGAATTTCATAAGGGCAACCCATTCACTGTTACCGTTCAGTGCTGGCGAGAGGGGGAAGGGACGCACAGGCCAAGTTTTTAGTCGATATAAAAATATAATAATTTTTTCAGTCAAATTTGCCAAGGAACTGGTGACGAAAATTACACGCATAAAGATTATAGGTTGCTTAATATCTCGTATCAGAACCAAAATGAAGATAGTGAGACTAAGGGGCTAGTCAACACGATCTCATGAAGCTCAGCAGAGAGTTTCACTTCGAATTAGTTTCTCTAAGGAAGGCGAGCCATGTTACATACTCCTGTGTTTTCAGCTTGATTTCCGGAATGCTGATCAAGCTCCGACTCTTTCCCTCCGCAAATGTTACTCTATTCAACCTGAAATTTTTATTCCTCTATTGGTCTTTCTAAATAGGTAATTTTCCAGTAACATTAAAATTTCAACCTTGATAATGGTTCCTTGTTGAGCTCTTGAAAATACTTTTTTTTTAACCTTTAACTTCAAAGTTTAAAATAAACTTTCCAACTAGTTTTTTTTTTTCGTACCCCTACAATTTCAGAAGCATTCAAGAGTGATGTAGGGTGCAAAAAAGCTGTTCAATTATACAGGGTGTATCATTTGAGAAATTTGTCTTCACTGCGTAAGTAAACAACTTATATTGACTACATGTCGATATATTTGCCTACGTTTACTTTTAAAGGGGCTGACATGCGGCTGGAGAAAAAAATAGTCACGAACTTTTCTGTTAACAATTTTTTGTACCTGATTGAAAATCAATAAAATGGAGGAATTTTCTGAATATCTAAACCAGACGACGGGTGTAGCAACCGATTATGATAGAACGTCCCACAAATGTACACTATTTTCCAGTTTTTCATGAATTTGCCCACCTAAGTCCGGAACCTAATACTTTCATCTGCAAATGGTTCCCTGGTGTATAATGTTCACTAATACTTCACGGGTCCTCTTCACATCCAATATCGTTCTAGTTCAAACATTTTGACTCCCATGGGTTCATCGAATACGGGGTGCCCCGAATTCAATATGCGATTCCGTCGGGAAGATATTGTGAGATCTACAATCGTATCTTTTTTAATTTCAGAGTTATGATGATTTTTTATTAATTCTATAAACAGACGTGAAACGTGACAAGTACTGTTGGTCGAGAACTTTCTATTTCGGCTTTATTTCACGTGGATGTTTTGAAGATTCTCAAGATTATTATTTATTTGGGTGATTCTTTATAATCTCCTCTAGTACGGCTTCTTTCTTTTCTTTCAAAATACAACTCATGTTTTGAACGCAAAGCCAGACACTTATCAATAAGATGTTCCGAAAGGTCGACAAAACATCCAAACATCCATCTGATTAGACAATTTCCTGATTCAATGATACTTGTTGACTGCCTTCATAATGCGACTCCGAAAAAATATCTAAGACATAACTTTAGGTCATTTTTCAGACACATCTCTAACGACGTTCTCAAAATCAATTCGTATCTGAAATGGACTCGGTTTTTGAGTCTCTTAACATCATTTGAAAATTTGAAAAAAAAAGAGAAATTAAAAAAGCTTCATTCTCCGATTCAGAAAGATTATAATCGAGCATTATTCACCTTTATCAATAAAGACTGTCCTCTAACGTTATTCGAATCCGCCGGTCTCATTGATTAGCGTACGCGAGGTCATAAGACGATGTTTTCAAATCGCCTTAAGCTCTCTTTTTCTATTTTGTATCGCTACTACAGCATTTCAAACATGGTGTTTCAAGGGTCATGGGAGCAGCTGCCCCTTGTACAAATACACAATACTTCAACAATAGCTGACCAGCCTCGAAAACTTCTAGAATCGCAAACAAACTAATATAAATCAATCAGCGTTTCCAAGAATCATGAACAAAAACTAATGAAAAGTTTTGTATCTTGAACAAATATGAAAGAGTCCAACAGTCGTAAGTCGTATAGTTCCTAAGCTAGTTTGGAAAAATTTTGATGAGTCTTAAGCAGCCCTAAACAGTCTTGATCAAGTCTGAAAGCCTTCCCAAGTTTGGACTTCAACAATAGCTGGTCGGCCTCGAAAACTTCTCGAGTCGCAAACAAACCAACATAAATCAAACAGAGTTTCCAAGAATCATAAACAAAAACCAATAAAAAGATTTGTACGTCCTGAACAAGTATGGAAGAGTGCAACACGTGAAAGTCCTAAACTAGTTTAGAAAAATTTTGATGAGTTTTAAGGAGCCCTAAACAGTAAACAGTCTTGATCAAGTCTGGAAGCCTTCGCAAGTTGGGACAAGTTACAGAGCATCTTAAACGTGTTTTACATCCACGCAGTTCTTCAGGGTGTAAGTAACAATCTTGTTACGGATAGTTGAAATGGTGTTTCAATTTCACTGGGAGTAGCACATTTTTAGACAGTCTTACCGAGTCTTGAACAAATTTGGGAGAGTCTTCAAAAGTCTTAAATGAGCACTGAAGAGGCTTAGCCAGTTTTAAGGCGTCTTATAAGCCTTATGTGAGTCTTACAGGAAAGCTAAAAGTATGGAATAGTTTTGAACAATCTTATGTTTACTATTTATAATCATCGTGTCACTGCTACGTAGTGATGGAGGGGAGAAGACGGGTAGAGGAAAGGAAATCGAGAACTTTGTTGAGAGGGTAATGTCGTTTAGAAGAATTAGAGGAAGGGTAAATGGAAGGTTTAAATATTAAAGATGATGCTTGATCGTGTTTTAAAAGTGCTCACCAACAGCCACGTCTGGACGAGTCAGAAAGAATCGTAAACCAGTTTTGAACAATCTTATTGAATCTTAAGTTTGAAACAACTTAGGGAGTTCGAAAGAGGTCCGGGCAAGTTTGAAAAATTTTTGAACGAGCATTGATGAGGTTCAGTTCTTCTTCAGGATTACTCACTTCGAGAAAAACAGTAACTGGTATTGTGATGACGCTCACAACTTTTCTACGAATTGTCAGAATCTCGTGGGCTGAGTACGTTGGATTGCACATTTTGGAAGGTACTTTCATTTCGTTTTAAAAATAGTCAGCAGCAGGTATCATTCAAAATTTCAAGAGCAAAGTACTTTCACTCTTCCCTCAATTACTATCTTGAGGGGCATATAAGGATTCACATCGGACGTAAGTATTGAATGGACATCCGATTTGGATTCATCTTTATCCCTCAACATTATGTAATTTAGCGATAAGAGGAAGTACTCAGCTCTTCAAGTTTCGGATGATTCGCGCGGCTGACTTTTTATTTTACTAATGGAAATACCTTTCAAGTGTGCAGTCAGATTTATTAAATTTACCAGAATCTCAACTAGCTGACAATTTTTGAAGAATTTCCATAATCTCTCCTGGGGGTGCGGGAGGCAGTCCAGAAGGAGACCTAGAACTCCGCAATGCAGGTTCAGAGATCTTATAAACCTCTCGAGACCCGTACCTAACTTTTTAAAACCGTTTCAAACCTGATGAGACTCGACAAAACTGTTCAAAACTCGTTTACCATTCTGTCCGACTCTCAACACAAGATCAAGACTTTTCAAAACGGTTCCTTACTTTTGTGAGACTTTCCGTTACTTGTACAAGACTTTAGAACTCTTTAAAACTACCTAAGACTATTCAATGGTCATTTAAGATTAGGATACTCATCTCAATTTGTATAAGACTCTTCTTATATATTCTGAATCACCTCTCTTAGGATTGCTTTCTGGATCCACCATTCCTCCAATTCCGGTCGTTGACCTTCTCCCAACGAACAGGGTCCGACTTGGAAGTATATCCTACCCAGATAACTCAATTCTTCTGGCCATCAAGACTTCCATCTTTTTTGATGGCCATTATTACGTAACCTCTCCGTGGAATTTTTCCACTACAAGTTCATTGTACGAATAGATTTTTAGTCGGGGGAGGGATTATGCATAAAATAGATAAAAAATTTATCCTATCTTCTTCCTGTTTGTAAGCACGTTTAAATTGTGTGTATTTTTGCCGATACACGACACAAGTACACGTATACAGTCGACTCGTAAAGGCCGGTTTTCTATTTCCGGTATTGCGAAAAACCCGTTATCATCCTGTATTTGTACTACGTGTAATTAAAATGAGATAAGGTCATTAAAAATGCACCCGTAGAGATAGAAAATCGATATACTATACGAGTATGTACGGCCTAAGCACGTGAAAACTTATCTGGCGATGCGAAGTTTTCCTTGTTTCATAACCTAATTCGAGGAGCATTATTTTACTTGTGTTCTATTCGGTTTCATCAAACGTTTGCGAACTTTTTTGGGTCTCTCATAATGCACGAAAGCTCAAAATGAGGCTGAGTGCTTGAACAAGAGATGGAGAAAGCAGAGACGTACCGAGACAATTATTCAGGCGAGAAACTTTCCGAGTTGACAAGTAAGCACTTCAACATTGTCAATCAGTAGCAAAGTTTGGGCTGAAAAGCAGAAAAATTTATTGGTGGGTGAGGATGCTCCCTATCACAGGTTTGCAAGTGGCCGACTTGAATAACCGACCAGCAAATAGGAAGGACTTCACATTTCTAACACTAAACATTTCGGCTAGCACGCAGAGAAAATAAGTAGGTGAACGGGGGGGGGGGCTGTCATGTGACAGAACAGGAGGTACAAGCGATACCGCCTTCTGGAATTCTGTACTAAGGCAAGTAAACATAAGAAGATATTGGAACACAGCCCATTTTACCTTAATTTTGATGGATACTTTCTCGTTTGTTCTTTCACATATTCTCTGTCTATTTAGCAAGAATACCCTCCACCACCACCGCTCCCTATCTTTTTCCCTCCAGCAGGAAAGTGGCAATAACATGTCCGAACTTTCCGGTTCTCCTACACAATGATCATAATTTGCGTACCACGACCCAATAAACCAATTTACGACGATAAACATCAGTTCTTCGAGCAACTGTAATTCACATCTCTCGATCTGGATCTGCCTATTTTGTTCTGGACCCACGCAATGGTCAGGCACTATACTCCTCTAAATCGAAGCCGAGGAAAGGGAATCAGTTCGAGTCAATTCACTGGATAAGAGTAACTTGATTCTGATACCAGAACTTCCAGATTAAGCCAAAAGGAAACCGCTTGAGTTGTCACACTGAACTTGAAAAGCTTCGTAATAAAAGCAGACCTATTCTCGCCTTCGGTTCTGAAATTAGGCCGCGTTCTCGCCCACTACCACCCCTCAATGACGTGCTGTTTACAAAAGCGAACAGTAAAACTTCCAAATGTTTTATTTACCGCAGATTTATTTTAGCACTACTTATCTAATCTTATGTAATGATCTGCTACTATCGAAATAATCAATTTATAATTTTCTCTAAAATTAGAGATACGATTTTTTTCTCTCCTTCACAACGTTTCATTGTGCGTTTCGCGAAATTTGCGTTTCAGAATCATATAGGTGGGCTCGTTCGGGTCAATAGGTCCGTTTACGAAACTTTTCAAATAAAATTAAACGTATTTTATCCAAGAATTACATTTACATCATAGTGCAGATGGTGGCGGGGTTTTTCGCTCTTTACCGATCACATCGCGCATCTAGTTCCTTTTCTTTCAAACCTGTAGGTGCACTCTTTCTGAATTTCAGATACTCAACATTTCTTCTCAATGACTCTCAGGAATCAATGACGTGATCTATCAAAAGAGTCGTTTCATGTCAGTCATCATTTCTGAATGAATAACGAAGAATTCGTACCTGATGAATTACTTTCTCGTAGGAATACAAGAATTTGATTCTTCCAAGAATATGCCCAAGGAGGGGCCCGCAGGATTACAAGAATCGAACCTTCCAATTATATACCCGACGGAGGGGGGGGGGCTCCTTTATAGAAAAATCCGGCACTGCCTTCAGTTGAAGAATTATCACTTCAAAGTTAGAACTTGAAACGCAGCACGAGCTAAGCGCCTTCTTTTAGGGGAGATCGGGGTAAGTTGTCTCAGCCTCCATGTCACCGTGTAAGAGTTGCTTTTTTGAATCTAATGACGTCACGCTACTCCTCAGTGCATGAACAACCTGACAGACCTCGCAATTATGGAACTGACCTGATTTATAGTGGTCGGATATTTTAAGAAGTTCACTCTCATGTGTGTAATATTCTGTATTGGCAAAAATCAAATACTCTGTGGTAAGTAGAATTTCTTCAGCTATCTTTGGATGTATTAGAACCTAAAATTTCATTCATCCTCCCCCCAAAAATTGTACTTTCTAAGCCCCTTCAATCCAGGGCAAGTTGTCCCATAACAAAAACTATCAATTAATGCGAATTTTGTTACATGTTTTTAGAAAATGGTACGAAAATATGTTCGTAGACATTTCAGCGCAAGACTTACCCCATCATGAATGACAACTTACCCGGGTATGGCGTAAGTTGTCATTAAAAAAGTAGCCGCACTTAAGAATATTTGGGGCCGACCGTATGGAAAAATTTTGCTTTTTTTTTACACGCCATTTTGTAGCCAAGGGTTGCAACTACAATTTGAGCCTAATTTGAAGTTTTTCGGTGCAATAGTTTTTTCAGAATTTTAAGGTTTCTAAAAATTGTGACAACTAACCCCGGTCTCTCCTACTTGTTGATAACTACAGTTTTTCCGGTTATTAAGATCACGATCCCTTGTTTCAAAAAAGCCACTTCGATATGCCACTAGATCCTTCTAGTGGATTAGATCAGTTCAATGGATAAAAACTTAAAAACTAAGAGAGCTGTCCGTTATTGGCGGGATTCAATTCTTATATTCCTACGAAGGCTGGAGAGCCCCGTCCCATCATGGGAACGTTCCTGGAAGGATTCTATTCTCGTATGAGAACTGAAGAGAGCCCTCCACTCTTAAGCTCGAACTTAGACAGATTCAATTTTTGTACTCTTACACGAGACTAACTAGAGTAAGTCACTGCTCAAGGTACTACTAAGTACTGGTAACATCTGGCAACCTGTTACACTAGCACCGAGCAATGCATGGCGAGTAACATCTCCCCCAAAAAGATGCCTAGAACATTTCCCCGAATTATAAATTTCAAAAAGCAAATTATCGAGGAAGCCAGGGCCGGTGAAAGTCCAGCGGCACTGGAGCACGTGCACCAGACTATATTTTCTACATTAAAAAAAATTCAATTTTTTAAAACTTATCGGTACGTTATTTGGATGTTTTTTGCGTTTCAGTTTTCTTGGGAGGGGGACCAGGGTTCCTTCTTTAGAAGTTTTGTATTCATACCAGGTGAGAAAATGAAAGATCGCCGCGGCCCTGCAGAAAGCTATCAAAACAGAAGTTTCGTGAATCGCTGATTCTGAATATTTTATCAAAATTTAGATCCGGCTCTTACTTGAACCACAAATTCCAAACTACAAACTAGAAATGATAAAAATTGAATGACTAGACTTGGAGAATCAAATACAGTATCCGAATAGATTTCTTCTGGATTGCTCATGTCGAATATTTCATCAGAATTTAGATCCAGCTCTGATTTCAACCCTGAAATCCCAATTTTAAACTTTTAATCGGCAAAACTAACTGGACTCGATCAAAATGTAGATGTTTACTGGATCACTGATTTCGAATGCTCCATCAGATTCTCGCTCCGATTCCGATTTGGGCCAAAAATCTAGATTTCAAGCATGAAAAATGGATTTTAGGGACTAGGTCGAGCGCACTGCCAAACCATAGAATATTTGTAATTACCGAACCAAGAATTCGGAGTCAGATCTGACCTTTTTTGAGAGGAGCAGGAGACTGAAAAAATCATTAGCTGGAGCCGAAGTCCGGAAATAATAATTGGTTGCCCCCGGAGTATGAGTCCCGGAAAAATCACTTTCTGGATCCGCAGCCCGGATGAAATCATTTGCTGAAGTCAGAGCCGATTTCAGAATTTGACAGGAGTCACGAGCCTAGCCAGTCCAACTCCCGCCCATCGATCTCTCCTTTCCTTCTCTCCCCTCTGTCTTTACCTCCCCCGCGCTCCATTTCGCCTACCTTCGAAAATAACCGAAGCAAAATTTCAATTTTGGAAGACTATTCTAAATAAACAATCAGAACTCCCTCATTCAATACTACGAACTGTTTCTCGAGTCACATCGATTTTTTCACTTTTAAATCCACACTTGGGACTCCAGTTGAGGTAGCATCAAAATTCTGATGAAACATTCGAAATTAGCCAACCAAAGCATTCCATAAATTTGCTCAGTATCTTCCCTCTTTTAAAATTCGAAAATTGGAGATACGCCTGCCTTCTTTCCGGAGATGATTTTTTCACTGAAAAATAAAATAGACTTTGTCCTTTCAAGTTTCTGATTAATCCCTTAGTTGAACTTCGTGACCAAAAAAAAAAAAATCATATTACCTCCTCAAACTTGGAAGGCGTTTTTCCTTGTTTAAAACGCTGTAGTTCTCTCGTGATTCAACCAATCGGGTGGTTTTTCGGTGAAGTGATACTCCCTAAGATGCACTTGAAACCTAGAGTCTGATTTTTTCGATTAGAGTGACATTTCCTAGGCTCTATGACATGAACATGAATCCTCCTTCCCCACCGGGAAAAGGGAGTTTGGCCCCGAAACAAGGACCAATATAATAATAGTTGGGCAGACAGTAGAACGAACTAGAAGACACACAGAGAGACGAATGGACTATCAGATGGACATAAACAAACTGTCAGGGGTGGATGTGTGAAATTTTAGTGAAAAAGTAAGGAGGTTGTCTCTTCAGAGTGTTCACCGAATTCGAAAATTAAAATATTATAGAAGAGCTGGGGTTTTAAAAGAATTCGGGAAATTCGAAAATTTCTAATTCAATGAAATATTTAGGAGATTTTTTTATAAATTCGGGAGAAAATCTTGGGACATGATTTCAAAAGTTCAGGATAACTTGGTTGAAAATCGTAAAATACTCACGGTTAAATTTTTTGGATTTTATAAAAAATTAGGAGCCTTGGAAGCATGCAAGATATTGCCCTAAATTCCAGATCTACTGAAACTATCAGGAAAGCATGCAACACTGATAGGAAGACTTCATCGATATTCTGAAATGTTTTCTCAGGTTTCTATGGCTGTCTTCAGCAATTTGGAAGGAAACTGATCAATTTGTACTTCAGGTAACGGCTTTACTTCACAATTTTCACGAGATTTTCTATCGAAAGACTTCCGGAGCTAGGAAATATTTTTCAGAAACGGGAGACTTAGAAGATTCAGCGGATTGACTGACACTCCAAACCTTTACGCATACAGGAATTTTTCCTACGTCTCAAAAGAAACATGCCGTTTCTTGAACTCCAAAAAGTAGGTATGGGTAACACTTTCCACTGACTCACGGACAATGGTGTTACAGCAATGCCGAATAATACTATGTAGTAGAATCAACACTACGGTTCAGGAAAGATACTAATATGACGAGAACAACCCAATTCGATTTTCCACCTTGACGATTCCAAAATGGAAAAATCACACCAACACAGAACAGGATCACCACCTTATGAATCACTGAAAATTTAATAGTTAACACCGGTGCCTCTCTCACGTATAACCGTATCGATTAGCTTTTACCCGAAGCTTTCAGTTTTTTTCTTCGATGACATTTCCTCGCAAGGCATGCTTGTCCGAAGCGTTCCGATTGGTACTTCTCATTACATATGTACGTCGATATATGAACTGCAAAATATTTTTCGAAGTTCAGTATAAATACAGACAGCGCTCTGCAGAGATAGAATACAACAGCAAAATCTGCACACTTGGAACACCTCTGACTATATTTTGCTTTTTTCGAAAGTCCCTCGCTATCAGAAGTCAGCCGGTGTTAATGATGCCTAAAACTGGCCACCGATACTCAAAAGTTAGTTCACATACTTGCTCAAGAAAAACCTTTACAGCAAAGTACCTGTTAGTTGGAGCCACATCTCGTCGCCAAATACCTATCAACCATTTTTACAACACAGTGCGAGCACGTTTCGCCTTCTCCAGCACCCCGGGAGGTATCTTGCGAGATCCCGCGTTATTTCAAAATCAATAGCTCCCACACGTGAACGCAATTCGCCAAGCATTTTTCAGACCCTCCCGCCGAAAAGCACCCGACACGGCCAGAACTCGACAGACATAAAGTACACTTGATGAATATAATCGCCTTCTCGCGCTCGCACCCCCGCGAGCTGCAGCCTACTGAGGTCAACCGTGAACTCCAAATTCCGATGACCTACTTAGTTAACGCGCCGAATGGGGTACCACCGGGCGTTTTTGCGAACTTCAAAATCGACTTTCCCTCGTAACCAACTTTCGCGGTGACCTAATTTTGGTGGCTTCTCAAATTTAACGCGTTCCTGACCAGATTTGTCAGAGTCGTTCGCACGAGCCCCGAATTGCGCAACAAATAGACACATTCCTCTGTACCAAATTTCACTTTCATTTGGTCGAACGGAGACACTTGACAGCAGAGTGAAGGGCTCTTTTTCCAACCCGAGCTATGGGAAAGTTTGAAATGGTTTTCAAGCTTTGACGCCCTACAGCTCCGGTGAGGTTAAGTATTTTCTATAGTCGACTGAGGATCGTACGTATGCAGGTTTCACAGCAATAAAAAATGCGTTACCGTTTTGGAGTACAGACCAACAAAAGGTTGAAAGAAAATCAAGAATTTCCAGGTAAGTACAGCAGAACTAGAGGCAGAAAATTGTGGAAAAGGAAGACGTTTTCCCAAATGATTTTTTTCCGCAAGGCTTAGGCGCCCCAAAACGACATACTAAAAGTCCCCGCAATCGCTGGCGGAACATCGTCTCCAGAGGGATGAAAGTTTCCCAAAAGTCAGTGTTTCCCTAGAATACCGAAAAACATCAACTTGACCCGGAAATTTTAAACAAAGATCGTTACTCCTTAAATTCTACATTAGAAAGGTTTCCATACATCAACACAGGCCTTACGGAGGAAAATACAAAAATCTGATAATATTTCGGTCTCGCCAGCTTAGGTGGATAGAAGGAACGCCGATTACCCTCAGATTCGTTTTTCTTCATTCTCATCTACCGCCTCCCCCTTACCTTACCACATATAAGTACATACATAACTTTCAAATCTGTATGTTCTGCGCTTCATCACATGCAAATAATAACTTGACTACTATAATATTTACAACTTTCATAATCTGAAATAAACGAACAGAAATATTAGTTGGAAAGAGAGGAGGGGGAATTCAGTTTCCATCTTCGTTTCACGATACCAAAATTGAAAATTATGATGTCTGAAAGCGGGAAAATTTTCAAAATTTTCATAAAATATTACATGGATATTGTTCTATAGGTTTACAGGATTGCTGAACTAATTTTTTTGATAATCACTCGACTTTGAGCAACAACTTGTAGCACTTCAAGAAGGGAGAGGATAAAATTTGAGGATATCAATGAGTGCAATGTGAGTAACTAACATGAGTGAGGGCAGGCTAATAACTGAGACAGGCATTCAGAATCAAGTAACAAACCATTATTTTCTCTGCAGGTTCAGTACACAGAATATCTTACAGGATAGGCAATTTTTCAGAACGATTTTCTTCAGACTTTTCCCAATTTTCCAGACTAATTTTCCTAATTTTTCCTGACATTTTTTCAGCTAATATTAAATTTGATTTTCACTGACCACTATGAAAAATGCGTATATTATTTTATTCTCATCATTTTCGAAAAATTCTCTGATTTTGATCAAAATTATAGCAATTTCCTGACTTTTCCAGACTGACAAAATTCTCTGACTTTTCCCGGTTTTCCAGAAAGTGACTATCTTGTCTTAACCCAAACAGACTTATTTTGTCCTAGTAAAAAAAAGCTTTTCTATATGCACCCGGAACTGAAATATTTCCCTATTTTCGCTCCTTTTGGTAGCACATTACAAGATCAAATCCAAAATGCACAACTGAATTCAGCAACCTTAAACACCTACGAATGGAATATAATTTCAGCATGATTATTATTTAGCCGGACCTTCTTTTGGCGATACCCCAATGAGTTGAATCCAAATACGGTCTTCAAAAGCCGATTTCAGTCACCTCAAAAGACTAAATACAATCTCAAAACAATGACCATAATATAACCGGAACCTCCTTTGGTGGGGACCGACTATCGGCTTTAGAAATTAGCTTCAACTTTGAATTCAGAGATCTCGAAATCCTTCAAGTTGATACAATTTCAACCAAATGACCATTATTTAGTCATAATTCCCTTTGATGGCACTCGAGTTAATCGGGTTCAGATGTTATCTTCAAAGTTGAAATCAGCAACCTCAAAATCCGACATACAGATTGTCATATTTAATTTCATCTCCACCATAACCACCACCACCAACTTCTTGAACTCTTCTCCCAATAAGTAACTAACATACATCGCTGGGCGAATCTACATTACAATTAATTGGTATCACATAACTTACCGAAGTTTAAATTTACGACCCTAATACCCTCAAGGATCGAGGAAAAAGTTCACCACCGAACGTATTTTTCTATAAACGATGTAGGGGGTGGGGGAGGTATTAACGCACAATGTTTCAATATTATCCGATCGAACTGGGATTTCTAGACATTTAGCTTTCCACCTTATGGAACAATAATTCGACAGGTCCTCATTAAGATTCAAAAGCTGGAAAATTGTGGGCACCCCAATACCCATATTACACCATCTGACATACGAAGTATTAATCCCCTCCTCTACTCATTGTGCATGCCGCAATTTACTTATTATAGTCGAATGTATATCAAACATGAGTTCAAAGAAATTACCCACACATAGCATTTATTTATAACTGAAATTATCAGACCCTTTTCCCCACTCACCCCGCGTGACAGAACTTGCTGGTTAGTGTCAAACGTTTCACAAAAATGAGCCTTCAAACCAGAGAAATGATACCCATAACACCCATACTGCACTTATTGACACCCTAAAATTCTAGTCCTCTCCCCACAATTCACCGATTCAAGTGTAATGGTTACTAAAAATGAGTTGAGCGGCTTTGTAAATTTACAAAACAACATCTACATGGTATTTTATAAAAATTATGAACACCCTCGCCATTTCAGTCCGAGTTATAGAGAATTCAAAAACAAATTTGAATTCAAGAATCCGGATTCCAGATCAAGTGATCAGCATCTAAGAATCCTCATCTGGTGTCAGAATGATTCTGATTCCGAGATTCTGAATTTGAATCCAGCACAGAGGATTCTGTCTGGAATACCTGGATTTGATTCCCCCCCCCAAAAAAAAAAAAAAATTTAAATTATGTAAGGTCTCCTGGTTTTTTTTTGTTTTTTTTTGTTTCTTTTTTTTGTTTTCTCAAATTTAACATTCTGGTACTTGGATTCAGAATCCAAAAGCGGAATTCGAAAAATACAAAATCCTAGAGGATAATGTGGAGAGAAAAAAAGGATGGATTCAGAATCACACAATCCGAATCCAGGAAAAGTGGATTCATAATCCGAGAATTCAATTCGTCCGCATTTATTTCTATAACTGCTCTCAGGCATGACGTACCGATAGGGGGCAGGGGGCAACTACCGTCCCCTATAGGAATTTTTCACTCAGCAGTTGGGAAAATTTACCGTTTCAGTCAGGCGAGTTGGGAAAAATGCAAAGTTTTTTTTTTTTGCTTTGATACTTGGGAATCCAGCTGAGAAGTTGGAAAAATCCAACAAGTCACAAGGTTTTTCTTCTTTTGCTTTGATACTTGGGAATCTTGAGTTGGGTCAGTTGGAAGAATCCAACAGGTCAAGAGGTTTTTTTTTGCTTTAATAATTAGGAATTCTGATGAATCAGTTGGGACTTTCACAATTTTTACCCACCCAGGAAAAACTCTTCGGTACGTCCCTATTTTTTGCAACTTACTGTTAAATCAACATAAAAATTGAATTCTGTGGCCTAGACCCCCTCCCCTCTCATTAATATTTCGATGCAATTATTTCAAATAAACTCTTCATCATTTTTGCTCTCAACCTGAGCCCTGAAAGCCGCCCTTTCGAGCATTACCTCAGAGACGTCGGGAAGGCTGTTAAGGCTGTCTTTGCCCTCTTCCCTTCTGGCCTAAAAACCGACCTAGGTCGAAATCTGGCGATTTGTTCCGTGGGCTCAAACTCGGGACCTCCGGATTCTGAGACCAGCGCGTTATTCATTCCGTCCACCAGACTCCAATTTCATATAATAACAGTCCTACAAATGATTGTAATACGGTCATTAGTGGCACAATATAACATGGAAAATACAAATTTAAAACACTGCTATTTAGGTTGGGGGGGGGGGGAAATTCCAAAGTTGAAAAGATAGGAATGTTGAGAAAGGGTCTAGGGGTAGTCAGCATTCTTTTTGTACATTTGAGTTGGTGAGACGGCGAAAATGTCAAATTTTTTTGTTTTCCGCCATACAGTATGGGTCAATGAATAGCAATAGGTAACCGGGGTTATTTTAACTCTTGATTTTCGACAGTTTGACGGCTGTTACAAAAAAGTATTAAGAGAAATTTTTTGAGCACAGCACAATTTAACGTGCAACAATTTTTCGTCTAAGAGTTTCCGCATCAAGATAATATTTTTCGAGAATTTGGGAGAAACTAGTTCTTGAGAGTCGTCCAGCCCCGTGGCGGACGAAGTTCATCCGGAGATTGAGAGTGTTCTTAGCACGTTGTTTAGGGCGCTTACTGCAACAACTTTGAGAACAAAAGTTTTTCAATTTCCACTCTTAATTTAACACCAGATGATTTAGGCCGTCAGGAGAAAAAGATGTTCATTTGATCCCCCATATCAAAGTAGGGGTGCCTTTGACAGCAAAGACAACCAAGACTCGCTTATAGGAATTCGGCCTTCAGTGGGATCGTATACAAAAACTGTTTTTTCAATTTTCGGCAGTGAAACTGAATTTTTCAAAATACCTGTGTCCGCAGACGATTCCTTCCTTAGCTTTTCCAAACGACTTTGGTTCGCAGGTTGATTCGCATTTTCAAGCTCGGGTCTGGGATATAGTCACGCGATTTCAGAAAAGTACATACTGTCGGCAAACGGTTCAGTCAGGAGCACCGAAATCGATTGGTGAAAGGTTTATTCAACTGTTTGAAATTTACAAATATTACGAAATGACTTCAATAAAGTATCGAGCTCGAGCTATGTGTAGATAACAACGGGTCACGTTGCACGTCACAGAACAATGAGGAGAATAAATATGATATCTCCGTTTTGAATACGGAGAAATTGGCCATTTAAATTATCCGGGTGATTAAACATTTTTAATCGTTTTCTCGCGCCTTTTCCGCGGTAAACAGCGATATGAACGGAAACGGGGGAGGGAACGAAGCATACAAACTTTCATATAATACGAGACAAAAACTGGTCAACGCGAAAAGGTCTAATTACCAAGACGCACAATGGCGGATAATCGAGTTTCCACAAAGTGTCGACGAGCCAAGCAAATCAATCATTTTCATTACCGGTAATTTTCAAATATTTCGTAAAAAGAAGCACTATATACCTGGAATACGTACCCCCTCATCAATATGACCCCATGGTACACACTACAGCCATCTTTATTCGGTAAAGTCAACACAAAAAATATCCCTCTTTAAAGTATTTTCAATTTTCACTACAGGGATTGTCACCATAGGGAGAAGAGTTCTACGTGTAAGCTAATCAGTGAGAGCAGAATGACGAAAACGTTTCTCCTGAAAGCACCAATTTAGCTCAAAAATATTGCAAAGGATCGCACTTTTCAACACAGGACATGAAACCTCTTCAGGCTTTCTTGACTCATTGTATGGTGCCAAAACAAAGGAGGATGAAAATAATAAAATTTAAAACGGGAATTAATAATTCATACTATAGGTTATCGAAGTCACCGAATTTAATTTATTATGAAACGAATTTTCCTATCTAATCCATCAGAAAGTCATTATTTCAAAAATAGCATGTCAAACTTCATCATTCGGTAGCGACCCCTAAAATGTAATACAAGTCGTAAAAACTTTAATGGAGATTGTTTGTCTTTAGAGAAACCCAAATTACGGGATGCCCATAATAATTTTGAAAATTTAATTATAAAGACGACTTTAGTACACACAAAGTTACCAAATTAAGAAAAAAAAAATTCTACGTTGATCCCAACGGGAAAGATCAATAATTTTTGACAACATTAGAGTATTTCCCTCTCATCGAGAGCTTGTTGAACGATGGGATGACACCCCTAGATCAGGCATTTATCCATAATTTTGGTCAAATTCAGCAATCATTCGACTAAATTGTGAAAGTAAATAATTCTTTTTTCGTATACTTGTATAGTATTTTTGAGTTATCATTCAGCAAATTTAGATGTTGTCTCCCCTCCTCCAATTACTATTTTGCAAGGCCTTTACTTCTCAACCTTACCAATACAAAAAATAAATACAATATTTATGAAACGGCAAAATTGAGGAAATATTTCTTTTTGTTGACCTCAAAAATTTCTTAGCCATTATACATGATGGAAAAAAACAGATTTTTCTTTTATTTTCTAGTAGAACATATTTCTGTGGTACAATTTTATTCAGAAACAGAAACTCAATAAAATTATTTTTTTTAATACGTTTACTTCAAAATTTACCAACCCGGGAAAATAGAAACATTCTGTTGACAAATTGCGAGCTTCTTTTTTCTCTTCCTTTCCAGGAAGAAATGAAAATTTCCCAATGTTAAAATTTTTCACAGTTGGCGAAACTGAGTTTTTTTTCCAACTAAGTGTTTCCAACAGCCAACCAAAGTACATGTTATATCGTCATATCAGTCTCTTAATTTTGTCAGCCGGCGAAACTTTAGCGAAACTGGAGAAAAAAAGGATTTTTCGCTGACTGATCTCAGATATCTGCAGGCGAAAAATTTACCATTTTGTACCGAGAAAATTTTTATTTTCCCTGTTTCCTTCGTGCACACGGATAGAATTTTTGTCTACTTCAAAATTTCCAAGTAAACAAAAGTGGATAGGTGATTTACTGTACGCTGGCTGATTCCACAAAGTATCTTGTAGAACCTTTCATCGTACTGAAGAAAAAAAACTCGTTCCTGCCAAGTGCGGAAATTGAAGCGAAGATTGCTAACTTGTCGAAAATTCCAGTCTGTTTATACGAACAATTAAAATTTGTCTACCAGTACAACTAATTTTCTTCTTCTTTTCTTTCGTTAAATTCTTCAATCTGAGAATTTTTTCAATCAGCAAGACTAGATACTTCTCCTTGTGCATAACTTGATACTGTTATCAGATGACACGATTGGAAAAAGAATATGCTCCATTCTCTAAAAATGTTTTCAGTAGGTCAAATTAGAATTTTTTGAAAAACTGAGAAATTAAAATCTATCTTATTAGAAACAGAAAGAGGAATTTACACTATCTGTTACTAGTTCAGATTTAGGTTGGTTTTAATAGCAAGCTGAACAGCGTTTGTGTACACCTGAAAACCTTTCCAGCTAGTCATATCAGATCACTCTATCGCCTCATCCTACCACCGCGCCTCAAAAAAAAAAAAAGTGAAATTGTGGCAAGTTACAAAATTTGATGTTGGTCCAGTCGATTTTTAAATTTAAAGTTCTTCAAGCTACAAAACTATAATTTGTCCTCACTCCCCTCAAATTGGTTCCTCCTTCCCTCGAGGTTTTAAAGAGAAGAAAATCGATTAAAATTTTTGTGAGACAGCAATATTTACGAAGTAAATTTTTTTAGCTTACCGACGTTGGTAAAATTAAGATTATTACCCTCCCTCTCGTGGTACAAGGAATTTAAGTTTTAGCCAGCTGTACAAATAACGCATTGTCTCGTGGACCTCATCATTTTTCCATTGGCAAAATCAGTATTCCTCAACCCCCCCCCCCCATCCTTTTCTTCCTACTAATAAATTGAAGATAATTATTTTACATTTTTGTTAGATGGAAAAATTAAAATTCTTCCAATCTACTTACCAGTCAAGCAAGATTAAGTGTTTCACAACTAGGTCAAGTACTCGAGCCGATGGTAAGTAGCTTCAAGTATTCGTTAAATTTCTGACAAAAAAAAAATAAATAAATAAATAAATAAATAAAAGAAACACCAATCCAATTTTAATTCACCTTCGTCCCTCTTCCTAACACGGCCTCAAGTAGTGATGGTAAGGAATAGCTGCTACTTTCTGAATCCTCGAACATTTCAAGCATTTGTCGAGCAAATGCTCAGATTCTAGAAATGCTCGAGCAGCAAGTGCTCTCGAAATACCAAGCATTTGTTCAGGAGCATTTCAAGCATTTATTGATTCAGCTCTGAGTCAAGTCGGAGTTAATTCATGAAAAATGAGTTGATTTTGGATTTGGAACTGAGTCGTGATTTAAATCAGTTCAACAGGAGTTATGTCCAAATCTTGGGCATCTCCTCGAGCATTTCAAGCAGATGCTCCTGTCAATAATAAATTCTCGAGCATTTTGCAGTCACTATATACAAACAGGTTGGATAGGCATCATTTAAGATATCCAGGGAAAAAAGAATACCCAAGCAAGGTCACGAAACACTACTTTTCTCCACTGGACAGTTTCATCTCCAACAGAGCCATTCATGAGAAGGTCGAGCACTGTCCATGCTCGGCATTGTTGACAGTTTTTAAAAACACATTAGAATCTAAGGCCACCTGTTTGAGATTTTCAAGTTAGTCGATTCTTTGAGTCAGTCCCCGATAGAGTTTCAAACGGCAAATCATCACATGTCAGATTTCTCACGGTTACCCATTCACTACTGGAACACAATAACACAAAAAATTGTTGTAGAGCGTACTTAATTCGAGTGGTACCACCTACAAGGCAACTCAATACGCAGCACTTGAATTCTCAGTACTTTGTAAAATGCTGACTGATTTCGGCCTAAAATGTACGACATGGGGGAAACAAGAAAGAGGCAATTACGTCGTTGATCATTTAGTTTTTTCCGGAAACTTTACCAAGCATTCGCCCAGTCAGCAATTTCTGTGTAGTTCTCCATGAACCGACGACACTAAAACCCATTAAAATATCACAATTACCTACTACTGTTCCACACTCGTACGCATTCGAGAATTTTTCTCGCACAATACGCAGTACAAGCAATTTGAATAAACAAAACAACACTAGTCAGTATTCAGTTAACTTACGGAATTTCGCGTGAAACTGATATTACTGTCACCTGGTAACTTCATTTTGAATTCAAGGATAAAGTGTCGTCTTTGTTCTAATTTCCTTCAAAAATATCAGGACTGGTTCCCATCCCCCTGAACCTTAACTCGAATATCAATCTAACGGGTTGACGATAGAGTAGCCACTCTTATTTTGAATCTGGAACTCAGAACTAGCGCTGATAATTAGTTTTTATCCCAATTCTTGCTGACTGGTTCCACAATCAGAATCGGTCCTCGATCCACGACAATTCGGTTTTTAAATTTCGGGAACTGATAACCTGAGAATTTTCTGATTTCGAATCTCTGGCTCAGAATATCTTCGAGACACTTCTTAATACGTTCCTCCTTTAGCAAATTCTAGCCAGAAAATACAGCAAAATTGTTTTCTTCTCGCTATTTACGCAAATACAGTTGAAAGAAATTACGCTTGCCAATTTCAACGTTACCAGAAACTGAAAAGGCAATTTTTCGGTGAAAGAATTTACGAACGTCGTCCTCAGTTTGTTTTTGAACTCGACTTTCGGTGACAAAAATTCCTTGAAATTCCTACCACCGGTACGTCCATGCATAATGTAATTTAAAACCTTGAAAATTATTTTGTTTACAAATAGAAAGCCGGCTGATCGCGTTTTTCTCGAATGCGTAAAATACGCGCTGCATTTTTACCGAACACGAGATTCAATTGGCCAATAATAAGCAAGCTACAATAAAACAAATTTAGTCCATAATAAAATGCTCGTTCTTCTAGAATTCGGTTTCAACCCTTCGTACATTCTTTTGCCAGGAAGAAAACACCCAGAACTATACGTAGGCACGGAATTATGCGCCACAGAACATGAAGAGTTGTTGAAAATAAAACCAAAGAATTCCATTCTTGATTTGTTTCAAAATTACCAAATGTGAAACTCTCTAAAAGAAAAAAGTTCCACTTTCACTCAGCGGTGTCAGAATGGTCTCTTGTTCATTTCCTCTTCGATTGTTTGCCGAGCCCAGGAGCAAAGGGCAGGGCCTAAACCGTGCCTCTTCCGGAATTTTGCCCGATTCAGCGGCCATTTCAATTAATACGTTAGTTTTGGCCTATTATTTGGCAAATTTGAGTATTGCGACTCCTCTCTACCAGCTACACATATTGAAGAACCGGTATCGAGTTGGAAAGCCATTTAAACTCGATTATGAAAGAGGTGTTCGCATACCAAGGATGGGCAAAAACCGGAAATTTATTTTTATTCCCAAATAGATTCCCTCCCTGGAAATTTTGGATGAGAAAATTGGGAAAATTCGGGAATTTTCGTAAATTCTTTATTTGGACACTGTTAAACAAAACGCTCCCAAGGGACATTTGTTGACAAAATGGCCTATTAGTATCGCTGGAAAGAGCGTATAAAGCAGAATTCTTCAGAATTTAGCCCCCGTGCCCGATACAAAAATGGGTATCCACATTAAAAAGAGCTTATCATTAAACACTACGTCTCTAAACCGGCATTATTCATGTAGGCTTTCAAAGTTACGTTTACTCAAGAAATAGATTTTGTCGCTTGGGAGCCTTCTGTTCAACAGCGTCCATTTTCATTGCATAGGAAAAAGGCTCCCTCGAAGGCCAACGACCAGATATCGTCTCTTCGACCCATATTTTCGATTGCACAATGACTAAATGAGATTAAAACGAAGGTAATTAAATCAAGAAGTGATAATTTGATATAACCTAAATCTCAAAAATCGAAATACTCAATCATCACAAGTTGAATCACAACTCATTTCAGATTTTCAAACGCTCCGTGATATGAATATGATAATTGTGACCTGTCAAATGAAAAAGGCCCTTAGTGGCATCGAAATGTTCTAAGGAAAAGGCCCTTAGTTCGACGTTACTAAGGGCGTTTTTCTTGCGACAGGTCACAAATGATAAAATCTACGACAGTTTATGAGTGGTTGATACTGTTAGCTGTTACACTGCTACTAAGTACTGACTGCGACTCGGTGCCTGCAAGCTGATCTACAATAATAAATTTCCAATCTTCCCGGAAAAGAATTTCCCACCCAAAATTTCCTTCCTTCCCAGTCCCCCCCCCCCGGGAATATTCCCACCGCCCCTTACTATACCGCATACCAAGATTAAATGACAAGAACATGCTGCAGAACTAGGACGCAGATGTCGCTTAGCCTGCCATGTAATTTGATTTTTACAGCACTCTGACACATTTTTCATAATGACTTCACTTTAGCAACGAGGGTGTTACTTTAGGAAGGGTCGCGGGTATCTGAGGAAAATTGAGTAATATAATTGTCCGAATTTGGAAGTCCGTTTCACACTTCTGCATGACAGTAAGGATGTGCCTCAGAAAAAGTTTCGATTTTCTACAGGCAATACTCCTCAAACTGGTTCAGTGTAGGATAAAATAACGTTTTACAGGTTCTTGAAATTTTAAAGGTGGAGAAGGGGTCTCGAAGTTTCTTATGGGAAAATACGGGTAATATGCATGATTTTATGTCTACATTTTGTGAAGTTTAAGTCATACATGAATAAAAGTCGTCAAGCGAGCAAATGAACCACTATCCTCCCCCTCACTGATTTTTCAAAAATGAATATTTGGAACGCCTGAAAAATGATTCCTTCTTCTCGAAATAGATTTAGCCTATTTCTTTTCCCATTCACTCTCTCCTTACTCCCATTTATTCACTCGCATACAACTTCCCATCAATTTTCAAGAAAACGCGTAGAAAAAGAAATATATTAAGTCTTCTCAAAACTGATCGCACCCTCTTCTATAACTATCTTTCCGCCCTTTTCTGAGCATCTCCTCTCGCCAGGGAAAAGTCAGAAGCATCTTAAAATGTATGCAGATTTACACAAAACACGTGAAAACATGATTTCTTCTTGAAATACGTCTTGCTACTTCCAGGAAGTACCTTGATTTTTTCGTCTTCATAATATCCAACTCTTACAGATTTGTGGTTTAGAGAGGAGAATGAGGAAAGGAAAATGGAAAGAGGAAAGGATAGGGTACTTCCAGGAGGTATCAAGACCTATTTCAAAAATAAAAAATAGTGTTTTCAAGTGTTTATTGCAAATTTGAATTCTAGGGCAGTCCTCATTCACCTTTGGTGAAATTTTTCTCCACCAAAAAACGGTTCAAATAAAATAAAACTCCTGGGAAGTTTCAGCTCTACTGGATAAGGGGAGCACGTGCTTCGTTCTCTTCCAATTTTCCGAAAAAATACGCTTAGTTTTGATCTTTTCATTTACTCTTCATTTTCTCAGTCTGTAATAATGCTAAAATGTGTACCACGATCGGATGAGAACCTACTTGGTCGGTATCAAGTGACGATCAGATCCACATACCAGACGAAATTTCCAGTCGAATGGACCCTCTTGAGGGTCTCCAAGTTCAGTTAGCTGCGGTATAACAATTTTAAGTAGGATGAGCAAAAAGAGTACCCCTTGAAAAACGGCGTTCAGAGTTTTTGAAAAAGCAATTTCGAAAAATTGGACACCAAAAGTTTTAAACTGGGGTTCGAAAATGTAATCCAATTATTTAAACTATTTCCCAACTCCACCAAGCCATTTATTTCGTGTTCTTAAGATACTGGACACATCAATGTTGACCTACATAATGTGTAAAATATGTTAATGTGGAAAATGACCAAGAGAGCTATTTTCCTTCCCGCCTAAAATTCGATTTACACGAGAACCAAGTGTTGCAGCAACGTGTGACTAACGAGGGAAGAAAACGAAAGGTTCTCTCTGTCTTGCCAAGCTGAAAAATCAATTTGATCTAATCACTAAAACTTCTATAAATCGAAAATTGTAAACGTTCAAGTGAACCCTTATACTGTAACCTTGGTACACATATATAAATTTATACAAGTCTTGGATAGGTGTTCCGATACTCTTCGAACCCAATTTTTTTTGAAACGTTATGAGTTATGAGTAGATTACCGGCCAATTAGCTTGACATCAGTCATGGACAAAATATTTGCAAAAATAATCAAAAGCAGACTATACAAAAAGCTAGATCATAACCAAGGAGCAGAACAGGCGGGATTCAGGAAAAACTATTCAACCATAGATCATATATTTACATTAGAACAGCTAATAGAAAAGGTAAATGAGTACGACAGAAGCCAATCTACTATTTATAGACTTTAGCAAAGCATTCGACTCAGTAAAACACAAATATCTATGGCAAGCTATGGCGAATCAGGGGGTAACCAAAAACTGGATCGAAATTATAAAAAAGGGATATGAGAAAGCAAAAGCATACGTGAATACGGATGTTAAGGGACAAACGTTTGATATAAAAAGAGGGGTAAAACAGGGGGACCCGCTATCGCCGAACCTATTTAACTGCGTACTAGAGGAAATATTTCGGAAAATGGACTGGGAGGAAGAGGGAAGAGGAATAAAAATTAATGGAAAATACTTGAGCAATTTAAGAACAAAAGAGGAACTACAAAAAATGGCAGAAAAGTTTGTAGAATGTAGTAGAGAGGCGGGGCTGGAATGAAATATAGAGAAAACAAAATTAATGAGTAACAGAAAGGGAGGTCGATAGCTACAAATATTTGGGGAAAAGATTGTCGTTTGAAGAGGGGATGGAGAAGGAACTGAAGGAGAGAAGGAAAGCAGCATGGAACTCCTACTGGGGACTGAAAAACGTATACAAAAACAAAAAGATCCCAATAAGAATAAAGATAGAAACTTTGGAAACCTGCACACTACCGGTCTTAACATATGGTGCACAGACGTGGGCCCTCACGAGTAACCAACTGGATAAAATAAGAATAACCTAGAGAGCAATGGAAAGAAGCATCTTGAACATCAGAAAAGTCGAAAAAATCAAAAATAATAGGATTAGAGCGAGAATGAAAACGAAAGACATAGGGTATATCATTAAGAAAGCCAAGTTCAAATACGCGGGACATATGATAAGGTCAGAGGAACGGAGGTGGAACAAGAAGCTATATGAATGGACACCATATGGGGAAACAAGGAAAATAGGCAGACCAAAAACCAGATGGAGAGACGAAATTGGAAATAGGGCCGGAGTGCTATGGGTAAGGAGCGCGCAAGATCGGAGTACTTGGAGAAAAATAGGGGAGGCTTATGCCCAAGAGTGGGCGGGAAACGGTGGTACCAACTGGCGGCAGAAAAAAGCATGTATTATGTAATAATCCCATAAAGCTGTAATAATAAATAAATAAATATGAGTTATGAGTAGATGGTTCCGCGGGGGAGGGGGCTAAAACAGGGTTCACAATATTCAATCATTTTCTTCGAAATGGGATTTGATTAATAGGTTTTGAAGACTGCTGGATTCATCCAATCAATTTCGCCGATAGATAAATATCCCAGCATCTCGCAATATTCCCTCCAGAAGATTTAGGTAAGAAAAACGTACGTTTTACTAGCACGACCTTCAGTCAACAATTTCATAATCCCAAGTTCATTCCACGAATATACCGAATCCAATTTACCAAATGCACACGCCCGCGATCCAGTAATCCAGTATATAACCAACCAGACTATATAGATTGGCGAAAACTGAATTTCTATTTCAATGTAATAAGAGCACTCGAGGAAAGTGACATCGATTGAATACGGAGAGACAGAACCGAAATGAATTTTCTCGAGTCTGTTCGAGACATATCAAAGGGTTCCCTTTCGTTCCTTTTCATTATTCGCCTTTCTCATAACTCAGCTGTACTATCAAATTGCTACGATATTTCTCGCTTTTCGCTGAGATCCCACCGCACAGTATTCTCACCGCGCACGTCGAACGCCGAAATACACTCTTCTGAAATCGATGGGAAAACCCAGAAAGAAATTATGAAATCACTCACGTTCCACGAATAGTGCGAATATCAGTACAATTCAATCGAACTCACCTGAAACACAAAACGCAAGAATGTTACTAAGATTTCGAAATATTGCAAAATGTAGCACACGAGTATGATCTAATTAACACATCAATACGTGGTTCATTTCATAGTTCAACCCCTTCTCAATAAAGATGAATACTGCTCAGCCATAAATGGAATGACGAAGCGTTGTAGGATGATCACAAACCACATCAGAGATGGACCAAATTCATTCAGTTTCACTTCAGCACAATAAAAGAGGAGCCACCCCTACGTTCAACCCAAGGACGTACCGAAGAATCTTTCCTGTGTGAGAGAGGGGGGGGGGGGAATTGTGAAAGTCCCAACTGACTCAACTCGGAATTCCCAAGTATCAAAGCAAAAAAAGAACAACTTTTGACTGACTCATGGATTTTTCCAACTGACTCAACTCAAAATTCCCAAGTATCAATGCAAAAGAAGAAAAATCTTTTAATTTGTTGGATTTTTCCGACTCGCCTGATTGAAGTGGTAAATTTTACCAAATGCTGAGTAAAAAATTCCTACAGGGGGGGGGGGGTCCCCTGCCCCTTATCGGTACGTCCCTGATTCAACCTGCCACCGCTGTACACCATTTTAGGTCCAGACCAGGCTGTTCTACTTGAAGTAAAATTGTTTGATTCTAGCTTTAATTTTCGTGATAAGTTTTGTAAAGTAATGGTCTAACAACTTCAAGTATAATGAACAGGACTACATTAGGCAGGGGAGGGGGCAAACATTTAAAGTAAAATAGTACTTCTGCTGCAAAATTTTCAAATCATGCTGCTTTTCTTGACCGGTAGAAACATCAGAGGAGTTCTAATACTACCAAATGGAAACAAGTTTCAAATTAATAGGTTGAAAAAATTCACTTCAACTTATTAAAATCTAAAAAGTTTTTTTTCCCCAGTTATTTTGCGGCCAGATGGGGAGTTCTAATTTCGCCTAATACAAAATGGTAAATATGAAAATGTTGGTTTGGTCCATTGAAGAAATACGAGATCGACTAAGAGAAAACTTTTTAAAAAAAACTCTTTCCTCAGAAATTTTCAAGCTGACTAAAATTCCAAACAAAATGCGAAAGAGGATTCCAGTTTTCCTAAAGGGAAACACGCTAAGATAGATGATTTTGGAAATGAAATATTACTCCTTTCATTTTCTGTTTCATTTTACGAAATATTTCAATTTTTCGGTAATGGAGAGCGAAAGAGAAGAAGTAAATCAAATTTTTCAAATGAGCAACATTCTGAGATAAACAACGAAGGAAACCTCGCTTTAGTCCATTAAAAAAATAAACGTATTGAAGACAAAAATTGTGATTTTGCTCAATTAGAATTTAGGATCTACAATCTAATTCCGTCAAATGGCAGAAAGCCTATTTTTCAGCCAAGCGGGCGGAAAAGAAAGAAAATTTTAAAATTTCGGATCTTCAGTTTATTTCCGCCAAATGACAAAAAACCAAGTTTTTGGCCAATCGGGTTCAGGAGGGGGAGTACAAACGAGTGAAAGGAAGAAAAAGTTCTGCGCGACAAAATTAAGACTGTCAATTTTGTAGCCTGAAAACTTACTGACTGGGTGACATGCCAAAAAATTTCTAGCAAATAGGAAAAAAAACAACTATTTTCTAGCAAATAGGAAAAAAAAACAACTAACTCCTTCACCTCATTATACTCACGGCGAAATTCCAATCTTCCTAACTAGAAACATTTTAGGATCTACAAATCAGGGCCGTACCGACGGAGGGAAGAGGGGAGGGGTCAAACCCCCTCCCATTGGCCAAAAACCCACGAAAAAACAATGGCTTGAGATAGAGAGGAGGGCGGATCTGTGACTGAGCCCCCCCCCTCACACCAGGAAAAATTTATCTTAATCGCAACCATCCCTTACTTAAATCCTGGGAACGGCCCTGCTACAAGTTGAAGACTTTTTCAGTTTTATCAACTGATGATTTGGAAGTAAAGATAAGGGTCGAGATAAAACTGTAATTTTGTTAAATACAAAGAATGACTCATTTTGATAATTAAGAGCATTCCAAGATTGATAGGTTGAAAGACAAATTTTGCCAACTGAAAACATTACAACTTTTGTATTGAACGGGAGCAGGGAGGAGGTGAACAAACTTTGGGATCTACAAACGAAAAGAAAAACTTTTTCCCATTCTGACCGCTGACAAAGACGGCAAATTTTATTTAAAGAGAGTTGGAGGAGGAAGAAATTTTAATTTTGTGAACGAAAAACATTTTGAAACCTATAAGTCCGAAAAACACTTCTGCAATTTTGCTACTTGAAAATTGTCATTTTTTTATTAAGATCTAAAAAAAAAAATCTCAAACAGGAAACAGACTAACAAACAAAACTATTTTTTTACTTTTTCCAATTGGTAAATATTTTAATTTTTTTTTTTTCATTTTTGTTGAAAAGCAGCGGGAAAAATTCCAGTTTCATTAAAAAAAAAATGTTCCGGGGGTTGGAGAGACTGTTTAGGGTTATCATCCATAAAACGTAATCTTGATATTTAAACATTTTTTTCATCAAAAAGAAGAAAAATTGTCTACTTCAAGGTAAAAACCTCAAGCAAACGTAGCGGGCTTCACGAATTTCAATTCAACTAACTAGAAACATTTTGGGTTTCCAAGTTGTAAAAAACTTACATCCTCAGTTTTTAAAACAGAAAATTTTTTGGGGAAATGACGAAAATAATTTGAATTTTTCAATTCTGTTAAAAGGGGACGAAGAGTGAGAAGAGGAAAATTTATATTCTGTCAAGCACGAAATTTAAAATTTAAGGACCAGAAAAATTTTGAGACGAGAAAGTAGGAAAACTCTTCCATTTTCTTCAATCTGACAATGGACAAAAATTCTTATCCTTGCGAGTAAAATGAGGTGCAAGGAAGACAGTTGATTATACAACTAAAAAACAAGTAGACTATCAAGAAAATCGTATTTTCAATTCTTCAAAAGTTACGGGAAAAATACCGATTTTGCCAACTGATGATTGAATGCTAATTTTATCAACTGGATTCAGGGACGTAGTGAAGCAAATTTACTTAGGAAGCGAATATTAAATATTTTCCAACGGTTGATCGCAAAAGAAAACAAAGAAAACCTCTTAAGGTGCGTGAATTTGCTAACTAACCACCTGAAATTGCCAATTTGCCAGCTCTTAAAAATGACCAAGCGTGGAAAGAGGGAGTTTACAAAAGTATTCATTTTCTTCTTGAAGAAAGGATCTAGCTATTTCGCTTCCTATAAAATTATTGTACGAAGAATGTATCATGAAGATTTAACTGACAGCGTTTCTTTCCTAAGGCTGGACTGGTGAAATATCAAAATTCTTTGTACATTTTGTAAGAAAAAAAATCAGTTTTAGTTTTGTCACCTGACAAAAATCCAAGTTTTTCTTTTTTATTTGAACAAGGAAGAGGGGGAAGGGGAATTCTAATCTTCTCAATTGGAAATATTTTGAGATCCACAAGCGTAGAGAGATTTACATCAACTTTGTCTACCATCGAAAATGTTAAGCTCTGAGGTAAGGTAGAGATGGGATATGAAGCACTTTTTGGGTATCGATATATATTAATATCAAAACCAAAATATCGTCAATACCAATATTAGACAAAAAAGTAACGTTTCTTCGTTATATTATTTTTATTTTGTTCTTGAACGCAATTTTTTTCAAAATATTTTTATTTACTTCAAAGATGATTAATTGCTTCTTAAAAACAGAAAAGAAATTGGGAAATTTTCGAAAAAACTTACTAAATAGCGTGAGCAATAATAGTAACGAAAAATACGAAAACAGGAGTATAATCATTTCAACAATAACTACTTATTAAAATGTGCTTGAAAATTTTACATTGCATAATGAATTAGAATTAGTATTACCTTACAAATTAGAATTTTTTGGAGGGACTGAAGAATTTTCAAGGTCTGAAATTCAGTTCGAGATTTTATTTTTCCATACTTATTGGTACTAACAGTAAACTTTAATGACTGCATCAATAAACCTGAAGTACACTAGCGCTATGTATATTCTTTGATTCCCATAATGTTCCTGATTTTTATCAAAATTATAGCAATTCCGCGACTTTTCTAGACTGACAAAATTCCGTGACTTTTCCCGATTTTCCAGAAAATGGCGACCCTGTAAACGGCTCTTTATAGGTGATTTAAAATAAAATAAATCATTCATTAGTACTGAAGAATCTGCTGGAGTAGAGTGGTGACGAATGAGACAATCTTTATAAATATCGTCATCAGTAGTAAAATGCTCAATGAAGTAATTGGAAGACACTGATTCATCAGAAATAATCAATTCATTAAAAATGATCAACTAATCGAAAATAATCATTTTTAATAATAACCGAAATCGATTAATCAAATATATTATTTAATAAATTAAAACTAATCGATTTATTGAAAATTATTTTCCAGTTACAGATTTTTAACTAATCGAATATTTTTAGTAAATCAGATATTTTTTACCGATTTATCAAAGGTAGTGGCGAAACTAGCCTAGTGTTCGAGGGGGTCTGGTCTTGACCAAAGGTCAAGGAGGTTTTAGAGGGGGTGCTAAAATTAGAAAACCCCTATTTGAACAAATAGCAAAGGGAAATCCAGGCCTGAATCTTGGCTACACCACTGATCAACGGTATCGATTAAAACAGAATAGTCAATCAATCAAAAATAATTGATTTGTTTAAAAAAAAAAAAAAAAAAAAAACTTTTTCCAACACACGTTAGTTGAGATAGTTTATTTTTGTTCTGCTTCAATTTGAGGGAACACATTTACTGCAAAATATCATGATGTATTACAGCAAACGAGGAAATGCCGGACTGCTTGACATGGCTGGTCGGTGGTCTACTCAGCAGACCATAATCAAAATGCTGTCCAAAGGGAGGCCCTAGTTTTTCTTGTCCTGGTTCAGTTTGCTAGACCAGCCTCAGGAAATTAAGTCCGTTAACAAGCTTCGCCGATTCCTTTTCGCTATATTCGAAAGGCAGAGCAAGAGGAAGGGGGTTTAACTGCAAGATTATCATGACGTATTAGAGCAAAAGATAAAATGCCAGATTGCTTGACATGGTTGGTAGGTGGACTGCTCAGCAGACTAAAAAATACAAATGCTCTCCAAAGGGAGGCCCTACTTTGTTGCACTTTTATGACACTTCTGTAAGAATCAGAGATCATGAAGAACACCACATAACTGCTTCCTCGCCGATACCAAGAGCCTCTTCAAATCCATTAAATTCATTTTGGTATGCCTCTTTTTTTCTCGCTCACCGACATCGAATTACACGAAAGAGCACTTTCCATCTTCAATTACAAACCAGTCACGCCTCCAATTATTATCCACACTCGCAAATGAACAACAATAATATTGGAAAACGCGAGTACACAAATAAGAAATTCCGATTATCTACGCCGGTGGAAGTAATGAACGGAAACGCATTTCGCTGAGGGTTCAAATTTCTCGGGCAGACAACGTAAGGCATTCAATAAATGCCACAAGAACCGCTGCGAAACGACTAGTATTCTTTTTCAGAAAACAAACGCGTTTTTTGATTCGTAGAAATACACGGTATTACATTTTTCGAATACTTCTTCTTTCATTTCTCTCGACTAAATGACCGAGCGACTACCTTGGCCACGAATATGATCTAATATTCTCTTCCCACGATGTCAGCTTTATGCTCACTCTACAACTTCACTTTCTTACACCGGAAAAAGAATTCGTTCAAAAATTGTAATCGTTTCAGTCAGTTCATCTCTAAAATCAGCACCGCGTCACTCATTCCTCAAAACCACCATCACTTAGGAGCACTTCAATGATCAAATAACAAGGTTGAAACGATTTCAGGAATGACAATAACCACAACTTCGATGACCCTGAGTACTGCCTGCATTTTCCGCGAAGTCGAGTCAGGAAACTTGCATATCATACTTCGATCAACTCTCACACGTAAGAAATAAACACATACGAATTATTCGCAATGCCGAGCATTAGGTGCGAATCATCTTCATCAATCTAACAGCACGAACATGAAGAGCCTCTTCCGGTGGTCACTCCACACCAATTATTGAATGTTTCAACTAATGTGAATGGACAAAGCCACAAAAATGTCCATACATACAAAGAGATGCAACTCCCCAGAAAAATCCTTCGGTAAGGGGCCGGTCCCAAATTTGAAATAAGGCGCCGCATTCCACCTCCTCTCCCAAAAAATGTCCCTCCCCAAAAAAGAAGTAGGGCCATTATGGCGAAGGGAAGCGGCCATCCGAAGAAAATGGTGAGACGTCGGAGAGGCCTACGCCCAAAAATGGAATGGTTCCATTTTCTGCGAACACACAACGAGCAAAACCCTCCCTCCCAGCCACAAAATTGTCTGTTCTATCAGAAATTTTAAACATCTTCTGTCAAAAGTTTTTCGCTGGAGAAAGAAGAAAGAAAGCAAGTAATATAACAAATAAGGAGGGGCATTCGTCTCCCTTGTACCCACTTTTTTTTTCTGTGGTTACCACAACGGCCATCTACCGATTTTACGTGCGAATGGGAAAATTAAATCAAAAGCGGGTGGTGGAGAGGGGGGGGGGGTCAAGACCCCGGCCCCGAAGCGCTTCGAAAAATAACCCCTCCACACTCCCAAAAAAAGAAAGTCGGGGAGGCGTTCTCCATCCTTTGCACATAACTTCCTCTGAGGCGAAATCTAAACATCAACCCCTTCCAATCAAATCAATCAAATTTTACTCACGATTATCTACCCTGGAAAGAGGGGAAATAGTTTCATTTTTGCTGTATCTGGAGACGGCCCTCGGGGAGGGGGAGGAGAACTCATCTTCTTCGTCTCCAGTCATACATTAATTTCTTCTTTAAATGCAAGGAGGCAAAGTTGAAGTGAAAACATACGAGAAACAGAAGTTGAAAGTCGGAGACTACAAAGAGAGAAGAAAAAATATAGAAAGATAGACAAAAAAGGTATTTCCTTCTTCGACGGGGGGAGGGGGGGGGACAAAAATAGTGGCTTTCACACTTCCCAAAAAATGCGAACCTACAATAATATATAATTTTATCAAAAATTGTCCGAGTGCGTAGGGAAGAAAGGCTGCAAAACCCATGCTGGTAATAGGGCTTGAAACAACCACTTCCGCGCCATTCTTCTCGCTGAATCTTCTCCATTTTCTGCGAGGGGGGTGTGGTATCACCACGGTTTTTTTTTGGGGGGGGGGTGAGAGAAGCCTCACTTCCCTCTTTCAAGATGACATACCATTTAAAATTTCGGAGTCGTTGCTCAATCTCGGACTTCCCTTTTAGGAGAAATAAAATTTCTTCTCCGAGAACAAATTCCTATTTTCTCTGGCATTGATCTAATCATAAGTTAAAAAAAAAAAAAAAAGCAAAAAAATCAGCTGATTCGTATGACACGCGGTATGTTTTTGATGACACCAGTATTTTCCCGAAATCAGTATAGGGCAGCGGGTTAATTTGGTGTTGGTTCCCGTTCATCTAACAGGGTGTCTACAGAAATTGAAACGTAAAAATGAAGTACTTTTTCAGGATCCTTTGCAGGACATCTTTTCCTCGGGTGTACAAATCTTATTTTTTGTTCCTAATTGTTTTACCCCCCCCCTTACTCCTCCCTCTGTTTTGCTTTCCTACTTCCGCCTTCCTTGTGAATATAGATCCTACGTTACGGTTTTTAATAATCAGTCATAGGAATCGCAAAAAATGTATTTTTGAGTATTTCTAACAAAAATAAGGGATTCGTCGTTTCCTGCCATTATCATAAAAAAGTGTGAAGTCGATTTCGTTCATGTACTGAGAATTCCGTAATCTATGAGCACGATATATGTATACCAGAAAGCCATCGAATAATTTTCGATCTACTAAGAGATACCAAGGGTGAAACAATCCGTGAAAAGAGCCATAAAGAAACTCGAAAAACAGGAGGCAGAAGATCAAATAGAACACGAGTTAGAAATGGATGCTGCTCATGAGATTAACAAAACTGATCGATCGAAGAAAACGAGGAAACGAAATTGGAAAAAGTACGTTTGATTACCCACGCATTTTTGTTGAAACAAAAGTTCGGTGACCAAAGTTTCTACCTTTATCCGGTAATACGTACTCTTTGAAGGAATACGAAGGAGTTGTTTACATCTTTGAACTCATTTTCATATCTGACCATATTGTTGTTCTTCAAAGATTAGAGAATGAAAATAGACAATCGAAAGGCGGCGTATACATGTTTGATGAAATACTCAATTTGGCGATCGAATAGAATAAAAAAGATAAACGTATATTCAAGAACAATTTAAAAAGACTCCAGGCGTGGAACTGAGGCGATGTTGGGATCACCTGAACGTAGACAAAACGCTCTTCATTTCAGAAGAAACAACAACTGAAAATTTACCAGTTATACAAGATTGGTTATATCGTTTGAATCATTTCTAACAAAAATGAAGGACTTTCCAATTTTTTTTTTTTTTAAATTAATTTCAGCACTTTTTAGGACTCGGAAGGACTATTCAGCATTTGAGGAGTTATCTGTCAAAAGGGCCCCTGACGAATAGGATTCCCATTCGTCAGGGGCCATTTTGACAGATAACTCCTCATTTGTAGACACCCTGTATAAGATCTGAGTGATTCCTCTATTTGCATCCTAACGAGTGAATCTGCAGGACTAAAAAGATGAAAAGACTGAAATGACTAGATAGATTGAAAAAACTAGAAGAATGAAAAAATTACGAAAAGACTAAGAAACGGGGACCGAAAACGGAATCAAAACTGGAGACGCTCCGAAGCGGCTTCGGCCCCGTTAGTAATCTTTTCCAGATTCCGCAACCAGCAAATAATTTTTAATTAACTCCGACTATATAGGAATGCCAAATAACTTACACCGAGCTTCGGCTTCAGCTCCAACAAAAAATTATCGATTGCTCTGGATCTACAAAAATCTGGTAATTGCTCCAGTGCCGGTTATTTTCAAGGAAGAGCAAGGGGGAAAGGAGGGAAAGAGCTAGCATAGAATTTTTCTGGGGTCTTACTACAACAAATGATTTTTCGGGCTCCAGCAGCAGCAAGTTATTTCTTCGGATACCGGCTCCGACCCCAGAAAGAGTCAGCTCTGGGCTCCAGCTCCCTACTGAAAAATACGAAGCAGACACGGGAAACATTAGAAAATACTAAAAAGATAGAATATAAGGGCAACGTGGACAGAAAGGACCGTACCAAGAAAGAAAAAACACTAAAAATGACAGACTGAATCAGCTTTATACCTACACTCTTCCTAGTATCATATTTCTTACAATTTTCTCAGCCCTTCAGTATTTTTAAGCCTGTTGGTACTTTCAGTATTTTTACGTTTTCTTCAATATTTTTTTGTTTTAAATCCTGTCTTTTCAGTCTTCATATATTTTTATAGTTCTCTTGAATTTTCCCAAATCTTCTCCTTCCGGGCGTTCAAGTATTTTCGGTCTTATTCAGGCATATTGGCTTTCCTACTTTTACCGACTTTTCGAAGAAAAGGGAGGTATTACACTCGTCACTGTTGTCAAGACGGGGGCGGGGGCAATGTTTTTTTATTGTTTCGATTTTTTCAGTCTACAGTCTTTCCAATCTTTTTTGTCTTGTTAATTCCCACAGTTATTCCCGTATTTTCAACAAAGGTAATTGGGGGACGGAGAAGGGTTTGGGGCCATAGCCACTTAATTCACTAAAATCCTCATACCCTCGATAAACTGTAAAATTATGCGGGCGAAAGAATTTTATTGATACTTGACAGCCCCTCCCTTTAACCCCCTACTCCAGGACGGGCTTTTTGCACTCATGCTTCTTAGTCTTTCTCTCACATTAAGTCCTTTGAGTCTTTTTTGTTTCTCCAATTTGTTCAATTTTTCCAATATCTTCAACCTTTTTACTTCTCTTCAGTCTTCATTTTTTCTCAGTGTTTTCAGTCTTCTTTGTCCTTTACAATTTTTTACGATCTTTTCAATTTTTCAGTTTTTCTAGGCTTCTTCATTTCTCTCCATGAGTAGCCTCTTTTTAACCTTCGTATTCTTCTTTCACTTCTCCAGTTTTTTCGATGTCCTTAACCGAAGTAATTTTTTCAGTTGGCCAAATTCTTAATATTTTTATTCTAAGTCTTTTCAGCCATCTTACTCCGTTTGGGTACTTACAACAAGGTCTTCTTCTCTTCAATTTTCCTGATTCTCTACGACCTTTTTAGTTGTTTTAGTCTTCATAATTTTCTTTAGATGACGATATTAAACTCTAAATTAACCTACTATTTCTCACTGATTTTGGAAAATACAGACCTCGTCATATGTTTCCGTCCCTTGATCCTCTTTGGCCGGTCATACACAGGAGCCAGCCAAGAGATCAAGCAAACCTCTCAACGAATCATGTTCGACCTTGTGACCGACCAAACCAAAATCATTGACTTTTGCAGGTTGCAGAGTGAAACGTGATTGGTTGATGAGTTGCTTGCAGTGTTGGTTAACTTCAAACTGACAAATCCAAAGAAATAATCTAAATTCAAGAATACGAATCTGCGATCTAGTGATTCAGATTCTGAAAATTCGAATCTAGCATCAGAATAATTCAGAGAGAATCTGAATCCGACGAAAACGATTCTAGAATCTGAATACAAAGTACAAATTCTGTACTTGGATTCTTCTTCAAAATTAGATTCTTGTGAACTCTTTTTCAGAAATGGATTTTCGAATCCATATTTATGAGTTAGATCCTTCTTGAAAAGTAGATTCTGCAGAAGTTTGAAAAAGCGATTGTCAGCCTGTAAGTCTTGATGGTATTCATAGAAAATGAAGCAGAATTCCAATTACAGGTCATACGATATTTTCTAGTTCACATCCTACTGCAAACGTTTTCAACTTAAACAGGCTCATCGGGGGGCTCAGTACCGATTCTTTATCAATTTCTTATAAAATATTTTAATGATTCACACGGTCATTTTTCTTGTTTCGTAGAATCCAAATCTGGAAGGAGAACGAGAGTCAGGCTCATATTTCACAAAGACTAGAGAATTGAAAAAATTTCAAATTCAGTAATTTACAGATTGGGGTCTTCTAGAAAACAAGATTCTGTAATATGAAATAACTGACAAAGCTGCACCGATTATAATCGATAAATCACGTTCGGATTCTCACTTCTGCATTCTGCGTTTTTTCTATTTCAGGATCCGGGATTCAGAATACGAAAATGGATCTGCAAAGAACAGAAACTTAGGATGCGGAGTCTGTACAAAAACAAGGTTCCAAAAATTCGAATCCGGCAAAAATCGAATTCAAAATCACAAAATGCGAATCCAGAAAAAAAATGACAGAGCCCAACCCGCACTCGGATTTTCGATTCTTTTTCGAAATTATTTCCATCCCTGGTTAACATTTTGTTGTACGATCTGCCTTTACCTGTTTGTCTTCCCAACTTTATATCCTGTCCAACTATTAATTCACGAGTTAGTCACAAGTGTTGCTAGATCTGGCACATTTTAACTTTCTTGGTACAGTGTCTGATGATTTCAACACTTTTGGTACGTTTTGGCACATTTTCGTTATTCTCTGTAGGACCTCTTCGGTAAGCCATACAAGGTAGTCATGCGGAAAGATCGGTGACGAGCCGAATAGAGCCGGGGGTGCTGCAACAGGTAGTTCAAGAACTATTCCCCCAGCCCCCCCTCCCCCCAACGGCGGCATCCGTCGAGGTGCGAGAGGATTTCCCTCTACTTAGTGCTGGAGAAGTGGACAGCGCGATCGGCCGGATCAGGACGGAGAAGAGGAAGGCGCGTGGTCCGGACATGATTCCCAACGTCGTCTGGAAAGTAGTCCACCAAGCAGATCCTTCTTTCCTGACCAACGCATTCAATCGCGCGTTGTAGGAGGGGACATTTTCGAGCAGATCAAAGACGGCGCTGCTAGCACTGATCAAGAAGCCAGGAAAGCCAGATGGTCAGCCGTCCTCGTACCGGCCTATTTGCCTGCTCAACACCGTCGGCCAGGTGTTTAAGCGTACCATCGTGGATAGGCCGTTGAACTTTCGGAGGCGGAAGACGATTTCGAGCAGTTAGCACGGGTTCCGAACTGGCCGCTCGACGGTGGATGTCGCACTGAAGTGGAAGAATCTGTCGCAGAAGGCGATCCGCGAGCGGGAGTTCGGCAGGGGGACCGAGGGAGAAACGGAGAAAGATGTGCGTCAACGCCATCATGTCAGTCTTCCGATACGGTGCGCCAGTATTTGCCGACGCCATCAAGATTCCCTACAGAAGAACGGAGATGGAGAAGATTCAGCGAAAAGCCGCGATGAGGTGTGTCAGTGCGTACCGCACTATTTCTTCGGAGGCAGTCGGCGTGTTCGCGTGTGTATACCGCTGATCGAACTCAAGGTCGGCAAGACAGCGGAGGTATACGGCGGGAAGAAGAAAGCGAAGACGAAACGGGAAGCACTTTGGGTCAAGCAAGTCATCCAGCCGGACACGCTTCGGAAGTGGAAGGACACGCTCGCCAATTCGACCAAGGGCGAGTGGACTCGAGCGCTGACACGCGACCTCGATGTATGGACTTCCACCTGACCCAAGTCCTAAGCGGCCATGGGTGCTTCGGCACGTACCTACATCGGATGGCGATAGCGTCGAGCACCGTGCGCACGCACTGTGATCGAGGGGCGGAGGACACACTTAGGCACCTGGGAGCCGGAGAGGTGCGGAACGGCCACAACAGCGATCGATTCCGCCGAAAGATGCGATGAAGACGACGGCGGAATCAGCCGTCTCGCGCCGAACACCCTGGTTCCAGATATGATAAAAAACCGAAGTAGTTGGAACCGGGTGCCGGCCTTTGCCTCGGCCATCAGGAAGAGGAAGATGCAGACAGAGTGGTCGAGGCTGAGGGCCGACGACGCACCAAGCTCGGCCCATACCATCGAACAGGACAACTCTGTACGACTCTAGGAGACCTGTTGCAGCTGCGCTGCGGACCCCCGGCAGGGCTCCCCCATCGTCACCACCTGCCTGCGTCCACACACGGACCAAGGCGAGGGGCGTGTGAAAAGGAAGCGCGTCCAGCTGTGGAGGGAGCTGAATTCCAGGCAAGTGCTCGGGGAGCGCGGACCTCACAGTCAGAAGGGAACCCCGTGGTGGCTCTTGTAGGACGCGCGCACCGGAAGCGGCACGGAGAAATAGAGGCTCGACCCCGGCCTCAAAGCGTCCCTCCGGCCACTGATGCGATACACGAAAGGGTAGTTTCCGAGGCCGGGGTGCGATGTCTCAGGGGCCACTTTGACATGCGTGCAGCGCCATATGTTCCACCACACCATTATTCTCTGTAGGATCTGGTACCGTCAACTGGGGTAATACTGGACACCGGTGGTAATGTCAGCCACTCATGACTTGTTGTAGGAGTGCTGGAGTATCGTTATCAGTAAGCAAGTCACGAATGGCTAATATTAACCACTGGTGTCCGATATTACCCCAGTTGACGGTAGTTTTTGTCATTTTTTGTTTCGTTTTACCACATTTTATTACATACAGCGAACTTTGTTACATTTCAGCACCAGAATACGAATGTAAAATATGCAAAAAAGAGCAATTTTTTGCCTTCAGAATGTTTTTTCGAAAATGTTTTGCTCAAGTAGTAATTTTACCTTCGTTTTCATATAACAGTTCTCTCATATCGGCAATTTTTAAAATACCTCAATTTTCGAATTTTCTCTCTTGAAAATAATACTTTGCCCCATCCTGGCTACGCGCCACTAGTACATTTTAATGATTCTGGCCAAAACAAATTCGTCTACATTTTGGTACGATCTCAAAAACTACACAGTTGATCTGGTGCACCTCACTTGAAATCTGGTAAAATCTTGAAAAATTTCTTGCTGAAACATTTTCCAATTTCTCATCTGGCAACACTGTCAGTTAAATGAACTAACACTGAGTAACTCTCCGATTGAAGGACAAGCGGGTCCGTGCAAGTTTGTTTTGACAAGGGGGAAGGCAGCATAAAGGCAGATAAAAAATAGAAAATTTTAGCAGACATCTTAGAACCTCACTTTTTCAAAGTTGCCGAATGGCAGCTAGAATTTTCCGAAGGTCAACTTTACAAACACGATAGGGGAGGGGATAATACTTCCGGGCGATTCGGTGGCGACGGGATCCGCATAATACGAAGCGTCCACCATAAGTACCCAGAATTAAAGATTTTTAGTCCTCTCGATTCTAGGTGTACTGTCACCTACTGATAAACATTAACAATATGCGTTAAAAAATAATAATAATAAGAGAAAACAACAACAAAACAATGGCATATTTCTAGAGCTTCCCAAGAGCTTTCTTCATGAGGCGAGAAGGTTACTAAACTAATTAAAACGAATATTGACTGCGAATTGACGTGCGTTCGTAAGCAGTTGTGAGGGGACACTCAATGACAAGACATACGAAGAAATTGGTATCCGATTAATTCTTTTCGATAACATCTTCCTCATAAATGTGTGTCAACTAATTAATGCATTTCCTCAATAATCGTCGGCGCAATAAGTATTCCATCATCAATAGTACATAGAAAATTCGTCGAAAGGATATAAGTACTACAAACTATAGAGGGTACTGTACAACAAAATACTCGGATATCTCGAAAGGTTATAACATCAAACAACTGATACGGTTGTGGTTAAAAACTAAACAAACATGAAAAAAAAATCTAAGCAATAAACATCAACACCGCACCGATTTCCGATGTAGACCGAATTTACTTAAAAAATTCACGCGGTTTCAATGTGTGCAACCTGTTGTAACGGTGTAATCGATAAAGTCGAAATTAGACGGAACCTTTTAGCGATTAATTAAAATATCAAATGCGCAAACAGGATCAGATTAAGAGCTTCTCGCCGACTCATCAGTCGACACCAGCTGATTCCGAATTCAGTTTCGGATACATTGCGCGAACTGGCAGCTAATGGTGAGACCAAAACGATCGGTTTATAGAAAATACAACCATCGGTGTAAGTGCAACATCGACTGATAAGATTATCCACAGATTTTAAGTACACGAGAAGAACAAAACGGAAACCCGAGTTTAATGAGATGTTACTAGCTGTTATCATTTAGCTTACAGAACTTTTCCCTCTTCTCATCTGCCGTTTCAGTAACGCATCAATTTTCGGACAAAGCTCTATGAACTTATTACTCGTGTACTATTTACTCTCCATGCGTAGCTGAATTATTGACAGGTCGATGTCGTTTCCCAATAAACGAAGATTTCAATCATTGGAGAGATAGAAAAAAATGAGGAAATACACGCGAACGCCTAATCTGGGTACACTTTACAATCTCGGGTTCAAACTTTCGTGTATTTATTTCAGGCGTACTTTTCGTAACCGAGTTCGGCCTGGCAGTCTACAACCACCAGTGAAAGTTCGTGAAAAATTTCGGAACGGTTCTCGAACTACAGCTGTTTATTCAGGTGGCCCTCGACATCCGCTTCAAACCCCAGCAGGTTCGCAAACCTTATCTAGGATGACATGTGCTCCATCGTAGATAATCGAAATCGATTTTTTCGGCAACAGGTCAGGGTACAGGAGAATGTCAACAGGTGCCACCTTATCGCACGACCAACCACGGGGCACTGATTTCCAAACTTTAACGTAGTCCCCGGCTCGCTTAAATGGGCAACAATACCAAATCCCGACGAAAGTGCGATACAAGACATTTTCAATCGTTCGTACACATAAGTCAACGCATCGTAAATCTAAAATTAAATTTTCGATCGTAAATACACCATAAAAAACGATGACCGCGAGTCGTTTGAATAAAATACAATAAACATTGGATGCAAAAACCAACTAAACTCAGCACATGTTAATAACGAGGGGAAAAGATCTCCACTTAATGTCGGACTCGTGCATTGATTCTGGTTCGACATGCAATTTTCGAACAGAAATTTTCAATCACGGCCAGCGAATAGAATTGGGTATATCGGTCGTGTCCAAGCGATTTTCACGAATTAAAATGAAACTGCTTGAATATACCGAAAAATATCGAGACCGATGTAATTATGTACTCAGGAACACAGACGCGGAGAAAAGGTGGAGTCGGCCGGTACTATTGATAATGCAAGGTCGGGTCACTGACCAAATTATAAACACGGACAAATATTCGTAGTTCAGCATGTCAATAATAACGGCAACAATGTCGTCAATTTACTCTTGATTATTTACATCAGAACGCATAATTACATCACAAAGATCTGAGACCGACATCGACACGGTCGCACTTATTAGACACGTCCGACAACAAAAACTATAATGAAAGCTAAGAACCAGCAAGTGGATGAAAATCGAGTAGACTGTTACTTAATATCAATCTCCAAATGTCATCTAGATAGCTAAGTTTACTCGAGAGTGTGAAAATAATATCAAAAACGAAATCAGCGACCCTGAAAATGTATGTGACATTCGATATCCATAATGTTTCTCTTTTTTTTTTTTTTTTTTATTTTTTTTTTTTATATTTTTCATTTTAGCCCCTTCCCGTTCCATAAGTGTACCAATTTTCGCAACTCAGCGGAAATAAGGAAACAAATTTCGCGTCTGGAATGCCTACTATTCGACATTATTCCATTCGGGCATCGTCTTTTTATTCCATTAAAATGTAGCCACTTTTGTAAAAATGATTTTTACTGACTTTTCCCGGGTTTTCAGACCAATTTTCCAAAATGTCTCCTTTCAAGGTGGCCACTTTTCTTCAATTATGAATTTCCCTGGCTTTTCCCCGATCCACTTCTCAATTTTTTCTCAACGAGTAAGCCTACTGGTAAGAAGTTCATTAATAAGCGATGTCACTCAAATTCCCCCCCCCCAATTTTTAGTAACGTAATTTTTTACCAACAAGCAAGCAGTTGACAAAAATCTTATATGGAACTAAACATAGGTACCAACCACCAGGAAAAAGAAATTCCACTTATTCAGTTTTTTATAGATAACTTATAAACTAAAATTTAAATATTCTGGGCATATGTGCAGGGGCAATGGGGGAAAATGGAACATTACAGCTACGAATTGGGTCCCCAGAGACCATAAAAGGAGGAAGTGGCGTCCCTCGATAAAGTGGCTCGATGAAATCTCCAGGGCAGTCGGCCCAAACTGGGCAAGCGTGGCACAAGATAGAGAAGATGGAGCAAGGTAACAGAGGCACATGCCCCCGTAGTCGAGGACTTAGTGTAGGATCCGAAGGATCATATTTACTTTTGTATTATGTCGTGTTATAATTACAAAATAATGATTTATAGATAGCTATTGGTACGTGATTCAAGTTGCAAAGGAAACAGAACCATGATACTTCTACACCACGAAATTTTATTAAGAATTTATTTTTTGAAAATTCCGTGACTTTTCCATGCCTTTCTCCCTAACTGAAGAAATTCCCCGCCTTTTCCCTAATTTCCAGTTCTTCCAGGAAAGTGGCCACCCTGTCTTTCCAGACCAATTTTCCAAATTTTCTGCGACATTTTTTCAAGCTAGTGTTGTACACAGCTTTGAGAATATTTACTATTGGAGAAAAAATTTGATAGTCAGAAGAAAATTGTGTATATTCTTTAATAATAATAAATAATAATAATAATAATAATAATAACGGCTTTTATTGGGCGATTTTCACCGTAACCTCTGAGACATACTTACATTTTCGAAATATTCAAAGGTGTTTTGCTGACTAACAGAGTCAGTCACCACTGTCGCTGCGTTGCGAGCGCCATGGCCTCCCCCTCAGCTTCTTCCACGCCACTCATCATTTCTGGACAAAAGCCTCCCCGTCCTCCCTCCAGCCCCTCCTATTTTGAGTTCGCCTCCTCCACTCTGGGTCGTGTATTTTCCTAAACTCGTCCCTCCATCGTATTCTTGGTCTTCCTTTTCATCTTTTTAAAGCCCGTGGCACCCACTTCTTCACTTTCTTTTCCCACCTACTCCCTACCTCCTTCATTATATTGCCGGCATATTTCCATTTTAATTTTGTCACCACCCTTCCAATATCTCTCAATTTTGTTTTCCCCCCGAATTTTCGAAATTGGAATTTTATCCCTTGTCTTTACATTTAGTATACTCCTCTCCATGGCTCTTGGGGTTTGCTGAAACTTGCTGATACTTGCTTTAGTGCTGGCTCAAGTCTGAGCCCCGTAGATCATGGTGGGTAGGATGCAGCTGTACCACACCTCCGCCTTTACTCGACGACAGCCTGCTTTTAAAGATGTTTTTCAGACTCCAGTTGCTGCTCCAGCCCCCTTTGATCCTGCTGCTCAGTTCCCTCTCTCTGGCATTGCCAAAGAAGATGATCTAGCCCAAGTAAGACACATTTTTTACCCATTCGATCTCCCTCCTTCCTATAACGACTGGCTCCTCCTCAGCATTTGAAATTACTTTTGTTTTGTCCTTATTGACGGTGTCCCACTCGAGCCGTCTTATCGCTTTTTCTAGGACACAGTTGAAAAGGTTTGGAGATAGCGGATCCCCTCGACGTACCCCCTCCCAATTTTGAACTCTTGCTCTAGCATCCTTATACATTTTTTAGTACTTTGTTATCTTTTTGTTTATTCCCTAGGCCGAGCGCGCCTTTTCCATGAGTTGTTCAATAAGAAAAATCTGGTCTACCGTCGGATGTTCTCATAATTATTGATGAATTAATAATAAAAATTTATATAAAATTTTTTATTTATATAGTAATAAATGATTTTAACTTAATGCTTGCTCTCTCGGTTGGTTTAGGTCCAATTGCGGGTAGATACGGCTGTTAATGATTTTCATGGAAATTTTTCCCATATTAGAAGTCAGACTGATGGGTCTGTAATTTTTAATACTCCCCCTGCTCACTTTTTCGTACAGTAGTATGATTTCCGCATCTTTTCATTGCTTTGGCACGACTTCTTGCTGTAAGATGGAACTGAACAGCATGGATACAACTGGGGCCAGTTCGTCGCTAAACATATTGAGTGTATTGTTTTCGAGTCTGTCGGGTCCAACTGCTCTGTCCACCTTGATGGTCCTCATTGCCGCCATAAATTCACATTCAAGAATTTCAGGAACCTCTTCATCATTCTTTTCTCAATTTTCCCTTTCGTTTTCTTGTTTTCTGACCAAAGTGGCCACCCCAAAAATTTGGCCGCCCTGGGCTGCAGCCCAGGATAGCTCAATGGTAAATCCGCCATTGGACACAGAGGTCACGGAGGCGGCTTGCGCTCCAATCATCTTCCAGAGTTGGCAAATTGGCTATTTCAGGTACTCACTTAGCAAATTGATGAATCTTAGTCTCCCTCCCCAAAAAGTTGAATAATTTTTCATAAATCTGCTTTGCTACTGTTCTAGTCGATCAGACGAATGGACAGGCCAACAGACAGCCAACAAGTCATCTTGCCTCGAAGCAGACGGACAGGAAAATTATCAAACAGGCAGACAGTTGGCCAACTTCTCTCACACCGAGAAATATGAAACTAGGAGTAAACCTACAACTTTTAGGAGCCAAGATCTTTGATACTGGAGTTAAGATCTATGTTACTAGAACTAAAATCTATGATACGCGAGCTCAGATCTGGGATCCGGGAGCTAAGATTTCTCCATATCTGTTCGTTATTCTGCCTTTACGTCATTCTACTCTATTTTCCTCATGTCTATATTTTCTTGGTATTTCTATCATTTTATATAATTTCTGTTCTCCGCCCTTAAGTATCTGCCCTCTCAACAAATTTGTTTTGCTACAATACTACGGCTCTGGTCAATTTGACAGACGGACAGATCAACAGATAGCCAGTGAGTCATGCAAAAAGTTAGCCAGCTTCCCCCACATCGAAAACCATGAAACTAGGAGTAAATATACATGATCTAGGAGCCAATACCTGTGATACGGTAGCTGAGATATAGGATCCAGGAGCTAGGATTTCTCCAAATCTGCTCGGTTTTCTGTCTTTACGTCGTTCTGATTTACGTTTTCCGCATTTCTGTATTTCCTTCGTATTTCTATCATTTTCTATAATTTTTATTGTCCCCCTTTCAGCCTGAGTAATTTCTATCATTTCAGTCTCTTCTGTTACTTACGCCATTTTAAACAGAATGCTTGAGAGGACACGAATCATCATTACTATATGTACTAAAAACTGCTGTCCTCCCACCCACCCTTACTGGAAAAAATACAGAATTCAAAACGCAAGAGCAGTCGGAAAACCAGACACAGACAGACGGATACTCAGGATCCGAAACATCAGCATTCAGCCAGCTGAGCTCACATATTCAACAATTTCGTCAACAACCATGATGATCTTCTAAACTGTGGTTTCCATTTCTATCCACACTACTAATTCAGTCCTGAATCATGGCGACTTTTCTCAGTGAAATCAAACTGAACCAAATGAAAACACTTCGCCTGGAGAAATGTGAAGTTAGAAAGCGTTACTTCGGAAGCGGCTACAATTTAAACTGAATAGAACACTTTTTTTCGGGATTCTTTTAGAAACCAGTCACGCTGTTTAGTTCGATGTACACATCGACCGGAGCTGAAATTACGGTACATAATTAAACAAGTAATTACTACGAAAACAATTCACCAGCACCTTAACGTATTACCGTTCAAATCGTGGTATTTGTATTACGAGGCGAGAATTTCCAGCCACCAAGGACAACGAATAAGTATGTTCTATGCAATAATCACTGGAACTGATTTCTTCGATTAACAAACGAGGGGAACGTTGAGTAGGCAACTAGGCATCGAATACTGTTCCAAGTTTGTAAGGGTGATGCGTTCAGATGTTCGAAAAAGAAATATAAGTCCAGTGACATTTCTGGGGGAGGAGAGGGGGGAGTCTTATACTCCAGAATTTCGGGACGATTCATTTTTAAATACACAGAGACGTTTGTATCAGGCAATCGTTTAGCATGCGCTCGTTTCTTTAGAAAAAAGGAGGAATTCGGGAGAAAATGAAATGCTCCAGAAGAGGTACAAGGCCACCTTCAACTCTTTTCACGAAAATCGTCGAACAATATCCAACCAGTTTGGGAGTTCGTAACTCCACACTTTGATCCTTCCGCCAAGAAGAAGAGACCCGCACTAACCCCCACATCCAGCAGAAATTCTGCACCAGCGTCTTCTCAGTGTAGCTCCGAATCTACTCCACCGACCAACCTAGAGCTGGATACGAAAAGACACCCAAATACTCCCGACTGAGCTTCAGAAAACGATAGGGAATTTTCACTATCTTCTTTATCGTTCGACAAGATTCCAGAGGATTTTACGATATTCACAACGACAAATTCCATTCTACGGACACGTGACCTCACTCGGAGCACAACTCTGATCATAAACGATATTCCTCAAAAAGGTGTGATCTCAACAAACGTCACAAACGATGCAAGTTGACGTTCATTCTTGAGCCCACATGACGAGCGCTACCCGAGCGCAAAGAAGAGAAACACGAAGTCCGAGCGTAATCCGGTCTCTGGAACGGAGCCATGAAGTATACAAATTACAAAATTCAAAATCAATTGCAATAATGCAGGATTCTGCATTCTTCGGATATCTGTCGATATAATACACGCCAACAGTTGCCATCGGAGTAGCCTCCTAGCAATAGCTGCCATTATCAGTAACTTTTAGAAAACGGGGCGAGGGGAAGCACCAACTTCGAAGGAATGCGTTTTGCTTACAAGGTGCAGTCATTGTTGGCGATGGCTGATTCATGATTTAACAAACACAATCCAAAACAATCGAGTAAAAATGAGATAGTGGGTGCGGGAGAGGTTATCCGTTCCGCCAAATTTTCGTCGCGCAGATTTCCCATTCACGAATACAGCGTACACAGGAAATACTATAAAAATCGCACGCCGACCTATCTTAGTCATCTTATGACCATGCAATTTATTGGCCAGCACCAGATTGCGCGTGAGAAAGAAAAGTTTTAATGGAACACCGAAGTACCCCGAGCATTATCTCAAATGCGAACGATCCATTTTCCCACAGCAATCAAAACGTAGTAAACACATAATACTCGTATTATTGTACTCTCAGCTTCCGAATCGTTTGAGAGTACGATGGTGACATAACCGTACACAAACAGCAGGTGGGCCTGTCATGGGAAATGAAAAAAAACTATCATATTCGCATGCCACGTGCTCGATACTTCACAGCTCCCTCCCCATCAGACAGCTTCTGGCAGTGGCATAGCCACCCTAGTGTTTGAGGGGATACTAAAATTAGAAAAACCACCACTTGACGAAAGTCGCAAATTCTCAAGAGTATATAGATCACGAGATGCGATGTCATCTAGATTCCTCCTTACATACGCAGTGCTTCATTGTCAAAGTTACACTGATATCAAAATTAGTGAAAAATCAATATCAATATCGATACGATAATATTGTTATCATTACGATAATTAAAAATATTGACATTGTACTTTATAAATATCGATAGATATTATCGATATTTCTGATATTTTGATCGGAAATATTTAGACCAAGTTAACCTGCCTTGTTTCATCATTTTTTCAAACAGTATTTTCTATAAGACCTGTCCACTATATTTTACTAATTATTTTCTAAGTGGCCTTTCTTCATACAGTTGTGAGGTCATACACTCATGGACAATAATTCCTGTCAAAACCAAATTTTTAAAAATACAAACAATTTTGATCACATTTCAGAAGAGTTGCCGGAGTTGGCCTCGGTCTCTCTCTTTTCAAGCACTTGTCCATTAAAGATTCTAAAATCCAACTTACAACCTTACAATTTACAAAACAAACACATTCACACTGAAGTACTTTTGAGCAAATTTAGTCATCAAAATCAAATCAAAATCCAAATCACTATCAGCAGTTTTCTGGCGAATCAAGTTAAAACTGTTATCACATTTTTGGCTCAATAATAGGGAAAAAACTGAAATCTGATCAAAAGAGAACTTCAGAGGTCTTTTTAGTACGTACTATCATCATCAGTGAATCGTCCCAGGAAAAGACCTAAAAATCTGTTACTTGAAGGCTTTTCTCTTAAATAAGGTTCTAGGGAACTTGAAAAGGGAAAAAATGTATTATTAGGAAAATTTTGCACCAACACTGTCTGGCGAAAGGGCAAAACTGGCGAATTTTGAGGAATTTTGGCGTTTTCAGACAGCCAATCTGGCGACAGGGAAGAAGTAAAGTAACTTAATAGGTCACACTGTATTGGAGGTTTTCAAAATATTGAAATATCGCTCTTCCTATAAGAATATCGATAGATATCAAACATTATCCGATAATCTAAAAACTTAATTATTCGATATTCAGCGGAAAAATTATCGATAGATAATGATTTTTTTGATACGATATTTGCATCACTAATCAAAATTACTTTCAGTTAAGTTCAATTAGGTGAATAAAAGACATTGGTTAGAAGACAGATTAGGAATGATGTCATGGAATATGACTATGAAAAAGCTAAGGGTATCATAGAGGCTAGCCGATCAACTAAAGCGGTGAGGAAAGCGCTCAGAACTAGAACCCATAATATGCTTCCGAAACTTATGACGAAAGAGGGGAAGTTAACATTTGATAGAGAGGAGATAATCAAGGCAGCTACGGAATTCTATAGTGGGCTCTATACTGAGTCAGTAGTAGCGAGGGAATATGAAGCCCAGAGATCGAAAATATGTAACTTGGAAGAAGTAAGCCAGTTTATAGTGAGAGAAGTGGAAAATGCATTAACGAAAGTAAAAATAGGGAAAATGGGTGAACCAGATGGTATAGAAAATGATGTACTGAAAATGTTTGCCGAAATTTTGGCCCCCCATTAACATGATTTTAGAAACAGGAGTAACTCCGAAGCAATGACATGGATCGAAAATCATTTTACTTTTCAAAAAAGGAGACAAATCTGACATAAACAAATATCGGCCTATTAGTCTTTCCTCGAATGTTTGCAAAATTTTTATGAAAATCCTAAAAGAACGTATTTATAACACCTTTGACGAACAACAACCAGTGGAGCAGGCTGGCTTCAGAAAGAATTTTTCAACTATGGATCATATCCATACTATTAATCAAATTTTGAAAAAATCAAAAGAATATAACATGGAAATCAGCCTCCTCTTCATAGACTTTAATAAAGCTTTTGACTCTGTCTCCCACGAGTGTGTGGAACTCATTGGCCTTACAGGGTGTTCCACTAAAAATTTTAAATATCCTTCACAATCTATATGTACAGTCGGTGGCGCACGTCAAGCTCGATAGAAAAGGGGATTGTTTTCAAATTAAGAAAGGGGTTAAGCAGGGGGACCCTCTTTCACCGAATACTTTCAACTGCATACTTGAACAAGTGTTTCGGAAAATAGATTGGGAGGGGAAAGGCCTAAAAGTTAAAGATAGATGGCTTAATCATCTTCGTTTCGCGGATGATATAATTTTAATTGGTAAAAATATAATGGAATTGAGTTTAATGGTCAATGAACTGAATCGAGAATGTAAAAAAGTAGGCCTTAGTTTGAATGTATCAAAAACAAAATTAATGTCAAGGCAAAACACTGCAGTTGAAATTTGGGTGGACGATCTGAAAATAGAGAGGGTGGAAGAATATAAATATTCATGCCAAATAATGTCTTTTGATAATAAAATCAAAAAATAACTGGATGTTCGAATAACTAATTCCTGGAGAGCCTTTTGGGCGCACAAAACCATTCTGAAGGGTAGAAACAGCTTGCAAATCAAACTCCATATCCTGGAAAGCTGCATTTTCCTAATACTATCGTATGGAGCTCAGACCTGGGCCCTAACCAAGGGGCAAACAGCTGGACTCCAAAAAGTGCAATATGCTATGCTTAGAAGCATTTTGGGTATTAAACTAAAAGACAAAGTAAGTAATCAGAAAATACAGGCTAACACTAACACTAAAAATATGGCATACGTAATTAAAAAATTAAAACTAAAACATGCAGGGCATATTGCAAGTAGGGGACTACAAACATGAGTATAATCATCCGCCATTTTAATTCACAGAGTGCCCGTGGATGTCGAGTCCGACTGTGCGGAGCGTACCGCGTAGTCAATTTGGCATCGACGGGCGCAGTGTGAATCAAAATGGCGGAAGAAGGAAAAGAGGTAGGCCACCGACCAGATGGCTTGACGAAATTGTAGGGTTCGTAAGGCAACACTGGGTCAGTACAGCAAGGAATAGGAAAGCATGGGCCAGGCTGACGGAAACCTGTGCCCAGAGGTGGGCGGGTTAGGAACTCGTCTACCTAACCCAAGGTTGTAAATAAAAAATAAATAAATAAAATAAAATAAAATAAAAGATTCATCGAACTCATTTTTGATACATCATAAGATGAAAACTGTCGTACCAGCGTAAGAGGCTGACGATTAAAATTCCCTGAAATAGTACAATATGAGTAACCGATAATAGACGTTCAAAGTCGCGGAACTCAATTTTGTCATCCATGATTCAATTTTGAAATTTAAGGCACTTGCGGGTGGGAGGATGTCACTTCTGGAAATCTTCAGACACTACATCCATATTGCATTTCACTTCAGCCCCCCCCCCACACACACACACACACAAATAACACGTTCAGTTCTGAAAACTGAATCAAACTGATGTCATCGTCGAATTTAACACTCTTAAAACTTATAACTGGATACTCGCATTGTATTTCAGATTAATTTGATCATCATCCCTTCCCCCCAATACACAATTTTCGACTTAGGACCAATCTGATATCAAAAATGAGCTTCGCGACCCTGAAGCTCCACAAAACAACAAACCACATTCTGTTTTCACATGGATATGTCTATTGACTGACCTTCATCCTAAAATCGATGTCACGTTTTTCCGACCGACACTGAACTTTGTTTCAGTTCAGTTCACAGTTTTTCAAATTTTTCTATTTCAGCTTCACTCCCCCCCCCCTGGTGCCTTATTTCTCAAGATGGAATCACACTGATGTCATCGTCGAATTCAGAGGCCTTTAGAACTTTGAAAACACTTATGATTCGATACCGTATTACTGTATTTCAGGTGAACTAGATCATCATTCCCCCTGTTCAATCTACAATTTTCGACTAAGGAACAATCTTGTAACAAAATGAGCTTAGCGATCCTGAAACTCCACCAAGTAGCATATCAATTTTTAGATGCATAACCACGTAACCCACAAAAGTGAAATTTTACAGGATAGACCAAAAAAGTTTCACGGGCGCATATTTTAATATGGACTACATGGTATTGCTTAAATTGGTAATCATATTTAAAAAACAAAAATTGACTAAACTTTTTTACACAAATGCGGAGAAGTATTTATGATACCAGAAACTGTAAAAATCTCGTTTTTGAAAGAATGGGGGTTACGTGGTTATGCATCTAAGCAGTCGATGTATGAATCGCGTCTATGCTGCAAATTCGAGTTAGAGGTGTACAAATCATGTTTTTTTTCCACTATAGCGCTCCGGGGCCCTTCACGATCAATAAGGACCGCGAACAACTGGAATCATTCCACAGAAACGATTATCTTAAAATTTCACGACGCGTCATAAAATTTGGCGGTGTGAAGTATAAAGCTGTATCGATTTTTTTCAAGGGCGTCCAATTTTTTAAATAATTTTTTTTTAATCAACAAATCTGAATCTTTTCCCAGTAATCGCATAATTGTTTTGCATCGAAATGAGTTTTCCTTTATGGCAGTTGAGTTGAATTTTCCTCGGGGGAAATAATAACTACCGTGTTTTTCACGTTGGACGCGTACGTTTTTGTAGACGTGTCCCTCTCCGAACAACTCCATTTTCTCGGGTGATTTTTCATGCGACGGATTAGATAATCAAGTCGAAATGAAGAGCACGTGATATTTTATCGCAGCTGAAGTTTTCCCGACGGAATTTTCGGTGGCGGTGAACGATGCGATGGAAAGCAGAAACGAAAATTGCGTCAGGCTGAAAGTTGGAAACTGAAGGAACCAGAGGTTGTCGCACCGACTAGCTAGAATAAAATTCTACCACTTCAAAAATTTTCTTAAATTCAGCGTCTACATTATTCCTTAACTCGTGAATTTTACGCTGCACAACTTTACCAGTCTCCATTGCACTTTTTAAATCCAATGTTTTTGTTTGTAATATTCGACTGAGAGGCAATGTAAATGCAAAAACTACGGAAATAATCAGCAGGGATATTTGAAAAGTAATATTCATGATGCTGTGAAGTAACTGATAGGCTGTAGATGATCTATCTTCATCGCGACTTTCACAAAAAATTTCCAAAGCTTCAATAATAAATTCTAATAGTTCCAGGAGGGGTCTGGTTGGCCGAGTGGATAACACGCCGGTCTCGGAATCCGAAGGTCCCGGGTTTAAGCCCACGTAGCAACTCGCTACATTTTGACCTAAGCCAGTTTTTCGGCAAGAAGAGAAGAGGGCTAAGACAGCCCTGACAGCCTCCATGGTGTCTCTGAAAGGGCGGATTCCAGAGCTGCGGTTGAGATAAAAATTAGAAAGAAGAGGTAAACAGTTTCTTGACGGTGGACCCATCTAATAAGACACACATTCTGTAGTTTCCTTTTGATCGTTACATTTAGCCTAGGGCTATTTTCAATGCATTCGATCGAAGCATTTTGTATTTTAGGATACTTGAAAAAACTGTAAGCGCATCCAATTGCGCCCATTGCATTTCGAATATAACTGATAGTGCAAGAGTCCGATGAAACTAAATTCAGGCAGTGCCCTGAGCAATGAACATAAATTGCCATTGGATGCTCCTTCAAGATTAAAGCGGCTGCCCCTTGCAGATGACCACTCATAGAAGCAGCATCGTCGTCTCCCATGCCAACTAAGTACGTACAATCCACGCCTAAACACTCCAATGCCTCGAGTATTGTTTTAGCTAAATTATCTTCAGTAGACTTTGAACTGTGATAAATTCCAAAAATTCTTCACGGATTGTTACATCTTCAAGATATCTTACGTATAACAATAACTGCTGTTTTCCACTAAGCCGCCGTTGGTCGTATGGTGAGGTAATTCCCATGTTCAAAAAATGAAATCGTTGAGGTGGTTGAGATACACAAGAAAAACGTAAACTCAGTTTCATATATAGCATATCTTGAAAACTGAACGGGCTACAATTTTTTAAAAATGCAATTTTTCCAAGATAAATTTGAATATTGAAGTATATTAGATTCTACGTTTAAAAAATGGAATTAGTGGCATACGTGGATTGTAGAGATAAAAATATAATTTAAAAATATTGCAAATCTTGAAAATTGCAGGAGTTATTTTTTAAATGATTTTTTCGAGATAAATTCGATTACTGAAGTCGCTACACGAAACAGGTAACCAGAGTGTACTATAAACATATCGAGCATTAAATATTTCATAAATCGATGGCCTAACCTCAAAATTGAAGGGGCTACTACCTTCAGAAATTTGGTTTAGCACACAGAAGTATTGGACTTATTCAAACAAACTGTTAGTATTACTAAAAATGTTATTCAAAGGATTTTCAAAACTGTCTGTACCGGTATACATCGTAAGGGCGGCCGTTGCAAGGGGGATACATTTACCACTCAGCACCATCACGATCGCGATATGTTGGTAGCGCTCTGGTAGCGGGATGAGCGGTAGGAGGTCGAGCGGCAGCAAGTTGGAAGACCGCAGGTTGGACAGCAGTAGGTCGGACGGCAGCAGGCTGGACAGCAACTGGTTGAGCACCACTTGGACCAGCCGCCGCCGCATCGTCGTCAAGTGGCAAATCGTCAACTTCATCGATCATCGACACTCTGCTATGATTCTGTCTCGTGAGCAGATGCCTCAAGCACATTTTCAGCTTCACTCGCGTCAGCCGAGTCATCCATAGGTTGGACTTCTTCGGCATCCAAAAGACGCCTAAACGCCTCTTCATCAACAATTTGACTAACTGAACGTTCCACTTTCAGAATTTTGTACGAAGTATATCGAAAGAAACAATTGCAAAGAATTTAGAACGATGTAAAAAGTCGAGCAGGGGCGGCAACCTAGATTTTTCCCATGTATAGCATAACAAAAAAAAAAAAGTCATTTATTGGAAAACTTAATTGCTTACTTTAGCACCTTGTATAATCAAGGTGTATCTACCGGATCCAAATTTTCCAATTCCTTGACTTTTCCTAGACCTTTTCTCACTTTTTTCATAACCGTTTTACACACATACAAATATAATCTTATTCGTAGAACCTTACCAAGGTGGGGAGGGGGCTCACAATAAATGGAAACACTAAAAAATACTATGAAAAAGGATATTATGTAATTATCTGAAAATATTTACGTTACTTTAAATTTATTTGTAATTTGAAAAAAATCGTGATAATAATTTTGAGGAAATTCAAAGGAAAATTTTATGACTTTTCATAAAGACCACTATCCAAAATACTTGACTTTTCTTTGACTTCCTTGACCGGTAGACATCCTGATAATAATATACTATTATTTTTTTTGTTGAAAATCTCATGTGTAGCACACAGAAGTTGCCGCTCCTGAAGTCGAGAGCAAAAATCTGTACAGCGGGGTAAAAAGTATTTCCATGGCACCTTAATCTCCTTCGCATTTTGAGAAAGGACAAAAATCGAACACACTAGGTACAAGATGGAAGCATTTGAGGAGTGATATTCCAAAACGGCCTCTGTCTACTTTTCAAAACGTTACAGATGAATGAAATAACTCGGTACTCCTGTGTATACCATATATATGCCACCAGTGATACTTCGGTTGCCTAGTAGAACACCTAGCTAAATATTGAAAGGTTGACAGTGTAGGAATGTGTATACTTACATCTTCACCGAATGACGCTATAAAATAAGCTTCGAAAAAAATGGAAGTAGGCCGTTTTGGAATATTGCTCCTCATTGTACTCGTATGTCAGATAATACAGTTTGAGAAATGCTTTTTATAATCAAAATTGCAGGCCTACTTTAGAGAATTAAATGAAGTAACGAAATTTTTAATTTTTAAAAAACTGGATTGAAATTTAGAATGTTGATGAACCTGTAATTTTGTAAATACATATAATTTTAAAAATACTTTGAATAACATTTTTAATAATACTGTATACGTATATTTCTACATTTGGTGGCACTGACCGCCGAGTTATCGAGAATCGGCGTACTAGTCCGATTATTATCTGTTTTTATATGTCCGTTACATGAAACGCTGTGAATTCGTGTCGTCGAATATACTCGTATAGGTACGCGACTGTTGTATAATTTTTTATTCGAGTTCGTAACGCCTTGCCCGTGTAATTAAAACTATCAGAGGTTAATACACAAACAAATACTAACAGTTTGTTCAAGTCGGATACTTCTGTATGCTGAAACTAAGACAAAAACCAAATCTCAGAAGGTAGTAGCCCCTTCAATTTTGAGGATAGGCTATCAATTTATGAAACATTAGTGCTCGATATGTTTAGTAACACTGGTTACCTGTTCCGTGTAAAGACTTCAGTAATCGAATTTATCTCGAAAAAAAAAATTTTAAATAACAACTCCTGCAATTTTAAAGATATGCTACATTTTTTAAATTATATTTATACCTCTACAATCCACATATGCCACTAATTCCATTTTTTTAAGCATAGAATTTAATATACTTTAATATTCAAATTTGCATTTTTTTAAAAATTGTAGCCCTTTCAATTTTTTTTCAATATAGGGGAATATTATAGGACACGACAGGAAAACAGGGTAGCACGACAGGACTTTTGCTTACTAAATAATGGTATATAACGACAACATTAACAACAACTAGGTATTTCATTGGTGGGAACGACAAAAATATTTTTGAACAACTTTTATTTATTACATTCCCCGCCAATTATATTTTATCTCGTGTGCACATATCATGCCATCTATCGAAATTTTTTTATCACTAATATGTTTTTGTGCGATATGGCTTCATTACCCACATGGCGTTCATAGCTGCAGGTACCTTATTTTTGAAAAAAATGCGAAGTTTGAGCAAAATCGGAAAAGGTTAACCCGTAGGAATTAACATTGATTTACGGAATTTGAGCTTCAATCACTCTGGGTACCTCCCGATATGAGTGTAAAAATATGAAGCGCTGCGTGGAAGAAGGGCCTTCGTCGCATAAGAAATACATTGATCGAAGGCCCCTCTTCCACGCAGCACTTCTATTATTTTCTATTCCAGACGAAGGTTTTAAAGGTCGCTGACTTCATTTCAGGGGTTATTCCCTCCCTCCTCCCCATTTCGGCTTCCCTTGAGACTAATTTTCAGTTACTCCAATTTTCCTCAATTTTCGACTTATTCACATCGCTATTAAAGTTTTTTAAGTCGCTTAATTCATTTCAGTTTTTTTCCTACTCTCCCCTAAACCCTTCAGGTTTCACATGGTGCCAATCTCGAATTACTTCAGTATCCCCGATCTGTAAGTTCTGTAAGTCAATAGTGCGGTTTCTGGGGTCGCTAAATCCGTTTTTGGAGTCATACTCCCCATTCTCTCCGCCCTTAAGGATCTATAGGGATCTGATATAAGATATTAACATTTTTTACTTATTTATTTTTTCATTTATTTATTTATAGTTTTCACTTAAATTCACGTCCACACAAAAATTCGCTTATAACATTTAATTTGCTGCCATCCAGGTTACTGTGGTAATTATTTTCAGCAGTGCATTGTATATTATTGTCGTGCATCATATTTCGAGTAGTTTAACTCATTTTTTACGTCGCCCCACTTATTTCTTTTGTCGGGCATTCATTTTTTTATTGTTTACTGCGGAAATTGTCGTTGGACCCATTAAATTATCGTATTTGCATTTATTCCTGTCGCTGTATTCCTTTGTTCTGTCGTGCCATTAAATTAGACCCTTACAGATATACTATTTGTGAAACTGAGATTGCGTTTTTCTTGTGTATCTCGACCCCCTCAATCTATACATGCCAACAATTTCATTTTCTGAACATGGCGGGGATTCCCTCACCACGCGACAAACCGCATAATTCTTTGTGAGTGCGATCAACGACAGGCTAATATCAGCAGTTTCAGCTGCTAAAACTGAGAAAGCTTCAATTTTTTGCTTTGAGTAGCTGTAGACAAGTCAGTACTGACACAAATATGATGAGCTATATATATTAAATATATATAATACTTTATATTATTATATATATTATATATTATTCCTATATATATATTTTCAAGTGTTGCAGCTTTCCCTCAAATAGATAAGAAAAATATTTTAAATAAAAAATTCGTAAATAGCTTGTAATGTTTCAAAAACCCTCATTTCTTTCTTTTTCGATCTACTTTTTTTTGCTTGAGGGGGGGGGGGCTCACATTACTCATGTTGGGAGTCCAATATTGTAAAACCAATAATTAGTTTTGATGTTTCAGTGATACTTGTTCAATTTTTTCCTGTGCTAATATTTTGGAGTTCAGATTCAAAACGGAAGATGATAAAATAATTTAAGAAAATGTACATTAAAAATTCATATTTTTTCTGAATTTGGAGAGAACTTATGATCTTTGGGAAAAGAATTCAAGTTCTTGGCTCTCCAGACTTTCATGTAAGTGATTTCATATTTTTCCTTTTTTGTGTTATATCTTGTCGACAGAAATATTTAAAAATTGGCTAGCTTGAAATTTTTCAGTACTGCTCCATATTCCTCGGATCTTCTAATAAAAATACCCCTTTTTTCAAACTTGATAAGGCCACCGCACTAAAGAAGGCTGGGCTTATAACGTAATAAGACCCAACCTAATACCTAATCAGCCTGACCTGAAATTCGGTAAATAAAAAGTTCAGCATGGTTCAAGTAGAAATTTATAAGTAAGTTATAACTGAAATGATAACCAATTAATCTTACCAGGTTGGGCCTTATTAAGTTACATAACACTATTTTTCATGAGTATCGTACACCTCGGTTCCAAATTGCTCAAATTTAACTTTTCTGGGGTCGATCGTTAACCAACTACCACTACAACAACTATCCAATATTTGATTTCTGGATAAATTCCATTTGACTATGAGTTACACACAAAAAAAAAACCACATCGGAGCACTTTTTACGTTATTGGAAAATCATCAACCGACATATTTCGCACCAGTGGATTAATATCTTGACAAAAACAATTGAACAGTGTTGCTATATCATGAAGGAACAACTTTGCTGTACGTTTTAATGCAGTCTAAAAGACTAAAGCATAGCAGTCAAGATCGGTACATTGAGCCTTATATTGGGAATCTGGGCCTTATTGGGCTCATCTACCTTATGCAATAAAATTAGTTTCCCCCCCCCCATGAAAATGTAGTATTATAGACAAAGAAGTATATTTAGCTTTAGTTTATTATTTTAACGCATTCATAGCAAATTAGGGGGGGGGAAGGTCATTTATTTTCAAATTTTGATTTTATTAGACACCTTGTGTATTAGCCCAGTTCTTATCTATAGATGCGATTTTTTTTTCTTTTCTGAAATTCATATAGCTCATCTCCCAAAGTTGTTTCTTTTAATGAAAAAAAAAATGATCTTGTACAAGTTTCAGCCTGATCCAATAAAATTAACCCACCCCCAGCGCGATCTTTCTTTATGTAGCACACGCATAAGTAATAACAGGGGATGTAGTAAATGCTTACTACTAAACACCGCGATATGAATCATTAGTTAACGGGCTTGTAATGATACGGGCAATAGCAATATACAGTCTTCTATTATCTTTTTACAAAAAATCAAAGTATATGTAAAATGTAATAAGTGTTTTGAGCGCATTTCGGAAATTTCAGATTTTCAACCCCCTAAGAATTTCTGAAGGAAGACAGGTACAGGCACCAAATTCTAACATAATGTGAAGAACTTCAATTTAAAACACTTCCGAAAGTAAAAATTAGGGGGTCCAGAGGGAGCAAAATGTTGTGCCCGTTACCACTTGGTCACACAGCCACTTCTCAGATTTGATTAGGATTCATCAAATATCCATAAACCTCTCCCTAGAGTGACTAAAACTTTTCAAGATCATTATATAACTCATACTTGTTGGCAGGACAACGCGATTCCGAAGCGGAGAGGCGAAATTGGGGCTCGGGCCAGCCTCAATGCGTCCCTCTGGTCAATGATGCGATACTCGAAAGGGTAATTTCCGGGGCCAGGAGTGCGGTCTCTAAGGAATCACTTTGGCGTGCGTGCATCGCCATACGCTTCACCAAATGAGAATTCAGACCACGTTAAATTTCGCAGGAATCTATTCAAACTTATCAAGGCACGTTATGGTTTTATTGAGATTCATCAAGAATCCTCAAAATGCTGTCCAAACTTCTTAAGCAGGGATGATAAGCCAATCAATAAAGCTTAGACTTATGGCTTTTGCTTACGACCTTGAATATATATGGCTGATGCTTATAGCTTATGAGGTGATTGGCTTAGGCTTATGGATTATAGAAAATCTTTACCGGAAATGTCTTCAATCTCGACTCTTCTCGACATATTTTTTCCCTCAGATTTGAGAAAAAAAAAAAAAAAAAAAAAAAAATGGAAATTGGAAATTAGGGCAAAACAAAATATTAAAATTGGTCTCTGATGTTAGAAAATGAAAAGATATCGTAAATCAGCCGAAAGAATATGGCTTATACTTAAAGCATATAGCTTACAGTATATTTGGCTTAAACTTATAGCTGACTTAGGGGGGGGGGGTCGTATATATTACTAATGCATACACATGTTCCTCTTTCTGAGAATCTGTTATGGTTAGGAAGCTGAACTTTGGCACACATATTTGGTAAACCTTTTGCTAAAATTGGACGAGAGATATTTCAATTTTGTCAGTTTTTATTTGAGTTACAAATTGACAAAATTGAAGTATCTCTCGTCCAATTTTAGCAAAAGGTTTGCTAAATATGTGTGCCAAAGTTCAGCTACCTAACTATAACCGATCCTCAGAAAGAGGAACATGTGTATGCATTAGTGATATACACTATTCCCATCCTCCCCCCCCCCTTAATTGCCCAAAAACCTTCAGCTTATGGCTTAAATCGTATAGCTTATGGCTGACTTATCATCCCTGTTCTCTGTACAGACTACTCAAGACAAATCTAATCTCAATTGAATTCACATATTATCCTTAGCCCACAGAGCTATAATGTTTACTTACCCGACAAGACGTATTTTTAACGCTTAAAACTTCTAAAGCTTGGGGGGTCGGGTTAATATTGATCAGTTGGGCTGAAATTTTAAATTTATCATTTTTTCACACTAAGGAACAATTTCAGCGGGTGAGCGGTGTAAAAATAGTAAGCTGAAAAATAAGGATCGGGCTACTGTGTATGTGTATCGCGAGTTAAGTGTATGGTACGGTACTACTAATTGCGGTATCATATGGCACTAATTCGTATACAAATTTTTTATAACTACAAGTATAAATATACTTATTGGCCTTTAAATTGGGGGGAGGGAGGGTAAGTATTACCCCCTCCCCTCAAAGACGCCCGTGACCCTGTCACTTCTTGCCCTTCTGTGGCCCCTTGACACAGGACGGCTACTCAATCTGTTTCAGTCCAGAGGCGAGGGGCAGGTGAATCCTTTAAGCGCCACAAATGCTACAGACGTCGTAAAACCTGTTAATCTTTCTAGCACCGTCCAGCATAAGCATTCGAGCTGTGACCCCCGGCAGGGTTCACCTCGCCGTCACCACCTTCCTGCGTCGGAGGGGTGAAAGAAGGAAGTGCGTCCGGCTGTGGTGGACCCGAATTTCAGATTAATGCTGGGTGCGCATTGCCTCAGTCAATAGGGTGTCCCACAGAGGCCCTGGCAGGACAGCCTGAATCCGAAGCGGCTCGAGCCAGCTTCAATGTGCCCCGCTGGTTACTGAAAAGGATCGCTTCCGGGGCCACGGGTGCGGTGTCTAGGGGGCTAATTTAGCATGCCTGCATCGCTAAACGCTCCAGTGGAAGCATTCGAGCTGACAAGGACCTTGATTGACGCAATACGGCGACACCGTCTGCACCAGTCAGCAGGAAACCACGGGAGTGACGAGCGGTCAACAATTCAGAATCGACAAAATTCCAGACAGAGGCCCAGACGGAAATTCAATATTACCGTTGGCGGGACAGGAAATCCAGTCTTACAAACACAACGAGCAGACACTACGGTAAGATAAATTTACCGACTCGATGAAAATGCCCAACAAAATCCGTTTTTCGAATAACGGATTCTCGGTGATGCAGACCAGAGAAAACCGCTGACCGTGCCCGATATGGAATATAATATAATTGAAAATAAAAACAAAATATGTGCAAACGGTAGGCGACCAGACTCGCATATTACAATACGACTAGAAATGTGAACCATCGCCATTTCCTTCTTCAATTCGAATAACACAATGTTCGGCTGTCGATGTCAATTGAAGAACATGACACGGCGAATATTAATTCATTGAGTCTGGTAAGGGGGGAAAAAACTAACCTACATTACATCAAATCGACTTCGAACCGGTTCACATCGCGTATAATATTATAATAATATAGTTACATAAATCCGATGTTGATCGCGATTCGCGTATATGAGAAAAAGCCGCTGAGACGGAGCAAACGCGAATCCGCATTTTATTAATTGCCGCCATTAATAAAACGTACGCCAAAATTTGTGTACAAAATTCGTACCACGATGCCGCAGAGCAGATGAAGAACAAAATTCAGCGCCGTGTAAACGTCCTTACACAAAAATAATGGACGGGCGTAGGTAGTTTTGATAATTGTTACTTGTACACGCCGGCTAGTATCGAATAAAACAGATTACACGGATGAAAGAAGTGAAAAAGAAATTTTATTAGCCACAATGTCAAGTAATTACACCATCGCCGAGAACTCCATCCAGAACACGAGTTACCCGCGTAAAGTAAACTTCCATACGACGGGCGAGATTATATTTTTACGGGGCTGCGAGACTGGCGCCTTCGGGGTCGACTCGACTTCGCAACAGACTCCTCGTGTACTCGTAAAATGGCCAATGACTTTCTGCGAATAAAAGTAAAGGCCGAATAACGAGGGCCAGATCGCCAACCGAAAAATTCGACTTATATTTTCAAACAGCATTGCAATAGCGGCCGAAATGCCGTCCCATAAAACGCAGCCGAGCTGGTTTTTATTTTCTCAAAAAATGTGACGTCACAGTTATGAAAATCGATAGTAAAAAATCTAAGTTTAAACTGGATTCAAATATCGCCAGCTCGAGGCTTAGAGCAGATATTGATTAGCAACGTTCCTTCGGTTTCAGGGTCATCGGGTTGAAATTGTACGAGAAAGAAAGGTAATTTCAGTAATTCGTTCCCGAACATTATTTAGCGCACAGAACGCGCGATGAAAATATGCACAATGAGAGGGGACGAAGAGGGAGGGGGCAGTCGGGTCCGGAAGAGGCGTTTTCTATGAATACTCTAACCAGAGCTCACTGAATGGTCATCACCTATAAATAATAATAGCGAAATATCGATAAAATGTCAAAATATCGATATTCAAAACATCGAACCAACATCGATATTAAAATACAAAATATCGATATTATCGATTAACATCGATATTAAAGTACAAAATATTGATTGCTGATATTGAAACTTTTCAAATATTGTCATCACTAAAAAGCAACAATGATGGCATAATATCGATAAAACATCAAAATATCAATTCAAAATGAGAAATATCGATATTATCAATTATCATTGATATCGAAAATTTTTAAATATCGCCATCACTAGTGAGTAACAGCGATAGCAAGATATCGACAAAACATCAAAACATCGATACTCTGAAATATCAAACCAATACTGACACTAAAACGACAAATATCGATATTATCGATATCAAACAATTTTAATATCTCCATCACAACCCATAAAACTCGCACGGAGAGCTGAACTTCCACCTGACCCAAGTCCAGAGCGGTCATAGATGCTTCGGCATGCACTTACATCGGATGGCTTTAGCCGAGCCCCGTGTGTACGCACTGTGATCGAGGGGCGGAGGACACACCTTGGCACACCCTGTTCGAGTGTGAGGCTTGGGAGTAGGAGAAGCCCGGGACGGCCACAACAGTGATGGATCCCGGCGGAAGAAGCGATGAAGACGACGGCGTGATCAGTCGTCTCGCGCCGGACATCCTGGTTCCGGAGATGATGAAGAGTGGAAGCAGTTAGAACCGGGTGTCGGCATTTGTCTCGGCCATCATGAAGAGGAAGATGCAGATGGAGTGGTCGAGGCAGAGGGCCGGCGACCAACCAAGCTCGACCCACACCATCGAACAGGACAACTCTGTACCATCTTAGAAGAGCTGCTGCAGCTGCGCTGCGAACCCACCGGCAGGGCTCCCCGTCGTCACCACCTGACTGCGTCGCCACGCGTACCAAGACGGGGAGGTGAGGGGTGAGTGATGAGGCAGCGCGTCCGGCTGTGGGGAACCTGAATTCCAGGCGAGAGCTTGGGGAGCGCGGACCTCAGCCAGGAGGGAACCCCATAGCGGCTCTTGCAGGACGCACGCACCGGTTGCGGCACGGCGAAATGAAGGCTCCGGCCCGGCCTCAAAGCGTCCCTCTGTTCACTGATGCGGTTTTCGAAAGGGCAGTTTCCGGGGCCGGGGGTGCGGTGTCACAGGGACCACTTTGGCATGCGTGCATTGCCATATGTCCCACCACACCACTACTCATAAACTGGAACTGTATTTCACGTGACCAGTCTCAAAAGACTATGAGTCATCGATTTAGTCCATTTATATTCGTAAGTATTACCATGAAAGCACACAAAAATTTGCCGGAGATACGATTTGAAAAAACTAGGAGGGGATTACGGTTAGTAGGTCAAAAAATTTAGGAGTCGGTCCGACTCGGGTCAGGTTTCAGCAACGTCTGCATGCGGTCGATCGGTCCCGATTTTGGTATTCGCAATTTTTTCCCGGTCGGTTGGTTCCGGTCTCTGCAGATTTTCACCCGGTCTGGTCTCTTCATTTTGTTTCCTGAATTAATTGGATGTATTCGGTTTGCTTTTTGGCTCTTTCTCTGGGCGGCTACTTAACTGATATTCCTAGTCTCGACTTGAAGAAATACCAGGAAATAAGGCCGGCGATCTTTCATTTTCTCACCCCTGATGCAAATACAAAACTTCTAAAGAAGGAACCCTGGAGCTGCACCCTTCCCCGCAAGAACACTGAAACACAAAAAACATCCAATAAGCACCAAGAAGTTTTAGAAATTTGACTTTTTAAAAAGATGTGCATTCTTCCACGGGGTGCACGTTGCACTTGCATCAGCGCGACTGGACTTTTGCCTGTCTTGCAGACAAAATGATCCAGGGTGTCTACAGAGTTTTCAAAAACTTTTCTCCTGACCTCCTTTTTGTTGCCATTTTGGCATAAAACAGTTATATTACGCGAGTTGAGTGGTGAAGAAAGGGAGGAAAGGGTTTCCTGTACGAATTCATTATACATTCATCGAGCATTATTTCTTGATTTTCATTTATTCATATTATGGGATTTCCCACAGAATCTTCCATTAGATGATAATTTACTAATTTTTTCCTGACCTTTCACTTAAATTTCTCAAAATTTCCTGACGTTTTCCTGACATATTTTCAAAAATCCTGACTTTTCCTAATTTCCTGACCTTGTAGACACCCTGTGATCAATAGGTATATCAATATCCGTCAATATTTGACAGTGATAATTGTAATTGGTCCTCGAGTAAGAAGTTGAAAAAGAACCTATAAACTCCTCAGAACCAAAAGGAGGCAAGTCCATCAGATGTAATTTTCGGAAAAAAGAGTTATTTGTCTCTTTCTGGCATTATATACAATGGACTTGCTCTTTTCTGGTTGTGGGGATCTTCCTTTAACGGCAGGTGTGGCTCCATTGGGGGGCTCCCCCGAACTAAACTAAAGGGAAAATCCGCGGGGATGAGGAAATCTGTAGGAGGAATCTGCGGGGGAGGAGACAGCAAAATTTTCCACGCGCTTTTCTTTCTGCTATTTCCTCCCCAAAAATAGTTGTCTCAAACCGTGCCTGCTTAACGGGATTTTTGGAAAGAAATATTCAGTGTACATTCCGCAGCACTACTTTCAAGATGGTTCATCCACGTAACTCATTAAAAATAGCCGAAAGTGTACTTGCCTCTTTCTGGTTCTCAGGAACATTTTCAGTTCAGTTGAGAAACCGATACATTTTTCTTTTGGTTGTAATCATCGAATTTGTTACAAAAATGTAATTTTTGGAGGGAAATTTTTAGTGTACATTCCGCAGCACTACTTAAAGGCTGGTTCAAGTACGTAACTCACATAGCCGAAAGTGGACTTGCCTCCTTCTGATTCTGAGGTATTTTTCAGTTCAGCTGGAAAACCGATACATTTTTTTTTCTTTGGTTTTGATTATCGATTTTGTTACAGAAATACAATTTTTAAAGGGAAATTTTCAGTGTACATTCTGCAGCTCTATTTGCAGGGTGGTTCAGGCACGTAACTCAAATAATCAAAGTGGATTTGCCTCCTTCTGATTCTAAGGTACATTTTCAATTCAGCTGAGAAACCGATATATTTTCTTTGGTTTTCATCAACGGTTTGGTTACAAAAATACAATCATTTCCAAATTACAAACAATAAACCAGATACTTACAACAATGATGACAGAATAAGACTTTTGTACTTCATTATTTTTTATGAAAAAATAGTCACTCATTATCTATAACTAGTAAGTCAGAGTAGTTTGTTACATAATAATTGATTTCCATTTCAAGTATCATAAATTTATTATCCAACATCAATCAAGTCAAAATACCTACATTGGGAAGTCTACAATAATTAATTTTATATTCGTATACATTTAAGATTAGGTGTCCTCAAAGCAGGGTCCCGTTACTCCCAGACCCGTAACGGGCAAAGGTTTCCCGTCAGCGATCCCATTCTGTTCTGTGCCAGGCTATTGTTTGGAAGTTATGGTTTTTTGTGAATTTGTTCATATCGTCTTTCCATCTAGTCCTTTGCCTCCCCCCCCCTTCTTTTTTCACCCTAAGGTTGCCAAAAGGTTGTTTTGTAGGTCCATCGGTTGTCTTTGAGACGGGAAATATGCCCTTCCGATTTCCATTATTTGATTATCCAACATAGTGCCACCGAAAAGATAATGAAACTAGAGAAGTTGGTTAAAGAAGTAAAACTACTCAAAGTGCCTAAAATACTCCATTTTTAGAGACCTTTTCAAAGCTTTTATATTTTATTGCAGTATCAGTCCACAGATCATCAGATTCCGGCATTGCAGAATAACAGAACCGTTTTCTGCTATTTTTAAATTTTGGGGACAGTCTTTCAGTTCGTGAAGCCGGGTCCCGGTCCCAAAACTAAGTGTTATTCTCAATTGGGGGAGGGGGTGGTCCAGGTCTGTGTACAGATTAACTGGAACTGAAAGAAGAAATATGCTGCTACTCGGTTGCCTTAAAATTCCAAAGGCAATCGTACATTTGAACGAAAAGAGCTTTACCTCAAATAAGCTTAATGATATAGCTAGCGCAGAATCACGCTTGAGCTCGTGAGAGTAGTGTAGTGCAGCTGGGTACTCCTCACGCCTCACTTTTGAAAAACTGACGTCACAATCAGTTTGACCAAATTAACAGTACAAATAATGCTGTATCGTGTTAAGAAATTCTTTTTCTCAGTGCTTATTAATAATATTTTTATTTTTCGATTAAAACATGTGATTTTTTTTTCTCAATTTTTCGAAATTATACCACCGAAATATGGAGTAATGGAATACATCCGTCAAAAGAGGATTTCGTTTCCCAAGTCCAGGGTTCACATTAGTAATATTTGCATTGGTATTAGCTTATGTTATGGCTGACCAGAGAGTTCTAGTAAGTTTCCTGTGGCAATCATCTTAAGGAGCAGTCAATTTCAAGGTTTTCCAGAATCCCGACAGATTTGCAACTAGACTGCCAGCAAATAACAGAATACTAATACAGTCAAAGTAAATAAAAATTCGATGAAATTACAAGGAGACATGAACCTATAACTTGGACACCAAATATTATGAACACCATATTTCTACAGATAGCTCAACTGAGTACCAGTTTCCAAGAAGATCCTATCGCTTATGGGAATTCTAAGGCACGATAGGACTTTTCTGAAACCTAACAATCGATAAAGCACATCAGGAATGCAAGCCATAATGCTCAAGTTTCAACTTTCGCTCGACATAGTGTCTACTGAAATCATGAAGTACAGGTGAGTGACTTTTTTTTAGGGAAGGCGGGGTTAGGACCTCATGAATTCTCTAATCTTGGGTACAACAGCAAGTTTTATTTTTAGTGCTTGGCCTAAGAAAATAACTTATATTTGCTTGATCTGTCCATAAAATGCTTTACTTTGCTCAACCGGTCCACACTCTGCATGAAGAATAAACTAAATTGCTTTTCTGCAGACAGGCATATTATGAACAATTTCATCAGGGATATATGGAGGGCTGAGTGCAAGAAGTGAATAACAGGACTTTCTTACAGAGAAACAAAATCGCTTTTCTACATATAGACACATGAAAAATTCCGTCACGGATACACGAAGAGCTGATTGCAAGAAGTAAGAGAATTTCCTTGCAGATAAATGGAACTGCTTTTCTGCATACAGGCATATAAACCATTTCATCAAGGATACATGGAGGGCTAAAGTAAGAAGTGAATAAGAGGATTTTCTTAAGAGAAAAGGAACTGCTTTTCTGCATACAGACATACGAAGAAGTTCATTAGGAACACATGAAGGGCTGAATGCACGAAGTGAATAAGAGGATTCACTTATAAAAAAACGAATCTGCCTCCCTGCATACGGACATAATATGAATAATTTCATCATGGATAACGGAAGGCTGAGTGCAAAAAGTGAGTAAGAGCATTTTCTTACAGACTATGTTAACCAACAGGTAACATGAACTTGGTTAGCTTAGTATGTCACTTTATAAAATAGGGCGTAAATATTTCTTACACTGAGCCCTCCTCTTAGAAAATATAGACATCGATATAGAGTCTGGCCATTTCAAACACATCATCAACAACCAGTCAAGGATTCGATTTGATAGGGGGACATTGTATAGCATTCCAATCGTCAGCATCACCCATAAAAATAATATTACCCGGCCAAGATACATAAGCGCTCGAACGATCACCTATAAACTCGTTTCTTCCAACAGAATACTCAACAAAAAATTAGAGCGAAACATATCTTTAAATGAGTAAAATCGCGAACAAAGCCGAATAAAAACATGCAGACTCGAGATAAAGTTTCTTATCGTGTCCCAGTTGTACTTTCGTTTCTCTTTTCAAAGAAAACGCCTTATTTAAAAAATTGAAAAACCCAATCAGAACGGATGGGAAATTTCACAACTGATGATTGATTCTCACGAGGAAATATGAACTTGCAAAATATAATAATTGGAACTGGGAATTAAACTTTCTGAGTAAATTTGTTGGGAACTACGAACGAATGAAAAACAACAGATTTGATTACTCCTGTCGGGTACGTCTATCTAGAGCAATACTTTTCAAGCTCTTCAAATACATTAACTTCTAGAAGAAGTCAACATTCTAGTTTAGTACATCTGCACCACACGAAAGGGCGTAAATGAAACTCTCCTCGTCGACACCAGTTTTCAAATTGCAACGTGAGCAATGTCTTCAATGAAAATGAAATGATTACGTACCTGTTGTTCCGAAGAGCTGCGTCACTAGATCCCAGTAGAAGCCTTCTTGCATTTGTTTATCCTGTGCGTGCTGTTGACACAACATGGGCCATAAATGAGAACGAATGGTGTGGTTGATCGGCCAGGCATTTTCTCTCAGCATCTTCTTCACTTCCTGTTTTCGTCCAGCTTGCAAAGCGGCGCTGATCTCATTGAACGTCTTCAATGGAGCTTTCTTGCCACTGGGACTCTCCGGCGGAATGCTGATCGAAGAAATATCCACATGAGGGGGAAATACGTCGTAATTATCGGTGGTTGCTTGACCAGCTACATTTTCCATCATAATCGCCATACTGCACACGATCACTCTGAACGAAATTCACGAATGCATTTCAAAGATTCAAATCGCTCGACACTGCCTACGTTTTATCCCGAAGCATAAAATGCATAACGAACCTTTCCTGAAATTAAACGGATCGCATGAGCACGGTATCGGTACAGCAATGTGAAAATAATCGAATAATTTTCAACTGGCTGCAGAAATGCAATATTCGAGAAACACGTGACCGAAATTATCAGACAGCGAAGAGTCACAAATGCAGCCGAGAAAGAATTCCGAAAACTTGTTAAGCTCGAACTCCTCCAGATATTTACTATTCCGGCGCATATGACACTTGAATGGTTATTACACAATCTTCAATTGCAATAACAATTTTATCGAGCAGGTACAAGTAAAAATACGGTACGCATCGAGATACTCACGATAGTTATAGTTTTAATTTCCTGGTTCGTTCGTAAATCACTGCAAAACAAATCGCGAAGAATTCGGTCACTTGAAAACGAAATAATTTTCTTACGTAAAGAAACACAGAACACAGTCAGCCGAAACACTCCGTACTTACTCAAGTAAGTGAAAAGTTATCGAATGTGAAACAGTGAAATGCTAGAGGTAGAGAAGCGTAGAAAATAGAGATGAGAAGGTGGCCCGCAAAACAAATTTTCCGTCTTCACGTCTTGGTTTGCTTGCTCGTCGTCATAATAAACGAACGTCACAGTTTTGCCAATCCACACAAAATTTCACTAAATTCCATTATAATTATCACTAATTATTCGTAATCAGGTAAGGTACTAATTACTAAAACATTTAATTAATGAGAGGCTTTTAAGAGCGTATTATTTGATGAAAATGTCGAAAATATCTTTATTTTGTTCGTAATTTCGAGATTCATGGAAAGAGAAATTTGGTAACTTTTCGTGATCGTGAATATGGCTGCACTGCACCGCTATTTGATAATGCACTCCACGTGGAATGCTCTGACAGGTGCGGGAACGGGCGGGTGTTTGTCGGTTGGCGTATAATCTAGCTATTCCTCACAATTTTAATTTTCAATCGCGATATCACGAATCGAGTTTTCCACTCGTTGTGTATGTTGTTTTGATGATTTAATCATACTGAAGGTCTGAGGAACAAACCTCTCTTCATTTAATGTTTCCCGCTATATATTTAATGCCTGGTACCCTGAGCTGATAAAGATGACATCAATACGGAAAAAACAAATCGGTGAGAATTACAACCATTTACTCCATATAGCTTTTTCTTTGCTCCAAATTATACCATAGCTTGTTTTTTACTATCGTCTGGTCTAGATGCCCTGAAACAGATGTTGAACTTGAATGAACCTGGTTCAGGTGTCGGCGGTCAAGAAACTGTTTGGAAGGTGTTGGTGTACGATCGGTTTGGTCAAGATATTATATCACCTTTAGTGTCGATTAAAGAACTTCGTGAACTAGGAGTTACGTTACACGTGTGAGTATTTCCGAACTAATTTGCAGACTATTGCCTGAATGTGCTACTGAAAATGTTCAAGTGGATATCGATGGGTTACTTGGATTCTAGCAGTCTTGTCCCTCGCGCTTGATAAAATACTGTTGTTTCCAGTCAGCTACATTCTAATCGCGACCCAATACCGGATGCCCCTGCCGTGTACTTCTGTATGCCGACTGAAGAAAATCTAGGAAGAATTTCTCAGGACTTTTCAAATGGCTTGTATGATTTCTATCATCTAAATTTCATTTCGGCTATTTCGAGGCAGAAGTTGGAAGATCTCGCTCTCGCAGCACTGGAGGCTAACGTCGTGATGAACATACACAAAGTATGATATTTTAACAGTATTCTGTGCGATGATTACACTTCAAGTTGCATTCACTTCATGTTTCATGCAACATTTTGCAGGTGTTTGATCAGTACTTAAATTTCATTTCTCTGGAAGACGACTTATTTATTTTACGAAATCAAGACACAGAATCCATATCTTATTTTGGTAAGTGAACGTTATTTGTACTGAGTTTTAAAGAACGAACCCTACTCAGCTCTGAAATAATATTGGTAATCTGATGGCGAATGCCATTGATGTACTTCATAGATAGTTCACTCCATGGGTGAGCTTTTTTGAGCAAATACTTATTTGTCGGTGTTTGATATTTTACAGCTATGAATAGAGGAAATATCCAAGATACAGAAATGGAAAGCATAATAGATGCTACAGTCGATGGATTGTTTTCGGTTTTTGCTACTTTGGGTAATTATGTTTAGATATTGCCTTTCGGGGCTAGTTGTAAATAGAGAGGTAATTATCACGTGATAGTTAACTCGCTGTTTTGACCAATTAACTCGCCGAATTCGGCGAGTTAACCTCGAGTTAAAGATAACTCACGATTGAAAAACTGGGGCTCGTACCTATTTTGAAGAGGCTTAGTAAGCAAGCCCGTGTCTGATACAAATGTATAGATGGACATTCTACTTTCTAACGAGTATTCTTATTACTTTCACTTCTGAAAATATTTGTATTTATTTCATTAGGTGTTGTTCCTGTCATACGCAGTCCTCGTGGTAATGCAGCAGAAATGGTTGCTGAGAAATTAGATAAAAAGTTGAGAGAAAACTTGAGAGATACTAGGAATAGTTTATTCACCGCGGAGTCTAATTATAGGTAAGACTGGTGAAAAGGGTTGTAACTGAGGTTCCAATGTCGGTATAGCCTTGGTGTAGAGATGCAAGGGCAATCGAATGAAAGTGAGATTTCGTGGAAGTTAAAAACTACATTTTAAATTCTCATTTCATCTCAAAAAGAACAAAAGAGGTATTCTAACTCAACAGACTTCGCTGAAAGATAGCTTTTGATCAGTGTCATGACATTGGCATGTCTCTCCGTATTGAGAAGGCAGTTTCTGTATGAGTTTTCGTGAGTACTCTTGATACATTGTATGAGAATGCTATTACTTGAGTGCAAATATGTTGAAATTAAAGTTCACGATGTCTCTCCCATGTGCTCGATATGCTGGTGTATTTTGAGGGAAAATTATGAAGTTACACAAGTGCCTATTTTTCATATTGCTGAAATCTAAATTTACAAAAATGCACGTAGGTTACAACTCTGATCCATATTGCTCCTCAAATCTGAGAGATGGACAATATTTTTGCTGCGTAAATTGTGATAGAAATTTGCATAGTCCCTTTAATTAACTTGGTGGACAATGTAACTAATTTCAATGCTGTAGGTCGTTGGGTGGGAGCATGCGATTTTCCATATTGTTCGGGAATAGAAAAAACGAACTTATCCCTCAGTTACAATGTGTTATTACACTGTTGGTTTTTGTATTGTTTTAAACGTCAAGAACTATTACTTCAACACATTTTCCAGTTACACCAAAATATTTTTCGCTAGCATCTAGACAGGATGACCCTCCATTTTGTGCTGAAACAACCTGCGTGCCGCAAGTTGGCAATTGTTTTCACATCGAGCGGAAATGTTCAAGAATTGTGTCAGTAGTTTTTGTTTCAGTCGGTTAAGTGAAGGAACTTGGAAGGAGCAGTGTTCCTTCGGAAAAGTTGTTTTTCATTAGTGATACATGAGTGCAACCTTTTCTAAAACTACTTTTTATATTTTTCGGTGATACCCTGCGGTAGATTTTCATAGTGAGCAAATTTTACAGGGTTCTACGCTAGAAGCACCGAAGTAAATAAATTTGAATAACGGGAAAATGAAAGAGAAGAAGTAAACAATGATGGAAGAAAGAAAATATCATGAAGTTGAGAGAAATTTGTTGGGGGCGAGGGGTGGCTTTTTATAATTTGTCTGGAGATACGTTCCCCTGATTTTGGCACTTGTTTTGAAAAACACGTCTAAGGAAGAGTCAGAAGTCATGAACAAAAAATCGGAAAGAGTTGGACAGTTATCGCAACCCCTAAGACCCTGAGTAAGATAAGTTTTCGAGGGTCCTGATTTCGTCTTGAAGAGACTCATATTAAGTCGTCGTAAAGAGACTTATGGAATCTTTATTAGACGGGGAGAAGGAGAAAGAATATATCAAAAAATGAAAGGTAAGTTTTTTCATTCAAGGGTGGGGCACTTTTCAGTACCAAACCGAGAAAATATTTCATCTGAATGCTGCGCCAGTGGTACTACTGCGGCTGTGATTTTATCATTTCAAATTCTTAATTCATGGTGGTAATTCAGTTTCCAGAGACCTTTGTTGATTCTGCTGGACCGCAACGTAGATATTGCCACGCCTTTGCACCACACATGGACGTACCAGGCATTAGCACACGATGTCCTGAATCTAAATTTAAATCGAATCATTCTCGACAACGATGGTAAGAAGAAGGTTTGTGACCTTGATAATAATGACACGTTTTGGATGAAACATAAAGGAAGGTAAATCGCCATCAATATGCCTCGTAAAAATTTCTTTCTTCACGCTTCAGTTTCGTTCAAAAGACCGTATTATTTATTGTTTTAGTCCCTTTCCGACTGTGGCAGAAGCGATTCAAGAAGAGCTTGAATCACTGAAGAACTCTGAAGAAGAAGTGAAGAAACTGAAAGCTTCAATGGGATTGGATAACGAAAGTGATATTGTGTTTTCGATGATGAACGATAACACTGCAAAACTGACGTCTGCTGTGAATTCTCTACCACACCTGCTCGAGCGGAAAAGACTAATCGACATGCATACAACTATTGCTACAGGTAAGGTGAGGGAAGGAGCAGGTATCTCAATTCTGACATAACCAGCGCGGTGGAGCCACCTCCTTTTTCAGAACTTCGGCTCTGACCTTGTGAAATTGGTGGGTCTGGCTTCTGCTCCACATCCCTGCCCATTAAATCTCATGTTGTGCAGACCTTCATTTGGTAGTTTTGAGCTGCTTTGCTGCTCTGACTCCACTACCCTGGACATAACTGAATGACTTGATGACACTGCTTTGAATCGTGACTTCAAAATTATGCCAGACATTAACGTATCTTTGTGACTTCTTTCAGCGGTGCTCAATACGATCAAATCTCGTCGATTGGATACACTATTCGAATTTGAAGAAAAGGTTATGTCAAAAACAGCATCAGACCGAAGTTTAAGCGATATAATTGACGATCCTGAGTACGGCACTAAAGAAGATAAAATGCGTGCATTTCTAATCTACTACATCTGCTCTCAAAATTTGCCAGCGGTGGGTACCAAGCAAGTTCAACAATACTGGAACGTCGGCTCTCCTCGTTGAAAGCTCTCTAACTCTTTCTCACCCTTCAATTTTTCAGAGTGAGTTCGATAAAATATTCGGAGTTCTTGAGAAAGCAGGCTGCGATGTGAATCCCGTCAATTACATTAAACGCTGGAAGTAAGCGATTACGTTGTCATCATAGTATTACTCGAGATGACGACTAACATTTTTCTATTTTCCCGGTAGAATGTACGCCAACATGGCCAATTCAACCAACCAAATTGTTGTCGGCGGAGGAACAAAAACAATCGGAATGTTTTCGAAGCTCCTGTCCCAGGGTTCTTCCTTTGTCATGGAAGGTGTGAAGAATCTGGTTATCAAAAGACATGTATGTTCTGTCAATATTTTCCTTATTTTTGAAGATGCCTGAACTTGCATATTAATGCGTCCTCATGTTTCAGAACTTGCCCGTTACACGAATAGTGGATGATTTTCTTGAAGGAAGAGAGCCAAGCACACCAGACGGCGACTATAGGTATTTTGATCCAAAGCAAATAAAGGTTTCGGATGTTTCTCGTGCCAAGACACCGTTCAACGAAGCCATTGTTTTTGTTGTTGGTGGGGGAAACTATATTGAATACCAAAATTTAGTGGATTATTGCAAGGTTTGTAACTGATTGCTTAGACGATCATATTTTGTACTTTGAGACCGGTCTAGAATATCAATCAATAAATTTTATTTTCAGAGTAAATGGGGTGGTGCTGCCGCTTTGAACGCCAGTAAAAAAGTTGTATATGGTACTTCCGTCCTAATGAATGCTAAACAGTTCTTGAATGAAGTAAGTATTTGATAGTTTATTTTATATAATTCTGTATGCATTGTTTCGGTCAGCAATTTTCATTTCTTCTTTATTTCAGCTTTCTTTGCTGGGCGAAGATTTGAACTAATAGTGCCGACTCTCTTTCCTAAATATATGCACATGATCTGAAGATGTGGATATGTATTGCTGTTTTTTAATTTTGTTGATAATTATTGATATTTATTTGTTACGATTTCAAAAAGTAAATGGTACTTTCATGTTTTATTGGAGTCCTTTAAATATTCTTATAGTTAAATAGATTTACACGCAATCTTGGTTACAATCAAGTTTAACAATGAACTTGTTGCTAGCTGTTCTTTAGTAATTTCGTAAGCTTTCTTAATCAAGGCTAAATCATGTGTTTGGCCCAGTTCAGTTAATGGTCGATGGATACCTCGTACTTCCGAAAGTATACACTGGAGCTGCTCGGCGTTATTGCTGAATACGGCTAGAAGTATTTCTTGGTGCTGGTTATTGCTACACCCGAATTTCTGCAAGGACTCGGTTATATTATCCGAAATGGACAAATTGAACAATAATTCTGTTGGTAGTGATTTGGTGATCATGGTATTGCTATTTCTAGAATCTACCGCTTTTTTAGCAGCGATTGAAATTTGAAATGGTTCTAGAATCAGTTTAGGATTAATGATCGCACACATTGAGAATGGATAGATGCCGCTTGTTGACTTCTCAATTATTTCATCTAAATTTTGCACCTGTTTAAAGAACATTACACTTAAAATGTCACCGGATTCCATCCGATATGTTTCATTCATCCTACGGGCGTTGCTAAATTGGTACACAAATGAACTCGATCTCGTGATTCAGCTTAGTTCTTGACAGTCGGGACTGATGAATGCCGCGAAATTAAGATCACATAAAATACTCTTTTGCTCACTTCACTAACAACTGAAATCAACTTCAACAAAATAAACTTTGCTACGGAGAAAATAATTATCAATTATTGATTACTAAACTTTTCTGTAAATTCTTGTTTGCTGTTTGCTTAGTTATATGTTATATTGTGATCAGTGCAACCACTTATGGTTTTAGAAAAGATATACGTGTCACAAAATATTTCGGAAAAAGTACCTAAAATTCATAATTGTTAAGGTCTAAATTTCTTAACCATTTAGTGATATTGATATTGGTTATGGACTATCAGTGTTTCACGTTTCAGAGAACATAAATCACGTGATTTGGATTGATATTTTATCAAAGATTTTGCTCCATCCAGAATACAACAATATCCCAGGATTCTCCTTTCTTTATTTTTTGCGTAAAATTATGTAAACTGCGCTTTGTTTTGAATACTCAGGTATATAGGACACAGTAATGTTCGAATTCAAATTCTAAGTGATTAAATGATTTACTGCGCTATCAGAGATAATTTCGAATTCGAGTGACCATCTTTAGTAATGGCAAGTTGCTTGAGCGCGTTTTATCGAATACAATAAGCACTATCAAGAACTGAATTATCATGAACTTGAAGTATTGTTACCTTGATACATTAAGGAATTATATATGCTAGTCGTATGTTTTTTGTCAAAAGTGTTCTAAGCCTTCGTTAGGAACTTCGATATGAAATTGTTGATCCCGATGTAATTCCAGAGGAAGCAGCTCTTGAATTTCATTCAGTCAGATTTCGTGGGTAAGTGAAGTGGTCGTCCGCTTGATACGGGAATCGCGAACTATAAGACAGTCAGTAAACATTGCAGCCGTTGTTTGTTGAGTTATCTAAAACATGTTGTCTTCTTTCAGAGACCAGTGTTATGCTGTAAAATAATGTGGAATTTTGATGATGGTAAAATTCGATCATGGATGAGACTGGTGATAATAAGATATATCTTTCCAGTTCATTGTTTGGGAACCATAAGAAGCCCCAAATAACCTTATCAGCTGCTGTCGGACCTGTCCGACTGCAAAAAATCAAAGGTTTGATTGCTATTATTTTTCTTAAATAATACTGCGGAACTGTTGCTGACATATAATTTTGCATTTATTCCTTACAGTCGGGAAAAGTACCGTAGACGATGGATACGAAAATGAGAAGAAATCATACGGCGGTGGAGGAACTCTGTGGAGTGTTTCGAAGGAACAGACCATTGAGTCGATTCGCTCGATGCATAATTCACACGCACACTCGAAGAAAGGAATTAAACATGCGTTGCGTCAACAGGCCAAAAGAAGACGTAAAAATACCACAATAGCCGCGGGTAATTCCGCGCCTCTCCCTCGATATGTGACTCCCCCGACATTGGATGGTAAGTGGAATAATTTTAATCCGCTTGAATGGTATTCGTACGTTATGGAGTCCGACAGCTTAAGTGATGTTGTTTATAGTTGCTACCGAAGAGGAATTGGACGGTCGCCTGAAACACCCAACGACGATGAATGATATTCTTACCTCCATACCAGGGTTCTGTGTCAAGCATCGAAAGCGCACCAATAAGAAATTGTCGACTGCTGCCCAGTTAGAACAAACCAAAGCAGGATGTATTGATTTAGAAACACCGGATTCGATTCTGGTACAAACGAATTTGAGAGACTTATTGAACGAACAGGCCTTTATGTCATTACCACCTCTGTACCAATATAAACTGGTACAGTTATTACCGCAGGTAGACAGGATATCTGTCAATACGCAGTCGGACTGTGTTTACAGGTAAATTCGCTCAGTAATTTAGCGGTCTTTGCTTGTGATCATCGTGAACTCGATCGAGCTCAAGTACTTTTATTATTGTATTCTGCAGATTGAGTCCTTCAGGCTTGAATAACGAATTCTTCAAGAGCGCTTGTTCAGAGTGGAAGGAACGACTGGCCGAAGGCGAATTCACTCCGGAAAATCAACAGAAACGGAAACTCGAGGCCGAACGAGAGAAAAATAAGCTCGATCCTTGGAAAGTGAGTGCATCAAATCGTTGTAACTGATGATTTATGCGTCGGATTAGAGTGGCCGGTCTCAGAAATACTTCGAAGGATTATTTCAGATCAGATTAATACACCTTACCGGCTTACCAATTTCGATCGTTCGTTTATTAGCGAACAATTTTCCGCACCGGAACCCCAGTTGTAGTAGTAAAATTATTCGTACTTGTTGAATCCGTGTTTTCCAAGTGCTACATGAATTCCGTTGCACAAAAAGCACAGCATTGATTTGCATGTATTATAATAGTGGATTATTTGATTGCCTCGGAACCAGATCGACCTATTGGATATCGATTTATAATCTGAGTAACTTCCGTCTCGAGCTTGTTATTATTCAGTAACCTAAGTTCTCGACGGAAATATTTCACGCTGCATGTATTTACACAGTTGTTCAGCCGATCACTTCAGTTTTGTCATCTGTTTTCCATGCAATATCCGTTCCCGAACGTTCACATTTCTGCAAACTTGTATACGTATTCGTAGATGTATAGTTTTTTGTTTTTTACTATACATTGTGTCGACCTTTTTTGATAGGTGAAACACTTCGAGCCGATATGGGGCGAAAATCCGAATGTGACGAATCCCGTGGTATCGATGCCGGAGAAGGAGAGTATCAGTCCGAAGCCAGTCAACCAGAACCAGAAAAGCACCGTGAAGCGGCCTCCTTCTCCGGTGCTGAGGAATAGGACTGTGGGCGCTGTGACTAGGTCCGTGTCTATGTACAGAGAGAAACGCGAAGCCGAAGATCCTGTTTGTGATATTACGAAGAAATTCAAGCCAAGTGAGTGCGGCATTACTTTTAAATTTGGGCAGCGTTTGTGTTCTTTTGACGTGAAATGGCTCAAATTGGGATTAGTAATCTTTGGAGCTCGATCCGGAAGAAGGTTTTGTTTCTTGAAATGGTATCTGTTCTCCATTTTTATGATGAAATAATTTGACATGTTATCTTTGGGACAGGGGGCTGCCTCTGTTGCTTTTGTTTCCTCGAGTAATTCCAAGGGGCGTGTAATTTTAGTTGAAGGGATTCGGGATCGGGAGGAAGTATTATCTTGGTTACTGAAACGGTGATTAGGATTAGGTAATAGCCTGATGAAATTGTAGTACCATCTCGGCTACTGATCAGAGTTTCAACATTCTCCTTGTTTTTAGTTGAATTCATTTTAATGAAGATTGTCTTATTTACGGTCTTGCTTAAATCTCGCCGGTTCTGAAATAGATACATTGCAGATCACCTATGAATATTTGTTGAGTGAAGTCGTATGAACTCTTTACGTATATTCTGAGTAGTTCTAACGGAGGAATACTCTGTTCAGTTGGTACTATAGTTTCCACCCGAAGTTCCTTAGTTTATTAACGGGGGGCTGTGATTCCATATTAAGAAAAGAAATAGCCAGTAAGGAGAGGAAGTGAATATGTTCCCTTTCTCAAATGAGCAGTATAGTCCGTTTATGAATACAGTTTTATTTTCTAATCTTCGAGTTACCAGATTTCTCTTCCTCAAATAAAATGTAAGATAGCCGATAGGTCCTGAGGATATGCAGGTGAAATGAGTGGATAGTAAATTGAACCCTCAGAAATCATCTTTTATTTGACCGCCGAGGTCATTCAGAGTAACAGATGCCAATAGATTGTATTCAGCTTCAGTTGTTAGGTGTATCAACTCCGGATTCAAGTGACATGCTCTTTGGAGCATCTAGGAAAGCCCCCTCTCCCGCTCTCTTTCACAATAAAACTTTTTTTTTTCATCATTTACTTTCATTTCTACTGTTTCTTTTTTTAGTCTTTTCGTACACCTTTTTCCAATAAGATGCCCTATGGCCATTGTCTGTTTTTGTCCCCGCGTATGAATTTAACGCTGTTGATTACTCTTCAGTTCTTGCCTAAGACTTTATAAGGTATATCCAGACTAGTCGCGGCGTCTTGAAGTGGCATTAATCGAAGTGTTACTTTTCGTTTTGTGTGCAAAAAACTGGCCAGTGAACGTCCGAAGGTAAAGGTATCTGCCTACCGAATATTTGCAACTTTTGATTTTTGCGCATAATTAGTTGCGAAACTGCTACGTTCTCTCGTTTACATACCAGTATGCGTAGGCTAGGATGGCCTAGGGAATATTTTCAAGAGATAATGCTCGGAAAAGATTATTGTTGAGAATATTCTCAATCCCAGTTTATTGAAAATATTGGTAGCGTATTTTTAGGTTAGCGTAATCTCAAAAACGACTCCTTTAAAGCGGAGCATTTTTTTGTTTTTGTTAAATCTGGCTTGTTTCTCTTTTATAGTCTCATTAAACTGTTTCAGTAATGAATAAATCGTCCTATTCAAAATTAAGTAAATCTAAAAGCTGATGAGCTGATTTAATGAGATTACATGACAAGAGATGAGAAATAACTGATAACGTTGGGTTTTCTTGCCATGCCCTATTTTTGAATGTTTTCCTTAGTGATTTTATATATGCAGGTGGAAATTCCAAAACGTGACTAATAACTCTGTTCGAATAACCTATTTAAAGTTTTCCCGGCACATCCCTAATGACAATAATAATTTTTTATGGCATTAATAGGCAGACATAATGGAATTTCTTATTTCTCGAAAGTACGTGTATAGAGCCACTGACATAATTTTAAATATAAAAATCATAAAAATGTTGTAAAAAGACGCTTTGTGTCTAGCCCGCTCGAGAATATTCTCCGAAGAGATAATGCTCGAGCATTTGCCAGTCCTAAGTATGTCTGTGTCCATGAGTTATGCATCAATTACCGCCAGTTTATATGTCGCGACTATGTTTGCGACTCTTCAATACGTCTTTGAGATCCGCAAGGCTCTTTCTCACGTGCGCTCTTCCCCGATTTTCCCAGACATGTTAAAAACTCTTCATAACTTGTGTACGTAAGACTTTCAAACTAGTTAAAACTTCCTTCAGATTCTCCGAGACTCTTTCAAATGGGCTTGAATCTCGTTGAGCATTTTTAAAGCTCTTATAAGCTGATTTAGAACTTGGCAAGGTTTTTTAAAACTCGTTGATGTCTTGAAGATTCTTTCAAGCATGGCTCTTCATGGGTGTTCAAGACAAATTTTGGCAGGAGGATAAGGTTTTTAACAATTTTTGTCTTCAAACCAGGAACCAGAAGCCGTGAACTTTTTCCTCAAAAACGTTGAAAATAATTTTTGTTGCAGAAGTGTGCCTACAGGAGTTCGAAATAAATCTTCCCTTTCTTAGCAATTCAAAATGGCATTTTTTGTTTACATTTCTCATTATCGCTACTCGCATATTTCCCTGTTTTTTGTATGATGCTCTCCCCTCCTTCTTGAAGCTCATGGACCCCCATATTTTTATAAATTTGTGGAATGTTTCAGTTAGCAATTGAGGATGATAAATGAAGTTTATAGATATTTTATGAGGTGTGAGAAATTCGCAATTATAGTGATCCATTTATTCGGGGGAGGGGGGGGGTGATAATAGCAAATAGTCCATACAAAATTGAAAATAAATATTCTGCATTATAAAAAGGGACTCAGTCATTTGTCGGAACGTAGCGAGATACCTCCTCCCCCCTCAAAGGTACGTCTAGTTTGCATTTTGAGACCGCCCCCACTCGAAACATTCTGTATATTTCCGAGGGATTGGAGGCTGTGCAATGTGGGATTAGATTGAACTTTTTCGTCGAATAATTTGACATTCGCTTGTATCTTCTCGTTTCTGACTGTTCAGTTCATGCCTTCGACCTCTTGCTGAATTTTGTGAAAAGGCACCTGCTGTTAGTTAAATTTTTACTCATTGGTGTTTTCCCTCTTAAGATGGAGTGTAAGCCATCTAGGAGTGTTAGTTACAGGTAAGCTTGTGATCACAAATACTCCTACATGTATTTTGAACTGAGCATTATCAGTTAGAATTCCCGCATATTGAGCCTACGAGTATGTTGGTGAACAAAATCATCGAATAAATAAATTTCAGATAAAAAGTTTCCGTGATGAAAACAATAATAAATTGAAAAACTATCTGTTGACCAAAAGAGAGAAAGAAGGGAAGAAAAAAGTTAACTTTTGCACCGAATATTTTTCTGATATTTTAATCTTCTGCACAAAATAGTTTTCGTTGAATTTGGTCGCAGATTTATATTGGCGAAAGAAACGTGAATATTCTCGAATCTTGTGCTGAATTTGAGTTAGTAAAATCTCTACTTGTCTCAAAACCACATCTCTCCAAACTGTGGTTTGTGTACAAAGAAGAAACAGTAAAAATCTAGATACAATAAGGGAGAAAAGTTTTTGCTTCGAATTTCCTCTAATTTTCATATGCGGAATAATGAATTAGTAAACAGAAACTTTTATTATTGTTGCAATTTCATATTAAAAAGCCAGATGAACAGAATAGAAGGAAGAGGAAAAATTTTACGTCCTCTGAACAGATCTCTTTTTTCTAATTTTGTTCTCAACCCGAGCCCTGGAATCCGCCCTTACCGGCGTAGGTCGAAATGTAGCCAGTTGCTACGTGGGCCCGAACCCGGGACCTCTGGATTCTGAGACCAGCGCGGTATCCACTCGGCCAGCTAGACCCCTACGAACTGAAGTAATCAGAATATGAATACTCTGAAGTCTCCTTTTTCGGTTTTTGACTTCAATTGGCACCCTGATTCCAATTTTTGGAGAAAAGACTACGATTGGCAAGAAGACAAAAAAAAATTTTTTTCTTTCAAATTGGTTCCTCCATCGGATCCGCTAGAAAAGAAAGAATTGGAGGCCTATCCTGATTTGGCGGCAGACGCTGTTCCGCTTTAATAAAGCATAGCAAAAACTAACAAGCTCACCCCATCAGCTAGATCACTATTAGATATCAGCATTAAAAAAAGTTACTGAAATATATAAAATCAAAATTAACTTCCAGCTCTTGTGTGTTACCTGTAAATTTACGCTACAAGCAACTCCTTCCCTCTTGATCAGCATGCACCCTTATGTAGGTAATAATCCTTTTCAGCTTTTACCGATCAGCACATCTGAGAACGGTGAATGGTTTTTCCTATTTATGATTTTGAAAAATTCCAAAGTGTCTCAAAAAACTATGTACGAGTCTCAGTTAAGTCTGAATGAGTAGAAGAGTCCTCAATCGATCGAAAAAATTTTCGATGAGTCGTTAAAAACCTTGAATATATCTGAATCTGAAGGAGTCACAAATGTGTCTTACAGATGTCTTAATAAATCTTCATTATGTAGGAAATGTCTTCCCAAAATCTTAAGCAAGCCTAGAAGAGTCTTAAAGCATCTTAGCGAGTTTTTAATGGACTTGAAGAGTATTGAACAAGTTTGGAATCGCCTGAAAGAGTCATAAGCAGCCCCGTAGAGAAAAAAAGAGGGCCTGGGGGAATTTCCACGGGCCTCCCACTCCTTCCAGTTCAATTTGTTCTTTTATTAGATGGGAAAGAATTATAAGCTACGGGATAATAGATTTCATTCATGGTGTAAGGAGTGATTGCTGATTTGATGTACAGTGTGATTGAAATTCAGGCCTTTTAAAAATATCGGGCCCCCTTGAAAGTCCGGGCCCGGGGTATTTCCCCCCTTTCTCCCTCCCCTCTCGACAGGGTTGACTTAAAGAATCTTGAATAAGTGTGGAAAAACTGTGAAAAGTGAACAAGACTATAGTCTGTTCATAAGATTGCACGCCAATCAAAGAGACGTTCACACTGTTGAGCATCCCTGTCACAGATTATTTTATTATAAAAGTATTTCACAATTTTCAAAAACAATTTCAATATTTTCAAGCGTTATCTGTAAAATTCAGAAAATAAACAGTGAATCCATTTCATTTGAAAGACTTCATTTTAATTTGCTACATTGCGTTGCGTGGTATGAATCGACGTAATCTTCTTTCTCTGCAATACACCGAAATGCCTACTGGATTTTGATTGACGTGCAATCTTATTTTGAACAGACTATAGAAAAGTCTTTCTTGGAAAATGTGGAATAGTTTTGAAAACGTCTTCAACAGGTCTGATAGTCTTGATCAATTTGATGATTTCAACGAGTCTTATACGAGTTTCGAAGAGTTTTAGCTAGTTTTGAAGAATTCTTAAGTTTAGAATACCAAAGAATCTGGAAAAGCTTGGAGTCACTGAGTCGTGAATGATTTCAAATAAGCCCGTGAAAGAGAAGTCTCAAACATGTGCGAAAGAGCCTGTAGGAGTCTTGAACGAAAATTTTATCGCCTTAACAAGTCTTCAGCCACTTCAACAAGTCTTAAAATGTCTGAGTAAGTCCTGAAAAAGCCTTAAGAAGTCTTAACCGTATCTTGAAAGAGTGTAACGTAGCTTTGAAGAGTTCTGAATGAGTTTTAAGGAAACCTGGAACAGTCTCGGAAAATCGTGATCTAGTCTCAGAGTTTTTTAACGTCTTGAAGAATCTTAAGTGGGCTTCTAAGAATCTTCAACGAGTCTAGGAGTAGTCTCGAAGGATCTTAATTGAAGAAGTTTTAGATACATCTAGAGTAGTATCAAAGAATCTGGAAGAGCTGGGAGTTTTAAATAGTCTTGAATAATCCTAGAAAAGGGAGTCTCGAACCTGTCTAGAATAGCCTTGAAGAGTCTTCAACGATTTGTTAATAAAGCCTAAAGGAGTATTGGAGAAGAGGCCTGGAAGAAACTTGAACGAATCCTAAAGAGTTTATGAAAGCTTAAACGACTTCGGAAAAGTTTTCTTCGCAAGTATTCAAGGAATTTGGAAGCACCATAAATAAGTCTGGAAGCTTGTCTTACATAAATGTAGAAGAATTTTAAACTCTAGAACATTACCAGTGGGTGAGGTGAGTGGGCAGTGGTACCAAGTTGAACCTTTTTCCCCTCTGAAGATCGTAGACACGAGTATGGCGAAAGTATGTGACCCCAGTGGTTCTTCTTGTCCCCTTGTCTAATAAATTCTTTCTTATACTTGTCTGGTAGAGATTTACATGTGTCTGAAGGAGGTCTTAGGCGAGCCTTGGAGAGTTTTGAGGGGTCGAACATGTCCAGAACCTGGGAGAAATTGACGAGTACAGTCTGTAGGAGTTTTAGTCGAGCGTTGAAGAGTGTTGGCGAGTCTTAAACAAATCGAGGCGCGCCTTGAAGAGTGTTGTCGGGTCTTAAAATATGTCTGGAGCCTGGAAGAAATTTATATAATTCTGAAGGAGTGTCGACTGTTGAAAAGTGTTGGAAGGTCTTGAACAAATTGACGCGAACTTTGAAGAGTCTTAGAATATGCCTAGAGCCGGGGAGAGATTTAGGTAAGTCCGGAGGAATCTCAGTCGAGCTTTGAAGAGTGTTGGTCGGTCTTAGAATATGTTTAAATCCTAGGAGGGATTTATCTACGTACGGTGGAGTCTTAGTCGACTATTGAGAAGTATTGGAAGGTCTTGAACAAGTTGACGCGAACTTTGAAGAGTCTTAGAATATGCCTGGTGTCGGGGAGATATTTACATAAGTTTAGAAGAGTCTTAGTTGAGCCTCGAAGAGTGTTGGTCGGTCTTAGAATATGTTTAAAGCCTGGAAGAGATTTACGTAAGTCTGGAGGAGTCTTAGTCAAGCCTTGAAGAGAATTGGTCGGTCTTACTATGTTCAGAGCCTGGAAGAGTCTTAGTCGACTATTGAACAGTGTTGGAAGGTCTTGAACAAATTGACGCGAACCTTGAAGGGGCTTAGAATATGTCTAGAGTCGGGGAGAGATTTACATAAGTTTAGAGGAGTCTTAGTCGAGCCTCGAAGAGTGTTGGTTGGTTGTAGACCATGTCTAGAGCCTGGAAGAAATTCATGTAAGTCTGGAGGAGCCTTAGTCGGTTTGGAGGGGTCTTAATCGAGCCTCGAAGAGTGAGTGTTGGTCGATCTTAGAATATGTTATAGAGCCTGAAAGAGATTTACATAAGTTTGGAGCAGTCTTGGTCGAGCCTCGAAGAGTGTTGTTCGGTTGTAAAACATGTGTACAGCCTGGAAGAAATTTACATAAGTCTAGAGAAGTCTCAGTCGTACCTGGAAAAGTGTTGGCGGGTCTCAAACAAGTCGAAACGAACTTTGAAGAGACTTGGAATATGTGTAGAGCCTGGAAAAGATTTACATAAGCCTGGAGGAGTCTTAGTCGAGCCTTGAAAAGTGTTGGTTGGTCTTAGAATATGTCTAAAGCCTGAACGAGATTTACGTATGTCTGGAAGAGTTTTAGTCCAGCCTTGAAGGATGTTGGTCGGTCTTAGAATATGTCTAGAGCCTGGAAAAGACTTACATAAGTCTGGAGGAGTCTCAGTCGAGCCTTGGAAAGTCTTGGCCGGTCTTAAACAAGTCGAAGCGAACTCTGAAGAGTCTTGGAATATCTAGAGCCTGGAAAAAATTTACAAAAGCCTGGAGAGTCTTAGTCGAGCTTTGAATGTTGGTCAGTCTTAGAGTATTTCTAAAGTATGGAAGAGATTTACATAAGTCTGGGGGGGGGGGGGGTCTTAGTCGAGCCTTAAAGAGTGTTAGCGGGTCTTGAACAAGTCGAAGCGAACCGTGAAGAGTTTTAGTGTATGTGTATAGCCTGGGAGAGATTTACATAAGTCTGGAGGAGTCTCAGTCGAGCCGTTTGGCGGATCTTAAGTGGAAGCAAACCTTGATGAGAGGTTTTGGTCAGTCTTAGAATATGTCTAGAGCCTGGAGGTGATTTACATAAGTACGGAGGAGTCTTAGTCGAGCCTTGAAAAGTGTTGGCAGGTCTCAAACAAGTCGAAGCGAGCCTTGAAGAACTTTGAAACCAGTGTTGAACTTATACGGAAGGCAAATGTGGAAAATATACCGGCAGCTTGGATGGGATTCTTGAAGAAAGAAGTAGTAAAAATGAAAAAAAAAAAAGGAATTAAAATTAAAGAATGAATGAAGATTTTTTGAAAGTGGCCCATTTCAGTGACGTCTTTGAGCGTGTTTTGGCTAAATCCAGTTCTGTTGTTCTGTTTGCTCTTTCCAGTGCTTATTGCTTGCAAAAGAAAGAACCCTCCCGCATCTCGACCAGCGCCGACTTGTCACCTGACCGAAAGTAGAATTAGAAAAATTCCGGGAGGCGTGAACTATGCCTGCGTTATTTTCCGTGTTATCAGCTCAGCTACTCAGTTTGTAATCTACAAGAATTATGGAACCTTATCGGAATTGTTTATCTGCCTTAACAATACGCCCTTGAATTTCCGTTAATTTTGTACGAACTTGCATTCGTTGAAAGTCGTGAAATGCGCTTTCGACTGCACTCGTAAATTCGAAAAACAAGTCATCATAATCATTCCATCTAGACACATGTTCCTAATTTTACGATACCAGATGCCGTCGCAGACAAAAAATAATTTGCCGTCGTTCGTGATACTGTCGAATTTTTTACTTTCTTTTTCGCGTAGCCGGTGTGGCGACTTCCTTTTGTTGCTTTTTAGTTTGTCAAAACAATAGTTGACTTCCTTTATGAGATTCACCAGACAGATTTTTCATTACGTAATTTCGCCAGTTTCACACTTCGGGCCAGTTCATGTCGCATCAACACGTGTTTTTTCATGTTCCAGGTTCCAGCGCGAATTACCTTACAAACAGATGCAGCATTTCGGATATCGAAGGCACGACCGACACCGTATTCGAACCGAAGCAACGGATCGACAAACCTCTCGAGATCAAGATCACCGAAAGTCGAGTGGAACGCCACGTCGGCCTCGAGATCCCGTTGATCAAAGCGGTGCAGTTCGAGCCCGACCTCAGCAGCACGTCCGCTTCGAACGCCAAACATGAAGACTCGCTGGACGCTCCTCATCCCCCACTCGTGCAAATAGAAGAGCCGCCTATGATGACCGAAACCGTGGTCACGTCGACCGAATCGCCTGTAAGCGCCGCGTCTCCGGCCCAGTCGCCGGGCAGCGTCGAAACCGACCATTCGCCCGAGGCGGTCGTCGAAGCCGCGTCCTTCGAACCGCCAACCGAGTCCAAAGAGCTGGACGATCCGATTGAGACTGTCGAAGAAATAATCATCACCGACAGAGAACCGGACCGAGAGGAAAGCGAATTCGTGGACCAAGTTTGCGAAGCCACCGAGGCTGGCCGAAAATCCGAAACGAACGAAGCGGGTAACGAATGCGGAGCTGCTGAGAGCGAGGAAGCCCACGTTGAATGCGAAGCCAATGTGGAGTGTGAAGACCTGGTGCCCGAGGAGCCGCAAGATCAGAAAGAAGACAGTGCCGAAGATGTGCCCCTGGAGGAGCCCGTTCAGCCCGCCGACGAACCAAAAACGAACGTGACTTCAGAGCCGGATGAGGAGCACGAACTACCGCTGACAGACGAGGAAGAGACAGCGCTGTTGGAGGAGTCGATCAACATCGAGAAGATGATCACCGAAGAAGGTGAAAACTGGAACAGCAAAGAAGACATCCTAGCCGCGTGGGACGCTGTCGACTCCAGCAGCGAGAAACTGCTCGCCGAGGTGACGACCGCTGTTTTCGAGGACGATGTGGCTGGATCGACGCATTCAGACGAGGGTGCCGAACCGGCCACCGAAAGCGCGCCGTCTCCCGCGGAAAATGAGCTGACACCCGCCGAAGATGCGACCGAGTCGGGTAACGCTAACCTCGACCCCGAACCCGACGAGTCTGAATCGAAGCCGGAGGAAGAGGAAGCGACGACCGCCGAGACGACTAGTGTGGAAGAACAGCCGGAGGCGGCGGAAAACGAGGAGCCGCAGAGTAGCCCGAAGGAACAGTCGGTGGAGCAGAGCGAGCCCGAAAACACTCAGATGGTGAACGAGGAGGAAGCGACTGCGACCAACGAAGAAGAGACTGCGTTACTCGGGGAGACGATCAGTATCGAGAAGATCATGGCGGCCGCGTGGAACGCGGTCGACTCGAGCACGGAGAAGTTACTAGCCGAGGCGGCACTCGAAAGGGTAAGCTCACGTGACTGTCGAGCGGTTGAAGGGAAATTAACAGTTTCTAATGGGGGGACGTTTGTGCAGGACGCCGAAGTAGCGGTCATTCCGATGCAAGAAGAGCTGGAGGTCCGCTTGGAAGAGAGCAGTTTGCCGGCGCCCGAGTGGGCCGGGTATGATGACAAGTCGGACGGCTCGTCGGCCACCGATTCGGAGCAGAAATCCTCAGCCGTTGGATATCGCAGCGGGCACGTGAAGCTGGAGTTGGAAGGTAATGTGTTACTCGTTTGTTCGATTCACGTCATAGAGCCTTTTGAAGTAGCGTTGAAGAGTGAACTGTGGGTGGGAAGTAATGTGAGGAGGATATGAACCTTGGTGGGCAAGGCATTATGATAGAAACATGAAACATCAGGCATATGAGAAATAGAGTTTGAAGGATATGTGGCTGTACAGTTGGCACCTGTGATATTGGAGTCCGAAGATGTGAGAATGACTCCCCACCCTTGTTCGTATTATGGGCGACCCGGCTTTTAGCAGTATCCCTAGTCTGTCTCGAAGACTTCCTCTGAATTCAAGCCTGATGGCGTCCCGGAAAGAGTGTAGATGATCAGTTTTCGCGATTCTTTCCTCAAGCGAAACTATCGCTCGCATGTCTTAACCAAAGTGTGGGGTGCGTGGTTTTTTTTTTTTTTTTTTTTTTTTTTTTTTACATAGTTATGTACAGGAACAGTGACCCAGTTAATCCTCAGATAAGGCCTCCGATGTACATTTCTTTCGGTTTTCTGTGCTTTGAAGTATTGTACCTAACGCTAGTTTCGGGTGTTTAGTGACGCTGACTCCGGAAGTGGACAGCCAGGTCACCAGCACTGTGGACGGTGGCTCCTGTCCTTCGACCAACGTAATAACGGCCTCTAGCTCGGTTATCACTCCAAGCACGGTGATCCCGCCGACCACTATCGTCTGTCTGCCTACCACGAATTCGTCGGTGCCGCCTCCGCCATCGACTCAGTTAGTTACCAATCAAGCGGTGTCGTCGAGCGCGCTTCCGTACATCGCACTTACCACGAGCACTCCGGTGAGAGCTGTGCCCACAAAAACCCAGGTGAAGGTGAGCAATGGATTTTGACGAGTGTCTTTTTAAGCGGGCCGCTACCGCCGATGTGTTGTCGCGAAACTAACCCCTCGTTTGCTGTTGTGCGCAGGCCGGTGGACGAGGCGGCCGGAACGCGTCGAATAAGCCGCCGCCCGGCGCTGTCAATCTGGAAAGAAGCTACCAAATTTGTCAGGCTGTGATACAAAATAGTCCGAACCGGGATCAGCTGAAGTTTCAGTTGAAGCCGCCTCCGTCGCTGCTGGCGAACAAAGAGTACGCGAAACCACAGTAAGTATCCTGGAAGGAACGTTCTGCTACATGAAGACGTGTTTCCTGTTGTCAGATCAAAAGCTCAAACCCTAGGTGTAAGTTGACGTAAGAAATCTCGCAAGAGAATGTGTAGTCCATGTTTGACAGTAATTTCTTGCGTTCGATAATCTGATCGGTTATACTAGACCGGGTAAATTATGCACTTTAAAAGTCCCATTTTAGTAAAGCTCGCCGATTTAATGTCGTAAGTCTTTCAGGATAGGTGCACAACTTGCTCTCGTCAACTCAGCAGTCAGATCAGCGGGTAGCCTCTGTATCAGTTCAACACCAGAGATATACCCTTTGTGATACCGTTTATTTGGACGCCTGACCAGTTATAGCTTGGGATGGACGTGAGTTGTCGAAAAGGGCTAATTTTCCGAGCTGCTGAGCTTATAAAGGGCCCCTAAAAACGAGGTAATCGAAGGTCAACACGTGGAGAAACCTCTCGGGTGCTTGTAGACAAAGAATTGCCGTTTGACCGTTCGACTGATTGATTAGTTACCACAGACTGAACTGTCTATTAATTGTCTGAAAGTAAACTGTAATTTTGAATGCGATGGCCTTGCCTACTTTCAGTCCCCTGAGACTAAATTGCCATTTAGTTACTCTGTCAGTTCAGAGGGACCGAAAATATGAAAGAAAATGTAGATAAAACAAAGAAATTGAAATATGAAGAGAACCCGTAATTGGGACACTAGTTTTGAAGAGTCCGAGAGTCCTAAGTAAGTCGGGAAAAACCTGGGGGGAAAAAAGTCCTAAATCATGAAAAATCTGTACTACTCTTGAAGAGATGGGAAGGTTTGGTGGAGTATAGAAAAATCATGAATAGTTCTAAGATAAATAAGTCATGAGGTATCTTGAAGTATCAAAAAAGCCAAGGTGCGTTTTGAAGAGTCGTGTTCGAACTTGAAGGAGTTTTAAATGAGTCTCAATAGTCTGAGTGAACCTTGAAAATGTCTTGAAAAACCTTCAACAAATTTGGAAGTGTCTCAGACAGGTCTGGAAGTCTTCAAATACCTTGAAAGCCTTAAAGGAAGTCTGGTTGAGTCATAGAAAGTCTTAGATAAGTATAGCTTAGCGAGTCTTGAATAGTCTCCAATAGTTTCTTGCGGAGTCTAAACCTTAGAAGAGTCTTCAACGAGCTTAGAGACTCTGCAGAAGCCCTATATCAGTCTTGCAAAGTTATCGCAAATCATAAATAAGTCTGTCAAAGCCATGCACTACTCTTGTGGAGGCTTAGCGAGTATTAACCTGATCTAAAGAAATCCTAAAAAGCCCTAAATTGCGTCCGGTATACATGAAGGACAAATAAGAAAATGGTCTTGGAATGATCAGCCGGAAGGTGTCTGAAAAATGAGGTGGAAAGAAACAAAAAGAAGGACGAGAGGGAAAATAGGGGGGAAATGAATGACTGAGAGAAAAAATGGAGGAAGGAAATGTTTTGTTGATGATTTAGGGAAGGGGGCAATTTTCAATAATTTACTCTGGGTGCATTTTACCCGAATCCAGTGAGAGTCAATCAAAATGAGGTGTAAGTACAACATCTGATACATCAGGAGCTTATTCACTAATTTGTGGCTGAGATCTATGAATAGATCTAGTTGATGTTTGTATAAGTGGGTGCATAACTTATGCTAAGAGTTGAAATGAAAGTGTAAGTTGTGCTCCTTCATTATCACTCAGTAAATAATGTGTTGAACCAGTGGGCAATGCAACAATCTCTATGGAGGAGCGTGCTCGCTGGTCTATAAGCCGTATTACCCTAAACTCTAACCTTAACCCCCTTCTTTTCCTCCCGATTGTAGATCCCGAGAGTCTGACGTAGTAACTTCAGTCTTGAAATTGATCTTTGTGTTCTTCACCAGTTACATACCCTTCATGCTTTTATGATCAGATGTGTGATTTTTCGTTACTTTGGTTGTCTGTTGATGCCTAGATAAGCTCGGGTGGTTACCCTAGGCGCTTCATTCTTGATTCATTCCAAAAAAAAAAAAAAGGCGGGATTTATTATTCTTAATATTCTCCGAGGAATTCCATCGTCCAGAAAGATATTTTCACTACCAAGAGTGCCACAGAAGTACCTACTGTCCTTGTTAGATTGTTTCCAGAAAGAAGCTACATACTTTCATTTAGTAATGCTTGGGTACTAAGTTAGTAAACACTTCGGAAAATCAAATATGTGATTTGTTATATTTTTATTTTTAGAACCTCCGGCAGGGGTGGCATTTCAAAAACGTCGAAAAGCTATAACCCGTCTGCGGCGCCGAATTCGATGCTGGTTAAACACGTTTTCACATCGTCCCAAGGAATACCCGTGACCATGGCGGTGTTGCCACCTTCGAATACAGAAGTAAGTTTTATGCGTTGAGTATTGAGGATGTTTCAAGTTGTAGCTAGTATTGATGTGTCCCTCTGTGCTAGAAACCTGGCCTGCGGCTCCCTCGCCGGAAAACGAACACCGGTTGGTTCCCTGCCAGAAAAAATTGATGGTTCTCCGGAAATATGTATTATACTTTCAGATCCAGGTGGGTAGACAGTCTAGAGGTCTGGTTGGCCGAGTGGATAGTGCACTGGTCTCAGAATCCGGTGGTCCCGGGTTCGAGCCCACGTAGCAACTCGCCAGAATTTTCGACCTAGGCCGGTTTTTCGGCCAGATGGGAAGAGGGTTAAGACAGCCCTAACAGCCTCCCCCACGTCTCTGAAGTAATGCTCGAAAGGGCAGATTCCAGGACTCGGGTGGAGAGCAAATTAGAAAAAGAGAGCTAGGGAGACAGACATTCAGCTGTCTCGTGAGTCAAACAGAAAGGCAGGTAAACAGATAAAAAGAAAGAACTTGCTACCCCTTCCCTCCCACGAAAAGTCTCCAGGATTCGAGATCGCTTGCTAACTATATCGTTCAACAGATAGACTGACCAACAGAAAGGGGGTGGTCATATAAGAAGACAGATTAAAAAGCAGATAGGCAGACAGTGGTTGGCTCGCCGCCAAAAGCCCGCTCGTGGCCGCTGTGCAGACGATAACTGGAGAGTAAAGCTGGCCTACTTGACCGATATATTTGGTCATCTCAATATCCTCAGTGTTTCTTTACAAGGGCCCGCAGATTATATCTCAGGAGCCACAGATAAACTTTCTGCTTTCCAGGAGAAACTCGTGCTGTGGCAGACACAGCTAGAAGACGGAAATGCAGCAATGTTTCCTCTTTTTACCAGAGAAGAAAACCCTAATCCAGATCTTCTCTAAGGTATAAAAAATCATTTGCAGACCGTACAAACAGCTTGCGAACATTACTTCCTGACTTGGACACACAGTAGTACAAGTGGATACGTAACCCATTCTCTAATACAGTGTGGCACGGTTTAGACTTGGAGCTCAAAAATTCAGCTATTGACTTAAAAAATAACCGCACATTGCAGTTGAAATTCAGTAAGGTCTCCTTAGCTTCTTTCTGGATTGCGCTTCAACAAGAGTATCCCCAACTCTCGAAGAAAGCAGTAGGGGACATCTTGCTACAATTCTCAACCTCGTGGCTGTGTGAGCAAGGCTTTTCCACTCTAAAAAGACTGAGGCTATCGGAAACAGCATTGGAGAACAACATGCGAATTTGTCTGTCCAGCATTTCATCCCAATTTGATGTACTTTGTAAGAATCGCCAAGGTCAGATTGCTCACTGGCATTGAGCAATTCATAAAATTTTAACTCTAATTACCACATTATAATTTTTCCAAGCAAGAGCTACTTATTTTTCCATTACAGATTATATTATTACAACTATCATTTACTTTTTTTTCCTGATGGGTTAGGGTGCCGCACGTTTGGGCTAAAACATGGAAGGGTGCTGTAACTCTAAAAAGGTTGGGAATCACTGCTTTATGCGGAGGAAATAGTAAAGAAGCAGCTCGACGTTATGCAGAAGATTTTTCAGAATAGCGACATCCACACCGAGTATTTAGAGAAATTTTTATCCGACTGAAAGAGTTTGGTTGCTTCTACACCTCGATCATTGGGAGGCCTACCAATCACCTTGTGAATGTCGATGGGCAGATACTTGATCTGATCCGAGAAGATTTAACGTTAAGCACCCGTTAAATAAGCATGGCATAATGACTGGTATACATCGAAACATGGTTTGGCGGGTGTTGAATAGTAACAGGCTTTATCCATATCACAGGACACTGATTGCTACTATTCTTCCTGGAGATTACCATCACCCTCGATGAATGTTCTGCCAGTGGCTGATTGAACGCAGACTATTACAGAGTAAGCTATTGTACACGGATGAATCTCTGTTCACACAGCATGGCGTACTAAATGCACGTAATGGTCATATGTGGACCGAAGAAAATGCGCATGCTTTATGAACGCAGTACCCAGCAAAAATTCAGTGTGAATGTATTATGTGGAATTATTAGAAAGTACCTCGTGGGATCGCTCATTTTTTCGGATACTTTGAATTCAGAACGGTATCCTGGTTGTTTACGTATAAAACTATCTGACCTATTAGCAGAACAAGTACCATTAGGAACTAGGAGGGTTATGTTCTCCCAAGACGATGGCGCACCCGCTCATTTTGGAGTTATTGTGAAAAATCAGTTGGATCAGTGATTTTCTAAACCTCTGGATAGGACGTTCTGGTCCAGTTTCATGGCTCCCGCGTTCACCTGACATAACGCCATGTGATTTTTTTGTATTGTGGGGGGGGGGGATGAAGAGAATAGTGTACCTTAGCGGAAGACCTCAATCGAGGAACGAATTATTGACGCGGATACAGGAAGGAATAAAACAAATAACTCCATTTTGAGCAGTTCTAATCCAGATATAAGAAAATTGCTAACGACTTTTTTTATAGGAAATTCAATGTACTATCTATATTGCAAATGAAAAAACAGAAGCAAAAGAGGGCAAGTTTCCCAGGAAATTGAAAACATGTGAAAATTTCCTGATATAATTTGTACTAAAATTGATTTTATGAACACCCTATTGAACCAATTCCGACCACTTTTTTTCTGTAGTTACCACAACAGCCCTCTACTATTACCTCCTGGTACCATTTTTCTGTCTATCTCCAGTCGTGGGAAGAAAAAAAAATATTCACAGATAGAAAATTTTTCAAAATTTGACCATAATTCAGTCCCTTCAAAAGTAAGAGTATGCAAACATGTCCACAGATTATTAGGGTAGGTTGCCTACTTACAAGGTGGAAGGATGTCATTGCAAAAGTTAGTACTGTTATAATGGACTGTCTTGTCATGACATGTATTCTGATCAGTGTTGTTCCGTCAAATAACTCAAAAGTTATTTTACCAGTAAAATTATGTAAAATTACACATGTCAAAAAATTAATTATGTGACAGTTTTTTGACATTAAATGACGTCAGAAAATTATTGAAAGCAGAGATGTACCGATAGGGGGTGGGGGTACACCCCCTCCCTCCGCCCGTAGGAATTTTTCCGTCAGCAGTTGGGAAAATTTACCATTTCAATCAGACGGAGTTGGAAAAATCGAACAAGATAAACAAAAGGCTTTTTTTTTTGCTTCGATGCTTGAGAATTTTGAGTTGAGTCAGTTGGGACTTTCACCCCCCCCCCCCCCCCAAAGGATAAACTCTTCGGTACGTCTCTGCTTGAAAGAGAAAAGTGAAAACCGAGAAAGCTGAGTAATTATTGCTCATGTATTATAGAATGTTAATTATCATTTCGCTTGGAATCACAATTGAATCATTTTATCACCGAAGTCAGAACGCTTCAAGATGTAGATTATGTGTGTTATCAATCATAGAGATTAGGTAATTACAATTAAAGTTAGTAAAATACTTATGTACCTATGAGCTGTCAGTCGTTTCTTGCTTGTATTCGCCTAAATTCTACAACAGTTCTTGCAAATTGCTTGTGATTTCCAAACACTACTTGCATACTGAAATCCTTTTATGAGGCCAAAGCTGCCGTTTGGCTGGCTCATACTCCTTTATTTGATTTCCCAACACTACTTGCATACTGAAAGTCTTTTATGAAGCCAAAGCTGCCGTTTGGCTGCCTCATACTCCTTTATTTTTGATTATTCAATACTTCTACAATTTTCAAAAATGAATCAATCAACTTGGTGAAGCTTTTAAGAGCCGATAATCACTTCATATGATAACAAAATATTCAGTTTCAACGATGAAAATTATAATCTGACGTTTTTTAACAGTTATTTGACAGTAGAATTTTTTAACCGTTATTTTACGTTATTTGCCATGAAATGTCAAAAAAGTTATTTGACGCGTCAAGGAACAACACTGGTTTTGATTGGTTGTTGATGAAGGTCTGATGGACCAGTCCCTATCGTTCGAGTTGATTTGTCATTAGTGGGGAAAGTGTTTCATTGTCGTAATTTAAACCATGACGTATTTTACACACACATTTGACCCCTTTTCAGAGCATGTTCTTGGAAGCCCTGATGATGAATTTACTCAACCCCGAGTCTCCTAGACGCCACAATTTCCAAAGTAGGGTTGTCCTGATATTAAAATCGAATTTGGCCAACCTAATATCTATGACATGATACCCATGTTGTATTTCATGAAAAATTTTAGTCCGTCGCCCTTTTAGGTGCCACAGTTTGCAAATTAAGAGCAAATCGCTATCAGAAATTAGTTCAGCTTTCTTTAAGAACCTTAAAAGTACACGCATATTGCATTTTTGGAAGATATTTGAGAGTCCGCCGTCGCCTATGTGCCACAATCTTGCATTTATAGCTGAACTGTCATTTGAAATTGAACCAGAGCGATCTTGAAATGTCTGAATTCGGTAATTCGAGCCAATGGAAGGTGTAAAAAATTGTAAGAAAACAGTCATGTATGATGCGAAAAACACAAATTTCAAAATGGCGTATCTCGGGGAGGGGAAGAGAGGGAGACAAACATTCTAGGTGTTGGTAGATAGCGATATATAGAAACGAGTTCGGAAGACATTGGCATTCCTACAGAATGTCGAGAATTTTGTGCTCTCCCATAAGATCCTTGTTAAAGTGTACGGCAGTCTGGCAAATAGTGCTGATAGATCGGCAGCAGGCTGGATACCATGCTCGAAGTAAAGGTGTCAATCCGAGCGAAGTGAGTTCTGCTGATGTACTTCCCCCTCCCATTGCTCCTAGTCATAGTATTCTCAAGTCCCAAAATGCCCCCTCATATAGTACTAGTTTATTGCGACTCCACTACAGGACAACTTTCCACGTTGTCCATGCCCTCCCTACGCCCACTATGAAAACTGGCTATGCTACCCGGCAGCTATGTCTCGCGGCCCGCCGCGCCTCTTCCAGTGCGATTCTAATTCGAACTCTTTTTTTTTTGTGTGTGTGTCCAGCTAACCGAAAGCCAAATGGGGCAGTATTTGCTGGTGCAGCGATCCGGCCTCGGTAGCGGCGTCCGTCGCTCCAACAGCGCTCCGCCGACCAACCAGAAGAGCGGCACCTTCGGCGCCGGAGGTCGAGGACGGCCGGCCAGCGTCGGCATGCAGCAGCAGCAGCAGGCCGGACCGCAGTCCGTGATGCGGACCATCGTGTCGAATCCGAGCAGCCAAGGGTATTATTCGGTGCCCCAACAGTACAGTCTGGTAACGCGGGTCAACAGCGATTGCGCGTGCAGCCGCAAAGCGATGGTCATCTGCAAGAAGTGCGGCGCCTTCTGCCACGACGATTGCATCGAGCCGTATAAGATGTGCGTGAACTGCCGGTGAGAATTGGTGTCGGTGGCAGCATCGATAGCCGATAGGTGCTCAATGAACGCGGTAATAGTGAGACTGAAAATGTGCTTTTAAGTTGGTAAATATCATTATGTATAATTATGGAGCAGGACAGGGGGATGTAACCGGGTTATGCGCGTAAAGCGTTTGTGTAAATAGTTGAGGCGAAGCTATAAGCTTCTTCTTTGTTTTGTTATACTTCTTATTATTTTTTTTTCATTGTGCTGACAATTGGCGAGAAGCAGGCGAGATTGTCACAGTGTATGAGTTGGATGTGTATTGTGTACATAGATTGGGTAATTGGAAGCGTTTACTGAGTTGATAGGTTTGAGTCGGTGAGGATTTTATAACGGTGATTTTGGGTAATGAGGTGGGGGGGGGCGCTTTCGGAACCAGCTCTTTGACGTACTTGCAGGCGGAAAATGTGACATGCCAGGGGGAAAGGGACCTGTGCGCAAAAAAACATTTTTGTGAGAACAACTTTTTTGACTAATCTTTGGTGTCGAAAAAACTCTAAAAAATTTCCCGAACTGCTGTAAAACGAAGTAACAAACAAACTGTTCAAAACGTAAAAACGTTATTCATTTTGTTTATCCGCTCTCCTGTAAAATTTGTATTTTTGCACACAGGTCCGTTTCCTCCTGGTATGTCACAAATTGAAGAACCTTGTTCGTCGTTGGATGCGTTTTCACTTTCGCCTTCAAAATTCTTCGTGATGATTAAGGGTGGGGTGAGTCGGGTATAGATTCCAAATCACAATCGGTTGAATTGACATTCCAAATTCGAAAGTCATTGAAGGCGATGATTTCTTGAAACATTGGATCTCGACTCGTTTGGTCAGATGTGAGAACCGTGTTCCGGAGTGTAAGCATTTGAACGTTGAGGACCTTGGGTTTACTATCGTATGTTTGGCAAACTCCTCCCTCGTGTTCGTGGAATGCCATTTTTCGATGACCTCGTTCTGAAAAGCGATGATTCTAAGGGTATGAACCCTAAAATCATTCTATCAATATTCCTAAGATCTGGCAAGGTTACTATTTCGTAATTTTGAACCCACCTGAAAAGCCATATCGTTCGTTTTTCCAGCGTTGAGCCCTTCGATTGTAATGCCGGAGAAGAATTCTTTATCCAGAACAACTCGGTTCCCCCGTAACCCTTCCGCATTAGATGCTGGAGAGAAGAACGTACGGTGCCCAAGATGCGAGTGCGCTTTGAATAGTATGTGAAAAGGAAGATCGGCGTCTGTTGATTGACTTAGAGCTAACATGTACATCACGGTGGGGAAATGTCGGTTAAAGCATTTTTCTCGTTTCTTTCCCTTACTATTTAGCACTCGGGCTACATTCATCTTGGTTCCCAAGTCTAACTGTTAAGTGCCGGTATTTATTTTAAGGAAGCCTCGGTGCTAAATGCGAGGGAAATATTGCGGTTTCATTGGCACTGTCTGCTCCGCTAAACTGAGCAGCACCCCAGTTGGACTTGTGGGCGATCGTTCGTTATAACCGCCCTGCAAAGGTCTTAGTAGTAAATCAGAACGGTTGTAACATATCATCGGTTTCACTAGTGGCCGTAAACATCGACGCGTATTAGGGGTTGGTGGCGAGCCGGTGTTTTCAGAAGTATGGTGCACGTGTTTCGGTTACAAAAGATATGACTCGAGTAGCGACTGCGGTCCTCCGCTGTAGAAGATGCTAGTATTCGTATTTCCGAAATTTACTGTGACTGCCCCGCCCCTTTTATTAAAAGAAGCAATTCAGGAGTGACGAGCGCATTCGGCTTGAATCAATTTCTCATCTCCAAGACGACTCATTTCAGTAACGATTTGGAACGGCCCCTCCCCCTACATATTATGGCACGAAGATCCCAGTGCAGTAGTGCTGATACTGAGTCAGCGAAATTTGTCAGCAATGACAGTTGACGCTTTGGCATAAATTGCTAGTTGGACACAGGCAACACATGCTTTCGAAGTTCGTTGTGGTCTTGAAAATCAATTTATTCTTTTTTTCTTCCCCCTCCCCAATATTTGTGAATGTTGGGGGGCTGGATGAAGGTTTCCTTGAGGAGCTTTATGTGATACATACCTCCGGAGTTCCCTCTGGTTACTGATGCGATACTCGAAAGGGCAGTTTCCGGGACCAAGGGTTCGGTGTCTGGGGAGCCAATTTAGCATGCGTGCATCGCCATACGCTCCACCAAACATACGTTCAGAGTATTTTTCGGCGGCCAATCGATCGGCGAAATTAGTTTTTGATGTCTGCCAAATGGTGGATCGTGCGCGTGGCAGATTCTATCATTGAACCCCCCTCTCCCTCTCAAATCTCGCCAGCTTTGGATGTTCCCAATGTAAAGTGTGTATCTTATTTTTGGTTCGGTGTACTTTCAATTTACACGAATTTTTACGATCTCCATTCGAAAGAATGGTAAAAGAGAAGTGCGTGTGCGTGCTTCTCGCCGCTCCTTTCGAAATCAACTTAGTATCATTCTAATCAGAGCATCAAAGTTGTGTTTTTTTTTTGAAAATGTAAATGGGGAAAAGGGGGAGGAGGAAAAGAAAAGACAAGTTTGAAATGTTTTTCTCTGTTTTTTTCTTCCTCTGCAGTGTTTTTTTTTTTTGTATCTTTTAAAGTTTTTATCTTCTCAAAAAAATATATATATTAGATATACAGAACATGGTTAAAATTGTTTTACAGATCTTGAGCTGCTGACAAAAAAAAAAAAAAAGTTTTCATAATTTCAACTTTTTGAATAATTAGAAATAAATTTTATTATTTTCAAATCTTATTGATATTGTCCGTATTTTTCATAGTACGCATTACCGTACCTATTCCTGATATTTTGTACAAAAATTTGATACATTTTACCATAAAATACACACACACAAAAAAAAAAAAAAAAAAAAAGGTCACAAAAAACATGCACAAAAGTTTGATACCAAAGAAAAAAGAAAATGTTTTTTTTACCCAAATGCTGTTTTATGCAGCTGTTTTGTATATGTTTTTTAAATACTTGTGTTTCGATTAAACTGCCCTGATTCTGAACAAATGATCGACGAATCAAAATAGGATCAATCTGTGATTCAAATCACCTATTCAGCGGTCAGACTAATAGTATTGGCAGATCGTTCTATGTAGAAACATTAATTCTGTATTTGTGATTCAAATCATGTTTTGAAATCTTTACTAGAGTTGGCCATCATTTTCGAGCATCAGAATCTCCTCCTCTTCCCCCAATCGATTATCGGTTCCAGTAAAATCAATAATAAATTCGTAACAAGTACCAAGTCGATTGATTTTGAGCTGGAGATGCCGCCATATTGGGTCCAGCGGTGATCAAATGTTAGTTTATTTTGTGTAATCGTGTTAGATGTGCCCTCTTTGGTAATATCGGCGAATGGGGGCCTGGATTCAGGAACGAACCCCAGAATCAAGTTGAGCAACCTCGAAAACGTGTAATTCGAGTACCATCACGAGAAAATCATCATTATTAGTCTCAGCCCTTTTAATAACTCGCCAGGAGGTCGGATCGAGGAATTACCCTGAAATCGAATTCAGCGATCTTAAAACACCTGTGAACCGTCTCCTTTTTCGAATTTTATTTTTTTGGAACCCACCCTCCCGCCTCCTCCTGTTTTGACGCCATTTCCTGGGACCATCGTTCCAGATTGTGGAGTTATGCTATTCTATATTAAATCACCGTTAGATGATCCGCCGAAAATTTTAACGCATTCAGAAGCCGAGAAAAATAGTTTTGTTGAAAAATCAAGGCTACCCTAAATTTTTCCCGTAATAAGGGCAGACGGCTTGTCACACGTTTCCCCTAATTCGCTGGACCTGAAACTGAGCAGCATTTTCCTGTTATTAGAACCGATTAGGTGAGGAGGGGTGATTCAGATTGAAAAATCCGTCACAAGTAGTGAATGTAATTAACTATACTTTTCAATCATTGAATATAGGTTTTTTTTTTAACAATTGAATTCATGAGAACTAAAACCAGTTAAATATCAAAAACGGAATTCTGAGAAATGAATAATGATACATTACTATACGTGTGGGTAAAGTGAACGTTTACCCAACGAAGCAAAAGTTCACGATACGAGCCGTTAGGCGAGTGGAGCAATTTGCTGAGTAGACAAATGTTCACGAATCACAATACCCGCATGTATTGTTAGATATTTCATTCTATAAGTGATGTTAAAACAAAAATCTGTCCTCTTGACTTCTAGAATCAAAATCGCTCGAGTTCATAGTCATACTATCAAAATCAAGGGTGTTTGTTTACACGTAGACAATACGTGTCTACATTTTGGTGTAAAGAAATGTAGACAGTGTGTGGAAAGTAGACAAAGGTAGATAAATGTAAACACTTCCGAAAATGAGAAAAAAAGTTGATATACGAATACATGTAATCAGTTAATCACAAATTCACAGTAAGCGACAAAACCTGCACTATAGAGCGCTACAAATTCACCTGCGTGGGTGAAACTAAAGCTCTAGATAGGAGAGTACAATCATTCGCCATTTTGAATCCAACCGCACCCGTTGATGCCGAATTGACTACGCGGTATGGTTCACATAGTCGGATTCGGCATCCATGGGCACAGTTGAAGTTAAAATGGCGGACGATCGTACTTACACGAAGTATACAGAGCTCTAGTGGAATTGAAAGGGTAATAATGGATACTTTTAAATGGAAATATTGCTATCCTTAGGTGGGTACAAAACGGCCGAAAATTATTCCACCCACTTGCATTGACTATAATTCTATTGTTTGGTAACAATGCAATAAAATGTATGACGATTTTTCTTTTAAAATCAATTTCTAATTGATTTAAAGGCGTTTAAAGTTTGTTGTAATCTTATGAAAAATTGTACGTGATCACCTTTTCAGTACGCAGGGCTACCAACTTTGGGAACTCCAAGTTTTAGTGCCTATAATAAATCCAAATGTCTATTGATTTGTACACTTTACATTTATCTACATTATTCATCTACATTACATTGTCTACATGTAGACAAATGTATTTGTCTACACAGATTTGTGTACACCATCATCCCTGATGATCATCAGGATCTGTGAATTCATGGAACAGAAAGAACATGAACATGTGAATAAATTATGCTCTTACCTTACACTTTTCACGCTTGTTGAACTTTTCAATCGTTTTCATTGGACGATACTGTGGTCAACCTGTTTCTTCGTTATACCTTGTTGTTCTTTCACGGGTAACATAGGTGCGGGTAAAAAGCAACTGTGACCGCAGGTAGCTTTCAGTCAAAATACTGTTTTAACATCATGTATAGAATGAAAACTGTGTTAAGCAGTCAGAATACTGTTGTGACAGCTGAACGTTGGCTTTCCAACAGTAGAGAGGTCGAGAACGAAAAAGGCTTTTCCAGTACTCCATATTGCATACTTATTTGCCTGTCCTGTTATCAACTTGGTAGTATATGATAAGGACATAACCATAATTTCGTAATATTATGGTCGTACCAGTGAGTTTTGAATTTCGTCTTTTGTATTGTACCTTTTGTTTTATGATACCTCGTCTGTCTTCTCTGTTCCCTGTATAATTAGAAATTTCAGTTTTTTGATCATTCATGGTCTTATCGTATAATCATCGATTTCATTAAATAACAGTTCAATTTTCGGCTTACACTTTCGACAACGCAGTTCAGCAACGTTTACGTTGCCAAAAGAATGCAAACTTTCTCAAAAAATTCTGATCTCCGGCGTTCTCAAGTATAGTGCCGATTTCGCACATCAAATTCTGTTATCATACACTACCAACTTGATAACAGGAGAGGTGATTAAGTATGCAGTGTGGAGTACTGGAAAAGCCCTAATACGAGTACACTACACTGAACTAACAATACTGGAAACTCCATTTAAAAACTTTGAGTTCTTTTGCACTCAACACCTAGCGTTCTAGCAGCAGGGTTTGTTACTATGATAATTAGGGAACGGATTTTTATGCAATTGAATATCTTATTGGTAGGTTGTATCTCAAATTTGACCAAAAAATCATCCGTTTCAGAACTTTCCTTTCAAATAAGCTCCATTTGAATGTGCATATTTTGCATATTTGAAGTAAAATGCATATTTTGATGAATATTGTACCTTTTTAGTGCATAGTTTCGCATTTTCCAAATAATTTACCTATTTTCATCTCTTTTTTAGCCATTTTTGACGAAATTATTTTTAAGTTAGTAACACTGTAGTTTAAAAATTGCCTTTTGTACAGCGCATGCGCAATAGCCTGCTAAAAGCACTGTAAACACGAGTGTGGCCATATGCCATTTTGATTGTATCAGCGCCCGTCCATGCTGAATTGACTTGCAATACGCTACTTTGCATCTAGGGGCGCAATTGGAACCAAAATGGCGTATTGACGCACTTGTGTTTCTAGTGGTCTAGCCTACCTAGCGAAGCATACCAAGCCTTATCTAAATAATACCTTGTACCTTCACGTGATTTCACTATTAATTTCAACAAAATACAATCCTATTTGAGTAGAACTTCAAAAATCCTGTAATCTGACACTCATACTGATTTTGCTTCTTTTTTTTTTTTTTTTTTTAATATTTCGTTGAAGAATGAATATTTGATGCATATTGGGGGGGGGTGCATAAAATATGTGCTTATTTTGCCATTTTCGATGCATAGAAATCCGATCCATAATGATATTATGTATTTAGCATTGTGCTCACCAACACTAGATAGGGCGAAAACACAATGAATGAAATACATGTAGTACCAAACCCTGCTACCAGGATTTTCATAACATCGGAATTTCCAATATTGGTGGTCCAGTGTATTTTTGGAGGAACATGCCTTACAGTGGATTTACACCAAAGTTATAAGCATGCTGTTAACAAGTTATGCTCTGAACATTCAAAATGTTAGGGGTTGTGTTTACACCGACTATCTTTAAAGCATTGCTGATTGCTGCTATTAGCAATGTTTGGAAAAACGGATATGAATCCGATTCTGAATGTTATGAGCGAAGTATTTAATAGTGGATTTTTAATTTTGCTATTGATAACAAATAACAAAAACATTTGGTGTAAATCCACCAATAGAATGAAAAGATGGCAATTGAAACACAACGCTATCTGGTGGCAACGAACGAAGTTTTGCTCCTGAACTTGTTCTAGTTCCGGAGTCAAAAACAAGTGCGACAATGGCGTATATAAATGCATATTGGTGAAGGTAAGCGATTGTTGGCTGGATTAACCGTGTTCAGTTCCAAAATAAACGACATGCGATGGTTGTGATATATGTTCATGAATTCTATAAACTTAGACTTAACTGATTTTAGTTCCAAAAAATATGTACAAGCTATGTAGCTAATGATCTCTCCGCACAGTTCTGATATCACCACGCGATCCAGCATACTCGGAAACTACATATTTCCCCCCAAAACCCTAATGTGGCTATTTTGGATAGGAGGCTATGTAGCAAACCATAGCAAACTCGCATTTCTTGATATCCCACACAATTCTGATATCACCATGCAATCCGGCATGCTCGGAAACCTATAATAAATTCTCCCCCAAAACCCTGGAGACCTATTATGAAGCTTCCATCACAATACCACAAATCATTACAGTGGTAACTTTATACAGTTTACTGTACAAGTTATTACTTTAACGATACCACAAATCATTATAGTGGTAACCTGTACAGTAAATGGTATCATGTTACACTGGTAACTTGTACAGTAAACCCAAATACACTTAACCGTATCAAGTTACTACTGTAACGATTTGTGGTATCGCGATAAAAGTTTCATAGTAGGTCTCCAGATCAGGCTATTTTGGACTTGACTGGTTTTAGTTCTCACGGGTTCACTTATTGATTGAGAATCAAAATGGATCTTATCTTGGCTTATTACCTCATTTGGCCGAATTCGGAGTTCGTTTTATTCAGTCTGCTGAGCTGATCTGTTGAATCTTGTCAGATTCTGAAATTGCAAAACGATGAAGAGAAAAAAGTATCTCGATTTCTCGATTCTTATTCTGTATTTAAACGATTCAAGTTATTTTCATAATTATCTGTGATCTACAATTCAAATCATATTTTCAATTATCTGTAAAAACGTATCTCATGATTGTTTTCTGTTGCGGTATTTGTATCTGTGATTGGCATCATTTTTTTTAGGATTTTGCTTGCCTTTGTTTCCTCCACTTCCGCTCTGATTATGTGTTTAACTTCACTGCCGAGTGTTAGGCTCTGTGAATCACGGTTAAGAATAGGGAAAAGTGAATTCAGTGTTCCTGCCAGTGCTGGAATCATCTGCCCCTTGGATCTTCCAGACGAAGTCAAAATGGCTGACGCGTGGTTGCCTTTACAAAATAATGCATGTGGAGAGTGTTCCGTGGGAATTTTTTACCAAAGGTTTTTTGGAAATTATTACAAATCGTTTCATTTTATAAAGTTGATCTAAAACGATTTGGGATTGACCAACCGGGTTCTGTTCCGAGTGTTTTTATTTTTATTTATCTATTTATTTATTTTATTTTTTAAAGGATAACGTTGCCATTGTTAAGGTCTTGTTTTCCCTCTCTGAGGAAACAGATATTACTTTCACCGTCAGTCAAACCAACGATTTTTGATTTCTTTTGTTTTTTCAACTTGAACAAACGTTCTCTGGGTGATGCTTTGTAGGAAGTGGCGACGGTGCCATTGAAGGCTACACTTGACATACAAGAGGGCTAAAAATTGAATAAATAGTTTTATTACTTTTATTTTATATTTATCGTTACTATTCTCAATTTTGTTCTGTTATCTCTTTTTTTTTTTTTTTTTTTTTTTTTTTTACTTTTTAAAAGTCACGTTTATCACTTGTTTTTAATTTAAATACGTTTTTACGTTCATGTTCTGTGCTGTTGCACGTGCGTCAGACAATCGGCCAGCTAAGGGACTGCGATGTTGGAAATGGAATAGAAACATGGACACATCAGTATTCTCGATTGAAAGGGGTGAAGCCCCGGTGAATAACTGCATTCTGTAATTCGGATTTTGAAGCTTGTTGGCACATCGGTATAAATGTCGCTCGTCGGTGCGACGACTCGAATTTAGAAACAAAAGTGGAAACATCAATATTCTCGATTAAGTAGAGGGGCCAGAGCCCCGGTGAATAACCGTAATTTGTAACTCAGATTTTGTGGCTCGTTGGCATATCGCTATAAACGTCGCTCGTCGGTGCGACGACTCGAATTTAGAAACATTCCTCGATCCGGATCCATCCAGAAATTTCTGCATTTCGAAAACTAAGTTCGTTCTGTCCACGTGTGCTCGAGGTCGTGTCGAATATTCCGAATTTGTCGGTGACGAGGGTATCGTGCCATAATTGCGAACCGAGAAATGCCAAGCCCTCGTCCATTTCGAAACTGCACCGTGGACCGTGCGCGATCAACGATTGTGGAAAAATATTGGAAACATTGTAAATAATCGACGCTTTGGAATTTTCGGCTCGATGCTTATCCTTAGACGAGGGAAGAATCGTCTTGTCAATTCTAAATTTGGATGTCAAGGTTGATTCAATGATTGGCCGGGTTTCATTGGTTACGGTAGAGAAACGCATGTACCCGGATTGTATGTTGACATGGTTTCGCGTTTTGTCCCCCGACAACTCGACCGCATGTTTTTGTTCCACTTTTGAGCATCTGATCTACAGGAATCGTATGGAGCGTGAAACGACAAGAGTAAATTTTAAAAAAAAACGAACAATCCTGAAGTTTCAGAAAATGAAGATGAGCCACTAGCTCCCGTGTCTCCTAGCGATTTTGCCGCGAGGAAATTCTATGATTCGGGGAGAGGGGGCATTCTCAAAATACTGTGTTCTATCCGAGAATGCTTGTCAAATATAACTTTTGATGATGGTTTGATCTTCGGGGAGTCCCGTGTTCCATTTTTGCTATTCCATTTTCTAGTCTCGCTGTTTCTGAGTTCAGTGTTTCTAAAACGCTGATGGGTCGAATGAAAACCGAAATCCGCGTTTTTATTGAGAACTGTAGCGCCGTCATTTTGAACTATACCATTAGAGGGTGGAATACAACTTCACCTTGAATTCTTGTTTGGGTGGTCGTATCGCCAAGTGACAAAATAGATCCTCAAGGGGCAAAGTCCAGAGATAAAATAACCGCGGCTATTTGCTTCGTAAACCTGTGCAAAATATTGCCTTTTCAGATTGTGATAGCGATTACAGTTTGAGCCAGTCATTCCCTTCTCGCTTGCAAAAATATGAAAATTTGTTAATTGTGGAGAGAATCTTAAGTTTTTTGCACAAAATTTTTCGAGATTTGAAAGAAAAGTTGATCTGGATAAATACGGTTGTAGGTTATACCCCCCCCCTCGCTTATCAAATGCGTGATTCTTATCGTTTTCATTGGTTTAGGGGTGGGCAGATAAGAGGGCAAATCGGAAATCTGATGTAATCAGAAAATTCCCTCGTGTCGATAGTTTATTATGCAATTTGAGTCAGCCACGCTCATTTCAAGTCATTTTTTTCTATCCGGGTCGGAGGCGGGTGGTTCCAGTTTTTCGCGGATTTGAATGTTGGGTGTTAGCTTTTCGAGTATGTGCGTAAAGGTATGTTCTTTGAATTACCGAAATTGCTGGCACGTTCGAGTCGTCTGGGAAAAGGAAGAAGGCGAGCTTTTTCGACTTTCGGAAAAAAATGACCTTGCTCCTTGGTGATCTTTCTCGGTTGCATGTCGATCCGACCGCTGGTTCTAAAAATATGAAAAGTTCATGGGTGTGGAGGCGTGTATGATCCTCCCTGTATTAGGTTGACAGCCAGTTTATTCTAAAACCTGGTACGTTTGTGTATCCTCACTTCTAAAGGGACTCAGATATGAACAGACGAAGGGAATATTTAATTCTTTCATACGAAATGTTTTTCTCATAATTGGAATTTAATAATAGTGGAGTTACCCTATGAGAATTCAGAGAAGTAGCAATAGGGAAGTACCAATGGAGGGAGAGAAGACACGTCAGTTTGCAAAATCTCCCTTAGTTGTAGTTTAAGCCGTAGTGATGCGACTTTTTTTCTGTGTTGAGAGGGGGAGACGTGATAGTTTGACTTTTTCTAACTAAAAACTATAATCTAAAGTTTCAAGATATTGTGAAGCTGAAATAAAGATTTGAAAAAAAGTTTGCAACTCTTCATCTTACGAACCGTAGCTGCTAAATTTATCAATTCTTGAGAATTGTAAAATGTTTCAAAACCCCTGAGCAAAAAGAACTGGCGGCACTTATTTTTGCTGAAAAGTTTCAAATTATTGAATGGGTTGTAAGATCGATAGTCAATATGGGGGAAAAAAAACTTTTAAATTTGTCAACTATAGCTGGTAAATTGACTAACTTCTAGAGATTTTCAAATTGTTAGAGTTTTAAAATCGCCCAGCAAAAAAAAAAACAAACTAATTTTTTAACCGTAGTTGCTAAATTATTTAACAACTATTGAAAATTTTAAATCTTAAATTATTGGCATGTTTTCAAACTCGCCGGAAAGAAGAGGAAAAAAACTTGCAACATTTTAATTTTGCTAACTGCACCGCCTTTCTGAAAAAATTTCAAATTACTCAAATTGGAAAATCCCTCCAGTAATTTGAATTTTTCAAGAATTGATGAATTTAGCGGCTATAGTTGACAAATTTATAAATGTAGCGATGTTTTTCCTGATTTCTTATTTCCTTTGACAATTTTGAAACTTTATCTTTCAATTGGAATAACGTCCGACTGAAAACCCAAATTTTAAAATCATCAAATAGAAGTAAAATGATAATATAAAAAATGAAACCGGCAACGTTTTTAAATTTGCCAAATTACCAACTTGTGGAAGATTTCAAATTATTGGAGCGTTTTTCGATGGAAAACTCAACTTTCAGATTTGTCAAGTAACAATAAAATGTTAATTTGGGGGAGGGGGGACAACAATAATATTTTAAAATTTGTTAAACTGTATCTAAATTTGAGGAGCTCAGAATCAAAACTCACATTTGCCATTTCACTTCAAGGGCGCAAATAGGCAAAGTACTGTACATGGGCACAGCAAACATATTCTTCTGTACCCGTGTGCAGTATTTCGATTATGGAACGATGATTTCTATCAGATAAAGGTTTAAATAAGTGTAAATATTCACTTAGAAAAAATTAGCATGTTTGTGCGCCTTTTTAAATTTTTTGGTTAAATAAACGAGTGGGGTGAACAGCCGTCTATGATAAAATTAGCATGCTCGTGCGTCTTTTAAATTTTTCGGTTAAATAAGCGAGTATGATAATTGGGTTGGACGTCCTCAGTTAGTAGGATTCACATTTTTTTCAGAAAAAATCTTTAAAATATGAGTAAAATACTCGCGTTGAAAAATTAGCACGCTTGTACACTTTTGAAAAACACTATAGGAGGCTAGAAATTTAGCCGCCTGGAATTCTTTTTAATTTTTGGTTAAAATGATGAGTGGGTCTACATAACCGGAAAAAGTCACTAAAACCAGCTAAATAATTCACTTTGAAAAAATTAGGACGTTCGTGCGCGTTTGAAATTTCTGAACTGTATTTTTAAATCATATTAATATTAATTTTGGGTTAAATAACCGGGTGGGGTGAAGACCCGTCCTTTCTACTTGTACCTCCTGAATTTACTAATTTCTGAAAATTTTCAAATTATTGGAAATCCCTCCTATAATATGAAAATGTTCAAGAATTGATAAATTGAATAACCACAGGTGACAAGTTCAAAGATGCTGCATTTTTTTTTTTTTTTTTTTTTTTTTTTTTTTCAATATTTTATTTTTGTTTGAAATTTGGATTTTCACTCTGAAAACTCGTTCAGTATTTTGGAATTTTTCCGGCGTTCATAAATTTAGCGGCTACAATTGGCAAATTTATAAATGTTGCGATTTTTTTCTCAATCTCTTATTTTCTTTGACAATTTTGAAATTTTAGTTTTCAGTGGGATAACCCTCCGACTAAAAATTCAAATTTCAAAATCATCAAACCAGGTAAAATCATAATTAAAAAATGAAACTTGCAACGTTTGTAAATTTTCCAATTGTTGCTCCCAAATTTACCAACTGATGGAAGATATCAAATTATTGGAGCGTTTTTCGATGGAAAACTAAAATTTTAGGATCCTTAGGTCGCAATGAATTGTTAATTGAAAAAAAAAGCAAAATTTTTAAATTTGTCAAACTGTAGCTAACTAAATTTACTAAATCTTGGAAAATAAGAACAATTTCGGATTATTGAAACGTTTCTACACTACTGACAAAAAAAACAAAAAACAAAAAAAAACTACGGCACTTAGTTTTGTTAACAACAAAATTTTAATTATTGAAGGGGGCTTAATATCGCAAATAAAAAATTGAAAAATAGACAACATTTTTTTATTTATCAACTATAGCTGGTAAACATTTTTGAATTCTAAAAATGTTTGAATTGCTGGAGGGGTTTTAGAATCGCCGAGGGGAAGAAAGATAAAAGTGAAATGCTTGCTACACTTTTAATTTTGCCGACTGTACCTCCTAAATTTACTGATTTTTGAAAGTTTTCATATTACTCAAATGATTGGAAAATCCTCCAATAATATGAAAATTTTCAAGAATTGATAAATTAAATAACTATAGTTGACAAGTTCAAAAAGCTACATATTTTTAAATATTTTGTTTTTGTTTGATGATTTTTAAATTTTGATTTTCACTCGGAAATCCCGTTCAGTATTTTGAAATTTTTCAGGCGTTCATAAATTTAGCGGCTACAATAGACAAATTTTATAAATGTTGCAATTTTTCTCTCAATCTCTAATTTTCGTTGACAATTTTGAAATTTTATAGTTTTCAGTGGGATAACCCTCCGACTAAAAATCCAAATATCAAAATCATCAAACCGAGTCAAATTATAATTTAAAAAATGAAACTTGCAACGTTTGTAAATTTTCCAATTGTTGCTCCCAAATTTACCAACTGATGGAAGATATCAAATTATTGGAGCGTTTTTCGATGGAAAACTAAAATTTTAGGATCGTCAAGTAACAATGACAGTAATTTGGAGAAAATGTGATTATCTGTTTTATTTTGTATTATTGGTTTTTTTCTTGTTCTCAATTTGAAAAGCCAATATCTGCCCTGCTGTCACTAAAACAGTCAATGTTAAAAGGATTCAAAATGTTTTTTTTTTAATCTAAAAAACTAGTCAAAATCAAAAAAGATTAATAATCAGTGATTTTTATGTTGAATCACTTCGAAAATGTTCCAAACATTGATTTAATAGTCGACTAGTGACAAAAGCCAGTCAATTGAAGCCTCATTTGAATAAGAAACTGGTCAGCTGAAAGTGTTGAAACCGTCAGATCTTTCTCACTTACTCCCCCCCCCCCCTCATACGTCTTCATCTGATTCTAGCAAGATCACGAGTTCAGTGATCTAAGACCATGATCTTCAGATCATTTGAACATTGAAAAAAATTATTGATTTCGATTTACAGGTCATTTTGAAAAAAAAAATCATAGATCACAGAAACGATCATGAGCTTATTTATATGATCTTTTTGATTTTTAAATCAGGGTTGCCTCATTCGCGCTGATTTTTATGATCTCTTTGAATTTGAATCATGGTCTCAGATCATCTGGAGATTAGGTAAAACATCACGGGTAGCGGAATCAGAATCGAATAACGTTTTCAATTCCTGACCTTAATATCATATAATCTTGCTCATCCCTGATCTACATCAGCTTCCAAGAATTTTCCAGTTTCTCGTAAAATGCCTTCGTGATCCAGAAAGTTGCGTTTCCCATTTGTTGTCGCAAACAATGCTTTATTATATTTATTTCTAAGGTATTTCCAACCTTGAGAAATAATTTTATGAAAAACATGAAGAATGTCGGACCCTTTAGAAGTGAGAGTTCGCGAAAATATGTATACGTTGTCAGGATAAGTTGCGTGCTTGCCTAGTTGAAGGAGAATCATTCAGCCGGTGACACCCTGTATTCAATAATTAGGATGCAAATCGAGCATAAAATTGGTCTCGTATATCTTATATTTGTATAGGCTTGAAGTACACAGTATTTCCATTCTTTTTTTCTTCTTCCTCTGATGTTGAGAAATCGGGCACTTTTGAACATAATATTTGGACATATTTTTAATGTGACTAATGTTCACGTTAAGGATCCTTTTTACTCGTCAAACGAAGCGTAAAGGACCTTTATCTTGTCCCTATTTCCATCACTTTCATTTTGATGCCCATATGAATGTTTATTTATCGTGTATGACTTTTGTATCTATGTTTAAAGAATCAATTTTAATTCACTGTCCATGTACTACTTTTTTTATCGTTTTTTTCCCCTTTATTTCTCTCTTTTCTTCTATATTTTCTAGTGTAATCGTTTTACCTTCATTATTTCTACATTCTTATGATAATGATCATCATCACCATTATTGTTATTTTGTGTTTTGGATTTGCGGTTAAACTTCAACTTTATTTTGACCTTCTCCAACTTCGGAAGATGATGTGTTTTCAGAGAAACGATTGAGTATAAGAAATCACAAATAATGGTTACAAAGTCTTAGGTTCCTAAATATTTTGTATTTTTATTATTGTTTGTTTCTATAATGTTGATGTAATGTAAATTGTACATTTATATAACTTGTTTCTTTCTATTCGATAATGGCATTTGTATAATAATCATTTTATTGTACATATACTTGATAAGTTGACGCTCTGTGTATGATTTTTTTTTTTTGTTAGTTGTTCCATGAATTCACAATTTGACGATCCATATGATTTGATCATAGGCTCAATCCTGCAATTAGTTTTTTTTCTTCTTTTCGCTGACAAATAGACGTTACTAATTTTATTAATTATTGTTCATACAAACAGTCATTTGATACTATTCGTTTTCTGCCTAAATTATCGTATATATATTTTATATATATATATATATATCGATTTTGAAAATTTTACAGAATGTTTTTAAATTGATAATTTGTTACAATTTAATTAAAATTAATCATTACGCATTACTCGAGTGCCTTCTGTACGGTAATGTGGCATTTTACAGTTGTAATCATGCTGACCTTTGAAAAGAACGATAATCTGCGAATGTAACCGGGTTACCTGTTTCTGTAAACCAAGAAAGTACATCGACGTTGGAAAACTGGGCAAGAAATTGGCGAAGTCCGGAAAAGTTAATTCTTCCTTTTTCGCGTACTGGTATTACTCAACTCAGACGAATAAAATGTATCCGGTAAAGCATTCAGCCAACGGGTTTTGAATGGCAAATGAACTGAATTAATACAATTGTTGCAGTAACTGTGAATTATTAAGCTAAGGTCATGAATAAAGTCTATGCAGGATTAGAGTATGTAATAGCCACATCCTGTATCACATCCTACGCCTCGATATTTCTGCTTCTGAAGCAAATCGTTAGACAAATACCCTTCATTTTTAACAAACATGTACTGTAGTCCAAATTTCGTTAGTATTAGAAATGTTACTTCGTTTTCTCTTATTCAAAATAAGTGTAAGTACCCATGCATACTCAATTTAAATTTGGTTGACGCTCGAAACAAAACTAATTCCGTTTATCAAATTCGCAATAACGTAAATAAATGTTCGGTTTATTAATCTCGCGGTGCCCTTTTATGACATCGAGTTCTACTGAAATTCCGCCGGTATTCATTGTATTTGTTGCAGGTTCCGAGTAAATTAATTTAGTGCGTTAACATGAGTAGACAAAGTGATCAATCGGATTATATTACCGAGTTATTTTTATTAGAGCAGAAACGGAAGGAAAGAAAAAATCTACGTAACTGGGATCAGTTTAAATTAGCAATATATGATCCCAAGAAAGGAGAATTTTTGGGAAAAGATGGTCTTAGATGGGGTAAGTAAAGCATAATAAAATTCATTACATTTAAATTAAAAAAAAGAAGTATGTTGTGAAGTTCTGTGGGTACATGACCGTTGCAAATCGATGACTGGCTATGAGAGTTTTGAGAAAGTTCCTATGACCGTGATTCAGAATGTGAAAGTCTGCGGAAAATTCCAGCTGCTGAATTTCATTAAAACTATTCATTGTCCAAGTCTGACTGGGAAATCTGGCATTTAAACAAATCTTTCAGCTACCTAATCAAAACTAAATTTCGAGTTTGTTAGGATCTGTGAAACATAAATGGCTCGCGAGAGCTCGGATCGATTGTGATTGCGTTTAGGAGATTTACTTAGCGCTCCATCTAAAAACAGTTTGTATGTTCTAAGAGTCTACGTAATTTCTTATCCACAAATTGTGACCCTGAATAAGAAAAAGCTCCTTAGCATCACAAAATCTTGCAAGTCCTGGTAGGTATGTAGACCTATATTCACGTGATAATAATATGGAACTCCAAAAATTGTTTCTGGGGCTGAGGCCCCAAATTAGGCTCCATGCTTGCCGAGTGCTTGTCGAGAAGGAGACATGCAAAGTTTCTTTCCTTGATCTGGATATTCATTTCTGACGCTAAGGAGCTTTTTCTTATCCGGAGTCACAATTGATTAATAATTACAAATCAATCAGATCCCAAAACTTACACTAGAGCGCCTGAAAACATTCGAGTATCGATATCCGCCATTTTCCATCGCTTTGGTGCCTGCGATTCCCATTTTATCAAAATTTTCATTCCATATCCCAGTGATATGGACTGTTATACGTAAAATGAATTGAACATAACCACAAGTAGTTATTCTTATTACCTTATTAAGTATTGTCAACGCGGGTGAATAGGGCTCAATGGACTCTGTTAAGCGAGACAGAACCAAGCGACATTGGTTGATAAAATGAGTTTTGAGTATTATTAGAAAAAGTGTAAAAAGTAGAATTTTACAAAATTGGGTCCCTGATTCAAAAATGTACATTGCCGGCCTGCTAATGAATTCAATAAGTTGTCAGTTTTTCGTAATTTTGAAAATCATTTCTATGTTCATCTGGTCCACGAAAGGATTCAAATATTTTTAATTTGCGTTTACATATTTCAAATGGGAATTCCATCTACTAACTACCAAGGTAAGAATGAAATTTTTATATTAAATATTTACAGAGTTAGGCGACTGAGAGTTTTAAAAAAAAGTCATTTAGGTTGGGTGAAGATGATAATTGAAGGGTAAAGAATCAAAACTTACATTTGCCATTTTACTTGAAGTGTATAAATAGGTAAAATACTGTACACGGGTGCAGGAATATCTTTGCTGCGCCTGTGAATGTGCGATATGTATAACATACTCCAGGTTCACAGGCGCAGCAAAGATATTCCTGCACCCGTGTACGGTATTTTGCCTGTTTGCGCCTTTGAAGTGAAATGGCAAATGTGAGTTTTTTTATTCTCTATACCCTTCAATTGATGTTATTGAAAGACGCAAAATAATATTTGTTACACAATGCCATCAAAATATGTAAATAAACATAGAAAGCCGAATTGCAAGTAGGAAGGTGCACTCGGAAGTACCTACCTATACCCTATTCCAACAGCGCGTGCGGCCGTAGGGGACCTAAATTCCAGGCGAGCGCTGAGGGAGTGCGGACCTCGGTCAGTAGGGAACTCCATGATGGTTCTGGTAGGACGCGCGCACCCTTCCGGCACGTAGAGATGGGGGCTCGGGCCTGGCCCCAAGGCGTCCCTCCGATCACTGATGCGATACTTGAAAAAGTAGTTTCCGGGGCCGGGGGTGCGGTATCGTAGGGGCTACTTTGGCATGCGTGCATCGCCATACGTTCCACCACACCATACCCTATTCCAAATAAGAAACGCAAATATTGAAGAAGACACACACTCTCTGACAAACTGAGCAGCCGTACTCTGCGTTTGCTTACACTGAAGGTTATCACCAGTGGCGTAGCCAGACTTGGTATGAAGGGGGGAGGGGTTCGTTTCACTTTTACAGCATTACAGGTGTAATACTTACTATTACCAGAATAAATTTTAATTTTTTCACATTGTTGGCCGATGCCAAGGGAAGCACCCCCCCCCCCCCCCCCCGTAGCTACGCCCCTGGTTATCACATCACTTTACTTTGATGATTCAATTGAGACAGTTGAACAGATGACGATTCTTGTTGTGATTCGATAATTTTAAATAATATTCTGTTGAAATAATTCTCTTAGCATGCTCTCGTTGAAAAGTGAAAATAACTACTGCTGATCTTCCCCTGCGCCGTCAAATCGCACATCACCGGTTTTGATTATTGTCGTTTCTTATTTGGAATAGGGTATAGAAAACATGGCTACTTAGCCAAGTGGAAGGGGTAAAAACTTAGCTAAAAGCTAACGTTTCCAAAAGATTGGCTTCGGCTAACGTTGTCTCATTAGCTAGCTAACGGCTAGCTAATTTTGGGCTAAAATCGATCCGCTAACGGCTCAAAGCTTCGGCTTAGCTAAGCAGCTCTACTAGAAAATGCAATAAAGGCTGTTAAAGAAAATAATGCATTATCCCATAACAGTGAACAAAAATGGCGGATGATACATCAAGTAGTGATAAATTATCAGTTTATCATTAATCATTTGTATCCTCTGCCATTTTAGTTCTTTATCATGTGATAATTTATCCAGAGGTGCTTAGCCAATCAGATTGGCTAAAACTAACAGCTAAAACTAATTTTTTTAATTAATTGGCTTCGGCTAACGGCTAATGGTTACAGGACGCTGATTGGCTAGCTAACGGCTAAAGACTAATCCACATTTTCGGTAAAAATAAAATAGGTGAAGTGGTAACTTGGTTCCAATTCTTTTTCTTTCCCTCAATTCTGAGTCTGAGTTTGACCAAGTTTGCAGTTTCTATCCAAAAAACGAAAATCCATTGAAAAGGAATAGGAAAAAAATTCAGTTTGAATGTAGTCAAAAGGGAAAAGGCAAGAAATGAGCAAAATGAAATCAGCCGTTAGCTTCCGAGTTTTCATTGGCTTATGGCTAGCTAATGGCTAAAAAATTTTCAATCGGCTAGCTAACGGCTGGCTAAAAATCTCCCAAAAACTGCAAGCTAACGGCTAACAGCTAATGGCTAGCTAAGCACCTCTGAATTTATCACATGCCAAAGAACAAAAATGGCCTATAATGAAAATCAAGAACTAATATTTACCTATTCTTATTAAGTAGCTTATTGCATTATCCCTTAACAGTAAACAAAAATTGCTAATAGTGAAACTCCAGGAACCTTGTATCTACATTGCTCCTTACCCCATAGAAATTCTTTATCATATCAGAATTTTTATTTAACATCCCAATAATGTGGATTATCATGTGTAAAATGAATTTGACGAATTGTTCTGACTAAGTTACGTTAACCTTTTCAAAAACCATAGAGATAGATGCAAATAGGAGGAGCTTAGCTCCCTAAAAAAAAAAGAGAGAAATTACAGGAGGTAAGTAAACAATATTTTTAGCCTCATTTTGCTATTTGTTAGCCCCCTGTGAAGCTCTTTACTCCAGTTTTGCTATTTGTGCTTATGGTGGAAAGCTAAATGAAATGCTGAGTAAGTCATTGTTGATTATTTATGTGTCTTATACCTACATATCAGGTTGTGAAAAATAGTACATTATACCACTAGGTGTATAAAGTGCACAATTATTGATGTATGCGAAAGTTTGCGAAACGAGTCGAAAGCGAATGAAACACACGCTCGAGTTGATATCGCGCAGACTACTCAAATAGAGACAAAATTGGAAGTATTTTCAAGCTCTGGGGATATAGTAACACTGATAATTATTGATATAGTGGCGATGCGTGTCTTTCCAAAAGGATATTAACTGTTGCAATCACTTTTTTTTCTCCTCTTCCTTTCCTCATAGCCAAGACCCAAGAGCGAGATCCAGCAGTGATACTTATAGCGTGTGTAGAAATTGCATATATTCCCCTGCTGGGTGGTAAAAAAATGGATCACAATGCATTTCTTATGGACAAAGCGCTGTGTTTGTGTGGGTGTGAAGTGCCATTCAGTTTTGATGAAAGGAAAGGGGCGGTAAGAGGCATGTGTTGCTGCATGCAGTGGAGTTAGGTATCTAGGTTATATAGCGTGTACATCTATGGTGCTAGCCGACTCTGCTCCAGTAACACAGAGTCTGCTTGATTTAATATGCCAAGTGGTGACAGTGGTGAGTTATGTTGATAATACTCGTTCAGATGCGACTTTTGATATCATATTTGCCTACAGTGTTGACCTTTCCACATAGGTATTATAGTTTTTCAGACATGAAAACCTGTCTATGCACCCCTGTGTATGGCACTCATCAATGATGAGCATATCCTTTTATCATACAGACGTGTATAAACTGGCAACTTTCTGGCAGAAATAGGAAGGTTGTTCATTACGTTCATATTATCACCAAAAATCTAGCGTCTAGCCTAGCCAGCTTATCTTAATCTCGACTCCAAAGAACTTACACTAATTGGATGCTGTTAAGCGAGACAGAACCAAGCGACCATTTGTTGACAAAATGAGTTATTATTATCGTTGGAAAGAGCGTAAAAAGTAGAATTTTTCAAAATTGGGGCCCCGATTCAAAAACGTGTACTCGCGTTGAAAAAAGCTTATCAGTAAACGCTATGTCATATAGTTTCTACATGGCTTTTGAACTTCAAATCACGTGTTCTCAAAAAACAGATTTTGTCGCTTAGTTCTGTCTTGCTTAACAGCGTCCAGTTGGGTCTCGGAATCAAAGTGGCTGACACCTGGTGGCAGAGCTGGGAACTTTCTAGTTTTGATCCAATAATTCGCTCCCATATGAAATAATGTACAGGTGATGATTCGATATTTTGAATTTTGAAAAATTTAGAGTTATTTGTGTTAAGTTAAATCGATGCCATGTCAAGTAAACGACTTTCAAGCACACAAATTCCGTGTAACTAATATATTAAAATTACGACAAACAGTTACCACAAAGTCATGATACAGAATAACACAGAACGAGGAAACGAGAAATGAAAACGGGCAAAAGTTTCGAAACATAGAATCTATAAAAACATGCAGATGCTCACTAGAGCTTAGATAATACAAAATTACTCCGTGTATGCAACACGCCCAACAATTTGAAGTTAAATTCTTAGTGAAATAATTTTACTACAACAGTGACTACTGACTATACAAATTAAGACAGTAATCGAAATAAACTAAGTCTAGTGGTGAAATTCTAATAAGACGAGAGCGATCTTTGCTCCCTGTATGGAAGGATAAAAAATATCGATTTTAATTACTCAACCTCATCACTTGATAATGCTTTTGTTGGTGTGTGTGCGTATGTGTAGATATGCGTATTATTAACAAACAGCTGCTTTCTATCCGATGTATGCGTCAGTCAACAAAACACTGCATAGTGATAGTTCCTAGCATAAATTTTACATATTGATGCTGTGTTATTATACCAATTTCCTGTGCGCTGTGGAATGAAGAGAATAGGCTTAAAATATGTAAGACAAAATAGATACTTTAGTTCTGCGGTGACTCTTATCTTACACGATTTTTTTCTCATTGTGCACGCTCTACGACTCTATTCTGGGTGGATACAATATAAAGCAGCGTTATTCTACTTTTCAAATGTCATCTTTGCTGCTGGTCTGCCAACAATTTTTTTTTAATGGAAACTATTTTCAGCGAAGAAGTTGGTATATAAGCCATAATTAAATTCCCGCAGAACATGTGTAAAATATGCATATGTCTTGTTAAATTAAATGTCTTCTGTAAACGTGCCTCAAGTCTCAAGTGGCTAACACGCCAACGCAATCATTTATTGATGTAATTCTTAAATACTACGGATGTCCTGCACGTATCGAGTATGTAGGTACTAACTTCTAGTACCTACTATTTATGGCTACCAAATTATAGCTGCACATAAAAAACATGTAAAACTCAGCTCTATTCCATCAAATTGTACCGTATGGCAAAAATAATTCCAGTTTTCCATGGTCCGCGTCTGACGCATATCTTTGATAAGTAATGAGACGTTATGTTGAGTGGTTTATTTTGAACATCCATGAATTTGAGAGTTCACGAATAATATGTAAATTGATCGGACGGTTGCATGAAAAACTCGAGTAGGTATGCGGATAAAATTTAATGCTACTACATACGTCATTTCGACAGAACAGGGCAAGTCTCTGTGTCTCATATAGGTACCATACATGTATCAAAATTGTCACTTCTTGTCAGACTGTCGAACATTATTCTATGCTGAGTTATTCTTTCATTTCCTTATCATTAAAAGCCTAGAATAATGTCGTCCGATAATACTAACTTAAGTGCATCTACTTGGTAACTACTTAGTGTATATGATGCTCAGTACCTCTGTTTCTTAATCAAGCATATTTACACCTACCATGTTATTATTTGAAACTATTACTGCCAAATTATGATGACTTGATATCTACCTACCTATTTATGTGAATGAATCTTTGTTTCAGGTCGATTTCTTCTCTTCTATTTAATATTTTATTCAGTCTTAGCTTCTATGTCATTCAGTTTGTGGTGGCTGTTTTCGCTATCGCTGAATACTAGAGCACCTAGGCATCTTACATCGGAATCACTTATAGGAACTAATCCGGGTAAATAGTAGGTATTATGTGAAAGAAATGTAACTGCAGAAAATAATTAGAATTCGGCATACGTATAAAAGGAATACAGAAATGAAGAACTCTAGGTATTACTTAAAAGGAAAAAAGTCCTATAACTATATAATGTTAATATGTAGAATTTAGAGCAAAACGGAGAACGAAGAATTCTAAACACAGCTGCCTATAGTCATTTTCTGGCCAGTGTTAGATTCATACTATACATATGTTTTTTGATTCAGGCTTAGGGTTCCGGCCGCTACCATCGAGTGATAATGTTTTGAGCTCTCTAATTTGGTATCAAGGAACTAAAAATGAAAGTTTACGGTTTTGGACTCAAAGTCTCATCAACTTTTTGGAAGGTGAGTGGAACAGAATAATACTAGAGGAAGAGGTACAAAAATTAGACCCTTGAGTGTAATTTGGAGTCCTCCAAATTCTGAAGTTGTATTGAGAGCACCGTGGCAGAATGTGCTGAATTTATTATGTACCTATCCATCCAAAAGAAACCATGTATACCTACATCTTCAATTCTCAAGCTATTGGGGTTTAAACTTGCACTAGAATGCGCTGCAAAATTACCTGTGCGGATGAAAATGAATGAGTGATCACGTGTAAAGTCTGGTTCAGTTAAGAAACACAATTTTTTTGCGGTGCTGTTAACGTGTTCTTAAACTCGTCCTTCCCCTCTAAGCTCCAACTTCACAATGCCCATGCTGGCCCATGCTGTCAGTGTGTATTGCGGGTTTGCTACACGCTTATGGTAAATTGTAGGTGATCACTCACACATATACAGGGCTTCCAACACTTGAAATTTTAAATCCAATTTTTAAGTATATTTATTTAGCAAGAAAGGACTCCTGTGTCATAATAGATTTTCATTCTAGTGTATAAGAAACCTGGTTTAACACCAGGTCGTGGACAAAATATCTACAACTGCGATTATGATAAGCATCCGGGACCTGGTCAGGTGTGCGACGTTAGTGTTGACAAATTCTACCCCTGTGTGGAACCGTATTTCAAGTACCATGAATCGAGTCCGTGCATTTTTTTGAAATTAAATAAGGTATATACATAAACCGCCTAACACGACGTTGTTCTTCGAATCCGTGTTCACCATAAAGTAGGACCCTATAGTTTCACACTAGTATAATGAACCGCTATTTTCTTGCAAGTTCGGTCCGTCGAAAGAAAGTCGACTGAGTGGTAAACACCGCGTGACCAGTTCTCGTTTCACGACCGAACTTGCAAGAAAATGGCGGTTCATTATACCCGTGTGAAACTACATGGTCCTACATAAAGTTGTACTGCCTAATATCGGAATATTTTACAGATTTATGGATGGCGACCGAAATACTACACGAATCCAAGTCGTCTACCAGAAGATATGCCAGAAAACTTAAAAAGTCACATAAGAAGTTTAGCATCGGATCCAGACCCGAGAACTAGATTAAAGGTTGGTAACGTTAGAGCACTTGGAAACACCCGAGTACTGACATCCACCATTTTGAGTCGCTTGGTGCTCTACAATTCACAGTTCATATCACTACGCGAAACGTTTCGGGTAAATGAATTTATTGTGAATCGTCGGGTACTAAGCAACTCAAAATGGCGGATGTCAATACCCCCGGATATTTCTTGGTAGGTGCTTTAATAACGCGTGTGATCCGTGTCATATAACATATAGCAACAAAAGAACCGCTGAAATGTACAACAGTCTGATTGGATGTCAATATTTTATAGCTGGAAACTGTTTGGGTAACGTGCCAAGGTGAAAGTCCAGCAGATATTGAGTCCATAGGACCAGTTGATTACCATCCAATTCAAGGGTTTCCAGGATATTTCTTTCCTTACGAAAATGCGGGAGGATACCTTAGTCCGTTGGTTGCGATTCGTTTCAAACGACCGAAAGGTTAGTCGATTAAATTTGACCATAGCTGTCTTAAAAATCTCATAGTTCACCTACTTTTTAACATGTATCATTCGTGTTCAGTTGGAATCCTAATCAATATCGAGTGCCGAGCTTGGGCTGAGAACATTCACTACCGCCAGAAAGATAAGCAAGGCTCCGTTCACTTCGAGTTAATGATAGACTGATCAACTAATTAATTCTAATTTTTCTGAATACTTGTGTACAGTAAAGTTATGGTTTCAGTCCCAATACTTAATTCAATCAGATTTGCGTCTACAATATTTAATGACAATTGATACAGAACGAGCAGAAAATCAAAAAATGAATTTTAACATCAGCATCCAATTTTTTGCAAAAAATATTTTAAGTGGCTGCGCTTTGATATTTTGCTCCTCATGGTTATACTTTCTCAGCATCATGACTCATGCATTGCCTTACATGAGTTTTGCTATGTTTAACTGCAGCAATATTTTTACGTGAATCTCCGTTATACAATCGAATTATTATTACCAATAAGAGTACCTAATCTGAAAAGTATGACTCATGATCAAGGGCTGTCTAATACCGCGGACAGTGGGTACGGACTGCAGTCATAAATTTTATTGTGTGGATAGGTAATTTAAAATTCGAAATTCAGTTAAATTTTCGATTTAAAAATTTATGATTTTATCAAGCAAACATACATTTTTCCATTCTGCGCTGTCTTGGAATTTTAGAGCACATAGGTACATGAACCTTGTAAGTACATATTTCAGTTCTCCTGTTTTTATTAAATTCTTTTCTCAAGATACTTGAGCAGTACTTGAAGATTTTCTGGTAGGCATACGTGTTGTTATCTGGTCTGCAGAATTTGCCTAGCAGTTGACCAAAATACGAGTATTTATTTTGGTGTAATAGGTGTGATAATGGTATGGGCGGATAATATGTCGGGGAGGTAATATGCCGCATTTTCAAAATCACTATGCAGCACCGTCGATTGTGAAAACTAACGTCAGCAATGTGTGTAACACGGTTAGGGTACTACATCACATATGGGTAGTTATACCTAATCAAGACGCCATCTTGGTAGCAAAAAGAAGTACACAGTAAACCGAGTGCGAACGAGTGGCCTGTTGTTTACTGTGTATGTACTTCTTTTTGCTACTGAGATGGCGTCTAATTATACCCTAATACAGTGTCCTGACGTTTTGGTCTAAAGTCTGCTGGTCGCTGGTCCAGGTAAGAAACATAATTTTTTCACGGCGCTGATAAATGATAACGTGTTCTTGAACTCGTCCTTCCCCTCCAACTTCAAAACACCCATACACGATGTGTATTGCGGGTAGCCAGTTATGTTTTTTAACTGGACCAGGCTTTATGAAGGATGAGTGGAATCGATGACCGCTATTTTGGTTGTTTTTTTTACCTTTTGCGAGTATGTATCAGTGTATAATATGTATATTATTATATGTATTTTAAACCATTTAACACAAGATAACATTATATAAGTGATAACTACTCGCAAAAGGTAAACAAAACCAAAAATGGCGGCCATTGGTTATTATAGTACCCTCTAGCGTGACTGAGAAAAATGCCAAAACTTTTTCACATGATTTTCAGTGTAGTGTTATTTTGAGAATAATCGACCGATATATTCAGGTAAAAAAAATTTTGCACTAATTAGAACACGTAGATTACAAATGTCAACAGTCATGCATTTTGCTTCACATAACTAATTAATTACTGAACAAATTAATCGACATTAAATCGTAGCTAATACGGCCAAAATTTTGGGAGGCTATGCCACACCAAAGTATATAGTGCTATTTTATAAGTCAGAAACTTGCCAAAATCATATTAATCTATTTTGGAATACTTTTAGATTATGGGGAAGTATATATGCGATGTTTTATTTTTAAAATGTTCATTACACTCAGTTGTAATTTGAAATTTTAATTTGGTAATGTACTTACTTTCTTACTGCGACGTTTTTTGTTCATTACATAATCTGACTGCTTATATATACTTACTTAATTACACTTATTTCAGTCCTAGTATAGTAAATTACCATAAGCAATATTACCAACCCCCTGATGCATGTTAACTACCCGCCCTGTGACATATTATGTACCCTATCAGTTAATATGGCCGAAAATTGACTTCTTCGAGGACCCCGCCACCTACCCAAAATGACCCTCCAAAAATTTCAATTTTTGCGAGTCTGGTTGGCCGAGTGGATAGCGTGTTGGTCTCGGAATCTTGAGATCCTGCGTTCGAGCCCACGTAGCAACTCGCCAGATTTCGACCTAGGCCGGTTTTTCAGCCAGAAGGGAAGAGGGCTAAGACAGCCCTAACAGCCTCCCCAACGTCTCTGAAGTAATGCTCGAAAGGGCGGATTCCAGGATTCGGGTTGAGAGCAAATTAGAAAAAGAGACGGTGGAAAATTTATTCATCTTTTCCCATTCCAAAAATTGTTTTCATCCAACCCATAGGTTCAGAGAAATCAATTTTTTTTTCTCGAAACATGCGGTATATTTACTGTCCTTACCTTAGGTAGATTCAGAATAGGTACATAATTTTCAAGTTCATCTTATTTCACGTACTTATTTAGCAAGCAAGTACACCTAGCGTATTCTCATGACTAGACATCAGCACATTTAGTTATTATTATTATTATTATTATTATTATTATTATTATTATTATTATTATTATTATTGCTTACAGTATGACAATATGTATGTATAAGCACCTTCCTTTTTTAGGTGTTAGCGAAGCAAGGAAGCAACTACTTTTTTTAATTTTCTTTACTTGTCCCAGAAGACATTTGCTAATTCTTGGATTTCCTTTTCAATCCGTAGGTGAATGTCAGTACATGAGAGCAAAAACATTTAGCTGCAGTTGGCAACATGAGCTCTACATAATATATTATCTGTTATCTGTTCCCTAGTTTGAAGTCCGCAATAACTAGGGCCCTATAATTCCACATAGGTATGCTAGACTGCCAGTTTGGTTCAGGTTTTGTTTTGTTATCAACGCATTCACAGCGTCGCGTGGTATCATTCGCTCTAGAAATGTTCAAAAAGCTGAACCAAAATGGCGGCCTAGCATACCCATGTGGAACTACAGAGCCTTACTATAACTTGAGAAACCCACCTTATTGCGAGTCCTTGTCTTGTAAAGCAACTTTGAAATGGACGCTGTTCAAAAAAAAAGGGGAACCAATCCACATTTGTAAACAAAATGAGATATTTGCATCGTTGGAAAGAGCGTAAAACGTAGAATTTTTCAAAATTGGGCCCCCGATTCAAAAATACGTACTCACGTTGGGAAAAGCTTATCAGTAAAATTCAAATGGGGTTTATTTTAAAGAAAAAGTTTTGAAACGGGTGATTTTTTGGTCAGCTTTGAGATACAACCTACCAGTGGTGTAGCCAAGGGGGGGGGGCGAATGCTCCCCTAAGGCACCTGAAATTGAATGTAAAATATGGAAAGATGAGCAATTTTTCGCCTTTAAAACACGTTTTTTCGAAAAAATTTTGCTCGCGCAGTAATTTTATCTTCATTTTTCATTAAAATAGTCATCTGATATCGGCAATTAAAAAAAAAATACCTCAATTTTCGACTTTTTCTCCCTTGAAAATCTTACTTGACCCCTTCCCCCCTTGGGAAAATCCTGGCTACGCCACTGCAACCTACCGATAAAATATTCACTTGCATAAAAATTCGTTCCCTACTAGTACTAATAACTCATTTTGTTTACTGTTAGTTGGTTCCCTTTTGTTGAACAGCATCCAAATATTTAATCTTTTGACTACATTCTTTACTGTAAAGAATTAAAGTCATGTAAAGTTGACGTCCCTGCTTATGACTTTATGACCACTTGCTTTGTTGCTTTGGGCAAATTGCACTTAATAGAGAAGGCAATGACTGACTTTGGAAATGCTTAAAAGCAGCTCAGAATTGAGCTTATACATCTTCTTTTTTCGGGGTGGGTGTGGGGGAGTGGAGGGGGGAGGGGGCGAAAAATTTCCAGGGATGATAAGCCAGCCGGTAGCCGATAGCCAGGCATATTTTGGATAGGTAGCCAATAGCCAATAGCCAGCCAATGAAACTTTTTGGTAGCCAATAGCTAGCAATAGCCAATTAAAACTGTATAGCTATTGGTTACTGGCTGGAGCCATTTTCAGTGTACCAGGGACGCAAGTCTCTGTGGAGCAACTATTAAATTTAGTCAGATGAAATTTATTTTTAATGACCTGCGGGCCAATCTATCATCTAAAAACTAAAAACCTTCAGAATATATTGATTATACGTTGCAATTCTTCATTATTGGATGATTTTTTAAATAAATTTTGAAAAATATATGTTGTGGTGTTGTGCAATAAATTTATTGAATTAACTGTATTCAGCTCTTTTCACAGGTCATTTTGATATGTCACTCAATTTTTTTATTTTTTTTTCGAGTAGCTGATAGTCAGCCAATAGCCAGCCAATAGCCAGCCAATGAAAGTTGGTAGCTGATAGCCGATCGCTATAGCCAATGCTAAAATTTTTAGTAGCGATAGCCGATAGCTTAAGCCAATGCGATTGGCTTGTCATCCCTGAAAATTTCAAGATTTCAACCAAAGTCATATAGATACACCAAGTTAGACGACTAGCGCGTTTCCGCGTTCTGCCGTCATGCCATTGCGCTGCTATCGCTGAACTCCTTTGGTTGCATTGCGCGTATATGGACATTTTTACGTTTTTGCGGATTAGCTCAAAAACTATCAATTTTGATGAAAAATTGGAAAGAGCTAAATTTGTTCACCTTGGAATTTCCCATCGAATGCGAGTAAATTCGAAATTTTTATGGGTAAAATTTTGAAACTGATCTTACCTGATAGAAAATAACAGGTAGAATAAATTTTGTTCTTTTCACGTTTTCATAAAACTCGACCGTTAGTGAGATAAACGCAAAACCTTGTTAGGGCTCCCAACGTTTACATTGATTTCACGGCAGTCGAACGCTGCCAGCGCTGCTATCGGGATAAATTATCGTAACATACGAAGTTTAACATTGGTTAAATGGAGAGTCGAACGACTTGGTGTATCTATATGACTTTGATTTCAACTTTCAAGGATCAAGAAATCAAAATCATCAAGAGATTAATAGAGTGTGTGAATTAAAAAAGGCCTTATTTTCTCAATGGTATCGGATCTGAAGGTACTTTTTATTTTTCATTCTTCATATTTTTCCTGATCTCTGACATGTGTGACGTATGACGGTATGACTGTGGATGGAAAACAAACTTGGAATGTCGGAGTTCTAGTTCTTTTCTTCTGTGTAAGGCGTCGGGCGTCGACATCGGTATTTTGAAAATATCAATTATCAAAAGGGGAGTATAATTTTATAGTAGGAACGTGGTGACGAACCCACCGTTTTTTTAGTTCTCATTTTAGTAATTGTAATTATGTTCCGTCCGTTTTTTTTCTCTAACTACTAGATTCAGAATTTAATAATGGGTGAGAAACACGAGAGAGGTTTTCGTGGCTCTTTCAGTTCAATGTTGTCAGGTTCTGGCAAATATTTGATACACGGATTTGGCTCTGGTCAGCATCTTAGAATCAACACACAACGTCTTGGTAATACTATTTTCTCTTGATATTATTTTATAAAACTACATGTAATTGCAGGCTTCATAAAGCGACATTACTTCATGTCAAGTGGAGTTTAAATTCCGAAATCTCACACTGAACATGTTTCCTTATTGAAGACTCTGTAGTGTTTCTCACGAAAAAAAATCCTCGCCTTTCATCTCGTCTTATTTCCATATTATTCTCGCCTTTCGACAATACTTGTAACAAGTTGGACAGGACTACTTTAAAACATTTCTTAAAACCATTTTCCTGTTGTATGTGTTTGATGTGTGATTGCATTCTTGTTCCAGGTCGGTTTCTTCTCTTTTATTTAATATTTTATACAGTATTAGCCTCTATGTCATTCAGTTTGTGGTGGATGTTCTCGCTAACGTTGAATCCTAGAACACCGAGACGTTTGACGACTGATTCTCTGATAGGAACCAGTCCAGGTAAATGGTATTTCCAAATATTTAAGGCAGTTTATAGAAGTGATGTTGGTTGAATGTATTAGACCGAAGAGAATCTGTGAATCTCCTGCCATTTAGAATGTTTGCACTCCCGTTTTTAATAGGAACGTTGTTCTTTCTTACTAGCACTCTGTTCATAATGCTCTTCTGTTTTATTTATTTAGGCTTAGGATTCCGGCCGCTACCGTCGAGAGAACATAATGTACTCAGCTCTCTCATTTGGTACCAAGGAACTAAGAATGAGAGTTTTCAGTTTTGGACCCAGAGTCTGATCGACTTTTTGGAAGGTATGTTGAATAAAATCGAGGGCTGTTTTATCTTTGAAATGATGAATCGTTAGTAGTAAATCCAGTATACGTTTACAGATATTGTGAATGAGACTGCGGAGATGCGCACTTTCATTTAAGCACAGTTTAATAACCTCACTGCAATGAGTAAATAGTTTTTATTATATACGTTTGGCATGTATTTTTGTTGTTGAATTCTGATTTGTAAATTTGAATTTTAGTGGGTTGTGCTCTTCGGGTATGTTAGTATCCTGTCTCGGAAGGTTTCTGTAGTTTCGCTTCTTTGAGATAGTAAGAATGATGTATATTGGCAGTAAATTGTGAAAATAAATATCAGAGAATTAGAAAGGGCTTGTAGTTATTCTTTTAGATTTTTTAAGGAGTACAAGAGGTTTATATTTTGCTTAATCCTTCAGTAATTTTGAGTACTTCATTTATTTGTGAGTTTCAACTACCGCTTCACTGTTTTTGTTTCCGCATTTTCAACCTCTGTTTTTCAAGTTTGTTGTTCAGTGTATTAACCTTGACTGGAAATTTCAAATAATTGCTTTAAAAGAACTTTCTCCGATATTTAATATTGCTTTTAGATTTCGGTTTTATATATTTTTTTAAAGATCTAAATTTAATATTTTCATCTGAATGCTATATTGACTAATAATAAAGTTCTATTATAAATATTCTCAGCGTTGTAATCTGATTCGCTCTTCGGGATTCTAATGTTAAAAACTAGAGGCACTAATCCAAATGTTCCATCCAATGGGTTCTGATTTTAGTTTATAAGAAACCTGGTTTGACCCCTGGTCGTGGTCAAAATATCTACAACTGCGACTACGATAGACCTCCGAACCATGGCCAAGTGTGCGACGTCAATGTGAAAGATTTTGGGCCATGTATCGATGAAAGTTACTTCATGTACCATCAGTCGAGCCCTTGCATATTCTTGAAACTGAATAAGGTATACCCTTTAGTGAAAATTAGTTATTATATTATCCATACTTCTGTTACAAAATGGCAAATGTATAAACAGTTCTCGTTTGCAGATTTACGGATGGGTTCCGGAGTATTATAAGAATCCGAATCGCCTGCCTGCAGATATGCCTGAGACGTTGAAGAAACATATCCAAGGTTTATTAAACGAAACCGATTCAAAACTGAGAAGAAAGGTTGGTAGAATTGTCAGGATAGAAGGTACCATTGTTGAACTATTTCAGATCGAAGGACAGCTGAAAAATTATTGATTTTTTGTAGCTTGAAACCATTTGGGTAACGTGTAGTGGCGAAAGTCCAGCGGATGCCGAGTTCATAGGATCGGTTGATTACTATCCGCGACAAGGATTTCCGGGCTATTTCTTCCCTTATGAAAACTCGGAAGGATACCTGAGTCCGTTGGTTGCTGTACATTTTAAACGACCAAAACGTAAGCCGGTTGGATATTACTAGTTATTTCTGTTATCAAAAGCTGAATTGAGTAACTTGATGTTCGCATTAAACACGCTGTATGATTCATTTGATGAACAGGAATGAAATTAGTGAATTAGACAAGTTTTCTGTTTGGATTTCCCGATCTCATTCTTTAGTCTCGAAATGAGCAAAATCGTGAATTCAGTGATCCAAGATTCTGACGGGCAAATCATTTGAAAGATAGATTCAAATCAAAATATTATTTTAGGGAAAAAAGAAAGATATTGACGTGATTCTTTTGATCATTAAATCACGATTTTGTGATCCTGATCTTAGATGAGAAACGAGAAGAGGATCCCAGTCGGTGATCATTCAAAAATTCAAATCACAGGTGCAATATCATTCGATATTCTTAGATTATGATCTTTGTGATCTTTACAAACTTTTTGGTCATCTAAAGATCTTATGATCTTACTCATTCCACAACCTTGCTTTATCATTACTATCCAAAAATATCTGAATACAATATCCCACCGTTAGATGTAGTCATCAGAGAAAGCACGGTCCAGTTAGATATTTTCCAATCAACTGACGGGTCATAGTGCCTAGATGATGTCAATTTGAGATAGAAAAATGAGAGTGGAAAATGATGGACTCGTTTCTATTTTGGTCGATTCATTCTTCTGGGACAAGAATGAACTTTCGTTTTAGATGGAAGTCTGATAATGAACTTTATGATCTTGTGAGGTATTCTGTTTTAAAATATTCCATGTTTATGTTTATCAGCCGGAATTCTGATCAACATCGAGTGTCGAGCTTGGGCCGAGAATATCCACTACCGCAAACGTGATAAACAAGGCTCTGTCCACTTCGAGTTAATGATAGACTGATTGTATATTTTATATTTGCACTGCCATATAATATTCCCAGCTATGGTGTTGACCTCCAGTTCAGTCAAATTTTTATTTGTAACCAGACGAATAACTAGTGAATCGTAACATGACTGAACGAAGTCAGTAATACGTGTGAATCTCATGTACTCGTTATGATAAACAGTATTTTGCAAAATCGAGTTTATTTCGAGATCTCTGAACTGTTTCCGTCCATTAAAGTGATCAGTCTGATATTCGAGATGACATTCATTATTAATAGTTAATTTTATTGTGTAAGTTTGAACTCGAGATGTTGTCAAATCGTCGATTTGAAGATCTTGTAAATTAAGCAATCTACTTTCACTCTTTTTATTTGTGTATGGTAGTGTTCCATTTGTTGTACCTTTTTTCAAATGATTCGTATGTGATTTTAAAATACGCGAACGTTATCGTTTTCGTTATTTTATTCAATTCTTTTCGATCTTACTTTTAATTAATATAAAAATCTAGTTATGGATTCATCTTTTTTACTTGATTTTGTATGTTTGTATTTTGAATGTACCTGAGATTGTATGCTATTTGAAAATTCTCATTGGCACTAGATATTTTTGTATTAAATTTTTCATGCTGTTGAACCACGTTGTATTACGTAGAAGTAGTATGTATTTAGTGTAATCAAGACTTCACCTTTTTTTTCCCGACAATCTCAACGAACTTCAACGTGTGCTCAACACCTATTCTTAACCCGCAAAATGATCAATATTATGACTTGATGGTATTACTCGTAGAATAAGACCAATAATCTTGCGTCGTCTTCTGTGAGCTCCAATTATCAAGCTGAAGTTCATTTTTGAAACTGTGAAAAAATACATAACAATAACCACAATAAATGGACACATAACTTGCTTTTTTGAGACAAATTCAAAAACAATCTCGATATTGAACTAGTTATTTTTTGACAAATTTTACCCCTCATCAGACTCCCCGTTTTGGAAGGATTTCGAACATGCTGCGTTCTTTCTTCTCATAATTATCATATAAGAACCGAATTCATTAAGGAAACATATTTCTGCAAGTTGATCTTCTAAAGCTGTTCAGGATTATGTCTGCTACCATCCGAACAGTCTCAAATTGCAAACATGACAGTTCCTTTACAAATGGCAAAATGAGACTTCTAATATGATTGGCAGCTTGACAGAGAACCAGTGAAACAATAGCATTGAAGTTGTATTCTGAGTGTACTGTTCCAAGGGTGCTCGAGAGGGGCTATCGTTTTTAACAACTTAGTACAAGTTTATGCTTTTAGCATATCAAATTTGACAAAATAGGAGCAATATTGAATTTGGTTTGGACGAAGTTCAGTTGATGTGAAAACTGAGTATGCTAGTTCCATAGGTAGACTTCTCCAAAAACCTAGTTTTCCAGAAAACGCAAAAAACTGTTTCTCAGCTAATGTTCGGGCTTAATGGTTGGATATAGGTGCGATGGATCATTTTTTGTGCTCACATTGAAGATATAGGTCGAAAATTTTTTCAAGTACTCCGATTCGTGTTCAAAAGGCGTTCAAAGATGGAGAAGTCTGGGTTTGACACGATGTTTTGAAATTGCTTATCAATTTTTGTTTATTATTGCTGTAAAAGGCTGCAAAAGAGGAATAAAATGGAAATTATCAGTTTGTTGTTATCACCTTTCAAAATGAGACATTTTTATTATCAATACACAAAAAATGAAAACGCAACATGATTCAGTTTTTGCTATATAGTTATAAAAAATTGAGCACTAATTGAAAAGAAAAGACTACTAATTGTTTTACATTAGTACACGATGACAATAATTCATTATCAAAAACACATTTTTGTAAACAAAACAATAATCGTGTCAGACCCAGACTTCTCCATAGGATAAGTCTACCTATGATTCTAAACCAATTTTCGTTTGCATACTGGAGCGCTTCTGTTGTTGTTTTTTGAAAATCGATGACGTCACGTTGTAGGCAGTGTTGTACAGTAACCGAAACGATACTTAACTCAATTTCCCTAAATTCGGAGAAGTCTACCTATGGAACTAGCATACTCAACTGATAATAATAATAAGATTTATTGCCCCTTCCAACACAGCCTGTTGGTCTATTACAGGAAAGGAACGCACAATCTCTACCAAGCTTCATGTTGGTTACGCGATTCGCTCTATGTATTTGCATCTGTAATTGCATTCGCAATATTACATATAAATACATTCGCTTTATGTATTTGCATCTGTAATTGCATTCGCAATATTACATATAAATACAATGTTTCATACGATGATTGATACAAGAAAATTAGTATGATTGTGTAACTGAACAGAAGAGGAAAAGCATCAGCTAATAATAATAATAATAGTAATAAAATAGGAATTGAGAATTGAGGTCAACTATCCGCACTGAGTGGCCCCCTGCCCTCACCTCTCCTGTTGGAACCCATCGAGGTCTGCCGTCTTTTCTAATCTTCTCTGATGTTGGAGTTTTAAGTTTTGAAGTTTTCAGATTGATGATGTAACTCACTCATATTCAAACTTCAGATGGCATCAGGGATGCGGAGAAGCCAGTAGCTGGAAGTCAGAAGCCGGAAGTTTTTGCAATCTTAGGTCAATTTTGAGAAGCTAGAAGTTGGAAGCTGAATGAGTTAAAAGTTGGAAGCGGAAGCTGAAAGTTTTTCAGCTTTCAATCGACTTTTTACAGTCTTCTTCTTATGGATTTTTTAAAATCAAAGTTGAAAGCCAGAAAAAGAAAACCAATGAACCTCTTCTATTCCGCTTCACTTTACTTTACTTTACTTCATTTTTTAGAAAGAACCTTCTCTAAGAACTTTGGGTGAAAAAAAGTAAAAGAAGCTGGAAGCTATAAGTCAGAAGCCAAAAAAAAGATTGGAAGTTAGAAGCTCATATACTTGAGGCTGGAAGCTAGAAGCGAGAAGCTGTATCGTTCGGCTTCCGCATCCCTGGATGCTATCCAATCATAGATTTATACTAGTTGTTGATGTGCATGTGCAGTTTCTTTGCCAAAATGTTGAACAACAATTTTGGCCAGAATATTGATACTGATGGTATGAAATTTTTGAGCCAAGCATATATGCTACCTTCTAATACCCTTTGCTCTCCTAAGTACAAATTGGTTGTTGTTTTCACTATTTTTTGAATATTGTCCCGGTTTAAAATTGTTAATTGGGTTGCATACTGTCACTATGAAAGGAAGTGAAATTCTTGAGCCGAACATATGTTGCCTTATACCCTCTCATAATTTATGCATAATAATAAACACATGTGAGGAGATAGGGCCCAAACAAGTCGCAAAACAAAAATGGAAAATATAATATCAAAGACCAAAAATTTTGTAGTGCCAAGCTGCTAACTGTTGGAAAAAAACTGAATTATGATTAAAATTTAAGGATTTCCCCATTTCTAGTAGGGTTGTGATTGTGAAACTTCGTTCTTTGAAGGTTATTGACGTTTGACGCGGCGCTCAGCAGCAGTGTTGCCATTTCTCACGAAATTTCGTAAAATATCAAGATTCACGGGTCAGTATAAAAACTTGGTTAAAAATAATCAGCGCTTATTTTTTAACCAAAAGTTTTATAATATTGGCCCAAAGAAGTGTAAAGCATTGATGTATTTGTTCCGGCGACCTGTGACACAATCAAATCTCAAGAATTTTCATTTAGGGGATCTAGCAACCCTGCTTAACAGGCTTCGGCTGTCGTAACTTGACACGTCATTTGTAACTCGGCGGCCATTACTGGTTTCATGTTTCAACATTGCGCAGTTACGATTTCGGCCGTTGAAGTGAATTTTTGGTTTCTCTTTTGCCAATGCTGGGTTTAATTTTCCGTCGTCGTTGTCATTGAAGTTTAATTCTTTAGCCGTATTCTCGAGTGCTCTGCTGGATATGGATCATGATATTTCCTGTTTTCAATTATGTATTCAAACTTGCTTTGCATCAGATTTCCTTGCAAAGATGTGAACAATGCGTGTTGATTTTGTTGAAATTTGTCGAAGGAAGTACCAGAAAGGGGATCCAGCTGTTGAATTCATCGAGTTGAATGAGAATAATCGGTAAGAAATCAATTATTTACATATACGATATGGCGTCACAAATCAAAATATTTGATTAAATGAACACTATACGTATAAGCCATGAATTGAAGGTGTAAGTCGTGTTTTTTCTTCTTCTTTTCAAATTATGTAAAACTGAAACGGAAGTTGTGTTCATTCGTGTCCTTCACGTGGGAAGATCTCAGGCTTGGAGCTCTGCTTGAAAAGCAGAATCAGAATATTATTATAAACACAATTGAGATCAAGGAGGTGACCATAATCTATAATTTAACCAATATCTGTCCTAGCTAATTCATTTTTAACAATTCTTCGGCTCAATAACTTATGAGATTGTGTAGCTGCATTTCATGGGGCTCTACTATGTAGTGTTGACGTATTTTGCAGAAAGTATTATGGGTTTAAACTTCCCGTCATACAATCTAATTTTACTTTGTATCTTGAAACCTGATTTGGAAATTCTCTCTGGATAAGAGCAACACCGAACATCCCGAAAGAGATGAGTTTGTCCAGTGCTAGTAGTCCTGTGCACGCCACTGGCAGAGACAGAAGAATATTATGTAATTGCAGTCTGCATCTTCTCCGAAAGGTAAACAATTTTCTACTTCTGATGAGTCAACATGTTATATTGAATTTCAATATTAGAATTTCTGAAGTGATTTTTTTCCTTTTCAATTTTGAGATTAACTGCGTATTTTCAACTCCCAGATGTTCGCATACCAAATATGTACATACAAAACAATATTGAGGATACCGAAGATGAAGGCTCTAGCTTACGAATTTTCAATTTGCATTTGATCATTCAACTGAAGTCCGTGCCAAGGATATACCCGAGTACCCACAGAGGCAAAAAATGGAGTTACAAGCTTAGCACTGCCGAAGTATTAGTAGTTGCAGAATTTCGGTCTGTAGACATAAATTTATAAAATCAGTACTAGTTCACAGTATCTGATTATGGTGACCAATGGGCATGATACTTAAAATATGCAAATCAATTGATTAGCAAGGATTTAGAGTAATACCTATCGAACAATAATGTTGAATGAATTCTCTCAATAGCCATGAGTTCTCTAGAAATTAGAGCTCCTCGATGTTAATATTATTTTGTCAGAATAGCTTAGTAGTAAGAGCCTTAGAATGAAACGTTTTCTTATTACAAGTCAGTGTAAAGGGAGTTGATCTAGATGGTGTAAGATTGTTTTCTGCTTAATAATGCCCTTCTGGCAAATGACAAAGTGGCTCAGGGTGGCGGATTAGTTATGCCTGCAGCTCCAATGCATTACAATTTAAGCTCAGCTAATTTTTTCCCCTTAGGATAGAGTTAGTTACCTAATTATTCTAATGTTTATAATTTAGTCTGAGTTGACATGGGTTAGCGAGGGTCTGGAGAAGTTGCAGTGCCATCTCCCTGCCTGCTTAGTGCTGTCGCATCCATGAATCTGTACTTTTTTTTGGACAAGAGGGCCGTGGAAGTATACGGTTCATTGAAGCGATAAGACTATTTGCCCTGGCCATAGGTGCAAATAACAAGTCTGGGGGACAACAATTTTTCAGATCAAAAATTTACCTGTCTGTATTAATTATTCATTTTCCGGCAAGTTTGAGGTGCTGAGCCCCCCCCCCCCCCTATGTTTGCACCTATCGTCCTACTCTATTTCCCGCATGTTTATACCCACACGTCCTATTGTAACCCATTGATCTGCAACTGTGTTCTCTAGCATTGGGTTAATTGAAAACTAACACAGGCAACAGTAATGTCTGTGGGGGACTGCCCTCCTTTGCAGTGAACGGGCAGTCAGTGGCGAATGTAGTGGAGACCAGATTCTTAGATTCTTGATTTCATAGGTTCTTTTCCATTGATTTGGCCGGCGCTGATTGAGACTTTCCTGCCACAAGAACGCTGTGGAGGAAGTCTATGGTGGCTATACCCTCTCAGTGCTGGGTCAGTGGTTTGTGTGTTCGCATAGGTATACGTATGAGTAACTCAAGGTCCTTCCTCCTCGTCTTCTCTGTTACGTTGCCTCTAACTAGGGTTTGGGGCTGATCCTTAACAGAGTGGAGCGTACTGGATATGGCGGCTGGGGACTAGCGCCAGGAGAAGCGAGCTGCAGTTTTTGGCTGTGATGGCCTTAATTGTTGTCTCGTGGAGTCTGGGGCCCTACTATCGACTAACGTAAAATCAGGGAAGACAATGGGAAAGGCACCTTTTGGAAATTATTGTCCTTTTTTCTTAAAGGATGGGTCGGTCTCCCTGGACTTATCCTTTCGGAGAAAAGTACGAAAGTTTCCCAGTTCCTTTTGTGATCCACCCCGGTCTTTTCTGGTAGTTTGGACCTGTTTTGTTGATGTGTCGTCGGCGCAACAACTCTACAACCAGACTGACAGGATAAGACTCGAGTCAGCGGTTTTTTTCTGTTTCCTAAGTGATAAATGCCAGGCACGTATTTTACCACTTCGGAGAACAGGAAAATAATTTCTGAATTCGTTAAGAAAACTCGTTCTCCTAACATTCCTATTTCCTTAGCATTACTCCTTAATCTGTGAATTCCTTAAAATCATACTACACCGGCTGCGGGCGAGATCCGGGGGCAAAGCAGGTGCCCCTTACACTCGCCAGCAGCCCCCTAGGTTTCTAAGAAGGAGAGTTAGCTTCAGCTGAGCTTGTTACATCCTGCGAACTGTTAATGCTAACCGCCATCGTATTTCCCCAGTCTAGTCTACCATAGGTGTACTGTCTAGAGTAGAAAAGGTATCTTAGTTCTCTCAGACTTGAATTGCAACTTCAATAGGAGCAGATCAAGGAGTCTCATTCTGTAGGTAGAGTCTCGAGCAATAGGCACATCAGTCTGGTATCGTGATTCCTTGTGAACCAATTAACTCTCTAAAGAAACGCATTGGAAAAGTCAGGGTCAGTGAGGCTCACGATGTAAACCTTCTGGGCTAGACCTTGTTCTCGCGAGTCCTCGTGCCCGGGGGCAAGGTTCCCAGGAGCGATCAGCGGATCTGGTTCTAGACATCCCTGGTCCCAGTATGATGCGTACTCATTAAAGAGTTAAATGAGTATCGAGCGGATCAAGAAGCTTCGTTTAATTTCATTCTTATTTAGTCCCGAAAGGTCAATGTTGGAAGTTGCATAAGGATACCTCTGATTTACCCATAATCAACCTCCTTCTCAGTCCCTTACTTATACGTACTCAAAAAAGGAAAACGAAAATGAATCTGTTCTTGCTACATTCAGTTATTAGATATTAAGGGTACCCGATTTTCTTTTCTAGTGTTACAGTCTTATAAAACCCTCAGCTTCGTGGCTTTTCAGGGTTATAATATGGTCTTACATCTAACACTCATAGGGTAGATGCGCCATTTGTGGCCACTTTAAGGAATTTTCAACTTTGAGAAGTCATTATAAATCATTATTGAGGCAAACAGAAATTAATTTTCACTTTATTAGGGTCTCACATCTATCTTCTGCCAGGAAATATATTTTAAATCTGAAAATATACACCACGAATTCTTCTTTTGAGGGAAATGTGAAAAATGTTCGAAAATCCCATTTGTGGCCACTTTCGTCCTTATGTGGCCATCTAATCTTACCATTTGTGGCCACTTTTATTTTTATTACAAAAGAATGCTCGTTCGACATTTCTGGGTCGAATTTTTTCACTTTTTCGGACTATTTATTTTACTTCACTATATTTTAGTAATTTTCTTGCTCTTCGAATGCAGTTAATACATAATCAAAAGAAAAAAATGTATTTAGAAATGCCATATAGCGAAATACCAAGGAAATTTATCGTAATTTGGCTTTCACTTTGTTCTCAGCCATTGATGGTACTGGCTATCTACGGTTTTGAAACATTTAAAAATTGATTACACTTCTTAAAATTATATTTCAGACCTTTATAATATTCAGAAATAGATTAAAACGATCGAGAAATGAACATAATAATATGTAAGAATGTAAGTGGCCACATATGGAGAACAATGTTTTGTCGTCCTCCAAAAGTGGCCACTCTTTAAAATCACTATTAATTAATGAAAATGAGATAAAATTGCCTACATTTCATCGTAAATTGATTCAGAAAAGTGTAATTTATAAAATAAAATACTTACCGCAACTATGCGCGGTCTTTTGAAGCTTCTAAACCTTAATTTGGAAAACCATCCAAAATCAGCAGGTTAACAGTGAGTGATAAGAATTATCAATTTTGTTGCTTTTGCGATATTCTAATGCCTCGAATTAGCGGTAAAATGGTGCTACACGGATTTTCATTGGTTCATTCGATAGCTGAGGAGTGCCAGAACATTTTGGAAAATACCAAAAATGCAGAAAATGCTTTTTTGCTGATTAAAAATACATTTAAAGTGTAAAAGTGGCCACAAATGGGTGAGTGGCCACAAATGGCGCACCTGCCCTATCTATATATCCTCTATGAGGAAACGATCGACCATAAGACTGCCTGATAGATCTATGCTGTCATTGGTTCGAGACAATCTCTTCAGTGATTCGGCCAATAGTGAACTGTGTGCGGTTGCGCTGTTATGGTTCTTCAGTGAATCGGTCACGGTACGTGTGCGGTTGAGCTGTCTTGATTATTGTCGGATCATAGACTCAACAGGAAGTAGTTAACGTTTTTGCTACAATACATGTTTGTGCTTATCGAAGGTAGGAGACTTCTCTGTAGGTCTTTCAGTAGGGCGCTTGGAGTGTAAGACAGCTTACTCGGCCGATCTGATGGTTTAGGACTGTAACACAAGAAAGGAATCTCGAGGTAATACGTATAACATCTATTGAAGCAAAATTTTTCTCAGTTTTCCTCTATCAGAGATAGTTCTCGAGAACAATGAGCTTTTTTAGGTGAAAGCGCAAAGTTTTCAGAAATGATCTCCTCTCACCAAAATTTCAAACCGTTTTGTTCTAGCTGTCTCCAGTCCAAAGTTCCACGCGTTTTTCTACAGAAAAAAATATTTCAAAAATTTGCACAAAAGTGAAAAAAGTACAACTTTGTCAGAACCCCGGCATATTTACTATCAAATTGAAAGTAATGAAAAGTTAGAACTTCTCAGTTAACAAATTTTTCTCAGTTTTCCTCTATCTCCCATAGTTCTTGAGAAAAATGAGCTTTTTTTAGGTAAAAGCGCAAAGTTGTCAGAAATGATCTCCTCTCACCAAAATTTCAAACCGTTTTGCTTTAGCTGTCTCAAGTCCAAAGTTACACGCGTTTCTCCACAGAAAAAAAATTTTCACAAAAGTGAAAAAAAGTTAAATTTGTCAGAACCCCGCCATATTTACTATCAAATTGAAGGTAATGAAAAGTTAGAACTTCTCTAGAAGCAAAAAATCGCTCAGTTTTCCTCCATCTCCCATAGTTCTCGAGAAAAATGAGCTTTTTTAGGTGAAAGCGCAATGAAAACGCAAAGTTGTCAGAAATGATCTCCTCTCACCAAAATTTCAATCCGCATCGCTCTAGCCGTCTCCAGTCCAAAGTTACACGCGTTTTTCTACAGAAAATTTTTTTTCAAAAATTTTCACCAAAGTGAAAAAAAGTTAAATTTGTCAGAACCCCGGCATATTTACTATCAAATTGAAGGTAATGAAAAGTTAGAACTTCTCTGGACGCAAAAAATCGCTCAGTTTTCCTCCATCTCCCATAGTTCTCGAGAAAAATGAGCTTTTTTAGGTGAAAGCGCAATGAAAACGCAAAGTTGTCAGAAATGATCTCCTCTCACCAAAATTTCAATCCGCACCGCTCTAGCCGTCTCCAGTCCAAAGTTACACGCGTTTTTCTACAGAAAATTTTTTTTCAAAAATTTTCACCAAAGTGAAAAAAGTTAAATTTGTCAGAACCCCGGCATATTTACTATCAAATTGAAGGTAATGAAAAGTTAGAACTTCTCTGGAAGCAAAAAATCGCTCAGTTTTCCTCCATCTCCCATAGTTCTCGAGAAAAATGAGCTTTTTTAGGTGAAAGCGCAATGAAAACGCAAAGTTGTCAGAAATGATCTCCTCTCACCAAAATTTCAATCCGCACCGCTCTAGCCGTCTCCAGTCCAAAGTTACACGCGTTTTTCTACAGAAAATTTTTTTTCAAAAATTTTCACCAAAGTGAAAAAAAGTTAAATTTGTCAGAACCCCGGCATATTTACTATCAAATTGAAGGTAATGAAAAGTTAGAACTTCTCTAGAAGCAAAAAATCGCTCAGTTTTCCTCCATCTCCCATAGTTCTCGAGAAAAATGAGCTTTTTTAGGTGAAAGCGCAATGAAAACGCAAAGTTGTCAGAAATGATCTCCTCTCACCAAAATTTCAATCCGCACCGCTCTAGCCGTCTCCAGTCCAAAGTTACACGCGTTTTTCTACAGAAAATTTTTTTTCAAAAATTTTCACCAAAGTGAAAAAAAGTTAAATTTGTCAGAACCCCGGCATATTTACTATCAAATTGAAGGTAATGAAAAGTTAGAACTTCTCTAGAAGCAAAAAATCGCTCAGTTTTCCTCAATCTCCCATAGTTCTCGAGAAAAATGAGCTTTTTTCGGTGAAAGCGCAATGAAAACGCAAAGTTGTCAGAAATGATCTCCTCTCACCAAAATTTCAATCCGCACCGCTCTAGCCGTCTCCAGTCCAAAGTTACACGCGTTTTTCTACAGAAAATTTTTTTTCAAAAATTTTCACCAAAGTGAAAAAAAGTTAAATTTGTCAGAACCCCGGCATATTTACTATCAAACTGAAGGTAATGAAAAGTTAGAACTTCTCTAGAAGCAAAAAATCGCTCAGTTTTCCTCAATCTCCCATAGTTCTCGAGAAAAATGAGCTTTTTTCGGTGAAAGCGCAATGAAAACGCAAAGTTGTCAGAAATGATCTCCTCTCACCAAAATTTCAATCCGCACCGCTCTAGCCGTCTCCAGTCCAAAGTTACACGCGTTTTTCTACAGAAAATTTTTTTTCAAAAATTTTCACCAAAGTGAAAGAAAGTTAAATTTGTCAGAACCCCGGCATATTTACTATCAAATTGAAGGTAATGAAAAGTTAGAACTTCTTTAGAAGCAAAAAATCGCTCAGTTTTCCTCCATCTCCCATAGTTCTCGAGAAAAATGAGCTTTTTTAGGTGAAAGCGCAATGAAAACGCAAAGTTGTCAGAAATGATCTCCTCTCACCAAAATTTCAATCCGCACCGCTCTAGCCGTCTCCAGTCCAAAGTTACACGCGTTTTTCTACAGAAAATTTTTTTTCAAAAATTTTCACCAAAGTGAAAAAAAGTTAAATTTGTCAGAACCCCGGCATATTTACTATCAAATTGAAGGTAATGAAAAGTTAGAACTTCTTTAGAAGCAAAAAATCGCTCAGTTTTCCTCCATCTCCCATAGTTCTCGAGAAAAATGAGCTTTTTTAGGTGAAAGCGCAATGAAAACGCAAAGTTGTCAGAAATGATCTCCTCTCACCAAAATTTCAATCCGCACCGCTCTAGCCGTCTCCAGTCCAAAGTTACACGCGTTTTTCTACAGAAAATTTTTTTTCAAAATTTTCACCAAAGTGAAAAAAAGTTAAATTTGTCAGAACCCCGGCATATTTACTATCAAATTGAAGGTAATGAAAAGTTAGAACTTCTTTAGAAGCAAAAAATCGCTCAGTTTTCCTCCATCTCCCATAGTTCTCGAGAAAAATGAGCTTTTTTAGGTGAAAGCGCAATGAAAACGCAAAGTTGTCAGAAATGATCTCCTCTCACCAAAATTTCAATCCGCATCGCTCTAGCCGTCTCCAGTCCAAAGTTACACGCGTTTTTCTACAGAAAATTTTTTTTCAAAAATTTTCACCAAAGTGAAAAAAAGTTAAATTTGTCAGAACCCCGGCATATTTACTATCAAATTGAAGGTAATGAAAAGTTAGAACTTCTTTAGAAGCAAAAAATCGCTCAGTTTTCCTCCATCTCCCATAGTTCTCGAGAAAAATGAGCTTTTTTAGGTGAAAGCGCAATGAAAACGCAAAGTTGTCAGAAATGATCTCCTCTCACCAAAATTTCAATCCGCATCGCTCTAGCCGTCTCCAGTCCAAAGTTACACGCGTTTTTCTACAGAAAATTTTTTTTCAAAAATTTTCACCAAAGTGAAAAAAAGTTAAATTTGTCAGAACCCCGGCATATTTACTATCAAATTGAAGGTAATGAAAAGTTAGAACTTCTCTAGAAGCAAAAAATCGCTCAGTTTTCCTCCATCTCCCATAGTTCTCGAGAAAAATGAGCTTTTTTAGGTGAAAGCGCAATGAAAACGCAAAGTTGTCAGAAATGATCTCCTCTCACCAAAATTTCAATCCGCATCGCTCTAGCCGTCTCCAGTCCAAAGTTACACGCGTTTTTCTACAGAAAATTTTTTTTCAAAAATTTTCACCAAAGTGAAAAAAAGTTAAATTTGTCAGAACCCCGGCATATTTACTATCAAATTGAAGGTAATGAAAAGTTAGAACTTCTCTAGAAGCAAAAAATCGCTCAGTTTTCCTCCATCTCCCATAGTTCTCGAGAAAAATGAGCTTTTTTAGGTGAAAGCGCAATGAAAACGCAAAGTTGTCAGAAATGATCTCCTCTCACCAAAATTTCAATCCGCATCGCTCTAGCCGTCTCCAGTCCAAAGTTACACGCGTTTTTCTACAGAAAATTTTTTTTCAAAAATTTTCACCAAAGTGAAAAAAAGTTAAATTTGTCAGAACCCCGGCATATTTACTATCAAATTGAAGGTAATGAAAAGTTAGAACTTCTCTAGAAGCAAAAAATCGCTCAGTTTTCCTCCATCTCCCATAGTTCTCGAGAAAAATGAGCTTTTTTAGGTGAAAGCGCAATGAAAACGCAAAGTTGTCAGAAATGATCTCCTCTCACCAAAATTTCAATCCGCATCGCTCTAGCCGTCTCCAGTCCAAAGTTACACGCGTTTTTCTACAGAAAATTTTTTTTCAAAAATTTTCACCAAAGTGAAAAAAAGTTAAATTTGTCAGAACCCCGGCATATTTACTATCAAATTGAAGGTAATGAAAAGTTAGAACTTCTCTAGAAGCAAAAAATCGCTCAGTTTTCCTCCATCTCCCATAGTTCTCGAGAAAAATGAGCTTTTTTAGGTGAAAGCGCAATGAAAACGCAAAGTTGTCAGAAATGATCTCCTCTCACCAAAATTTCAATCCGCATCGCTCTAGCCGTCTCCAGTCCAAAGTTACACGCGTTTTTCTACAGAAAATTTTTTTTCAAAAATTTTCACCAAAGTGAAAAAAAGTTAAATTTGTCAGAACCCCGGCATATTTACTATCAAATTGAAGGTAATGAAAAGTTAGAACTTCTCTAGAAGCAAAAAATCGCTCAGTTTTCCTCCATCTCCCATAGTTCTCGAGAAAAATGAGCTTTTTTAGGTGAAAGCGCAATGAAAACGCAAAGTTGTCAGAAATGATCTCCTCTCACCAAAATTTCAATCCGCACCGCTCTAGCCGTCTCCAGTCCAAAGTTACACGCGTTTTTCTACAGAAAATTTTTTTTCAAAAATTTTCACCAAAGTGAAAGAAAGTTAAATTTGTCAGAACCCCGGCATATTTACTATCAAATTGAAGGTAATGAAAAGTTAGAACTTCTCTAGAAGCAAAAAATCGCTCAGTTTTCCTCCATCTCCCATAGTTCTCGAGAAAAATGAGCTTTTTTAGGTGAAAGCGCAATGAAAACGCAAAGTTGTCAGAAATGATCTCCTCTCACCAAAATTTCAATCCGCACCGCTCTAGCCGTCTCCAGTCCAAAGTTACACGCGTTTTTCTACAGAAAATTTTTTTTCAAAAATTTTCACCAAAGTGAAAGAAAGTTAAATTTGTCAGAACCCCGGCATATTTACTATCAAATTGAAGGTAATGAAAAGTTAGAACTTCTTTAGAAGCAAAAAATCGCTCAGTTTTCCTCCATCTCCCATAGTTCTCGAGAAAAATGAGCTTTTTTAGGTGAAAGCGCAATGAAAACGCAAAGTTGTCAGAAATGATCTCCTCTCACCAAAATTTCAATCCGCACCGCTCTAGCCGTCTCCAGTCCAAAGTTACACGCGTTTTTCTACAGAAAATTTTTTTTCAAAAATTTTCACCAAAGTGAAAAAAAGTTAAATTTGTCAGAACCCCGGCATATTTACTATCAAATTGAAGGTAATGAAAAGTTAGAACTTCTTTAGAAGCAAAAAATCGCTCAGTTTTCCTCCATCTCCCATAGTTCTCGAGAAAAATGAGCTTTTTTAGGTGAAAGCGCAATGAAAACGCAAAGTTGTCAGAAATGATCTCCTCTCACCAAAATTTCAATCCGCACCGCTCTAGCCGTCTCCAGTCCAAAGTTACACGCGTTTTTCTACAGAAAATTTTTTTTCAAAAATTTTCACCAAAGTGAAAAAAAGTTAAATTTGTCAGAACCCCGGCATATTTACTATCAAATTGAAGGTAATGAAAAGTTAGAACTTCTCTAGAAGCAAAAAATCGCTCAGTTTTCCTCCATCTCCCATAGTTCTCGAGAAAAATGAGCTTTTTTAGGTGAAAGCGCAATGAAAACGCAAAGTTGTCAGAAATGATCTCCTCTCACCAAAATTTCAATCCGCATCGCTCTAGCCGTCTCCAGTCCAAAGTTACACGCGTTTTTCTACAGAAAATTTTTTTTCAAAAATTTTCACCAAAGTGAAAAAAAGTTAAATTTGTCAGAACCCCGGCATATTTACTATCAAATTGAAGGTAATGAAAAGTTAGAACTTCTTTAGAAGCAAAAAATCGCTCAGTTTTCCTCCATCTCCCATAGTTCTCGAGAAAAATGAGCTTTTTTAGGTGAAAGCGCAATGAAAACGCAAAGTTGTCAGAAATGATCTCCTCTCACCAAAATTTCAATCCGCACCGCTCTAGCCGTCTCCAGTCCAAAGTTACACGCGTTTTTCTACAGAAAATTTTTTTTCAAAAATTTTCACCAAAGTGAAAAAAAGTTAAATTTGTCAGAACCCCGGCATATTTACTATCAAATTGAAGGTAATGAAAAGTTAGAACTTCTCTAGAAGCAAAAAATCGCTCAGTTTTCCTCCATCTCCCATAGTTCTCGAGAAAAATGAGCTTTTTTAGGTGAAAGCGCAATGAAAACGCAAAGTTGTCAGAAATGATCTCCTCTCACCAAAATTTCAATCCGCATCGCTCTAGCCGTCTCCAGTCCAAAGTTACACGCGTTTTTCTACAGAAAATTTTTTTTCAAAAATTTTCACCAAAGTGAAAAAAAGTTAAATTTGTCAGAACCCCGGCATATTTACTATCAAATTGAAGGTAATGAAAAGTTAGAACTTCTTTAGAAGCAAAAAATCGCTCAGTTTTCCTCCATCTCCCATAGTTCTCGAGAAAAATGAGCTTTTTTAGGTGAAAGCGCAATGAAAACGCAAAGTTGTCAGAAATGATCTCCTCTCACCAAAATTTCAATCCGCATCGCTCTAGCCGTCTCCAGTCCAAAGTTACACGCGTTTTTCTACAGAAAATTTTTTTTCAAAAATTTTCACCAAAGTGAAAAAAAGTTAAATTTGTCAGAACCCCGGCATATTTACTATCAAATTGAAGGTAATGAAAAGTTAGAACTTCTCTGGACGCAAAAAATCGCTCAGTTTTCCTCCATCTCCCATAGTTCTCGAGAAAAATGAGCTTTTTTAGGTGAAAGCGCAATGAAAACGCAAAGTTGTCAGAAATGATCTCCTCTCACCAAAATTTCAATCCGCATCGCTCTAGCCGTCTCCAGTCCAAAGTTACACGCGTTTTTCTACAGAAAATTTTTTTTCAAAAATTTTCACCAAAGTGAAAAAAAGTTAAATTTGTCAGAACCCCGGCATATTTACTATCAAATTGAAGGTAATGAAAAGTTAGAACTTCTCTAGAAGCAAAAAATCGCTCAGTTTTCCTCCATCTCCCATAGTTCTCGAGAAAAATGAGCTTTTTTAGGTGAAAGCGCAATGAAAACGCAAAGTTGTAAGAAATGATCTCCTCTCACCAAAATTTCAATCCGCATCGCTCTAGCCGTCTCCAGTCCAAAGTTACACGCGTTTTTCTACAGAAAATTTTTTTTCAAAAATTTTCACCAAAGTGAAAAAAAGTTAAATTTGTCAGAACCCCGGCATATTTACTATCAAATTGAAGGTAATGAAAAGTTAGAACTTCTTTAGAAGCAAAAAATCGCTCAGTTTTCCTCCATCTCCCATAGTTCTCGAGAAAAATGAGCTTTTTTAGGTGAAAGCGCAATGAAAACGCAAAGTTGTCAGAAATGATCTCCTCTCACCAAAATTTCAATCCGCATCGCTCTAGCCGTCTCCAGTCCAAAGTTACACGCGTTTTTCTACAGAAAATTTTTTTTCAAAAATTTCACCAAAGTGAAAAAAAGTTAAATTTGTCAGAACCCCGGCATATTTACTATCAAATTGAAGGTAATGAAAAGTTAGAACTTCTCTGGACGCAAAAAATCGCTCAGTTTTCCTCCATCTCCCATAGTTCTCGAGAAAAATGAGCTTTTTTAGGTGAAAGCGCAATGAAAACGCAAAGTTGTCAGAAATGATCTCCTCTCACCAAAATTTCAATCCGCATCGCTCTAGCCGTCTCCAGTCCAAAGTTACACGCGTTTTTCTACAGAAAATTTTTTTTCAAAAATTTTCACCAAAGTGAAAAAAAGTTAAATTTGTCAGAACCCCGGCATATTTACTATCAAATTGAAGGTAATGAAAAGTTAGAACTTCTCTAGAAGCAAAAAATCGCTCAGTTTTCCTCCATCTCCCATAGTTCTCGAGAAAAATGAGCTTTTTTAGGTGAAAGCGCAATGAAAACGCAAAGTTGTCAGAAATGATCTCCTCTCACCAAAATTTCAATCCGCACCGCTCTAGCCGTCTCCAGTCCAAAGTTACACGCGTTTTTCTACAGAAAATTTTTTTTCAAAAATTTTCACCAAAGTGAAAAAAAGTTAAATTTGTCAGAACCCCGGCATATTTACTATCAAATTGAAGGTAATGAAAAGTTAGAACTTCTTTAGAAGCAAAAAATCGCTCAGTTTTCCTCCATCTCCCATAGTTCTCGAGAAAAATGAGCTTTTTTAGGTGAAAGCGCAATGAAAACGCAAAGTTGTCAGAAATGATCTCCTCTCACCAAAATTTCAATCCGCACCGCTCTAGCCGTCTCCAGTCCAAAGTTACACGCGTTTTTCTACAGAAAATTTTTTTTCAAAAATTTTCACCAAAGTGAAAAAAAGTTAAATTTGTCAGAACCCCGGCATATTTACTATCAAATTGAAGGTAATGAAAAGTTAGAACTTCTCTAGAAGCAAAAAATCGCTCAGTTTTCCTCCATCTCCCATAGTTCTCGAGAAAAATGAGCTTTTTTAGGTGAAAGCGCAATGAAAACGCAAAGTTGTAAGAAATGATCTCCTCTCACCAAAATTTCAATCCGCATCGCTCTAGCCGTCTCCAGTCCAAAGTTACACGCGTTTTTCTACAGAAAATTTTTTTTCAAAAATTTTCACCAAAGTGAAAAAAAGTTAAATTTGTCAGAACCCCGGCATATTTACTATCAAATTGAAGGTAATGAAAAGTTAGAACTTCTGTAGAAGCAAAAAATCGCTCAGTTTTCCTCCATCTCCCATAGTTCTCGAGAAAAATGAGCTTTTTTAGGTGAAAGCGCAATGAAAACGCAAAGTTGTCAGAAATGATCTCCTCTCACCAAAATTTCAATCCGCACCGCTCTAGCCGTCTCCAGTCCAAAGTTACACGCGTTTTTCTACAGAAAATTTTTTTTCAAAAATTTTCACCAAAGTGAAAAAAAGTTAAATTTGTCAGAACCCCGGCATATTTACTATCAAATTGAAGGTAATGAAAAGTTAGAACTTCTCTAGAAGCAAAAAATCGCTCAGTTTTCCTCCATCTCCCATAGTTCTCGAGAAAAATGAGCTTTTTTAGGTGAAAGCGCAATGAAAACGCAAAGTTGTCAGAAATGATCTCCTCTCACCAAAATTTCAATCCGCATCGCTCTAGCCGTCTCCAGTCCAAAGTTACACGCGTTTTTCTACAGAAAATTTTTTTTCAAAAATTTTCCCCAAAGTGAAAAAAAGTTAAATTTGTCAGAACCCCGGAATATTTACTATCAAATTGAAGGTAATGAAAAGTTAGAACTTCTCTAGAAGCAAAAAATCGCTCAGTTTTCCTCCATCTCCCATAGTTCTCGAGAAAAATGAGCTTTTTTAGGTGAAAGCGCAATGAAAACGCAAAGTTGTCAGAAATGATCTCCTCTCACCAAAATTTCAATCCGCATCGCTCTAGCCGTCTCCAGTCCAAAGTTACACGCGTTTTTCTACAGAAAATTTTTTTTCAAAAATTTTCACCAAAGTGAAAAAAAGTTAAATTTGTCAGAACCCCGGCATATTTACTATCAAATTGAAGGTAATGAAAAGTTAGAACTTCTCTAGAAGCAAAAAATCGCTCAGTTTTCCTCCATCTCCCATAGTTCTCGAGAAAAATGAGCTTTTTTAGGTGAAAGCGCAATGAAAACGCAAAGTTGTCAGAAATGATCTCCTCTCACCAAAATTTCAATCCGCACCGCTCTAGCCGTCTCCAGTCCAAAGTTACACGCGTTTTTCTACAGAAAATTTTTTTTCAAAAATTTTCACCAAAGTGAAAAAAAGTTAAATTTGTCAGAACCCCGGCATATTTACTATCAAATTGAAGGTAATGAAAAGTTAGAACTTCTCTAGAAGCAAAAAATCGCTCAGTTTTCCTCCATCTCCCATAGTTCTCGAGAAAAATGAGCTTTTTTAGGTGAAAGCGCAATGAAAACGCAAAGTTGTCAGAAATGATCTCCTCTCACCAAAATTTCAATCCGCACCGCTCTAGCCGTCTCCAGTCCAAAGTTACACGCGTTTTTCTACAGAAAATTTTTTTTCAAAAATTTTCACCAAAGTGAAAAAAAGTTAAATTTGTCAGAACCCCGGCATATTTACTATCAAATTGAAGGTAATGAAAAGTTAGAACTTCTCTAGAAGCAAAAAATCGCTCAGTTTTCCTCCATCTCCCATAGTTCTCGAGAAAAATGAGCTTTTTTAGGTGAAAGCGCAATGAAAACGCAAAGTTGTCAGAAATGATCTCCTCTCACCAAAATTTCAATCCGCATCGCTCTAGCCGTCTCCAGTCCAAAGTTACACGCGTTTTTCTACAGAAAATTTTTTTTCAAAAATTTTCCCCAAAGTGAAAAAAAGTTAAATTTGTCAGAACCCCGGAATATTTACTATCAAATTGAAGGTAATGAAAAGTTAGAACTTCTCTAGAAGCAAAAAATCGCTCAGTTTTCCTCCATCTCCCATAGTTCTCGAGAAAAATGAGCTTTTTTAGGTGAAAGCGCAATGAAAACGCAAAGTTGTCAGAAATGATCTCCTCTCACCAAAATTTCAATCCGCATCGCTCTAGCCGTCTCCAGTCCAAAGTTACACGCGTTTTTCTACAGAAAATTTTTTTTCAAAAATTTTCACCAAAGTGAAAAAAAGTTAAATTTGTCAGAACCCCGGCATATTTACTATCAAATTGAAGGTAATGAAAAGTTAGAACTTCTCTAGAAGCAAAAAATCGCTCAGTTTTCCTCCATCTCCCATAGTTCTCGAGAAAAATGAGCTTTTTTAGGTGAAAGCGCAATGAAAACGCAAAGTTGTCAGAAATGATCTCCTCTCACCAAAATTTCAATCCGCACCGCTCTAGCCGTCTCCAGTCCAAAGTTACACGCGTTTTTCTACAGAAAATTTTTTTTCAAAAATTTTCACCAAAGTGAAAAAAAGTTAAATTTGTCAGAACCCCGGCATATTTACTATCAAATTGAAGGTAATGAAAAGTTAGAACTTCTTTGGAAGCAAAAAATCGCTCAGTTTTCCTCCATCTCCCATAGTTCTCGAGAAAAATGAGCTTTTTTAGGTGAAAGCGCAATGAAAACGCAAAGTTGTCAGAAATGATCTCCTCTCACCCAAATTTCAATCCGCTTCGCTCTAGCTGTCTCCAGTCCAAAGTTACACCCGTTTTTCCACAGAAAAATTTTTTCAAAAATTTGCACAGTAGTGAAAAAAAGTACAACTTCTCCAGACATTTCGAAAGGATCAATGGGTTCAGATGGTGTATATTTTATTGCATATTCAACTTGGTGGAGGCGCGATCAATGCAATTCTCTCACATTTTATTTTATCCGGGTTCATTTGACCTTCGGATTCCATTTTTTTTTGGTGTTCGTGCAGTTAACTTCATATGTAACTTTTTTCATCTGTGAGAAATTCTCACCTGTTTATTGGGTCGTATGGTGTACTTTTTCCAGGAAGATAAATGCAATGGGCCCAACAGTTTACGTACTTATAATTTAATGAAACATTGACAAACTGATTGCCGGTAACCAAAATCAGAAACAACACACGACTACATGTTATTTCATGCTCATTATTATCATCAGCAGTCACCTAGACAATCTTCAAGACCTAGTGAAAATAGTTGATTTCTATAAAGTGCAAGTGAGTAGAATGCATTCGAGTAGAAAAAAATCGTGCCCCTTCATACTGGATACCGTGCAACCCAATTAACATTCCAAATATTCGGAAAAATCTGAACTGTGAAAATAGTCAATTTCTACTGTCCTTGTGCTCCTTCTTGTCGCCAGTATGCAACCCAATTAGAAAAATTCGGTGCCCCTTCATATTGATATCATGCAATTCAGTTAGCACTTCGATATTTGGATTTGTTTCATGTTTATAAATTTACGCGTTTGATGTTGAAGACCGCATCTATGTTTAAAATATTGCATTCCTAGAAATTTATAGCTGGGGGAGGGGTGCAATATTCATAACTATAGAGTTGTACACATAATTGTCAGGGGAATTGAAATGGATTGCTGTGTGAATTTTTGCTGAAACGAGAAATACGAGCTGAACTAGAGCTGGACCATTGATCCCATCAATTTCTTTTCCTCTGTTATATTGATACTATTGAGAACCTTGCGAAAACGGTTCTCATATCCGAAGTTGAAATCATGTATGGAGACAATTGACGCCTCATATTTCAACCCTCTCCATGTGGAAATCTAATATTTTCACGCAGTTTAGCAGTAGCTAGGTTTCAATTATTAATTGAGTTGCTTACTGTCAAGAATAAAGGGCACAAAACTTGCAAAATTCGTCTATTTTCGTACAATTTCGAACTTTCCAAATTACAGAATGTTAATAGGGTCGCGTGGTGTCTGTATGAAGGCGCATAGAATTTTTCAAGTTTTAAATTGTTAATGAAGTTTCATACTGCCAGCAAGGAGCGGAAATCGGCTATTTTCACGCTGTTCAATTTTCCAAATATGAGGGTGTTAATTGGATTGTATGATAGAATTTTTCAGTTTCTGCATTGTTAATTAGGTTGCATACTGCCAACAAGAAGTCAATTAAACGACCAATGACTGACACAAAGGCTCTGCGTACAATTATAATTCGGAGTTGAAAGTAACCTTAGTGTTCCGATAATTTCGCCAACTAGTTCAGCTGTTGGCTGCTGATATGGCTATACCGAAGTGAGGGAGTGCAGCGTTGATTCTTCATTCATTTCGCTGTCAAAATGTTTTGATATGGACAGCGCACAGGCACTGACCTAAGAACCTAAACGTTTTCAATACCGAAAAACAAAACAAGTACTTTAAGTTTGATCAGTACATACATGCACCCCTTACATAAGAAGCTCCGTGCTTCCTGTTGAGTCTACAATCCGGCAATGATCAAGACAGCTCAACCACACACGGTTCACTGATAGAGACAACAAACGGAGGGAGCTGACGGAAGCTTATGCCCAAAAATAGGCTGAGTAGGAAATTGATGGCAGTCAATCTACCCCTACTCAAAGCTGTAAACATATAAAGTAAAAATAAAAGATACAATCAGTGGTGCAGCCAGGGGAGAGGGGTCTAGAGAAGCTGGACCATCCCTTCTCTTGCGACTTCGTTAAATAGGGGTTTTCTAATCTTAGCACCCACTCTAACACTCTTCCATTGGTTAGGACCAACTCCCCCCCCCCCACTATAAGCTAACTACGCCACAGGACACAATAATTCTGCGTACTTATTATTTGAGACCGAATTCCTCGGCACTAAAAAACTGACAATTCGACGCTGAAAGTAGTACTTTCGGCATTATTCGGCGAAAACGCAAAGATGTCCCTCAAATTCGAAGAAAAATGTTCCTTTTAGTTTAGGTATCCAGAGATTTAGCATTCTGGTAGACTATGGCGTGACTTTCTAAATTTTGCCAGTACATTCACTCAAACTCCTGAAACTAGCGCGACCGTTATACGAACATTTCTAGCTTTTTCTTCACATTTGATTTAAAATGGCATTTTCGGTTCTTTTCCGCGTTCTTGACTGTTTCCGAAATTACGCCATTTTCGGCAAAATACATTTTTTTTCCAGCCCTTCTCGCTCTACAACGTATACTCATTCATCACCAGCACTCTTCCCTATAGTCAAGCGAAGCGAAGTTATAAATGCCGAGAAATCCGGTCTCCCATTATAATTAAGAGTTAAGCGTAATTAGCGCGCAGGTCATTGCATCCGAACTATTGAAAACTTCTTCAAGACGAAATGATCGACTGCAATTTCGAAGTTGGAGCGGCGATTAATTGTGGTCCTTGGCGCTGATTCTCCATTCACCCAGTTGTCAAAATGTTCGATACTGACAGCATGCGTGCATTTCTCGGAGCACAATTTCATTACTGAAAAATAAACAACAGATATACTCGAGACTGCTACTCAGAAACGTAAGTATCGAGTAGATTTGCACTGAAATTCAGATATTCTTAGTAAGTACTAAAATAAGTATTACCTCGAGATTCTTTCCTTGTGTTACAGTCCTAAGCCATCAGATCTGCTGAGTAAGCTATGTCTTACACTGTCCCTCCAATCGCCCTACTGAGTGACCTACAGAGAAGTGTTTCCACCTTCGATACGTACATACGTATATCCAGTGCCAAAGAAGTAACTCTTTCCTGTTACGTTTATGATCCGGCAATGGTCGGGACAGCTCAACCGCACACGTACCGTGACCGATTCATAACAGCCCAACCGCACACGGTTCACTATTGGCCGATTCACTGAAGAGACCGTCCCAAACAAAGGGAGAGCATAAAGCTACCAGGGAGGTAAACTTTCCAGCACCTTTACCTAGAAAATAAATGATCTCCCTGCCCCCCCCTTTCGAATCTCGAATTCAGATGTTTAAAACGGAATCTGTATGTACATTGGCTCAAAGAGGAGCGGAATACTCTGATCCACTTTAAGCCAACATAAATTCATATTACGTTTCAAACTCTCGCTAGTATCTTCAAGAAGCATATATAAATACACCCCGCCCTGTAGAGGAAACTACCGCTACCTGTGAGTCTTATGATCCGGCAATGATCAAGACAACTCAACCGCACACGAACCGTGACCGATTCACTGAAGAGCCATAACAGCTCAACCGCCCAAGGTTCACTATTGGCCGATTCACTGAAGAGACTGCCTCGAATCAAGGGAGAGCATAGATCTACCAGGCAGTCTTATGGTCAGAGGATACAGTTATGACTGTCAGGAGGTGTAAGCCCGTTTTATCACCCTGAAAAACCACGAAGCTGAGGGTTTTATAAGACTGTAACACTAGAAAAGAAAATCAGGTACTCTTAATATCTAATACCTGAATGTAGCAAGAACAGATTCATTTTCGTTTTTGTTTCTTTTTCTTTTTCGAGTACGTATAAGTAAGGGACTGAGAAGGAGGTTGATTATGGGTAATCAGAGTTATCCTTATGCAACTTCCAACATTGACCTTTCGGGACTAAATAAGAATGAAATTAAACGAAGCTTCTTGATCCGCTCGATACTCATTTAACTCTTTAATGAGCACGCACCATACTGGGACCAGGGGTGTCTAGAACCAGATCCGCTGATCACTCCTGGGAACCTTGCCCCCGGGCACAAGGACTCGCGAGAACAAGGTCTAGCCCAGAAGGTTCACATCGTGAGCCTCACTGACCCTGACTTTTCCTATGCGTTTCTTTAGAGAGTTCATTGGTTGACAAGGAATCAAGACGCAAGACTGACATGCCTATTGCTCGAGACTATCTACAGAATGAGACTCCTTGATCTGCTGCTATTGAAGTTGCAATTCGAGTTTGAGAGAACTAAGATACCTTTACTACTCTAGACAGTACACTTACAGTAGGCTAGACTGGGGAAATACGATGGCGGTTAGCATTAACAGTTCGCAAGATGTAACAAGCTCGGCTGAAGCTAACTCTCCTGCTTAGAACCTAGGGGGCGGCAGGCGAGTGTAAGGGACACCTGCTTTGCCCTCGGATCTCGCCTGCAGCCGGGGTGAATGATTTTAAGGATTTCACAAACTCAGGAATAATTCTAAGGAATTAGGAATGTTTGGAGAACGAAGTTTTTAAAGATATCAGAAATTATTTCCCTGTTCTCCGAAGTGATAAAATACGTGCCTGGCATTTACCCCTTAGGAAACGGGAAAAAATCGCTGACTCGAATCGCATCCTGTCAGTCTGATTGTCAGGTTGTTGCGCTGTAGACACACCAACAAAACAGGTCCAAACTAACAGAAAGGACCTGGGTGGATCACAAAAGAAACACAGAAACTTTCGTACTTCTCTCCGAAAGGACAAGTCCGAGGAGACTGACCCATCCTTTAAGAAAAAAGGCCGATAATTTCCGAAAGGTGCCTTTCCCATTGTCTTCCCTGCTGTTACGTTACCCATAGTAGGGCCCCAGACTCCACGAGACAACAGCTAAGGCCATCACAGCCAAAAACTGCAGCCCGCTTCTCCTGGCGCTAATCCCCAGCCGCCATATCCAGTACGCTCCACTCTGTTAAGGATCAGCCCCAAACCCTAGTTAGAGGCAACGTAACAGAGAAGACGAGGAGGAAGGACCTTGAGTTACTCATACGTATACCTACGCGAACACACATGCCACTGACCCAGCACTGAAAGGGTATAGCCACCATAGACTCCCTCCACGACAGCGTTCTTGTGGCAGGAAAGTCTCAATCAGCGCCGACCAAATCAATGGAAAAGAACCTACATCAAGAATCTAAGAATCTGGTCTCCACTACATTCGCCACTGACTGCCCGTTCACTGCGAAGGGAGGCAGTACCCCACAGACATTACTGTTGCCTGTATTAGTTTTTCTCACTAACCCAACGCTAGAACATAGCTGCAGAACAATGGGTTAAAATAGGACTTGTGGGTATAAACATGCGGGAAATAGAGTAGGACGATAGGTACAAATATGTGGGGGTTGGGGCTTTAGCACCTCAAATCTCCCAAAAGACACCCCAGATTCGCCAAGAATAATAACAACATCAACAGAAGCAGGTAAGTTTTTGTTTTGCTTTTCTTAAAAATTTTGGCCCCCATATACGTGTTATTTGCACCTATGGCCAGGGCAAATAGTCTTATCGCTTCAATGAACCGTATAGTTCGCGGCCCTCTTGTCCAAAAACAATACGGAATCATGGATGCGACAGCACTACGCAGGCCAGGAGAAGGCACGGCAACTGCTCCGGGCCCACGCTAACCCATGTCAACTCGAACTAGAATAAATATTAGAATAATATTAGGTGTAACTAGCACAATCCTAGGAGAAAAAAATGGAACATTTAAATTAGCTGACCTAAATTAAAATTCTGTTTTAAAATATAAATCTAATCAAGAAGGCAGAGTAAATTGCATAGCGGATTGGTGAATCACAACTGGTTGTACGCTGGAGCCAGCCTGCACAGCAAGCATACTGGTCAACTAATATCACGTTTAATCCAGAACAAGCAAAAACAAAATTATTTACTTTTGCTGGTTGCGAATGAAACGGGATCGGTTGATGGTTTGTTTGTTGTGCTGGCGGCCTCCAGCCTACAACAGACCCAATGGTCTGAATCTACTGCGAAACTCAACATGTTTGAAATCTGAGCCTAAAATACTAATGCATTGGAGCTGCAGGCATTAATCACCCGTTATTCTTAGGTCACTTGCTATTAAGAGCACTGCCAAGCCTAAGATCTGCAACCACCCAGATCAACTCCTGTTACAGCGACTTGCTACAGAAAGAAACATCTCATTGTGAAACGTGTGTCCGCTCAGTTATGAAATTTTTTTCCTGTACTACACTAAACAGATTTTTATTAAAATTTTTTCAAGTCCATTGCTGACTACTGGCCCCTGTAATCAGCAGACACTGAGAGACTATAGTGTACAGTTTAAACCAAAAGTGAAGAAGTTGAATAACCACACTCAATTACAGTCAGTAGCGTAGCCACGATTTTTGCAAGACCGCGAGCTTAGAAACTTCAGCCTGCACATCAATAACGCTTTCAAAACAATCGCAAATTGTTGACAGTTAAAAATATCTCAAATATTTCGGCAATAAGAAAAATCTCTACAGACCAAAACCATCTTCGGCACTTGGACGAGCTTGCATGTTCATTTTCGGCTTGAGCGGCTGTCTCGTGTTTCCTTGACACTGACTCCAGTTGAATGACCATTTCCAAACTGAGAATGCGTAAGCAGGCACCTTCATCTTCAGTTGTTTCGCACATGTTCGGTGTGCGAACATCTGAGAATTAAAAATCCGTAATTATTCTTCAAATTAGAAAACATTTTTCTATTCCAATTCCCAAGTTGAAATTCAATACACGCTCATTGATCAAAAGTAACTACGTACCTTTAAAGAAGCCGCAAACTGAAATTACATGATCATTCTTCTTCGTGTGCTAAAGACAAGACTATCAAACCAGGACCCACGAGAAATCTTCAAGCTACCACATTGAAAGTTGGAAATTCTGAATGCTGCTCTGTCACTACACTTCATTCAAATATACAAGAACGCCAGGAGCTAGAATGGAAAAAGAAATATAAAAGTATTGTTTTGCACGAACGGCCATTATATCATATTCCCGGTGTGTTTCAATACGCATACTTTTCGATCATATTGTTTTAATTTTTAACTTCGGTCACAAACTGAAGAAACTGATGGTCAACATGACTACTAAAATTCATCAGACCAACCGACATTGGGAACGCTTATGGGTACGAATTTCAATAGCTTAAACTCTCTCCGGATGTTTAGTGAGGCTCTTGGCTAAAAACGTTCTTGGCCAGAAAAAAAATTCAGAATCAAATTTCACGATAAATCACGAAGTTTAGCCCAACAATACCGTTTTTAAGACACATCACTGGCGCGTAGTTGCCAGACAAAATGCAACTACAAAGTTTCATAAATGATTGTACGAGCAAATTACAAAATAAAGAAGCCAAGGAATAGCTAGATTTTGATCAGACGTCGAGATTTTTCCAGGTGAAAGACAAGAATCACGCAACTTGTATTTCATTTTTATGACATAGGAAGGGAAGAAACACTTTCTGTTCATTATAGGGCTTCATTTAATTAAACACTTCGATTCATAACACCACAAAGTATGTAGGTAATTGATTTCTTACCGATTATTCACGTTCACTTCGATTAAATCAAGCTGGATCCTCTGTGTACCTTCACCAACGCAATATCCGGCATCTTCCATTTTCGCAATTGTTGCAATTATAATACAAGCTGGAACACATATTGAAAATCGAAAACATCATCAACCATGTCCTGTCTGTGAGTAAGAATACCGCTAGAGACAGTTTGATGACAATTGCAACCGAAAATTAAATCCACCATTTACAAGAAAGAAGTAAAACGTATCCAGAATCCTAACTGCGCAGTGTTGAAACATGAAAATGAGTAATGGCGACGAACGAGCCATCGAACAAACAACAAAGGCCCAAGCCACGGAAAGACGCGTCAAGGTAACAACAGCGAATAAAAACAGCCAACTGAGTCACATGATTAATCACCTTAGATAAGACGGTAGGACAACCGGACAAGTTCACATGAGTTCACAGATCACAGCTCTCATTCCCACTGAAATCGCCGCTGTTAAGCAAAACAGAACCAAACGACATGAAAGAGAGTAAAAAGTAGAATTTTTCAAAACTGGACCCCTCCCCCCCCATACAAAAATGTGTACCCAAGATTACTAGAACTATAACAGGTTGGTCCACTCGGGTATGCAATCCGCAACAATTCTTCCCGTCTCACCTGTGTCGAAATTCACTTCATAAGAAAGTAATGGGAAAATTGAATTTTTGCCGTAGAGAGTTTTTTTTTTTTTTTTTTTTTTTTTTAACGACAGCCAATTGAATGCTGTACATGGTAAAAATAATAGAAAAATATGTTGAGGGCATCAATTATGAGAAAATATTCAGAAACACTGTATTCCTGTAAGCGGCCTGTATGAGTTTCATCGCAGTGACGTAATTGACGTATTTGCGCCTTGCTCAGTGGACCACCCTGTTCTAGTTCTAGTAATCTTGTGTACCCATGTTGAAAAGAGCTTATCAGTAAACACTATATCATACAGTTTCTATAGTATGGCTCTTGAACTTCATTTGCTTGTTCTAAAAAAACAGATTTTATTACTTCTTATTCAACGTTTGTGTCAAATCTCAAATCTGTCAAATTATGGCTGTATCTATATCAAATGAACGCTGTCCAACAAAAGGGAACCAACAAACATTTGTAAACAAAATAAGTTATTAATATTGTTGGAATGTTGGAAAGAGCGTAAAAAGTAGAATTTTTCAAAATTGGGCCCCCGATCCAAAAATGTGTACTCAGGTTGAAAAAAGCTTATCAGTAAACGCAGTGCCATATATAGTTTCTACATGATCTCAAAAAGCGGATTTTGCTAGTTGGTTTCCTTTTGCTGAACTGCGTCCAAATGCGTCAAAGCTACCCACAGACAGTGTCCACTGAATTTCCCCTGAACAAAGTGTATCATTGGAATGGAGGCAGCTACAGCAAAACGGTTTGGAGCACTGGTAAGAGGGCACCATTTCGCTCTCAAAATTGAAAATTCCCAACCGTTCTCCTCTAGCTTTCAACAATCCAGAGATTTTCGCGTTCTACCAGTTCAGTCCAGGAAATTGGAAATTTTGAATATGTCAATTGGTGTCGATCGGTTGGCATATTCGACATGTTGAAGGCACTCGGTACTCCATATATTTTGAGATGTTAATAGAGTTGCATATGTGTGTATTTTGATGCCAGCCGTTACTCTATATATTTGGAGATGTTAATAAAGTTGCATACGTGTGTATATTAAAGGCAACTGTTTATCGCTATATTTTAAACAGATATTTTCAGACTGTTAGTTGGGTTGCATCTTGTCAGTCTGCAGGCGCGTGAAATAGATGTGAGCGATGAAATGCAGACTCATTAAAAACTTGTATTTATTACAGCTAAAACAAATATTCGCGTCATAATATGGTAAATATAGAAACATGTATGAAAAAATAAAATAGATTATTTACAACAAACAGGTATACGCTTATAAAAAAGTAAATACAGCCGAAGCCCAAGTTCTTTCTCCAAAATTACCGCTGCGTCATTCCGGCCCATTAACGCGGAATATAATCAGCAATTTGGTGATGTGTTACTCAATTTTATCGCGAAATAGTTGATGTACTTCTGTTTTTTCGTGTGTGAATGGATACTGCAGCAAAATAATAGAATTATACAATGCAAGGAAAATGTACACGGCGAGAAAATGAAATCTGAATGTTAGTTTAATTCTAAACAAGTGAAATCTTCTCACAGATAAAGTGTTAAGTAAAGGGTTAACCGCACAGTAAAAGGGTTGGCCCCAAGGTTACACGTGGGAAAGACTCGAGTCCGAAGGTCAAATGAAGGATAAAATGAAATCTAGAGCAAAATAGGTTACCGGTAGTAAAAGGGTCGAGTTTCAAGGCCACCGGGACAGAAATTAGACCACCAAAGTGAAAAGATCGAGTCCGAGGGTCAAATGAAGGAGATAAAATGAAATCAGTGGTAAAAATGGTTAGCAGGTAGTAAAAGGGTTGAGTTTCAAGCTACAAAGGACGGAATTTAAACGAACAGCGCGAAACACTCGAGTCCAAAGGTCAAATGAAGGAGGATTTACAGTGAAATGGTCAGCAGGTAGTAAAAGGGTTCAGTTTCAAGGCCACACAGAGGGAATTTAAACGACCAAAGCGAAAGATTCGAGTCCAAAGGTCAAATGCAGGAGATAAAATGAAATCTATAGTGAAGTAGTTAACCAGGTAGTAAAAGCTATAAGGGTTGAGTTTCAAGGCCACTGGGACAAAAATTATACCACCAAAGCGAAATAATAGAGTCCGAAGGTCAAACGAGCCGAGATAAAATGAAATCGAGTGTAAAATGGTTAACAAATAGTAAAAGGGTTGAGTCCAAAGGTTAAAAAGGACAGAATGTAAACATACAGAGCGAAAGATTCGAGTCCGGAGGTCAAATGAAGGAGAATTTAGAGTGAAATGGTCAACAGGTAGTAAAAGGGTTGAGTTTCAAGGCCACAAGGTCGGAATTTAAACGAACAGAGCGATAGATTCTAGTCCAAAGGTCAAAAATGAAGATAAAATGAAATCTATAGTGAAATGGTTAACCAGGTAGTGAAAGGGTTCAGTTTCAAGGTTACAAGGACGAAAATTAGACCACCAAAGCGAAAAACCAGAGTCCGAAGGTCAAACAAGTCGAGATAAAATGAAACTGAGTGTAAAATGGTGAACGGGTAGTAAAAGGGTTGAGTTCAAAGGTTGAGAAGGACAGAATTTAAACGTACTGAGCGAAAGATTCGGGTCCGAAGGTCAAATGAAGGAGATAGTATGAAATCTCGAGGGAAAGGGTTAATCGGGTAGTGAAAGGGTTAAGTTTCAAGGCCACCAGGACAGAAATTAAACCACCAAAGCGGAAAAATGGAGTCCGAAGATTAAATGAATGAATACAAAATGGAAGTGAGAGTGAAATGGTTAGCCGCATAGTGAAAGGGTGGAGTCTCAAGGTCACACGGGCGAAAAGATGGCGTCCAAAGGTCAAATGAATATACCCACATTATCTGACTCTTGCTCTCCCGCTCACTGGCTGTTTCGCTACCGCCAAGGTGAAAAGATGGAGTCCGGAGGTCAAATGAACCGACGCACATTATCTCACTGGCTCTTGCTCTCCCGTTCACTAGCTCTTCCACTTTCTCACTCACTGGCTCATTCGCTCTATCACTCTCTGGCTCTCTTGTTTATGCGCAGACGAAGACGATGCAGTTACATCGTCTAGGCATTACCAATGACTTTACATAAAATTAAAATCATCACATCCTTCACGTTTATAGATCATTGGCTACACTCGTACCCCCAAATATGAAAAATTTCAACATTTTTCATCGGAGTCTTGTCGTGTTGTACGGCCAAATTATTTCGAGATCAAGAATCTCCAGTCAAGGCCTATCGGCGCTAGCCCCGGGATCTGCGCAACGTCCCTCTGATCGGTGTCAGTTTAGCCACTTGGAACCTCGTCATACTCTACCGCAATCTTCCGAGCGTATTATTGTCACGATACACTGCCAGAATGGTTTATGTAGCTGGCATATCTCAGTTTCATTCTAACCATATTGGTTACAAGACTACGCCTTCAATATTGGAAACCGCAATTCTAATATCACGTGTGTAAAAGGTTGCATTTCCAGAACTACAAGGCGCACATATTTACAACCGCCAAGTTGAGCAGCTAAAACAAAACAAAATGCCGCACGAATATGACAGGCTTATCTATTAGTTTTAGCCCGAACCTCCAAGTATAAATGTCTCAGATTCGAAATTTCGGATGATTTAATGTCAGAATCGAGTTCGGCACAATTCAAAACCTTATGAATCAATATCCATAATACGTTTCATGTGGATTTTACCCCTTCCCTCTTAAGTGGAATCACAATATTGGATTTAGGGTCAAGTAGATATTAAAGATGAATTCAGCGACATTGGTAATGGTACCGTGTTACCAAGTAGGTCCACTGAACTAGCTAATTTTCAATTTTTACCAAAAGAATAATGTCTTACTTATTTCCGATGTTAGGTACGTTGAGTTCGTCAAAAAGGTGAATGATTACTCAACTCACGAGACAAATAACTCAATGAATAATATTTCATCTTTAAAAAATAAACATAGAAAAATTTGAATACACGAAATACAAGCAAAATAATAATGACACATCATTGAAACAGAAGATGGAAACACAGTAATTCTATCAGTGAACTTCAAGCCAAGACTTAATCTAATGAGACGATAAAACACTGCCGGGATGACTAGTACAAACTCTCAACTAAACATTTACGAGTTCTCAGCTGAATTCCTCTTCCTTCTCATCTTTGAATTGAGTTACCGAATTGTAATGCTCGCCTAAGCCGTACATGTGACGGTGGTAAGTCAGAGTTATAGGACGTGTACCATTATCCTTATATTCTTCTCCGGCTAGAACGACAGGACCTTTGGCTTGAATAACCTCCAGCTGTCGTTTCAGTACGTGTGAAAGAGCCCTCAACTAGAAATACGAAACAAAGCTGAATCTGAGAATACCTTGAATTACTATATTCAACTAGACTAGACATATCATTCTTACCTCAACTTCACCACCCCAAGCAGTAGTATCCGCTACCTGATCGCAGTATTCGGCATACTGGGTCTCAGTCAGCATGTTACCGGTATCCGGATGACTCAAATACGGAAGAAATTCCAATTGATTCTTTCGCAAGAAGTCCGCCGTTTGCGATCGTAATTCGCACAGTGTAGGACACGCGCCGTCCAATTCTTTGAGACGATGAATTATTGCATTATAAAGGCTGTTGAAAATCAACCCGTTAGTTTATGCAGTCACTCAAGAGCAATATCGAAGCAAAACGACACGTAAGTTCGTACCAGTTACCGTCAGACGGAATTTCACTAATCATCAAACCCTTTTCTTTTAGAATACGTTTAATCTCTTCGGTTTCGATATGACGAGCGCCGTGCAAATTCGTCATGTCTTGCTCTAGTATACGCAGTTCTCGTTCTTTCAATTGGGTAACTTTTTTATTGCGACGTTTCTGAGCCTTGCTCACTCGCTGTTGGTTGGTATGGCCATTTAATGCGAGATTTTCCAAGTCTTGCAAAACATCGGTATCTTCAGTGGGCGTTTCTGCAGTATCCTAGAACAAACGCGAGTTCATAACACCGGGTAACACTCTTTGCAAATGTAGCTGTATCCTTAGGAGGATTCGCAGTACGATACGAGTCGCTTAACAATACAATCGTCCAAGATAGGTTCTCAGAAAAGTATCCCTGTCGCAGTCGATTCAGTCGATATCGATCTATGAGACGAACTACTTAGTTTCAACTGTGCACATAAACCGTAGTTCAGCAGTACGCAGAATAAAACTATTAGAATACTACATCAGCGACATATTTACTTTAGCTTTCAGTTCTTCAATCTCATTATCGTGCCTCCGATTGATTTCGAGTTCTAAGCGAGCAATTTCTTCGGTCACTTCTTTCTTCTTCTTTTTGTCTCCTTTGGACGCGGACTTCTTCAGAGCCTGTATTTTTCCTGGTATAACAGCGCGTACCGCATTAGATTTTCAAAAAATCTAGCTCGCAATAAAAGTTCTAAAATGAAAAAACTTACCCTGCAACTCTTTCTTCTCTTTTCGATGTTTCTGTAGCATTTCTTCAAGCTCATCAACCTCATCTTCGGATCGATTTTCCATTTCCATAGCTATGGAACGTATTAACTAATAAGCACTACTTACTTGGTGATCGAGAACAACTGATAAAATTAAAAAATTTTTTGCGAGAACTGCGATTTACGGTTTATGATTTACCTATTCCCGAAAAAGTTGGGGTCCTCACATTGTGCTCCAACCCAGAACAGCAGAACACCAATCCGCAGGAAACAAAAAATTTATTATCAAAACGAAATTTAGAAACAATCGTTCGGAAACAATGAACATGTTTGACGGTATTTGGAAACTGAAAGGAAACAACACTGACGCATGATCAAGAGTCAAGGTCAAGTCAACAGGAACAGAGAACAATACGGAATGGCAAATAAAAATGGACCTTAACATTCTTTACGATAAGTCCTTTCGGATTCTTCAATATTGGGAGTAGTGAAGAAATTGCGGCTAAACCTTTGCGCTAATACATGGAGAAGTAAAGCTTCCAGCATTCTGAAATTCAAATTTATGTTATCACTTCAGATGTCAAGCAGGATGAACAACGCAATGATAACTTATTACTGATTCATTCATTAGTAAAATTAACCACTAGCGTGAAACATTGAATGTATAGTGTCTAGTTGGCTGGAATAATATTCCATAATTTTTTTTTAATCATTAGCGGCTAGAGAATCACTGTAATTAACCATAAAAATGAACGATAAAATAATGCCAGCACTATGCTTCTCCGTATTCCTGGTTTCTACTATTATCGAATTGGTGAGTGATTCTCCCTATTTAGAAAAAGAGATTCCGGAAACCAAAATGAGCTTGCCGCACAGTAATGCACCCACTATTCTAATTCAGTATTGGTGAGTAGCTCATCTCCAGTTATTTTCCATGTATTCTCTCCTTTGTGAAAGTATTTAAATAAGTGTTTAAGTGTTTTCCTCAGTCATTCCTGCGGCTACCAGAAAGCATTTATGGAATACGCCAATATATTGCAACAGAAATACCCTGACTTCAAGATTAACGGAGAATATTATGAAGGGAGCGGCCTTTACACACTTCTCGCAAAATTCCTGGTGAGTTACATACTTAGTTCAGAGTTCTACATGTCTAACAATTGAGATTTTAGTTTATGTACAAAGTTTTATATTGGTTTCCGTAACCTAGTACATGCCTACTGAGATAAATGACTGTTCTCATTCATTTCTTTCCAGAATATCAGTCGAATGATATTGATAATCTGTATAATCATGGAGAAAAACATATTCGCTTTATTCGGCATCAGAGAGCCGAACTGGTGGAGATGGTGCTCGCAAAACAAAATTTATGCTTGTTTATCCATTTTCTTCTTTTTCAACATGGTAGAAAATATGCTAGTCTCGTCCGGTGCGTTTGAAATTTCTATGAATGGTAAGTTGATGCAAGTGTTACGTAACTGATTATTGAACGTTCTAATGAATGTTCCAGGTTTTCTTTTATCAACAATGTTATTTTTGTACTTTAACTTATTTCATCCGGTGACGTCATAATACATTCTGGTTTCGATTACGTTCTAGAAAATGAGCATAATTTACGACTTATACGCGTCTGCTCGAATTGCTATGTCTACATTTTATCGTAAAATGAAAATCGCACCTTCGGAGCGATAAGATGCGACCGCCATTTTAGTGTAGTAACGTTGACAACTTATTGAAATCTAATTAAATTTCCCGTTGTAGGTGTACCATTGTGGTCGAAAATTGAAAGCGGCAGAATTCCACAACCTCAAGAACTATTTCGAATTATCGACAGTCAACTGAACTTCGAACCCACGATTGATTTTAATCCGTCGTACCCGAAATAAAACTACAAATAAGGCGAACATTGGTGTAAATGTTTGTGGCATTGGCGATGTGTCTATGCTATAGATTCATACTGTATATTTACTGGTTTGTGATATGACTTGGGGTGTAAATAATTCCTCATCAAGTGTTCATTAGGGTTTCATGAAAATCTAGAAATAATTATGGATGTTTGTTTGGAACGTTGTACGGAAATCAGCCTTAAATGTGCTTGTTGATCATATGTCTATATGCATTTTCCACTGTGGTGTAGATGTTAAAAATGTAAAAAATTGATATGGTTATTTCGAATAAATAGCTTGATCATACGCGAACTGAACTCGTAGCTTAACATTGAACGTCATAGGTTATTTAGCTAGTAAGCTAGTATTATTTCGATATTGGTACAGATTACATTTTTATTGTATTTATGCCCCTAATTTTTCCTATTCTGTACGAATTTTCTGTATGTTAATGCGTTTATTAAATTTTGCGATATTTTTCGTCTGGATTTCATTTCCTGTTATGTTTTTAATCGAATGTTTTTTTAGGTTAAGGACTGATAAAATATTAGATGAGTAAGAACCTGAGAAATGGGTTCATTGATCTACGCTGAAAGACTTCGGCATTGGGATATAAATTAGAGTTGCAAATGTTGACACGATTGTGTCTTATCAGTGGTCTGAATGGGTGATAATGAAGATTTTTCTATTCAAAAGTATACATGATCACCCTTTCATTTTCTCCCGCTACCACCCGCACAGGTGATTTTGCAGCGCACTCTAGTGCAGGTTTATACCCCAATTTCGGGCAAACTGACCTGAACAGAAAATCTGCAGAGAATCATATAATCGGGTTCTCACTTCAATTTCGTAAATTTTGCATTTTTTTGCTGTTAATTGAAAAACAACGCCCGATTCTCAAAAGACGAAATATTGCGAGTGGCGTTAAAGGAAAAATTGCCGGAAAGATGGCAAAAGGGAAGACACATTGGTGGAGAGTCTATATCGATGTAATCTAGTGTGAGGGGTAAATAGTCAAGTAAAAATAATTAAAATAGCATGTTGATAGCAACCTGTATAAGGAGATAATAAACGAAGGTCAAATAACTGTTGCCTGTAACTGAAAAATCTTGACTAATAACCACAACCAATCAATAACTTTAACTGTATTATTTATTCTGGTGACCTTACTTAATATTTATATGATTTTTCCACACCTGCGTTGTAATTTAAAGCTGGCTGTATCTAAAAGTTCAGAAAAAGTGGATGTACTCTTAATTTCATTCAGGATAGGTACATCTCTTGTCAGTGATATGGAAAAAGGGTCAAATATCATCATGATTCATTATTGTTAATGATTTATGTTGTCAAATTTCCTCGATTACAGTTATTCAAGGGTTAGATAGTTTCAGGCACAAATCCACGAGGGGGTAACCCCTAGAAAAGGAAAAAATCGGTAGGCGAGGAAAAATCTGAGCGTGGGGGGGAATCTGTGGGGAGGGGGCAGCGAAAAATTTCCGCGCGCGCTTCTCCTTCTGTCAGTTTCTTTCACAAAATGGTCGTCTGGATCGGCGCCTGATAACTTTTCTAGTCTAATTCTGTCATACTAATTAGGAATGATTAAAAGAAATAATGGAATGGGTGAAGTGGAACGTGATTCGATTATTTTGAAGAATAAAATAAAAGCGGAACCGAATGCCTGGAAACGCTTCCATGTTTGACGAAAATCTTGTCATTGTTTCATGGAATATTTTTTGTAAAAAATATGGTAAACAAAGAGGGAATGTATCAAATTTTGAATATGAATAATTCGGAACAGAATCGAAGGTCGAGTTTTGAAAAGAACGTAAAACAGAACGAGAACCAGGGGTGATAAGCTTATCGGAAAGGCTGAAACTTAGACCAAGAACGAATGATTTTGAATGACAAGATTAAGGGATAAAGCTATCAGTTGACACAGTGATGGGCTATAGCGCCGCCCCCCTATAATTACGTTTTTGACTGTATCACGGCAACGGAGGGTCAGCGCCAGATTTGGTCAACGAATGTGAACTCGGCGAGACAAATTGAGTAGGAATACGTGATTATCTCAGTTTTTTTGGATTTCGAAAATATTGGAAATTTCTCCATACTATACCTATACATCAGGCATTTTTCTTACTGAAAAAACTTTCGGAAAGGTTCCGCGCCCGGACCTGGTGGAATATATTCAGCATGTCGAGAAGAATTCAAATCCATTGCGAAAAATAATCCACACAGAATATTTGACCCAGTATAGCCCCCCGCCCCCAGTATAACCACATTTTTGAGTGCACCTCATCAACGGAGGATCAACGCCAGATTTGGTCGACGAATTTGAACTCAACGAGATAAACTAAGTAGGAATACGGGGAGAAGGAAAAAAGGGGTAGAGAGGAAAGGGAAAAGGGAAAAGGGGGAAAAGGGAGAAAACAGTCTTTAATTCACAATTTTTGGTTTTTTCGAATTCTGAAAATTTCTCCATACTATACATTGTCTTTTTTGGGGCGAAAACATTTTCGGAGAGCTTCGGCGTCGGTGCTGGTGCAACGCCAGATTTGGTCAACGAATTTGAACTCAGCGAGATAAATTGAGTAGGAATATGTGATCATCTCAGTTTTTTTGGATTTGGGAAAATTTGAAAATTTCTCATCACTACACATCAGGCAATTTTTTTGGCAAATAAAAATTCCGAAAGCTTCCGCGCCCGGACCTGTTGGAATATATTCAGCATGTTGAGACGAATTCAAATCCGGTGTCAAAACTGATCCACACTGAATATTTAACCCAGCATAGCCCCCGCCCCCATTATCGTCAAATTTTTGACTGTATCTCCGCAACTGAGGGTCAGCGCCAGATTTGGTCAACGAATCCGAACTCAGCGACAAAAACTAAGTAGAAACATGTGGCTATCTCGATTTTTTTGGATTTAAAATTTCGAAAATTTCTCCATACTATATACCTACATCAGGCATTTTTTACGCTGAAAAAACTTTCGGAAACGTTCCGCGTCACAACCTGGTGGAATATATTCAGCATGTTGAGACGAATTCAAAACTGGCGTCAAAATTATTCCACACTGAATATTAGACCCACTATAGACCCCGCCCCCAGTATGGTCACATTTTTGACTGTATGTCATCAACGGAAGGTCAACGCCAGATTTGGACAACGAATTTGAACTCAGCGGGAAAAATTGAATAGGATTACACGATTATCTCAATTTTTTTGAATTTCGAAAATTTTGAAAATTTCTCCATACTGTACATCAGGCAATTTTTTTCGCTGAAAAAACATCCGGAAAGGTTCCGCGCCCGGACCTGTTGGATTATATTCAACATGTTGAGACGAATTCAAATCCGATGTCAAAATTGATCCACACTGAATATTTAAAAAATTTCTGACTGTATCTCCGCCACTGAGGGTCAGCGCCAGATTTGGTTAACGAATCTGAACTCAGCGACAAAAACTAAGTAGGGGACATGTGTTTATCTCGATTTCTATGGATTTCGAAAATTTTGAAAATTTTTCCATACTAGAGACGAATTCAAATCCGGCGTCAAAATTAATCTATACTGAATGTTTGACGCAGTATAGCCTCCGCCCCCAGTATAACCACATTTTGGACTGTATCTCATAATCGGAGGGTCAGCGCCAGATTTGGTCAACGAATTTGAACTCAGCGAGAAAAATTGAGTAGAAATACGTGATCATCTCAGTATTTTTGGATTTCGAAAATTTTGAAAATTTCTCCTATAAGTAAATCAGGCATTTTTTCGGCGAAAAAATTTTCAGAAAACTTCCGCGTCCGGACCTTGTGGAATATGTTCAGCATGTCGAGGCGAATTCAAATCCAGCGCCAAAATTGATCCATACTCAATATTTTACCCAATATAGCCCCCGCCCGCTATAGCTAACGACTACTGCTTAAGAGCTAAAGTTTACATAGCTGATGGCTAATTCCTTTGAAGAACACATTTCATATAATTTTTCCATCAAAACAGATCAGGCTCAGAAGTTCAGATTTTCAGAAATCAGAATGACGAAATGCTAACCGCGGCAGAATCTGAACCGGATTACCTTTTCATTGGCGCTTCGGTAAAAACTGACGGATTCGCTAATGTTTTTTTCCTCTTCAATAGCGAAGCTCACACCTAACGATCTTGACCAGAACTCCTCGGCTAATGACTATAAGCCTATCACCTCTGATGAGAACGTATCGTGCTTGGTTCGAACACCACTGCTATAAGTGGGATGCGTGCCTATTCATATTCATTCTGTCAGGTCTTATAAAACGGACGCAGGGACGTGCTAAAGCGTCTCTCCAGGGAGGGGGGGGGGTAGAAATTGTGAACGTCCCAACTTACTCAACTTCGAATTCCCAAGTATCAAAGCAAAAAAAAAAAAAAAAGCAAAAAAAAACTTTCAACTTGCTGGATTTTTTCAACTCGCCTGACTGAAATGGTAAATTTTCCCAACTGCTGAGTGAAAAATTCCTACAGAGGGGGGGGGGTTGCCCACCTGTCTCCCCCTATCGGAACGTTATCCCTGAAAGGACCTAATGGAATCAGAGGTTTAAATCCTTTTAACAAGACATTCTCCACGGCATCGGGTCGCTCGTCTAATTAATATAGCTGAAAATATCATGATAGTTGCCTTTCGTTCTTTTAATATTGTACTATGGTAGTTCATTCTGAATTTTCTTAGTTCAGAATTTTTCTTCGTATACATATTTAGTATAATAATATGATGATAGAGAAAAAGATGTATATGTATATCTGTACCAAGTAAACCAGTACACAACTGACGAACGAAAGTACTACGCATCATTTATCCAAAACCGCTTGAATAAGAAAAGCTGTACTTATTTACTGCTAAAACTTTTGAAAACTAGTTTGCAGAATCTGATACATTAAAACAATCTAGAAACTGATGCTAAAAATGAACGAATAGGTACTCGTCGTTGTTCATTCTAGGTACCCCGTACTGTGTGCCCTTATAGCGATAATATAATTTTTAATTTATTGTCCAATTTTGTCGAAGCTGTGACAACTGTACTCGTACGTACATCGGTTTTTATTACCGTGTTGCATTCGTTCGCAGAAGCCATCAGTTACGCTAATATTATTAACTAATTGTGATAACGGTTATACTATAACTGTTTATTTAACGGATAGTGCTAAACTACACTGGCTACAGGCTCTGGAGGGCGCGACCCTTCTTTGCAATGTCCCAAGACAAGCGAGTCCGTTTGACTTACTCTGACTCCAGCTTCAAGAATCCACTGACCAGCTTTGAAGCCAACTATATAAGGGTGCAATGGACATCCCGCAGGCTTATCCCTTCACTAGTGTCCACTTTCGGCCACAACAAGATAACCCTTTGTCCCCAACTTCCGTTGGCTACAGAGCAGTACTTGCTATCTAACAATGCAGACTACTCAAGTCATACTGAAGAGAAACCTTATCTAGCGAATATCTCATCCTACTCGCTCGCTTTGCTCTGTTCGTTTTAACGTTAGGCTGCCCTTCGCCCGTAAGTACACACATATAATCATGTAAATGTTGTATGAAACCTAAGGTATTCTAAAGACAAGACATGCTCAGTGAAACTTACCAGATTCTCAAAGTGGCATTCACTTTTCCAGAAATACGCGAATACGCATTGAAATGCTTATCTCGAACAGAAACGTTACAGAAAGTTGATCGGTCACTTCTTCTTCTTCCTCTTAGCTAATGCAGTGGTCGTATTCCGTTCAATTCCTTGGCCATTGTTCTGCGGTCACGCTCATGTCTTCAGTATCCAGTACAGGGGTGATATGACGCAGTTTTCTATATGATCTTCCCCTGTTATCAGGCAAGTGCATTGCATTGGCGAACACGCGGCCTTAAGCATGAAACACTAGATGAAATTCGAAAAGACAAACCTTTCTTACAATTATTATGGTTTGGTTATATTGTTATAGAACTATAGAAGGTCCAAAATGTTATATCTATTAGTTATAGTTACCATGCATGTAAAATGTATAGGTAATGATATTGGTTATGGTTACAGTTTCACAGCTCTAAGATTACTGAAGGATTCATGTGAAAAACAACCATAGTCAGTTCTGAAGTTCCGACCTTGTAGACAGATAGCACTGTATCCACAGCCATTATGCTCCAAGGCTCCAACACAATAGCAGTGTTGTTAGACATAACAAAACAAAATGACAAATGAACTTTCAAAATTTTGTCTGCGACAAAACCTTAAATCCGTTTCTATCAGAACTATTTAGTTTCATAATAGAGGTTTCCTGGTGTACACAAACGTGTTGGGCTTGTAGTGACCAAATCACAAAACATAAACATTCAGCGATAAAACCAAGAACATACAGTGTGACACCAAACGACACCAAACTCAACCCTACTCCAAGGGGCAGGTTCGGCAACAATGGTTTGGTGTAACACGCGGTGTTGAAAAGTGTCAATTTTTGTGTAAGCAAACACAACAATAATGCTTAACCTTGACATCATCATTGACTATACTAAATGACATGATATCTTCTGATAAAAAGGAAGACAATATTATGATGAAATAGTTTTGTCAAGAGGTATAACAAAACTGTGAAAAAACAAAATTACTGCAAAGATGACAAAACTTATGACATATGACAAAACAAGATGAAATGCTCTTCCAACCAAAAATGGTTTTGTCTAGCAACACCGCATAACAGTGTATTCGGACGCTATTCAGCTTAAAGGAACCAACCAACATTTGTAAACAAAATGAGCTTTAGTATCGTTGGAAAAAGAGCATAAAAAGTAGAATTTTTCAAAATTGAGCCCTCAATTCAAAAATGTGTACTCACGTTGAAAAAAGCTTATCAGTAAACGCTATGTCATACAGCACCCACTCCACATCCCCAAAATACAACTCATCAACACTTAGACACAAGAACTCTCAACTGCTCAGTCGACCGATTGACTTCACAATTCTAAAATTCTCGATTAATTTAATGAAAAGATTCGGATGATCACAAATACAAACAACACAGTTTTCATCTTACAGAACAAATAATTCATCATCACTATACCTACACAAAATATTGACAACTGGTACATAAGTCTACTTAATTTAAATGAACCACATTGCGATTTAGTTCTGTACAAAAAATAATTTCAATTATCACTATAAATAACATATGGTAGTAATTAGTAATACAAAATGTATGTACAAAAATGACTAGTCAGGAGAAATTAACGTGTTTTTAGTATCCACGGTTGGTATAGTATGGATTCGAATATGGACTAGGTCTTTGCACCAATCTAGGTTCCTTCTTGCGAACACATACAGCACAGCGACTGACTCGTGATTTTCCATTGTCACCTTTAAGAGTTGCTTCTATAGGTTTTTCGAACATATCTCTGTCTCTGATCGCGGCCAACCAATACGAAACAGCAGTTGTGTAGTAATTGCAGGTACCGAGGCCGTGGCATTCGATGAACGGCGTGGCTCTGAACTCCTTCAAGCAAGATCCGGGACTAACGAGAGACTGACCACCGCCTTGAGCTCCGGCATCAGTGTGCTAGGGGGAAAAAGGAAGTGTAACTGCAAAAATTTCATCCGGCAAAAAATGGCTTACCTGATCTAGACAAAAGCTTACCATTAGGAAACTGTAGCCTAGCCACAATTCATCCCATCCTTGAGGACACACTGGTACCTCAGTAGACTGACTGTGGATGGCAATTGCTCTTGTATCGGCTTCACAAACGGTGCATCTAAAATTCGAAACAGAATTCGGTAAGTTTTAATTGAGAAATGATGGTACGGTTTGCAACCCCGTGGTCACTCATTAATTATTCATGAAGATTACCTCGAGATGTATTTTTCGACATCCGAAGCTTGAATGTTGTTCATCATCATACTCATAGGCTCCGGTGTACTCAACCAGTAACTGTATTCATTCTCGGCAGCATAGGTGCACTTGTCGTCCAAGTTACAGAATAAGAACGGCATAGTCGAGAATCTTGCTAAGCAACTTCCGGGAGATCCTGGGACAAGTAGGTATGTTGGCACAATTATACACTTTCGTGTTCATTAAAGCTGAGAGCTTGAATATAATTCGACATAGGAGTGAAGAGTGAAAAAGGGTAATATAAACATCTCTAGCTTCTATACCCATTGAGGAGTATCCTCGACGTGAGGATTATTTGAATGTAACATTAAGGTAAAGTGCCACCCTCTTTATGCATACAACTCGAAGGAAAACCTTTTTCCCGAGCCAAACGTTCTCACACCTGAACACAAGCTTCCTCTTCATTTTTTTAAATGCATATACTCTGCAACTCGCACTTTACTTTTGCGAAGTGAAAGCTGAAGCTGCTCTTTATGCATACCTCCAATTGTACTAATAATTTCCCTGGTGTTGCCATGTGTAGCATCGCTACACATGAAATTTCCCATGCCGGCCCTGATACAACATGAACATTATTTCAATTTTATGTACAATGTAGTCGTTACCAACAACATAAGTACCTTTTCCATAATATAAGTTCCCACTTTTTCCTTAATTCAAATTTTCATACCTAAGTCTTGAGCCCGAGCTTGTCTGTTACTCATGATATGTAACAATGAATATCCGGACCATAGTTTCCTTGAGGATCCTGGACATTCCGGTGCCATGTCTGTTTGCGAGTGATATGTAAATAAGAATCCTCTGCGAGGTACAGGACGAGCAGGTTCCGCCGGCGCTCCTTGCAACCCAGTAGGACCTGAAACGGATTTATCAAGTGTTACTAGGGTACTATAATTTCATACGGGTATACTGGACCGCCATTTTAATTCTCAACTAGCCCGATCATCCTTCATCACATTGACCACCCGTTTGCCGAGCGCGTTCGGGAATGCTCGGACTAACTTTGAAAACAAATGGCAGTCCAGTATACCCGTGTGGAACTATAGTACCCTACTGTTACCGAACTAAAGGTATTGAGTACAGTTAATATAATATAGAGTACTTACCTGGGAGACCTCTTGCTCCGCCAATTCCTACCGGACCAGGTGGTCCGGGTTCACCTTTGAATCCAGCTGAGCCATCAATACCAGGTATTCCTGGAATTCCTGTTTCTCCTTTGACACCTTTTAGTCCTAGGTATCCTCGTTTGCCATCATCGCCGTCAATACCGGGAAATCCTACGCAATTAAAAAGATGATTATATGTTTGTTATTACTGCATGTCAAACTTCTTATAACAATCAAAGACCATATTTTCTATTCTTCTCAGCATTCGCTAATTCATGTACGTACCTGGATCTCCTATGTCTCCAGTATCTCCAATCTCGCCTTTTGCCAGCGTGAAATCGTAGATTCCTGGTTCTCCACGATCTCCTCTTTTTCCCTAAAATAAAATTCAGACGTTTCAGAACGACTTTTACCCCGGGTAAATTGGACAAGCTTCAATTTAATTTGTAACAGACAAACCTTCAAACCCGGATACCCTGGTGCACCTGGAAGGCCTTCTGGCCCCGCTGATCCCAGAGCTCCTTTCCTACCAATATATCCCGGATACCCGATGGGGCCTTCATCGCCTGTAAATCCTTTGTCTCCTTTATTTCCTACCAGACCAGTCAACCCGACATCTCCACGCGGACCTTTCACACTATTTCTTGGTAATCCCAGTTCACCTCGGTCGCCCTTAAGGCCCGATCTTCCTTCCTGGCCATTTATACCAGGAGCTCCAGGCATGCCGGCTGGTCCAGGAATCGACGGGCCTGAAAACATTTTTCCATTTATTTGGTAAGTTTCTATTTTAAACAAATAAATTTTCAAATCCGGTAACTGTTCTACTTTACCTGGTGGTCCGGGTCTTCCTGGAACACCTTTGATTGATATTCCTGGAGGACCCATACTTCCAGGAGGACCATCGCGACCGTAATCACCGGGTGAACCTTTCTGGCCATCAAAACCAGGAACTCCGGGAGCACCGTCTAAACCATCAACGCCAGGTTCTCCTTGTTCCGGATTCTGTCCAGGTATTCCTATCGAATAAAACATTTGTATAGATAGAATTGTGAAATTCTAACTTGTTTCTGTTTCGAAAACCCTGTCGAAATTACCATCGGACTATGGCACAGAGGGTGGTATTCACTGATAATTAGTATCTCTTCTATTTGCACAACTCGGTACCGTCAGAATTAAACTGACATTCCCGCTTAGAAGTACACCTATGTTAATTCTTGGCCCATTGATTTACAACATTTTTGGGACGAATGCAAAAAAATAGCAAGATACTCGTTTTTCATGGAAAATTCACAGAGCATTTACCTTCGTCAAAAACAATTTACGTTTTAGTCCGTGGGCTCTTACATTCTGATCTCGACCAACTGTTTTCTCATAATTGTAGATTAGGAAGATTTGGCGGAGTAAAACTTCAATCCAGTAATGAATTCAGAAAGTTGTCCTCGGATGGGTAGTCTAGATAGTTTTACCTCCCTCTCCGCCAAGTCTTTGTTTGGATCATTTCAACACACCTTCAATATGATAATTGAGTAAGTAAACATATCTTGAACAACCTGTGCTGGGTGGGAGTAAATATCTTCCAGAGTACGAATTGTCAAAGTTACTAACTCCATTCATTGGAATATATTAACTGAACGATCATTTTTGCAAAATTATTAAGGATCCTCCAAATACCGTTCCATTCTTTTCTCTTGAAGAGCGGAGATAAGTCCTTCAGGCCAGCGAAGACTTTCCAGTGCATTAAAGAATGTGTAGACACTCTTAATCTTGAGTAAAATATTTCAGAACTTTTACAAGACATACTCGAGACTCATCGCTTTGACAGTCCAGAACGCATTTAAAACTTTATAACTCCGCCAGATTTCATCAACATTCTTCAAGACTTGATCGAGATTTTAATCGATTTCTTCCATACAGAAACTTCGAAACTCATTCCAGACTCTTTAAGATTCAGAATTGTTTAAGACTTCATACATTGTTCAAAGTTCGTTTGAAACAGTTCCCAATCTTCCCAGCTTGCTCTAGCCTGTTGAAAACTATTCCACATTTGATTACCCGCGTTTATCTCTTCAAGGCTAGAACAGACATTCCAAACACTTTCAAGGTTTAATCATGCGTCTTCAAGACTCCTCAAGATCCTTTAATATTTTTCAAGATCCTGTAATACCTTTTCCTAGATCTTTTCAAAACACATTCAAGGTTTTCAACATTGTTCCATACGTCTTAAAAAATTCTTGTGACTCTCAAGACCCTTGGACTGTAATATACCTTCCTAGATCTATTTAAAACAAATTCAAGTTGTTCAATACTTGTTCAAGAATACTTGTGACTCTTGAAAACCCTAAGACTCTCGCCAGCTTGTTTGAGACTCTCAAGACTTTTCCACAGGTCAAGTATCTTCGAATCATTTTAAATTAACCAAAATTTGTTTCTCTGGAAGAGCAACTGCCCACACCACCATATCTAAGCTGCGTCTCTAAGTGATCATTGTGCTCTTGGAAGCTCATGAATTTCAAGCCCAATTTTCTTCACCAATCGCCTGCATTACAAATGGCAATTTTGTATCTAGCCATATTATTTATCCTGTAAATAAATTCACCTGCTGGTCCTGGCGGTCCACGCTCACCAATTTCACCTTTCCTGCCAAATGAACCCGGAAATCCTATTTCACCACGTGGTCCAAAGTCACCAACTATGCCCTGAAGCAGGTCATGAAACGCAACAAATTTTTTGTTGATCAAGGATTTCAAAAACTTTAATACTCTGCTTATCAAACGATTTATGATACCTTGAATCCAGAGACTCCTTTAAATCCAGGAAGTCCTTTTGGTCCTTGTTGACCAAATAATCCAGCGTGACCTTTTTCTCCAAAGTCTCCTCGCGTGGCTATGGAATACTGTGACAGTCCTGGATCTCCAACCGGGCCTTTCAACCCTTTAGGGCCGGGGGAACCAGGCCCGCCTGAGTAACCAACATCTCCCGGAAGACCTGAAAATGTGTGCGTGATTATACCATATCGATAATAAAACCACATGGAAGGATTCTTTTGATTAAACGTACCTGGACTTCCGAATTCTCCTGGATCGCCCGTATCACCCAGTTGTCCTTTTGGTCCGGTCTGGCCTTGTAATCCTGGCGTACCAGGTCGGCCTGGGAAACCAGGCATCCCGGCGGAGCCTTTCAAACCACCATATCCTTTCGGACCTACATCACCCACTTCTCCTCTCTCACCAACTATGCCCAAGTCGCCCATTGAGCCCTGAAATACCGTAAGATAACATTTGACGTTCTTTGTCGAAGTAGCATTGCAGAATATTACACGCACGCATATCTAGGTGTACCGGGTTTCCATCGATGCCAGGTAATCCATTCAAACCATCGAGTCCAGGTTCACCTTTTGGCCCAGGCTCACCATCAATACTAATTCCATTATCCCCTGGTAATCCAGGCTGTCCGTCCAAGCCAGGCAGACCAAAGAGCCCGGGGTTACCTGGTCTTCCTAAAATTTTACAGTCAACATTATAGATCTTTGAGCATACATGAATGAAATACCACACAAAATGAACTCAAAAATAACCTGGTTCTCCTTGTTCTCCTTTTCTACCGAATGACAAATCTCCAGGATTTCCTTTTGGTCCAGGTGGTCCAACGTTGCCTATAAATCCCTGCACAAACAAACCAAATCATTTCACGCCAAACCCTATCATTATTTTATAGAACGAGCCTGCAAAGAGATTTTTCTAAATACCTCCTGTTTAAGTGCTACTTTACCCACGCAAATCTGTGGGTAAAGTTGCGTTTTAACAGCATAATATGTTTTACAGTGTATAGTAAAGATGACGCAGAGTCAATTAGCTTTATCCAACATGTAATTGATAAAGACTATTTTTCCAAACAGCATCGAATGAGTAAACTGGCTTTTTTATTTGACTGAAATGAAGAGTGAGGTAAAAACTGGAGAGTGAGGAAAAAATTTTTTCCTCACGGCTTGCCTACAACACGTGACGAAAACACGAAAAATCGCATTCGTGAGTTACATGCCCTGTAGGAGTGCTACAATCGCTGAACAAACGTGATCTGATAAGACTGGATGTAATCTTTTGATTTTGAGTAGATTTTTGAATTTTAATAGGTAATTTATGTATTTGTCACGCAAAATGAATGTTTCTATCGATGTGGACGATATATTTAACTTCATCCGTCAAGAATATCGGTAACCAATTCGTTTTAGCCATGCAGCTTATGAAAGCTAGTCACATTTTCAATGTAATGATAAAGCAGTAGCAAAGCCTTTGTCCAACACAACACCTCCCCAAAGATTACGTTTCTCGAGAATTTTGGTATCTCTGACTGTGAATTTATCGCACGCTTCTCTGCAAAACATTTTGCTCACGAATGTAGTTCCTCGGGAAGATGGAGCTCCTAGCGTGAATTTCACTATATGTGGATTTCCTTATAACAGGAATGCGTTCTAATGTTACAATTCAAATTTAAGTAAAATATAACAATACCGACTATATAATTGATATATTGCAAATTACAGAAATTGAAACATAAAAATTATCGTCTACCTACTATCTCGATGCGAATGTGCACGTATGTCAATTCGTGTATTGACTCGCAATTCGCAACTACACTCCTCATTATTATGTTGGATAAAGTTACGTTCGTCACTCGTGGAAAAGTGAGCCAACACTGCTCGTGCAATTAACGAAACTCGCCTGCGGCTCGTTTTGTTAACTTTGCACTCGCAGGTAAAATTACTCACTTTACCCACTTGTTACGAAAATAACTATTTATTCTATACATGATGTCAAAACAGTATTTTGATGGTAAGCTACCTGCGGGTAAAAGTGCATTTTACCCGCACCTATGCTAGGCGTGAAAGAAAAATAAGGTACAATGAAGAAACAGATCAACCACAGTATGAACCAATGAAAACGCTTGAAAAGTTCAACAAGTGTGAGAAGTGTGAGAGCATGATTCGTTCACGTGTTCACGTTCCTTCCATTCCATGAATTCGTGTATCCTGATGTGTGAATCTGAATTAGTGCGATTTCGATTTTGAAAGGGAAGAGGATAGATTTATGTTTTAACATCATATAGCATAAAATATCTTACAATACATGCGGGTATTGTGAACGTTTACCAACTCAGCAAAAATTGCTCCACTCGCGTAACGGCTCATATCGCAAACGTTTGCTTCGTTGGGTAAACATTCACTTTACCCACATGTATAGTAATATACTATTTCTTATCCATGGTCTTTGGAAATAATGTCAGGAAAAAAGACCTGTCCGTTGTTACGTTTAAGGTCCTTTTTTCCTAACATAAGAGGTGATAGATGAAACATAGCAGTAATGGGATGTAAAATAATAATATTATTCAATTATTTTACATCTCATTACTGCTATGTTTCATCTATCACCTCTTATGTTAGGAAAAAAGGACCTTAAACATAACAACGGACAGGTCTTTTTTCCTGACATTATTTCCAAGGACCATGGATAAGGAAAAGCAATATGTAGAAATCGCTCGTGACACTATACTTCATGCATGCACACACGCGCGCGGGCGGGTACTAACAAACACATGCAAGAGGGTTGCCTGATTGAAATCGATATTTTTCTATTCTTTAACACAGGGAGCCAAGATCGCCGGTATCCACGAAAAAAATTTGTGAATCTAAGTATCTACTTAATTGCAATAGGATGAAACTTCTTATTTATGTGTCCAACTAAAAAAAATCAGCTTTGTGCATATTTCCAAGTTATAGTGTAAAATTTTTTCATTGATAGTTTTGAAATATTTGCAACCAATAATCAAGTGCTCTCATCAGTATTTACTAACACAGGCATAAAACGCATTTTTCATGTATGAGTAGAAAATTAATGTAGCAGCTTTATTTCTGTCTTTATATAACGCGAGGTATTTCGAAAAATAACTCACAATATAAGATGGTACGTTCTCATTGACATACTCGTGCCATTGTTGAACACGCCTTCGGCTTGTTTGGCAAACTCTGCACTCATTTTCAAAAGCTCACTTCACCCTCTTATATAGGGGAAAGGCACTTTGACTTCGTTACGTTTACATATTTCGCCCCAGAGTTTGATAAGATTGATAATAAAAATGAATAATTTTGCGCGTTTTAAAAGAATCAAATTAACAGACTTTTGTGGCAGTTAGTGGAGAAAAGTTGACAATATTATTAAATTTAAGTAGAAACAATATAGATCCGAAATACATAATTCAAAATGTTGAGCTACCTACTTACTAGTAAAGTTAATTTTCAGATTGTAATAATTCGCGAGAGAATATTCGAAATTATATGGAAGTTGCTTTATAAAAATGTAAATAGGTACCTACGGTTGCCTACAAATTTAATTCTTATCATTTTTCACGCAATTCCAATTATTTTCAAGAAATTTCGACAAAATTGGAAAAATGTGTTGACTATTAGTTAGACTACATATTTTGGTTCTTTCCCCCAATATTAGTAACAAGCGTTCCAGTGACATCATGTTATCACTGCCTTGTAATCTACTATTTCTAAATATGTAGTATGTACCTTGTATTATATAAAGGCAGAAATAAAGATACTACGCTGATTTTTGATTTTCTACGCATACATGAAAATGCGTTTTATGACTGTGTTAGTATAAATATGTACTGATTAGAGCATTTGATTATTGGTTGTAAATATTTCAAAACTATCAATGAGAAAAATTTTCTACTATAACTTATGCACAAAGCTGAATTCTTTTTAGTTGGACCAATAAATAAGAAGATTCATCCTATCGCAATTACTTTACTCCCCATGTTGAAGGATAAAAAATATCAATTTCGATCAGGCAACCTACTTGAGTGTGTGTGTGTGGGGGGGGGGGGGTCGTGAGCGCTTTCCACATTTCATTTTACATTCCATTACTGCTATGTTTTATCTATCACCTCTTATGTTAGGAAAAAAGGACCCTAAACATAACAACGGACAGGTCTTTTTTCCTGACATTATTTCCAAGGACCACGGATAAGAAAAAAGCTTATTAACTCTATATCATCTTTACTACAAACTGTAAAACATGCTGTTAAAACGCAACTTTACCCTCAGTTTTGCGTGGGTAAAGTAGCACTTCAACAGGATGTATTTAGTAATAGTATAGATTCCTATACAAGAGGGTAAAGTAAGCTTTTGACATCGAGTGCAGAGTTCGCAAAACGAGCCGAAAGCGAGTTGAGCAATGGCACGAGTATGTCAGTGGGAACGTATCCTCTTGTAATGTAAGTTATTTTTCTAAATACCTCGCGTTACATGTAAAAACAGAAATAGAGACGCTAAATTAATTTTCTAAGTATACATCAAACACGTGTTTCTGCAGTACTGTTTTTTGTAGCGAAAGAGGCAATTTTATTACTGTGTTAATAATATTATATTACTATACATGTGGGTAAAGTGAATGTTTACCCAACAAAGCAAAAATTTTTGCGATATGAGCCGTTAGGTGAACTGAGCAATTTGCTAAGTTGATAAACGTTCACGATACCCGCATGTATTGTAAGATATTTTATTCTATATGATGTTAAAATAAAAATCTATCCTCTTCACTTTCAAAATCAAAATCGCACGAATTCAGATTAACACTATCAGGTATCAGGATAATACGAATTCATGGAATGGAAGGAACGTGAATACGTGAACGAATCATGCTCTCACACTTAGAGGGTAAAGTGAGCTTTTCACAACAAGTACAGAGTTTGCGAAACAAGCTGAAGACGAGTTGAGCAATGGCACGAGTATGTCAATGGGAACGTACCCTCTTGTATAGTGATCTACCTTAGATGGACCTACGTGCTAATTGAAAATAGGCTATTGTTAAATGTTGAGAAATGCACTCATACCACTTTCACTCGGGAAAAGGAATATAACAAATATGAGTATGCCATAATGGGGAAAAAACTAACTAGATCAGATAAGGTCAGAGATTTGGGCATCCTTTTGGACAGAGCGTCAACCTTTCACGATCATATAAAGAATGTGTCATGTCTCCGGCGGAAAGAATGGCGAACTACATTGTCAGGAACTCTGCAAACTTCAAGAAAACTAGCACCCTATTAAATCACTAACTTCTGGCATTCGGGGTTTTAGTTTGGTTTCCACATACCAATGCAGTAATTGAAAAAAAAAAGACTAAAAATACAAAATAGATTTCTAAAGTACGTTTAAAGATTTTGAATACTACTCTGACCCCGAAAACATACCCTATGATGAATTTCTGGCCGGATATGAAATTGAATATCTAAGAAAAAGAAGAGAAAAACAGCAATAATGTTTCTATATGATCTCGGTAATCAACGATGAAAAACTGCTTCAAGAAATAGATTTGGGCCCTAAAAAAACAATCTAGATGCAAAAAATACTTCACTCTGAAAAAATATCGCACAACTAAAATGGAATTCTCCCCATTAAACAACCTCACGAAAACTGCAAATAATTTCTTGACAGTGTGTGCTGAGGCCGACATTTGTGGTTGCCTGCATCGACGTAAAATCGGCTAGTGGCGGGATGAGGAGCTGTGGGATAGCGGACATGCGGCAGGTTTATTTTTATTTTCTTGGTTATTATTTCTCTTCATTTTTTTAGTTATTTTCTTTTTTTTTTCTGTCTGACATTGGTTTTCTGTGAAAGACCCCTCCTATAATTGACTTCGGCTGTTGGAGGGACCTAAATAAATAAAATTTAAAAAAATGTTCTTACTTGAGGTCCTTCTCGTCCTGGTGGACCTGGCGGACCAATAAATCCTATGTCTCCTTTATCTCCCCGGAGACCTAAATATCCTGGTGGTCCAGGTCGTCCAGGTACACCTCTAAGACCTGTAATACTGCAACTATTAGCAATACTGTGAAGCATAGTTTTCAGTCAGCAGATGTGATTGCCATCAAGTTCACCTGCTGGTCCGGTGTCTCCGGTGTCTCCTGGTTCTCCGGGCATACCAATTGCCCCTATCCGTCCATTATTACCAGGATATCCTTTTGAGCCTTCGTCTCCAGAGGGTCCTAGCTTCCCTTTTTTTCCGGGTTCTCCTTTTCTACCTTTGAAGCCGACGAATCCATAATCGCCGGTACTGCCTAATCAAATGAAGATGTTTTAGATTATCCTCACATTTTTAAAATTCTCTTCTCAAGATGATTGACTTACCTTTAAATCCAGTATCACCTATTTCACCTTTAGCTCCTAGAGGACCGGGGATTCCAGGTCGTCCAGGGTAACCAGGTCGAATAGCACCTTGTTCACCCTTCTGGCCCTGTATTCATACTACTGATTAGAAATCGTCGTATATTTGAAGCCTAATATGAGCAGAAATAATTTTATTACCTGCAAACCTTCGGCTCCAGCTAAACCGGGAGCTCCTTTCTGTCCAATATCTCCAGGTACTCCAGGAATGCCAGGATTTCCTCGCCATCCTGACGGACCTTCGTCTCCTGGTAGTCCTTTGGGGCCGCGAGGACCAGGGGGACCACGTTCGCCTGGAAGAATACTTCGACCTGGATCTCCTCTTTCTCCTTTTAACGCAGGGGGAGCCTGCAAATCAAAAAATGAAAAGACTGAGATTCTCTTAATCATTCAAGAAACAATGAGAAGTACTCAAATTGAGTAACTGTTAAGTCATAACCGGAATGCCTGGTGCTCCATCTTTTCCAGGTAGTCCAGCCGGGCCAGGGCGTCCAATATCTCCAATTTCTCCAGGATAACCTCTGGGTCCTTGATTACCACGTAATTCTTCTCCAGGTGGACCTTGTGGTCCCGGTAATCCAGGTAGTCCCACATCTCCAGGGTACCCTGCTTGTCCTTTAGGACCTGGTAATCCTGCAATTAGAAGTGAGAATACGAGAAACTAATGTAATATTCTAAGATGTAGTACGTAATTTTGCATACGAATATTCGGTTCATCAAAAGATAAAATTTATTTACCTCGGTCTCCAGGGGGGCCTCGGGCACCTTTCACTCCTTTCAGAACAGCGGTATTGAGGCCAGAACTTCCCGCCACTCCGGGAGGACCAACTTCACCCTTTTCTCCAGGTTCACCTCGACTTCCATCCACCCCTTTCTGTCCCTTCAGGTTTTCGATTGGAATAGAAGCTTTGTCGCCTTTTGTTCCTGGAATACCAGGGGCTCCTGGTTGTCCGTTCAGTCCGAATTCTCCAGGCTCACCTGGTAATCCCTAGGCAAGTTCACACATGTTTTACTTGACTACAGTATAAGATCATTTATTGACAATATCTGTATATATTAATCACATGTCATCAGTTTTTAAACAGGTGTTCTAGTATTACTATATAAAAAATGTTCACAGAGAGATATCAACTCTAGATGAGTATACATCAAAATGTGGCTGTTTATTCTGAGAGCAGAAGGGTGACTGTTACAATGTCACGCGTCTTCACTGCCCTGGTAGATCAAAAGTGATTTTGGAACCTACTGTACTATGTAAATCGAAAGACTGAGTGAATTCAATTTTCAACCACCTGAGTCTTAGGACTAGGAAGTGATGGTCCAAATTATTTGAAGTGTTCTTTATTTCTGAGTGCTCTTATAACATTCTTCACAGTGAAATTAGAGAGGTTCACACAAAAACACACATTTATAGACAAGGTTAGTTTTATTAGAAACCTCTCTGGTGCCATATTTTGCGGGATTAGATCGAAAAACTACTTCCAAAATTGGAGTCTCTCAGTATGAAAACCAGGAAATCGACTACCATACCATGAATATGGGTTAATTTCACAAGTTCCTTCTAGTACCAATGAGGAAAAGGAAGGAGGGACGATGACCAAATACCCAAAATATTATTAACCCTAGAAACTCAGCACTATGACATGAAAATAGGTCAACTTTCACATAAGCCATCCTCTCTTCCGCTATCTGAGTGGACATATCTAAAAATTACATCCCAGATGAATTCAAAAGCGTTGAGCACAATGATATAAAACTAGGTCAACTCTTCATGAGCTCCCCTCTTCTTGTGCTACTTGGGGGAGAGGAGAGTGGCTAAATCTGAAAGATTATACCAAAATCGGGTTCACAGAGTAAAAAAATCTTGTTGAAAATATATCCAGATTTTCGGTCAAGCTCTCCTTGAAAACCAACTGGTCATACTTGTAGCAATTAGAGAGACACACACCCCTCACCTCTCATTCAGAGAAATAGAAGAGCAAAGCTAGACAAACGAAAGTAGAACACCTGGAAACAACCAAGTATGGACATCCGTCATCATAAGTCCAACCGCGCCCGTCAATGTCGAATTCGACTATGCGGAGCTAGCAGAGTGTACCGGGTAGTCAATTCGGCATCGACGGGCGCGGTTGGATTGAAGATGGCGGATGTCTATACTTGGTTGTTTCCAGGCGCTCTATCAAAGGGAACGTCCTAAAGCAAAACACATAATGCATTGTTTGAAGTTAATGAGGGAATCTTGATCCCCCATACATACACTGACTAGGTCCATTGTGTTCATCAGAAACTATCCTTCAAGTCTCATAGAATGTCGAAACAGCTAATTTATTTTATCAACTTTACTCATTTGCATTAAATTTTTAGTACAGGGTATACCAAAAGTGTTAACCTCTTTTCAAATGCTTATTATGATGGTAACACTGATAGCTACAAAAATATTATGTTCTAGTAATTGAACGCGTCCTATAGTGTAGTTTGATTCGGCAGGTCAAGAACACTATAGAACACCTCACATTACAGCGCTATCTAGCGCCAAACGGCCGCAACAAGGGATCAAACATAACTGCTCTGAAAAATAATAGAGTGAGCTCCGTGATATCGGTGATTACAATTGTGAGATAATATGCTTGTCTTGATGAGGAGCGAGATGCGAGAATTGTCAGCTACAAGTATAGTGTTCTAGTGTTCAATGTTGGTGTTTAGTAATTAGTATTATCCTTCGAGCATACAGTATAGTCGTTTTATGTTCATAGCCAGTAACCAGTTAGTAGCGAAAAGAGAATGATGTAGGTATACCTATAGCATGTAGCATATAAAAACGTTTATCAGTAATACTAAATCAGTATGTTGAAGTGAACATTATGTTTGTATTGATGTCTTTGCATCCTATAAACCGCTATAAGTGGGTAACATTATTCAGACAAATCAGTCAAAAAACGATTACCAATAGGTATTTTTCCTGATATCTTTTCCAATGACCGCTAATAAGAGATAGACTAGTCTCTAATTTTTCAGTACAGAGCCGGCTATAATGTTCATTTTTCATTGATAATATTGACTTCAGTCAGAGCATGTATGTGTATTTATTCTTAAGAAAAGTGACCAAACCAGATGGCCATATTAGGCGACTTTAGCGCCTAATACAACTAACTGAAAAATTCCGACGAATCCACTAAAAAGATTCGAATAAATTTTACGAATCCAGGTCGTCCATCGGATTTGAATCACTATAAAACAAATCCAATTCCCAGAAGCGGATTCGAATCTTTTTCAACCTTGAGAATATATCAATTTGCGAAATTTCGGTTGCAAAATCTGGCAGCACTGCCTCATTTAGTAATCATGTGGACGCTGTTCAGCAAAAGGGAACCAACCAGCAAAATCCGCTTTTTGAGAACACGTGATTTGAAGTTCAAGAGCCAAGTAGAAATTGGATGACGTTGCGTTTACTGATAAGCTTTTTTCAACATGAGTACACATTTTTGAATCGGAGGCCCAATTTTGAAAAATTCAACGTTTTATGCTCTTTCCAACGATACTAATAACTAATAACTCATTATGTTTACAAATGTTAGTTGGTTCCCTTTTGTTGAACAGCGTCCATGTCTGGTCTGGGGTTTAATGCGGGTTCTGTGTGGAAATGTTTCTTCAAAATGAAAGTGTCATTGCAACTCAACGTGCTTTTTGTAAACATTTTAAATTAAAACGTAACTAGAGCTCTGTATACTTCGCGTAAGTACGATCGTCCGCCATTTTGACTTCAACCATACCCGTGGATGCCGAATCTGACTATGCGGAGCGTACAGCGTAGTCAATTCGGCATCGACGGGCACGGTTAGATTCAAAATGGCGGACGATCGTACTCTCCTATCTAGAGCTTTAACATAACGATTCAGTTCATTGTCCTAAACCAATCGTTGGCGAGAAAACGTTCAGTTGAAGATTATTGCTGTGGACGGTGAATGGGGAAGACATGAAACTGGTCGTCCAAGGTCAGTCGCGTCCGCAATGCATTTGGTTAAGAGCCTAGCAGTCATCTAGGGCTCAAATATTAAAATACACATGAGTTGTGTTCGTTTAGATACAAAAATTGACACTTTTTAACACCGAGTGTTACACCAAGCAATTTTTGCCATTCGAAGCCTAGCTCGCTCAGGTCGGAAACATGTGGCTAGTCTTACGATGAACTTTACATCATGGTGGCGAACTGTGAAAGAGGATTTAAATATGCATCCATATCAAATTCAAAACAACAACTGAAAGACGAAAATTCGGACCCGAGCGAGCTGGGCTCATAACCAATGCACTGCCGATGCGTTCCACGTTCCCTTGCCTACACACTGACCTAGGACGACCAGATTTATGTTTTTCCCGTTGACCATCGACAGCAATACCCTTCAACGGAATGTTTTCTCTCCAACATTTGTTTTAGCACAGCGAACTGGATCGTTACGTTTCAATATTAAAAATAAACACAAAAAGCACGGTGAGTTGGACGCTATTCATAAAAAGGGAACCGACTAACATTTGTAAACAAAATGAGTTATTAGTATTGTTGGAAAGAGTGTAAAAAGTAGAATTTTTTTTAATTGGGCCCCCAATTCAAAAGTGTGAACTCACGTTGAAAAAAGCTTTATGTCATATAGTTTCTACATGGCTCTTGAACTTCGAGTCACGTGTCCTCAAAAAGCGGATTTTGCTAGTTGGTTCTCTCTTGCTGAATAGCGTCCAGTTGCAATAACACTCTCATTTCGAATAAACATAAGTGTTGATCACCAGACTACAGAGACATGATCACTGAATTGGGATGCTAGCCGAACTTTTCTGCTGAAAAATATTTTCATATAGACATCAGCGTTATCACCATAATACGCGTTTAAAAACAGGTCAACGCTTTTGGCACACCCTGTACCTTATCATTCACTTATATTCTAGATTTTTCAGTGTACTTACTTGCCTTCCTTTGAAACCGAGCGGTCCCATTCTGCCATCCTTTCCTGCAGGACCTCGAGAACCTACTCCACCAGGATTTCCTGGCAAACCAGGAGAACCTCTTTCGCCTTTCGGAGGCCTGACTTGCGATCCTGCCTGCGGCAAAAGTCTACCAGGCTCTCCCTTTCTGCCCTGAGGACCTGCCATACCTAAATCAAGCGGTTTACAGATTAGATAGTTGTCATTGTTAAATGTTCCTATTTCGGATATATGGTTCATCTGTTCATGATCCCCTCTATCGCATATGTCAGTAATTACTGTTCAAGTTTATTCTGTTTCCTCCACGACGTGAAGGGTTAAAGCAGTGGCGTAGCCAGGATTTTTCCAAGAGGGGGTGAGGGCAAAATAAGATTTTCAAGGGAGAAAAAGTCTAAAATTCAGGTACTTTTTAAAAATCGCCCATATTAGAGGACTATGTAAAAATTTTGGGGGGGGGGCACGTACCCCCGATGCTACGTCACCGGTGTCGCGAAGTGCGATTGATACTCGCTCATAATCTTGTGAGCAAATTGTATTTCAACTAGAAAAATGTTCTGCTCCTGAAAAACTCCTAGGTGTCAACAAGCAATGTCAGAAGTTCTTGGATATATATCGATAAAAAAGGGACACAATGCGAAGTCAGAAACAGCTAACGAACTATGGGAAAAATATGTTCAAGGTCAAAATTACCAATCTACTATAGAAAACATTAAAAAGAAAATAAAAAAAACGCTGTCGCAGCAGCGACAGCAGTACCGACTTTTCAAATTTAGTATCTTACATAAAAAAAATCCTGAAAAATAAAAGAAAAACTCCAAATCAGCAAAATAATAATATTAGTAATAATAATAATAATAATAATAATAATAATAATAATAATAATAATAGAAAAAAGGAGGCGATGACTAGGAAAAATGAAAGCTGTATGCAAAAAATTCAACAGAATAGAAACAGAAGAAAAAACCGAAAAAAATAACTAAGAGGAACTTTTAACCATAAAAACAATCATAACAGAGATCTCGAAAAATAAAACAAAAACTCAACAAAACAGCAAAAATGGGATAACGTTAAAGGAAAACAAGCGACGCACTTCAAAACAAACACAAATAGTTCAAATACACACAGCACGAATTTAGACGCGTGGTAGTTCAAATGCAGGCAACACGAATTTACATGGACAGAGTTCAAATAAAAGAACTGATACCAGTAGGTAACTGCTTGCATCTTGCTAACAATAGCAGTACCAACGACTAACAACTATTGTTGGGAATGAATCTGAATAAACGCATTATATCGAAAGGTCGATATCTCGACATTTTCGACACGTAGAAAAATTGACCACATTTTTAACACTAAATCCCAATTTTCTACCCCGGTTATCTCCCTCCCCTTTGGGGTGCTGCGAAAAATGATCTTAACTAAAAATATGTAAAATGAAATTTTCTTCAAATGAGTTCCAGTATATTTTTTCGTCCCCAAGCTGAGATGATGAGAAATAATCGAAAGAAATGTTTGACCCTCTCCCCCACAGCCCCCTTTCGGCGAATCCTCACCAAAATTTCACATGCACAACTTCAAGTGCTGTTCTATAACATATCTGATTTTCATAAAATTCGATCCTACACTCTTCGAGCTATTCCAGTTTCAAAATTTTGTACATATACCTATATATATATAAGGATACCTGAAATAGAATGAATGATATTTTCGAACTCCTCACACCTCAAAACGTAAAGAAAATTCACTCTGACCTCAAACCCCCACCCTATGAACAAAAACAATACCTCCTTTCGAATTCTTCGAAAAGTCGGTAAAAAGACGTATTACAAAATAAATTAGGTCTGTTTCTTGACGAAAAAGAAATCTTGAGATGCGGTGGTAGATTGGGTAATCGACCTTATCAGGTATATCTAAAATGTTGCCTAAGAAGCATCATTTTACCGATTTGGTTGTACAAAATTATCATGAAAAATTATATCATGTAGGTGTCTCACACACACTCGTGGCGCTACACACGGGAAAATTATCAAAATTCTATACCCCCTTCCCCATACAGCAACAAAAGTGAGTTCTGGGGTAGTTACAAAATACAACTTTCCATTTATTCGATTTATAAAATTTTGCAAGAAATAATTTTTATTCGAACTTTCCCCCTTTTTTTGAAATGGAGAATCTTTAAAAGTTTTCGGAGAAATCCATTAGGGGCTAAACTCCACGTCGAAAAGAAGATCCAACTCGATTTTGTGTTGCATTTTTCGTGAGGCTGAGGGGACTCATATGAACAGTTGCCACTAGACCTCAGTTTATAGTAAAAAATTCTTTCAATTTTCTTATTCTCATTTTCTAACACGTATGTAATGTTCCTCATTACTTTCCACTTATTCTTTCTAAATTTGGTCCTGGAAGTACTACAGGAGCAACACATTTACACAGGGTATGTCATGATGTGGCCCCCCCCCCTACTTTTTTGGAGTTGTGAAATCAGATCAAGGTGGAGCAAATGGTCATCTTCAAAGTATTTGTACGTATAGTATTCCACGGCAAAGAAAATTTACCTTACTCCGAAGGCAGGGGAGATGTGCCAATAATGTTGCAATTTTAAAAGGAAACAGAACAAGAAAAATTTAATAAAAATATAACAATGTTAATTATGTGAAATTCATTTTGCGCCTCACAGTCTATATCACTGAGACGGGGAAACAAAATTCTCATGACGAATTTCAGGGAAGATGGGATAAAGAGCTATGTAAATATTAGGTTCCTGAGTCTCATCATCGATAGTTTGGACTTTCTAAATCATGTCAGTTTTAGCCAATATTTTGAGGCCTACATTGGGGTTTGATCAAAACTTGAACGCTACACTCTGGATCAGCGACCTGCAAACTTTTGATAGGTACATTTTAATCTTTAATAAATCCTTGGAGGAGGGATCTTCCCTACAAATCTCAAAGTGACACACACTGTCCCCATTTTGAAAAGTGGAGACCCTACAGAAGTTGAAAATTGTCGGCCTATTTGAATAATATCCACCTCATCCAAAATTTTTGAAAAAATAATTACAAAAAGAATCACCTCGTACTTGAATATTATTTAAATATAAATTTCTTGGTGCCCACCAATTCGGATTTAGAGAAAAAATGGGAGTTGAGGACGCTTTAGTGAGCCATATTACAGCAATAACGCAACACCTGAAGCAAAATAAAGTAGTATCTGGGTCATTCTATTGAAACCATGATAATTTATGTTTTTTATTGTTGTTTTTTAAAAACATTATTCATTTATTTCTTCTTTTATTTTTTCATGGAAATTATTTATATGCGTATATTTATGAGGTTGAACCTTTGACTATATGAATATAACTATACGTTATATGGACTGGTAATAGTCGAGAAAAGTTGAATGTAAACAAGGGCAATTTGCCTTGAAGAAATCTAACGTACCCTATAACTATACAGGTACTATATAGATATAATTACGAACAGGGCAAATTGCCTTTGTTTACATTCAACGATGCTCCATTTAAACCTGTGTAGTTCTTATCACTATTACCAGTCCATTCTCTATTGTCTAAGGGTTGAACCAACAGCACACTTTCTAGGGGAAGAGACAGAGGGGGCTTAAAATGATTAGGACCACGCTGAAGGAATGGCAGTCCACGTTGAAGGAATTGTTGGCCATAGAAAGAAGTTCCTACACACGCGCGCGCCCGTGTACTGTGAATACGCACATACTCTTCCACCCGCACATCAACGCACTCGTATCTGTGCTGCCAGGTGTCCGGATTTTCCAATAAATCTCCGGATTTTTCATTCTTAGACAAAAAATGTCCGAATAATGTCCGGAAATTTTGGGAAAAATCCGGATTTTCGTTGCTTTTCCTCGTTTTGTGGGTTTATTCAACTTCTGATTAGTTTGGAATATTTTTCTGTGGCTGACTGCATTTTGACTGATGCAATAAACTGGACTAGAAAAAATGTTTTCTTTTTTTTTTTTTACCTTAATAATTATTTAGTTTTCCTTTCACCCAAAGCATTCTTTTTCAGAAACCAAGGTTGAAAACAAATCCACTAAAATTAGATTCGAATCAGAATCCACGTATAACTATTTTTATTTTATTCGAATATGGCTGGAAAATGATTCACGTTTGCTGTGATTCAAATCAGATTCGAATAAACGGAGTGGATTTGTGGATTTGAAAACACGAACTGACCAGTTCTGGCATCCAAATCAACTTTTCCAGGGTCATCTCCATTTCTTTCGAATCCGCCATTGTAATTAATTCAAAATTCAATTAAAAGTTGAAAATAATCACCTTTTTCCATTCTCTTTTTCGTCCACCCCCCCCCCCCGAAAATTATGGGCTTTCAGTGTGAGATCCACAAAGAAACAAAAAAAAAGTACAAATCCGACGAATCTACTAAAAAGATTCGAATAAATTTGACGAATTCATAATGTTTATTAGATCGAATTTTTGATACAAATCCATTCCTAATTTCTCAGCTCCCATTCAAATTCAATGTAATGGAGGAAAATGCTCTTTTCAGTTTCCCAAATGTAGAGATTCAATTTGATCTATAGTAATTTGTTGTGTGAGATATTTTGAGTGATTTTTGATAGGGCATTAATTCAATTTTGGGGGCATTATTTGGTAAAACTGAAAATAAAACTGAATTCTGCACGAAATTCTCTATAAAAACATTAATCTCCTTTTATTCCTAATAGTTTTATCATTATATTCTAGTAAATTGAACTTTAAATGCATTTTTTCCATCATTACTTTTTTTAATAGTTGTAATGTATTTTTTTCAACTTGGGAAACTCGGGGCAATTAATTTTTTTAGAATAATTGGTAAAACTGAACACGGATTATCATTCTACACGTAATTCTATGCCAGAAAAGCTGATTTTTTTTTTCACCCTAAGGTCCTTTCTCTTTAGACATCACATTTGTGCCCGGATGTATCCAGATTTCGCTTTCTGGACTGTTCTCCAGATTTTGGCAAAATAAATCTGCCAGCACTGACTCGTATTCACAAATTTCCGGTCTCTCGTGTAACCAGACTTTAGTAAATTCTTTCATAGTAGTATCGGATTCCTTCATCGTGGCTTTCATAATTTCTGTTGCCTTGGTGATGAAAATGGGAAAAAATGTTCACAAAATTGATAAAGGTTCACTGGATCTCTCGACTTTGACCATAGGTATATTAAAAAGTGATGAAACGATAAAGTGTGATCTGATGTATGTACCCATATATTTAATTGCGATTATCAGAAATTTAAGTCGCTTGCGGCACTCATCACAATGCGCCACGTTTAATTAATTTCTGTTGGTAAAATCTCTTGTTTCCAGCACTTTTTTAAAATTAAGTGGCAATCCATTCAGAATTAGCAAAAAATCGTACGTGCACAGTGCACACCACCTGACCGATAAAAATACTTTAGGTTGGCTATTCTAAGTTCAAAAATATTTGCTTAGAGTCTGTTTTCTGACTGGTTTAAATTTAACCACGGTGAAGGAAAAAGAAGGCGAGGGACACGTTTTCAAATATGGCTGCACTGATTCTGATCGAGTCTGAAACACCAACTGCATTGCCAACTTGTTCACTGTACTCACGCATCAGTTTATCCAAACACGCAGCGATAATATTTGCAAAAAATTTTTTTAAAGTCCAATCCATGGTGAGGGACAGCCACGATGAAGGAATTTTCGAGCATTTAAATGGAATTTCCACAATAGGGGTGTGAGCACGATACTTCAGATTAATAAAAAAGATACGATATGTTATCATTTTAGCCTACACAGTAATAGAGGACCCTATTGTTTATACATTTGGCAGATATCAAGCTGGGACAAAAGTAACAAGATTTCGGTAGAATGACCCACAAACCTCGAAAATGATACATCAACCTCAACGGGCATTCTGTACACATCTTTCTGAACCACATTATTATGGGCTGCAGCCAAAAAGCTCGAAAATGGCAAAACAGAGTGACCTAAGGGCGCAAAAAGGGGAGCGGGGTAGCGGAATCAACATACCAAATGCGCAGCAGAAGAGAGGAATCGAACGAAATGCGCAAAGTATAATTTATCGGGGGAGGGGGTAAGAGAGAAAGTCCGAAGAACATTTTAAGCCAATTTCTGGCACTGTAGGTATTCTCCTGTCAGTCCCAAAGATTATATTTTACGAAACAATGCTCGGCTCAAGTGGAACCGACATCACTTGATTCGACATACCGAGAATGTTTTACAAACAGCAGATTGTGCCGTCTTCTCAAAATCAAAAAAAAAACTTCTTGAGGTACAATTTCTTCTTTGACAGCCGGAGTATGATTCTCCACATCTGTTCGTAACACTCCTCAGATTTTGATGGCAGTAAGCAGAACATTACTATCTGAACGTAGGCCCTATACCAGTACTTCTGCGAGAGAGTTGTACACCCTCGGCATGGAACTTTTCTAATAATTGAAAAGCGCAAAACCAGTGGTAGTTGTTATAGTCGAATTCACCTACACTGGTTTGAAAATTTGCGCTTTTAGGAAACACCATTATTAATGTACCACTGCCTTCCGCTACTTTCTGAACAATGTCATTAAGATAACTCTGGCTACGCCTATACATTGTCTAGTAACTTCCATAAATACAATTTGCCATTACTCGTTGATTCAAGGCGAGTCAACACATATTATAGTCAAGGGGGTAAACATAAGCATTCAATGTTCTGGATCATCCCCATGAGCAACCAATGATGTTTCTTCACAAACCTCAAACAAGTGGTACAAAAACTCGACTGAAATTTTGTAAACATTTTCCTGATTCGACTTGTTCTGAACTAAATTTTTATCAGCTGACTGAGCTTGTACATTATCTAATTACACGTATAATATTCAGATTAATAAATACCTGGCGGTCCTTTGCCTCCTGGTCTTCCTGGTGGTCCTTGTGGCCCATCTCGCCCCGATTGTCCTTTTTCTCCCCGCGGTCCCAGTAGCCCGTGTTCTCCGAGCGGTCCCATAAAACCTGGACGTCCGAAATCTCCTCGATCTCCTTTCCGTCCCGGGAAACCTATTAATAGCAAACGTTTTTTGTTTTTTGTTTGTATTGTTTTTTAATAATAATTATTATTCTCATACATCGAGCTAATATGTAACCATTGCTCCCAGATAACCAGGCCGATGAAGCAATGTAATAAAATGCATTCGTGACACGTGGAGCGAATTAATCATAATCGACGGAAATAAATAGGACAGAAGGATGCGCGCTTGTTTTCTCTCGCATCCTCTCGCTGTTGAAATGGAATGATTAGAAGTTTCTTTGATTTTGATAGGCTATCATTCATAGAAAAGTGCGTATACAATGTAAAGTAATACACAGTTTTATCAGCGGTTGAAAGAACTTTATCATTCGACCTATTTACAGCTATCCAGCACAATTCCTGCGAATGCAATGGGCGCTGTTTGCGTCAACAAAGGTCAACAAATTATGAATTAATACGAGAAAATACATTACCTGGAGGGCAGTACCCACAGTTGTCTCCTCGCGGGCCTTTCAAACCGTCGCTTCCGGGATAACCTTTCAATCCGGGTCGCCCGACCAATCCTGGAAACCCACGTACGCCAGGCGGTCCAGGTGGGCCTCGTCTATTAACACCTATGCCGGGTTGTCCTTTTACGCCTACCAATGATAAAATTTCAAAAATACAGATCAGTTAATCAGGCCCTAGAGATTCTTTTTAAATCACATATCGGAAACAAAACTCAGTTTTGCTTATTCTGATGGACGTATGGACGTGGAAACACATACTGTCCTAAATAATGGATAACGGTGTGTTCTTAGAAATAACAGAAGATGCGATAGATATTCTTCCAATAACCGACACAAGACGTTGACTTCGCGTCAAGCAAGATGCACAAGCAATGAATTATCACAAATTGGTTCTGTTCTCAGAATTACAACTTTGTTATTTACTTTTCCAAACTGTAAATAACTTTTCCGATTGAGAGCAATTATAAACGAAAATGAACTGCAGAGTGAGTATATAATTATTGCTTGATTTACTCTATCAAATATTCTATGTTTCTGAGTTCGCGATAAAACTGATCATAGTTTACCTTTAAAACCGAGATCACCACGTTCTCCAGGACCTCCTTTCCTTCCATCATATCCTGGTATTCCGAACTCTCCCGGTGGTCCCACAACTGTGAATCCGGGGTAACCTTTTTCACCTTCTATACCAATCGGACCCGGATCTCCTGGAGGACCTACATTTCCAAACTTTCCCGGAATGCCTAAAAAAGAATATTTTTATAACTAGTCACAACTACTTACCGACTTTTCTCTACGTTAAGAGATGGCTGAAAAACGCTGAGCCCTTAACCGGATTAGAGATTCACTCATCATGCATCAGGTTGATACTTAATGGTATTTTCCACTCACCGTAGTCGCCACGATCACCTTTAGGCGACAATCCTTTCTGTCCAGGTGGTCCACGAACACCATCTGGACCAGGCGGTCCAACAAAACCTCTCGGTCCAAACGAACCCGGACGACCCGGGGTGCCTGGTTCGCCTTTTCTTCCTGGGTATCCTGAAAAAGTCCATAAATTATGAAACCATTTTTGTTTACACTGATGGGGTAATACATTCATAGCAGAAACATTACAAAGCAATTAACTACAACAAACTAACCATTTGGTCCTTGCGGTCCCACAGATCCGGGCCCGCCTGCTTCGTCTCGCAACGGATCGTACACTCCGGGGGGGCCTACAGATCCCTGGGGACCCGGCCGTCCAGGATAGCCCGGTGTTCCCGATTCACCCTGAGTGAAACAGAATTATTAATACTGGCTCAATATGTCCATGTCCATCAGTCTAACGGCAGTCTTCCACTTTACCTTGAACCCGTCCAAGCCTGGCCGGCCAAAGGCGCCAGGCGCACCTTTAATTCCTTTCATACCAGGCGGTCCCTGTCTTCCAATATGACCTGTCTTGCCCACGGCTCCTGGATATCCTTGTTCTCCCAGAAGTCCTTTCAGTCCTGGGTATCCTGGTTGGCCCTAAATACGAAACACGTTTTCATTGTGAAATGCTCTATCGGCAAATAAACAGCATCAACTGTATCTATGCTAATGTACATACAGGATAGCCCGGTGCACCGCGATCTCCTTTTCTTCCTGCCATTCCTTTGTCCCCTTGAGCACCTTTGGTTCCATTCGTAGCACGATCTTTTTCTTGCGGCCCTTCGTTTACCGATCTTCCGGGATCTCCCGGGTCTCCACGGGCACCTTTCTGACCCTTTGAAGAGCCGCCTTCTTCACCGGGATCTCCTGGGTATCCAGGTTCTCCTATAGGTCCCTGTCAAGAAACAATGAACTTATAATTGTTATATTCGATTACGGGTCTTCGTTTTCTAGGCGATTATAGGAGTAAACTTACCGGATCTCCAGATTCTCCTTTTATTCCCAAGGAACCCCTTGGTCCTTGTGGCCCGGGCAATCCCTAAACAGATTTATGACACCATCAACATATTGAAAAATATTATGAAAGAAATGACAGTTACAGTTCACTAAGTGTGCAAAGAAATGTTATAAAGAATCAACCATTTCCGTCATTCTACCTTTCAGTAGTGTTGGTGGTATTACCGGACTGAAAGAGAAATTATAAACAGTAACTGTATTCGACTCTCACCTGTTGTCCAGGAGTTCCTGGTTCTCCTTGGTCACCTTTAATGAGTACACTGTTCGATCCACCTTGACCAGGCTCGCCTTGATATCCTTTGGGGCCATCCGGACCTCGCAGGCCAGGGTCTCCTGGTGGTCCCAAGCTACCTGATATTCCGGGAATTCCATCGGTACCGTTGCATCCATCTAGTCCTTTAACTCCATCTAAGCCGCGTTCTCCATCATAGCCCTGCGATGTATACAACGCAAAGGGTTCATGATAAACGATGATAATGTGTAATGTAATTTCGAAGTATCCGTTAGAACAATCAACATAGGAGCTTCAATACTTACAGGTTGACCAGGTAGTCCTGCCGGTCCTCGCAATCCAGGGTCACCCTAGATCAAAGGGAATAATTAATTTAAAATTCATTTCATTCACAACACTTAGACGAATGGAAAATGAATAAAATACTTATTGGGCATGTGGCGAGAATAGGGAGAGAGGGACGAGTAAAAATGGCAAATATTTGTATGAAAAGGTCTCCAGTCAGCGAGTCAAAAGTTTTCTAAGATTTTATCCTGAAGCAAGCAGAAAAGGAGAAAAGAAACAAGAAGAAAAATGGGGAAGAATTTCCCTCTACCCTTGGTTCTGAGAAGATGTATTTCCGTGCCCCTATCGTACACCACTGATCCGGAATTTTAAATTGACGCATTTCTTCCGACTTCTCTTAAACGCCCACAGGAGAATTTTTACAGATCAAATTCCCCAAGACGACCGGAAGAACACGCCTATGCTTGGACAAAGAAAGTCAAAAAAAGGGAAAAGGGAAAAGAGAACGGCTGTACGCCGACAAGATTTTTTCAGGGAACTTAATTTTGCTAACACAACATAAGATTTTGAAACTGATAATCAGTGGCGTAGCGTGGGGGGGCATGGGGAACGTGCCCCCAATCTTTTTACATAGTCCTCTAATATCAGCGATTTTTAAAAAATCCCGTAATTTTCGACTTCTTCTCCCTTGAAAACCTTCTTGTGCCCCCATTTTGGGAAACCCCTAGCTACGCCACTGCTGATAGTATCCAGCATCTGCTTTTCTTTCTCTCTCTTACTATGACATCCTACACCTCCTGTAATCCCCCAAATTATACGGCACATATAGTTCTGCAGCTAGTACAAAAACAAAATTAATCAACAAGCAAAACAAAATGAACTCTTAAACTGACAAATATTTCCAAAATCAAAATCAGGTGGTGCGGTACAGGAACCTGTTGTATTTCAAATAGCTGCAGTAGTGAAACAAATGGAGTGGGGGGGGAGTAAGATATGTATCAACTAATGACAATCTATATCAGGTTTTTGGTGATCCGATCCAATTTCAAATTGTTGTAATAGTGAAACAAATGCAGTGGGGGGATTGAGATATCAGCCGGTGGCAATCATCTAGTTTATCAAGTTTTGGTTATCCAATCAAATTTTGTATTTCAAATCGTTGTAGTAGTGGAACAAATGGAGTGGGGATCGAGATATGAGCTGGTGGTAGTCTACGCCTAGGTTACCAAGTTTTGGTTATTCAATCGAATTGTGCCCCGTTGAAGATTTTCCCACTAAAAACATGAAAATCTAGTTGCGCTGCGTACACGTATTAGAGTGGAAATGCCACTACGACCTTTTGTCTTTTCAAAGAAAACGCACGCGCATGGAATGCGAATGTCAGTGGCGTTACGCCGACGACGTATCTTTACTACCACTCTTGCATCTAACCCTATTTTATATACAGAGCTCATCAATGTAGTAGTGGAAGTGGTTTTCCGAATGCGTTCCACTTGGATACGCACATCAAAATCTTCAACGGGGCATATTTCAAAACGCTGTAGAAGTGAAACACATAGAGTGGGGGATTGAGATATCAGCTGATGGCAATCTAGTTTATCAAGTTTTGATCATCCAATGATCAAATAATATAGGTATTTCAAATAGCTGCAGTAGTGAAACAAATGGAGTGGAGGATTAAGATATGAGCTGGTCGCAGTCTAATTTATCAAGTCTTGATTATATTATCCAATCATATTTCAAATTGCTCGTGTAGTGATCAAATTGTATGCAAATCCATGCAGTAGCGAAACAAATGGAGTGGAGGATCGAGATATGAGCTGGTGGCAGTCTTAATTTATCAAGGTTTGGTTATCTGATAGAATTGGTTGAATTGTACTTCAAATTGCTGCAGTAGGTAGTGAAACAAATGGAATGGTGGATTGAGATATGAGCTGGTGGCAGTCTAATTTATCAAATTTTAGCTATCTGATAGTATTTTAAATTGCTCAAGTAGTGAAACAAATGGAGTAAGGGATCGAGATATTAGCTGACGGTAGTCCAGTGTATCAAGTTCCGGTTATCAGATCCTATCATATTTCAAACTGCTGCAGTAGTGAAACAAATAGAGTGGAGGGGATCGAGATATCATCATGGCAGTCTAGTTTCTCAAGTTTTGGTAATCCAATGACTGAATCGTACTTCAATTTGCTCTTTAGGGAGTAAAATAACAAAAGATGGAAGGAGGAGTGAAAGGGATGTTAGCAGTAGAATAGCATAAGCCAAATTCGCATTTTATCGAAAAAGTATAATCTGTTCAGATCAAAAATGAATCTGGAAAGTGAAAAATTATTTTTGAAAACTTATTTTGGGAGTCTAGCCTTGAATGGATGTGAAACATGGACCACATAGGAAAATTAGAGAAGAGAAGGATCGAAGCTTTTGAGACATGGTGCTATGGTGTGGTGGGACGTATGGCGATGCACGCATGCCAAAGTGGCCCCTGAGACACCGCACCCCCAGCACCGGAAACTACCCTTTCGGGCATCGCATCAGTACCGAGGGGAGATATGGTGCTATAGGCGGATACTTAGTATCAAATGGACGGATAAGGTAAGAAATGAGGAAGTAAGTACACTTAACAAAATAGGAGATAAAATGGAAATTTGGAATTGTCTGCAGAGGACAGATAAACTAATATAGGGCACAACTCGAGGCGCCCGGGAAGAAAATATCACTGCTGTTAGAAAGACGGGTGGAAGGAAAAAATTGGGAAGGTCGGCAAAGATTCCAGTACGTTCAACAGATAATTGAGAATGTCAAATGTAAGAGTTATTTGGAAATGAAAGAACTTGCTCAAGGTAATAAGAAATGGAGAGCTGCAACAAACCAGTCGTAAAACTGATAACCTTACCATCGAGAAAATATGCGTTTAAAGGTTAAATATGTGCTATAAATGACCAAAATATGCAAAAATCCCTATAATATCACTGCAATGTATGCTCCGTTATACTAATCATTGAAATACATAGTATTCAGGCGGCACTGATGATTGATGTGTTTCGCATGAAGACCGATAGTGAGAATTCGAAGCCATAGATACCATTCGTAAACGTGTGAAGTCTGCATTATATTATTAATCTTCATGGGGAGATTAAAACGTCAAGGATCATATTATTGACTACAGATTCTTTGATGGAAAGTGCATCAGACTACCAGAATAGAAAAGTTATAAATACGTTTAATGGACAGCTCATTACGATAACATTTGATCGAGTAAACAAATAAGGCCATCCCAGTTTTCTAGTCTACAGCTGATGGTGGCATAAAAAACTACCAACCTATATACGTATTACGCGGACGACTGAACTTCGAAAATGAAAAATACATACTCGAATTCCTTTGGGGCCGGTGTCGCCTGGTTCTCCGTGATCGCCAACGACTCCTTTAGGCCCCGGAGGTCCTTCTGGCCCCTCTTCACCCGGTGAACCGGCTTGACCTTGGAATCCGGGGGCACCACGCTCTCCAGGGTCGCCTTTCACATCTTTGCAGTCGCACGTGAACGGGTTGGCGCACCCTACGCAAGTCTGTAATGAAAATTCAAGATAAATAATAATTTTAGTTAGATTCGAGTAAGATGATTGTATAATTTGACATGTTCTTGTAGGAAAAAATAAGTAGCTATCTTTTTAATAGGGCGAGAAACGAGTAGATATAATTAAAGTTGTGATTAGGAGGGAAAAAAAAAAGAAAAAGAAATTGGCGAATCGTACAGATAACAACAGATTACGGTACTTTATCACATTAATATCTGAAACAGTGAATCATGAATTTAAAATGTTATATGCAGTTTTCTTAAAAATACAAATGGGAGAGATTGCGCAGTATTTCATGTTTCAGCAGCGGTACAATTCACTCTCCCCATCGGTAGAAATGCTTCAATATGCAATGCAGGATCAAAGTGACATTGAACAAACGATAAAATACTACTGAGTGGTAAAGAGTCCCGGGGTCGACGATCATTAGTAGTCGTTGAAGCTATAGCCCAGTAAAATGAACTCAATAAAAAAAAAAACAATTTTCCTCTGGAATAGAGTTGATATTGGCCGTCTTAATTACCACAAGAAACTCTCAAGCTCTAGCGGGCCTGTTTTTTTTTTCTTTCTTTTTTTCTCAGAAGAGGGTAGAAAAACTAGGGGAAAAAATGTTTTTCCTCTCAGTTGGGTTAACAAGCAAAAAATATCGACATCTCATTCTTTCATTATTTCATTTCTACATTCTTTACCCCAATGTTGATTTTTATTGAATTCACTCGTTTTTTTTATTTGTTTACACTTTGAACAATGACGAACATCATATGTTTCTACTATTTTCAAAATTGTTTTGAGTTTATTAGACAACTCCATTTTTCTATTTATTTATATAGAAAAATTTTATTATGAAAAAAAATTTATTTTCACAAACCTGGTTCAAACCTTCTTAAAACATGTTTAAACCCTTCTCAAAACATGTCTAAAAGCTTACCCAAACGTGTCACAATTGTGTTATATTATCCAATTATGTCACAAACCTACCCAAAACATGTCTAAAAGCTTCCTAAAATATGTTCAATTAATAAATCTTCCATAAACCTTCAAAAATTGTGAAACCTACTGATTCAGTTTTGTTGGATAATAGTAGCATCATTATTTAGACTAGGAACATTTACAGTTGTTATTTTCTTGATATTATTAAATCTAGGCCCCTTTTTAGGATTAGATTTCATATTTTTCAATTCTTCAGGAGTTAGTTCTTTAGTACCTACTTCTGAAAATACAGGTTTGAAATCATCATGAAATTTAATATCTTTCAAAGTTTTCTTCATAATACTTTGATAATTTTTTCTCTTTTTAGATTCTACAATAATTGTTGAGAAAACATTATTCAGTTCTTCAATTCCAGAATTATCATTATGCTTTTCAGCCTGAGATTTTATGATTTTCTTATATTTTTCCTCCCTCTCAAGTAGAGTTTCTATCAATTCTTGATTTTTAAAAAATTTGCATATTTATAAAAAATATCTGAAGTCATACTTGTTTGTTGCAGAGCTATGAAAAACTGCTTTGTAATAGTCTTCATATTGGTATTTATATTTTTCAATCCATCAATAGCTTGAATTATTCTCTCTAAATTACTTTCCTCATCTCTTATCAATTCTTCTAATTCTTTATTTTTTGAAATTATTCTATCTAGACCTTCTAGCTCGACTTTTGAGGGCATGTATCTTTTTATTTGGCTTTCCATTTATTATAATAAAATTTTATATTTTTATATTGTATGGTGAGGTAAGGCATGGTATGGTAAGGTAAGGTAATGTGGTATTGAAATAAGGTAATATTGTATGGAAGTATGGTATGGTAAAAATAAAAATTTTATATAAATAAATGACTCCTAATGAGCTGGTTCAAATATTAAAAGAATACAACTTCAAGAAAAATAGTGTGAGAAGTTTTTCTTTGAAATATAAAATAACTGAAAAGACAATTCTAAAATATTTAAAAGAACATAAAATACCCTACAATAATAGGAAAATAAGTTATGAAATGAGCAGAAATTGTCTAGGTCAATATACATTCAAACATGATGAAGTTGTTCACAAATCTTGTGAAAATTCAAGTCAACCTAAGAGTGATATAAAAGATGAAAATAAGACTAGTTCTATACAACAATCTTCTTTCAGTCAATCAGTAAACCACAGTCATCAAAATAAAAAAAGTACTGGTAGTGTAAAAAATTTCACTGAATTTAATAAAAAATATGAGAAATTTTTTTCTTAGCCTTGAAAATTGGTAATATACAATACTCCCAACAAAATTTGTTTAAGAATGAAGAAAGCAAAACATTGATACTTTAGCGCTCCTTGCTCCTTGTGATATTCGGAATCATGTACAAAAAATCAACGATAGCGCTCCATGCGGAGAAACTGAAAATGTTTTTTTACTTATTTGGAATGTTCGACCTTGTGTCTTATGTATATTGCGCGATGTTGATGTTTTTGTTCTCGTTGGTCGTTTCTCTTTAGTCTTTAGAAAATACGAGCTTACACGATTCTATTCTGTAATGTACTAATGTAGTACTTACTCAGTTCCTATCGTCAATTGATGTGGCTACCAGACGTCAGAATGAGTTACACCAGAAACTCTCCAGCTTATCTAATATAAGTTCATTAAAGATTTCGTTGTGTAATATTGTGCGACAAATCGTCAAAAATGTTGACAAACCAAACATGAACGACCAATTTAAACTTGCGATGGAGCGCTTGAGAAACCTGAATAGCAGTTTAGCAGTCAAATCGTCTGGTGAATTACAAAACGCTATTTTCGATTTATGGCAGGCTTCAGACTGTAGCAGAGAACAATTGTTTAGTCAGCAGCTTGATAACGTATGGCGTCCACGCAAGAATGATTGTCGGACGACGATGTGAAGGCAATTGGCGAATTAATCGTATTGAGTGTTGAAGACGTTCTTGATAAACAGTTTGCCGATCCCAATAGTATATTTTAATCAAGATGGTAATTACGACAGAGGAGGTGCAGTACCTCTATGATGCTGTGAAAATTAATCAGTTGTTCGAACCTAACGTATCAATGCATTATAAGTTGTGCTTTTGGATATTTTACAATGTAAACCATCTACAAATAGACAAAATAAATCAAAAGATGGCTAAAGAATGGCCTAATTTGTCCAAAGTTCAAAGGGTGCATTTGTACTCTCAAGAATTCGCTCAACTCTTTAATATCGTATCTGTAATGGATAAACATGGTCCCGGTGTTCAACCCCCAATAGATTGCGTTTCAGATGAATCGGACTTCAATGCCTATTTAGACCATTTGTCAATTGCTGAAAGCCAAAATTTGATCTTTGTAGCAAAAACGCTGTGTATACCATGCATAAGAGAAAATGAAACTAGTAGGTACATAAGAATAAAACTTTATTCTCAGAGTCCATTTTTTTGAACATTAGTAAATTTTCATTTGCAGGAAGTGTCAGTTGTAATAACTTTATTTTTGCGTTTATAACGAAAGTCTTTCTTCGATTTGATTTAAAATATAATAATTTTACTGTTGTAGTAGCCTTGGTTTTGCGTTTATAATAAAAAAATTTTTCGATTTAATTTGAAATCATTTTTTTCAAGGCACCATTTCATTATTTCGAAATCTTACTTGACTCAATGCCTGTGAAAATACGTAGCTGAAAACGAGGTCCTAGTTTCTTCTTACGAATTCTTACTATGCCGAAAACGAAAGCCATTTTCATTAAATTGAGATATTATGAACGGAGTCTTTTTTAAGGAACCATAGGCTTATTTTCTCAGTCATCATCAAAATTTTCTCAGTCATCATTAAAAAGTATGAAAATTGTAAACAAGTATATACGTTCAACGAGTAATTGAACCATAGGCTTATACAAAGAAAAAATACCTACGTCATATCTTTTTCTCTCTTTCAACAATTCTCTCTAACTAATGGTGTCTTATGCGTTCAACGAGTAGTTGAATGATAGGTTTATTTTAATGTCGGAGGATTTCTCTCTTACATAACCTTGTACATTCAACCAGTAGTTGAACGTATTTAAAAACATGGAAATCATACTGAGTATATTAATCTTAGCGTTCAACCAGTAGTTGAATGATAGGCTCTGTTATCGTTATTTGATGCGGAAGTTGTGGTATCGCAAATTATTTTTTTTAAATACATCGTCGTCATATCTTTTATACGATAACTTTGCGTGTTATATGCAACGAGCTTTACATGATTTTTTACTATTAATTAGCATTAAGTCTTATGCGTTCAACGAGTAGTTGAACAATAGACCTAGGGGAAAATTTACAGAGAGCTGTTCCGCGCACCCTAGAGGTATGATTCAGAAGAATGAGTGAAGCGAGTTACGAGTACAAAACTGCATTATCTGATATTACAAAAATGTGTACGACGAGTAATGAAATAACGCATGCGATTGCATCATGTTAATAGCATACGACAACATTGTGGACCAACGTCAACCACAAAAATGAATGACTCTCTTTCAGAAGTAAAAAGTGCTTATAAGGATACAATACGTCTTTGTGAAATTTTAAAATTTGCGAAAAGTAGTCAGGAAAATTTAGAAAAAACTCGTTGTAATATTTTACATGGTAAAGCAGTTATTCCTAAGCGTTATCGTAGTGTAATAATGAAATTATTCAAAGAAACACCTGTAAAAAAGAAACTTATAGAACATCTACATACACAGGTATTTGTGAATCTTAAAGAACCTGATTTAATAACAATAAATTATAACGAACTTCTGAAAAATCTTATTGAGGGGAAAAATTATATTAATAATGTACAAAATCAATTATTATCATATCAGTGTAATTTTGGTTATTATCTAGAATTATTTTACCAAATTTATATGATGGAATATCTGTCAGGAAAAATACCTCAAACATTTAAAGAAATAATAAAAGAAAAATTCGATATTTCTAATTCTTACGCGAGTAGATTGCGATGGGTTGGTAAATTATGGATACAATATAAAACAATAGGACAGCTTTCCATGACTTTGAATAAGTTTTATTCCCATAAACAAGAGATAGATAGTTTTTTTACAAATTGTCCAGGGTTGGCAAATGAGTGGAAAATTGAAATTTAAAATAATAATAATAATAATAATAATAATAATAACTTTACTTCAATTAACTCATCAACAAATCCATTTCTTACTGAGCTACAGATGGAAAACTAGTTAAAAAGTATATTTTCAATTTATATTTTTTTATAAATTATTATTGAACAAGTTAGAATCCTTGTGAGTTGATACCTATACTAGTTATAGGGAAACAGGATAACTTGTTCTCTTCTATCATTCATTTTTTAAAAGGTAAAACTCAGTCTTTTAATGTGAGCATTGGTAGGTCTCAACTCCTACATGAGAAACACAGAGAGAGAGGTTGAATCTCAAACTTTATATTAAAATTCTATATCATCCAGATTTGTTGGATCGCTCTCGGGTATCTTGCAATTTATGAGAAATTGATACCTTTTGATACCAAATTGATTTCAAAATTGTTACCTTTTGATATAAAATTGATGCAAAATTGATACCTTTTGATACAAAATTGATACAAGTGCGCTAGCAAAAATTTTTATTGGAAAAGTATAAAATTGATACAACTTTGATATGTAAGTTTGAAAATTTTTAGACCTGTATCAGAAAGGTATGAAATTGTAATTTAAAAGGGAAAGAAAATGATGATTTCTTCTTTTTTTCTTTTTTTCCTTTTTCTTTTTTTTTCTTTTTTTTTTTTTAATGAGGTAGAAGAGTAGAAAATTGATATTATTTGATACAAAATTGATACAAATTGATACAAAATTGATTAAATAAACTTGAAATTTTTCAACCTTACATGACGAAAAAATAGGAGAAATGATCTATTTTCTTCTGAAAGTGGAGGTTTTGAGATATAAGTTGCCTGAGATTGTAGAATAAGTCGAGCTCTCTCTAACTCATTGAGTCTTATATACTTGCATGCATTCGCAAGCAGGTCTTGCGACTTTATTCGCTATGGAACTACAGGGGTAGGTAATACACACCTAGAAAAAGGTTTCCGTTGCGTTCGATTAAAAAAATTCTCTTTGATACACAGTTACCTGTATTTTATTTTATTTTTCCGTATCGAAGAGAGTTTTTCCTCGGGAGAGGTTTTTACTCGTTTAATTTTGAAAAATGAGCGTTGACCGAGCGGGTAAATGAGATAAAAAATGTCCAATATTCATATCATTTTTTACAGAAATTACACTCTTATAATTTTCACTATTTCCACCAAGGTAGGGATACAGTATTATTTAGGAGTATAATTTAAGAAAAAATGTTCGAATATTGGCAAAATTACACTCTTATAACTTTCACTATTTCCACCAAGGTAGGGATACAGTATTATTTAGGAGTATAATTTTGATGAAAATGATATCAATTTTGGACAAATATGATATGAATATTGCGTGTGTCCTGGAGTGTCCTGAAGACCGTCTCCTTACTACTAACACTACTGTCCCCACAAATTCACGAATGAAGGTAACTGCCCTCCTGCCCCACAACTTCGACACCACTGCACAATCGCCCTCTCCTAAGGGAAATTTTGAAACTTGCCAATATGTTGGGAGGAGTTGGGGTAAGAAATTTAGGAATGACAGAATAAAATTGCACAAAATAAAAACAAAATTATGGAGCCAAATTCAACTGAAAATTTCAGTTTGAGAAGATAACATGAATCCAGACCCCTCCCACCACGATAGAATTATTCAATATCTCCGAAGGAATCTGTTGAAACTAGGAAGGGGAAATGGTACTACAGTTCTCACAGACAGACAAGTGAAAACAACTCCCTGCTGTCCTCAGACTCTGGCCCCAATGCATAATCCCCCCGAGTGTAAAACCTTAAAATTTGCTATCTTGTAGAAGTTGAAATAAAACAATTAGGAATGACGAATGACCAGTGTTGGAAAAACAAACAAGAACGAGAAGAAAAACGGCGTGCTTTCGTTCTCGTTCTGAGAACAAGAATGAGAACAAGAACATGATGGGATCGAGAACGGAAAATGGGAATGGGAACAGGACTAGGTAGGGAACGAGAACGAGGAAAATGAACAAGAACCATAGGTACAGTTAGAGAAGAACAAACGAAAATAGGAACGAGATGATTTTTGCATTCTTCCAACCCCTTTACAGCTGGTGCGAAAACAAAAATTCTGGAAGCTTAAAACCAATTACATATTTTTTAAATGAAAAAATCAAATGCAATACTGCACCAGTGTTGGAAGAACAAACAAGAACGAGAAGAAAAACGGCATATTCTCGTTCTTGTTCTCAGAACGAGAACATAATGGGATTGAAAACAAGAACTGGAAACCAGAACGGGAATGGGAACGAGAACGAGAACGGGAACATCGGTAATTTTAAGATATGAAGAACAAAGAACATGAATGCGAACCATGCAGTTACAGAAGAACAAACGGGAACAGGAACAATGATTTTAACGTTCTTCCAACACTGGGAATGATAGAATAAAGTGGTGCAAAATAAGAACTAAGTTATATTGACAAATTCAACCCAAAATTCTACTTTGAAATTAGCCTAGGTTCAGCCCCCATCTGTTCCGCAGAAAGGATTTATTCAATATCTCGGGGAAGGACTCTGTTGAAATTCGAAAAGCGAAATGATACTACTGCCTCCCATTTACAATTGAAGTTAACTGCCCTCCTGCCCCATGACTTTGACACCACTGCACAATCGTCCTCTCCTAAAAGGGAAATTTTGAAGGAGTTGAAGTAAGAAATTTAGGAATGACAGAATGAAATTAAAAAAGATAGAAACAAAATTATGCATGGGCGGAAATAGAGCGAAAACTTTGGGGGGGGGGGGGCTGAAGCCCCGGCGTCTAAAATCTTCTATATGCATATATAAAAATGAATGTATGTCTGTCTGTTTGTGTATTTCCTTCATATTTCCATGGAAATTTCTGTTAATGTATGTTTGTGTCTGTATCTGTGTGTGTGTGTGTGTGTGTGTGTGTGTGTGTGTGTGTGCGCGCCCTTCATATTTCCATGGACATTTCTATTAACAACACGGCTGCAGACTTTACTACACTGTTCATCCGATCGCCATGAAATTTTGGGAAGTTATTATCAAACGTTGGGAAGTTGTTCAATACGCTCCCTCGAATGTTTCTAGGGGGCAATAGTGGGGGTGGGGTATGCTCCCCGACACGCTCCCGTTACTATGACGTCATACTACTAAGTATACTTGAGCAAAAACCGTGCTTTAGTGGTTGACATTTCCATGGAAATTTCTAATAACGGTTGTCGTTCAAGTACACCCATGGCTGGAAGAAAATGGAAATATCAACCACTTAACTGAATTGTTACCATGAACAACTAAAGAACTGTGAGCTGAACTGAGCTGGAAATGAGAAGAGAAAAGAAGAAGAACCTGTAGTCGCGCAGAGGGCGCAGCAAAAATCAATAAGATCAATAAGCACATGTCTGGAGTTACGGTTTTCGCTCAAGTATACCGATGGCTGGAAGAAAAATAAAGTTCCATGGAAATGTCAACCACTGAATTCGTGTCGGGGAGCGTGTCAGGGGGACCTCACAACTCTCGTTGTTGTGCTTATTTTTACCTATATATATTTTTAAAAATTAAACTAAAGTGATGGTATGTAATCGACGTGAACATGATAGCTTAAAATAAAAATTGTTCAGGGAAATAGTTGAGGAAGTAAGCAAAGTTTGTTATATCATCAGTAGTAGAATAGCCCAAGCTACATTAGAATTTTATCGAAAAAGTAATTTATTCAAATCAAAAACAAATCTGAAGATCAGAAAATTATTTCTGAAAACTTATGTTAGAGGTATAGCGTTGTATGGATTTGAAATTTGGACCATAGAAAAACCAGAGAAGAGAAGGATCGAAGCTTTTGAAATGTGATGATATAGGCGGATACTTAATATCAAATGGACGGATAAGGTAAGAAATGAGGAAATACATACCAGAGTAACAGGTAAAATAGATATTCGGAACAGTCCCGTAGCCATGGGGGAACAAGCTGGGACTGAGCCTCTTCCCCCATTGAAATAAAACATAAAACCCATATGTAAACTTTTCTCTTTGCTTGTAAAAAAATGTTGGCCTCGGGCCCTCAAAAGGTTCATAGAGTCCCACCTACAAATAAACTCTGGCTACGGGGCTGATTCAGGCTGACCACTCAAATTTTCTCTGAAAAAGGTGATAAAAGTGACCAATTTCGTAGAAAGTGACCGAAAAGTGACCAAAAAATCACCATAATTCCCATATTTTCGACTAAAAATTATTCTCATTCAGACTTTATGTAATCTTCGGCTCCCATGTCTTGAAAAAAACATACATCACAAGTTTTTCGCAGCATCACGCACTCTACTCACGCACAAACTTGTCTTGTATACTTATATCACATACCTATATCAGATTGAAAAACTTTTTTTTTTTTTTTTTTTTTTTCCTCGATAAATTGATAATATATAGTTAAAATGAGCATTTTTTATATTTTTTTAAAGGAAAATTTTTTAAAAAGTGACTTTTGTGACCAAATTTTAAAAAAGTAACCAAAGGTGACCAGAGGTGACTTAAGGTAAAAAAAGTGACCGAGTGGTCAGCCTGCTGATTTGGAATTGTTTGAAGATGAGGAATCATGATAAACTAATAAGGCATAACTTGAGGCACCCAGGAATAATATCACTCCTGCTAGAAGGAAAGGTGGAAAGAAAAGATTGAGTAGGTCGGCAAAGATTCCAGGATGTTCAACAAATAATCGAGGATATCACATGTAAGAGTTATTTGGAAATGAAAGAACTTGCACAAGATAGGGAGAGATGGGAGCTGCATCAAACCGGTCGTAAGACTGATAACCTTCTTATCATCATCATTATATCACATACTAAACACGTTCTGGTTTTTTTTTTTTAATCTGTAGAAAGATCTATGGTCATTATTACATGGAATGTAAAGAGCAAAATGTGGATTTACGTAGGTATTTTCTTGTGACTAATGTTTTGGAAAAAAGCGTTCTCAAACAGCTTTGAACTTTGTACTTCACTTACTTTGAGCACTCACACACATCTACCTTGGTCTTTTTCGTTATCAATGGGATCATGATTAGGCTCCTCTACAGTCTTTATCCCTCGAAATTGGAGGGCGATAATATTGAACTCACTCAGACCAACTCACTGAAGCCCGCGGTCTAGAGTAACTTTATAAAAATCCAAAAAACATAGCCCCGCTCCAAAAAAAAAAAAAACCAATAAAAAAAATATTTTTTCTCCATAATACTTCTTTTGTAAGAAAAAAAAAAAAAAAAGAAAGAAAGAAAGAAAGCACAACGTTACAATTGATAATAGCGGTACTCGTATAGTTTTATATGTTTCATTTAGGGAGGCTAATTTTAAAACCGGGGGGGGGACTTAGCCCTCTCTATTTCCTCCCCTGAATTATGGAGCCATATTCAACCGAAAATTTCAGTTTGAGAAAATAACATGAATCCAACCCCCTCCTACCACGATAGAATTATATCTTCGAAGGAATCTGTTGAAACTGGGAAGGCGAAATGATACTACAGTTCTCACAGACGCGCGAGTGAAAACAACTGCCCTGCTGTCCTCCGACTCCGGCCTCACTGAACGACCCACCCCCAGTGTAAAATTTCAAAATTTGCTTATTATCTCGTAGAAGTCGAGGTAAAAAAATTAAGAATGACAGAATAAAGTGGTGCAGAATAAGAACTAAATTATGTTGACAAATTCAACTCAAAATTCCAACTTTGAAACTAACATAGATCCAGCCCCCCCCCCCCCGCACAATAGATTTATTCAATACCTCGGAAGGAAACTGTTAAAATCAGAAAAGCGAAATGATATTACTGCCTCCCATTTACGAGTGAAGGTAACTACTCTCCTGCTTCACGATTCCGACGCCACTGCATGATCGTCTCCTTCTAAGAAAAATGTTGAAATTTGTCAATATGTCGGCAGGGGTTGAGGTAACAAATTTAGGAATGACAGAATAAAATTGTACAAAATAAAAATAAAATTATGGAGCCAAATTCGACCTGAAATTTCAATTTAAGAAAACAGTATGGAACCAGCTTCCTCTCCCGATAGAATTTCCTATTACATAACTCGGTGGAAAGTGTAGCTAAAAATTTTGGATTGTCGATACGATATGAGTACAAAAAGTTATGACGGTGCGAGTATTAAATTTGACTTGAAATTCCGACTTGGGGAAGGGGCTGACATCTGGGTCCCGGTATAACTGAAGTATTTTTAGAAAAGCAACAACAATACAGCTCCAGATATTTGCCATTTTTGCCTTGTCACACACATATTGGTTAAGCATTTCCTTTGATGAAAGTGAAGGGGGAGCGAAACAATACTACTGTCCCCACACTTTCACGAGTGGATGCAACTACCTCACGACACCGGCGCCACTGTACGACTCTTCCTCCCTGAGTTTGAGAAAACTGACGAACGATAGACAACGTATTGACTGACATTTTGTTATTTGAGTGAAACCGATATCGCGACTTAGAGCTAGCTACGTAAACAGCACATCACGAATATGTGTACGTATTCATCTTTCCGAGTACCGCGGTAACCGGTAACCGGTAACCGGTAGTTTTTTTCATCGTCAACAAAAAGTAAAGCAAACAGCTCCAACTTCGTTCAATCATGTACGATGGGTGTAACTCCATCGTTGATTACTCATTTCGGCAATACAAATACACTCGTATCCGAGAGGTCTGAAGTTTTAAGAAGGCGTTAAAAATATACTGCACAAAGGAAAGGATGGGGTCGCGTCCTTCAAACGAATGCACCAAAATTTCGATTCCTGGTATTCTTTTCAACACCACGGCCGAAACCATAAACAGACACGACACGTCTTTCTAGAAATTTGCGCGATCTAGTCGTAAATCATGGGAATATTTCAATTCGGCGAGTGTCAAGTCTTAGATGGGTTTCCTCTCTTTGTAGTCGGAGGTGCGAATATTAAGTACAATGTTGAATTATCACGGGTCGGGATTAGCTAATTGACTTCAAACTGCTTACATATATAGTTACTGTCGCGTATTCTGATCTTGACACTGACCAAATGTTGGTTTTATGGGAAGTTGAACGAGGGTTTACGAGTTGTAATAATGAAGATAAGTTAGTCTAGTCTGACTGATACTCGTAATATTCACTGCCAATGTACAATGACCGAAAGATGGATTGAAGTCCACATTACGTCTCCTTCAGCTCTGAGTCCATAAAACCGACCCAGAGAGCTAAAATGTCTATCAATTCGACTGGTTCACCAGGAAACATTTCCATAACTTTTACACAGCCAATAAGCCTTTGCGACTCTACGATCGCATTTCGATCTTAGAGGATACTCAACGGCATGAGGCCATGAGGAGGAAATCACGCACGCATTCACGTTGTCTTTTCCAACGAGAACTCGAAAAATTGTTTGTTTTAGTTTTAGAAATACACAGACCGGCAGCCCCGGCTGATGGAAAAACGCTTCACTCGATGCACATACGCTATTTGCTAGAAATCTTATCTGAAGTCTTTTCGTAAATGCGGAAATAAACTTAACCAGCCGTTAATTTTCGATTACATTTGCTTGTCGTTAATGGATTTCTAAATGATATGTGACTAAAAGATGTGTTTTAACACGGTCTAGGTGGTCTCGCCGTCTCCTATTTCTCCTACACGGCTCGAGAGTGGTTTTCTATAATAACCAAGCCGCAGTGATTTTCAAAAAATAGATCACTGAAATACTCATCATCATCTCGCCTTGAACTATCATCTACTCGTACATGTACATACTCGTACATTGTAAATCGATGTTGCACACCCGGATTTTGTAACTCGTGTATATCGATTATACTCGACGTTTATCTCAGTTCCGCGAATACGATTAATAAACGGTAACATCAAACGGTTTCGTAACACATACAATTTTTTCTGCCCTCGAAACGCTCACAGAGTGGAGAAAATAGAATAATTACGTAGACTGCATATCTCGAATACCATTGACTTGAATTAAACTCCATAATTAAACGTAACCGTTTTGTTGGATAAGGACTCTATCGAGCTTTTTCGTAATCAGATAAGCTAGAAAGTTCGCTTACCGAGGGAAATATTGTCGATGCCGCACACGTTTAGAATAAAATGAAAACATGTTCTCCCTCTATATGTATTACCTTGGCGGGGTGAAGGGGGCTCGCAGAAAAATTAAAAACACATATGAGAAGGAAAACTCCGACAAATACAGCCCGTTGAAAGCAAGAAAGACCACATCTGCTCCTCTCAGGGTGTCTAACAAAATCGAATTTTAAAAATAAATGACCTTTAAATGACCTTTTCCCCCAATTTGCTACAAATGCTACGAATATTATGCACTAAATTCATTCTAAATATGCGCCAAAATTGAAACATTTCTTTCCAAAAGGTGTTATCTCCATTTTTAACTTTTTTGAGGTGAGCACTGATACTCACATTGGGATTTAAACTTAAAGAGTTTCAAGTGTTGGCAGCCCATTATGTGTGACTGATCACGCATGATTTACTGTAAGCGTGTAGCAAACTTCAACTATCATTAAGTCGATTAGAAATTTACTTTCAAAGAAAATTTGTCCTAAATTTAACTGCATCATCACCAAAAAATTGAATTATGATCAGTTCTACTAGTAGAATAATTTTTACTATTTTTTTTTTCACCCTCCTGAACAGGGGCAGATGGGCGCTAAGATTATTACCGGGCATTTGGAGTGGTGCGGCGCTGTAAGAGTTTTGTCTCTCCTCCCCCCAATGAACACATATAAATTAAATTGACTTTTTTAATAAAGTGTATTTAGAACTGAGAACACCAAGAAAAGTGTTTAAAACATGATAAGTAATGATGAAAATTATTTAAAAAACGTGTCGGAAGTTAGAAAATATGGGGAAAGACTGGTAGAAAGGAGGAGAGGCAGCTATCTATACTACTTTGGTTCCACAAAAGGTTACAGGGGGTGGGTTTTTACATTAACAAAAATAGCAAAAATAATGTTGTGGAAATTAAAATAATATCTGAAAGAATATGCCTATTAAAACTGAAAATAGATGAGAAGACAAGAATGCTAATCTTGCAAGTGTATGCACCTATAGCCGGAGTAAAGAAGGCAGAAGCAGATATAAATTTTATGACGAGCTGGAGGCAACAATTCAAAAAAAGAAGGAATACTATCAGGTAATAATGGGGGGACTTCAACGCAAAAGTAGGAGGCGAGGCTAATACAAAACACTGCGGCCCATCTGGTGTGGGGGAGAGAAACGACAGGGGGGAAAGATTAGTAGAAATTGCCCAAAAATTTAACTTAAGTACAGCAAACAATTTTTACAAGAAAGAAAGTCAAAAGGAAATGGACATGGATATCGCCAGACGGGAAAACTAAAAATGAGACTGACCACCGCTACTAATAAATGACCGGTCAGTATTTAAAGATGTAACAACACTGTCAAAATTTGGCTTCTCATCAGACTACCGCATATCACCCTGTAAATTGAGCATCCCGCAGAGAGTCCAGTATAAAAACCACAGGAAGGGTAAAGGGAGAGGAAGGCGGATCACCCCAGTCAGAAAGAAAGAGGATGCACGCCAGAAACTAAAATCAGTGCTAGAGGAAATGGAAGTCGAGGAAAATTTCTACAACAGTATGGTCTAACCTTTAAAAAACACGGTTGAAGAGTTTGGAGTGACGAGGGCTAAAGAGGAAACCAGGGATAAGCTTTCAAAACAGACTCTCGAGTCAGGAAGAATAATCCTTTGGACAAATAGAAATAAAACACAACTGGACAAAACTGAGCTAACTAAAATACAAAAATTGGTGATGAAAAAAAATGTTAGAGAAAATATCAAAAAATATCATTAGGAAAAAATTCAAGATATTTTGGAAGAAAGTTGGTCCACTAAAAAGTTAGGCTCGAACTCGGTGGCGGGAGAGACGTTATGCTGAAGCTAAAAGATCAGACAGGAAAAGTGACTCAAAATCAAGAAGAAATTGTAGAGGTAGCTTTCACAAGGACTTTTACAACGAGAGAAACGAGCTAACAAAACTAGCAAAAACTGGAGGATGAAAGGAGGAAGGAATCCCAGAAATAATGGAGAGAGAAGTAGAATACGTACTAAATAGACTGAAAAATGACATAGCCCCAGGACAGGGGGAATTACGAACGAAATGCTGGAAAGGTTTGGCGATCAGAGAGTGCCACACCTGGCTAAAATATTCAACAAAATTCTAATTAGGAAAATATGTCCAAAACAGTGGAACTTGGCCGAAATAATCGAGTATTATACAAAAAAAAAAGGGGGGAAGGAACTCATTGAAAATTACAGGCCAATATGCTTAACCCTCTCAGTGGCGAGAATGTTCTATCCATAGCGGAATGTTTATTTTCATTGATTATGATAACGACTACTATTCCAACAGACATGATGCATAAATTGCCTAACTAACCCCTGAATTCTATTCTCTCCTCCCCAATTTCTCCAATTTTTTTCCCAAAAAAATTTTCATATTTTCTTGAAGCTCCTCTGTTCTATGATAATCAGCGTTAAGTCCCAATCAATTCCTTTCGAAATTGCAGTAGGAAATTTGAAATTTTTTCGAAATTTTCTTTTCCCATTTCCTACTAGAATTCAGGGGTTAGTTAGGCAATTTATGCATCATGTCTGTTGGAATAGTAGTCGTTATCATAATCAATGAAAATAAACATTCCCCTCTGGATGGAATTCTCGCCACTGAAAGGGTTAACATCGAACATCTGTAAAGTATTTATGGCAGTCTTAAAAAGACGTATAACCATTTGGATTCAAATCGTCAGGGGAATGAACAGGCAGGATTCAGAAAAGGCTTCTCAACTGTATAGAATATTTTCGTAGTGAACCAAATTATTGAAAAAACACATGAATATGATGTGAAAATTGAAATGCTTTGCATAGGCTTTCATAAGGCATTTGATTCTGTAGATTATAAATATATGTTGAAAGCACTGGAAAATAAGGGAATAGAAAGTGGGTTTATTAAAGTCATACATGATTGCTATGCGAATTCGAGTGCAAGAGCTAGCCTTAAAAGCAAAGGGAGGGAATTCAAAATTGGGGGTGGGGTTCGACAAGGGGATACCTTGCCGCCAAACCTCTTCAACTGCATTCTGGAAGAAGTATTTCGTAATCTGAAGTGGAAAAGAAGGGGACTAAAAAACATGGAGAATTTCTAAGTAATTTAAGGTACGCAAACGACATTATTTTATTTGCAGAAAATAGTAAGGAGTTGAAGAAAATGGCAGAAGAGCTATTGAGGGAATGCAAAAAAGATGACCTCGAGCTGAATTATAGCAAATCAAAAATAATCGGAAGAGAGGAAAGGAAAAATCTGATAATCGATGGGCAACAGATAGAAGAGGTAACAGAAATTGAATATCTGTGAGACAGATTATTAGTTTTGAAGAAAGAGATAACAAAGAAATTATGAGGCGTATTAAAAAGGGGTGGAACAACTTCTGAGCATTGAAATCTACTTTTTGCCGGAATTTTAACACCGCTCTCAAAATTAAAATACTAAATAGCTCAAGGGTACCAGCCCTCAAGTATGGAGCGCAAATCTGGTCCGTTACAGGAGAGCAAATGGTGAAGCTACAAATTATGTTCAGATCTATGTTGAGGAAACTTCTAGGACTGCGATGAGTAGATAAAATCTCAAATGCCAAACTATACGAAATGGTTGAAGGCGGGGATATAGGATATAATGTGAAACAATTAAAGTGGAAATATGTGGGGGAACTGACAAGGACGGATAGCAACAGATGGGGAGTAAAAGTACTCAACTGGATACGCTGCAAAGGAAAAGAAAGTTAAGTAGGCCAGGAACAAAAGTTTCAGACCAAACACTGAGGACTGTGGCGGTTGGACGAGGCGCGAAGCGGCCAGGGGGCGAAACCACCTAGTTATGTCATTATACGTCTTTTTTCTCTCTATCTCTCTACGTACTAAAAAAGTAAAATCCGCCGCCGCCGCCGCCACCGGGAGAAAAAAAACGCGCTGCGAGTTGCCTATCTAAAAATCCGAAAAATGACAGGGGCATATCAGCTACTTTCAAGGACATAATCTGTTCTAATATAAAAGATCTCCAAGTTTTAAGACATAACCGACATAATAAGACATAAAATGACTCAATTACCCATAATCTTGAAGATCAGAAGTCGCTGCAGGTTGCCTACCCGGTCCCTTAATTACTCAATTTTCCGGGGGTACCCTACCCTCAGGAGGGGGTTCATGGTTGTGGAGGAAGCTCCTGAAGGGGGAGGAGAGCCCCTGGAAAATTGTAGGGGCAGATCAACTACTTTCAAGGACATAATCTGTTCTAACATGAAAGATCTCCAAGTTTTAAGACATAAAATGACATAATTACCCATAATCTCCAAGATCTCAGGTCGCTGCGGGTTGCCTAACCTGCCCCTTAGTTGTTCAATAGGGGTAGCCTACCCTCAGGAGGGGGTTCATGGTTGAGGAGGGAGCTCCTGAAGGGGAGGAAAACCACGGTGGTGGCGGGGACTGTAGAGAGATGTAAAGGCCTCGAATGGGGAGGGGGTAATGGTGAGTAAGAGGTCCTGGTGGAGGAGGAAGTCCTTGGTGACAGAGGCGGCCGGGAATGCGAATGAAGGCCATGGTGCGGAAGGTTCTGGTCCCGGGCAGGTGGTCTTGAAGGGAAGGGTTCTCGTGCGGGAGGGGTGGTCATGGTGGTGGAAGCTCTTGGTTGGAGGACCAGGGGATCTTCGTGGTGGTTGAGCGAGGAGGTCGTAGGGTGATGGAGCCGCAGAAGGGGAAGGCTGTAGAGAGGGACTAAGGCCGCCATTGGGGAGGTCGTAGTGATGGGTGAAGAGGTCTTGGTGGGGGGTGTGGTACGTGAACAGAAATGAAGGCAGTAGTGGTGTGGGGTGGTCGAAGGACGTGGTCTTAATGGAGGGCACGGGGGTGGAAGAGGGTGATCGGGGAGACTAGGTGGAGGACTATGGCCATTGTGGGGGAGGAGTTTGTGGCTGAGGAGAGCTGCGACTGTTGAGGTGTGACCGTGGAGGCGGAGAGCAACCATGGTCAACGATGGGGTCGTGGTGGAGAAGGAGTAGGTTCGTGATGAAGAAAGGATGGAAGGGGGTTCATGGTGGAAGATTGAGGACCGCTGATAGAGGGGGAGCAAAAGAAGCAAAAAGCAAACCTCAACTCAGGAACAAAAGTTTCAGACTAAACATTGGGGACTGTGACGGCGGGGGGGTTTGGCCGCGAAGCGGCCAGGGGGCGAAGCCCTCTCTAGTTATTATTATTGTTATTATTTTCGTAGCGCTACAACGTAACCCTTTCCTTCGTAGTGTGACAAAGTAAAAACATAAAAATGTCAAAACGACGTCATACTACTGAGTACTATAAGTATACTTGAGCGAAAACCTGTTATTATATAAAATCGGTCAGTCAGCCAGTCCCGTGGCGCGTGGAAGTAACGTTTTTCCAGTTTGTGTGCCAAAGTATGTAAAGACATAAAAATGTCTAAAATGACCATAATTGGAAATCATTTGCAATTTCTACCTTCTTTAGAGTTGCGCTGGAAATTGACATTTTTGTCTTTACTTTGGCACACAACCCGGAAAAACGTTACTTTCACGCGCCACGTTAATTATATTAATAGGACTGACTGACTGACTGACTGACTGGACTGTTTCCTTTGTGTCTTACCAGCAATATATAGACATATTTCATGATCGTCTTTAAGTCTTACCTATCAGTAGGAAATGAAACTGCTGTAATAATATCAGTGGGATGGAAAAAGGTGGTTGTCAGATTTATATCGGGAAGACTTTCTATGCCTGTCGTACATCTTTCTCTGTCATTATGTCTTTTATCGGTCATAGACTGACAGTCTCATGTCTGTTTTCAGGTCTTATCTCAGTAATGAAGTAGAAGGTGACTGATCTGTCCTTGCAATTCTTTGGATTTTTTTCTTTATGTCTTATCGACGAGTCTCGTATCTGTCATCTGTCATTATGTCTCACCAGTAATGAATGAGACGGTAGCTTGTCAATTTTTTGAATTTTTTCTTTGTCTTAAAAAAAGTATAGACAAGTCTCATGTCTGTTTTGATGTTTAACTGTTGGTGATATTTATATCGGATACAGTGTAAGTCTCATACCTATCATATCTTTCACTATGTCGTTATGTCTTATCGGCCATAAACTGACAGTGTCATGTCTGTCGTTAGGTCTTATCACAGAGAGGTCTGGTTGGCCCAGTGGATAGCGCGTTGGTCTCGGAATCCGGAGTACCCGGGTTCGATCCCACGTAGCAACTCGCCAGATGTTCGACCTAGGCCGGTTTTTCGGCCAGAAGTGAAGCGGGCTAACATAGCCATAGCAGCCTCCCCGACGTCTCTGAGGTAATGCTCGAAAGGGCGGATTCCAGGGCTCGGGTTGATAGGAAAGGTGGTTGCATTACCCAAGGCCTTCTCCTATGAAAGAAAAAAGATAAGAAAATTGCCTGAGCAAAGCGAAGGAAAAATTTTTTTGTAAGAAATAGGGTAAAATCTGTTTGAAATACTACAGAATTTCGCAGTCGATTTTTTCACAAAATTCCCTGACTTTTAGGTGAAAAATGCTGAAAATTCCAAAATTACCTGACTTTTCCAGGTTTTCCAGAGAATGGACACCCTGTATCAGTAATGAAGGAGAAAGTAACCGATCTTTCTCTGCAATTCTTTAGTTCTTTGACATTTTTAAGTTTTTACTTTGGCACACGATGGAAAAAAGCGTTACGAAAAAAAATAATAATAAATGGCTGACTGGACTGACTGTTCACTGTAATCTACCAGAAAACTGAATTTCAGTTTTAATAAAGGGAAAAATAATAATTTTCTTCATAATCAGCAGAATTTCCAGAATTAAGGAGAAACTTTCCCAAAAATGATTCAAATGACTATTTTAGGAAAAATTACCTAAAAAGACCGCAGATGACTTGAAAAGAAAAAAATGACCGAGTGATCATCCAGTACTAGGAATACAAAAAAGAAAAAGAATAGAAGCTCTTGGAAATATAGCGTTATCAGAGAATGTTGAAAATCAAATGGATAGCAAAGATCAGGAATGACGAAGTATTAAGGCGAATAGGAAGGGAAAGAGAAAGTTGAAATATAAAGAATAGAGTTAAAATGATAAGTCATAATCTTATAATATAAGGCATCCAGGGATATTGTTATTACTGCTAAAGGGAATGGTTGAGGGAAAAGACTGGAAAGGAAGGCAAAGAATGAGCTATATGAAGAGCAGATAATAACGGATACAGAAGTGCAAATCCTTCTCAGAAATGAAAAGGTTAACACAGGGAGAGAAAAATGGAGAGATGTAACACATTAGTCGAAAAACATGTTAATTTTCAATGATTCGTTTCAAATAGACACGGAATTTCATCAATGAAAATATTAGCGACGCACAGTCTACAAATTTATCAACCGACTTCCGTATCTACAGAGAGTGCCCCCCCCCTTCCGGGCGAAAACCCATCTAATTCAGAATTAGGATCATACAGGAACGAATCGAGTACATCTTTTATCTTAATAAACGTGGAAACGGAATTCGAGATAAAAAATAGATAACATTCGTTTCCTCTTCGAAGGCACGAGTACTGATTTCCGGAGTCGGGCCTATTCAATGATCGGAAAACGAGGGCAACTGCATTTCCTCAGTTTGATTACATTGATTATATAGTGGGCGTTATGGAACCAGAAAATTTCTTGCCATGACACTGCGAGCAAAAACACTGGGCGAACTTTTGCCATTTCACACCTTTTTTTTCAACATTCACAGCAGTACAGGTTACTACTATCTTCCTCTATCTCACTAGAAATCTGGATACACCACCGGTTGTGGTGGATATTCTCACCGCACCAGTTTAGCATTGGTAATTCATCAGAAAATTACACCCAGCGCCGCATTTTCCGAGTAGCCAACGAAGCCGTGGCTTCGAACGGCAATTTTTCCAGGGAGGCCAATTTTTCAAAAATGTAATTAATAATGCAATGGTAAATGGCTTTTTCATTTTTTTTAAACGTATTTACTTATTATTATTATTATTTTTTAAATAGAACATAGGGGCGGCTATGCCCCTTAATCCTACACTAATTACACTCGTGAGTCTAGGGTTGCCAAATTAACTAAAAGTAAAAAGAGTACATTCTACTCCAAAATATTTTTCAAATGTGCTCATCATACTGATAATTTATGACTCACTCCGCTCACAATTTCATCACCTTGTTATACAACTACCTCCATCTAACATATTAAGGGTTAAAAAAAAAATTGTTAAGAAGAATGTATTCTCTAATGTGGAATAACGATTTTTTGCATTAAATTTAAAAAAAAATAAATTAAACAAGCTAAACAATAAATTTAAAAGAATTTATAAAGATTTAAAGATTCTTCTAGCAGCAGTGATCCTGGGTCCCTCAAGTTATATTCTCCTCCTCTTCAGACAAATCCAAATATCCATTTTACCTCCTACCCTGTCAGGTACTTCTTCATTTCTTACCTCATCCGTCCATTTGACGCTAAAACAGGTACCTAGGCCAGCTGCCAGATAAAAAAATAAAGCCTAGGTGCTGACTTAGTTTTTTTTTGTGGGGGGGGGGGCGCTCCCCCCCAATATTTTTAACTCAAAAATGGAAAAAGTACAACATATTTTACCATCAATTTTTAAATTTAACAAAAAAGAAAAAACGCGTAAGAATAAATTCGATAATACCGAAATACCAGACGTGAGAAGGGTATAATTTTGGCACCAAAATAGATGGAAGACGACCATTAGAATTTTCAAAGAGAGGGATTTTCGATCGCTCCTAAGAACCACTGATAACTTTTATTCTACCCCCTCCCCCCCTCAATATTTTCCATAAGTCGGCGCCTATGTTCGTCAGAGAAATGAGGCCTATTTGGCAAGGTATAGCATAAGATGAAAGAAACTGGAAAAGATACGTGGAAGCATATGCCCAAAAATGGGCGGAGGGGTGGCTCGCCTGAGCCACAGCACTTACTCATAAACGCTGAAAATACATAAATTTCTCCTGGACATTGCAATCGCTCCCCCTCACTGGCCGCCCATTCAAAGTTCTCGACATATGCCAGAAATTTACACCGCATAAATATGGGTGCGACTGTACTCAATTATCATGAGGGCAAACAAATGATCCAAGTACTCAAGGGAGGGGACAAAATACAATACATTCTTAAGCATTTTAAATCACTCCTCCCAGGATTCCTTCCTTAATCCATTACAAAATTACGTATGGAATGGTGGATATACCTACTAATCCACGAAACGTGACTTAGCAACGTTTGTTTCAAGGTAATTTTTACAACATATTGTTTATAATGAAATGAGAATTGGGACCGACGGAAGTAGAAGCACGTGTTCCTATGCACCGAATTAATATTTCGCTCACTAAAATAACCGTTCATACCATACGATAAATTTAACAAAAGCGGCGTAAAAAGCTCGTAATTGCAATTACCGGGTACTGGTTGGTAGGTAGTTAAATATTTTACGACCTAGGTCAAGGCATTGCCATATGAGCTACTTGCACTCTAAGTGCACACAGTACTGATTAGTTATTTTCTTTTCCAGCTAAGGATCATGCACTCAACTAGGGTGCTTTACATCGGCATAGCATATAGCTCCCACTCATCGACTACGTAATTTTGTACAGAAACCAAATGCACGTCTTTCGCAGTCGATATGTTGTGAGTTCCGGATGCAAACACAGGTCACGAATCGGTCATGAATGAAAATAACTCGACAGATAACTGTGCAGAATACTCGTATTTTTTTCCGAAAATCAAAGGGCTAAACATTTTTCTCGACTGCCTTAAAGGTCCAAAAAGAGAAAGGAACGAATGTTTGCTTGCACTAAAAGAGGCATCATCTTCCAGAGTTCATCCCTCTGTATGGCCAAACGGGCAGGGGAATAGAAATATACCCTACTCGCGTGTGCACTTGCCAAAATTCAAAATCTGAACTCCGGAGCCTCATTTATCATTCTGCAATCCATGTATGTTCTCTGAAGGCAACAGTTCCACTTCTGTACTAACTCTTGAGAAGCATCTGTGAATTCTAGGGATGTGTTTAGTGATATTTTACCCTTTCAAGTGAGAAATATGTCATTACCACTTTCAAAAAATTCCTGTAAATCCGCCAATCTTTGAATTAATTTAGCAAAATTAATACAATTTTACAAGCCCCCTAGTTATTATTATTATTATTATAAGCCACAGAACCTAGCTTATGGTAGACTTATGGGCTGAAAACCGACTTGCAGAATTCGCCTGGCTGGCTTTTGGCTGAGTGAATAACGACCAAAAGTGTGACTTAAGCTCAACATTCCTGTTCATAGCGTTTCATGTTTTCCAATATTTTCAATCACTTTCTGGTCATCTGTAGCTAATACCACCCACTTTTATGAAAAACTTGTTAGTACATCTTGTAGAGGCGCTAGTAGTCAATATTTTCACCTAATAAAATCGATTTCAAAATTTTTGGACTGATGATGGTGCTTTCATGGGAAGGTCTTCAATTGAAAAAGTCGTCAGAAGAGGAGTTCGGATTAGCCAAAGAGGGTTCTACCCCCTAGCCATCACTAATCACGATCCTGTACCTGACATCGTAGCACTAACTTCCGGACTTTCCTTCGAAGTTACAAGATGTCATTTCCTATATGTGTACAACCGGATTTACTCTCTCACAAACAGAACTCTTCAATGAAACGTATATTATCATAATCACACCGGAAGACTCTTATCAGTAACCACAGTACCAGTGATATTTTTGGTCAACGTTCGGGTGAAATATACAATATCTGTACACCGATCCCACGAGTGCATTCAGTTTTCCACTAATCGCAGCAATCACGCTTCTGAAATAAAATAAGGTTAATCTGCCCCCTCTACTTGCACTCGAGAACTTGTGCACACACGACTGAATATGGCAGTATTAAAGCAAAATTGTCGGTGTGTATACAATACATCCTTGTCAACTGCTCGTCGCGAAGTCAGAAATGAGAGAAGAAAAAACAACAAAGGGGATTAACCTAAGTCGTTTGAAGCCCCGACACTCCTCACAGCTAAACAGTCAAACAAGTTTGATTTATTTGATCAAAGCGTTATTTTCGTAATATTTGCTTTGAATTTTTTTTTTCTTCTTAAATATCGTCGAATACCTGTCAGCGAATTATGCGAAAAATAAATACTCGATGGCTCGATGCATTCCGACAGTACCGTCGGGTTTTCTACATCTGATTTGATTAACCTTGCTATCGACTCGATTGTCGATTCTGTATTCCGATTCTTTTAGACAGCTTATTTGACTAGTAGGTAAGACGCCACTAGTCCGCCCAACTCAAGGCATAAGCCTCCGTTATCTGCCACCATATCGAACAATTTTGGGCCATACGGTGCCATGGGCCCCATTACTCTTGATATTTCGTCCCTCCATCTAGTCGCCCGTCTGCCTTTGATTCTTTTGAAGTCCCAAGACGTCCCACTCAACCATATTCTTATGCCAGCTTTTCTTTCCTCTCGCTACATGACCCGAATACCTGAATTTATTTTTCTTAATATACCTGATGCCTGTTGTTTTTGTTCGCTTTCTTATTTCCGATATTGCTATCGGTTTTTAAATTTTATATTGAGGATACTTCTCAACATGCTGCTCTGAGTTGGGTAAAGAAGTTCATTGACGCTACCTTTTGTGAATGACTACGTCTGGGATCCGTCGGGGGTTACATAACTTTCTAGAATTTTCATCTTGGTTCCTAGTCCCATTTTGCTCTTTATTCTGTTTTTTTGGTCCTAGTATGCCTTCCACGCATTCTCCATTCTAGCCTTTATTTCTTTATCCCCCCCCCCCTCTTCTCGAAAGACATTAATTGGCCTAAATACTTATACTCGTAAACAGATTCTATTTCTTTCTCTCCTATCATAATAATTGCTTCTATCTTTCTGTTTGACATGATTTTCGTTTAGAGTCGTTTTCTCGCATTCTCCCAGGAGTTCTTCCACCATTGTTTTTAGTTCGTCTGTACTTTTACTAATTAGTACTGCATCATCTGCAAATCGTAAATTATTTAGCCATTTTCCGTTGATTTTTATTCCCCTCCCCTCCCACTCTGTGACGCGATTATACGACCTCAGTGATCATATAGCCTCTCCACTCCTACCCCGCACTCGCCTTCACGTGGTGCCCCTGGTAAGCCGAGCAACCTAATGGAAGGTTGTGGTAACCAATCCCAGCGGGAAATTAGGTCGGGACGGCAGCACAGCGACTCAGGCTCGAGTTAGTGGAGCTACTGCCTTTGCTACAGAAGAGTATCTAAGGACCCTGGTCGTCGCAACTATCTGTGCCATCAGACAAGTTCTTTATACTCGTAGCAGAGAACGGGGAAACTGCACAAACCCCTTCGTATCACCCACGTGCAGTCACATCACCATCACCCAATTACACCAATCAACATGGACTTGGCGTGCGTAAAATCAACTTCCGGAGGTAAAATACCCTCCTCCCGATCCCCGGGGCGGGGGTACCACGCTAAGGCCTCAGAACAACAAAAGGAAGAGAGTACAACTGCTAGATTGGAAGGCCGACCGACTGGAGAGGACAGCTATTATTGACAGGGAACTGCAGAAATACAACATCGACATAGTAGCATTAAGCGAAACACGAATATCCGGCGAGGGCTCTCGAAAAGAAAAAACTATACCTTCTGCTGGAGAGGCCGTGAATCCGGACGCCCTAAGCAATACGGAGTAGGCTTTGCTGTAAGGATCTCCGTAAACCAGAACTGCAACCCCGCAGTCATTGGGATCAACGAGCGGATTGCACAACTGAAGATGGATTACTGCGGAAGACCAATCAATCTCATCAGCGCCTACGCTCCTACCCTGTCAGCTAAAGACACAGCAAAAGAGATATTCTATAACGAGCTCGATACGGCTCTAAGAGACATCCCAGAACGTGAAAACCTTGCTGGGCGACTTCAACGCTAGAGTGGGGAGAGACCACACTGCCTAGAGCGGAATTATTGGTAAATATGGAACTGGGAACATGAATGACAACGAAGACAGGCTTCTGACCTGCGGTGCCGCACACGACCTGATCATCGCCGATACTATATTCCCAGTCAAGGACATACATAAAGGAACATGGAGGCATCCAAGATCCGCACACTGGCACGCCCTGGACCACATACTCATCAGGAAAAGAGACGTGACCCACACTGGCCTAACACGAGTGTACAGAGGTGCAGAGGCTGACACAGACCATCGCCTACTGGTCTCTAAGATATATTGCCAATCCGAGCGATCCGCAAGACCACCAAAGAAAGAAGCCAAAAGAAGACTCTACGTACCAGCTTTGAAAGTGGAGGCAAAGATACTAGAGTTAAAGCAAGCAATCGCTAAATGCGACTTATCAAGAGGAAACACGGTGGAGGAGAAATGGTACAGCAATAGAGAAATCCACACTTGGCCCAGCCCCCAAAAAGAAAAACCCTGATTGGTTCGATGAGAGCTCAGAAATGCTCGAAAGAGCATCAAATGCCAAGGCCGCCGCACACACTCGCTTACTAGGGCAGCCAACAAATAACGTGCTAGCCGCCTAACTCAAAGCAGCTAAACAGGCCCTCAAAAACGCGACCAGGAAAGCGAAGAATGACTGGTATATTTAAAAAATCCGTGGAAATTCAAGAGCTTGCCGACCGAAACATCTCGGCACTTTACAAAGCAATCAAAGCAGCCTATGGCCCAATGCACAACACGAACCGGCCAGTCAGATAGCGCTGATGGAACCTTGCTCCCGCATGAAGATGAAATCTCAAACCGATGGAGAGAATACTACCACAGCCAGTTGAACACATCACCGACTGTAGCCGACGAAACCACTGAACTACTCCCACAATACCAAATCATGGAGGATCTTGTCAGACCACCAAACTCCAGCGAAGTAGTAGCGGCCGTGAAGAAACTGAAGAACCATAAAGCTCCCGGTGAAGACAACCTCCCAGCAGAGATCTGCAAACACGGAGGTAGCCATCTCGCGAAGGCACTACACCTTTTTCAAGAAATCTGGAAACAAGAGGAGGTGCCTACTGACTTCAAGGGTGCCATGATAGTAAATATATATAAGCGGAAAGGAGACCCATCAGACTGCTCTAACTACAGAGGGATCTTCCTACTTAGCGTGGTGGGAAAAATCCTGGCGCGGCTACAACCGGCGCTTGAACCAATTATCCCGGAGTCCCAAGCGGGCTTTAGACCCGGCAGGGGTACAGTGGACATGATTTACACAATGCGCCAGATGCAAGAAAATGTGGCTGCACGCGCAGTATTCATTGGCCTCCGGAAGGCCTTCGACATGATCAGCAGGAACGCACTCTGGACAGTCCTGGGCAAATTCGGCTGTTCAAAAAAACTAATCAAAATCATCGCTAGCTTTCACACTGAGAGTAAGGTCATAGTTGGTACAAGATATACTGAGGACTTTGAAATCTCAAATGGAGTCCGACAGGGACGTGTCTTGGCTCCTCTTCTATTTAATGTCTACATGATCGCGTTCCTGGTGATCCTTGACCGCAGACTACGACAAAGAGGAGTAGGCATTCGGTAGCGTATCGATGGTTGGCCTTCACAACCTATCCAGACTGAAGAGTAAAACAAAGACGCACACCTGCCAAATAACAGAGCTACAATATGCGGACGGACGACTTGGTCATTCTTAGCCACACTGCTGAAGAAATGCAACAGATGATAGAAGCCTTTACTCTGAAGCCTACTGCTGGACATGAACATCAACACAGCCGAACCAAACTCCTCATACTGAGATACGACGCCCCAGCGCACCTAACAAACCCAACCATCAATATTGCCGGAGATCCAATTAGAAAAACGGATCGGTTTAATTACCTTGGAAGCATCGTAAGTAGCTCTGATGACCTCGACGCCGAAATCAACCAACGAATTCGGAATGCCTCAGCAGCGATCTTCAAATTAAACAAGAAGGTATTCCTGGACAAGGGAGCTCTGTGTGGCGACAAAAGTTGCCGTGTATAAATCGGTTGTCAGAACTACTCTGCTGTATGGAAGCGAAACATGGACCGTCTACAAGAGACATGTCAAAGCTCTTGAAAAGTTTCAGCAGAGAACACTAAGACAGATCCTATCCATCAAATGCCAGGACTATATCTCCAACACGGAGGTGCGTGAGCGTGCGCAATGTGAATCAATCGAGCACTACTAACCAGACACTCCCTACGTTGGCTTGGACACGTCCACCGAATGACGGATCGGCGTTTACCGAAACAGGTCCTATATGGTGAGCTGGCCGTGGGAAAGAGGTCCACGGGAGGGCAGGCCAAGCGCTATAAGGACACCGTCCACGCTGCACTCAAAGGCTGCACCCTCGATGGAAATAGGGAGATCTGCCAGTACAGGAATGCTTGGAGAACAGCTTGCCACAATAACACCGGCATCTTCCCGCCCACTGGGAGCGGGCACTACGACGACGACGGCGACGATTTTTCTGATGAATATATTATGGTAAAATATATTTTTTGTTTCTTGCAATTGGTTGTTTGGCTTTCTCGGTAGACCAGCTATCTTCGATTATACTTTGGACTAGTTTTTCTTCGTATTCCTTGATATCCCTTCCTAATTTCTGTTTTAAATTACCTTGTTCAATTCTGCTAGTTTTATTACTGTCTTCTTATCTCGTTTGTTCTTGATATTTAATTCCGTCCTTTTTTCGATTAGTCTTTTGGTCGTCCCGCTCAGTTTGTCCACTTTCTCTTTCTTGTTTTCAACTTTCTTTTTCACCTTGTTAAGTTTTTCTTCGAATACGTTGTACACTTCCTGAATTTCGCACTCCATTTTTAGATCTGTTTTTGCTATCTTATTTTTTAGGTATTCCTTTGTTTTCTCCCTCATATGTACCCCTACTTCGTTTCCTTGTTCCCTTTTCCTTCTCTCGTGTATTTTATAGTTGTTTGCCCAGGCTCTACTCAGGATTTTGACTTTTACTCTGCATATTCTATGGTCTGAAGAGAACGAGAATTTCTTTTAGATTAGTAAGACTACAATATCATTCACATTACGTAAGACATGAATACGTATTCTTAGTAAAAGGCAACAGTGAATTGGATCGATAGGTAAACCTTTTCACTTCGTGATTCTTTTAAACATTCAATAATTTGAGAGTTTGTCAATATCTCAAAGCTTCATTTAAGAATATCAACAGCTGAACATATTATAAAAAAAAAGAAGCGATTAAGGATAGATAGAATTAAACGATAGAATTAAACACGCGATTCCTAGAATCACTGTTGCAGAATCTGTCGGTTTATCGCTCTTAATTAACCTTTTAACTTTTGAAAAGGCAAAATTAATGATTAAGTGCCGTCACACTTCAATGGTGCCAGCGAAACGTGCAACGAATTGGAGGTTATTCGAATATTATTTTCAACTTTTCGCTATCTGAAATGCGGCCTTATGAATTTGGCGGGAAGGTTGTTAAAAACAAAAAAATCAACGAGTTTAATTATGTAACAAAATTCCCGATCGATGGGCGATTATCAGAGTTGATTAAATATCTAGGCCTAGGTTCTGTATTTATTTGTTCCGTCGCGGCTATCGGGAAACAGCAATACAGGAACTATCGAACTTATGATGAAATCGGATACAAATATAGGCGATCTTCAAAATATTGAATGAGCTCTGATCAGAATGGAAGGCCGTTGTGATAACGCGGTTCTAATGAAAACTCCAAGAAATATATTTCAGCGATGGCACCAGGTTTATTGCAGGTTCTGAAAGTCGCCTCAAGTGCAACAGAGAGAGCGAGGAGAACGTCGGATACAGTGAACCATGACCATCGTGTCAACTACTGGTCCCTGTGGGTGATTTTTATTTGGGAACTCAAACTTTTTTCTGTTTCAATAATTCCTCATAGCAACATATTATGTACTTTCATATCAAAAGGGCCCATGCTGTGTCGGTCACAGTTTTCAAGATTGTACTAGAGAACACAGCGACTACAGTCAGAGATGGAAAGCGATTCAATAAGGCTTTCACTTTTGGATTTTGCTTCTAACCTTGAAAGATAGTACTTTTAATTTTGGCTTTCCGCTCTTTAACATTTGTTTTGCTTTTCGCTTGCCCTTTTCACTTCCAGAAATGCCTGCGTTTTTCGCTTAAAACTTTCAATTTATTTCCATCTCTGACTACAATATCAATCGAGATGGAAACATAACGCGTCCTGTAACCCCGCCAGTTCAAACAAACAAGGCATTACAATTACAGGGCGTGTTACCACCAGATCTGAAGGATTAAGACTGTCGTGTGCACGTTGTGGACAGCTTACTCGACGTCGTGCAAACACGTGACCAGTAAGTGAATAGCGGCTGCACACTCTCTGGCACAGAGACGGAAGAACTCTAAGGCAACAAGCCGCGGGTGAAGCAACGGCAAACTACCCTGACTAACCCTCCCCAGGAAAGTCGCGTTTCAGAAACTGCGACCGCCAACATCCGGCAACGGATACGGCATTTGACTGACTGAGCCATTTTTATGAGAAAAAAAAAATTGAACCTTACCGAAAATGAGATTCCCCTTTTTCGGGTACTTCAAACCAGAGGTGATAAGCTTAGACATTAGCCACAGCTTTCAGCTATTAGCCGAGCAGTTTGGGTCAAGACCAGCTAGCTGATAGCTTAGCTATTAAAAAAAGATGAAAACTACAACTACTCAGTTAGTTTCTACTGGATTGCTAATGAAAAGCTAATCCGGCTCTGTTGCGGTTGGCGTTTTGTCACTCCTGAATTCTGAACATTTGCAGAGATGTCAACTCGCATTCACACATGCAGCACCTCCACAAACAAGAACAAAGTGAACGCGTTCTTCTTCTCACATGAATGAGAACGGGCAGGAACGCGTTTATTTCATTTTGTGGATGAGAATGGAGAGAGGAATGACTACATTAGTCAGAGGTGTCAACTCCCATTTGTAGGTTTGCGAAATAACAGTTATTATAACTGTTATAACCATTAACCAAAACAAAAATATTTTGTTGATCGATAACCGTTAACAAAAATTAGTTGTTGACCAATAACCAATAACCGTTTGGACCATTATAGGTAGTTTTTTTTTTTTTTTAATGGAGAGTTATGATTTTGAAATGGTCAAAATGGTCATAACAGTTATGACCAATTCAACAGGGTAAGGATGTTCTGACCAACAACTGATAACAATTTAAATTGCTGAAGGAAATTTGACTGATAACTGATGTTAACCGTTTCAAATTATTTTGGTCACAAGGGCAAATGAGAACGCGTTCACAAACGGAACACCTCCAAACGAGAACAAAGTGAACGCATTCTTCTTCTCCTCACAAGAACAAGAACGGATGTGAACGCGTTCACTTTTTAAAGCAAACGCGAACACGCAACCAGTATGAACGCGTTCGTTTCATTTTGTGGACAAGAACGCAGAGAATGGAAAGAGGAATGACTATACAGTCAGAGATGTCAATTCCTGTTTGCAAACGAGAACACTTCACAAACAGAGCACCTCCACAAACGAGAACAAAGTGAACGCAAACAGTATGAACGGGTTCTTCTTCTCACATGAGACATGAACAAGAATTGGCAGGAACGCATTTGTTTCATTTTGTGGACAAGAACGCAGAGAACGGAAGGAGAAATGACTACAGTCAGAGATGTCAACTCCCATTTGCAAACAAGAACGCGTTCATGAACGGAGCATCTCTACAAACAAGAACAAAGTGAACGCGTTCTTCTTCTCACATGAACGAGAACAGATGAGAACGCGTTTGTTTTATTTTGCGGACAAGAACGCAGAGAATGGAAAGAGGAATGACTATACAGTCAGAGATGTCAATTCCTGTTCGCGAACAAGAACACGCGTTCACAAATGGAGCACCTCCACAAATGAGAACGAAGTGAACGCGTTCTTCTTCTCCTCACATGAGACATGAACGAGAATGGGCAGGAATGCATTTGTATCATTTTGTGGACAAGAACGCAGAGAACAGAAAGAGGAATGACTACAGTCAGAGATGTCAACTCCCATTCGCGAACAAGAACGCGTTCACAAACAGAGCACCTCCACAAACGAGAATAACAAAGTGAACGCGTTCATAATTCCGGGGAATGCTGACAATCTCTGAACATCTCATCTGAACTGATCCGTTTTTGCGCGTTTGGTTTTGTCATTTTGTGTTTATCGCATTTTGCAGCAAAGGAATTAGCCTTTAGCTTTCAGCCTTAGATCTTCAGTATTAGTCTTCAGCTAGCATTCACTGGCTTCAGCTGTTGGCTTTATCCCTTAGCCCTATCAGTCAATGTCATTAGCTACTGGCTTAAGCTTTGGCCTTTCGGAATAGCATTTATCACCACTGCTTCAAATCTTGGTCAACGACGGGCCGTAGGTGAAATTTTGATTCCGCCATTTTTCCAGTTATAAGCAGTGTTGCCAGATCCCGTTCATGAGAATTCTTGAAATATGATTGTGTTACAGGAATAAATATGTAGGAGCTTACACTTCTTTCAAGGCCAGTTTTTTCAAAAACTTGTGAGATCTCACAAAACTTTGTGGGAGATGGTAACACTAGTTATAGGACAAAACGCATCAAATGAGAAAGGGCCCACTTTGTTGATACTAGTTTTCCCCCTCTCTATATACAACGGCAACCTATAAACCAGTGTACTGCAGCTGAAAAATAGGAGTAGCAAGAGCAAAGGGCTTCGGAGTGACAGAGGAAACAGGTGGGAGACTCTAGGGCCGACAGAAGAAAAGAGTTGGTTAATCTGATGTAACCCACTCTCATTTAATTCTGCGAGAAAAATATCAATTAGGGAGGGGGACAGAGTTTATGGTTTCACAGTATCAATAGCGACTGACATAAGATTGCGAATACACTGGACAATGGTATCGGGGAGATAGAGGTACTGGAATGGATGACAGTGAGCTGAAGAAATCCGTGGAGGGAAGAGGGAAAGGTTCACGAGTGATGTAAGACAGAGGTAGATAGCTGTAAAGTCGACGGTAAAGATTGATTGAAGAGGCTTTAGTCCAAAATGGAAGAATTTGTTGACAAACTCAACACCAGATGCACAGGAGTTGGATTTAGAGCCATTAGCGAAGCAGATAGTGGTAAAGAAAGATTGAGATGTGAGGGATCGGTTTTGTTTTTGGTATAGTGTTGAAGCCGTACAATTTAGTGAGTTGTAGGTTGATGATAAGCCACTGGAAGGGTCAAAGAGGATTTGCGGGAGTGAGTAGATCTCAGGAGTAATAATATTAGGAGGTAGGTTTGAGAGGAAGGACTGGAGAGGGTGGGATTTGTGTGATGTGTTGGAAGGAGAAAGGAATGAGTTCCGTTTCTCGTTGAAAATGAGGCTATGAGTGGGAAAGTATCAGTATAAGTACTACTTAGTACATTTGTTCACAACGAATCCGTATTTTTTAAAATCTTCTGCGAGCTAGCTGTCTCAAAAAGATTTTTCAAAGTGCTTCAGCCATGCACAATTGAATCTGCATAAATGCGTACCACGTGTTAGTTTTATTTCTCAATTTGTTTCGACTACAACGTAGGCTACTTGGTCAGCGACAGCAGCTTCACCGAATATGATACATTCAAAGATCGGCTAACGCGATCATTCATAAAAATAGGTATACTGCGATCACTACCATGAAAGATCAGCAGACCGGATACAAAAAACTAATAAGTATTACCCAATACAGATCCGCGTACAGGTTCACTCAAAATCAGAAAAGCGAATAAAAGTCCAATTAGCGAATTGCTTCGTGTTTCCTAATGTTTCCCAGAATTTCAAAAAATAACTCATGTAACTAATTACGGCTCGTTAATATCACGATTATGATATTCCAAGAATGTGTCGAGAGAAATTAGAGCAGATAGAGAAGATGATATCGATTGAAAGAAGAAAGAAAACAAGGAAAATGTATTTAGTTCGAGAGGTGGCAGCAGGGATGGAAAAAACATGTCCTCTCCAAAATACATCACAAACCATCCCGATAAATCCTGTGTCATCGTGTTCTTCTGATATTATTCTAGATTATTATAATGGCTATATCTTATAGCGGTGAGAGCTTGGTATTTGGTCAAAATCAAGTACATACATTAATGATCAAAAATCAATAGTCATTAGAAATAAGACAGAATGTAAGTGAGGGTACGAGTTTCTAATTTTTTATTTATTGTGATCTCGCAACTGCCCTGATTCTGCTCTTCTTGAAAGAAACGATGGCGGAATACAATGTAAGCATTCCAAGGCATAAATTACACACCCACAGTAAACTGATTACCCAAGTAAGTCACCCAGTGCCGTGGGTCATGCTACTCTAAAAAGATAAGGGGTGAACGATCGAGAAAAACTAAATCATCGATAGTTATGAACTCGTCACTAATTTGAGCCCGGGTCTTTCAACTTCCCGGTTATTGGTATACCTTTCGAACTTACCAACCCGAGTATTTTATTTATTAAGGCACTTCAAGCCATAATTCTGTTATTACTGCTCAGGTAAATACAGGAACTTACAAAGAGCATATTTCGATAGTTTGTTACAGATAATGACAATCGTATGATCGACTTCTGTTAGCAACGTGTGCACTGAAATTTCGTTAATTCAGCGAGAAACATTCGACTTATGTCCGCGGGTTTCGAAGAAATTCGTACCTCTAAATTGCAATTTAATTCTACGTCTGTGCTGCGGTGCCAATATTCATCCGAGTGGGTCAAATTCGCGAGTGGTCATCACGCATGCGGTTTTCCCGACCAGAGCCAAACCAAAACGACTTTGTCTGGAGGAAGGAGAGATTATGATTTTTTAACCTGCCAAATGTTAATTTCACCAACTGGAAGAAGAGTTGAAGTCGACAAGCCGAGAAATAAGGTCACTTTTTTCAATTTCGTCAACTTGGGATCCATATTTTCGCCTGAACCGATAAGACACTTTTCATTCGCAGGAGGAGGAGATCAGGCAAACGAGAATACACGGGGGAGGTACTGGAGGGAATGCTCCCCGAAAGAAATCACTGAAACTGAAAAACGGTCATCAAAAATAACAACGTCTCATCTAGTATCAAACCAGCCAGTAATCCTACACTAGCACGAGCTGTTCTCTAAAGTTATTAAAGGGTCTTAACCAAGGTGAGAAAGAGTGTCCCAAACAGTGTTTAATAAAATAACGTGTGCAAAATTTCAGTGGAAATACAAAACTAATTCTTAGGTTTCGCCCGAAAGCTGAAAGATGAAGAGGTTTTTAATGCTACATCAGGGGCGAAACTATAGGGGGTGTGGGGAGTTGACCTCCCCCCTCCCATTATTTGACAGTCGGCAAATTTTGAAACAGTTCTTTTGAATTTTTCATATTTAATGAATGTTTATTTATTATTATTTTTTTCAATTAAAAAATATTGCGATTAAAAAATCGGCAAATTTTCAATTTTTAAAACATTTTGTCGGAGAATTTTTAGTTTTCAAAAAATACTTGTAGGCAAATTTCTCTTCTCCGCCTCCCCAAACTGACAGTCAAATTTCGTTTCTGAAAATGGAGTACCCTGGACTCCTGTCAGAGACTAGTCAGTCAAAAGCAGAAGGTTTCAAGCTGAGTATCGAACGTTATCTGAAAGGTTGAAACAAAGCTGAGATGTGGAAGACATTTCGAAAATCTGAAAGCCGGTAGCAAACGTTGAATTTCGAATTTCAATGACTATTCTGTTCTTACTAGATTCTCTATTTGACCTAGAGCCTAAAATTACGAAAGTTGAACATTTTATTAAAATCTAAACGCAGGCCCGTAGCGAGCCATCTGCGGTAGGTGGTTCTGACTGTTTCCTAGGGGGGGGGGGGCTTGACGCTGCACATAGTATGTAATGTGAAAAGTTCTACGAGGTAGTGGTATAGCCAGTGGGAAAAGGGGGAGAATTCCTCCAAGGCACCTGAACTTGAATGTAAAATATGCAGAAATAAGCAATTTTTCACTGTAAAACACGTTTTTTTGAAAAATTTTTGCTCGAGTAGGAATTTTACCTTCATTTTTATACAATAGTCCTCTGATACCGGCGATTTTTAAAAAATACTTTAGTTTTCGACTTTGTCTCCCTTGAAAATCTTACTTTGCTCCCCCCCCCCCTCGCCGAAAATCTTGGCTACGCCACTGATTGAATTTGGTCTCAAAATTCATAATCAAAACTGGCAATTCAACTTACCGACAACCCATTGAAAGAAAAATTGAATAGATCGCGTGAAAAGAAATTAACACTTAGAACGATCAAGTTTTCGAACTTTTGGATGTAAAAAAACTCTGTTTCTGTGGACTCATCTAGTTATCAGTTCTCAAACAGCCATTCAGGCATTTAGCCATCGATATTCAATGTGAACTGGATCGCGAGCCTACCACTGGGTTTGTGAAAATATTGTAATGTGACACAAGAAAAAGGCCTGTGTGTCTGAAACTGCTGGATGGACACTCGGGACTCGGGTCCTTGTCTTGTGACACGTCACAAATATAAAGAACGACAAACATACGATTCTCTATCTTTCAAAACAAAATCAGTGTTGACAAGTTTATAAACATTAAAATGTAGTGGAACGAAAAGTTTTGAACAAAACTAGCGAGAAAAATGAAAGGAATTCGTTATTTTTATTCACGAAATTCTGCCAGGGGAGGCTCCGGCAAGCGTTAAGAGGTGCTCAGTACCTGCTAGCACCACTCTGGCTAGGAGTCTGGCGTGATGATGATTTTTTTAAATGGTGGTATCTCTGCCTAGGGGAGGCTCAAGACACCTTTAGAGGCGGCTCAGCCCCAGCTTGCTCCTCCATGGCTACGGGGCTGTCTAAAAGTTGAAAGCAAAAGACCTATTTTCCAATGTCACAAGCTGAATCTGACAGCAAATGTTCTATTATTTAATTTACGTGCTTTGATCCTGGTGGATATAGGAGGGAAATTTAGTCTGGAACAAAAGTCAAACGCCATGTGTTTTTCCCATAAGAACGAAATGGAGCTCGTGGCACGGATTCCCCTAAATCCGATCAACCTAAAACTTTGTAGGTTTTTGTTTTTTTATTTATTTATTGGAACCAGTTTAGGAGACGAATCAGAGGAAATTCAGAAAAAAAGATCCCCAAGAGTAAACAACGACCACCTCAATGTGTAAAGGAAGTTGTGTGTTCCTCTCAAGTATTCCTAACATCCTTCCACCTTTTCCTCCCAGAATAGGGTATGCTCATGTGCGCAAATGTGAGCGTTTGGGGGATAAGGTTCCAATCTGCATGTGCAGGGACGAAACTATGGGCAGGGTGGGGGGGGGGGTGAAACACACCGAATAATTAGGCAGTCAGCAGATTTTGAAACTCTTCATTTTCTAAGGTATAACGTTTTAATGAAACCTGAAAAAGTCTTAAAACAAATTCGGAAGATCTTTGAAGTCTCAGAGAAGTCTGAAGGAGTCCTAAAAGTTTTACATAAGTAGGAGGAGGAGATCTTGATGAGTCAAAAGTCTTATTATCATAGTATTAAATGAATACAAGAAACCTTTCGGATGGTGTATGTTTGTACAAGGGCCGAGGAAGGAGAATTTCTCAAGCAGCTCACTATAATTAAAAATAAGGTAAAAAGAGGAACGAAGGAAGGAAGAAAAGTAAAGAGTAGAAAAAAGGCAGACTTTTTTTGAGGGTACAAGGGCGTTCTCAAAAATTAGTCCCGGGCCCATATTTTGCCTCTGTTTTATTTATTTATTTACTTACTTATTTCAGTTAAGAAATACTTTGCTTAAAAAATCGGCAAATTTTCAAATCTTTAAAATTTTTTGTCTGCGAATTTTTAGTTTTCAAAAAATATTTGTCGGCAAATTTTCCTTCTCCCCCCCCCCCCCAAATGAAAGTCAAGTTTCGCCTCTGATTGCTACTGACTTCTTAAAAACCACGGCAATAATGTTGAAAACTCTCCAACATTCTTCGCACTTTCCTAACTTTATTTAAGATTCAAGACTCTTCAAGGATTACTTCAGATTTACTCAGACACGTGTAACATAGTTTTAGATTTGTTCAAGACTCTTAAATTTATTCAGGACTTTAGAAGTCTTATGCAGACAAGTTCATAAGGCGTTCATGAGACTTTTCAAAATTTTTTCGAATGTACTTGAAAATCTTGAGGATCACGGTGTTTTTTTTTGTTTTTGTTTTTTTTTTAAATTTATTTTAAGAATAGTTTCAAACTATTCTTGAATGAGTCGTAGCAATTGGGAAGCCTGAGGAATATCACCCCACGGCCCTGTTTGGAAAGTCGGAACTCGATAAATTCCACCAGTCAGCCAAATTGTAAAAGTGATACAATTAATATTTTGTTATATTTCAGTTGGCATTTTCGTAATTCCACAATACCCCCCCCCCCCCACACACACACACACACGAAGAACATGAACTACTACGGTCTTGATATCATGCGCAAGAGAAACATTTCCAATTCATTGCGACCTGAAGAAGACTCGTTAAGACTCGTTCACAACTTTTCTTCAGACCTGTTTGAAACTCATATTATTATAACATTCAGCCATGATTACAATAATCATAAATAAGTTTAGAAAAGCTTTACAGAATCCCTAAAAGTATTAAACCTATGTGGCTGAGTCTTGAAGAGTCCTAAACAGGTCTGAAGAGTTTCAAAAGTCTCCATCAAGTTTAGAATAGTCTTGGAAAAGTCCTGAACAAGTTTTAAAAAATCTTATAAAAATGTGATTTGAAACATGTTTGGAAGAGCCTAACAGACGTATTGAAGAGTTCAAAAGAAGCCTTGAAGAATTTCAGAGAAGTTTTGAACAAACCTGTGGTAACCGAACGTGGAAGGCTCCTTGAGGACGGGAGGTCAGCTCGGTTGGTATGAGGAACCACACAGAGGCCACGACTAGCTCGAAGGGACCTCTCAGGGGATAGGACGGCACTGGGGGCTTACAAGATCCGGCGTGGATGTGTGACGAAGTAACTCAGGGTTAGCAGAGTACCAGAGATCGTTATACGTCAGAGCCACGGAGACTACTCTGAGATAATAATAATACACAATGCAACAGACACACGAAATATATTATTATAAGATAAAACGATACTGTTTTTGGGCGGTGAAGTGAAACAAGATGATCCTTCTACGATTCGGGACTACGCTGATCTTCCAGGACAACCAGAAACGCGGAGGTGACGGTGTTCGCCGACGAAGTCACACGTGGTCCGGAGGAACGTCACGGTCGCGAAATACTCGGGAAGAAGTATCGAACTGTTTTTCGGTTCGCGCAATCAGGAAGACGAGAACTATATCCTGAGAACGGGTTACGAATCGCGTGTACGAACAAATTCACTGATTTTTGCCGTTGAGCACCCAAAACGAGACAAAAGAAGACTCTCCTCAGTTCTGTGGGAAAAAGCACGTTAAGACTTTTTTCTAAGATGTGTCCTTTATTCCACGTCCAAGAACCGAGTCCTCGCTGCCGCATTTTCACGAACGGTCAACGGTGAGTTTTCCCCCTCTCTGGGGTTGGTCACAGAAATCACAGAAAGAGAGGAAAAAAATCGATCGAATCGAAGAAAAACGGCAGAAATAGTATTATCAGGTGTGGACAAGTAGGAACAGGAATCAACATGATGTTAGGATAAATGACGGGGTGAGACTCGTTTGCATATCTATTGCATTATACAATGTCAATGCCTTGGCCATTCGGGAAAAGAGCGGAGCTCGGTTATCACAAACCTAAACAAGTTCGGAAAAGATTTAAGGGTCTCAACAAGTATTGATTAATTCTAGAATATAGTTTCAAAAAGTTTTAATCAAACCAGGAATAATCATGAAACAAACCCGGAAGAGCTTTAGCAATAGTCTAGATGATGTAAAGACGATGTAAAAAAGTCTCGAAATGCCTCAAACAAGTTTGGAAAATCTTTAGAGACTCTTAAAGAAAACAAACCCAGAAGCAAAATGTCTACAGAAATTGAAAAGTAAAAATGAAGTACTTTTTCAGGGCCCTTTGCCGGACCCATAGTCGGCATATTTTCCATATTTTCCTCGAATGTGCAAATCTTCTTTTTTTGTTTCCAATTGTTTTATACCATTCACCCGTCCCTTCTCCCCCCGGCCTTGTGAATATAGATCGTGCGCTACAGTTTTTAATGACCAATCATAAGAATGGCCAAAAATTTATTTTTGAGCATTGGAAACAAATTCATTATCTCTAGAATAAATTTATAAGTGACTAGGAATTTTTGGAAGAAAACTAAGGAACAAATGACTTAAAATCGGATTTTTAAATTAAAATTTTAGGCTCGTGTGGTTCCAAGAATATGTATTAGCAAAGATGAATGACTTTTCATTTTCATTTTTATTTTTAAATTTAAGCACTTTTCAGGACTTTCCGGACTTACTTTCAAAATTCAGGACTTGAAGCACTTTTCAGCATCTGTAAACACCCTGAGAAGGCTTCAGCAATAGTCTCGATAATATCAAGACATTTGAAAAGAGTCTTGAAAGAACTTAGACAAGTTTGAAAATACCTTAGAGACTCTCAAAGACAACAAGCCCGGAAAAGCCTTAGCAATAGTCTAGAAAATATCAAGACGTTTTCGGGGGAATGAAGTCTTGAAAAGTTTCAAACAAGTTTGGAAGAACCTTAGTGACTCTCGAAGAAAACAAGCCCGGAGGAGCTTTAATAATAGTCTAGAAAATATCAAGAAGTTTTGACCAAAAAAAAAAGTCTCGAAAAGCCTTTAACAAGTTTGGAAAATCCTTTGGGACACTCAAGGAGTGCTAAGCCCGGCTGGCCAACCCTGAGTTTGAAACAATTTGAAACCAGTCCACAAGAATCTTAAACCGGTATTTAACGGTTTTTTTCTTCCTCCCCCTCCCCTCACTTAATATTTTACCGATTTTACAGAGGCCCAGAAAAATCAAAAATCTCAGAGACTCAAACAATATCACGCAGAGGAGGAGCAGTGAAAGGGGAAGGCAGTAGCGAGAGATAAGGCCGCAGTTGGGGAGGGCGCAGTGATGGGTGAAGAGGTCTTGGTGGGGGTGTGGTACGTGAACAGGAAATGAAGGCCATAGTGGTGTGGGGGTGGTCGGTGGGACGTGGTACTAATGGAGGAGGGCACTCGGGGTGGAAGAGGGTGATCGGGGGGAGGCTAGGTGGAGGACTGCGTGATGGACGAAGGGATGAACAGGGGGTGCCATGTGGGGAAGAAGCTGTGGATGGAGAAGGTCATGGAGCGAGGGAGAGGGAGGCCCAGGTGGTGGAAGTCGGTTGTGGTGGTCGATGATTGTAGAGGTGAGGAGGAAGCCTCTGGTAAGAGATTATGGCCGTTGTGGGGGAGGAGTTTGTGGCTGAGGAGGGCTGCGACTGTTGAAGTGTGACCGTGGTGGCGGAGAGCGACCTTGCTGAACGTGGGGGTCGTGGTGGAGGAGCAGGAGGCTCGTGATGAAGAAAGGATATGGAAGGGGATTCATGGTGGAAGATTGAGGACCGCTGATAGCGGGAGAGCAAAAGAAACGCAAACCAAATCTCAACTCAGGAACAAAAGTATTAGACCAAACACTGAGAGGACTGTGACGGCGCGGGGTTGGGCTGCGAAGCAACCAGGGGGCGAAGACCCCTAGTTATTATTATTATTATTATTATTATCATCATTATTATCATTATTATCATTATCATCATCTGGGACTATCTAGGCGGACGAATGTTTGGAAAATTTAAATGCTAAAACGATCTCCTATCTTCTCACAAAATTAAAGGAAAAACTAATTCAAAATCAGTAACTGCGTGACCACTATAAATACTACAGTTTCTGCATGGATTGGAACCCCTCCCCCGCCCGACCTCTATCTTGTTCTACTTTGTTCAGTTTTTTTGTTTTTTTTTTTTGTTTTTCATTTATAGTTTCTTTTCTTTCTTTCTTATTTTCTTTTTAAGGCCCACACGCTCAAACTCCGAGATTGGGCAATTTATGTATTACATAATCATGTAAATCATTGTAATAATAAACGAATCTGAATCTGAATTATTATTATTTATGATCAGGAGAAGTATCGCTCAAAAAGTAGCACTTTTTCCGTTAATGTGCCAAAGCTCGCGATCAGCCATTTTTTTCGTGATGCTCTAAAGTAACGCTCAAGAAGTGACGTTTTTTTCGTTTATGTACCGAAGCAAAGACACGATAAAGTAACGCTTAAAATAACGCTGTGAAGTAATGCTCAAAAAGTAACGTTTTTTTCGTTTACGTGCCGAAAATAAGGCGGCAAAAATACTGCAATCCAGGGCGGCAAAGTACTTGAAACCGGCTCTGGTTGAGACAAGCTAGTTTGCTAGAGAATGAAAATGTGCATCTGGCAACACTGATACGGTATTTCATATTCACACTATATACTACATCTTCACAGCCCAAAACGTTTCCATTCCGCCGATTCGTAGCTGTGGAATTGATAATGTGGTTTTTCGAGTGGTCGTTTTCCCCAGCCCTCCTGACTACGGCCATGTACGTCGAATTATTTGTCCGTGGTAATCCTTCGAGGGTAGCATCATACTGGTTCCACAAGGCAATAGGGTAACGTGGTGGCTTCCTCGTCCTCCTTCGTGGCTGTTCTATTCATGTATCTTCAAAATACTCTAATATGTCGATGACTTCGGGAGGGAAATGTTCAATTAATTCCAAGTGTTATTTTCAAGATTATATATTACTCATTATTCGACCTAAATGTATCATCGACCTTATGGATTTCGACCACTTTCACTTCGACCATACTGCTTCGACCATATTGCATTCGACCTTATCGACGTGAACCAGATCAAAGTTCAGGTAGGGGCGTGTTCCTTTAGTATTGACGTAACTCACCCCCCCCCCCCCGATAAAATAATCTAACATCCTCGATATTTTGCGTCGTCGAACCAAAGGATACGTCGTTTTTGGCGATGTTTTGGTACTTGGCGAGAGACCTATACTGGTAAGGGTCTCGTGGACACCCCGTAAACATGCCCCTGACGTCACCGATGTCCCATGGACACCCGGTAAACACGGCTCTGACGTCACTGACGTCCTCTGGACACTCGGTAAACACGTCTCTGACGTCATTCATAATTTGAACCTTGAGATAACTAAGGGCGCAAGAAACATAAAACACACTTCTGGGAAACATTCGTCAATGGCAATTTCCGGCCTCATACTTCGGATTCCAGCCACACGTTCCAACTCTACCCGGAAAGAATTTTCTCTTAACGAGCGACATAAACGATATCGGTAACGAAACATAAAATTCGACCAGCGCCGATCGTCGTCTCGTTCGATGCCAATTTCGCGGGCGCGTCGATCGACCTCACCCCGTACAATTTCAATCGCAACAAGCGATGAAAAAAATTTCACGTGGTCCTCTCGCTCCTCGAAGTAGCGAGTAATTTCCTCGGGAAGTGAAGTCCCCCCCCTCCTCCTCCCCCCGGCGGGCACTAAATAGCACGTCGGCGATGATTCGGCGGCAGAAAATAATAAATTTCTCGAAATCGACTACATTAGGGTATCTGTTGCGAGTGCTGGAAACTGTTTTTACCGCGATGGTGAGCGCCGAGAATAAATAAACCGGCGTACGCGTAAACAATTCGGCGTTTTAATATTCAAATTTACTCAGATCGACGTTCGCTTTGTTTACGATACGGCGGCCAAATTACCCGCCAGGTTTATACATTTTAACGCGCCCGTGACAAGGATATTGGGCAGCCAGAGCACGCGGTTCGCGAAATACGGGTACCGTCGCCTCGGTGCCTTCCGCCATTTACGACCCCGTCGCGAACTGTTGCGAGGGGCTGAGGTTGCTGCAGACCGCGCCGAGGTGCAGTGGTGCAGCTTTTGCAGCCTTCGTGGCTGATGAAGTGAGGTCACGACTGCACTATAATAGTTTAAATATAACCACGAGACAAGATACACTGTTGGTGACTGGGGAGGCACCGAGCACCGCGTATTTCGAGAGAAACTGAGCGAGGCCCCGACTCACGACCAGAGAGGCTAGGTAAGGCACGCGACCCCAACCCCCGAACCGGTTGCCAGTGTTAGCGATCGCGGACGTGCGAATACGGACGAGTTCGATGAAAATTATTTTTATCAATGTGTGTACAATAATGAACGATTGAAAAAAACACTTACCGCTGATTCCGCGAGTCGAATACACGTTGAAAATATTACGAGGCAAACGAAAAGAACACAACGCCGCCGTCGTATTCCATCCGGAGCGTGCATTGTGTCTAAAAAGTCGAGATAACTCTGGCCGAGTGTCTGTAAGGTTTGGGGCAGTTCACGGTTGCCTTTGGTGCGGTCCCGTTGCGCCTAGCCCCTCTACGCCCCGGGGCCGGTGTTACGGAGGAGCGCGGGTAGGAAGCGGGACCGTATGTGGTCCATTGGATATCTGCGAACAGAGAGTGAGCATATTCATTCAAAACGTACCCAGTACATTTGTAGCAAATGTCTTAGAGTGGTTCGATTTTCCATCTTTTTTTTTTTTCCTATATCGTGCCGATGGTACGAAATTTTACTTTCGTCGTGTAGGCACCAGCAGAGTAAAATTCTTATGTACGGGAGTGTTGATAAAAAATTAAAGTTTGGCTTCTTTGAATTATGCGGCCCAGCCGCGTCCTTATGTAAGTACCGGTTTCGAAAATTTTTCGCGCGAAAAAATCTAGCCTAGTCGCGTTTAATTTTTTCCGCTTTTACCGATTCGAATAAAAACGTTTGTGAATTTTCAGACAGATTTACATCGTCTTGCTGACACGCTTCGCCAGAGCGGTAAGTAAATCGATTTGAAATTTTGTATTTCGAAATTTCGTTTGCTTTTGTCGATCCCGCGAGCCGCCCGATGCCGGAATCGAATTCGAAAAATATTTCAGTTCTCGTATCCTCGGAAGGGTTTAACGTGTCGAAGCTTTCGGTGGGCTGGAAATTCCGAGTCGGTCTCCGCAGAAAATTCAGACCGGCTGGAAAACGAGATGTTAGAAAAGTTCAAGATTACGTGGGAACTTGTCTGGAATTCGTTTTCATGTCGTCGTCGTATGTCGGCTCCTAAGTGTCTCCTCCATCAGACGACAAGTCTGGTGATACCAAAGTATCCGGTGAGCGAAAACACACACGTGCTCACTCGGTCGTCGATTTTCAAACTGAAATCTTTTCGATCGAAGTGCGACCTCGTGATTTATTTCTTGCCTTTCAACGTATTGCCGATTTAAAAACTGAACTGCACTTCTACGATGTAAAATTCTTGTACCATCGAGTCATTCGAAAAAGCATCTAGGTCTCTCAAAATAATGAAAACTGACCAATTAGATTCCACTAATGACTTACTCCGAAATAGAAAAGTTTACGCGAATCTTAAGAGGAATCTCGCGGTTTTTGGTTCAGCAGGGTGGCAACTTTTCTTCAATTATGAATTTCCCTGACTTTTCCCTGATTTTACCTGATCAACTTTTCAATTCTTTCTCACCGAGTAAGCCTACTGGTTGGACGTTCAGAATTTGTACGTGATTCCAGTTGCAAAGAAAACAGAACTACGATATTTCTAAACCACGCGAATCAATGCAGAATTATTATTTTTTTTAATTCACTGACTTTTTCATGACTTTTTTCTGACTGCAAAAATTTCCTGACTTTTCCTTGATTTCTAGTTTTTCCAGGAAAGTGGTCACCCTGTTCAGGAGTGAGTTGGGAAAATGAGCTCGAGTCCTGCCAGTGAATTATCTCTCGTTCAACACTCTGCTAATCGGATCTAAAAATTTTAAAAATTAGGGGGGGGGGTAATTTGATGATTCAAAGGTGATCCTCAGAATCGAGGAGCTCCAAGTAGGTAAAACTAACTCAATCATATTTAAGTGAGGATGCGAGGCGGCCGAAAAAAACGGACCATTAGTCTTCAGATGAACGGAAAAATATCAGGGTTGATTTGAGGGTATAAAATTTTTCCTCACTCTCTGCCGAAAAAAAAATAGCTTCGGTCTAAGAAACGCTGGAGAAAGACTTAAGGGTGGATAGAAAACCGCACTCTAACAAAAACGAATAAATGAATTATAGATATCAGGATGGTGAGGGATCCTTGAAATTGAGGGGAGTCCAAGCAGGTGAAACCAACTTGGATCCGAATTATATTCGAGTGAGGGGGTAGCTGAGGGAAAATTGACCATTAGTCTGGAGATACCCAGAAAAATGTAAGGGTTGATGTGAGGGTAGAGAAATGTTTCTTACCCTCCACCGAAAATAAGAAGGACAAACCAACTAAAGGTTCGAGTGACATTTGAAAAAAGATGAAGAAATGCACTTGGGCAAAAACTAATACATGAATAATAGATCTCAGGAAGCTGAAGGATCCTTAATATCGAGGCGAGTCCAAGCAGGTGAACTACCTCACATCCAAATCATATTTAAGTGAGGAAGCGACTTGAAAAATGAACATTAGTCCGGATAAACAGAAAAATGTCAGGGTTGATTTGGGGATACAATAATTTTCCTCGCCGGTCTCTACTGAGAATAAAAAAAAAAAAAAAGAAACCATCGGAACTAAAGAACGCTTACGTGAGATTTAAGGACGGAAGGAAACCCGTACTTAGACAAAAACTAATAAATGAATTACGGGGGGGGGGGGGTCCAAGCAGGTGAAACTTACTGGAATCCGAATTATATTCGATTGAGGTGGTGGGTGGGGGGAAATGGACCATTAGTCTGGGGACAAACAGAAGAATGTAAGGGTTGATTTGATGGTAGAAAAATGTTTCTTACCCTCCACCAAAAATAATAATAAGAAACCAACTTGGACCTAAAAAAGGTTTGAGTGAGACTTGAGGACGGATGAAAAACTGCACTTGAGCAAAAAATGATACATGAATTATACATCTCAGGTCGCGGGGGATCCTTATAATCGAGGTGAGTCAAAACCAGTGAAACTAACTCGGATCTGAATCATATTCAAGGGAGGAGGCGACTGGAAAAGGATGAACCATTAGTTTGGAGATTATAACAGTAGAAAGTAAGGGTTGGTTTTATGGTACAAACATCTTTCTTACCTAATACTAAATACAAACAAGGACCTAACTCAGGTTTGAAAAACGCTTGAGTGAGTCTTAAAAACGGATGAAAACCCATACTTCGGCAAAAACTAACATGAATTTTAGATCTCAAGATGGTGAGGGATTCTTATTTTATTCAAGCGAGGAAGTGGGCAGAAGGAGGGTGGACTATCAGACTGAGGATTAAAAGCAACGAGTAGAGGTTGATTTTATGGTACAAAAATTCTTCTTACCTTATCCTCAGTACAAACAGTTACGTACTTCAGGTTTAGAAAACGCCTGAGGGACACTTGAGAACAGATGGAAACCCACACTCGAGCAAAAATTGAAAAAATGAATTACGGATCTTAGAAAGAAGAGAGATCCCTAAATTCGAGGAGACTCCAAAGAAGTGGAACTAACTAAGATTCGAAGAATACTTGAGTAAGCGGACATTACGAGTAAGGATAGGATGTTAGTCTGGAATAAATCAAAAAAGAGTGGCGGTCGATTTGACAGTTCAACTAAACACTTGAGTAAGACTCGAGTACTGACGGAAACGACACTTGGACAAAAACTGACTGGATGAATCGAAGCACGGTGAAGAGATTCCTCGAGGTCAAGGAGAGTCCAAAAAGATGAAACTAAGCTGCAAGTAAAAATGATCCGGTGAGATTTGAAGAGGGAAACTATAAGACAGCAATCAAACCAAAACGGACAGAGTGAATCGTGGATCTGTGAGGGGTGAGGGATCTTTACCACTGATTCGAACTTTATGACTCTTCCAGACGCAAGCATATTGCTTCACATTCCATAATCTAGAAAAGTGATAATCATTCATCATCGAATGTTTTATTTACCCTTAAACTGAACAAAATTTTTCGGAAGAATACGTCGTTGAGGCCGCTACTGGTGACGATGACCCCTCACACAAATACGTCTTGAGCAAAAGACTTCCTCTGAGGTATGATTCTTCTACACCCCTCTCTACGATCGTCTAGACCAGGATTAAACAACCTCGAGCATTCGTGCTCGTTCTCGCACGTACCTTCCTTCGTCCGGACACTGCGGTCAGTTCATCACCACCGGCGGGGTCACTAATTCCCGACGGTACTTCATGTCTGGGGCTGCACCCTGTGCCCTTGGCGATGCGACAGTGCGACCCCGTTTCTCATACCCGCCGAGATTGATTTACTCTAAATCCGACACCCGTGTCTTCCTCTCTGAATCACCTCGCGACCCACCTTTCGTCTTCCGTCTCCGGGCCATAAATAAAATTGAGCAGGCCGAGTGACGACAAAGCACCCCACAATCTCGTTTTCGGATTACCTCGCTGAGCTCGTATATTTCATTTATGTTCGGCCGCCGTCTTTTCGAACGGGTGACACGACACACCAGAGCCCGAGATCTAAATGGCAGAGACCAGGACGGCGGCATACAATGGGTCAATCCTCCCTGCGTGACGACCGTTTTATTGTGCGCTCCTTTCCGATACGCACGCATTGACCGCGGGCTGCAACTGGTTTTTCGGCAGCGCAAGTGTCTGTAAAAGGTAAATGCGTTACATTTTGAGGTATAATGAAAACATTCGGCGCATTCCGATCACTTCGATCGCTGTAGGGGTGACTAAAGTGTTGTGCATTTCGAGCACAGTGCGGCCGGCATCTACATCGGTGATTTTAATTACACGTTTAATCGCGTGATGCTGGCATGCTCTGGCCGGGGCCTAACCCCTCACCCCTTTCACCCTGTTTTCAAAGTATAGGTACCTTTTCGATAACGGGGTCTAGATAATACGCGATCGTCTGTCGGCCAGCAGCAGCTCGTGTAATCGAGACGAATCGAATACGAGGAAGCCAAGTGCTGGCTGATTACACTATCGAATGGCTCTGTGTCGTAATACAGATAATTTCATGTTGAAATCATAAATAGTTATAATCTCGTCCAGTTAAGTCAATTCGTTCAAGTTCATTATTTCGATATAGATTCTGGGGTCAAGTTTCTGAAAAAGAAAAATGGTATTGTCGAAGTTGAACGAAATTTTTTGACACCAATAGCAGACAAATCCGAACATTACACGTTGAGGATACATCAAGCTTAATGTTCTGAAATTTCAAGGATCGCGGAAACATAGCGAAGCTGCATGAACAGTCGGTGTGACGTCACAATTTTGCATTATCCACCGGCTATTGGGAAGTTAACATTGCCTAGGTAGCGCTAGTGTAACACACTAACACAAACTAAACGTACAAAAATCTTCAATGATACCTATGGAAATCCTGTCCCAAGGAGTCAAACATAACCCAAAATCCAGTTTCCTCCCGCAATTTTGAAAATCACCAACCATCAACTATATGGTAGAAGTATTCAACCCAAATTCTTCCCAACTGAATAATTCTTCTCATAGACGGCACTGACAGTTTTTTCGTAACTGCCCTAGATATGTGTTGAATGGAGGGTTTAAATGAATCTTTTACACCGCCGTACATTAACACAAACGTTCAGGGAGGATCCGTAGAATTTACAATATTTTTCCGATCTGATCGACTTTACCCGAACAGGGTAAAAATTGAGGGGCTTCACACGTTTACAAACAGATGGAGGGGCATAAGCAGTGGCGTCGTGTCTGGGTGTTCAAGGTGTTCACTGCACACCCACTTAATTTTTGTCTTACAACAAAAATCCCAGAAACAAGGAAAGATTTAAATTTTGATTAAAATACAAAATATAACCTCAAAAAATTGAAAAATAGCCGGAATATTTCTCTTTGCGGTTTGCGCGGTTCTTATCTTCGTCACACACAATGAGAATTGCGTAGGATATTCACTAGCAACATTGCACACTCTCGTTGGTCTTAATGCAGTGGCGTTATCTTTGTCACACTTACTATGGGAATTGCGCAGGATGTTCACTAGCAACATTGCACACTCTTGTCGACCTTGTCGCAGTGGCGTTTGCAACAAAGACCACAAAGAGTGAAGCGGGGACTTTGTTAATTTAAATGGCAGGGTATTCACCAGCAAAAATGGACGTTCTGGAAGCCCATGCGCATGCTATGTGGTGAGTTGGTGGATGCAACTTCATTCTTCATTGACACTCTCTATTTATACATACTGATATTGATCATAAGTTTTTGATACTACTGATTTTTTTGTGGAGGCAGGGGAGAGGAAGGGCGCAGACCCGTCAATTGAACACCTGGAAAAGAGCACCACGCGACGCCACTGGACATAAGAATGAGGATAACAAGAAAAACATGGATTTTTTAAATTACTGAACTTATAGGCGCAAGGAGGGATTAACAAAGACAATTGAGAGTCCCCCTCAAGTGATAAATCTTTAAAATTATCGTCGGGTCAGAGCACTTTAGAGGCCAATCCAAAATAACTAGTTTTGCTACAGAAGGAAGAGAAGGTTTCACATCAAGAGCATTACAAGCTAAATTGGAATTGCTCAACAAGATATTTAGAAAGAAAGAAAGAAAAAAAAAAAAAAAAAAAAAAAAAACAAAACAAAAAAAAACTTGAAAGCAGCATACTGCTGTGTTCTATTTTATACAACACGAAATTACCTTTTCAATGATACCAAAATTTCAGTTTCAACAGACATTGGATTTGCTTTCAAATCGCAGTAGCCCGACATTATATTAGCGAAAGAGTGTATGTATTTTCGGCATTATTTTAATATCTATCAGCTTCCCTTACCATGAGGTCCTTCTATTCCAGGTCAGCTATTTGCACTCCCCGTTGTGCAAAACTGAAGTTATGACAAAAAAGTTTTGTATCACTTCGTGCAATTTGCTTGTTTTTGTGCAGAAAACTCATAGTTCTGCCATTTGCCGCTCGGTGGGAGTAGATGTAGCTGCAATTTTCTGACACACTCGGAAATTGCATCAAGATGCATTTTTACTGGCATGAAGTGTCACTTTATTTTTGTTACACTGTGACAGAGAGATGGCTTGTTGTCACACTGTGCAGTTTGGGCTTCGAAAGAAAAGAGAAAACAAACGGTCGCGTGCGAAAGATGTACCGGGTGTTCCACAAAAGTTACCCCCCTTTTTTTCCGAACCGATCGGCGGATCTTTACCGGACAAATTGCCATCTTCCGGCGGTAAGGTCTAGTTTCTCTAGGGCTTGAAAAGTTTTCTCCCCCATTTATGGGGGGGGGGGCTGTAACGTGCCACCAACTTCGGCATCTTAAATAGAAAGGTATGCCTTTATGCACATCGCTGGAAAGGTCATATCCTGCAAAATACGAATCCGTGAAAAAAAATTTCAAATTCATCAATTTTGGGTGCAAGGGGTCTAAAGATGACCAAAATCTATCAAAATTGAAGTGTCATAACCTAGCAAATAAACGATTGTAAGAGGGGTTTTTGAGGTCATGGATTCCGAATACACGATTTAACCCGGTTTAGGGCTTTAAAATCCAAATTTTCAACCTAAAATTGATTTCATATTCACAAATTTTTGACTTTCTGAATGCAGATTACTAAAGTGGCTTCACGCACATCGTTGAATAGGGAACTTCCTCCAGAGTATGAATCGATGGAAAAAAATGTCAAAATACATCAAATTTGGGGGTAAGGGGCCTAGAGATGACCAAAATCCGTCCAAAATTGAAGTATCATGACCTAGCAAACAGACTATCGAAAAGGGGGTTTTCGAGGTCGCTGATTCCGAATTTGTCACATGGAAAAATCTCCGCTGATTTTTAAGAAATTTCACCGGAATTTTGCTGGGAAAAGATTCCAAGAATTTCCAAAGAATTTTTTTGGAAACGTCGGGTAAAGTATTGGATGATTTTTTAAGGAATTTTATCGGAAATTGTTGGTAAGAATTCCGATAACGTCCGAAGAATTTCATCGGAAATCTTTAGAAAAAATTTCCAATGATTTCCAAGAAATTTCATCAAAATTCTTCAAGAAAATTTTAAAGTATTTCTGGGAAATATTAGGGAAATATCTCTGATAATTTTTAAAGAATTTCATTGGAACTCGGGAAGAATCTCCGATAAATTTTAAAGAATTTTATCAGAAATTGTTGAATAAAATTCCAATAATTTTCGAAGAATTTTTTCGGAAACGTTGGAAAAAATCTCCAATAAATTTTAAGAAATTTTATGAGAACTCGGGGAAAATTTCCGATAAATTTTAAGGAATTTTATCGGAAATTGTTGGAAACAAATTTCGATAATTTCCGAGAGTCTCGTCGGAAATCTTTAGGAAAAATTTCCAATGATTTCCAAAAAAATTTCATTAAACTCTTCGAGAATATTTTCCGATAATTTTCGAATTATTAAACCATTGGAGTATTCCTCCGAGTATTTCCTATGACAAGCTTCAAAAATAATCGGAAAAACTTCCTCGAAGAATTTTGATGAAACTTTTAGGAAATTATAGGAAATTTTTTCCAAAAGGTTTCCAATGAGATTCTTCGGACATTATCGGAGTTTTCCCCAATTTCCGTAGAAATTCTTTAAAAATTATCGGAGATTTTTCCCGAGTTCCGATAAAATTTCCTAAAAATCATCGCAGACTTTTCCAACAATTTCCGATGAAATTCCTTAAAATTTATCGGAGATTTTTCCCGAGTTCCAAAAAAATTCCTTAAAAATTATCGGAGATTTTTCTTGAGTATTTCTCAGAAATACTTCAAAAATTATCGAAAAATTTTCTTGAAGAATTTTGATGAAACTTTTTTGGAAATCATTGGAAATTTTTCTAAAGATTTCCGATGAGATTCTATGGACATTATCGGAATTTTTTCCCAAGATTTTCGATGAAATTCCTTAATAATCATATCCGAGATTTATCCCGTTTCCAAAAAAATTCTTTACAATTTATCGGAGACTTTTCCAAGTTTCGATAAAATTCTTTAAAAATGATCGGAGATATTCCCCGAGTTCCGATAAAATCCCGTAAAATTTATCAGAGATTTCCCTGAAGTATCCGAAGGAATTCTTCGGAAATTATTGGAATTTTTTTCCAACAATACCGATGAAATTTCTTAAAAATCATCCGAGATATTCCCTGAAGTTTCCGAAGAATTTTCCGGAGGTTATCGAACATTTTTCCTGATGAGTTTCGATAAAATTCTTCAAAAACCATCGAAGTTTCCCCTCCGAATCGTTGCATTTTCTGTTGTCCATCACGGCGCCACAGAGCACAGTAATGTCCGTTTAAATCTGAATAGACGGCCATCGTGTGCCCGCTTATTCATATTACCACGCAACATGCCGGGTTTTCGTATGTTGCAACGAAAACTGAATAACCCTGTATGTCTATGTCAAAAATTTGTACTTGACACCACCTTTCTCATTCAAATTTCGGATTTCGGGGCCCTAGGATGCGCTGGATGTAGAAAATCACTCACGTGATGAACCCAAACTTTTTTCGCACAGATTCGTTTTCGGGGGAAGTTCACTTTCCAATGACCTGCATAAAGCTATTTGGATAATCTGCAATGAGAAATTCAAAAATTTGTAAATGGCAGCATTTTTAGGTATCTGATTTTGGATAGGTTTTGGCTAGGGTTAGACCCTGTCTCCCAAAATTGATAAATTTGCAATTTTTCTTCACGAATTTGTATTTTGGAGGAACTGCCCTATCCAACGATGTGCATGAAGCCACTTTCATAACTTGCATTCAGAAACTCAAAAATTTGTAAATTGGAATCACTTTTGAGTCTAAAATTGAATTTTTGGGCCCTAAAACGGGTTGAATCGGAAGGAAAGGGTGACATTTGGAATCAGCGTCCTCGAAAACCCTCTTTCCGATAGTCTGTTTGCTAGGTCATGATACTTTAATTTTGGACGGATTTTGGTCATCTCTAGGCCCCCCTTACCCCCAAATTTGAATAATTTTAAAAATTTTTCATGTATTCATACTCTGGAGGAAGTTTCATATTCAACGATGTGCGTGAAGCCACTTTAATAATCTGCATTCAGAAAGTCAAAAATTTGTGAATATGAAACCAATTTTAGGTTGAAAATTTGGATTTTAAAGCCCTAAACCGAGTTAAATTGTGCATTCGGAATCCATGACCTCAAAAACCCCTCTTTCAATCATTTGTTTGCTAGGTTATGACACTTTGATTTTTGATGGATTTTGGTCATCTTTAGGCCCCTTGCCCCCAAAATTGATGAATTTTGAATTTTTTTTTCACGGATTCGTATTTTGCAGGATATGCCCTTTCCAGCGATGTGCATAAAGGCATACCTTTCCATTTAGGATTCCGAAGTTGGTAGCACGTTACAGCCCCCCGTAAATGGGTGAGAAAATTTTTCAAGCTCTAGAGAAACTAGACTTTGCCGCAGGAAGATGGCAATTTGTCCTAGTACTTCTTTCATAAAGTTGATAATTTTCGAATTGAAGGGAAACTGATTTCTTGAATACGTTTGCCCCCCCCCCGTCCCCGTCCCCACTTAATGGAGAAGAAGCTTCTACAGCGTCACCTAAGATTTTCGGTACACGGATTAGAAAACCCGTTCGAAGAAGTCTGTGGACATCTGTGCTGAAAACGCTGTCCAAATTTCATCTGTTTTCGTCTAAACTGCCTTGGGCAATAAATAAATATCACAGTGTGAAAAAGTATTCATCTTCACTTCTCCAACAAATTCTGTTATGTTCTTTGACAAAACGATATCGACCCGAATTAATTAATTCTTCCCGATTTTCAAAACAGCGCGATCGATATCCAGCACGATTTATGATTTGAGTGAGTCATCAATCTCTATAGGCCGTAGGGAACACCTTTTTATACGACCCGTCTCCACCATATTATTCTTACAATGATTAACAAGAAAAGGACCGCCGAAACGCTCAGCATTTATTGCATAAATGCTGTTATGTGCCATGCCTGACCAGCAATCTCATGTTTGTCCGTGTAATACGAGCCCGTTTTCTAGATAAAGGATCCGCCATTTCGGCTGTTTATTCGCGTTTTGTAACCTACCAGGTAACCTTCTATCGTGGAAAAGGCAGGACTGGAAATTCCAGCTAGTGGTTGTTTGTATTCGGTTTACAGTGGTTTTACATCTACTTGAAATCTCGATGGGCATGAGAGTGATTCGATGAGTATTCAAGAGTCCCGCAACCTTCCCAATGCACCACCCTTATCTCGGTGTCTCAAGATGAGTCGGCACTGGCGACTCAGAACGTTTACGACATTATACCGCAGACTCTGAGATGAAATTGCGTCTCGGCTAACATATTCAAAATTGAAACTTGCAGCAGGTGTATTTGTAATGACCGAAAACTATCATATTAATAATTTTCTAAAAATACGTCGTGCTTCAGTTTTTATTTTTTGAAAATTGTTGTCATCAAAATCAGATCCTTGTTGAACATACTGTAGTTATGGCGTCGCAACTTTGCAATCTGGCGAACCAATTATCGACGGGCGACCCAGGCGCTCATACAAAAAAAATTGAATAAAACTGTTGAGAGTATTCTCTTGACTATTGTAATTGATCTCACTACCTTCACCCTCTCCTTAACTTTTTTTGGGGTGATGGGGGCAAAGTCTTTAAAATTGTTTTTCTGCAAAAATATTGTAAACTATCTAATAAGAGTTTTTCCTGGGGGGAGGAAGTGTGAAAGTTTGATTCAACTCAAAATTCTCAAGTATCAAAGCAAAAAAAAAAAGCGCTTTTGAATTTTCCCAACTCAACCAAAATTTTCCAACTTCGGCTGACTAAAATGGTAACTTTTCCCAACTTCTGAGTGAAAAATTTCCTACGGGGAAGCCCCCTTCCCCCTGTCGGTACGTCCTTGAATTTAGGTAAAAATATCTCAAATGAAAATTGTTCCTCTTTCAATTTTCCCTAAAAAATATCCTCATTCCATTTTTTCTTAACTCCCCGGAAATGTCGGAAAAGGAAGTTCAAAAATGACCTTTTACATTATCATGCATTGATTCGTGACTTGAGGAAAAAGGCGTCGAATTTTCAGAATTTTTTCTGTCTGACCTCAGCGAATAAAAGGGACACAACGTGACTTCTGGCCTATTTACCATTGATCCAGGCATGGAAATTTTTGTCCTTCCCTTACTCTCCTTCTTTACGCACTACAACTTTGAAACTGTTTTTACTGTTTTCTCTCGATTGAACACGTTTTCTTTTTTACAATTTTGAAACGTCCAGTCGCCTGAACCACTAAATCCAAATGTCAGCGAGGGTGAGGGTTCAAGGTTACTAAATTTAATTTTAATATTATTTTAGCTATAAGTTCAAAATTGTGATATTTGAGTGGGGGCAAGAAATCAAAAATTTTATGCAGTGCAATATGGATAGCAATTCGTATATGGGTTTTAAAGTTAACTCGTTTATGTTAGTTTTGCTCTATACCGAAGTTTGTGGCACCGGGAGGAGAAATAAAAATGAAAATGGTGATAAATACAATATGGGTATATGCAAGCCTTTTTTTTTGTCACTTCTTTTTTGGGGGCACGCTAATTCTCGAGAGCTGTAAGTCCATTTTGTACTCCCACCCCACCTCTTGCCACTCTTTCATTTTTTCAGTTTTTATTACAATTTTTCGATATTTTCGAAATTTTCTTTGGGTTGCCCCCACATGCCCCCACAAAAAAAGCCCTGAGTATATGTAGGTTTTCAAGGTCGGTGATCTTTTATTATTGACATCCATGTCCCCTTAAGTGTAAACCTGTGCTACTTGGGAGCGGGCGAAGGTTCGAAATTTTTACAAAATGCATATTATACGCATCGATTTGTACGTTTAGAAAGCGGTTGATCTTGCTTTAATGTTTACAGGGGCGTAGCCGGGGGACATGGTCCACTGGGGGTTTCACATTAAATCTTGACAGGCATGTACGTAACAGCGACTCACGAAACCAAACTATCGATATACATGAAGCTACTGACTTTAATTTTAGTTTTCGACGCCCCGTGGATCTTCCAAGGGTGGGGACGCATCCTAAGCAACCTCAAAAATGGGTTTAGTGTGTCCAAAAACCATAGAAACAAATTATTACGAATATTTATTTGTGTTCTGTTGGCAAAAATGTATAGATTTATCAAACAACCCCTAAATTAACCATTTTGGAACCCTCTGTGTACCCTCGAAAAGTAATTATTTTCTCAAAGTTTTGGCGAAATCTATTTTTACGTTATAAGAAACTAGATTCTTGGGGATTTTTTTTCAATTTTTAGAATTTTTAAAATGAAAATTGCAGATTTCCTTATAGGGAATCCTATGGTAAACTTTAACTCTTGGATTATTATTATTTTTTTAAATTTTGGGTGCCGTGTTTTTACACCAAACCTCACCACGTTTTCTTGTGGAAGCAAAAATAAATAAGTGCTACCCTAATCTCGAATTTCAGTTTTTCGTAATTGAATCGGTGAAAACCAAACGGTGGGGGGGGGGGGGTTAAATCCATTTTTGCCACTTTTTAGGAGAAACAAAAACTGATTTATACAAAAGCAAAAAACTTGTCAGAAACATGGTGTAAAGCAGTGAAAGAGGGACCACGAAAGACGATTTTTAGGACTACCGCGAAAAGAAATTCTCAATGGCACTGGAAATACGGCTGCTCAAAAGTTTTAAATTATCACCGAAAACTGCATGGAACACTTTCCTATACTAAAGTAGATCATTTTGGTCTTATTCCCATATCGGCTAAAGAATTCCCTGGAAGTGAGAGGGAAAAAAATAGCGCTGAAAAAATTATGATTTTATTTTAAAAATCGCCTACTTTTGAATTAAAAATAATAAGTTTTGCAAAACTACGTAACAAATGGAACTTATCGAAATTTTTCTTTATTTTGTAAAAAGAAAAAAATCATTCAATTATCGAGTGCGATGTTGCCAGAAACCATATTTCCGATGTGTGAGCGAAATTTCAACCACACCAATTGATCCGCCATGTTTTAATGCCTCAATTTCCGTCGCTAACTCAAAACTGCCCATTTTAGTCTTACCCCCCCCCCCTTTTTGGTTTTCACCGAGTCAATCCTCTCCCTCTTCTTTTAACGTTATTCTCCCGTAATCGTTAGTTAAGTTAGTTAATACCTTTATTAGAAGAATACTATATGCATTATCGTAACTATTTCTGATTTACACTGGAAATATCCCCGGCCTTTTCAGAGCAAAGGTGCACCTCACCCTTTCCCATTCTTCCTTGTTTGTAGCATTCTTTGGTATTTTTTATGGCAAAAGAAGCGATGGGTTTCTTCCGTCTATCTCGCTCTTTGTCCCCCCCTAGATATGCTCATCTGTCGGGGGAAAGTCTAGCAACGTACCCCCCCCCCTACTTTTTGATTCCTGATTTGAACTATTGCATCTAACATGTTTGAGATTTGCTTTTTTAGTGAAGCAGTGCGAATTCTGTTCGGTTTCTTTTTCCAAGCATAGACCGTATCATAGAGTTTTGGCTTGATGATATTTTTGTTAGAATTCTTGCTGTTGGTGTCCAGGTTTGGGCATCCGCATGTTAAAGCTGACAGCACGCACATATCAAAGATTCAGGGGCGAAACTATAGGGGTGGTTGACCCCCTCCATCCCCAAATAATTTGGCTGTCGGCAAATTTTGAAATTGTTCATTTGAATTTTTCATTTTTTATGAATATTTGTTTGTTTGTTTGATTTTTTTTCAAGTTAAAAAATATTTTGATTAAAAAATTGGCAAATTTTCAGTTTTCAGAAACTATTTCTCTGCAAATTTTTCTTCTCCACCTCCCCAAACTGAAAGTCAGATTTCGTCTCTGAAAATGGAGTACCCTAGACTCCTGTTAGGGACTGTAGTCAGTCAAAAGTCGAAAAGGCTTCCAAGCTGAGTATCGAACGTTATCTGAAAGGTTGAAACAAAGCTGAAATGTGGAAGACGTTTCGAAAATCTGAAAGTCGGTAGCAAACGTTGAATTTCGAATTTCAATGACTATTCTGTTTTTACTAGATGAGCCTGAAATTTGAGAAAGTTGAACATTTTATTAACATCTAAAAGTTGAAAGCAAAAGACTCATCTTCCAATGTTACAAGCTGAATCCGATAGCAAATGTTCTATTGTTTAATTTACGGACTTTGGTCCTGGTGAATACCTATAGGAGGGAAATTTAGTCTGGAACAAAAGTCAAAACTCCATGTGTTTTTCCCATAAGAACGAAAAAGAGCTTGTGTCATGGATTCCCCTAATCCGATCAACCTAAAATTTTGTAGGTTTTTTTTTGATTTTACTGGAACTAATTTAAGAGACGAATCAGAAGAAACTCAGAAAAAAAGATCACCAAGAGTAAAATAATGACCACCTTAATGTGTAAAGGAAGTTGTGTGTTTCTCTTAAGTAGTCCTAACATCCTTCCAGCTTACACCTTCCCAGACTAGGGCATGCTCATGGGCGCAAATGTGAGTGCTTGGGGGATAAGGTTCCAATCTGCATGTGCAAAGACGAAACTATGGGAGGGGGCACCCCTAATAATTTGGCAGTTGACAAATTTTGAAACTATTCGTTTAAATTTTTCATTTTCTAAGAACGTTTGTTTGTTTGTTTGTCATTAATTTTTTTCAATTAAAAAATAGGTAAATTTTCAAATTAAAATAAAATTTATTAGTATTTTTTTAGTTTTCAAAAAATATTTGTCGGCAAATTTTCCTTCTCCACCCCCCCCCCCCAATCCAAACTGAAAGTGAAGTTTCATCTATGCAAAGATTTCCCCTTTTTGTTTGTACTTAAAATTACCTTTGAAGATATGTCTCAGTGCCCAGTACGTTTTCCATGCTAAGCTAATTCGCCTGTTAATTTCTTTCTCTATTTTATTTTCAAAAGCGATTAATTGACCTAAGTAGGTAAGTTGTTTCCTTTACAGATTCTATCTCCCTGCTATCTATGCTAATTTTTGTTGAAGACGATTCCGCTGACATAATTTTGGTTTTTTTCCAAGTTCATAGTTAATCCAGCTGTTTTTCCTGTTGCATTTAGAGACTGAATCATTGAATTTAATTCCGAATGCGATTCTGATGTTAGAATTACATAATCTGCAAATCTTAAGTTTGAGATTCTCTTACCATTTATACTCAGTCTCTTGTTCTCCCACTTTAGTTGTCGGAAAACCTCCTCCGGTGTACAGTTGAAAAGAATAGGCGAGAGAAGGTTCCCTTGTCTGACTCCTTTTCTCTTTAGTATGTACCTGATCTGTCGTTTATAATCCTACTTTTAAGATCGGAGTAAATCTCTTCCACTATTTTTATAATTGGAGTTTCCACCCCTTGGTTGTGTAAAGCTTTTAGAATTTTGTAGTTTACTGAATCAAAGGCTTTGTTATAATCAACAAAAGCGAGGTTCATATTTGTTCCATATTCGTATGTTTTTTCCAGGGCTGGACAGGATTCAAATCCCCAGGCATTTTAAGTCCAAATTTTCAAAAATCCTGATTTTGGATTCTGAATTTCAAATCCTTTTCCAGAAAGGATTTTGGATTTCGGCTCCAATTCTTAATTATTAGTTGAGGATTTGCATTTTGATGATTCCAAAAATAATTAAAATCCAAAAATAGAGTGCTTGCAGCGCTGCGCTGTGGCAAACACCCTAAAAATCCTCATTCCATCAATTTTAACAATTTACCATTACCTTTTTGATATCTTTAAAATCAAACCTTACATATTGATGGTTTTACATCCTTTTTGTTGTCGTATTCTGCGAATGCGAAGGAAGCTCATTTGGTCACCTGTTAGTAAGAAGTTAGAATGCTGGACGTAAAGCCCTAAAAATGTCTCTCTTTCACTATTTACAATTATTAGAAATTTAGCTCAGCCAATGGTAGATGGAAGATTGCGTAGGTGCTTACTGCTGACTGCTGAGTTACTGAAACTTAGAAGTCAAAATTCAGATTATTGGATTTTGGTTTTAAAATGCCAAATTTTCTGAAAATTGAGAGGATTTAGGATTTGAAATTCTTTTCTAAAAAGGATTTGAGACCTTATATTCAAATCCTTTTTTGACCAGGATTTTGGATTTTGGATTTAAATCTTGGAGTTCCCGGATTTTGCCCATTCCTCGTTTTTTCTAAGATTTGGTTTATGGTCCCGTGGTCGGTAACCCACATTGAAAAATCAACTATTCTACTTTTGATTCGCATCGAGTAAACTTTCCAAATCCAAGCGAATGAATTTTTCACGCAATTAAGGACTGCGAAGCAGAAATTGTAAGAAAAGTCATGCGTATTCAGAAGAAGAGGAAGGGGCGAGAGGCTGTGACGTATCCGAGGGCCTAGACCCCCTTGCAATTTCGTCAAATAACTTTTTTTTTTTTAATTTTAGCACCTCTTTAACTTCCCCAGTTAAAACAAAACCCCCTCGAGCACTAGGCTGGCTATCTGTGAAACTTTGCATGAATTTTTCTTCATTGAAACCAATCTAAGGGGGTCTCGTATAAAATTCAAAAAAAAAATCATTGAGAGTAAATAAGGACCTAAAATGAAGCTATTGGGAAGTCAACCAAAAGTACCTATGTTGGTAGCCCTGTTTCTACAACTGGGGGATAATTTAACTCGTTCATATAAAAAATGTGTAAAAGGAGTGATCTTTGAACGCATTCGGTGTTATAAAAATCGTTTTTGAAAGAAAGTTGGTTGAAATAATTTCAGCAATAGCAGTGAGCTATCAGGATAAAAAAAAGAATTATCTCAATGGACATTTTTCAAATGAAATTACATGAAATTGAAAATCGCGATTTCCGATGTAGAAGAATAGAAGCTGAAATAATAGAAGTTGTGATCTGATCACAGCAACTGAAGAGGTTCTCAATAAAAAGAAAGTTCAGATAAAATAATTTGCAGCGAAACGCTCATCACTGCGACAATCTGACAACAATATTAAGCACACGGTAGGTGTTTCAAATTACAGCAATGTGTAAAAACATTAATGTTATTTTAGATTCTCAGAAGTACACAGTTTTAAAAATTGCTAGGTGTGTTAAAACCGTTTTCGATGCGGTAACAGTGAAGTCAGTGAAGTTGATGTACACGTTTCCGTATGAATTTCTGTTTGTTTAAAAACGCCGCACAGATATGCATTTCCTTAATGAAATTCTTCTAGGTTACGAAAGAGTAAACGTACCGGCAAACTGGGATTTTCAACGGGTGAAGTGGAATCTTGGATGAGGTCATCAAAATGAAACATGTATGAAGCCGTGGGCAAATCGGGGTGCAAAAATGTACTACTCCTCTGATGAGTAGGCACAAATTAAAATATTCGAATACAATAATAGTAGTTTCATCAAATTCTGAAGAATCACGCCATCGTGTCTTTTTCTTCTCCTTCTTTCTGCCGTACCCTCTCAGGGCGGGAAACTCCCAAACCATCTAAGGTTCGCAGATGACATTATGTTAACCGATTCCCCAAATCAAATGAAAGAGATTCTAGACGAACTAATACAGCAAGGTCAAGTAGCGGGGCTTCAAATAAATCCGTAAAAAACGCAGTTTTAGAATCATATTGGGGAAAACACTAATCGGCAGAAAATTGAAAATGTTACTGAAGCTACGTATCTGGGACAATAAATTAGCATGGAAGATCGAATGGAAAAAGAAATAAACAGGAGAATATCACTCAATTGAAACAAATTTTGGAGTCTTAAGCTCATTTTAAAGGGTCCTTTTAGAAAAAACTTAAAAAGTCAAATTTTCAAGAGCTGCATGCCACCGACCCCAACATATGGTCCACAAACCTGAGCCCTCATGAAAAGTCAAGAAAACAAAACAAAAACAGTTCAAAACAACATGGAAGGATCCATTCTCGGCTCGAAAATAAGTGATAAAATATTCCTTAAACAAAACTACTGGGCAACTTCGAAGCAGTAAGAGTGATACGACAAAACAAAATGGGACTGGGCTGGGCACCAAGGATGAACTTTAGTAGATGATACAAGAACTAGCAGAGAGGAAAACAAAAATTTGCTGGAAATATGACTTCGAGAATTTCCTAAGAAATCCCCCCCCCCATTACCATAAAATAGCATGGAATAGAAACGAATAATCAAGACTGAGGGATGCCTCTGCCCTAAAGAAGGGCTGAGTGCGACAGGAGTTAGGTCTCGCAAAATCAGAACGATATAGATTATTATAAGTGACCTGGAATCATGAAATGTGCCTCTGATGCCGAAAAATCATTTTTCATTTTCTGAACAATTCTTATAGAAAAAAATCACGCTCTTTCGAATGAAACAAATCGCAGCTTCCCATTTTTATTAGTTTTTCCACAAATTGCATTTAAAAATTACGTCAAAAGTTTAAAAACATCCGTTTACATGACGTTGTGTAAAATGGGCCTACGAGAATGATAGAGAACAAGAGTTTGACACGCAGTTGTCATAGCAACGCGTAAACGCACTATCACAGATGTACACGCTATGTACATCTGGGCGCACCACTACCACCATCCCACTTTACACTCAAAAACCTGTTTCCACACAAGAGGCACATTTCATGATTCCAAGTCGCATATTATGGTATTTAAAATGTATACGACATTATTCCTGATTTCTGTTTCTTTTCGCAACAAAACCTGTTAATGCTTGATTGATTGGCCATCGAATGCACCATGGAACTCTAAATCTCGGAAGGAAGGGTAGGAAAGTGTAAAAAAGAGATCGACCCCCAAGACGGGTGGCAGACACCGCGAGGGATATGATATGCATAGGTCCACCGTCACAGTCAAATTAGAAAGTTAGATAAAAAGCAAAAAGTGGGTTAAAAGAGGGAAGAAGGGGTAACTTACCCATTGAAATCTTACACTATAACTATCAAGGGCTAGTTGGTGAGACTAGGCTATATGAATTTGAGAATGCGGTAGAAGAATTAAATTGGGATGTGATGGGGATGTCGGAGACAAGAAGGGAGAGCAAAAAACTGTTCAAAAGACCTAATGAAAATCTCCTTTACATTTTGGGCCAAACAAAAGGATATAGGTAGAAGCACAGGCTTCTACATCAACAAAAAATGAGGGGTTAAAATGATAGAAGTAAAGAGGATAACCAAAAGAGTTGCTGCCTTAAAACTAGTCATCGACAAGGGGGAAATATTCTCAATTATCTAAGTGTACGCATCCATCAATATAGCCCCGGTAAACGAAGCAAAAGAGTTTTTTAAATCTTTGTAGAAGAAACAGTAGAAAAGGAATGGGGTATCACACAACAGTCATAGACAATTGAATGCTATGGTTGGAGGAGACGTGCCGAAGTCTCGAAGTCTGGGGCAATACAGACGGGGGAACCGAACGAGAATGGGGAACGACGAAGAATTTCATCGTAAATCTTCGGAAAAAATCTCGGATGATTTTTAAGCAATTTCATTGTAAATTTTCGGAAAAAATTTCCAATAATTTCCGAAAAATCGCATCGGAAATATTATTCAGAAAAAATCTCCATTGTTTTCCAAAAAATTTCATAAAAATTCTCCGTAAAAATTTTCTGATAATTTTTGGAAAATTTCATCGAAAGCACTTGAGGAACAACACCAACAAGCAGGTGTAACTACAAAATACATAGAGAGCGAGTAAAGATGCTTCGGTTCGCAGAAGGCATTGCCTTATTAGCTGGAAAAAATTGATTTGGAAAATATTTTAAATGGAATGGAGGAGATTTTGAGTGGAGAATATCGTATGAAAATAAACAAAAATATAACTAAAATAATAGTATGAAATCGATGTGAACATTATAACCTAAATGTAAAAATTAGTCACGAAAAAAGAGGAAGTAAGCGAATTTTCCTATTTAGGGAGTAAAATAACAAAATATGAGTAAAAGGGATATTAGTAGTAGAATAGCACACGCGAAGTGAAATGGATACCTGGAATAGTCTGGAAAGGAGAGATAAATTAATAGGACATAACTTGTGGCGCCCAGGAATAATATCACTGCTGCTAGAAAGAATGGTGGAAGAAAAGAATTGGATAAGGGTCGGCAAAGATTCCAGTATGTTCAACAGATAATCGAGGATGTCAAATGTTAAGAGTTATTCGGAAATTAAGGAACTCGCACGAGATAGGGGAAAATGGAGAGCTGTATCAAACTGGTTGGAACACTGATAACCTCTAGACAAGATCCGGAAAACAACAGGGTTAAGTAATTTCGGATACATGATTAAGAAAGCAAAACTAAACTTCGCGGGAAACGTGGCGAGAGGTGCGGATAAATCGGGAAACGTAGCTGAGGAATGGTCCTCGAGAGAGTGGACAAGGTAAAAGGGTAGACCACCCACAAGGTGGAGAAATGAGTAAGTCGGGGAATTCGGGATACTATGGTGGCGGATTGGTATGGATGAAGGTGGCGGAAGAAGACGATGGACGCCTAAGCCCACAAATAGGGGCATTCAACAGCATGACGAACCCACACTACCGGGGTTAAAGTATCGAGTAAATATAAGCTTGTAAATAAAATAAAACGGACATCATTTCACTAACAGACCCACAACAGGCCAACTTAGAGCTTCCGTGCACTCGAATACGAGATTTCTTTCAAAAATTTCTTGTTGAGTCTCTTCTGGCATTATGAAAAGCAAAAAATTGTTTGGGTAGGATCAGTTTTTCTTTAAAAACTCTACTAGTAAGATGATTTAAAGACTATGTTAAATTTCGCTTTCTTGCGTAGGGGAGATTGGGGCTAGTTGTTCGCGCGATAAGTTGTCTCAAGCTTTATAACTCCCCTATAAAAGATGCTTAATCAAATCTAATGACGTCATGCTACTCCTTAGAGTACCAATACTTCATCCATGATAGACCTCGCGATTATGGAACCGACCTAATTTATAGTGGTTTGATATTTTGATAACACAAAATTTAGCAAAAAGTCACATTTTATCAACAAGCAGTTCACTCTCATGAGTGTCATATTTTGTACTTGCAAAAATCAAATACTGTGTGGTAAGTAGAATTCCTTCAACTATCTTTGAATGTATTAGAACCTAAAATTACATTTACCCCCCCCCCCCCCCCCCACCAAGAATAGTACTTCCTAATCGGGAGAAGTTGTCCCATTACAAAAATTATCAAATAATGCGAATTTTGTTACATGTTTTAAAAAAATGGTACCTACGAAAATACGTTCGCAAGACATTTCAGCACATTTTTAGCACCAGACTTACCCCATCACGTATAACAACATACCCGGGTATGGGGCAAGTTGTCACAACAAAGTAACCACGTTTCAAAATGTTTGAGGGCAACCGTATGAAAGCTTTTTATTTTTGTATACGCCATTTTGTAGCCAAGGGTTGTAGCTACAATTTGAGCCTAATTTGAAGTTTTCGGTCCAATAGTTTCTGCATATTTTTAGCACGTTTTTAGCACAAGACATTTACCCCATCATATGTGACAACTTACCTGGGTAGGGGGCAAGTTGTCACAAAAAAAGTAGCCACGCTTAAGAATATTTGGGGCCAACCGTATGAAAAATTTGTGTTTTTCGTACGGCCATTTTGTAGCCAAGGGTTGTAGCTACAATTTGAGCCTAATTTGAAGTTTTTCGGTCCAATAGTTTCTGCTAAGACAAGACAATTTACCCCATCGTGGGTGATAAGTTACCCGGGTATGGGGCTAGTTGTAAAAAAAAAAAAAGTGACCGCGTTTAAAAATGTTTGGGGTCAACTGTATGAAAGATTTTTCTTTATCCACCATTTTGTAGCCAAGGGTTGTAGCAGCAATTTGAGCATAATTTGAAGTTTTCGGTCCAATAGTTTCTGCATATTTTTAGCACGTTCTGAGCACAAGACAATTTACCCCATCATATGTGACAACTTACTCGGGTAGGGGGCAAGTTGTCACAAAAAAGTAGCCACGCTTAAGAATATTTGGGGCCAACCGTATGAAAATTTTTTGTTTTTTGTACACGCCATTTTGTAGCCAAGGGTTGTAGGTACAATTTGAGCCTAATTTGAAGTTTTTCGGTCCAATAGTTTCTGCTAGCACAAGACAATTTACCCCATCGTGGGTGATAACTTACCCGGGTATGGGGCAAGTTGTCACAAAAAAAGTAACCGCGTTTAAAATGTTTGGGGTCAATTTTGTATGAATGATTTATTTTTATACACCAGTTTGTAGCCAAGGGTAGTAGCTACGATTTGAGCCTAATTTGAAGTTTTTGGGTCCAATAGTTTCCGCACATTTTTAGCATAAGAAAATTTACCCCATCATGCGTGACAACTTACCCAGGTATGGGACAAGTTGTCACAAAAAAAGTAGCCACGCTTAAGAATATTTGGGGCCAACCGTATGAAAAATTTCTGTTTTTGTATACGCCATTTTGTAGCCAAGGGTTGTAGCTACAATTTGAGCCAATTTAAAGTTTTTTGGTGCAATAGTTTTTTCAGAGTTCTGAAGTTTCTAAAAATTGTGACAACTAACCCCGGTCTCCCCTACCAATTCACAAGGTTTTTTTCTTTCTTCTTCTTTTAAATTTCGGCTATTGAGTTTGTGTCATCAAAATACATCACAGTTTCTTGCGGGAGCGAAAAGCGTAGTAAGTGCAAGCCTTATTTATACTCCCTATAGAGCTAACGACACAGACCTGGAATACTACTAGTTATCCTTTCTCTTACCTCACTCCAAAGCAATTATTTCAACCACTTTCGAGCCTATGAAAATTTTGGTAAGATTGACAAAACCAATCATGTCCTGAGGGTTCGAGCTGCATACCAAACAGCTTTCTCAAACACCCGTAAATCGTCCTTCCATCTCGGTGTCAAAGCAAAGGCAATTCTTTCAAAAAAAGTGCTCCAATTTACATCAGCTCGAAGATCTCTTTTCATTTAACGAAGCCAAAAGATCTTATCTTAAATTTCTTCTCTCGCCGCTGGTCTTGGCTTCGAAGGCAACCGACTCAACCGGCCAGGTAAATGGGGAGGAACATTCTGGTGGGTGCAGTTTCAACGAGATAAACGACGCGGGTACTTCGTGTAAGTGACCTGTTCAAACCCGCCATTATACAATTATTAAGCCCCGGCTTAGCTGGAATACAATTAGTTACAGAATAATTAAACTCGCGTCAGAATTATTATTTTTACTTTGATTTACGACGACGGTCTCTCGGGTGAAAACGATCAGCCGTGAACAATAGGGCCCATAAGGCTGACTTTTTATTAACCGCTCATTTCGCTGGCATACGCGTGTACCTGACTCGGTGCTTACCAGCAGCTAGGGCATTACGATGTTAATGGCAAAAGCTATAACGACGTGGCACGTTGATTTTGTCACAAGTAAATTTAAAATCGATTTGAACGTCCAACTGTTCCATCAAAAACGAATCATACCGTCTTATTGAAACACAGTCAAGCCGAAAGGAAGCATTGCCCTCTGGGCTTTGACCTTGGGTACAGTGGATTCATCTTTAAATCGTAAGTAAGAAATGAAAAAATGTTAGGAAGGCTTAGTGCGAAGGAGAGAAAAAAAACGACAAAGTGACACCTGTCTTTGTAACTGTACAAAAGCATTGGGTAAGCCGATGTACCCCACGTGCTATTACAAATTTTCTTGTACTCAGCTTAAAATACGACGTATCCGGATTTCAGTGGTTTTAAATGTGGTTAGGTGAACCACCGTCAGTTTCTTACTCTTGGAAGGGAAGTATGAAAATTTCAGACGCAGCAGGGAGTTGAACTAATCCAGTGGGGGTTGGGCCACATGTGCGAAGTACATTAAAATGCTGGGTTATCGTTTCTTAAATCACACAAAGTTTTTGATTTCTTGTATTACATCTGTCGGCTGCAGCACTGCACCGTGTTTTTTTTTCCCTACGAATGCACTTAGGAAAGAAAAACGACGTATATTTTTATGTACTTACACGAAGGGACATGGCTGTGCCGTTATAAAACCCACGGTTCTTTTTATAGCTGCAGGTTCAACTGTCTCCTACGAAGAGGGTGCTCGAAATAATATGAAACCAAATACTTCAACTTGTCTCTGGGAACTGCTCGCAGGTAAACCAGACCGGAGAATGACTGAATGATATTAGAAAAATAATAACAAATACAGGTAGATGCCTAACGTGAGATGAAGTAGAGATTTTGTACTCAAGGAACTCACTGAAACGAAATAAGACACGCTATGACTGTGTCAAGATTTTTGAATGTTCTTCGTGAGTCACAGTGGCAGATTCAAGAATAAATTAAGGGCTGTGCGGGGTGTCGTACCTCCCTGGAAATTCCTCAGTTAAGAAATTTAGAGTCAAATTGGAAATTTACGAAAACTTGTCAAAAAATAAAATAAATTATTCAATAACCTTTAGTATGGAAGGTATATTAGCAACAGTCAACTCAATACCTTATTGGGTAATACAACAGTTGATATTTATAAAACAGTTTTATTAGCTTTGCGATAAACATACATGGCGTCTCTTTTGCATTAGCCCCCTTCCACCGGGTAAGTAGGCAACCTACCCTGACAATATACAGATATATTTCCATACTCGTACTTCTGAAGGGGCTGAGTTATAATCAAATTTTGAAAAGTTTTCATCTTCGATTTTTTCCCCCCTTATCACGACTGGAGATAGACAAAAAAATGGTACCAGTAGGTAATAATAGAGGGTAGTTGTGGTAACCGCAAAAAAACGGTCCGAATGGGTTCAACAGAGTGTTCATAAAATCAATTTTAGTACAAATTATATCAGAAAATGTTCACATTTTTTCAATTTCCCGTGAAACTTGCCCTCTTAAGCTACTGTTTTTTTTGTGTTTTTTTTTTTGTAGCAGATTGTACATTAAATTTCCCCATACAAAAGGCCATTAGCAATTTTCTTGTATTTGGATTAGATCCCCATTAAGAATTATTACTTTTTAATACAGATGCGCAGACCTTATGAAGATAATAATCATGTTCTTCAGCTACTTTACCAATTCACAGAGTTATATAGTAACATATTTGAAATTGAAGCCCATGCAGTGGGGGGAGGGGTGGTTAGTATTTTGTAAAATTTAATATGAATATCCAATAATTGGTTTCGAAGGTCGCTAAATTCGGGTTTGCCAACATTTTGGCCATATTCCCCGAAATGTGGCGCGTACTAATAGGAGGTGTAAGATGACAGTTGTGATAACTACACAGAAAAAAAATTAAAGATCATGGAAAGTGGTTGAACATGATTTTCTTAAAATAAATTTCACTTAGAAGTAGAAAAAAAAACAAAAAACAATTAATAATTTTGTATTAAGTGAAATTTATTTTATGAAAATTATATTCAACCACTTTCCATAATCTATGGTCATCACAACTGCCTTCCACTATTACCTACTGGTACCATTTTTCTGTCTATCTCCAGTCGTGAGAAGAAAACAATTTCAAAAATAGAAAACTTTTCAAAATTAGAGCATAACTATCAGTCTCTTCAAAAGTAAGAATATGCAAACATATCTGCATATTGTCAAGGCAGATTGTCTACTTACCAGGTGGAAGGGGAATCCTTGCAAAGCCCCGTATACATAACGATGTTTGTTAGTTCAACCTGAATGTACCCCCGACCCGCAACAGACGAAGGTACCTCTCACCAGTGTTCTCATACGAGAAAAGTAAAATTCTGCTGTAGACGAATAAAAATTCTACTTTCTTCTGCTAGCAAAGCGTTCAATTCTATCAATTCTACTATTTTTTCTACAACATAAATGTTAAATTTTCCCGAAAATTTATCAAAGTTTATATTCTTTTTCTGTAATTGTTATTTTTCTGCCTGATTCATAAGAATATGGGACAAGCCTAGCGCTCCCTATGAGTAAAAATAATTAGGATTCTTTGCTATCATTCGTATTTTTTCAGTCATGTTTACAATTCTTATTATGGAATATATTGGTATTTAGAAAGTATACAGGGTGTCTAACACAAAATAGAATTTTGAAAATAAATGACCTTTTCCCCCAATTTGCTATGAATGCGCTAAAATGCAAATAATGCATTATGGGTATCATTTTAAAGGAAAATTCAAGTTGGATACACTACGATTATTTTTATCCAATTTCAAAATTAATGATCTAGTGAAGTATCTACCTAAGAAGTCCAATCTTCTTTTTAATAGGAGATGCACTCAGGAGATATTTCTCCAATTTGTAATTTCTTGATGATTGATGAATGTGATGCGGGCAAGAGAAAGGGTATCTCACATGCAAAAGAACATATTTTTCTACATGCTTTTCTGCTGATTCATTAGTCATTAAGTCTTTTTAGATTTTTTTTTTTTTTTTTTTTTTTCTGATTTGAGAATTATTTTCAGTATTTTTGAGTAAAAAACTAGAAAAATCACATTTTGGGGAAAAAATACTGAAAAAGAAAAGCTGAATTAGTGCAAAATATGGAGTAAATGCCAAAATATGCGACGTATATAAAACGAAGTACTGCTCATTTCACTCAGAATTCTGTGATTCGTGAAGGTCTTCTGAAACTTCTGGAATATACGCCATATAGATAGAAAGATACATTCGCACAAAAATTGCAGCCCTAGTCATTATAATAGAATATTCCAATTCTAAATTCTTTGTTCTCTCTTTCATGGTATAATTTGCTGTTTTTTAAATTTTTAAATGACCATGATTGAAAATAAATACATTTAAATGACTTAAATGACCGTTAGACACCCTGATATAACACTCTTGCTAATATGTATTTTATAAAATTCGCTCATATAACATCAAAATTACTTGAAAATACACAACTTTGATCTGGAAACTAGCAGAGAATTTACCAAGTTCACTCAAACTCCAATATGGGCACTAAACGTTTCAGAATGATCCAAAAGGTGGCTGAATGAAGTTGCAGGGCGTACAAAAAGAAGTGCGCAATCAAATGTTTGCGATTTTATTACGAAGAATAAAAACATACAAACAAAAATAAGATATAAGAATTAAAAAAAACTTAATCAATTTGCTTCATTTCGGCTTTAACTACTTCAAATGACCACACATGAAAGTACACTTTCGGAAGAGTGCTCTCATATGCATTAAAATTTTTCCGGAAATATTCCCTAAAATCTTGGTTTTTCCCTGACTTCTTCAGAACTGAGCACCCTGCTCTAGTATAAAATTATGGAAAAATTATGTTTGAATCGAGTTCAGTGACATTCAAAACCTACGATTCAAAGTTCATATTGCATTTTACCTAATTTATGCCCCCTTCGTGCATGTAAAATCTCTGTTTTGGAGTTGAAGTTATTACGATATCAGAAATCAATTCGGTATCCTCTACAATCTGAAAAATCATATCCATATTGTGCGAGATGAATTTTTCAATTTCAAGCCGCCTCTGCTCTAAGTAGGTACGCCAGTTTTGAGATTGTGCCTAACTGAATGTCAGAATCAAGTTTAGCGACGTTAAGAACCGACGCCCGCTTCCCGCTTGTGAGATCTCAAAAAAGTTTAAGCTTGACTCATGCTAATTCATCAGCTGAAGTTAATGAATTTTGCTCAACTCAGGACTAACAACTAACTCTTGTAGGCTTTTCAGAGAGGTAAGAAGAGGGGGGGGGAGAATAGCAAAATTAAAAAAATAAAATTTTAAAAACTTAGAAATGTAAGATAACTACCAAAATACGAAGAAGTCACCACGGTTTCAATTTGGTTGGCTAATTCCTAAAACTATTTGAAAATTTAGAAATAATGCTGATTGTTGAATATCATCGAGGATAATCTATTTTTAAGAATATGTTAAGACTCCTTAGGGCCAGTATTATAAAGTCTGGTTAACGAAGTTTTGTTTAACAATCCGTTAACGCGTTAAGAGCTAGTTGTAAAGTAAAGAGTTAACTTGCTGTTTCGACCAATCAACTCACCGAATCCGGCGAGTTAACCTCGAGTTAACCATAACTCACGATTGTACAACTGGTACTATAAGACACTTCGGTTAAATCGCGGTTACCGTTAAACCGGAGGTTATAATATCGGATTCGCATTTAACCACCGGTTAACCGTCGATTATCTTTAACCAAGTTTTATAATACTGGCCCTCAACATTAACTCAGATTCTCGACAGGGCTATTTTGCCGCTTTCGCAACTTTTGGGATAGGGACTCTGAAAAATTTTACAACTCTCATGTAAGACTCGCACATTTTAGCAACTGACTAAAACTTTTGAAATCGATAAGGGGTGGGGGGATGAAAACCTGCACATCCAGTTCTGCCAACTCTGAGGGACAAATACTGCCGATTGAGGGGCAGTTTCATCAAATTTTCCGACTGATGAAAGTCAGAGGGATTATTCTTCATTCTCGAAGACAGAGAGATGAGCACGTTAGCTGACCGAGTGCGTGCAATTTCAGTTTAATAAAAATTTTGGAATTTAGTTTTCCTGTAAAGTCAACCGTAATACGTGCTACTTGAAAATTCTAGAGTCAGGGGGTTTCAGAACAGCGAAAACATCTGAAATGTGTCTCTTACTATAGAATTTGTTTATAGAATCTATAGCAAATTTTTCAAATCAAAATTCTCGAGAACGTTACCGGGAATCACAAGGGCGGCTCAAATTTATATACCTGAAATTTTTATTGAACAATCATACGAAACTCTTACTTTAACAGTCGTTTTTTTTTTTTTTTTTTTAAATTATTCAAATGATTTCAGGAATGGAATGCCTTTTTCAGCAATGGTACCAGTCGACCTGTTGACGATCCAGCAACACGAACCGATGATCGAAGATACCCGTGGGGATACGATAGCCAAAATAATGAATACGAAAGAAATGGAATCTACAAAATCGTAAACCAGGGAGGAAAGTCCAGCAATTGTACCCCAAAATGTTTCGCCGAAAAAGGAGCTCGAGTAAATTGCGCTAATCGTTTTAAAACGAAGTTTCAGATCCCCACCTATGAACTGATTAATTGAAACGTTGTCATTCACAGGGCCCGCCGGGTGTTGTCGGTTTGACAGGACCTATGGGTCCGCAAGGCTTCCCAGGAGCAGAAGGCCCACCGGGAGAAAAAGGTGACAAAGGATATCCAGGGCCAGAAGGTCTGCAAGGACCTAAAGGAGACCCAGTAAGTATAGAAATCAGTAAACCTTTTCATACAAAAGTCTCAAGCAGATTCAATTCTGATGGTTTTACCTTTTCACTAACCTACTTTACATTTATAGGGTAAAATGGGTTTACCTGGTTATCACGGATCCCATGGTGTACCAGGCGAAAAAGGAGAACAAGGTTTTCCTGGTATTCCTGGCCGCGATGGTTGCAATGGAACGGATGTTAGTAAACGAGAAAAGTACTAATAAAATCTGTAACTTTTCATTACACGCAAGCTACACTTACTAATCATACCTGGCTGAACTTTCAAACTTTCAGGGATTACCAGGACCAGAAGGTCCGAAAGGATATCAAGGCCCAAGAGGTTTTTCAGGAAGCAGAGGGCCACCAGGTTCTCCGGGAGAGCCAGCATATATCGGAAATATCCCAAATAAAGGGCAAAAAGGTGAGCCTGGAAGTGCTGGGAATCCAGGCCTATATGGTCCACCAGGTCCACCAGGCCCAGCTGGACCTCCGGGTTGGAGAGGAGATAGAGGATTACCAGTATGTACTCCTAAATTGTTGAAAATATCTATTAAAAAATACGAATTATTAAAATATTTCATTATTGCGGCGAGGATGGCAGCCGTGATACCAGTACTACATTTGCAGACATAAATAAGCCCATCTGAACTGTATTTGGAAATAACTGAATATCCGAAGTCAACAGACAGAACATATGAGGCTCCTTTTCAACTCACATTTTAACTGCTTCCATTCAGGGGCCAAGAGGCTACCCAGGAGAGAAAGGAGCTAAAGGACCGATGGGGATCGCCGAAGATGGACAAAAAGGTGAAAAGGGACCTCCAGGAGAACCATGTAGATCAACTGGTAATGGTGCATCTGTTGGTGGAGAAAACTATATCGGCTTCCCAGGACAAAAAGGAGAACCAGTAAGTTGGACTTCTAATTCACCAACAGACCAAAGTTACATCATTATCATCATCATCTGATAACCTTCTTCCCGATTTCCTGTCCTGTTTGTGCCTCATTTTCTAGGCACCACCTTTCAGACAGGCATCCGGGACCAATGACGACATTGGTTTTAAAGAAGTTACAGTAAATGGAATTTATTTTTACATTTTTAGGGCGAGCCTGGCACACCAGGGATAAAGGGAGATTCTGGGTATCCTGGTATCCCAGGGCGTCCTGGCGACACAGGAATGACAGGAGAAAAAGGACTACCCGGCCCTCCTGGAGAAAGTGTAAGTTGATTATTTTAGTTTTGGGCTCTATATACCCATTTTAGATTACTTTCATATTAATCGTTTTTATAAAAAAAAGTAACATGAACATTTTGTGATGAGAATTCTCGTACTTTTAGTATTCAGTCTAAAAATTTTTAATATGCGATATAATTTTCGCTGATTTAGGGCCCTGCTGGACCAGTTGGGCCTGAAGGTCCAATTGGACAAAAAGGTGACCGTGGAAATGATGGAGCTGATGGTTTAGCGGGTCGTCACGGACCAAAAGGGGAACCTGGCAAAGATGGACCCATGGGACCCGCTGGAATAAGAGGACCCCCAGGACTACCAGGAGTAAATACTACCATGAAAAATTATATATTCTGATTAATGTTATACTACTCGTTAGAAGTCCAACAGTTGGAATCCTTGGATTCAGAAGAACTTTACTTCTATCTTATTGGGACTGAGATGTTAACTTAAATGTGAATAATTTTTAGGGTGGTAAGGGTACACCAGGACCACCAGGACCAGCAGGCCCAAGAGGATATGATGGGCCGGCAGGACCAAGAGGAGAGAATGGACAGGATGGATCACCTGGATCACGAGGACCACCAGGGGAACGTGGAGGTCCAGGAATTCCAGGTCAGCCGGGTTCTATTGGACAACCTGGTGATAAGGGCGAAAAGGGAGATGCTGGAATAGCGGGTGAGTCTGGTCGCAATATTCACATTTGCAGGTATAATTCTATGGATCAATTCTTAATTATATAGAGAGATAAGGGCAGAAAATGGAAGCAAATACTGTCTTCATTAGAGAGAATTTTAACTAGTCTAAATGAATCCTAAACCAAGGGTATACTGAAGAAGGAGTCCCCCCAAAGGTTTGATTATTGACTTCAGCTGGAAAAATCATTGGCTTTTAAGATATAAACTGAGATGTTTCGGGACGTTTATGTGTATTTTTCAGAAACACATAATTTTCTCTGCGTACAAGACTGGGAGATTCCCAGTTGAAAAATATTTGTTTACCTCTCCAGGATTTCCCTTCAGTATGCTCCTGGCCTAAATACATCTAAACAGAATCTGAATGATTCTTATGTAAGTGTTCGAATGAGTCCTAATAGAGTCAATAAGTGTCAACAGTCTTAACCTGAAATCGAATTATCAGGTTCTTAACGAGTCTCAACGTATTCCAAGTCAATCTGAACCATTCTGATTGAGAGCAAAATGTGAGAACAAATCTTGGAAAATAATGTTATTTAGTTAACAAAGCTTCCATGAGTGTTTAAGATGTGATGCTTATTAAAAAGAAATTAAAGAGGGCGCCAATAAGTTCTAATAAGTTAAATTGTCTCAAAATATTTTGAATGAATCTTAACTTTTCGGAACAGAATTGGAGTGAATCTGAACAAATCTCAGTGAAGTTAAAATGAAACCAAAGAGACTTGATGAGTCTAAGTTTGATGAGTTCAGATAAGTCTCAATCCGGGGTAGAGTCGAGGGAGTATTTCAAGGAGTGCACTCCCTAGAAGATTTCTATAAGAATTCTGGGTAATTATACTTAACCCAAATCTACTTTTTGTAAACAAAAATTCTGGGGCTTGAGCTCTGCCCTCCCCATAAAAATATTTCAAAATGTAAACCAAGCAAGCAGTCTCAGGAGTTGCTAGTACCATGAAAATGTGCGCAGATAAAAGTCCCACAAGGCACCATACAATAATCAAAGGCCTTCAAAACGCAATAATCGTGAATGCTAGTATACCTGTGCTCCTATTTGTCAGTTGTTTAGCTGCGTCCCTCATGTTAAGATCATTAATTTCTGTGTTCAATGTTTCAGGATTATCTGGACAACCAGGACCACGAGGGTTTCCGGGACCTGCTGGGCCTCAAGGATTCAAAGGACAGCCCGGAGAGAAAGGATATTCCATACCAGTAATTTTTTCATTCAAAATTTATTCCCAAATAATGAATCATTTGTATCAGTCACCTATTTAATACCAAATATTAAATTGTACACAGGGTCCAAAAGGCCTTGATGGAATACCAGGTAAAGATGGCGACAAGGGTGACAAGGGTGAACGTGGATACACAGGACCTCAAGGTGAGCCTGGAAACTCTCTCTTAGGTGTTCCTGGGCCACAAGGTAATATGGGACCACCGGGGGAGAAAGGACTTGATGGTGCTCCTGGTACACCTGGTACTCCAGGTAAATTTTGATTCAATTCTCTTTATAGTACTTGTTTCTAATTCCAAATACTGATGAAGAATTATAACCCATAGGCCGTCCTGGAGATAAGGGAGATAAAGGTGGTGAATGCTTTGGAGGTATTCCTGGTGAAACAGGCCAGAAGGGAGAACCTGGAATTCCTGGACCGACAGGTCCACCAGGACAGCGAGGAAGTCATGGTGAAAAAGGTGCACCCGGATTACCGGGCTCTGATGGTAGGGCTGGAGAACCTGGTCAACCTGGACAACCAGTACGTATAATAGTTGCTAAACTAATTCAAGCTCAATATTTAGAAATATATTTCACAGCGTGTTCATGTCATAGGGAGCTCCGGGTGATGAAGGACAACCTGGACCCCAAGGAGAGCGAGGAAGGGATGCACAAGAAATTAAGAGTCTCGTAGTTGGGTCTAAAGGCGATACTGGTCTACCAGGAAAAGATGGTCCCCCAGGACCAGAAGGACCTCCAGGACAAGAAGGAAAACCAGGACCACAAGGTCTGTTTGGTCCACTCGGAGAAAAGGTTTGTTCTTATCACTTTGTAGAGAGGCTTCCAATGTGCAATCTATATCCAAAATCAAATAATTTATTGAATGTACAGGGAGATAAGGGAAATCCTGGACTAGATGGAAACCCTGGTCGTTCGGGAAACCCAGGTTATAAAGGAGAAAAGGGTGACAGCATCAGAGGATTCCCCGGAGAGCCAGGAATCAAAGGCTTGCAGGGCTTCAAAGGAGAACCTGGTGATGTTGGTCCAAGGGGTCGAGATGGTAAATATGTAGTATAACTTTTTCAATCCCATTAATTTCAAAACTTGGTATGGCATTAATGGCTGGCTTTTGGTAGCACTTTGTGATGTATCCCAGCTAGTTGATAAACGAGGAGACCCGGGTGAACCAGGAGACCGGGGCCCACCAGGACCTACTGGTCCACCTGGACAACCTGGTGACAAAGGATCAGAAGGACGTTTAGTAAGTTTCAGTACTAGTATTAACCGCTCAGAGAGCCAATTACATTTCGGCTAATTTTATACTTACTTTAGGGTGAACCAGGACCCGTTGGTCCCAGAGGTTCACCTGGTCAATTAGGACCTCGCGGATTAGCTGGGCCACGCGGAGAAAAAGGACAGCTAGGTCCTCTTGGTTTCCCGGGAGAACCAGGCAAAGACGGCGCGAGAGGCTCGCCAGGTATCCCAGCTGAGAAAGGTAAGAAATTTATAACTGATAAAATTTATGTTCAGGTATATATTTTCCTTATTACACAGATATGTTACTATTGCAGGAGCAAAAGGAGAGCCTGGTATCTCTTCTGCTGGCCCACCTGGCCCTCTTGGATTAACTGGGGAATCAGGTGAAAAAGGACTTCCTGGCCCCCCAGGAAAACCTGGAGCCCATGGAATACCTGGTAAAATAGTGATGCACATAATTTAAAATACTGAACACATCATCTATCAATACAAGTAATCCAACTTAATAATGGCACCAATAGGAATCCGTGGACAAGATGGCGAAAAAGGTGAACCGGGCTCCCCTGGTCTAATTGGATTGCCAGGACGTAATGGAACAAAAGGGGAACCCGGACCGCTTGGACCACCAGGACAGCCTGGACAAAATGGTGTAGCAGGACCGCCAGGACTGAAAGGTAATTCTCACATAAACAAATCTGACATTAATACTTCAGTACAACCGGAATTTCTAACGCTTCAGTTTATTATTCTAGGTGATCGCGGTTTCACTGGTGAGAAAGGTGACCAGGGTTCGACAGGACAGCCTGGTGTACCAGGTGATCAAGGAATCCCCGGACCAGAAGGACCAAAAGGCTACGCTGGACCGCGAGGTCTTCCAGGTAGAATCTATCAAGAAATTACGAAAATTTAAATTGCAATTTTGAAGAAGGAAAAAATTATAATTGTGTTAAATTAACTGGCAGGTAATCCGGGAAGCCCAGGCATAGATGGAATACCTGGAAGTAAAGGTGATAAAGGGGAGAGCGGCCTACCTGGATTAATCGGCTTGCCTGGCAGTGACGGACCTCCAGGACCTCTAGGCAGTCCTGGACTGAAAGGCGATCCAGGTAATCCAGGCGTATACGGACCTCCAGGACAACCAGGTCCCATTGGACCAAAAGGAGAACCAGGACCACAAGGAATAGCTGTAAGTGCATTAACTTCCTTCCGCATACAGTAAGAGATGTGATAAAAAAAAATAATAATAATGTCCTCCTTTGAAAATCTCTATTTGAAAAGTTGAAAATAAATTTAAAAATTTGACCACTGTTTTCACCAAAAAGTTGAAATGTTCAGTTTCTAAATAAAATTTTGTTAGTAAGTTTCTGCTAAAATAGGTCTTGCAGATTAGGAGAAAGTGCTAGAATATTTGACCTCCTGCTTGATTAGATATAAAATTAATATACTGTAAGCCCAAAATAAGATAACCCTTTAATTAAATTAGATTTAAATATAGGCCGCTATTAGAAGCCCAAAATAAGATGCCTAAGGACCAAGCAAATTGATACATGTATTGATAGTTAATCAGTCTATCTTTCTACATAGAAGTCTTGTCTGATTAGCTGATGGCTTGCTTGCTGACATTTATTTTTTAGTCTCCGTTTCTACCCAGAAGACTACTCGCCTATCTATTTAACACGCTATCTATCTAGGTACCTTCTGGTTTAAGATTCTCAAGTTTTTTCCAAGTGAAAAGGGAGGACAAAAGAAGGATTTTCAGCATATAGGGATAGATATTGATGTAGCAATATTTTTATCATTTGCAGGGTGTCAAAGGTGAACCTGGAAACTCTATAGCAGGGGTGAAAGGTGAACCTGGAATACAAGGTTTACAAGGCCCACCAGGACGACCGGGTGCTGATGGGTTCCCAGGAGGCAAAGGAGAACCTGGAAGACCTGGAATAGGCCGACCTGGTTTCCAAGGTCCAAAAGGAGAACCTGGAAGGCCTGGTTGGAATGGATTGCCTGGAAAACCAGGAGAAAAAGGAATCCCTGGTGTCCAAGGGTTCTCAGGACCGAAAGGAGAACAGGTAAAGCATGCTTTGTGAGTATGATCTGGTAATGGTTATAGAACTGAAAAATTATAAAATAATGCGAATCTAGGGCCCCCGAGGATTACCTGGTGTGCCCGGACCACCTGGTCTTGATGGCTCACCAGGAACAGATGGTGCACCTGGATCACCTGGACCTTCTGGTTATACAGGACTCAAAGGTGATAAAGGTTTTCCAGGAACACCTGGTTGGAATGGAACAAAAGGAGAGCGTGGACCTACAGGTATGCACACATTAATATAGAGTACAATTTTTTACCAGTATGATCAAGAACAATTTCAATTTTGAATCTGTATCTTAGGTTCAGTAGGTCTTTCTGGATATCAGGGGCCTGTTGGTGATAAAGGAGATCGAGGTCCACCAGGTCCATTTATAAATGTTAAAGGCGACAAAGGCGAGCCTGGACCACCAGGTGAAAATGGTGCCGTAGGTTTTCCTGGTATACAAGGGTCACCTGGCCAGCCAGGTGAACCAGGAGCTAAGGGTGATACTGGACCGCAAGGATTGAGAGGATATTCTGGACCACCTGGAGCCCCTGGAGAGAAAGGTAATAAAACTGTAGATAAGCTTCATCAGCAGAGAAAACTGGAAAACCTCCCAGTTTTTCTCATAATTATTTCAAAAAACTGTTCATTTTATATTTTGATAATTTTCTCAGGTGATATGGGACCAGCTGGTATCTCCGGACCACCTGGACAAACCATCAAAGGTGAAAAAGGTTTACCTGGAATTGATGGAAAACAAGGGCGGCCTGGAGAACCCGGAAGACATGGAGCGAAGGGTATTTCCTATGAATTCTCAACCTACAACAAACTTCAAAAAATTTAATGTTGCGAATCATTTCTAATCTAAGATAATTTAACAGGAGAACAAGGTTTAGCAGGATTGTCCGGATTACCTGGATCACAAGGGCCGCCAGGACCAATAGGACCACCTGGAGATACAGGTTTACTAGGTCCTCCTGGTTTTCCAGGTAAACCAGGTTTAGATGGAATCCCCGGAACGCCCGGATTGAACGGCCCTCCTGGACCTAAAGGACAAAAAGGAGAAGCCGGCCCTCCTGCACCGTTTGGTGCTCCTGGAGAGAAAGGCGACCAAGGACAACCAGGTAGAGTGGTGGAAATGATAATACTGTATACTTATTTATCGGTTCAATCATCAACTGAAAAAAATAACATAGCCTAATTGATTGTTGATTAAAATTTGGCGTATGGTTTTAGGATCCCCTGGTTATCCAGGATCTCGAGGAGATAAAGGAGACCGGGGTCCACAAGGACCTATTGGTTTCCCTGGACCTGAGGGCCAAAAAGGTGACACTGGTCCGCCAGGCCTAAATGGTTTGCAAGGTTACTCTGGACCTGAGGGCATGAAAGGTGATAAGGGTGAACGCGGTTTAGCTGCACCACCTGGACCAAAGGGAGACAAAGGATTCAAAGGTATTTCCATTTTCAGGACTGTGACTTCATTTTATCGGTTTTTGGGTGTTCATTCTTTTAATTTTGAAAACAGGAGAGCCTGGGCGAGTGGGAGAGAAAGGAATTCCAGGAAGAGACGGTATACCTGGACTTCAAGGATACAAAGGAGATCCTGGTTCTCCAGGTGTAGATGGGTTACCAGGTAGCATTGGACCATCGGGTCCAAAGGGAGACATAGGAAAAGTCGGATTACCAGGAATACCGGTTAGATTTCACCTACAGTTTTTACATTTCCATATTCCATTAGCATTTTTAGCAGGATCGCCACCATTACCACACTGATTGTTTTTTCAGGGTACCCAGGGATATCCCGGTGCTCCAGGGCCGGCAGGAATTCCATGCGAACAGCCAGCAGACTATTACACTGGAATATTATTAGTAAAACACAGTCAAAGCGTAGAGATACCAACTTGCGAACGAGGGCATACCAAACTGTGGGACGGATACAGTTTACTATACACTGATGGAAATGAAAAAGCGCACAGCCAAGACTTAGGTTGGTGGCATTTTATAAGCAAACGTAGATTCTACATATTTAAACCCTCACCTTCACCCCCTAGCAATAACTAATCTAAGACTATGTTCGAAGAGATTATGAAAGTTACTCATTATGGATACAACATACAAGCGTAATACGGATTCCAGTTCAAAACAGGCTAACGGCCTAAAACTGATAAGTAATTTGTCACTGACAAAACGACAAAATCTAATACTGCTGACTGAAAAGGATGATACATGACCGAAAACACAAACAAACATCACCAAATGTGATGGGGATGTAACAATGCAAATGTTCGGAAGAGGGAAGGGGAAGAAAACTTAATCTTGCCGACGGAAAATGTACATTTTTGAAATGAACAAGTAAAAAAACAAAAGTCAACGGTTTGACATTTAGCCCAACTGAGGCAGAGGCGGTTCGAATGAATTTATTTTTGGGTGGGGAGGGGGGGGGGGATCGGGTGCAAAAGTACCGAATAAAAATTCTACATTGCCGAATAATTTTTTTTGCATTGAATGTTGGCATAAATGTGATTATATTTGAATAAAAAGTAGTATCAACGTCAGTAGTGAAGTATTACAACAAAAACTCGTAAAGTAACATCATGGTTGAAAAAATAATAACAATCATAATAATAACAATCATAATAATAATAATAATAATAATAATAATAATAATAAAAACGATTAATTTTAAGGGAAAAAATTCCAGACACAACAAAAACTTGTAAAGTAACATCATGGTAAATAAAAATAAATAATTTTAAGGGGAAAAATGTTTTTCAGACTCCCAAGTTTAAGTTACTCGTCGTTTTTTTATGGCGAGCCATTTTTACATAACTCTTTTCAAGTTTATTCTGTCACATACATCTTTGTTACAATTCACCCTTAGTAAATTTTTCAATCGTACGTTTGTCATAGTTGTACTCAGGGAACTTTTCACTAGTTTCAGAAGATTTTATCGGAAATAATTTGAGACAAACTTCCGATAATTTCAAAAATATGTTATTGAAAATCTTCAGAAAAAATTTCCAACGATTTCCGAAAAATTTTATGAAAGATCTTCGGAAAAAATCTCTGATTCAATCGTATGAGTGGGAAATAGTCTCAATTCTTCGGAAATTATCGGAAAATGTTTTGCCAAACATTTCCGATGAAATTCCTTAAAAAACATCGGAGATTCTTCTCGAAGACTTCCGATGAAATTTTTCGAAGATCATTGAACGTTTTGCCTGAAGATTTTTGATAAAATTCTTCAAAAACCATCGAAGTTTTCCCCCCGAATATATTTCCAATACAATTCTTCGAAATTTATCAGAAAATTTTCTTGATGCATTTTGTTGGAAAACACCTGAAATTTTTTCTAAACATTTCCAATGAGATTCTTCGTTAATTACCGGAATTTTTTCCCAATAATTTCCGATGAAATTACTTAAAAATCATAGGAGACTTTTCTCGAAGATTTCCAATGAAATTATTCTTTGGTAATTATCGGGGATTTTTCCTGAAGATTGTCGATCAAATTCTTCAAAAACCATCGGAGTTTTTCCCCGAATATTTCCCATTCAAAAATCATCGGAAAATTGTCTCGAAGAATTTTGATAAAATTTTCTGGAAAACATTGGAAATTTTCCCCAATGATTTCCGATGGGATTCTTCGGAAATTTTCGGAATTTTTTCTCAAAAATTTCCGTTGAAATTCTTTGGAAAACATCAGGGATTTTCCCTCATAATTTTCGCTAAAACTCTTCAAAAATCATCGGATTTTCCCAAGATATTTTTGATAAAATTGTTTAATAATTATCGGAGGATTTTTAAAGAAAATCTTTGGAAAATATTGGAAATTTTTTCTGAAGATTTCCGATGAAATTCTCTGGAAATTATCAGAGATTGTTCTCAAAGATTTCTGATAAAACTCCTTGAAAATCACCGGAGATTTTCCCAGAACATTCCTGATGAAATTCTTCGGAAATCATCGGTAATTTAACCAAAAATTTTCCGATGAAAATCTCAGGAAATCATCGAACCATTTTTTCTGAATGCTTCAAAAATTATTAGAGAAATGATATTTCTCCATGATTTCCAATAAAATCATTGATATTCTCCCTACAATTTTCAACGAATTTCTCCTAAAATCATTGGAGATTTTTCTCAACGATGTCCGATGAAATTCTTCGAAAATGATCGGAAATTTTTTGTCAATATTCTCAATAAAATTCCACGAAAATTATGTTTGGAAATTAACGAAATCTTCTCGTAGATAAATTAATTCTGATGAAATTTTTTGGAAATCATCGGAGATTTCCCCGAGATTATTTCATCGTTTTGCAAATTTGGTCGTGAAACATGAATGAAATAACGAAACATCCGTGAATCGCTACACAATACCGACGAAAAAATGAATTTTTCGTGTTTGTACTGTTCATAGTTTAGAAAATCTCACCACAATTTTCCGAATTGTAAAGCTTTTCCAGGAAGAACAGAAATAATTTAAAATTTTCGAACTTTTGTCGAATTTAACCCAATTTACCAAAATTGCCGAATGAAAATTCGACTGGGAGGAATTTCTCCCCCATCCCCCCCCCCTCACGTCGCGCCGCCTCTGCACTGAGGACATGATTTTAACTCTGAGTCAATTTTAACCAATTCGAAAACTCTTGGATTTATTGATGGCTCCATCCCACACTCCCCTCTCTGTTAGTACATTTCCGCATGAGAAAAATAACTAGTAATCATCAAAACTGATCAAAAAATAAACTTACGTAGAAATGAACCACAACAAACTAATAGAAATGACGAAAATATTGAAGTCTGACCACAATTTACTAAAAACAAAAGAAATGGAAGAAATAATCTGATAATGAGTCATGACTGACTGACAAATCCAGATCTGACTGAAAACGGCCAAAATTATGAAGTCTTGCAAAGATTAACCAAAAGGAACCAAAAATATTCTAAATAAAACAGAACTGAACAGGAAACAAGTCTATCGAAAAACGATCACAAAAAGCCAAGCCCGAAAGTAACCAATAGCCCAAAATGGGGCTTCACCATCTGGAACCGACTCTTTGAACAAAACAGGCCAACAGTCCAAAACTATGAGCTGCCCAAAAGTAACAAATAACTAACCACTTAGAAACATTACCACATAGACAAACAGCACAATACTGGGGAAGATCCGAACCAGATAAACTCTATCGCCCCAAAATGATGACAGCCTAAAATTAACAAACAATAAACAGCCGGAAGCAAACAAACTGCCCAACCCAGCGACTCACCCTGACCCCAGAAAACAGTTGAAAAGCCCCATACGTAGGAACAGCCTAAATCAAATAAACAAATACTGAGGAAGAGCTTAACAGTGAGTAATAGTCCAAAACTGACCTACAGCTCAAAACAGATAAAAATACTGAACTGATAAACTGCTCGAAAATGAAAAACAACTAAAAAGTAGCGAAACAGTTCTATACTTAGGAACAAGTAATAAAATAAAATAAAGAAAAAAAGAAATTCTATACTAGAGATTGAACTAGTTGACCTAATTATGCCAAGAAAGGGAGAATGAGAGTCGATTCTGCTGAATTTTTCCACTCTGGATAACAGGTACCTATCTCAGGAAGCCCTCCCTTTTGGTACATTCTAGCAACAATATAAAAGTAATGGAAAGTAGCTTAGACCAATGGGCAGCGGTAGCAGCCTAGAATTTATTTGAGGTGTAGCAAAACTCTATTTTGACGAGAATAAAAAATTGATGATTTTTCGGGGTGTAGCAAACATTTCAAGGTAATTTCAGGGGTTCCTATCACCAAAATCACCCCCTCCCTCCGAAAAAAAGAAGAAAGCTGTTCTTATTTTATTTCAACAGCAAAAGAACGAACAAGCGAAAATAAATGTTACAAAACCAGAGACGAAACTTGACTTTCAGTTTGGGGGGGGGGGTGGAAAATTTGCTGACAAATATTTTTCGAAAACTAAAAATTTACCGACAAATATTTTTTTTTTAAATTGGAAATTAACTGATTTTTTAATCAAAATATTCTTAAGTGAAAACAAACAAACAAACAAACAAACGCTCTTAGAAAATGTAAAATTCAAATGAACAGTTTCAAAATTTGCCGACTGCCAAATTATTGGGGGTGCCTTCCCCCCATAGTTTCGTCCCTGCAAGTGCAGATTGGAACCTTATACCCCAAGCACTTACATTTGCGCACACGAGTACACCCTAGGAGGAGGGTAAGCTGGAAGGATGTTAGGAATATTTATGAGGCATACACAACTTCCTTTACACATTAAGGTGGTCTGGTTATTTACTCTTAGTGATATTTTTTTTCTCTAAATTATCTCTAATTCGTTTCTAAATTGGTTCCAATAAAATAAAATTAAAATTAGAAAACCTACCAAGTTTCAGGTCGACCAGATTGGGGGAATCTGGGCCACAGGCCCATTTTCGTTCTTATGGGAAAAACACATAGAGTTTTGACTTTTGTTCCAGACTAAATTTCCCTATTTATTCACCAGGACCAAAGCCCGTAAATTAAACAATAGAACATTCGCTATCGGATTCAACTTGTGACATTGAAAAATAAGTCTGTGGCTTTCAACGTTCAGATTTTAATAAAATGTTCAAGTTTCTAAAATTTCAGGCTCTAGGTCAAATAGAGAATCTAGTAAAAACAGAATAGTCATTGAAATTCAAGATTTAATGTTTGCTACCGACTTTCAGATTTTCGAAATGTTTTCCAGATTTCAGTTTTGTTTTAACCTTTCAAATAACGGTCGCTAGTCTCTGACAGGAGTCCAGGGTACTCCATTTTCAGATACGAAATTTGACTGTCAGTTTGGGGAGGCGGAGAAGAAAAATTTGCCGATTTTTAATCGAAATATTTTTTAATTGAAAAAGAAATGAACAAACATTCATGAAAAATGAAAAATTGAAAGGAAAAGCTTCAAAATTTGCCGACTGCAAAATTATTAAAAGGGGGGTTTGAACCTCACTCCCCCTATAGTTTTGTCCCCGTACCAAACGAACACAATTGGCGAACATATAACTGACACGGGCACTTGTGACAACTTTTCAATGCAAAAATTCTCTACTTATTTTACAACAACCGCAAAACCTGTCTGTACTCTGTACTCTTAGATGAAGATGATTTTGGATTAAAAAGTTTTAAAAAAGGGAGATTTTTTGGGGTGTAACAAACATTTTTGAGGGGTAGCAAGCTGTTTTGGGGTGTAGCATCTTGCTACACACGCTATACAAAGGCTGCCACCGCTGCCAATGGGGGGCTAACCCAATTTTGGTGAACATCTGAGATAAGTCCACAGTCCAAACTGAAAAAATAGCCATACCTGATTAATAGCCAACGGCAGCAAATTCAAAATTTTCAAACCATTCAATGATACACGACAGAAAGTTATATCCTAGAAAAATGAACTCAGTCCTATGCCATCAACTTTTCCGAGTGATAATGGCCTCTAACAAACCAAAAGTATTATACTCTTTTTTATGTATTTCTAAGAGGACAAGTTGCCCCTCCCATTTCTGCCGCATCTGATAGGTATGAAAGTGGACAACCCCTCAAGCTACATCCGTATCAACGTTTCTAAATCATATCTTCTGTGTACTTTTAGGTCAAGCCGGTTCCTGTGTTCGTAAGTTCTCAACAATGCCATTCCTATTCTGTGATGTCAACAACGTATGCAATTATGCCAGTCGAAACGACAGGTCATACTGGTTAAGTACAAACGCTCCAATACCAAATCAACCTGCCATGATGCGTGAAGTCGAAAAATACATATCAAGGTATAAATATAATACCATGTGGATCAGGGGATCGTACTTAGTGCACCCACAGTCCCACATAGACTACCTAACTAACATGCAATTTGCTAATTTCCCACCTTTTTGGTTCAGATGTGTCGTATGTGAAGCTCCTACAAATGCAATCGCTGTGCACAGTCAGTCACTATTTGTACCAGATTGTCCTGCTGGTTGGACAGGCTTGTGGATCGGATACAGTTTTGCCATGGTCAGTACTTAGATGTTTAAAATGAATGATGAAACTGATCACCTTTTAGTTAAGCTGAACTCCATAATTAAACAATTACAAATGGCATTTTTTCTGTTTGCAGCACACTGGTGCCGGTTCGGAAGGAGGAGGTCAGTCATTGTCTAGTCCGGGTTCATGTTTAGAAGATTTCAGAGCCACACCATTCATCGAGTGCAATGGCGCGGGCGGTTCATGTCACTACTTCGCAAATGGTCTGAGTTTCTGGTTAGTGACCATCGAGCCTCATCAACAATTCACGATGCCACAGAAACAAGTCTTCTCGAACAACGACCTCAGATCAAGAGTCAGCAGATGCCAAGTCTGTATGAGGGGTTACTAGTCGATATTAGTTTTAATTCGTTTCTCGAATAAAAAATTGTGTGGTATGTTACCAGAATATAAAACCAAATAAACGTGTAATTTTTAGAAAATTTGAGTAAATTTAATTCAAAATTAATTTTTTTTTTCTTCAATTTTACCGAAAGGAAGTTTTGTAAATATTTTTCCAGTGCCAGGGATCGACAGATAATTTTTTTTTTAAATTTTAATTGCTAAGCCGTTGATCACTGCCAATTGTTAAAATGCCTTGTTACGAAACTGAAGAAAATGTGGTATATCAAATGGAAGTCGAACCAGAAATTTATTATTCCGATGCCTTGCACTGGAAATTCAAGTATTTTTTGCTTATTGTAGCTAATTTATAGGTCAGTGACTTGACACTCGCTTAGTTCAAATTTAACGCGTGCCATCGTATCGGTAATTTTTACACTGAAAACTTTCCAAACGATTTAATTCCAATATAAGTATTGTCTTAGTCCTAAGTCGCATTTAACTTTTAGTAAAAGTTAAGACGTAAAATCAAAATTAATTAGATCTTTTAATTTACTTATTAGGTTTTTCTAACTGTGTTATGTTGTCTATATTGGTTTTCAGTGTTCATGAAAATTCCTACCTTGTAATTAATTTATAATATGAACAGCGTGAAAAATATTACTTTATAACACTGTATATAAATTGTTTTTATTAAAATATGTAATATTTTTTAATATTTGTAAGTGTTAATATTAAAAGTAGAAATGCATGGTCTGAATCTTGAATTGTGACCGTCCAAATTGAAAGGGCACGTCGGTCCAGAACATTAATTTTACAGGAGACACTTTTAGTTGAATAGTACCCTTTGACCAACCAAAATCGAACATAATCTCAAAATCGATTTTTTGGGCTGAAGTGCCCTTTTAGTATGGAAGGTCACAATTAAAGAATCATGACATCGCTGAAAGGAGACAGAAATCGATTATACGAGTCAACTGGAGGCGAGATTCTTGAGAAAATAAGGCACAGTTATATTGTCTACTTTATACTCGTAATATACTCATCAGGGTAAGGTGGAAGGGAGAGAGATGAAAAGGAAGATTATTTGAACTGTTGCAAAAAGTTGCATTTTGTTATAGGTAAATTTTAGTTTCGCCCGAGGAGCTGAAAGTTGAAGAAAATATTCAAATAGTGTTTAGGACTTCTCCAAGCCTGATTAAAAAGAGTCAAGACATATCCAGATTTCTGCAAGGATCTTCAAGACTTCTTTACAACTCTTGAAGATATTTAGGTACAGGCCCGCACGAATCTTCGCAGGCATGACTATTTTTTTTCTTGGCAAACTCAAAAGATAGCGAAGGTGTTTTTTCCGGAAAGTTTTTGTGTCGGCTTCAGTCCATTTAATCGAGATTTTAATTTTAAAGATTAGTCAGCAAAATGTAAAAATCTTTATGCTTTTTTATATTTGCTTAAACGGAAAATTTTTGCACCCAAGTCGGCATTTTCGACCGATTTCCACCCCTACCCCCCGCGAAAAGAATCATTTTTCGATTTTTCAAGATTCTTCTGAGCAAGAGTGAAGCATTTTAAGATACTCATTCTAACACGTTTCAGTTACTCTAACACTGAAACACATTTCTAAATTCGTACTCGTACATCTATTGAAAATTCGCAGCAATTCCATTAAAGGTAAAACCATTGCACGTCTGACTAAGATTTTCCATTACTTTCCCAGAGTTGTTGAAAACCCACTCGGACTCATCAAGACTTCTGTCAGGATTTTTAAAACTCTTCTAAGACTGTTTGAAACCTGTTCAAGGCTCTTAAATTTCATTCAAGACTTATTATACAGACAGATTTACGACTTCGACTCAATGTCAAATTCTCCAAACTTGTTAAAAAAAACAACAAAAAAAACAAAAAAACTTTTGAAGGCTTCTTTAAGACTCTTTGACATGTTCTGGGAGTTTTCAGACTCTGCCAGCCATATTTTATTTTTCTAACAGCCTCACTTATATCTATTCCGGCCGTTTAACTTTTTCAGATTCTTCCAGATTCTTCTTTAGGAAAATTTTTTATAATAATTTCATTGACTATCTTTAAGGCTTTTTAAAACTTCCTCAAGACCAATGGCTGATTAAGTAACTTAGCTGCCGTAGGCTAACAATTTTTTGCCACCCCTATGTTTTGCTTCAAAAAAATATATATATATATGTATTATTATATTATTATTATAAATAAAATTGACCGTCCTCGAAAATTTGCCGCTCGAAGCCACGGCTTTGTTAGCTGGTAGGAAAATACGGCGCTACTCAAAACTTATCAAAAATCTCTCAAGACCTTTGTTTACACTTATTTAGGATTTTTTCAGACTTGTTATTGTTCAAGATATCCCAAGATTCATTCCTACAGGCTCAAGAATCTTTCGACTCACCCCTCAAAATTAAAGTGGTGAGTCGATACTTTTGTTGATAGGTAAACATAGTCAATTTTGAGTTAACATTAGGATGAATGGTGTGACGGATTCAAGCCACTTGACACTTTTTGTTTAAAAAGTCTTCAAGAATTTTTCAGACATCCTTTCAACTTCTTCAAAACTCTTCCAAACATACTGCAGCTCAGACACGTCAAAACTTCTTCTCGCTAAGTGGTTTTCTTGAGTGAGTGAGAGAGAAATTTTTAGATGTATTACAGACTTGATGGTGTTATTACTCGATACGATACCTGTTTTGAAACTCCAAATTACTGTCAATGTTTGAAAATTATGGCATTTTTTAGAAAAACTGAAGATTAACAAAATAAAATGTTGGTTTTATTACTCAATACAGGGTTGGCAGATAAAATACATTTTACATGCTCATTTTACACGTAAAATAATCGATGTAAAATAGTTTTTCAATTTACATTTTACATGTAAAATGAGTCAAAATGAGTAAAAAAGAATTGAAGTTCAATTTTTCAATTAAAATTTAAAACTTGCACACAACTGGAACTAAAGTTAAAGATTATCGTCTCCCTTATCATTCAGTTTTATAATTTTACTAGGGGGCTCCGCCCCCTGCCCGCTTCGCGGGCCCACCCCCGGAGTTAATGAAATATAGGTTAATTTGCACTATAGAAACACAGAATTTATTTTATTTATATAGGAAAAAAAGTTAACCTCTATGAGGATGCACCTATTATCATTACACAGAGATACACCTTATGTAAATATCTAACTACAGTACGAGTATATGCATATACTGTAACTATTTCAAATTTAGAAGTGTCCACTGCAGGTAAAGTCGTTGATACATAGAGATAGATGTTCTCATACTGTCCGAGAGAAAAAAGCAGTTTTAATCAAAACATGTATTTTTTCGACTTCACATCAAGTTTACTGTTTCAAGGGAGACACATTGGAAATGTTAAACAAAGGCTAAAGAAATCAAGTAAAACTTCATTTTTCTACATGCACAGTTCTAATTATGGATTTTAAATATGACAGGTTATGTCATAACAAATGTATTAATATTATTCAGAAGTGAGTTTATCTACTTTACATATGAAAAACAATATAGCCTATTACATGCAAAAAATTGAATTTTGTTTAGGCTTTACTCCATTTTAATTCATTATCGATCGAGTAACCATTTTTTACGATTTTTCGGACTTCTGAGTATACGTTCCCTTCTGAAATTTCTAGTTATGGTCCCTAGAGAGAAATTCAAGAACATAAAAATACTACATAAATCAATGATTTGTGAGTTAAATACTATTACGGCTACAAATTTCACTGTTCTGATATACCTTATGACTCTTTAAAAGACTTCGAACAAAAAAATAAACAGGGGCTCACGGAAAATTATTTCTTAAGCCGACCAAATGGAGAATTCAATTTCCGAAGTTGGGATCGGGGTCAACCCAACGGATCCACAATAGATCTGAATCGAAAAAAGTTAACCATGAATAATCTTGAGAGGCTGAGAGATCGAGAATTAGATTTGCGGAATTGGGGTGGAGACAATCCATCGGGTCCACAATATTATATTATTATTTTTATTTACTGAGAGTGTTATTGCCTTTTGCTGCTATAATCTAACTATTATTAAAACAAACGTAAATTATTAGAAGAGGGTTAACGTATTATTTGAATTGAAAAAGTAAGACGTTCACCAAGAATAACATTGAGAAGCCGGAAAATCGAGTTTTAGATTTTCGTCGTAGGTGGGAGAGTTATTCCTTGATCCACAAAAGATTTCGATTAAAAATAAGGGGCTTATGGAAAATTGTTTTTCAACATCTACAATCAAGAATCTGATTATCGGAGTTGGGGTGCGGTCAACCCCTCGGAATCACAAATTATTTCAATCAAAAAAAATAAAGTTCACCAACAAAAACTCGAAAGTATACTCTTTTGGTGTTGGGGGCGCGAGTCCACGTTTCCAGTGTACAAAATGTAGCAGTTGAAAAAAGGGGAGGTTTACGTAAAAGAATTCAGAAATTTGAAGAATCGAGAATTAGATTTCCAGAGTTCAGGGCGGACTTCACCCCTCAAGTCCACAATAGCTTCCGTCTTTCAGTTCCACGTTCTCGTCAGAGAACTGGGGCCCTGGGTGGCAAAGATAAGCGCAGGATAAAAAAAAATGGAAAAGCTACGTGGAGGCGTATGCCCAAAAATGGGCGGAGGTACTCACACACACGCACACGTTTGGTCGACAAACGGCGCAAAATGTGTCTGCCCATTAAAATTTTTCAATCTCATTATTTCTCTCTAAATTGATCAGCGCCGCCGCACGTTTTTCGACTGTCGTCGCAACATACGCTTCTTTCATTTTTGTAAGTATTTTATAAATGCAGGCGGCGGCGCACCGGGCATTTGCCCGAATCGCCCTATGACTTATCCGCCCCTGGAAGAGGCTCAAGGTGATAGGTCCACTTTCACTGAGTAGACTGTAAAAAATACATGTATGTGCTTTGTAATACAGTACAAACATAAAGATGTATGCACTGTGACGAAATTAGGAGGCTCACAGTGTACCAAAGAACCTTCAGATGTAAGTAGCATCTTCTGGATGCCCCGTGTAATGAAAGCGAGGCCTCATTCAGAAAATAAATATTTGTGTTTGAAACCATAATGCATTGCAAAGGAGTAGTTGATTTCAGCAGGTTTTCAAGTTACTGGCCTACCTATCGTTCTTTTTCTTTGTAGCGTATCCATAGTTGAGTACTTTTACTCCCTATTTGTTGCTATCTGCCCTCGCCAGATGCCCCACATATTTCCACTTAAATTGTTCGACATTATATCCTATATCCTCGCCTCCAGCCATTTCGTACAGTTTTTCATTTGAGATTTTGTCTACCCATCGTAGTCCTAGAAGTTTCCTCAGCATAGATCTGAACGTAATTTGTAGCTTCACGATTTGTCTCCTGTAAGGGACCAGGTTTGTACTCCATACTTGAGGGCTGGTACCGTTGAGCTATTTAGTGTTTCCATTTTGAGGAAGGTGTTGAAATTCCGGCAAAAAATACATTTTAATGCCCAGAGGTTGTTCCACCCCTGTTTAATACGCCCTCATAATTTCTTTATCTCTTTCTTCGAAACTAATAATCTGTCCCACAGATATTCGATTCTGTTACCTCTTCTATCTCTTGCCCATCGATTATTAGATTTTTTCTTTCCACTCTTCCGATTATTTTTGATTTGCTACCATTCAGTTTGAGGCCAGCTTTTTTGCATTCCCTCAATAGCTTTTCTGCCATTTTCTTCAACTCCTTACTATTTTCTGTAAATAAGATAATATAGTTTGCGTACCTTAAATTACTTAGAAATTCTCCATTTATTTTTAGTCCCCTTCTTTTCCACTTCAGATTGCGAAATACATCTTCCAAAATGCAGTTGAAGAGGTTTGGCGACAAGGTATCCCCTTGTTGAACTCCGCTCCCAATTTTGAATTCTCTCCCTTTGCTTTTAAGGCTAGCTCTTGCACTCGAATTTGCATAGCAATTCTGTATATGACTTTAATAAACCCACTTTCAATTCTCTTATTTTCCAGTGCTTTTAACATATACTTATGATCCACTGAATCAACTGCCTCATGAAAACCTATGCAAAATATTTCAATTTCTACATCATATTCGTGTGTTTTTTCAATAATTTGGCTCACAACGAAAATATTCTTTACAGTTGAGAAGCCTTTTCTGAATCTCGCCTGTTCACTCCCCTGATGATTTGAATCCAGATGGTTATACATACGTCTTTTTAAGACTGCCATACATGCTTTAAAGATGTTCGATGTTAAGCATATTGGCCTGTAATTTTCAACGAGTTCCTTCCCTCCTTGTTTGTGTAATAATATTATTTTGGCCAAGTTCCACTGTTTTGGTCATGTTTTCATAATTCCGATTTTGTTGAATATTTTAACCTGGTGTGGCACTCTCTGATCGCCAAACCTTTTCAGCATTTCGTTCGTAATTCCATCCGGTCCTGGGGCTATGTCATTTTTCAGTCTACATATTTAGTACGTATTCCACTTCTCTCTCCATTATTTCCGGGATTTCTTCCTCCTTTCACCCTCCAGTTTTTGCTATTTTCATGAGCTCGTGTTTTGCTCGCGGTATAAGTCCTCGTAAAAAATTGTTGCTGCCTCTAGAATTTGTTCTTGATTCTTAGTCACTTTTCCTGTCTGATCTTTTAGCTTCAGCATAACGTCGCTCCCGCCATCGAGTTCGAGCCTAACTTTTTTGGTGGACCAACTTTCTTCCAAAATATCTGGAATTTTTTCCTAATCATATTTCTTAATATGTTCTCTAACATTTTTCTTCACCAATTTTTGTATTTTAGTTCGCTCAGGTTTGTCCAATGGTGTTTTATTTCTATTTTTCCAAAGGTTATTCTTCCTGATTCGAGAGTCTATTTTGAAAGCTTATCCCTGGTTTTCTCTTTAACCCTCGTCACTCCAAACTCTTCAACCGTGTTTTTTAAAGCTTGATCCATACTGTCGTAAAAATTTTCCTCGACTTTCATTTCCTCTTGCACTGATTTCAGTTTCTGGCGTGCGTCCTCTCTTCCTTTCTGACTGGGATAATCCGCCTTCTTCTCCCTTTACCCTTCCTGTGATTTTCATACTGGACTCACTGCGCCGGGATGCTCAATTACTTCATGAGATTTCAATTCACAGAGGGTCGCCAATAAAGTCTCGAAAATTGAGAAACAGATTTTCGAAGTTGGAGGTGGGGGACACCCCTCCAACTCATGAAAGATGAAATAGGAAAAATAAAAAGTTCAACCAGATCCGAAAAATCGATAGTTAAATTTTCAAAGCTGAGGCAACAATCTATCTCTTGGCTTCACAAAACTACCGATCGAAACAAATAATCAAGTTTATGAAACATAAGTTTCAAAATTCGAACAACCGGGAAAAAGGGGGTCACCTCTCGAGTCCACAAAAGATTCAGATCGTGAGAATAAAAACTACTCGAAGAATAAGCATTAAATTCTGAAGAATCGAGAATTGAGTTTTCAACGCCTGAGGCGGGAGTCCACCATCGGATCACCAAAACAATTAGATGGAAAAAAAAAAAATGGTGACTGTCCATACTGAAAGGGCACTTCGGTCTAAAAAAATCGACTTTGAGATTATGTTCGATTTTGGTAGGTCAAAGAGTACTGTTTAACACTGTGAGTCTGTGAACTCGAAAAAGCAAAAGTGATAGAGCGCAAGAGTGGACGTCTATAGGCTATCGCGTTCTCGAGATTCCCGTTTGAATCTTTAAGTGTCTCTTGTAAAATTAATGTTTTGGACCGACGTGCCCTTTTAATTTGGACGGTCACATTTATCGAAAAATAATGTTTAAAGTAGATAAACGGCTGCACGAAAGATCCCAATTGAAAAAATAAAAAGGTCTCCAAAAATATTTTTAAAGACCGAAAAATTGATAATTCTACTCCTCGGGTCCATAAAACACTTCCGATCAGAACAAAAGAGTTTCAAGGAGAATTATTTCTTAAGTCTGAAAAATTGAGAATTTGATTTTCGGAGTTGGGAGTGGAGTCCACCCCTTAGATGCACAAAGTAGTTAGATCGACAAAATAAGGGGTTCGCGGAAAAGTACTGTTCAAGACGGAAAATCGTGAATTAGACTTACAGAATTGGGAGCGGGGTGCACTCCTCAGCCCCCAAAAATCTACGAATTGAAAAAATAAAAAGGTTACCAAAAATATTTTTATAGGCCGAAAATTCGTGAATTAGAATGTTCGGACTTGTGGGTGGGGGCACCACCCTTCGAGTCCACAGGAGGCTTAATACAACAACTATGGTTTTACGGAAAACAATTTTTCAAGCCTGTAGATTTTCGGCGTGTAAGTGGGGGTCCACCCCTTGGATCCATAAAAGACTTCGATCCAACATAAATATAAGTTTAGCAAAAAATTATTTTTAAGCCTGAAAAATCGAGATTTTAATTTCCAAGTCTGGGGTGTGGTCAACTCTTCGGTCTCACATAAGATTTCAATTGAAAAAATAAACAATCACCAGGAATAAATTTGAGAGGCTGAAAATCGAGAATTAGATTTCTGGTGTTAGGGTGAGGGTTTACCCCTCAGATCCACAAAACACTTCGATTAACAAAATAAGACAATCGTCGTTCAAGCCTGAAAAATCGAGACAAATGTCCGAAGTTGGGAGTGTGGTCAACCCCTCGGAGAAATGAAGAGTTCATCAAAAATAATTTTAAAGGCCGAAAAATCAAGAATTGTTGAGGGCAAGAATCCACCTTTCGAGTCTAAAAAATGTGGCAATCGAAATGAGAGGAGGTTTATGAAAGATAATTCAGACGTTGAAAAATCGAGAATTAGATTTCCGGAGTTCAGGATGGGCTCCACCTCTCAAGTCCGCAATAGATTTTATCAAAAGAACAAAAATAAATATTTAATAATTCAAAATCGAAAATTAGACTTTCGGAGTTGCGGGTGTAGGTTTACCTATCAGATCCACAAAATACTTCGACCAACGAAACAGAGGTTCACGGAACATTATTGTTCAAGACTGAAAAATCGAGAAGTAGACTTCCAGAAGCGAAAAATATTTTTAAAGGGCAAAAAATCGAAAATTAGATTTTCGGAATTGGGGTGGGATTCCACTCCTCGGGCCCAACAAATACTTCGATCAGAAAAATAAGGGGATCGCCGAAAATTATCTTTCACGTCAGAAAAATCGAGTATTAGATTTCCAGGGTTGGGGCCGGGTCAACCCATCGGGACTGAACCATTTGACCCCGCAAATGATAACAACTGAAAAATGGAAAAGGGAAAAGGTCACTAAAAATATTTCTAAAGGCCAAAAAATCGAGAATTAGATTTTAGGAGTTCGAGTGGGGTACCACCCCGCGGCTCCACCAAAGACTTCGATCAGAAAAATAAGAGGGTTCATCGAAAATTATTTTTCACGTCAGAAAAATCGAGAATTTGATTTCCAGAGTTGGAGGTGGGGTCAACACATCGGGACCACAATAGATTTGAATCGAAAAAATAAAAATTTCATCAAGAATAAATCTGAAAGCCCGGAAAATCGAGATTTATATTTTAGCAGGCAACGGGGGGGGGGGGTCTATCCCTTGGGTCTACATATGATTTCGATCGAACAATAGAAGGGTTATGGAAAATCAGCTTTCAATACCTACCAAACAAGAATTTCATGACCGGAGTTGGGGGCGAGGAATCTTCCCCTCTGACCCATATAATACATCGATTAACAAAGTAAAGGGTCCAAAGAAAACTATTGTTGAAGACTGAAGAATCAAGAATTAGACTTCCGGAGTTGGGAGCAGTGTCAATCCTTTGGTCCTATAGAAAACATGAACAGTTCATCGAAAGTAATTTTTTAAAGGCCGAAAAATCAATAATTACAGTTTCAGGGTTTGGACGGGGGGTCTACTTTTTAAGTCTACAGAATGTATCAATCGCAAAAAGAAGTTAAAAACAATTGCAAAGTTTGAAGCATCGAGAGGTAGATTTCCAGGAATTCGGGATGCGTTTTACCTCTCAAATCCACATTAGATTTCGACCGAAAAATAAATTATAGCAACAATACGTACTTTTAAAGGCCAAAATATCGAAAATAATATTTTTGTGATTGGGGGTTGGGGATGGGGAGGGGACACCCGTCTGATCCACAAAAAGCTTCGATCAACAAAATGAGTGGTTCGCGGAAAATTATTTATAAAGCCTGAATATTCGAGAATTGGACTTCCAAAGTTGGGGGTGTGGTCGACCCCTCGGCCCCATAAACGATTCCAATTGAAATACAAAAATGGTCACCAAAAATATTTCTGACGATCGAAAAATCAAGAATTAGATTTTCGAAGTTGTGGGCGGCGGATCACTCGTTCTCGGGTCCACAAAATACTGCGAACAAAGAAATAAGCATGGACTCACGGAAAATTATTTCTTAAGCCGATAAAATAAAGAATTCAATTTCCGGAGTTGGGGACGGAGACAGTCCATCGGGTCCACAATATTATATTATTATTTTTATTTACTGAGAGTGTTATTGCCTTGCTGCTATAATCTAACTATTATTAAAACAAACGTAAATTATTAGAAGAGGGTTAACGTATTATTTGAATTGAAAAAATAAGTCGTTCTCCAAGAATAACTTGAGAAGCTGAAAAATCGAGTTTTTTTGATTTTCGTCGTGGGTGGGAGAGTTATTCCTTGATCCACAAAAGATCTCGATTAAAAATAAGGGGTTTATTGAAAATTGTTTTTCAACATCTATAATCGAGAATTTGATTTCCGGAGGTGGGGTATGGTCTACCCCACGGATCCACGAATTATTTCAATAAATAAATAAATAAAAAGTTCACCAACGAAAACTCGAAAATATACTCTTTTGGTGTTGGGGGCGCGACTCCACTTTTCCCATGTAGAAAATGTATCAGTTGAAAAAAGGGGAGGCTTGCGTAAAATAATTCAGAAATTTGAAGAATCGAGAATTAGATTTTCAGAGTTCAGGACGGGCTTCACCCCTCAAGTCCACAATAGATTTTATTCAAAAAAATTAAAGGTTCACGAAAAATGAATATTGAAGTCCGAAGATACGAGAATTTGATTTTCGGAGTTAAGGTTGAGGGTCCACATGTCGAATCCACAAAATACTTCGATCAACAAAATAAGGGGTTCGCGGAAAATTAGTGTTCAAGCCTGAAAAATCGATAATTAGACTTCCGGAGTTGAGGTGATGGTCCACCCCTCGGAACCACAACAGACTTCAACAATCGAAAATCATTTTTCACGTCAGAAATATCGAGAGTTTGATTTGCAGAGTTGAGGGCGGGGTCAGCTCATCGGGACTCAACCATTAGACCCCGCAAATGATTACAACTGAAAAACGGAAAAGGTCACTAAAAAGATTTCTAAAGGCCAAAAAATTGAGGATTCGATTTTCGGGGTTGGGGGTGGGGTTCCATTCCTCGGATTCACAAAATAATTTAGAAGTTTGAAGAATCGAATGTTATATTTTTGGAGGTAGGGTGGGGGTCTACCCCAGGTTCTACAAATTACTTCGATCAACAAATTAAGTGGTTCACAAATTCGAGAATTAGACTTCTGGAATTGGACCCACGAAAGATTCCAATTGCAAAAATTAACAGAGGTCATCAAAAATATTCTTCAAGGCCGAAAAATCGAGAATTAGATTTTCGGTGTTAGGGTGGGGAGCACCTTCCGTTTTTCAGTTACATGTTTAAAACTGCTGAAATGAGCTATTCCTTTGCAATGTATTATGGTTTCGTACACAAACATTTATTTTCTGAATGAGGCCTCGCTTTCATTACACGGGGCATCCACAAGATGGCTATTTACATCTGAAAGTTCTTTGGTACACTGTGGGCCCCCTAATTTCGTCTCAGTGCGCACATCTTTCTGTTGTACTGTATTACAAAGCACATACATGTGTTTCTTTACGGTCTACTCAATGAAAGTGGACCTATTACCTTGAGCCTCTTCCCCTACGGCAAACATACCTTCTGGACCCACATAAGATTTCAATTAAAAAATAAACAGTCACCAAAAATGACAGCATAGGTGTAGTCAGAATAATAATAATAATAATAACAATAATGACAATAATAATAATAATGTAACCTTGGATAGGGGGGCCATGCCAGTTATCCTGCCCATTTGAGGGCATAGGTTTCCACCATCTCTCTCCATATGTCACGGTCTCTCGCCAATCTTATCCATCTTCTCCCCAGCTCCTTGAAGTCGTCTCCCAACATGCTTTCCATGAGTTATTTATACAAATTTTAATTTCCTTATTACTTATGTTTTTGAAAAATACAGTTTGTCCTAAGTATTTGTATTCATCGACCATCTCTAGTGCTGCTGCGCTGGATCAAAGGTATTTGTCCTTTTTCCCATCTTTCGTCATAATTTTGTATTTCCCCAGGTTGATCGATAATCCTACATTAGCCCCTTGTTGTGCCAAATCTTCTATCATTATATTTATTTCTTTACTGTTTTTACCTATTAATACGATGTCATCGGCAAATCTGAGATTATTAATCTGCACGCCATCTATCTTCAGCCTGTAACTATCCCAGTCCAATTTTCTGAAAATATCCTCCACAGTACAGCATTAAAGATGTTTGGTGACACTGGATCGCCCTGTTTGACTCCCCTACCCACCTTAAATATATTCCCCTTTTTTGTCCAGTGAAATATATGCTACCGAGTTTTGGTATAAATTTTCTAATAATATTTTCGGGAACTCCTTGCGATGCTAGAGCATTCCAGGCGCTATGGTGACTGATAAATGGAATCAAAGGCCTTATTAAAATTGATGAATGCCAAAACGGTATAATGAAGCAGAATTCCGAATTTTAAACAACACATTTTTTGTGAGCGGTGAAGTACCTAGAAGGGACTGGTTCGGAGCGACATTATTTTTCATCTTTGTGTTATGTAGAACATCGAGATTCGAGAACGAACTCGACGTAAAACATGACTTCTTCCCTCGAGCTGGAGGAGTCGTTCCCGCACATGCGCATATAGAGCGTTTATGAAACTTACGATTTTATAATATAGTAAGATACTCCTCACATTCACTTTAGGTAACTCATAAGAAAGAAGATTTTATATGATTTTATTGTGAAAATGAATTATAAAAGACAAGTATATGTAGAACTTTCTTTTTTTAAATTGTGCAATTCAGGTCAAAAAAATCCATCATTTTTACCAAACTTTTTGAAATTTAAATTGAAAATTTTCAAAGAAAAAAAATTAATAAAAAAGAATAATTAATAAATTCTATAAATTCCATTCAAAAAAAAAAAAAGAAGAAGAATCAAGTTCAAACATCGGACTTTCCGATATTAGCAATTTTTAACGTGAGTACGAGTACGCATGTGAATGAGCTTTTAGGAATTTCCAAAAGAAAAGTGATTCCTCAAATTTGAATATAAAAATGACCAACTGGAAAAGACTCTCTCCAACTAGACTGCTGAGATAGGAATTAAGCTCAATTTCAAGGTCAGTTTAGCCAGCTCAGGGTAGTGAAGTTCAACATTATGCCAAAAGACGATGGCATTAACAACACCTTTTTTGAACAGTTATCCATTATCAATTGCACTACCCAACACTTTGAGATTTAAAAAAAAAAAACAATGATATGAGAATATGATTCTTATCATGTATTTTCAACAAGGAATTTAATGCCTATATGTTAACGTTTTGATTATAGTTCATCTCCCCCCCCCCCCCAACTCCTTCTTAAATGCGAAGTTTAGTATCATCAAGATGATACAACTGATCAAACAACTATGTTTGTTCAGTAAACGAATAAAAAGTGAAAAATTTGATGAAATTTCAATTTTGAAAATGGAAAACAAGAGATTCTTGAGAAAAATGGTTAACGCCATCGTATTCAGCATTAAAAATACAGCTACACCCCACTGTTTTGTATGCTGTTGTATAGTGTTCTCTATCATTTTGTTTTTCGCCATTTCATATTTTACGTACAGCATTTTATACTTCATTTTACATTTTACATGCAGTTTATGTAACATGTAAAATAATAGTATATTACACACCAAGAGTCAAAAGTGAGTGTTTACATGGTGAGGGAAAGTTTGCGAACAAGCGTAGCGAGTGAGAAATTCCCGAGCCATGTAAACTCACTTTTGGCTCTTGTAGTGGAAGATATTTTTTATACTACTTGATCAGAAGCGGCAATGTTTTACACTGACATGGTCCGTATTATTATTTTTTTTTTTAATCTATTTTTTTATTTTAATTATAGACAGGTGAATTTTGTGTGCGTAATTAATTCAAAAATTTAATTTGCTCAGTTAATTACTACAAAGTACAGTATCACCGTCTTTTGTCTTCAGGTTGTTCACGTGCACAAACAGCATGCACAGGTAGTGGCCAGCAAAAACGTAACGACGGTTAACAACGAACGGTAACAGCTGTACTATATCGTGAATATTTAAATGTCACTATTTTGTCATTTGCTCCGTGGCCCAGTGGTTAGAGACAATCGCTGCATTTCAGTCAAATGTTTCAATGGATGCGGGTTTGATTCCCCAATACAAAATTACTGGCCAGCAATTTTTTCATGTACAAACGCTTTACATTGAGGGACGTTTACTTTACATGCAGGTTTCGTTAGCATTCGATGCATGAATGATAGGCGCTTCTTGCCGTCTGTAAAACACCAACGTAAACATTGCCTCTCTGATCAAGTAGTATAAAAATCATTTTACATGTAAAATGTCAAATGTCAACCCTGACTGGATACACACTAGACGTGTCTAGAAGTGACTAAAAGCATCCTAAACCGATCTGAAAAAACTGTGAGTCATAACAAGTTTTCAAGAAGTCTTGAAAAATTTGTATGGGCCTTAAGAAGATTCAAAAATTTTGTATCACGCATAAGCGCAGTGGAACTGACAAATAAAATAATTCTGAAAATTCTGTCGCTCGCATAATTTTTCAGTTTCTTAGGGGCTAAGCCGTCTCCCCTATTTGCGTCTACGTTATAAAGCCTGAATGAGTCTTAGCAAGTTCAAAAATCACCCCTTTTATCCTTTACTAGTAAAAGTACACAGAAAATTAGGGGAATTCAAGCATCCATCCGGTAGAACTGCGAAGATAAAGGATTATTTTCTCTTATCACTTGAAAGTTGTAAAATTTGAGGTCGGGATTTATCAAGAAGTCGAGAAATCGGGAAATTTCAGAAGTCAGTCAGGAGAAGTAAAGAGGCAAAGACTTCGCTTTTCGCTTGTCAACCGAAACTTATCACATTTCAGTCGGATGTCTTCACGTCTCCCTCAGCATGTTCTGCGCGCTGGCCTTTGCCGTTTTAATCTTTGAGCTCCGGAAAAGGAAACTAAATTTAAAGATTTTTCAATAAAACTTGCACGACATGTTATTTTCACCTCAAAGTATGCAGCTTCTTAATTAAACGAGCATCTTTGAAATTCAAACTTTTTTCCCTTCCACCTGAACACATATTCACGTATAATATTAAATACGTCTAGTAATTCAGAAATGTATAAGTCTATCTTGAGTTTTTATTCTGGCTGACAGTAAACGTCACTCTCCCCCTTCTATATCTATGGTACCTTAGGTTACTGATAGGTCCAATAGATAATGTACTTCATTTCGGGAAGTTTCTCAGTTCAAAATAACCTCTAATTCACCAGTCTGGTTCGGCAACAGCACACATACATATACGAGTCAAAAATGGACCTGCATGAGACTAAAATGTTTTAGAACTTACCAGGGTCGTTGGAAACAGCACCACCATTCTCTTCCAGCATTTTATCGTGGGCTAGTAGTAGTCCATGGGAACACTGAGTGCATTTCTGACGCATGGTCCGTGGGCTAACACTGGAAATATAGCAGAGAAATACTTAGAACAATTTGATCCCATTGAAATGAAAGTATAAATCATGAATTAGTAACAGCTGATGTCCCAAGTAGCGGTGTCGGAAGGTTCGGCATGAAAAAGTTCTTCAGGGGATACAAGAATTGGGGGGAAAATAAAAATTTGAATCGACGAGGAAAAACAAGTTTCTCGTCAGTATTTTCTCGACATCTCTCAAGACACTTTTTTATTATCATTTCGCTAAATAGTTTCTCAATTTCTCTCACTTTCTTTTTTTGTACATTGTAACCTTCTCTGTTCCAACACTACTGGAACCAAGAATTCTCACCTATGTCGACTGATAATAAGAAACTGAAAAAAGAAAAACTGTATAATTTCAAAATATTATGCACAGTTTACAAAACTTTGAAAAGTTTTCGTTCTTCACCACAAATAGATGGGTACACTGACACTAAAAATAGAAGAAGGAAAAACAGAGAAAGTAAAGTAAAATAAAAAATAAAACAAGTAAACGAAGAAAAGAAATTACACATAACGAATTCTAAACATACAAAAAAAAATCAGTAAAACAAAAAAACTAAAAGACCGCAAAAACACAAAGAAAACAGTAACAAAATTTTACTTCAACAGTTCTTTGGCTTATTAAGTTAATGAATTATGTATAGTAGGTACAGATATCCTACAATAGTTTGACTAGATCTTGTAAAAACTAAGAACACTGTTGACTCTTGCAACAGGATACATATTTTGAGGTATTTTGTATAACAAGTATAGGTAGTTGACTTAAATTTACCTAATAATAAATATTCATTAGTACACCTGGAAAACTTATAATCGAGTATCTCGTTGCGTTTACTAACTATGGCAATTGGACATTAGTTGACCAATAAACTAATTAATACAAAATAAAATTAATATTTAATTATACAACCGTAATGCAAATAGGTAAAGTAGAGGTCATCTGTGTTGTCACTGTTACCTTCTGTATCTACTCCCCCGACTGGTAGAAAATGAACAAAAGATTATAATATTATGAAGAAAAAAATCTGATTCTGCGATGCCATAAATAGACATAACGTTTGCAAAAGAGCAATTTATCACGATTCGCAATATTAAATCTGTCTATAACAGTTCAATAATAATCAACTACAGGAAGTAAACATGTTCAAAATCAAAACGCCTGACAACGGTTCAGTTTATAGAAGTTCTGATGATTAATATAGTATAGGGGGTATTTTTAAAGCTTTAGCAAAAAATTAGAACTAGAATGTCTCCCGTTGGAATGTAAATAACTATAAGAGTGAAGAAAATGCTAACAGGCAGAGCATCTGAGCTGCTTGAAGACTTAAATTTCTTCACATTTCACAGTGCTGTTTATACTTTACTACAGTTTTTAAGATCAAAAGTTTTGCCCCCACCCTTAAAACCAATGTCAACATGCAAAAATCACTTTTTTGACCACAATGTCGTATCAAAAAAGCGAAATAGCTAGAGTGAATATTAACAGAATGGTCGATTTCCAAGGGCACCATTGAACTGCCATAGGAGTCAGCAGTTCCAAAACCTTCAATCAGTGATGACAGCTGAATAATACCTGATAACAGTTAAATAGCATTCGATAACAGAGAAATCGATGAAATAACATTGACAGCTTGAACAATGCATCCAATACCAGCAAACACAGCGAAGCCTTCGATAATGGATACTAATGTTAGAGTAATGGTGCAATAGTCCATCCAGTTGACTGCATACCTATAAATACTTAACTGTTATCTAATGATCAAACAAAAGTACCTAAGTGGCCATAATGTAAACATCTACAGAGAATTTATTAGTGATATTCTTCAAACAAAAAGCAAACTGTTATGGCAGCTCTGCTCACTTATACCTATGTTATGTTGTTGGTATCATTGACCATACCTTGTAAGTTATACCTAACATGGTAGGAAATTGATATTTGTACTTTATCTTATACAGGTATCTCAGTATAGTTAATAGCTAATAAACAGCAATTAGCAAGGTACCATATCATGTACCTTTACCGGATTTCAAAAATATGCTCTGAAAAGCGGTCAAATATGCGCTTATAATATGATTTTATTTTCGTAAAATATGCTAAAATATTCACTAAAAATCACTGAAATATGCCAAAATATTCTATATCAAACTGATAATATGGGTATCATTTTAGATGAAAGGGAAATCGAGAGATGACAGGTATACAAAAGAAAAAGGTTCTAAAATAGTGGAGCTAAAAGTCTTTTTTCGCAGGCAAACACTGAATACATTTGACAGTGTTCTACATCGGCGTAAAACCTTGCGGAAAAATTTCTTGGCTAGTAAAAAAGTAGCAGTTGTAGCAGTTTTATCTTCTTAGAAGACAAAAATTGTAAAATATTGAAAAAAATTGGAAATATTCCGCAAAAATTGTGGAAATTGGCCAAATATTCTTGAATCATATACTCTAAAAAAGCAGAAAATATGCCAAAACATGCTTTTATATCCAAAATATGCTCGATCAAGTGTGACTCATTCTTCTTGAAATTCTATGAATTACAAAAATAAGATGCTATTCCCTATCTACTTCAACAGAAAGAAACATGCAAAAGCATATTTTTAGAATCCCTAGTAATATTGTAGGTAACATACTGTATCAATAATAAATACTAGTAACTTCAATAGATCTAAACATAATATAGAATGAAATCGGTACATAACATTAAGTCTTTCAAATCAGTCGTAATCATAGGCGGAAATAAGGGGGGAGGGCTAAGCCCCTCCTAACAAAAAATTAGCCCCCAGATGGAATTCGTATTTTTTTTTTTAAATAATATAATTTAACGGTTTACTTGCGTTTTTTTCTTCTTTTTTTTCTTGGTCGCACAGTGTCTTACATGGAACTTGGGGCTTAAGCCCCCTCCCTAAACAAAAGGCCGATTTCCGCTTATGGTCGTAATTATTTCATGTTGTAACTGGAAAGTTCAGGATGTTAAGATCCTATGAAGTTTAGAAAAAACTTCAGAACTTATATGCCAACATAATATGTTCCTTCAATTATGATATCAATTGTGCCAATATATTAATGAACTCAATGCCCCACGGCTCCTAATCCGGTTTTGAAAACAGTGTTTGAGAATAAGTGCCAGAAATAGAATCTCAAGGTAGACTGAATGTAAGTCTCTCTGGATATCGCTAGGGGATGCCAGAGCTCCCCCTGGCAAAATTTCGTGAATAAAAATAACGGATTCCTCATATTTTTCTCGCTAGTTTTGTTCAAGACTTTTCTTTCCACTATACATTTTAATGTTTATAAACGTGGCAACATTGATTTTGCTTTGAAAGATAGATGAATCGTGTGTCGTTCTTTATATGTGACATGTCACAAGAAAAGGGCCCGAATGTCCATCCAGCAGTTTCAGACACACACAGGCCTTTTTCTTGCGTCACATTACAATTTATTCACAAACACAGTGGTAGGCTCGTCATCCAGTTCACATTGAATATCGATGGCTGAATGCCTGAATGGCTGTTGGAGAACTGATAACTTGATAAGTCCACACAAATAGAATTTTTTTACTTCCAAAAGTTCGAAAATTTGATCGGTGTAAAAGTGTTAATCTTTTTTTACACGTATACGTATTCATTTTTTTTTTTTTTTCAGTGGGTTGTCGGCAAGTTGAATCGCCAATTCTGACTATGAATTTTGAGACCAAATTCAATGTTCTTATTATATTGTGATACTGTAAATTTGCTGATTTTCTTCCAGAATGTTTGGTTTATACATTTTAAACATAATGGATAAGTGGCTGAAAAAATTTACGGTAAATACCAAAAAATGCGACAGTAAAGATTCGACTCCAACTTCTTTGAATTCGAGCCTGAACAACAAACCTCCAGTTTCATCGAATGATTCGACTGTACAGCCCAGCTGTTCTACCTATGATTCACTGGTGTGTCCAGGATTTTTCCAGGGGGGGGGGGAGTAAAATTTTCAAGAGACAAAATTGAAAATTGAGGGATTTTTTTAAAAATTGCCTATTTTATAAAAATGAAGGTAAATTTCTGCTCGAGGGAAAATTTTTCGAAAAAACGTCTGTTAAAGGCGAAAAATTGCTCATTTTTGCATATTTTACATTCAATTTCAGGTGCCTTGAGGGAGCATTAGCCTCCTTCACCCCTCCCCCCTGGCTACACCACTGCCGTGTAGGAATCTTCACATTATATATTATGTGTATCTTCAAACCACCCTGGTAAACAGTCAGCACCCCCCACCGCTGGTGGCTAGCGCTGGGCCTGGCCCAAGTGATTTAGGTCGAAAATATTGATTCATATATCTTTTTCGATTCCACCAGAGTGAACACTGTATTTTGACCTTCCGTTGCTAACGTTTTACTAATAAGTTACGACGAATTTCAAGAAAATGGACCAAAGTGTTGTATAAGTTACCTATACAAATTTAATTGCAAAGGAAGAAAACTGTTCTTATAACATGCTTACAGTCATCTACATTCCAGTGTCTCATTTTCCTTCTTTTTAATGACAGTTTTATGCATTTTTTTTTCGAAAGTTTTTTCAAAATTTATTTTCTCAGATTTCAAATTCTAAATATTTGTAGAAAACCGAATCTTACAGTTGCAGCCTAGCGATTTTGGGCTAATTTTCAAGGAAGCTGCATCTATAGTTTCACGCCCTGGTCTTAACTCTACTGAGCCCACATTCGTAGTATTCCTTTTCAAAAAAGAAGCGTTTACGGTAACTCACTAGTTACGTCAAAGTATTGGAAGGATTCCTTTATTTTCGTCTGTGAACTTGGCTTTTGATCTCTTATGATTTGCTCGTACACAGAGTTGTAGATCCAAATCACAAAATGGACCAACTCGTTAAAAGAAGGGTCAACAGGATATTTTTCTTTTGAAGAAGGAAGAAGTTACTAAATTTTGTTATTTCGTCATTGGAAAACAGAAAAAAACCTTTAAAAAGGTTTCAGTGAAACAATTTCAATTTAAATGGAACCAAAAGACCAAAATTTGTTTTCAGATGTCAAGGAAACACCAAGAATGGATTAAACACGTCCAACAAATTGAAAGGACCAACATTTTTTCGTAGATTTGAAATAGACCAAATTTGAGACTTACATACCACATCTGGCAACACTGTGAATTATTACAAAAGAATTTCGGTATAATATTATTGCTGTTATTTACACCAGTCAAATTGGGAAAACGGGTTGAATTTTGAATGAAAAATATGTACAAAATGATGACGTGACTAAGTCGGTTGCAATGAGGCCAAGTATGATCCCCTCTATTCTGATGCTGGCCCATTCGGGACGTTTCCGGGGTAGGGGGTGCGGTGTTCCGGGGCCAATTTGGCATGCGAGCATCGTCACACGCAGGGACGGATTTAACATATTCGCGCCTCTAGGCAGAATAATGTTCACCCCTCATACATTTTTGTTCACATTGTATAAGAGTTATCTCCAAAATCTATCGCCCTAGGCACGTGCCTATGTGGCCTATATGTAAATACGGCCCTGGCCATATGCCCCTCTATCATCGAATGGGGCCAAGTATGAACTTCTTTTTCTCTCTCTCTCTCTCACTCTCTCTCTCTCTCTCTCTCTCTCTCTCTCTCTCTCTCTCTCTTTTCTTCTGAGAAGTAGGTGATGCATAACATTCCGTTACATTGAGTCAATTTATCTTTTGTCACCTAACAACTGCATTCATCTATTTTTCTTTCTTTTTTCGGGGCCACCAAGTCAGTGTATATGAAACTAATATTCAGGTACGTTTCCAGTCACCAGGACTAAAACAGTTAAAAATTGTTTGCGAAGTTACCAGCAATTATTAACACGAGCATGATTTACCTGCACGTAAAATTACGAGTCTTAAATTAATGGGTGGCATTTAGAGCCAAATCTAAAATATGAATTTTAACCTAAATTTATGGCACAATAATTCACGATTCGAAAAAGAAACAAATAGAATGCATAATCGTAAAGTACTTACAGTTAAACTTAAAACTAAACAACTAAAAATTGCACTACACCAACTGTTTCAATTGGACCTTAACTGTACTTACGAGTATGAGACGAGTAAAATATGACTAATTTGATTACATAGGATTCGCCCATTATTATGATTCAGTCTTGCAAAAATTAAGATGAATACGGTTTGTTTGCCTATAATGTTCGAATACGATATTTTTTTCTTCCTGTGAGTCATCTACACACAGATAGAAAAAAGCTATTCACTACCACCTGAGTAAACTTGAAATTATAAACATACAGTTTGTAATTTTCTTTGAGATCAAGGTAACAAAATAATGAATTATAAAAAATATTCGCCATAGATCCAGTGTTCCGAAGTGATCGTCAAGTTCAGCGATGACATGAGATCAAAATATTCCATATCCGAAATTATTCGAAGTTGTAAGTCAAATTTGAGATATTCAGTCTTAAGACTTTCATTACCTATTCATTTTGTCAGTTAAAATGGTGTACAATTTTAGGTTTATAGCAATATTCAAGACGACAGCCCGTATTCATAAGGTATTATAAAGGATTGATATAATAAACTTTTTTTTAATAGATTTAGGTCCATTTTCCTTTATTTCCGGCATTTACCTCTAGGACATAAGCATATATTCATTTTCTTCTTTTTGTACACTCCCACCCAAGCAGGGGCACAACAACGAAGTGAAGGTCCAAGGATGCCAGGATACCTACTGAATTGTAATGGATACCTCAGCAAAGGATATAACGTTTTGATTGAAAAACGCTTATTTTTTTGTAGTCATCGATGGGCACATGCTCTGAACACCCACTCGCAATATAAAATTGTTGTGCCCCTGCACCTAAGTCATGGAAGCTTTTGATCTGTGAACGTAGTATTGATGCCTTCTTTCAATTCATCATCACGAGAATCAAAAAAGTGTAAAAATACATGTTCTCCCTGAAGATTTACCCCATGATCACTTATCGAAACATTATATAAATTATAACCAATGAAAGGAACTCATCAAATGCGGCTCAGTCACGCGTTAGATCCAATTTACCTAATAACGAGGGGGAAAAACAACTACATGTACAATCTGAACAGCTGCATCCTCCCAACTTTATCATAACTCCCAGTAAATTAAAGGGTAACTGTAGCACATCTATCAGATGTTTCAGAATCGAGGAACGTACCATTCGCAATTGCGGCACCTGTACTCGTCGACCTCTTCTAGATATTTCTGTATATTATAAGGCAGATTCAAGCTTTGCACGCTTCCAGCCTCCCAGCTCTGAAGTATTATGGCCTTGCACCGGTCCTGCAGACTTACGAACTCGTCTTCCGTCCTACACAGGGTCATCATCGACCGCATCGACGTCGAACTTATAATCGGGTACAGTGGCTGTTTGATCTTATCCAAACCGCGGAAAGCGATTCCCAGATTCACCCCGTCTTTGAAGTACGTCAACGTACCGTACACCCCGTCGAACAACAGCCCTATAGTCGTCGACAGATTCTCTCTGAACGGGCGACAGTATTTCTCGCTGTTCCCGCGGTGCCACAGCAGACCTCGGTGCGACAGGCCCCAGCTGTGTTCATCTTTACCGATGAGGTCGCAAAAAGTGTGAGTGCCCAGGCTGGATTCACGGGTGCCGATGCCGAACATGAGGCTGGTGCCTCCGAGGCCTCCGTTCACCACGATCTCCCAGAAGGAACGAGTGTTGTTGAGGATCTTCGTGCCCCGGATGGCGGAAGTGCCGTTGCTCCATGACGGGTGGAAGATTACAGACCGACATGATTTGTCGGCAATATGTGCGTCACAGCTTTTCCATGCCGGATTCCATGTCCAGTGATCGTATCGTGGGTCGGAAAGAGGTGAGATAAAGAGGTTCTAAAAAAAAAAAATTTAATTCGGTTTCAAGTAAAGATGAGACGAGAATATACTACACTAAACGTAGCTAAATAAGTTATTAGAATATTCAGAACTGAAGATAGCAAAACGGAAAGCTTGTACCTACCTTCGTATACGGCACGAGAGTTGGCTACTCCAACTGCACTCTAACTGTAAATAGTAAAAGCAACAGAAAAAAGCAAATTCTAAAACTGAACACTAAAAACAAAAATACTGAAACTGAACGCTGAAAACAAAAATAAACTATCAACAGTGCGAGTCAATAATAATACCGCAAAACTAATAACAAAAAATTCAAAAAGCATTCGGATGTCTGAGTGGAAAGCTCAAGTATCCTACTTATAGAACTATTTTTGCAAAAATTTTACGAGGCCCAATATAATGCGGCGGCTGAGGACCATATTGAAGGTGAATCGTCTTTCATGACAGACATCGATAAGACGATGAGATCAAGTATCAGTAGAGATTAATCAGCTGTTGAATTGTGCTCACCCCGTTAGACGAGACATATTTGATCACTCTGAATGCGAGGGGGAGCATGTGTCTGACAACAGTCAATCTTCCAGTGTTCCGACTTCATTGAAAACGCTTGTCAAAGCAATCCTTCGCGGACCTGCTTCCGTGAAAGAAGCACAAGAAAATGAAGATTTTGACCAACTAAAACTGACAAAAGCACAACCAATTCTCTCCAGCCCAGCTGATTATGGTTGGATCATGACCGAGGAGAAGAGATGGACGCCGCCGCAGTGGATATCGCTTCCAACTGCCCAAGTGTTCCTGCAAGGAATGTGGAAAACGATGCAGCTATGTGCCAAGATAGGTTTACAATGTACAGAATTGTGCAAGTGTGGTGGCCAATGTAAAAGTTCGGATGAGGATTCTGATTTTTGATAAATGAAATTTCATTCAATAATTTCTACTTTGCTCTTTCATTTCAAAACTTGTCTTTTAAAATTGTCTCCTGAAGTAATAATTCAAAGCACATAATAGTTGTTAGAAAATATGTATAAATTTGCAATTTAAAAAAATCCACTCATTTCCAAATGACGTTTTTGGATCTTCTATCAGATCTATAGTGGCATATTTATGCATCACTTTGTAGAGAATCTGATGGAGAACAACTTTTATTTGAAAGTATTTTCTCCAAAGTTCCACTGCTAAGAAATATTTCGAAGAAACCGAATTTTAGGAGGTTAAAACACCCCAAAAGGAGACTCCGCAAGGGATGGAAACCCGCTTGTTCTCGACTCTGATTTGTATCTAGCTGATTGTATAAACGATTTTTGACAATGGTCGAAAAAAAGTTTACTCAAACTTTGTATTAAACTTATCGGTCTGTAATTTGCTATGCTTTTTCTATCTCCTTTTTATGAAGTAATATTATTTCCCCTGGTTTCCATTGTTTTGGTATCTCTTCTTTTTATAATATTTGATTGAATATTTCCGTTAGTGGGGTAATTAATATTTCTATGAGTATTTTCAGCGTTTCATGGCTAATTTTATCGGGGCCTGGAGCTTTAGTTTTTCTAAGGGCGTATTCTACTTCACTTTTTTATATTTTGGGTACGTCTTCTTCGTTTTATTCGTTCTCCCCTTCTTTCTCTTTTATGTTTTTTTTTTGCTGCATAGTTTTTCATAAAACTGTGTAGCTGTGCTTCCACAATTTGCTCCCTGTCCCTAATTTCCTCCCCTTGTTTGTTTTCTACCTTCAATACCAACTTTCTCCTTTTGCTCAGTTCTTTTGCTGCCATTTTTATAGATCAATTGTCTCTCAAACTGCTTTCCACTTTCGCTGCATCAAATGTTCTTATGTTATTACGAATTTGTTGTCGGGCTAATTTCTTCAATAATTCTGTCAATTTTATTTTTTCCGTTGGTGACAAAAATTTTTTCTTTTGCAGTTGCTCCCTTTCTTCGATTATATTTTTGGTGTTTTCTGTTAGTTTATCATCCACTATTTCTTTTTCTCTAACCACTCCATATTCATTTTGTCGAGTACTAAAAAGTTTCAATTCGATTTTGTCCGGTAATTATACGTTCTCTGAACATGTTAGCCGAAAGTTTGTACATTGTTGGTCAGGACACAGGTGATAAAATTTCGCCCGAGTACTGGAATCATAATTTAAGGATTCAATTTTGATGTAATTTTAGTTTTCCGAAATAGGAATACGATAATGATAAATATACCGAGATTGTGCTTAATGTAGAGATTTCGAAGTTGCTGAATTAAAATCTCACGGCAATTTTTATATCAGACTTACTAAGATCGTGCCAAAAAAGGTTCCGGCGACAATGTGGTGTTTTCGAAGTTACCGAGTTCCATTTCTAAGCCATTTTTTCAGTCAGACTCATTAAAAATTCAATCAACAAGGGTTCTGTCTAAATAATGGCCACTATTTTGAGATTTTTTTCCATTCATAGGTGTTAATGGCTACTGAATATAATTCTTCGAATACATTTCAGACCCGATCCCGTGACATGTGTCGCAGAGAGCGAAAAATAGTTCTCTTGAGGAGTAAGCGATTTCGTCTATTTGACCGTATCCAGCTCCTTCAGAAATGAGAGTAGTCAAATATTTTAACAGATTGTCAGGATATGTTGCAAAAGTACCTCAGGTAGGAAAATCACAGATTCCGCAAAGATTCCCCATTTCTCAGAAATTATGCTTGAGAGGTGGGGAGAGATAAGATCCAAGAAACGGAAATCAATATCTTGAGAATAGTCATGGCAAATGCTCGTGGATTTATTATTGATCAGAAAAATGCTCCAAGAGTGAGAATTTGTCGTTGTAAGCCCTATCGTGAAGGGGACGGGGTACAAGTAGGTCGAGAATGTCAACTCGGTACAAAAAAATTTTGATACAAACGAAGAAAAAAACCTCAAATGATTTTTAAACGCAGCCGACGGATATCTAAAATGCCGACTCGGTGTCGAAACTTTTGAAAATAAAATATAAAATGAAGATGAATAAAAATAAAACGAAAGTGGCAGTAGTCACTAGATGAAAACAAAATCAAGTAAATATGGAAATTGGAGGTGAAAAAATAAAGGAATTTAAGTACTTAGGTAGTCAGATAACACAAGATGGAAGAAGTAGAACAGAAATAAAGAGTATAATGGAAAAACCTAAGAGAGGTCCCCCCCCCCCACTCCAAATAGGAGACATATTTACGGTAAATATAAATTTAAAAGTCGAACCTTGAAGCAAAATAGTGTTATCTATAGAGATGTTAATTCTGTCGATCTGTAATCGATTATCTTTAAGATCGACATAATCGATAAGAATACTATAAATAATCGATCTTGAATGAATTTGATGAGAATACAGAGTTGCAATCTTCAGACAGTGCTCGAACCTGGAGCCACAGTACTAGCGTGTATATTTATTGTCATGTTCTTCATCACTGGACGTCAAATAAATTAGCATTTCTATTATTTAAAAAAAGAAAAAAAAAATTCCCTATTACACATCAACAAACATGCTGTCAATTATAATGTGAACAATATCCGGCATAAATATAATTTTCTGAATTCACGTCTCATGCGGCTCTCTCGTCATCAAAACAATACCGTATTTATTATAGGGCCGTACCGACGGGGAGAGGGAGGAGATGTCAAAAACCTCTCATTGGCAAAAAAAAAAACACAATGGGTCGAGACGGAGAGGAGGGTGGATCTGCGACTGAGCCCCCATTCCCACCAAGAAGAAAATTTATCTTTATCACAAGCCCCCATTTTTTTCTATTAAATATAAGTTTAAAGCGTTACGCATGGAATTTGAACTTTTGAACATAGAACTTAATGATGATGTATAAAATATGAACATATGACGCCCAGATTTTCCGCGGATTAATTTTGGTTTTAAAAAAACTGTCGATCTTAATCGATTATTTTTTCAAAAAAATCGATTAAATCGATAAGAAAAATTCTTGATTTTTAACACCTTAGTTATCTACATTTTATTGCAATTGGCAGAAAAGGGAGAAGTTTTCAATAGCCTATCTATCACTCCTGTGTTATGAAATCGGAACGTCATGCTTACGTAAAGTTGATATCGTCGGTGGCGTGGATGACACCTCGTATAATATGTGACTTTTTGGCCAAAACCACTTTTTGGTATTTTTGGATTCGTCTCTGACGGGCGCATCGAATAAACTTCCTCCTAAGTGATTAGTTACAAAATTGTCCGCTAGAGGACGTTATATAACACCTCGTATGTGCATGGATTTCTAAACCTGGCTCCAAGCACCTTGTATGTGTAAATGACGAGAAAAATAAATAATACCCAACGTGATTAGTTAATTGCCGGTATTTTATTCTTAGTTCATGAATAAAACGTGATTTTTTTCAGTTAATTGATGGTATGAATGTAGTTATTTTTTGGTCAACCCTTAAATGGTACGCGTCGGCGAAATTCGCCGATGACGTGTTTTTACGCACACCATGTGTGTATGAGTGGTGGTATATACACGAATGCGAAGGCGCTTAACTGATTTATTCCTTGCAAGTTACAAATGTAGCAGGATCTAACCTTAATGTTAAATGTACAATGTTTTTTTTTAATTTATGAGTGGGGAGAATTCGAGTCTTTTTTAGATTTAAAATTTTTTAAACGTATTTTTATCTCTGTAATTGTTTGTATAGTGTATTTTATTTTGATGTTTATGCCAATGAGCCTTGTTTTTTATGAAAAAAATATCACCCCCCCCCCCTCTTTAGAGTTCCACAGGGGGTGGACACCAAAACGAATTCAAAGCTTATGTTGAAATATTTACCAAATTTCTTATTATTGTAGCCTATAATCGTATAGTAATAACTTATTCCGTTGAAAAAATTATTATTCCCCCTCAACCAATTCAGACTGGGTTTCTATTATGCTTATTTCATCAGAATCTAAGAAGATTGGTATGATAGGTGTTATAATTCAACGATCGGTGAAATTTGCCGATATGTGCCATTTATGTAAAATTCTGTTTGTACTATATGCACAACTATACAGCGACAAAGAATAAGTAGATCCAAAGGAAATGGAAAATTCCGAGCAAAAGGTAGAAAATGAACCAGAAATTCTAGAGAGAGAAGTGGAAAGTACTATTAGAAAAATAAAAAAATAAAAAGCTTCTGGTCAGGACAAAATATCCAGCGAATTTTTTAAGATGGGAGGAGAAATTGTACTGAAAAACTTAACCAGGCTCCCCCAACAAAATTTTGAAAGAAAAGAAAATCCCAAAAGACTGGAAGCGTTCAAATATTCTTCTTATCTTTAAAATAGGAGAAAGAGACAAGATAAATAATTATAGGCCGATCAGTCTGAGCTCAAGTATTTCACGAAGATTTTCGTTATAAGATTATAGAGTGTAGGATAAAACCTTTTCCAATTCAACCCAAAGAACAGGCGGGATTTCGGCCGGATTACTCCACGACGGATCATCTCCACGCCATTAATCAGTTAATCGAGAAATGTAACGAATACCAGGTTGAACTCCATCTGGCCTTCATAGACTTTGCCAAAGCCTTTGACTCACTTAACCACAAATTTTTACAATCAGCACTAAAAAATCAGGAGGTTCCGGAAACTTTCATCGAAATTATTAAGGAAATGTACGAGGGACTAGAAAGTAGAATTGTACCAGATGTAGTTGGAAATTATTTTCCGGTCTAAAGAGGAGTAAGGCAGGGAGACCCTTATCTCCATTATTGTTCAACTGTGGTCTTGACGAAGTGTTCAGAAATTCGGAGTGGGGGAAAAGGGTATAAAAATTAACGGAGACCATTTAAATAATTTACGCTTTGCTGACGATGTAGTGCTAATAGCAAGCAACAAAGAAGAATTAAAAGACATGATACAGGAACTGAACAGAAACTGGCAGACTGCAGGTTTTAGCATGAATCTGTCCAAAACTAAAGTAATAAATAACCAAAACAGAATTTACGACATCGAAATTAACGAAGAAAAAATAAAAGGGGTGGAAAGCGTAATATATTTGGGCCAACAAATTTTATGCATCAAATCACAAGAGGAGGAAATTGAACATAGAATAACCCTTGCTTGGAATAAATTCTGTTCTCTAAAATTCATATTCAAAAGTTCCTTTCAACTCCGATCAAAAAGCGAAATCTTCAATGCACGTGTGCTCCCAACTCTAACATATAGCTCTAAAACTTGGACTTTATCCAAAGAAATCGCACAAAAAATTAAAACTACACAAAATTCTATGGAACGATCAATCTTAAATATGTATCAAGAAAACAGACCGCATCAGAATTTCAACTATTAAACTTGAATTAAAAAAACAATAAATGTGCTATACAGCTGGTAAAAAATAAAAAATGGAGTTGGAGCGGCCACGTAGCAAGGCTGCAGGACGACCGTTGGACTTACAAATTGACTTTTTGATACAATAAGGGGAAAAGAAGGCATGGTAAACAGAGGATCAGATGGAGGGACGACTTCAGTAGACTGCTGGGGCATAGTGCCTTTCAAAGGATTGCCCAGGACCGTAATGAGTGGAGGAGGCTGGGGGAGAATTTTGCTCGATTCTAAGACCACGAGTGCATACCTACTTCATAAGATTGTATGTAATATGTACTTGCAGATGAAAGCTTGTAAAAAAAATTTGCGGGATTTTCATTTCCGTAATAAAGTTTTGGGCATGGAATATTAATTTTGAAGGATGAAAGCATTATGCGGAGCGGAATTTTCCTTAGGAGGGGGATTTAAACTTGAATCAGAATTTATATGATTTGTTTTTTCAACTTTTTCAGCCATTTATCTGTAGAATATTTCATCTATAGAAAATTAATTGACATCTCGTATGTGCACGAATAACATCTCTTATGTGCACAAAGTTTGTAAAAATTTAATTTATTAGGTACCATAAAGGGTTGAATAATGCAAGTGTGAGTACTACAATGTATCCAAGACATCAACAGAAAAGTAAAATAGGTTTTTTACAATTTTTATTTGCCCTTGAACTCGCTCCAAACAGTTTTTCGCTTCTCCTGGAAAAAGTTGTATTTTCCACATACGAAGTGTCATCCGCGCCACCGACGATATTTTGCCCGCATCAACATGCAGTGTTGCACATGATAGAGAGTGATATTTCCTTTCCAATGACACTAATAACTCAATAACACTATTTTGCCCTAAGGTGCCGTAGTAATAATGAGATTAAAATTTCTTCAAAGGTATTGGGACGTAGAACGGAATGTAGAAGCGCTAATGTGCACTTCTTAATAAAAGGTTGAGTGATTACAGATAGAAATAACATTGCCGTTAATGGGAAGTACGGGTTTTTCAAAAAAATCATTATAAAATGAAGAAATGAACGTGCTTCAAATTTGAACTGTATAGCTGTACATATTCGAACTTGCGATTAAAAATTTAATACGTCAGGTAGCAACATTAATAATAGAAGTGCGGTGAAGTAAGAAATGAAAAGTGCCTCATCAGATTCTTATCAGTTACCAGCATGATGTTCTGACTGCGTGGAAAAAGGTCCTTTGTCTCATAAGAAATACACTGATCGAAGGCCTTTTTACCACGCGCGCTTCATTTTTCTCCATTGGGATTTAAACTTGCACTAGAGTGCGCTGCAAAATTACCTGCGCGGGTGTTAGCGGGTGAAAATGAGTGAGTGATCTCGTGTACTTTCAAATAGGAACACTGCTATCTTCAGGAGGGTAAAAAACCGAGCAAAAATTATTCTGCCAGTAGATCTGATTATAATTTAATTTTTTGGCGACGATACAATTGAATTTAGAACACATTTTCTTTTACAGTGAATTTCAAATCGACTTAATGATAGTTGATGTTTGCTGCACGCTTACGGTAAATCATACTTGATCACTCACACATATGCAGGGCTGCCAACACTTTAAACTCTAAGTCTAAATCCCAATGATCACTCAATGAGGGTTCACAAAACATCCGCTAGATGTCAGCCACTTTGATTCCGAGTCCCAATTAGAAGGATAGCATTGTATAGATGTGACACCCGGACAATAAGAATACAAGAAAGAAAACGGATAGAACTTTTTGAAATTGTGATGTTATTGGAGAATGTTGAAAATCAAATGGACAAAAAAGATTAGACATGCAGACATATTGAAGCAAATATAAAGGAAAATAGAAATTAGTAGTTTAATCATAAAGGGAAGAGTTAGAATGATAGGTCCTATTATAAGACATCCAAAGATATTATTATTACTGTTATAGGGAATGGTTGAAGAAAAGAAACTGGAAATGAAGGCAAAGAACGAGCTATGAAGAGCAGATAATGAAGGATACAAAGCGTACATCTTTCTCAGAAAAGAAAATATTAGCACAGAATAGAAAAAAGTAACAACAATATGAAGACTGAATGTTAATTTTCTACTTTTCACGATGGGCTATCAAGTAAGGACTCAATAGTTTCCATTTTGAACATAGACGTTTTAACTTCAACATTCAAGTTTTCGAGGCAAAAACTGTATTATTTACAGTTTACTGTAAATATTCTCATTTCTACTTAGCGAACATGTGACCATCAAGTTACACAAAAATGTTTCAACTCAATGTACAGTGTAATTCAGAAAAATCAATACTAATCGAGCCGAACGTTTTAGAACTTTACGTAAGGGTGGATGCGTTCTTACGTTCCTCTTTACATTTCGGTTTCAATACAACCACTTCAGAAAGAAAAAAAAAAAGTGGAGTAAAAATTGCGAGGATCGATATTATCCTACATACAGCAGGTTCACGAGAAATGTTTCTTTACAACTCTTTAAGTATTTTGAACTAAACGGATGTTTCTTTTCATATCCTGCAAGTTGTTTCGAAAATCTCGAATTCGATTATGTCAATTCTGTCTGATAAATTGTTTGACATGACTGAATGGTACAAAACAAGAAAAGCATTTCTCGAGAAAAAAAAAGTATTTTTTAGAGTACTTGTTTTCATTTCCTTTATATAGTCTTACTATCTCGTGTCTAAATTTCAATAAAATATCTGCAAACGTCCCACAAGATACGGATGCGTATTTCAATAACTTTCCACAGGTTCATCCTAAAAAAAACTTCCATTTCGATTCTCTTGGTAACGATTGTACACTTCAATTAATACACTTTGTGAAAAGCTCTACATGGTGCCCACTAGCTATCGCATTCTGTGAGTTCTTTGCATTCTCACTGTGAAGCCGTATCCGAGACAATATTCGAAAGTTCAAAGCGAAACAACAAAATCATAACTACACTTTATAAGCTCAATCAGCTGATACAAAAATCGATATTGCTACACGACAAACCATCTAAATATCTATGAACTGTATAATTAGCTGGGGTGCGAGTACGCCCTACGCCGGCAGCTACACCTGCCGGCTGCATTCGAACTACCTTAATCTGAATAAATAGTCACACTTACATCTTGAAGCATATGAGACTTATCATTGCAGTACATAGCTTTCGAAAATATCACCACATAACATTTTCCCTACACCCCAATGCGTCGGCGGTGCGAAAAACGTGACAAGCTGTGACCGGGCGAACTCCGAATATGAAAGAGGGTGCAGTAAGGGTTGAATTTTCGAGTAAGGAATCGAGCCGGCACAGTCTTAAGCGCCGTCGCGATACGAAAGTTACTTTCCCCGGCTAATCGATAATTTCCAGAAGTGCATCGACCTTAACATGACGTCACGCAGGACTATGCACACGTATGCGTTTCTTTTTCCTCATATCGGCCGTGTAGACTTTTAGCAGGAGCGTGGACACTCGAGGATAATAATAAATGGAAATGCAACCCAATATGCAGATTGGAGCGATATAGTATATGTGAAACTCGCTCGTATAAAATGGTGAGGGGTGATGCTTCGCGGTGGGTAGCTTTATTAATTTCTTCTGTATGATAATATTTTACGTTCGTACTGCAGGGCAGGAAGGGATGGTACGAAAAAGTTCAACTGGAAATGTCTGCGTTAAAATTAGAATAATTTGAGTTTTTTCACTTCAGTTTGGCTGAACACGACCGAGGGTGTTTCCGTTTTATTCTAAATTAGTTAACCCGCGTTGCAGTTCATATCTAGACTGTGGGATAAAGTAAGTTAGATAATATATGAGTTGGATGGAGGAATATTGGTATCTAGTTCTGTATCGCAGTACACGTAAGTCAATCACATTCAGAAACTGTGAACCCCCTCAGCTCTTATGGTTCACTCGTCAACCTCGAACAAACACACAGACAAACACACTTTTATACATTAGGATTTCAATTCCTGAAGGAGTTACAGTCACGAAATATCAGCAGAATGTGAAGAGGCCTAATGTAAAACACTCCCGAAAACGTCCTAGTGGAAAAAAGAAATTAGGGGTCCAGAAGGGGCAAAATTTTGTATCCCCTCCTAATAAGGGCACCGAAATTTTTCGACCTAAAACCTTCTGAAATTTCATACAAACATATATAGAAAGCACGAGCCTAGTAGCTCTCATAGTTCACTTGCCAAACTCGAACAAACAAACACACAGACGAACAAACACTCTTATTGTATATTACAAAAGAGATGTACTAGTATCTAGGGGCGGATCGGGGCAGTTTGGCTTCTCCAGAAATTGCCCGAAAAAGGCTCCAATGACGCCCATCCAGGAGTTAGTTTCCGGCAGATGCCGAGAACTCTCGCGGTGGGTCTAAGTCGCAATGCAGGGGAGTCTACTGGTCCCTCAAGCACCCAAAAGTCCTTCATTTTGATAGGAGGTCCCTCAAAAATTCAGAAGTCGAGCATTTTTTTGTAAAATGCTCTCCCAGTACGCCAATAAGGGAGTGATAGACCATAGTACTCCGCCCACACCCACCACAACTCAGGAGGCTCCCAAAGAAAAATCTAAAACGCTGCCAAAAAAACAAAAAAGAAGAAAAAAATGAAAATCGGGAACTAATTTTAGGTACATCGAATGTACGCACGTTAATAGATGAAAGTAATAGAAAAGCTTTAGAAAAGGCACTCCACTCGACAACTCAAAAACAGACATCTTGGGCTTATCTGAAGTAAGAAGAGGAGGCAAAAAAAAAATCAATAACTACACTTCTTTTCACATATGAAACGAACTAAGAACACAGGGGTCGGTTTTCTAATGAAACTTATACAAAATGTAAGTAAGTATATCACATGAACAATTCACAAAGCTATACAAACTGCTAATAAGGAAATCAAAATGGGAAAGCAACACAGCTTTCCAGAGGAGCTGAGAAGACTTTATGAGAGGGATAAGCTTAAGAAACTATCAGCACGAAGGGTTCTAAGAAAATTAAATTTAACCTAAAATGCAAACTAGTGAGAAAAGGGAGTTAAGAAAGTATAATGAAGATAAGAAAAACAAACTTATCGAAGAAATAAGGAAAAAACACGGAACACGAAGCAAATATCAAAAAGGCTATCCCTGGAAAAGAAACTTACACCCTAAAGAGAGAGTAGAATGTAATGGAGACCCAAAGTCTTTAGAACAGGAACCAAAAATAATAGGAACTGAGGCCAAAAACATACCCAAAATCTGAAGAAAGGAAAAGCATCTGGCAATGATATGGTATTTAAAATAAACACCGTAAGTATGAAAGGGATACATTAAACAAGGAGCTCTCACTGAACTGTTCAATTAAATTATGTTTACTAAAGAAAAACAGAAAAAAATTACTCGATTCCTGGAAATACTCAGACATTATCCTGATAGACAAAAAAAGGAAACAAGCATAAAATAAACAATTACAAGCTAGTCAGTTTAACCTCCACTACTGCAAGTGTTCTCTAAACTAATAGGAAATCGCCTCAAAACCCAGTATAATGACACAACCAAAGGAACAGGAGGATTTAGAAAAGGATATTCTACTATAGACTATTTACATACATTAAACTTGTATAGAAAATAACCTAGATTATGATGATGAAATAAATATAGCTTTCAAGACTTCCAAAAAGCTTTCGACTCATTAAGATACGTATTATTTTATGATGGAAGCAATAAAAAACCAGGATATCCACTTGCTTTAAATTAGTTCAGCTATAATTCAAAACATGTATCATAATCTACAGGCAGGTATAACGATTGACAAAATAGGAAAATACTTCAAGGTTAAGCAAAAGGTCAAACAAGGAGATCCATTATCATCTATGATATTTAATATTGCTCTCGAAGAAATATGCAGGAAAATTGGAATGGAAGACCAAGGGATATTAATTAATGAGGCGTACTTGAGCAATCTGAGGTTTGCAGATGATGTAGCACCAACATCCAAAAGCGGGGTAGAGCTCGAGTAAATGCTAAAGGAATAGTATAGCACAAGTCTAAAATATGGTGGATTAAAAATAAATACGAGTAAAACAAAAATCCTCAGCAACAACAAAACACTACCCAAAATCGAAATTGAAAACCAAATAACAGAACCAGTTCATGAATGAATATAACAAATTATAGGTATCATTAAAAGAACAATTTCAAAAAGAAATAAAGAGAAGAAAGGCAATGGGATGGAAAAAATTCTGTAGTATAAAATATATTATATGAAGGGACCCTACAAACTACTCCACAAGAGCAATATATTTAATAGCTGTATTTTACCCATCTCTCACTTATCGATCACAGATCTAGACTCTAACAAAAAAAAAAAAAAAGGGGGGGGGAAGTAGCGATAACCCAAAACTCCATGGAAACATCAATATTATGAATTAAACTATACAATAAAAATCTCAGAAATTAAGAACGAGATAAAAATACTAACAGAAATATCCTGGAGATAATCAAAGGAAACAAGTGGAAATAGGAGAGGGGCATGTATCAAGTTCAAGGATGAGAGATGGTCTTACAAAATTATGTCTTGGTATCGAAAATACAGAAAACTAAAAAGAGGAAGCCCAAATAAAAATGGAAGAATCTTCGAGAATTTTATGAAAAAGCAACAACAAACAAACAATCCCTATCATCAAATAGTTGATATACGGTCAGAAGGGCAAAAGTTGGGGGAGGCTTATGCCTGGACTACGGCCAGGATTTATCTATTTTATAACCATTCTTCACAACTAATTGTGACCATCCATATATACTCGTACGTATAAAAAGCCTATTTCATTTCTAAAAACTAAATCATTGAAGCCAGAAGCATATCCGACTGGATAGCAGTCTTAAAATTACAATTTTTTCTTTAAAGAAGAAAACACTAGGTACTCTGATCCGAGTCTACGCCCTATCTTTGCTTTAGACGACACACAAGTACATGCATTTTACAGTCAATTACGAGAGACAATTAACGATAAAAGAAAAAAAAAAAATCAAAAAACCCGAACAAAGTCATAATAATAGGAGAGTAAAGTAGGCTAATTACACGGTTGAGGACCTCGAAACAATAAGATGTTATAATTTTGGGAAAAGAAATGAAAGAGGCTGGCGCCTCGTACACTTTTATCAAGAATTTGGCTTGAAAATTTCAAACGGTTCCTTCAAGAGAAGAAAAGAGAGTAGGTGGACGTGGACCAGCTCCAGCCAAAAGTTCGGGTTGCTCATTGACTACATTCTACTACCAAAAAAAAGAAAAAAAAAAGGTTTTATGAACTTTGAAAAAGATGAAACATTTTAAATTCACTGCAGATCATAGATTCACGTATCTAATTTTTCGATTGAACCACGCCCCAAAGAATATACAAAAATAAGAAATCAGGACCTACCATAAGTGGAATTACAATATCCCTCTCACAAGGTTACCCGATGTAAATTACTACTAGTACAGTCACTAATCGACTTAGATCTCCACAGCCCAGAATATTACAACATAACAGGCAAGAGTATAAAAACAGCTTCTTAGGACTAATCGATGGCAGGTAGTGACCCCCATCCCCATCCCACAAACGAGTCAACCTATCTCGATGACTTCCACATAATCAGACAAAAACTTTTGCAGAATAAAAATAATGTGAGGCGCTCTGTGAAAAGGCACCATAAGTCGGAGAACTTGTTTTCAACTTGTTTTTGAGGTTTTGGTAAAATCTAATAGAACACAAATGTACCTGCAATTCACAACAAAATCGACAAATTTGTAATTCCATCCTTCACAAGCTTTCTAGTCATGCCAATACAGGTAATTTTCAGTTGAAGTTGAAAAAAAAAAAAAAAATGTTTATTGCTGTCACTAATTCTGAAAATTGAAAAAAGTGGCTTCATATGTAACCTAATTCAAGATGAGATGAAATAATTCGAACTTTTACCATAGAAAAACATATTAAGATACTTTGATTTTCCAAGTCAAATGGAATCACCTCCCTCCTCCTTTAAGATAAAATTTGAATTGTAAGAACCCAAATATGTGCCGTTCAATTTTTCAATCCAAATCAATTTTACCTATTATGACGAAGAGAATGTTAAATTTGTGATCCAAACTGCGGCTAAATCAAAAGTCTTATGGGATATTTAAAATCAGCGAATCCGAGAAAAAACCAGTTTCGATAATTTGCTCAATTCAACAAATTTAATTTTGACCCTTTGTTGAGTCCAAAATGTTTGTTTTTGGGCCCAAATCGGAGCCCCGGATCGAAAATATGTTGCGATAATCAGTGACCGAAAATATCTTAATTCGATACGTGTTTCAATTCCTCGAGTTAATTTCATTTTGATTCTTTTTTTAGCCTGGCACTTGAATTTCCGGACCAAAAGCGGGACAGAATCAAAATCGGATGCAATATTCGAAATCAGCAACCTGAAAAAACGTTCTTTTGAAACTTCATTCGATCTCTCAAGGCAATTTAATTTTGACTCTTTTTAAGTACAAAATATAAATTTTTGGGCCCAGATGGAGGCCAGATCAAAACCTGATCTGTTACTCAGAATCATTGATTCAGAAAATTTTTATTTTGAGACTTTTTCAAATTTTCAACCCAATTTATCTCTGCCTATTTTGAAACAGAAATTTGAATTTTTGAGTCCGAATCGGAGCAGGATCAAAAATCTGACATTATATTAAGAAACCTCTATAATCATATTTCCTTTGGTGCCTTTCCATTCAAGATTCCAATCATAGTCGGCAGAAAGACTGAACGAGACGGACGAAAAATTAATCTGAAAGAGTCAGGAAATACAATTTTTTTAAATGGAAGAATTTTCATTTCCAAATACTAGTATTGAACCCATGTTTAACAGAGTAATGTGCTTCTTGTGCAGTGCCCTTCGCTCTGGTATGAAGTACCTATTATCGGTGGTAATTTGAGCAGAAGAAAGGTCTCCCGTTGTTAAGGACCACAATATGTGTTTTAAAGTATTCTCAGGTTTTAATAACAACTATAAGAAACAAACATTAATTTCGTGATCATGACACAATGTAAGATTATATCCCCTTTTGAAAAATTTGATTTTCGCAAAATTTTAGGCTGTTTCCATGACGGGTTAGTGACCCCCTCCCCTATTCTGACGCAGGCCCATTCGGGGTGTTTCCAGAATAGGGAGTGCGGGGTCCCGGGGCCAATTTGGTATACGTGCATCACCATACGCCCCTCTATCATCAATGACGAGTTAATGTTGTTAAATTGAGTTAAAATTTGATGTGGATGGTTTCTAGACACGATGGAACAAAGTTCTGCCTTCACTATTCAACAACAAAACTTCAAAAATAACGGCCACCTTATAAGTCAAACAGAAAACTGAAAAAACAAATGCAACTTCCTAGTTAGATTTACTATCAAAATTCAGACAGTTCCTCTTTTCTTGGTACTTAGAAACATGTTTTTGCTCTATCTGTACTCAAGTCTTTTAATTTAGTTCATAAACAAAGAAAACAACAATAACACACCTAAAACTATAACCGTTTCTCAATACCTATCATTCTCGTTCAGATTGACTGTCTTCTACTAAAAAGATTTTGTCAGAACTCCCTCCTCTACTCGCTCTACTGGCTACAGCTAGTAGTTGGTACCCGTGAAACACTATGGATGTTGACAGAAGCATCAACATTTGTATCAACTTTTTTTTTCCTTCAAGTTTCAATTTTTGTGTTAAATACTTTGTAACACATTGTATTAAACTAACCATATATATACTAAGAATTGTGACAATAATTCAATTTATACAAAAATTATTTAGCCTGAATTGTTAGTCGAGTAGACATATCAATGCAAATGTCAACTGTACAACTAAGTTTACTTTTGCATACACTAATATACTACCATGTTGATAGTAATGTCGATGCTTGTCGACTGTAATGTCAACTGAAATATCTACTATACAAAAATTTGTTGATATCTACTGAGCACGTGTCAGTTAGCTGCATACTACAATGTTTATAGTAATATCAATACATGTAGATTACTTATTGACTAAAATATCAACTGCACTGTCAATAACAAACAAATTACTTTTTACATCCACAGAATACATAATTTTGTCTATGGAAATGTATACTACATAGTCGACAGTAGACAGTTGTATATGTGCACTACACACTAAAAGTATCCTGGATTTCAATACTCGACATTTTAGTTGAGTATACTGCTCAGTCGACAGGAAACAGTTGTATACACAGTAAAAATATCCTGGATTTCAATACTCGACATTTTAGTTGACATTTCTATACACACGTGCATCACGGGTAAGTATTCAATTCCATCTCAGAACAAGAAACTGCGACTGGTTCTTCGGCATACAGATACGCAACAGGTTTAAAATAGCTTGTTCAACTCCATATGTCACGTGCAGTCGATTTTCTCCCAAATAACTTATAGGTATAGACCAGCTTCTTATGTTTATCAACTTCAGATTATCTCAGTTCTCGTTCATGCAGTTATATACTTACTTACTATATAGGTAATTCAGATCTCGGGATACCGAAGTTCACTATATCAAATTACCAGATGCTGTACCAACTTTTAATTTATTCAGTACTGCAGCCAAGATTCTATGAAGACCAAAAAGACTCTTCTCCAATAATATTCCGAATGCATATTTGTTTATCTGCCTCATCCGCGCTCGTCTACGATACACACCCTAATCCGTTTAATTACAAATCAGCGAAGCATACCTATTTTCGCAGCCGACCTCTTGACACGAGAAAAAGATAATTTTTCATAAGAGGCACCCAAAACCATCCTTTCCGTTTAATGAACACGGATAATGAAAAACTATTGCATTGTGGCAAAGGCGGTACGCGAGGCCTGATAAAGGCTGTTCGGAATAAAAAATAAAACGCGAGAGCAGCGACTTCAGAAATTGTTATTGGGGACATTAAGGTTTCACAATGGCGAAAGGTTTTGGCGACTATTGTGTACATTCGTTTGCGGGGACTGTTGTGCGATGCGGAGCGGGCAACAACCGCTAGTTGATTTTTCCACTCTGCTGGACTTTATTAATTTCGGCCTGTCGAATTTCTAGTTTTAAAAGACAGTAATCCGGGTTCTGTTTCGTCAAGTACGTGTTTTCTTTTTCCCATTCTGTATGTTCAGGTTCGGGTAACGCCCCGATGACAGGAACACTGGTGTAGCGGTTTCAATGTCAGTTGACGATACTTTGTATAGTTATCACATCGAGTTGAGAGGTCGTCATTTTTCATATCACGTGGCGAGCCAAAATATATTTGATCTTTGATTCGAAACGCCGGGCGAGATTTTATTGAAATCTTGTTTGGAAATGAAGTCTTGGCACGTTTTGCAGCAAAGTACAAATGTTTGGGAAGCAAATAGAGGAATGAGAGGGCTGTAACGAGCGCCTACATACCGAGGCAGGGAATCACAGCACATGTGCTTACATAGAATTGGTTTTTGACCATTCATACATGGACTATGTCTAATCAACTTCTATAATGACGTTGCTCGAAGATCAAACAGTGAAAAGTAACCATTACTTTAAGCTGGAAGAGTTAATGGCAATGTTAATCCTGGTGGTAATGGTATATCATAGTATATATTTTTCTCTGTTTTTGGTTCACAATTTGAGCATCATGAGATAAACACTAAATGTAATCCATGTAAAAATGATCGGCGGGAGTTCATTTCATTACTGGTAGCTATCGCACTTTCAGGTTTCACACTCACAAAGCTGAGCACATCAGTAGTGCTTACGCTATGTAAACTATAATGAAACACGGACTTACCTAATGAGCGGGATATGTAGCTGAAGGAACGGTGCTCAGATAATTCATAATCAAAAACCAGTTCTCATTTGCTCTTGTAGATTATGATCATAACGGATGAAAAACCATGACTGATTCCACATAACTTTGCGAATCCATTGGACAACTTGAAAAGTAGACTCTGCATATCACAGATTGCAGTTCACTGATTAAGCCGCTAACTCACGCGCGTTGAGTCATAAATATCGGCTGTTTATTCTAAGTCGCAGGTCATTACCTCTCCGATTACTGTTGGAAAAAAACATAAATTCATATTTTGGCTAATCAAGATAGAACTTGGATACTTTTAGAACTGGAAAACTGTTATTGCAGCTCGGATGAGTATTCATGTATTTCAAGTGAACAAAGCATGTTGTGCAACCTGCAGAAACCATAAGCTACATACATTCTAGCAGAGCAAGGTGTAGTTTTGGAAGAAAATGCATCAATTTTTTATGCTACATACTGCTGTTTTTGAACAACTAAGATATCCTATCAGGATGCTGATAATGCTCAACCCTCTGTTTCTTACAACTCATATATTCTAGGATTTTGATAGTGATAACGTCAAAGCGGCCCCTAAAAAGTTTCATACTATCTCTAGCACGACTTACAACATTCAGTACATAATTATGGCGAGTTGATGAGTAAAACATCGCTTCCTATACAAAATAACTATGCGCCTAACAATTAAACAAGATCCACATTTCTACAGGGTACATATCAGTCTGAAATTCTGATGAACCAAAGAACAATTTTCCAGGAAGTAGTCCCATATATCTATTTCATGGCTTCATAAATCAAACTATTGATCAAAAGTGTTTTTGAAATATCCGAAAGCACAAATAAATGAAATCATAAATTCCATGATCGAAACCAAAATACCTAGTTCTGTTCATGTCTTCTGATTCATCCTATTGAAAACTGATAAGAAGTGAAATGGTATTCGAATATATTATTACATTATTACTTACAAGTATGGAGCATTCAGAGTTCAAGTACCATGTCTTTCTGGAATCCAGATACCGTATATTTATAATCTGAAGTTTTGTAAGAAGATGGATGAGATGATAACAGTTCATTTTCTGGAATCCAGGAGCAAGATTCTTGTAAAAATATAGCATGACCGCAATAAACACAGCAATAGGGTTAGTGCACAGCAAGTCGTCATCTAAAAGGAAAAAATAAGAAATTTAAATTGCGTCAAATGAAATTACATTACTACACATTACTTATAAGAAATCATTTACAACTGACTATTAGTGAAAGTAAGGCGAATCAGTGGAAGTTTTTTTGAAATTTTTCACTACATAGTATTTTTCACATTTCAATGAATTCACAAAATTGAATAACAAACAAGAAATAACACTACAGAAATTAAACTATTCATGCCCATTCTAAGGTACTAAAAAAAGAAGGTATAATCCACGTCTGCCATGCTTGTTTCTGGCGTTATCATTATTTGGGCAAAGTTAAATGAGACAGAACCAAGCGACAAAATCTCAATCTATTTTTTGAGAACACGTGATTCGAAGTTCAAGAGCCATATTCGGGCCGTGCATCCGTCAGAGCGCGTCGCTATTGAGTCAAAGTGATAAGTACCAAAACATGAATCTATGCATTTCCCCCATTAATGTACATACTCATTAAAATTGAAATATCTCAAAAAATAAGACGTTTTTAAAGTATTTAAAGAGAAAATAATATTTTGCACAAAAAATTTACTCTTGATTAAGACTATTTTTATACCTAGATTCTAAAATTTTGCTGCATGTGTCAAAAACTTCACATTTTGGTTGCTGATAAGAGTAGTCGATACTAGCGCTGGATGACCCAAATAGAAACTATATTATGTGGGCTGACAGGAAGAAAGGAACCTCAGGGCAAAAAAAAACATTTTTGTGATAACAAAACTGTTTTTGACTAATTTTTGGGTGCTCTTTTGCCTGGTGTTGTCAAAAAATTCTAAAAAACTTTCCCAAACGGCTGTTAGTCTCCAAACTTGAGTGTCTCTGTAACGTGAAAACGTTATCAATTTTGTTTATCCGCTCTCCTGTAAAATTTACATTTTTGCGCTGAGGCCCCTTTCTTCCTGCCAGTTCACATATGACATAGAGTTCACTGATAAGATTTTTTCAATGTGAGTACATATTTTTGAATCGGGGGCCTAATTTTGAAAAATTCTACTTTTTACGCTCTTTCCAAGGATACTAATAACTAATAACTAATTTTGTTTACAAATGTTGGTTCAGGGCAGTGACACATGACGTCACCAGAACGCTCGTTATCAATATTGGGAGAAAGAACCAAAATGAAATACATGTAGTCTAATAGAAAGTTGATGAATTTTTCCAATTGTGTCAAAATTTCTCAAAACTAACATAAGTGGAATTACATGAAAAATGATAATGAAATTTGTAGGAAATCGTATTTACATTTTTATAAAGCAACTTCTGTATAATTTCAAACATTCTCTCGCGAATCATTACAATTTGAAAACTGACTATGCTAGTAAGTAGCTCAACATTTTGCATTATGTACTTCGGATTTACGTTAGTTTAAAATTTTAATTATATTTAGTAATAATTAGTCAACTTTTCACAACTGATTGCCAAAAACTCGGTTCAACTCGAAAACAAGCAGCAATGCTGCACGACTAGGATCGGCAAATGCTGCAATTCCTATCATCTGAATTCTGCTAAACATTAACGCTCTCTATATTCATCAATAATAAACATCCTACGAAACTACAAACCAAAGTCATATACATACACCAAGTCGTTCGACTCTCCATTTAACCAATGTTAAACTTCGTATGTTACGATAATTTATCCCGATAGCAGCGCTGGCAGCGTTTGACTGCCGTGAAATCAATGTAAAGTGTAAACTTTGGGAGCCCTAACAAGGTTTTGCGTTTATCTCAATAACGGTCGAGTTTTATGAAAAAGTGAAAAGAACAACATTTATTCTAACTGTTATTTTCTATCAGGTAAGATAAGTTTCAAAATTTTACCCATAAAAATTTCGAATTTACTCGCATTTGATGGGAAATTCCAAGATGAACAAATTTAGCTCTTTCCAATTTTTCATCAAAATTGATAGTTTTTGAGCTAATCCGCAAAAACGTTAAAATGCCCATATAAGCGCAATGCAAACAAAGAAGTTCAGCGATAGCAGCGCGCTAGCATGACGGCAGAACGGAAATGCGCTAGTCGTCTAACTTGGTGTATCTATATGACTTTGCTACGAACTACGACAGAATCGCCATCCATATTACCACTTGATAACGTCTGAGTACTGAACAACTCTTGAAGAATAAAAAGCGATTGCAATAGGGTCTATAGCCGACCCTAAAAACGCAAAATTATTCAGTCATTTTTATCAATTTTATCAAACTTGGGGCCAAAATATGTAAACAAAGCCAAAGTGCCATTCCCCTGCTATCCGTAATACACATAAATGTATGGCTATATGGGTATTTTGAAGCACAGATAATATGTATAGTGTACCTATGTGACACCCTTATCACAAAAAAATGTCTTGAGCACCGCTCTGTTACTGTTCAGTGTGTGTACGCACTAACAAAATTTGGAAACTACTTATCGGGATGTGGAACGGAATATAGGAGCGCTAATGTGCACTTCCTAATGAAAGGTTGAGTGATCACAGATCACAGAAGGAATTAACGTGCTGTAAATGGGCAATGCAGGTTTTTCAAAAAATCATTACAAAATTAAGAAATGACGGACATGCTTCAAATTTGAACTGTAGGGAGCTAGCGATTAAAAATTTAATGTCAGGTACAAAATCAACAGAAGTGCGGTGAAGTAAAAAATGAGAGGTACGCTAGCAGTTGCCGGCCCGACCCGCGCGTAACCCGCGTGACCTATTCATTTTTTCTCAATTGATCACTCCATGAGAGTTCACAAAACATCCGCTAGATGTCAGCCACTTTGATTCCGAGTCCCAATTTGGGACAGACTATACTGCTAAAGCGCTGCAGAATAGGTAAATAGGTATGATGGACTGATAACAGGGCGACACCTTTTTTAATCATATCATCTAATGGTGGGGATGCATTTATCATTGATTTCTTCTATTTACTTACCCTACATCTAATTTGATTTAAATTGATATTTGTTTTCATAATGCGAATTTAAGGGACCGTTTTTTCATTTATACTTGTCCGCCTAATTGGGGCTGAAGGTGGGACGAATAACAAAAAGGGTGGATAAATCATACATGTGTAATTTTGATTAAAAAGCATCGAGAAATGGGAAAAATGATTTTTATTGAATCACGTCGGTTAGGTGGTTGGTAAGTTACACATTCTATACAAAAATATCTTCAACATTTAAAAAGAATGGTATTTTTCTGTTCAATGAAGGGGAAAATGACAATACTGTATAAAAGAAATAAGCTGAAGAAAGTACTTTCTTTAAAAAATCTGTAACTTTTGTTTGCTTTTTCATGATAATCTACTACTTTATGAATTTCATGATATCTTGACCAGTGATTTCTGACTGATGTTTTGTTGCTTTTTTTTTGTGTTTTTTTATTTTTTAATACCAGCAACATTTCCAAAACTGAAAAAGTATCCTCAATCCTCATAATCCATAGGTGTGTATTGACGTTTCTCCTACCAATTCTTCTTTTTCATCATCAGCAGCAGCTGCACTACAGAACAAAGTTGTGATTTTACTAAGATTTTGGGTTGTCTGCCTTGATTTTCGTGGATAACCCGGAAGGACAGGCCAAGGACGGGCAAACAATTTAGAGGGCAGATATGATATCAACTGATAAGGAAGTTGTCGCCCTGTTATCAGTCCATCATACCTAAAGTCTGTTCAAAATAAGAATAGACTAAAATTCAAGGAGCAAAATGTTCGCGTTTGCCTCACACTGAATGGTTAGTTATCATAAATAAACAAATGAAGTTTGAAGAATAAGGCGAAGCAGAGTGACTTGATTTTACAAGTCGATAGTTGATTAATAAATAATTTAATCCAGTTGCCTAAAGTAATGAGTTGAATAGGAACCTTCCCATGCCTGCAGAGAAATGGTGCATGGGTGTATGATTTGCACATCTGCGCCTTCAGTGTGAGAGTTTTCCTTGCAGAGATGGGCATGATCTGATCTTAATATGATCTTAAGATCAAAGATCTTTTTCTTCGTGATCTCTGATTTGATCTAGATAAATTTTAAAAAATCCTGTGATCTTTGATCTTTAGATCATAATTTTTACTTTAAAAAGATCAAAGATCAGATCTTTTTTTTTCATATTTAAAATGAGTACAGACAGCTTCTGGGACCATTAACATAACTCCTATCTACTTGTATATTCTGTGATGTGTCACAAGAAAATGGGACTGAAAGCTAACCAAAACCTTAAAGTTAAAAGCCAAAAGCCAATGATTTTCATGAAAATTGGAAACTAAAAGATGAAGGTCAGAATAAATTGAAAAGTTGAAAGTCAAAAGCAAACTCTTAACTTTTTGGCTTTTTAAAACTTTTTCCGCAAAAATAAGTATCTTATTTCCAGAAATGGGCATGATTTGATCTTAATATGACCTTATGATCAAAGATCATTTTGAAAACATCTTTACTGGCTCATGATCTTTGATCTTGATCATTTCAAATGTAATCTTGCCCCAAGGCTATTAGAGGGAAGGTTGAACCACTCAGGTAGGCAACCTGCAACAACCCTGCCCATCTCAGCCACACCAAAAATCACTTCATAGGAAATTAATGGGAAGATTGAATTTTTGCTGTAGAGGACCCTTTTGTTTTTTAGCAGTAGCCAAATGAATGTTATACATGCTCGCTCATGAAAAGGTCTATTGGCGGTTAGACACTCCTATAGGTGCGCTAGTATCGTGGACAAAAAGATGATGATCTGGAAAACATTTTAAATGGAATGGAGCAGATTTTGAGAATAGAATATCGTATGAAAATAAAAATAAAAGTGAACATGCTTGCTTAAATACAAAAATTGGTCGGGAAAAATTGAGGAATTAGCGAATTTTGCAATTAGGGAGTAAAATAAAAAGCGAATTTTGCAATTAAGGAGTAAAATAAAATAAGATGGAAGGAGTAAAAAGGATATTAGTAGTAGAATAGCACAAACCAAATTAGTATTTCATCGAAAAACCAATCTTTTCAAATCAAGAATAAATGTGGAAATCAAAGAATTATTTTTGTAAACTTATGTTTGGGAGTACAACCTTGTATGGATGTGAAACTTGGACCATAGGAAAACCAGAGAAAAGGATAGAAGATTTTGAGATGTGGTACTATAGGCAGATATTTAGGATCAAATGGACAAATGAGGTAAGAAATGAGGAAGTGTTTAACAGAGTAGAAGGTAAAATGGATACATAGAATTGTCTGAAGAGGAGGACAGATAAACTAATAGGGCATTACTTGAGGCATCCAGGAATGTCACCGCGGCTAGAAGGAAGGATGGTAGGAAAGAATTACGTAGTTGGCAGCAGTGGCACGCATTCCAGGCAAGCAAGGTACGCGCCGCTTACCCTGAAAATTCCCAAGAAAATAAGTTTTCATACACAATATCAACTTCAACTTGTAACAATAAAAGGTAATGAAACATTGGGCAAAACAGCGACCGTATTGACGCTTATGGGAGATATGTGGCGCCATCTTATTCAGCATTCGACAATCCTTATACCTGCGTTACGGTACATGATGTAAATCTGATAATGACGTTAATGCCCGGGAAATAACGTTAACTATGAAAATCAACGGGCATACACGTTAAAGACCGGGAAATATCGTGAACACCCATTTTGTCTATAATTTACTAGGGAAGTCTTGTAAATTTCAGATAATAATAGAAATGGACCTGGCTTTCTCAAGATTCCCCAATACATCTTGGGAAATCTTGGCATTGTGGGCCATCTTGATATGAGCAGTCCGACTAAATAGCTAAAATAGTTTATTTTAAAACTCTTCAGTTTTGTCATCATACTGGGAACGGGTAACTTTGAGAATGTGTACCCGATGCGCAAAATAAACGGAAACAAGGGTAACCCGAGGGTAACAAATCGGTAACTTTTCGGCGGGTAACTGGGTAACTAGAGGGTAACTGATTGCGCATCGGGTACCAGGAAGCCTGAGGTCCAAAGGCGAGATTTCTTTATTTGGCTCCAATAGGTCAACAATAACCGAACTCATTCAAAGTCGACCAAATTCAACCAAAATTGACGAAACAGATAATCTATAATATGAAATATGCAGAGCTGGAGTGAGCCCCTCTCCCACACACACATGAATCTTCGAAACGACATTTTTCGGAAAATTTAGTCATTTAGTTGACATTTTGGAACATTTTAGATAGTATAATGCAATAACATGGACATCATTTCCCAAATTTTATTGGGCAAGGTTGATCAGCTTGGGAAGTGATGATAATTTGAACGTGTACCAACATGGCCCAAGTAGCTATGTAAATTACGTCATATCCCGGTCATTAACACTACAGCCCAATGACACTGGGATACAACATACTTGCCCGGGAATTCACGTTCAATTCCAAATTTACATCTTACCTATATATTTGTACAGGCCAGCGAGGTGTGCGTCGGATCTAACGCTTCTCTTCCATACTGCACGTAACATTGCACGACTTACACTTCGCCTGCGTGTTAATTACCAACACAAAAGCACACTAGCATGTTCAACGCGACGAAACCTGTGCGTTTGGTTGCGTTCTGGAAGCGCTTTGAGACAGGCTTGGCTACACACAAACGTCAAAGTTGGCACTGAAACGTGATCATGTTTTTCTACTAGTCAACGCATTATGTTTGAATGGTCCATTTTTTTTTAACCCACAAAATGCGTATTTGAGATCTTATTGAAAACTCGTTTTCGCGACTTACTCTTAATGAACAATTAGACGTTATTAATGAAGGAAAGCCTAAACCAAAATTACCATTTTTTAAAACTGAGCAAAAGAGAGGTGGTTCGATTTTTGCTATAGATATTTCCACATATCGCAATATGAAACCATTTGGTGGTTAACCCGTTGTGAAGATGAAGGAAAACTGTTTTGTTGGCCATGTATATTATTTGTCACAGAAAAGAATAAATGCATATGGAATGACCCACTTGAATAATTTGATCAATGCTCTTTTGTAGTAGCCTGTTTCATACTTTTATTCTGATGTTTATTTCAGAGGACTTCCCTCTCCTGTAGGAATTTTTCAGTCAGCAGCTGGGAAAATTTACCATTTCAGTCAGGCGGAGTTGGGAAAATCCAACAAGTTAAATATTATTTTTTTTTTTGCTTCAATACTTGGGAATTGAGTTGTGAAGTTGAGAAAATCCAATAAGTCAAAGTGTTTTTCTTTGCTTTGATATTTGGGGATTTTGAGTTAAGTCAGTTGGGACTTTCACAATTTTTGCTTCCCCCCCCCCCCCCAGGAAAAACTCTTTGGTCTCGCACAAGATAGGAAGAAATGGAAAGCTGCATCAAACTGGTCATAAGACATAACCTTATCATGCATAATCAGTACATTTTCACTGTCTACTACCAGCGGGTCACGGTGATGTTAGTTTACCAGCACTTCCACATAGTCAAAAACTATTCTGCCCTTTCGAATTCGAAAAACCCGACCGCAATTACCTCCACGTACAACTCAAAACCCCATTAGGCTCGTTAACAGTTAATAAACACGTATTCGTTTTGAAATCCGAATGTACTATTCGAAGCAGCGTATCGAATTTGAGCTGACGTGTGGGGGAAACGGTAATTTTAAAACGGTTCGCCAAAAACCAACCACTTCAATCCCCCCGAACAAGCGGTTTTTATTAATCGAATGGGACGATATAGGTACGTATGCGCGACAATAAATGGAAAAAAGAGACCCTCGCTGCTCCCTTATAACTCATAAATTACAACATAAAAACTGAACAGTTTCCTTTTGTGGTTTCGTCTCGGGTTTTGTTTGTTTTGTTAACGCCGTGACATCGGTTTTTCACGCTTTCATTGTAGCGATCGTCTTTAAGGTGCGAACCCGGTTTCGAGTGCTGCCCGCGAACTCATGCCGGCAATACGATATTGCGGTATGATTCCATATTTTACTTCTAGTTCCAGTGCGCGAAGCGTTGAAAGCGTGTCAAATAATGCTGGAACGAAAACTGGACAAAACTGAATGCAGTGGGCTGATGCCGGGTCCTGAGGACGAGTAGTCGTGTGCACGAGGTATTGGAACAAAGAACCCATTCGTTAGCTTCTTGGAGTTGAGGTTCCTCTCATTCCTTTCACCTCTTGTTTGTTTTACTTTCATTCGAATTTGGTTTCTGGGATAGACGGCTGCACGTGTTCAGAATTTCCAGGATGGTTTACAGAATCTCACGATAATTCTCATTTCAGTTGGTAACTTTCGTGAGAAGCCCACATGCGGTAACCCGTTATAGCGGATTCGTGTTTTGATTTGTGTTCTTAATTCTGAACAGACGGGTAAGAATGAGACTGCGGCTTGATTCCTTTTCGGAGTCGATTCAAACCCAAGTTTTGTGAAAAAAACTTCCAAACTCGGGCAGAAAACCTACGATTTTTTGGCACGAAAATCTTTAAGTGGACATTGTTTGATCTCTTTTTCAGTGAAGAATTTCTCCTCTTCCCAAAAAATAGGCAGGAATCATCCACTTTCGATTTCCAATCAGAAGGTATCCAATAAACCAGTTAAATATGGGTGTTTAGGTTGGTGTTTTTTAAAGTTTGATATCAGATTTCCGATACAGTCTCGATTGGAGCCTCAAATTCTCACTTTTATATTTAAAATAGGCAAATCTAATGTCCCTCAATGCATTGAAAATTAAGTCTCCGCCTCCATATTCACCTCCACCTACGAGAGAAAAAACTTCGTGACATCAGACAGAAGGCATAATACATAAAGACTTCATAATTTACTTGATTTATGATTTGAAGACGTCCCTAAAACATCATGACATCGAGGTTCCATCAAGATCTAGCCTCTTATGGAAGAAATGATTTCACGATGTCATAATACGGCAGATATCAAGACATGAAGACATGAGGCATAAGACTCGAAGACATATCAAAATGCATAGTATATATGGCACGTAAACGACAAAAGAACATCACCATATCTGAAAACATAGACATAAGACAGAAAGATATAAGGTACGTCGAGATCGAAGTGCATCACTTTTCACCAACAAATACGAAGACAGGTAGTTCTGAGGGGGAGGGGGGGACGACCAAAGAGAAAAACAACGAAGCGAGTAGTGCCAAGCAGGGGACCAACACGAACTATTTCGGACCCATAAGAACATATCATGAAAATATCAACCCCTCCCCTCGCTCTCAATTAATAAACATAAATATGCTTACAAACGACAAATACAAAGAGATAGTTCCAAGAGGGAGGGGGGAGGAAACCGACCAAAGAGAAGCAACGAAGCGAGTAGTGCCGAGCAGGGGACCAACACGAATTATTCCGGACCCATAAGAACATTTTATAAAAATTTCAACCCCTCCCTCGCTTTCAATTTACAAACATTGTGAAAATATGGACCGAAAATAAAAATATGTCGATCCCTTGACTTTTGTAAGATTTCACAGAGTTTCGTCAAGTTTTTTGAAATTTTCAAATGTTACAGTATTTCACTTAAAAAATTTATGGAACATTTTCATACACACCAAGCTAGATTGGGCAGAAAAAGTTTCAAAAGGAGAATAATTGGAAATATTTTACAAAAGTGAGTAAAATGGCGAAATATGTGAGACGCTCTGTGAAAAGGTATCATACGTCGGAGAAGTGAATTTTGCCCTACAACACAAAATGGGTTTTCAAGTCGGAAATTCCGTTTCCCGGATTTCAATGGACTATTTCTAGACACAACTAGCCACGGAGTACAGCAGAAAGTAGTCGTCTAGGACGTGATATTTCAAGCTGACAAGCGAATTATAGTCTACATAGGCTGGTATTCGGAAAAGGTATCATATAAGTCGCATCGATCTTGTTTACATTTGTGCGAGCGTTATCACTACAGCTACGCATGCAAACCAAAGAATTTAGAATTTAGATATGCAATCTCTGGTAACACTGCAATGTTCTATTTTTTTTTTTTACTATTGCAAAGATCGTATCATTTAACTATCCATACATGGATTGTGCCTGAACAACTTCTATAATGTTTCCACTTGCAGTGGTGAAGACCTAGGTTTTTTCAGGGTGTAGCAAACACAGATCAAGTCTTGAAGCCCCCCCCCCCTCGTCTGAAATTTTAATATGGACTTTTTTCCTCTGCTCATTGTGAGCACAGATAACCCCAGAGCTGCGATTTTGTTGCTTTGGCAACTTTTTCTGTAACACTTGCAATTATGTTATGGGATCTTTCACAAGTCATATAATTTCTTGTCAAATGAGCCCTACTTGAAAAAGCAACTCCGGGCAACTTTTAGATATTAAGGCAACATTCATTAATTTAGAGCCAATACGAGCAATTTCTCATATTTTCTTACAATTTTCAAGTTTTTATAGAAAAAATGAATGTTGATACAAGTATGAGAGATCATCTTCATCTACGGCAAAGTGCAACACTGCAAGAAATGGCTTCCTCTCGCACGTAATTTTCATTTATAATTCTTTTTTGAATGAATGACGGAGAAGAACCTTGGTAAGAAGTTGACACATCGCACCATTCAAGAGCGTTCTGTCTTCTCAGTACAATGACACCCATATTGAAAAAGCAACTTTGGAGCAACTTTTGGGTTTGGAGGGTAAATTTTTAACAACCTGTGGATAAGATAAGAGCAACAAAGTAGCGCAACTTTAGCTACTTTTTAGGGCAACAAAATCATAGTCCTGCATGTAACAAGTGAATCAAACAAAAAACCTGACACATGGAGTGTACAACTGCACTCTGCACTGGACTGCACAAGGGTCGGCGTTCAGTAAACAAATAAAACAGATAACAGTCCGCCTTGTGGTACTAATTTATTGCATAGTGGATCATGAAAGGTGGAGACCACCGGCCGCTGGGTGTAAATCTGCTCGCTACTGCAGTCTGCACTATCTCATATACATTCCCGATTTCTGAAAATTTGCAATTTTTCTTCGTGTGAATGTAGTTTCTTACATAATATTTTGTCATATGATGTATGCCTATTCTTTATTCAGCATTATATTATTATCAATCAATATAGGTAAGTAAATTTAAACTAGGAATTATTTTCTTGACAACGAAGTGAATTTAAGTTCGCAATTTGGTCTAAAGGGTATTAGCACTTTAGCAGCCCAGTTCGTAGTCACCTGCCCATTATATGTAAATTGGGCGCACTTATGATTCCATGTGCTCCTGCAATGTAAGATTTCTAATCAAAATGGAGCGGCAGATTTTATATTGCCTAGAGCAGCTCTTTTCCTTAAGGCCGTCATTGAATTGAGTCCCGTCTGCTGAGGGCATTAATTATGCGTATTCGAATTGAGTCCCGGGTATCGGAGCCCATTAATTATAGGTATGCGAATTGGGTCCGGGGTATCGGAGGTCCCTAATTATGCGTATATTCGCATTCAGTCCCGGGTATCCCGATATGTTCGATATGTTCGTTCCTTCGAGCAGATCATAACATGCTATTCACCGTGAAGATGGTATGCACTATGCACTGGCGTATACCGAAACCGGTCGTGAAATAAAATAAAAATGACGTGTTCGTAAAGTTGTTCTCATTATAAGTAAATCTTCAAATCGTAACATGTTGCATGAGTAATCTCTGTCATTGCTTTCTTCTTTTCATTCAGATAATCTCTTCATTCAGTACCTTATCATTTTTCGTAGTGACTTCACGTTTCTCATGGCGTCGTACACAGTTATATTAAGTGAAAGAGGCAAAAAGTTACGAATCATTGATAATTACAAATTTCGTTAACAGTAGAGCTCTACTTTCATGACTCCATTTCCTGACTACGAATCCTTCTGATACGAATTCCTTATTACGATGCTGCTCGCTGATTCACATTTTTAATCACACCAATGTATATGATCATTGACAGTCCTAAGTCTGTTAAAGTGAGAAGGGAAATGTGAGTTAGTGACACTACCACGATATTACGCTGGGCTCAATTCAGTGCTCCGATACCCCGGACCCAATTCGCATACCTACAAGTAATGGGCTCCGATACCCGGGACTCAATTCGAATACGCATATTAATGAGCCCCCGATAACCCGGGACTGAATTCCATTAAAAGAACCAATTTGGGACTCAATCCAAGACCGGCGTTCCTTAATATGCCTCTGCTCAAAATTCATTTCTAGCCACCCCTTCACCATTCAGGATCACACAGTTTCAACATATACTCACTCATAATTGGACACATTTACTCATATTATCACCAGACACTCTTAATCAATCATACTGCTATTCTACCTCCTCTTTAGGAAACTTTTTTATTTTGTTCCCTTCCCAACGTTTAACAGAGGTCTACATCTGGGTACCTATCCTAGTACAAGGCTATTGTAAAGTTTTAGGGCCCTAGGCATGGAGGAATTTATATCAACGTTCGTTCGTAAGAGGGGAATGTGAAATAGGTATTTCGTTGTTTCATGCATTTATTCGGGATACCTACATTAACTTGGATTTTTGCCAGAAGATCGGGATCTTTTAATTTTGATGTCAATAAATTACTAATGAATTGAATTGATGCAAGCTCTCTCCGAGTTGCCAAGAATTGAACTTCATATTTTAGAAGGAGCTCCTCACATGGGATCCCATGAGGTTAAAAGGTTAATACCTAAAAGGTTTACTGTAAATAAATCTTGGACATTTTTCTTGTATTTTCTCCATTTGATCTTTTAATTTCTTGCTAGATGGATACCAGATTGGAGATGTGCATATATTCGAGATGTGATCTTACTAATGAATAGTATAAAGGGTTAATTACGTTTCCGGCCTTTGAAGGTTACTAGACTGTCTAAATAGGAAACCGAGTAATGGCCTTGCTTTTGTTATTATGTTATTGCAATGTATATTGCGGTGTAGCCAGATCACTCGCTCAAATCCCTTCGATAAGATTAACGATAGCTATTCGATAGTCTGATAGAACTTTTTCAGTGGAAAACTATCAATACTATCAAAAGAACTACCAATGTATCGACATGCAATCAATACTAAATATCACTATTATGTAGATTTACCTTTCCTATGTTAGTTCCAGAAACTTTGTGAAAGACAGAAGTATTGAAATTGCTCAAGATTAAGAACACTTTTGGGTGTCAAAAATGCTGTTGGGTGTTGCTGACTAAAATAGTCATGGTTGTCATTTACACCCAACTGCAACGGGTACACGGGATTAGATAGACAATGATACGTGTGTGCATGCTGTTGGATCCACATCCTTCGTCCGCCGTACCTCAACATCCAGACTGATGAATTGCCGTTTCTTTCATTTTTCCAACGGTAGTTACCTCTCTATAGTACTGATAGCTAAGGAAACCTTGCTAACTAATTTGTCCTGTCAAGTATTACAGCCTCCCCGCAAACAGAATCAGTTTTCATTATTCATTCTCGGTAACGAGCCGACTTTCATTTTTCTTCTTCGGTTCTCGCGACCTACAATTACACCTTTGCGGACAACAGGGATGCGACTGGAATTCATCGCCTATCAAAAAGGTAACAGTCATACTCAGACAAATTGTAAAGAAGTGTGGATAAAAGTCGGTGCCCTGGTTAGGTTTTTCGAAATAGGTACGCGTAACCGAAATTATTCGTCGCCGAAATTACGATGTTGCGGCGAAACGCAGAGAGGATAAATGGCGTTATTATTCGATGGAAGATCCGAAATCGATTTGGACAACAGCTGTAGACAAACAATATGATGACAGATAGAATGCAAATATACGGATTGAAGATGATATCGAGATCTCCTACTGTGTGTCGCGCGGTAATGTTTGGATACGCGGTAGTCGAGGAATAATAGGACACTTCGTGGTGGGCCCAAATTACGCCATTACGAAGGGAAACACAACCGATGAGATAAACGGGCGACAATGCGTCTTCAATGATATTCTCCCTAACTCGGTCCGCACAATTCAAACCGACGATTTATTGATTAATATTTTATAAAATCGATGGCTGGGAAAAGAGGACTCGAATTCGAAGTGTAATTCGCCGGGTTCGCGAGGATAAATAATCTTTCACGTATTTAATTATTCCTGAATTTCATACGGTGGAACGGATCCCGGGTAGGCAGCAGTATTCCTCTTTTCGTGAAGCTTCATATAAATCAACGCAAAGCTTTTCAAAATTAAGTTTAGAAAAACCTAGATGCAGATTGAACCGTATATTTGACCATCATAGTACTGGCGATTTGATGGGGAATGACCTCGGAGAAGAAGGATAGAACTACCTGAAGCTGAACGGCGGATTTATTTTGATTGTAGATACATTGTTCTAAGTTTTGATGTCATCTAATCAAGAGGTGGATTGGTCTCAGGCGAAATTTCCCAGTGGGCAGCGGCGGTGTCGGACTAGACAGGCCACCGGGAAAATCAGTTTTGCAGAATCGCCGGCCATTACCACCACCACCCCCCTCCCTATTCCACCTCCTCCTCTTAGGTGATACCTTGCCGTGGTGAGATAAGGTTAGTCGTGATAAAAGTCAATACCAAACGCCAATACTTACAACAATAATACAAGTGTACATGCCTACTAATACTCTTAAAGACGAAGAGATTGAGGAGGTATAATATGAAGAATGATTAGAACGACGTATGAAGCACGTTAGAGGCGAAGAGAATCTCATTATTATCGGTAATTGGAATGCTAGAGGTGGTGAAGGAAAAGAGGGTAATTTAGTTGGGGATTTTGAATTAGAAGTGAGGAATGAAAGAGGGAAGCGTTTGATATAGTTTTGTGCCAAGCATAACTCAGTTATAGGAAATACTCAATTTAAAAATCATTACAGAAGAGTCCAGGTAACGAAGGTAGATATCAAATTGATTATATTATCACAAAACAACGTTTTAGGAATCAAATATTAGACTGTAAACTTATCCGGGGGCTGAAATTGACAATGATCATAACTTGGTAATAATGAAATGCAGGCTTAAATTGAAGAGACACGATAAAAAAGAATAAATTAAAAAAATGGAATTTGAAAAAGTTGGAAAATAATTAGAGGGAACTATCAAGAGGATATTGTATTAGGATTAGATGCTGAAAAAACATAGGAAATTAGAAGTGTGGAAGAAGAATGGGGTAAAATAAAGGCGAGGGAATATTGAAATCATCAGAAGAAAATCTAGGTAAAACTAAGAGAGAATGAATGAAACCATGGATGAAGGAGGAAATCCTCAGAAAATTGGATGAACCAAGAATGTAAAAGATAGGGAAAGTAGATTAGCCTGTTAAGGGTTAAGGAATGAAATAGAAAAGGAATGTAAAAAGGCAAAGGAGGAATTTTTTTTAAAATATTTATTTACAATCTTGCGAGACGAGTCCCAAACCCGCCCACCCTTGGGCATGGGTTTCCGTCAGCCGGGCTTTCCTATTCCTTACTGTACTGACCCAGTTTTGCCCTACGAACCCTACAATTTCGTCAAGCCATCTAGTCGATGGCCTACCTCTTTTCTTTCTTCCATCGTACGGAGCCCACACCTTGGCAGCTAGATTCCATCTATTTCCCTCTCTCCTTGCAATATGCCCTGTATATTTTATTTTTAGTGTTAGTGATAGCCTGTATTTTTTGATTACTTACTTTGTCTTTTAGTTTAATACCCAAAATGCTTCTAAGCATAGCATATTGCACTTTTTGCAGTCTAGCTGTTGGCCCCTTGGTTAGGGCCCAAGTCTGAGCTTCATACGACAGTATTGGGAAAATGCAGCTTTCCAAGATATGGAGTTTGGTTTGCAAGCTGTTTCTACCCTTCAGAATGGTTTTGTGCGCCCAAAAGGCTCTCCAGGAATTAGTTATTCGAACATCCAGTTCTTTTTTGATTTTATTATCAAAATACGTTATTTGACCTAAATATTTGTATTCTTCCACCCTCTCTATTTTCAGATCGTCCACCCAAATTTCAACTGCAGTGTTTTGCCTTGGCATTAGTTTTGTTTTTCATACATTCATACTAAGGCCTACTTTTTTTACATTCTTGATTCAGTTTGTCAACCATTCAACTCAATTCCATTATATTTTTACCAATTAAAATTATATCATCCGCGAAACGAAGATGATTAAGCCATTTACCGTTAACTTTTAGGCCTCTCCCCTCCCAATCTATTTTCCGAAATACTTGTTCAAATATGCAGTTGAAAATATTCGGTAACAGAGGGTCCCCCTGCTTAACCCCTTTCTTAATTTGAAAACAATCCCCTTTTCTATCGAGCTTGACATACGCCACCGACTGTACATAAAGATTGTAAAGGATATCTAAAATTTCTAGTGGGACACCCTGTGAGGCCAATGAGTTCCACACACTTTCGTGAGCGACAGAGTCTAAAGCTCTATTAAAGTCTATGAAGAGGAGGCTGATTTCCACGTTATATTCATTTGATTTTTCCAAAATTTGATTAATAGTATGGATATGATCCATAGTTGAAAAATTCTTTCTGAAGTCAGCTTGCTCCACACTGGTTGTTGTTCGTCAAAGGTGTTATAAATACGTTCTTTTAGGATTTTCATAAAAATTTTGCAAACATTCGAGGAAAGAGTAATAGGCCGATATTTGTTTATGTCAGATTTGTCTCCTTTTTTGAAAAGTAAAATGATTTCCGATTCATGCCATTGCTTCGGAGTTACTCCTGTTTCTAAGATCAAATAAAAAATTTTTGTTAATGGGGGGAGGGGCCAAAATTTCAGCAAAAATTTTCAGTACATCATTTTCTATACCATCTGGTCCACCCATTTCCCCTATTTTTACTTTCGTTAATGCATTTTCCACTTCTCTCACTAAAAACTGGCTTACTTCTCCCAAGTTACATATTTTCGACCTCTGGGCCTCATACTCCCTCGCTACTACTGACTCAGTATAGAGCCCACTATAGAATTCCGTAGCTGCCTTGATTATCTCCTCTCTATCAAATGTTAACTTACCCTCTTTCGTCATAATTTTCGGAAGCATATGGGTTCCAGTGCTGAGGGCTTTTCTCACTTTTTTAGTTGATCGGCTTGCCTCTATGGCACCCTTAGCTTTTTTATGGTCATATTCCATGACATCATTCCTAATCTGTCTTCTAGCCAATTTGTTTAATTCGGCTAATTCAATATTTTCTAGAGCTGACCGGTTGCATTTTCCTTTCAGGAAGCTTCTTTTCTTAATTAGCTCTTTCGTAGATGCACTAAGCTTATCATCCGTTCGGAAATTTTGAACTTTTTTTTCCTACTTTTTGAACTACTTCCTTTACTCTACTCAGCACTGCATCATGCCACTCCTGTACCTCTTGGTATTCGGGTGGTACGTTATCTAGTTCGCCTCCTTGAGGTAGGTTTTTGCTTCTTCAATTCTGCTTACTGGGATAACCAGTTTACTTGGGCTTGCTTGGTTAGGGTGCTAGGATTTAGAAGATTTCTTGAGTGGGATTCTTATACTACCTCTACCTACTCTATGGTCGGATTGAAATTGGAAAGACGAGAGTATATCGATATTGAAGATTATTTTGTATATCTCCACCTCTGGTGCAATAGCATTGAGGGTTGGGGCGTAACACTGAATTATTGCTAGTTTTTCAAATTTGTAAATGGCAATTTTTAGTACAGCGATGCGTTCCATAATACCCTTTATTAATTTTATACGATTAGATAAATGTTGCTTTATGTATAGACACCAACTCCCCGGTAACCCACAGTACAGCCGTAATAGTAAAATGTGCAGTTGTTGCATCTTTTTATTAAATTTTCGCCCTTGCTTTTTATTTTAGAGATACCCATAACATCGCTATTAATTTTGTCCAGTGCGTTTTCTAATTCTATTAACCTCCACTCGTTTGCTAGGCCTTCACAGTTAAAGTAAGAAATATAAAATTTAAGTGATTTATGGGAGCGTACTTTTTTTGGTTTTAGATTGGGCCATGCTGACGAATTTTTATGGACATTCGCCCCCACGGCGTCCACTATCCAGCTTGGGGGACGAAAGAAGGAATGGATGAAAGAAAAAATGTATAAGATAGAGAAATTTATCAATAAAGAAATTATAGACTTGGCATATAGAAAAGTAAGAATGGAGTATGGAGAAAGAAGGAAGAAAGCAAGTAATATAACAAATAAGGAAGGAGAGCCTATATTGACAGTTGAAAGAAAAGAGAAAAGGTGGGTAGTATGTAGGACTGTATCGTAATAATTGGGACGAAGAGATAAGAATAGAGAGGAAGGAAGATGTAGAAGAAAATGAGGGAGGAGACTCAATTTTAAGAGGTGAATTCAATAAAGCATTGAAGGACTTAAAGAAAGGGAAAGCTTCAAGATTAGATGAGATATCAGCTGAATTATTACTAGAAGAGTTTCAAAATCTCAATATAGCATTGAATAGTCTACAAAAGTTTCAGTCCTGTTTGTAAGAGTCTTAAAGAAGTTTTAAAAATTCTAAAGCAAGATTGAAAAAATCTTAATGAATCTCGAAGAATCTTGAACCCGTCTGGATGATTTTAAAAGCCTCTTGAATAGCTATGAAAAAGTCTCAATTTTAGTCCTAATAATGTCGAGAATAGTCTTTAAGAATCTCAATCAACATCAAGTCAGGAATAGTCTTGAAACGAATCTCGAAAAGCTTTATAATTGTTGAAAACACGTTCATACGTCTTGAAAAGTTTTAAACAATTATTTAAGAAGCCTCGAAGAGTCTCAGAGAGTTCTAAAACCATCTAGATGGATGTCAAAAAGGCTGAAAGGAGTCTAAAAACGTCTGAAACAGATGAGATAGTTATGAATAGAGACCCGGTTTTTTGGCGTGTTTAATCAGACAATTTGGCGCTATAAACTCAAAATCTGGCATTTTTTGGCGGAAATAAAAAATTCGCAAAAAAAAAAAAAATTACGATTAAACGAAGTACATAGAACTATCTGTATGAAAATCGTGACCTATAGCGAGCCAGTAACGACAAGCTATTCGGACCGGGCAAACAACAACAATAACAACGAATCAAATCAACAACGATGCAATGCTACATATTTTTATGCGAAAAAGAAAATCATTCTGATTTTGATAAAAATGAGCTTATCTGAAAGGAAATTTTAGTTGCTACAAGGCTTGTTCTTTTCAATTTTCCGTTAACCGCATTCACTCTCGAGATATTTTGAAGGAAAAAAAACATTAAAATTGCCATAAATTGCTGCGCTGAACTCCCCCTTTTCGACCCCGTTTCCTTATTAATTTTTCTTCAATCGGTGCTGGCGAACCTACAGTTTGCCCAGTCCCCATTATCAGATAATTCATGAGATCATGACTCAGCCAATGTTAGTACGAAATTGAAGTTTAACTTTATTTTCTGCTCCTTCTTTCTTTTGCATTTTTAGCACTTTTCGGCACTATTTGGTATTTATACTCGTTTGTGGCATTTATTCCATTTTTGACATTCTTTGGCACAATAAAAATTTTTTCCCAGGCTCCCTACCCCTTGAAATGTGCTTGCATTTGGTTCTTATGCCTCCCGCCCTTCAGGAAATGATTTGACAAATGCCAGCGAATTCGGTCTCTAGTTATGAAAAAATATCTTTGTGATTCAGAAAGAAGCATAGAAAATATACCTGAGAAATCTTTATAATGTCTCGAGGCTTTGGATAGTGTTGACCGAGTCCGTAAAACCTGTAAAGAGTCTTGAACATGTTTTAAAAAATCTAAAACATAGCAAGAGCCTTAAAGGAAGGCCTGTAGCCAGGATTCTTTGGAAGAAGGAGCTCATTGCGGACTCGCCAAGAACACACAACTTATAAATTTTTTCTAACAAGGAGCGAGAGGAGTAGTAACATTCGTTTGAAAGGAATTTTTTTCGAAGTTTTTAGATATCTATTTAGAATTTTTATTGAAGATTTGTACTCTGAAATCCATTCTTAAGACTTTCCTACTGGACGCTGTAAACCGGTGATTAGTCGATGCGTTCGGAGACACTGCACAGAGTTGTTGTTGAGGCTGCAGTGGCAGCGGGGCAGGAGTCAATGGCGGTTGAACACCTGGTACTAGTTGTTCAGGCTACAGTGACAGTAGTCAATGACTATCGGGCACCTGGCACCTGAAGTGTAAAAGGATTGTATACTCTGGATCTGGTGTCAACAAGAGAGTTATGTACCCTGGAGTTGGTATCAGCGAAAGGGATGCGTACCCTAGAGTCACCGAGAGCCGAGAGGGTTATGTACCCTGGAGTTGGTGTCACTGAAAGGGGGACTGAAGAGAAACAGAAGTTGAGTCTGTCAGTTATGTTGAAGCAGGTGTTACAAAGAAATCGTTTGTAACTGAATTGGAAGTGACGTCGGATTCTGTTTGAGAGACTCGGTTGAAGAGGCTTAGACCTGACTTCGCTTAGCGTTAGCCGAGTTTTAGAAATTAAGCCGATAGAGATGTTCAACCATGTTTAAAAACCAGAATGTGCTGCGCCATCTACTAATTTATACAGTGGGCCTGATAAGGCTATTATTTAGGTACCTCTTTGGCAGATCTTTGTATAGGGTATGCCAAAATAGTTGATCTGTTTTTAAACGCTTACCATTTGGCAACACTGATGCGTAGGCAATTTTTTTCCATGAAAATATTCGGCTATGTATGCCATTTAGTAAGTATGGCTCTGTGATCTTGAGAACATCGTGGTTTCTGTGTAGAAACGTTCATTCTGAAAAACAGTGTTGTGGTTTCAAAAACAGTTTAAACTGATAAGACATGATCTCGTTCCCTCTTTAGGCAATCAAGCGGTGGACGGAGAATGTTCAACTCAAGAGCATCACCAGTAATGTTCAGAGAGGGGAGAACAAGTGTGGCAGGATTGCCTTTGGAGAGGGAACGAGATCTTGTCTTTTCAGGTTATACGATGTTCTCCAGCCCACAGAGCCATGCTTACTAAATGGCATACATAGCCGAATATTTTCATGGAAAAAAATCGCCTACGTATCAGTGTTGCCACATGGTAAGCGTTTAAAAACAGGTAACTATTTTGGCACACCCTGTACAAATTGTTGGGGGGGGAGGCGATCCAGAATTTCGTGTCTCACATTTTAACGTGATTAATGAATTTTACTTGAGAAATGTTTACTACTTCCAACAATACTGGAATTCAAAAAACGTGGATTTTGGTTTTCGAGGGACAACCCCGGCTATATCCCTAAAACTAAAAACGACCAAATAAGCACTTTACACGCGGACTGACACAATCTTCGGCCTCTTCGGAATGCACACTGCAAACGTGGAACGATTTCGAGCATCAAGCGATCTTCACCCATCGCTTGATTTATTACACTCCATAAGTTTTTTTTTTTAAGCAAATGGCGCTGGAATTTAACCGAGCACTGATTCAGAAAAATGCATTATTTTCACAAACTCGACTATACAACGGAGAAGGGTAAGTACAAATAAATATCAATTACCAAAACATCCCTTTAAATTCGCGACTTTCGATATCCTTTACTTCGGATGGATAAATATGCTGAGAAAATCAAACTTACGCACCCGACGCGGTTTTGCTGAAATTTATTGCGCATTTCCAGCCGAGTAAGCAGCTTGCATCGAGATTCAATTTTATTCAAGTTTACGACTTTCTGCCTTGTAAATCGTAACCGTCGTGGCATAGCGGTGTCACGAGGTAGCTTACAAGCCCGACATCAACCCTATCGAGTTATTCTGTCGCAGCGTCCGAATTGGACTCTTTTGGGAGCAAAACATAGAGCGGGAGTACGGGGATAGCTTATCTAAATGGCGTTCCAAGAGGTCGCTAGGATGAAAACATTGTTACAATAATGGCGATCCTGGGGAGAGGGTAACTGTCTTCCTCACCCAACGAAAAACTTGAGGCATCCTCCTTCCCAGAAGAAATGGAAGGTGTTTTACTTGTGTAGGCAAATTTTGGTACAGCAAATAAAAAGCTCAAGAGCTCTTATTTTGTTTTTATTAAAAAATTCTCCCTCCCCCACCAGCAAAAGGAGAAAAATAGTGATCGCCGCCGTTAAATTGCTGGGTCGAATTTTGATTTGAAGATTTTCTTGAATGGCAATTTAGCATAATTAATCTAAGCCAATATTGCCTCATGCTTTGGTCATGGAAATGTATATTGTGCAGGTTACGTTACTTTATGGGAATCGAATGTCGATTTGATGTCTTATTTTTATAGCTGGTCTTACAATGTCACCGGCATTCTGTATTGTATCTTGAAATTGCAGCTCTCGAATCGAAGAATGATTTTACAATTTCCGAGTAAATTTGTGTATTTTAGTGCTGAGAACTTTGTACCACCGGATGCAGCAAAAGGTGCTATACAAAAATCTTTAATGCCATATCATGGAGATTTACGATCCCTACCAAAACTGATATCCCACTGGCTGTAATTGCGCTGGAAATACACGTGCTCACATTTTTGAATGTGTTTCTATTTAATGCAAACCGATCGTACTAGAGCTTTGTCCAAGCCATCTAAATGTCATTAAAAGGATCATTGTAGCAAAATTTAACGCTAGAAAGGCTTGAAAAAAGGGAAAATGTGACAAAAGTTTGTGCAACAGATTATTGCTTCTAATGGCTTCTCAAGTTACCCGTCAAAAAAACACTCACCCTTCCGTCTTCATCCCTAAATGAACATGCTTTTTTCAGAAGTATTATGAGTCCATTTTTTGCGTTTTTGTGGTAAGGATAGTTTTGGATAGTACTTTTCACGAGGAATACGATAATAACACTGGATTCTCCCGATCTTCGCCAGGGACGTACCGAAGAGTTTTTCCTGGAGGAGGAGGGGGGGGGGTAAAAATTGTAAAAGTCCCAACTGACTCAACTCAGAATTCCCAAGTATCAAAGCAAAAGAAGAAAAACCTTTTTCCTTATTCGGTTTTCCCAACTTCTCAACTCAATTACCGAGTATCAAAGCAAAAAAGAAATTTCAACTTGTTGGATTTTCCTAACTCGCCTGACTGAAATGGTAAATAAACATTCCTACAGGGGGTAAGTTGCCCCCTGCCCCTATCGATACGTCCCTGATCTTCGCTCTTTCTATTCGAAAAAGGCATTTCAAAATGAATTCGTATGCAAGAATGTTGTAAGTCCCCATAGGGTAATTCTCAGAAAAAGTCCACAATTCAGTTTTTTTATGCTACATGACGGCATACTGAATATATGATAATTTTTCTTTTTTTCTACATTATAGAGTACTAGCTGACCCAACCGTCATTCGGACGGTTGTGTAATATTGCAAAATGTGAATTTTTATTATAAAGAATAAATGAATTGCTGAGTGCTCCGAAAGAAATTTCTTAATAAAATGTATCAAAAGTTACAAAACATGAAAACAATTTTCAACAGATTATCTAGAAATACTGTGGTACCTAAGAAGAAACAAAATGGAAGACGATCAAAATACAACTTTTCATGTATGAAACGAAATTATATGTAAATTCCCATATAGATAAAAACAGGCTTTTATACGATTTGATTATTTGCTTATATTTTGGAAAAATAGAAAGAAAATGAAGCATGAAATTGATTTTTCATAAATGTGTAAGCTTTGTAATCTTTGGAAATTAAATCGAATTACCCGTTCTTCTCTATCTCCAAAATGAGAAGTGATCGAATTATCCTGTACATTTCACGTCCTCAGTAGAAGTACTGAGGGTGCTTTTAAAATTTCCATCGCTTAAGACCACTACTTGGAACATGGAATATTGCCAAATTGAAAGAAAAAAAGAAGACGACGAACAAAAGTAGAATTTTATAGAAGCAAATAGTTTTGAAAATAGGTACCCATTAGAAAAGGAACCGCCTAAAATATATTTAAAAGAAACAATTTTACTATTCCATTGTAGGTAATACTGATGCTGATAACGTCAAATCGCTTAAAGGTCACTGCTTGGAATATAGAATATTGGTAAATTGAGGGGAAATACGTAGAAAAGAATAAAATAGTTTTGAAAACACCCATTAAGAAAAAGGAAGCCCGTCTTAAGATAAAATTGGTAAATTTGTTTTTGGCGTTGTCAAGGTACAAACCCCGTTCACATGCATCAAAATGTATCATTCGCTCTGACCACTGCGCCACATATCCGGCACGTCAGCCGCGAGCCATTTGCACTTACATCAATCTCATAACTGTTCCGCTTTAAACTTCTGAGCTTTATGATGCCACAACGATTGAACTTACTCAAACTTTTCTTGGACACAAACACCCTCTGAAACATCATCTTCCATTCGAGATAACTTACATACTGATCTATTGACCCTAATGAACAAATACTGGAGATTGGAGACATTGTTCCTTGCTTCCGTTTTTTGAATTTCATACAATAATAATGTTTTTGCAAACGCATCTTTGGAGCATAATTTAAAAAATTCAATCAAAGTGGAAGAAAAACAGGAAATCCAACATCCGAAAAAACTGGATAGAATTAAACATATCTTCATGGTAAGTGGTAACACTGATCCCAATCACCCTGCTTCCAGCATGTGCCCTCAATCGACGTTGAAGCGCTCGCTTTGCAACGAAAATATACCTCGTCTTACCGCGCAACCAATTACCTCACCGAAACACCCATTAACTGCGCGTGACGTCATTTCAACTTTGAAGCTTAATTACAGCTTTTACAAAGCGAATTTCAAAATTTGGACTTCAATAGTATTGAGTATTTATTGTAAGGTATCTGTAGCGCCAATTTCAAGGCAATCCGATCAGCGGTTAATGCGTGATGCCGTTACAACGAACAAAACAAAGCCCTTTATAATATAGAAGAAAAAAAGGAAGATATAAAAGAAGATTATCCTCTCTATGTGTTCCCAACAGTAAATACGAATCCCCCCCCCCTGTCGAGACAAATTGCTGACTTACCTACAAATTCCCAGGTCGTGATTTGTTACCCCTTGTATATCAAAATTTCCGAACTTCAATATTGCTGTTATTGAGCAATTGTTTTAGAAAAAATGACATGAGAATTTATTCAAAAGGGATTGCGACGTAGGTTAATTCCAAGAAATGGGACCTAAAATGTATCATGGCACCTCCAGCAAAATCCAAAGTTCGGTTACTGGTTTTAGTTTTTGTCGTTCTTGGGCTGTGGTCAGTTTTTATCTATGAGTTCAGCGTTGTCATTTTTGTAGCTTCATCCTGTGAGAATTGGCGATTTTACAATTCTTTTTTTTATTTTTTATAATGTCTCATTATGTTGCAGGGCCGGCAACTTAATATACGCACTGGTGCACGTGCTCCGCACGGAATTCTAAAAAAGGTGTTTTGCTCCACACGAGAAAACTTCGAAAATTTCAAAATGAAAACTTATCAATCAAACAACAAGTTGAGCGATCAAATTTTCTCATTTTCAACTTTTTACGTTGTTTTTTTTTTAAACCAAAAATTTTAATTTGGTTGGTAGTTTGATTTTTGATAACACGTATTAAATTGTCCGCTTGAAACTGGCTGTGACTGATTTTCAATATTAGGAAGAACCTGTCGCTTAACGTATTTATGTTCGCTGTGAACGTGAACACACATTTTAGCGTCAAGTGCACTATTTAGTTTTTTATAATAACTAAGAGTTATAGGATTCGCCGGTACTTGTCAAATGAGTTTGTTTGGGAGGGGATGAGAAATAATGAAAGATAAGCACGTTTCAGGGTATAGGAAGGCTAGGGAAAAAAATTTATTTGGCCAAAAAGTACCGAAAAGGGAATAAATGTCGAAAATAGAGTTAAACGCCGGATAATGTCGAAACAGCTGCTATAACGCTTCATAGGAAGACAAGCAGCAATGCTACCCGACTAGGGTCGACAAATGCTGCAATTTCGATCGTCTTAATTCTGCTAAACATTTAACGCACTCTATATTCATCAATAATAACACTACTGAACAACTATTTTGCACAATGCATTTCGACAGGTGATTCTGAGGTACTTTTTAACGCTGAACACGATACTGCGACCCATTTTTCTCTATCACGTCACAATTCGAAATTCTGAACGACTGAAATTCGTTTCCATTTTGTTTTTGCATTGGAATAAGCGGTACCACTGACTGATATTATCAGTGTTATCAGACCACAATAACAGAAAACAAACAGACGGAATACACACCACTACACACGACCGCAACACACAATAACACGAATCAGTATGACCACATTCAGTTCCTGAACCTCTTTTTGAACACATTTAGTTGAATTTTTTATAGTTTTTGATCAGAAAAACAAGACGTGATAGAGAAAAACGGCCGACGGCATTGTATTCAGCGTTGAAAAGTACTCAAGAATCAGCTCCTTAAATGCGTTGTGCAAACAAAAAATTTCATTTTGTTCAGTAGTGTAAACATCCTACAAAACTACGAACTACGACAGAATCGCCATCCATATTACCACTTGATAACGTTTGAGTACTGAACAACTTGAAGAATAAATAAATAAATAAATAAAAAGCGATCGCAATAGGGTCTAGCCGATCCTAAAAAACGAGACAAAGTAACCGAAATTTTACAGAAAATACACGTAGTCATATTAGAATGACCTACAAACATAATATACAGATTAAGTACACTAGAAGGTAGAGGGGTTTCGCTGGATACTAAACTACAGGTTGTTCAAGACACGCAATTTCGGGGTCTCGTGGAAGCATCCCCAGACGGAAAATAGAATGATGTTATTGCAAAGCATGTGGTACACTCAGCAGCTATACATGGAAAAAGGAAAGGGGGATAGGACTAGGCTAGGAAGGGGTAAGGATGAGAACGGGACAGAAGAAATAACAAAAGAGAGGGAAGAAAACAAGGAAGAAGTTACGCCTAAAATTACAAACGAAGAAGTTTGGAGAATATTAGTAACGTTGAAGAAATGGAAGGCGACTGGACCAGACGGGATGGAGAACGAACTAATAAAAATTTTAACGGATGCACTCACACCTTACATGACTAAATTATTTAACAAATTTGTGCAAACAGGATTCACACCCAAACAATGGCAGCAATCAGAAATAATTGTGCTGTATAAAAAAGGAGACAGGAGCGTCCTGAATAATTATAGACCTATTAGCCTATCCACAAATATAAGTGAAATTTTTGGAAAATTACTGAAAAACAGAATGTACAAAACTTTAGATTGGAACCAACAAGTGAAACAAGCCGGGTTTAGAGCAGATCACTCAACCGTCGACCGTATCTTCACGCTCAATCAAATTTTGGGGGAAAAACAAGGGAGCATAGTAGGTCACTATGTCTCTTGTTTATTGATTTCAATAAAGCATTCGACTCGATGGAACACTGGGCAGTATGGGATGCTATAGAAAAACAGGGGGTGGAAAGAGATGTGAGAGAACTGAGGGAAATGTATGGAAAGACAACAGCATACGTAAAGCTGGACAAAGTGGGAGAAGAATTTTAAATACAGAAAGGAGTGAAGCAGGGGACCCTCTGTCTCCCAACCACTTCATGGCTATACTGGAGGGGATATTTCGGAGATTAAACTGGGAGAGGATAAATGGTCGATGGCTGAATAACCTACGATACGCAGATGATATTGTGTTGCTATAAGTAATGGAAATAGAGGAGTTACAAGAGATGACAGAAGAACTCAATACCGAAAATAGAAGGATGGGACTGTCAATAAACATGACCAAAACCAAGCCGATGTCAAATACTCAAGAGGGAAAATTAAAGGTGGGGGACAGAAATCGAAAGATTGGAGGAATATAATTATTTAAGGCAAACGGTAGCTTTTGAAAACAGAGGGAAACTGGAGCTGAGGGCAAGAACCGCGAAAGCTTGTACAAGTTTCTGGACCCATAGAGCGATTCTGAAGGGTAACCTACCACTAAGGGAAAAAGTAAAAATACTGGACCAATGTGTGATACCACCCTTACCTACGGAGCACAAACCTGGTCTTTGACTAACGCAAAATACGAAAGAGCTTGAGGGTAACACACCTTAGGATGCTCCGCAGTACTATGGGAATACGCATCAAAAATAGAATAAGTCTGAAAGAAATACTTGAAAGGACGGGCTCAGAAGATAATGGAGAGAATAAAAAAGGCAAAATCAGAATTCGCGGGGCATATGGTAAGAGGCATAGACAAATGAGGAAAGGTGACAGAAGAATGGTCACCTAGAGAATGGAAAAGAAAAAAGGGTAGACCACCTACAAGGTCGAGGGACGAGCGGTGAGTTTTTCTAGGAGGTAAGCGATAAGCGTAGACAAGGATGTACCGAAGAGTTTTTCCTGCGGCAGGGGGGGGGGGGCAAGCAAGAATTGTGAAAGTCCTAACTGACTCAAGTCAAAATTCCCAAGAAGTATCAAAGCAAAGAAAAAAACCTTTTAACTTGTTGGATTTTTCCAACTTCTCAACTGAATTCCCAAGTATTAACGCAAAAATAAAAACTTTTGACTCGTACGATTTTCCCAACTCCGCCTGACTGAAATGGTAAATTTTCAAAATTCCTACAGGAGGGTAAGTTGCCTCCCCCTTGGTACGTCCCTGAACGTAGAGGTAAAGTAAAAATCAGAATAAAAGTATGAAACATGCTACTACAAAAGGGCATTAATCAAATTATTCAAGCTGTTGTACTGTGTAGGCTCATTCCATCTGCATTTATCCTTTTCTGTGACGAATAATAGACATGGCCAACAAAACACTTTTCCACCATCTTCACAATGGGTTAACCACAAAACGTTTTCATATTGCGATAAGTGAAAATGCCTGGTAAAAATCAAATCATCTTTCTTTTGCCCAGTTTTTAAAAATAGTGATTCTGGTTTACGCTTACCACCATTAATAATTTCACATTGTTCATTAAAAGTAAATCGCGAAAACGGGGTTTCAATAAGATCTCGAATAAGCCATTTTGTGGGCAAAAAAAAAAACAACAAAAAAAAAAACCACGGAGCATTCCAATATTGACTAGCAGAAGAACATAATCACGTTTCACTGTCAACTTCGATATTCGTGTGTAGCAAAGCCGAGTCAACCTAGAGCACCTGGAAACAACCGAGTATGGATATCCGCCATTTTGAGTCCAACTGCGCCCGCCGATGCCGAATTGATTACCCGGTACGCTCCGCTAGCTCTATGTAGTCGGATTCGGCACTGACAGGCGCGGTTGGACTCACAATGGCGGGTGTCCATACTCGGTTGTTTCCAGGTGTTCTAGCCAAGCCAGACTCAAATCGCTTCCAGGACGCAACCAAACGCACAGAAACGCATAAGCTTCGTCGCGTTGAATATGCTAGTGTGTTTTTGTGTTAGTAATTAACACGGGGGTGGAGTGTAAGTCATGCAGTATTACATGCAGTATGGAAAGGAAGCGTTAGATCCGGCGCACACTTCATTGGCCTATACAAGTATACATGTACAAGGACTACCGAACTCCAAACGGTATACGCTTCTGTTTCAACTGTCTCCTCACCAGAGACAGCAAGCCAGCGATAGCCGATAGCTTTTATCCGTTAGCCAGGCATTTTCCCAAAAATTCTAGCTTAGCAAATAGACGAATACTCAATGGTAGATAGCAAATAGCCGATTCTTTTCGGCTGTTTTTTCTTTTTTTACAAGGTGTTTTCTTTTTTCCTCTACAGATTTCTACATCCAATTTTGTGTTATCATTCTTTGTTGTTTCGTCTTTCAGTGTCGCCATTTCCCGTGCTTTCCTTGTATCAATTCATTGACGTGTTTTCTCCCGTTTGGGGATGAAGCTTTGGACGTAGGCTTTCTGCATGGTGGATCAAGAAACGAGCAGGAATGCTTAGTAACACAGGTTATAATATGTTTTTTATTTTTTAAATTCCCAATTTGTCTAGGTCGTTGGCAATGTCACTGATATTTAGTGTTTGCTGTTCATCGGTGATAATGCTGTCTCATAAGCTCAGTCTGTCTTCCTCATTCTTCAAATCGAAATGCCGATATAACTGTACCATCGAAAAGAATCAAATCGATTCCACCTCCACTCGATGCAATAACTGTTTTTAAATTAGCTAACAAACTGGCCGATACGTCGCTTTTGCTTGGGCTGGCTCATGATAAGCGTGAACCATTTACAGGCCGCCGACAATCGCCTTTTAACACCCTGACATAATAGAGCGAGCCGACAATGCCGCAGATTTTCGGCACAAAGGTGACATCTTTATTCTTGTCCGTCTTCCGCGTCAGTACACAAATACACCGCCAACCACTTCCATCGGCATTTCATCAGTACGGCTGCTTTGAAGGTATAACAACTCTTGTTATCCGATCTGATCTAATTTCTTCTCTGTGGGATGTTTATCATTCATGCGGCCTTTTTGTCGTTCCGCCACTCTCGTGGGGTGCTGCTCCGCTGATATGATATGCTGCTTCACAAAAACAGCCCTCTTGACAGATACCGCTGGACAAGTCGAGGGAGAGTGTTGCCACTGGCGAAAATATCAACTCGAGTTGCAAAGCGATGTAGAAGAACTTGCATTAGAGTAGCAGGATTCAATGTACGGATCCTAGATACGTAGACTTCAAAAGAGTTTCGGCTTAACAGATTAGAAAATTTATTTCGGAGGGCGGGGGTTAGGATGCGGAATTTGCCAACTCAGATACCGAAATTGCCAATTTGTCAACTCTGAAAGATGACTGTGGGCGAACCCTCCTCCCCACCATATCTCTCATCGCCTCCGGCCTTGTTATCACTGGAACGTTAACTGTATGCCGAATGAATTTAAAGTTCATGGCAACTGAGGTATTGTCAAGACGAAAAATCACGGCGGTAAGTAGCTAGCACGTACTTTAAAGGTGAAGGGGTGCAAACGGCAAAACCACAAAAAACTGTTGCACCCGACGCACATTACACAATCTGATTTTTTAATGAATCAGTACTTGGTCGAATTATCAATTAATTTTGATTAATCGATCATATTTGATGAATTAATTAGTTTTGCACATTTTCTCTTCCACTCCAGTCAACCTTTCCGCGATACCAGCTCCAGGGTATACAACTCACTGATACTTCAGGTACCAGGTGCACTACTGTCATTGACCATTGCCACTGCAGCCTCAAGGACAACTCTCGGCAATGTCTCCGAACACATCTACTGTAGCACCATCGACTTACAGTGTCCACCAGCAAAACGCGTCTATCCACCCCTGCACTTATGGACGAGTTTGATACCGACCTCATCATGCAATGAGCCCAAACGCATCGGTTCTCTGTTAGTAATGCACCAGTTTGACCTGACTATCGGACTAGTCTGCACCAGTCCGATCCTGGCTTCAGGTGGGCAGAGTCCAACAGTCCAACTGTGGGTTGGAAACCCACTGGAGTACAAGCATGCAGCCTATCTCCCCTACAGATTTATCACGTCAAATGGAGGACCGTTCCCAGCACGAAAACATAAGCATTTCCTTCCACACCAGAGTATGATGCGCAGTGGGCAGCTTGGAGCCACGACCTACCCTGTCATGGAGCCACCACAGACCATTTCATGGCTTCCAGGACATGACCACACGCAAATCAATAATTGAGCCCGTCTCAGAACGTCACGGCGTCACGTTGGCAAAACACCTTAGAGCTTTTGTACCATGTAAGTTGTGCACTAATGTGCACAAGCGATGCCAACTCAAAGTCACATCATCTTTACGCTGATGACCTCAATCGAACTTTTAAACTCGACGTTTCAATTTCCTATACTCGCAAGAGTAATAACAGCTACACAATCCAACTTAAAGCTAAGTAATCTACAAGAGAGAATATCCAGAGAAAACTCACCAGTAATACCGTCTTTCAATACAAATCAAAATGATGTACAAAATACTCAAATTACTTAACTGGACAAACTTTCAATTCACAGACAAAGTTCTAGGTAGAAGATAATTCCAGAACAGACGTTTTCAACTTAACCAAAACTCTTACTCCAATAGTATGTTCAATTTGCTCGGCAAATTCAAACTGAACTGTCAGAGAAAGAAAAAGTCGAATTTGGGGCCAAAATCTGGGTCGAATTGAGAATCCGATTGTATTTTCGAGTTTAACGATTCAAGATATCCCTTCAGATATTTTTCTTGATACATTTCCATTCCAAACTTCCAAAATAGGTGGCACGTTCCAGCTCCTCTTTGAAGGAAGGAATTTTTTTCATTCTAGAATGAACTCTATCTTAGTACTTATTCGAAGATACCCGTTTGTTCTATTCTGATTCAACTTCGCAATAAAAAAAAAAAAAACATAGGGGCTAATTTGTGAAACAGCTCATACATAAAAAGAGATATGAAAATTGAAAATTAATATCATTCGTTTTCGTTTGTCATGGAACTCAGCCCAATCCTTACTTCCTGTACAAAGCTGATTTAAAAAAATCAGCTAAAAAAGTCCTCACATCCCCCAATTTTTCCGACTGCCGAATAAATTTATCTACCGTGTATAAGCAACAATTGCTGCCCAGCAGTCAGTAAAGGGTCACTTCGCAGCATAAACTCATCATTAATGATGAAATTAGTATATGAGAAGGGCTCCGTGAAAAGTGATGAATTTTGCCCTACAACACAAAATACATTTTCAAGTGGGAAATTCCATTTTTCGGATTTCAACGGAAACTACTCTTCTAGACACACCAGGCCACAGAGTACAGCAGAAAGTATACGTATAGTCGTCTCGGACAAGATTACAAACGAACTATGATATAGGCTGGTGATATTGGATAAAATATTCAGAAATTTTACTCCATAAACGTTAAAGATATGTCGAAAAAACAAAATCAAAATTTATGTGTCAAGGTGCCTTCACCAAGGGCCACCATGACACAAGCTGTTGACACGCTGACACAGATTTAAAATACAATGGTTTCTCAATTGCCACTGTGACACAAACTAAAATTCAAAGTGTTCACCATGACACACATTTATTTTTAGTAATATGAATCCTTTTATCAAGTTTTGGTTGATTTGTTCACTGTAAATATGTAAGTCAAGCTAAAAACACACATTTTATTCAAAAATGTTCATTTGTACTGTGTCATCGTGGTCAACCATCAATTTGTGTCAATGTGGCAACACAGTAGGATTTTTTTCAAAGCAGTGTTACCAACCCACCAAGTGTTCGTTTTCAATTTTCTTTTATGCCAAAAGATGCGGAACTGAATGACGATTCCAACGAGATATAACCTTTTTACTTTATTTCTCATGCGGCCTCTCCACAGGAAAAATTAAAATTGAAAAAAATTTACTTTAGTCAAAAAAATGACATATTTTTTAAATAATTTTTTTTTAAGTTTTCCGCGGATCTCTGCGAATGATGGATATTATGATGGGTCATGTCGTTCTACATTACGTTGATTTCTTTCACGCCAGGAGCGCTAATAGAAAAAAAGTTATGAAGGTTGTGTCGATGTGGCTGATGTGTCATTGTGGTAGACATTACGTTATGCTCGAATAAGCGCAGGAAAGAGTCATATAATCGAACATTAGCTCAGCAACTGCACCAAATTTTTCGAGCATAGGCTCCAAAAACTTAAATAGGTACTTGTTAAATAGCACTTCTAAAACCAAGTATTTTCATCTTACAGCATTTGCTGAGAATTTCTCATGAATTTTCAGTATGTATTGCTTTTACATGCTTATGCTCGCTTGCCATCTCTGCAGGAGACCTTGGAACTCTAGGATTTCCAGGGATTTTATACGTTATTAGATACAGTTGTCAACCGTCAACTCCGTATATAATGCTTGCTTTGGGGAAGAAAAAAAAAAAAAAAATCTGCTTGTTTTGGACATTGAAAATTACGGAGTAGAATTTAGAAAAGCAATCTAGCAACACTGCAATTTTCTTTTTACGATTACAATGGTCTTGCGTTTAACTATCCATGCATGGATGGCGCCTGAACAACTTCTATAAAATGTTTTCATAATATGTAGGGGAGACCAGGGAACAGTGTAACAGTGATCATTAAATTGCTTCATAACACTCTAAAATGTTGCCGTTTTGGTTACTAGATGGTAATTTTAGAAAGGAATATGTGAAAAAAATATGCAATGCCTCGACTTTCATCTACACCAAACAAATTTAACTGATTTTTTGTCTTTCTTCGCTGTAATTTTAAATATTTTCGAATCAAAATTTTTCACATTAAAATTAATTCTTTTGACGGCCTAAATATTCATATGAAAATTACAAGAAAAGTAGGAAAATTTAGTAATCGAGCAGTACAATTTGGATTTGACCTGATCGTTTTTTGACAATATGTCGTACTTGATAAAATGATCTGATGGGGAACAGTGTACAGTATTTCTTTCTTCCATACATCAGTGTATAACAGTAGGTATTTCTTTCTTCCATACGTTTATGTACTGCCATTTATGATATGTTTACATTTTGATATGCTGGTATCCGCTAATTTTGATTAAACTGTAGCTTATACGTAGTACCAAGATATTTTTGGATCTATTATTCAGAAAATCCTGGATTTTTCCAAGCTAAACGATTACCCTATCAACTTTTTGCAGTGTTACACTGTACCCAGGTACTAGGGTACAGTGTAACAAAAAAGTACATAGCTAAAACAATTTCTAGATTCAGGTTTTAAAATTTTCAGGCAGTAATAACACCAAAATGTAGCCAAAGGTTGTATCTTTCAGGTGAGGTGTTCAAGTCTGAATTCAAAATTAATTTGTAGTCAACAGCTCAAAATGGACGAAAAGTGTTACACTGTTCTCCGGTCTCCCCTATATTTCAATCTAATGATTATGTTCATGTAACTAAAATTGATGTACGCAGCATGTACATTAGCCACATGGGAATTTCACTTGAAGTTCGAACTATACACATACGCTTTGGTCATTCAAATAACCATTAGAATAATCATCGCAGATATTCTGTAAAGTAAAGTAACCTAATATGGACCACATTTTGTTTTGAGGCTCCAGAACCTCCTCCAAACCCCTATTCAACCACAAAATTGGCTTAGGTTTAGCGACAAGTGTCTACTAACACCCTTCAAAAGCGTAGCCCCCCCCCCCAAAAAAAAAATCGATTTTAGGTGAATTTTTTTTTTTTGAAAGTGAGTAATGACAAAACTGAAAATTTGGGCTCCCATTATGGACAACTTCTAAAAATTGAACAAAAAAAGCGTAGAAACTCTTCATAACTGTTTATTAACGTTAGCCTCCTTCTCCCTTAAGTACACCTTGAACAGCCGACTCCATTGCATTTGGACACCACTTTTTACGCATGAAAAAAAAACACATTCTTATGGTAGTCCATATTGGCAGCCCAAATAGAGATTTATTTGAGTCGACTTACCACTGCTCTCCTCAAGTTGAGATAAAAAACGAGTACACGAATGAATAACTTATGAGATACACTTTTGATGATTATAGCGGACTTTTCGAAGAAACCGATTTTTATACCATTTTTGCACCAAAATGTACGTACCTACTTACACAAAAAAAAAAAAGGTGAAAACATCAATTTTCGTTTTTCATGCATAACTTTTGTTTTTGGCTTGCGAGATCCAACTTTTTCTACCACATCTTTTTTCATCCTCCGTGGAATGTAGTAATATTTTTTTCAGCCAGAGCGCACCATAAACAGATGAGATATGATGGTGGTCCATATTAGGCTACCTTACCTCAATGATCAATCCAGTTGATGGTGAGTTCATATAGAGATCAAGGATGAGAAGTCAGCCGGAAGCCGGTAGTCAGCCGGTTTCAAGCCAGAAGCCGGGAAGCCGAAATAGTTGGAAGCTGGTAGCCGGTAAAGAAGCCAATCGTTTTTCGTCTTCTTAATCGGCTTTTTGTGATTTGTGACTTCAGCTTTTTGTCGTTTCGAATAATATTTATGATCTCTTTCCAATGAGATATCAGCCTATCACACTCGCACTATACTATACAAAGTGTCTACTAGTACATTATTTTGATGTCTGAAATGGTACCTTATATAGTCAAAATTTAAGCACATTATCTTCAAAACACTCTTCATCTACAAAATAACGATTTTGACGGACTTACAAAGACTAAGTAGCCAGTAGCCGGAAGCCGTTAAAAATGGTAGCGAGAAGTTTTTTAATTCTGGAATGAAGTCGGAAGCTTTATAAATTTGGGTTAGCTGGAAGCCGGAAAAGAAGCGTTCTCAATCGGCTTCTCATCCCTGACAGAGATTGTAAAGCACTATACTCATGTATAGCGTCAGTTTCTTTTATTTCCTTGATTTCAAATGGTAACTTGACTTACCCATCATTGGCAGAGACAACACAGAACCGATATCGACCATCAATCATCGAAAGCAGCAACCAATTACCAATATTGGCAACCACACCTGAAATGACAGTAAGGAACAAATTTTAGTAAGTAAAGGTAATTAACTTAGCTTTGTAAAAGTGGTATCGAGATTAAGAAGTTATTTTATGCTTAGAAATAAAATCAGGAGATATCATCCGTATCTTAAAATAGCATGAAGATTGTATCAGACTAAAAGAAAAAAAGAACCTCGAAGAAATCACATTAAGTTGAAGGTAAATCGAGAAACACACCGAGACATCGATTTTTTCGCAGTAATTTTCTGTTTCATTGCTTTAAACGTATTTTCCCCAAAATTAAAATTTCACATCTTCAAACTTCAGCTGCATTTATTTCAATCTATATTGAAGCTAGAGACTTTTTTTTTTTTTTTTTTACATGCAGACACAATTGTGCTACATTTGATTCTATCGAGACCTCAAAAACAAGTTCTCCGACATATGGTACCTTTTCATAGAGCGCCTTATATATATGAAGAGGGCGAAAATGGGTTTTTGTTAATGAGTGAAACTCGATACATGCGAGTTGCAGGCGAGTGCGGAAAATCATTAATGTAGCCAGCCTAGTGTTCGAGAGGGGGGGGGGGAGGGTCTGATATTGACCAAAGGGAGAAAGGGTGTTAGAGGAGGTACTAAAATCGAAAAAAAAAAACAACATTTGACAAAATCATGAGGTGGTCCAGACCTCCTCGACTCCTCTGGCTACGCCACAGTGGCAAATCACGCTTGACAAAATGGCAAAAACTCTGGCGCGCATATGTGACCCGAAATAATTTTGTGACATAAAGTAAAATTCCAGCATAACTTTTTTTTATTACCTGCGTCTAAAACGCCATTTTTCTGGCTGGAAACAGACCCGGAAAATGACATCTCATTTTCGTTCTCTATTGATTTTGGGGATTTTCTAATGACAAAACTGGCGCTATTAGTCGCAAGTCTGTTTTGCAATACATTTTGATAAAGAAACGATGACTACCAGGGAGAATACCTTGGCACTGAACTACATAATTATGTTTAAAGGAAATAATCCTATACAAACATTTCCTCAGAAATGTGATGGATTGCCACTCGTAATTGAAGACTCAAGACCTTCACGTCATGAAAAATGTTCGTAAAATTTCAATGTAGTCCTCATACAAGTCGGGCTCCTCTGTTTGAATATAAATCAGTTTTTTCGGTAGATAGTTGAAGTTTTTCATGACTGTCTTATCGCGTTTAACTTATCACACAAATGAAGATGAAATTAATATTGTGGGTCCGTTCGTGGATCTTGTCTTCGTAAGAATTTATGTTTCATAACGCAAAAAGATGACATTCACATGTTAAGTATGTCACTGTGATTTCATGGTAACAATTATGCAGCTAATTTCACCGACACAGAGAAAACAACATTTACTCAGAAACTTGATCATTTATATCCAGCAGATCAGTCTATCTGGTCACAGGTTAGCGTGTGTATAGCTTAGAATATCAAACATTGACATAATTATTATGGCCAGGAGTTTACAATCTATAGGTGGAAATATGAAAGTTCCCTTTGATTGAGGTTTGTTGTCTGCTGGCATGAAAAATGTCCAGCTAGGAAGATCAAACAACAGTTGTTTTTTTAAAATTACAATAGATTTACTGTTTTCGGCGCCCCCTACAAATCATTAGATAACTTAGCTGGGTCGTCTGCTATAAAGATTTCTCCTTGACTTTTCGGTCGCAGTCCGCTCTTAACTACGAATCTTGATACTAACGCTTCCAGCATGAAATGGAAAAAAACAACAACAACAACAGGACAGGCATTCTGACATTAACCGCACGTTTTTATAACTCATCCCCATCTCATAATGCTAGTTTCAAAATACAGCTCCACAGGTACTACTAATCTCAAACCCTCGGCACTAATGTGATGCCCGAAAGGGTAGTTTCCGGTGCTGGGAGTGCGGTGTCCCAGGGGCCACTTTGGCATGCGTGCATCGCCATACGTCCCACCACACCACTACTAATCTCAAAAATTTGGACTCATCGACCTGTAAATTCGGACCACCCCCTAAAACAGATGTGGCCTATGACAAGCCTTTAATTGCCTACGAGCACCATTGGCACTCAGATCATATGAATGGGAAGGTAGGTATACTGTAGAATGTCCTTATTTTGTAACTTCGAATTTTGGACAAGAAGCTCCCTCAAATTTTTCCTCATCATATAAAATTAATTTCGCCTCATTTAAAAAATTTATAAATAATATTAACTCCATCCCACGGTTCTAAGTTCAAAATTGAATTTTTTATACATTTTCAAATTTTGGATACCAAAAAACTTAATTCTGATAAAAAATTATGTAAATATATTTAAGTTGAAATGACGCCAAATCAACTTTTGTAGATTAATTCTTCATGTTTATTTCAAATCTGATCTTAAAATTTTGATATACATTTTTTTGGCATTCGACAAAAAAAAAAAAAAAAAAAAAAAAAACGAAGAAAAAGAAAGAGGCCACTGAAATGCCGAAGTTTTTAACTGCCAATACTAAACTCAACAAAACCGGACCTACAATGTTTGAAAAACCTGAAAAAAAAATTGAAAAATTGGAAAAATAGTAAGAACCTCATTTTGTATTGTAATATTGTTTGTTTCCTGATCTTAAATCCGAGTTCCAGCAGACAAAGTAAAATAAAATTAGAGGCCAATTTTTACAGTCAATAGTACAAACAATTTTACAAAAAAGTGATTTCAGAGTACAACAAAACTTCAATAAGAATTTTAGATATCTAAAAAAAAGGTTCTTTTCACGCAAATGCCTTTACCCTTCTCTCCCTGTTGGAAAAAATGTATAAGTTTGGTGTCCTTAGCGAGCCCCCAGCGAGCCTTCTCTTCTAAAGAATCCTGGCTACGGGCCTGGATAATTACGTCAGTACAAGTCCCGGTTCCGAATTCCTTTTATAAACTGCAGTCCGTTAAAATATATGACATCGGGATCGTTTTCGCTACGATGTCGCACAGACTTCATCATACGAAGGTGAGTAGAGGTTTTGTTCGTGGACAAACCGATTCATCATACTGCCTTTAAAATTTTGAAAAATCTGTCAAAATAACCTCCTTGTGCCTCCGCGACTTCCTGTCTCTTAAGAAGGTTCGAAACAAATTGAACCATTGTGAAGAAGATCGGGGCACGGTTATTATGCAATGAAGCTACACAGAATGCATGATACGGTGTTCCATCATTGCATGTCAAATACCAACTCGGGGCGTTTGTCGTGTACAAATAAAATAAATATAAAAAAAAAAAAAAAAAAAAGGTTGAAGAGAAGGGCATTCGAATTGTGATTTGTGATTCATCAAAATTCGCAGACGTTTGATCGAGTTTCCGTAAAAATGGAATTAGCGAATACGCCGGCGAGCTAATTTTGTGATCGATCGTTCACTATCGGTCATTCTTTCAGCGAGTAAAAAATTTGCAGAAGTCGACGAAAATAACGAATTTTGGGGCTGGGTGTACGGAGTCATTGAACGGAACAACCCAAGCATGAAGATGTGCAGAAAATGGGGTAAGCGAATTTCCAGAACACGGATACGTAATTTTCGATGTACCGAGTGCTCGCGTTCGCTGAAGATCTGAGAATTATCAAGGCCCGATTCTGGAGTGTACCCATGAGACCCTGGCCACCGTTTCCTATCAACAAAGGGCCTCCGCTAAATGAAGAAGAGTTATAGCAAAAAATTTAAATAAAAACACTAGTTGTTTATTAATCGCTGATCGGTTCCGACTTTGACTCCCCCCCCCCTCCCCGAAATATTACCAATCCGGAAAAGTGGGGAGGGAACTTCTCCGAGTTTGATTCTAAATCCATGAGCAAAAATACCACTAATATGTCCGGATTTGAGTGATTGTGAAAAGAAAAGTTAAAGGTAAAGTTTTCAATACAGAAAGTTTAAAATTGAAGCTTTTGATACGCAGAAATCTGGAACTCGGAAAATTTGGAAGTAAGCTTAAAATTAAGGTAAATAATATAGGTCTGAAAACATCGACTATAAAGTGATGACAGCTAGGTGGATAAACTAAAAAAATTGGTTGAGATTGAAGACCAAGTTAGTGCAACTCGCCACCATTTGAAGACTCCGCAGAAAAATCATTCCAAAAAGTACGGCTCCTGAGGATACATTCACCATGAGTCAAGTTAAACTTTTTTTTTTTTTTTAATTAAAAAAATACATTTGTAATTGTAGACGAGTTGGTAGATGTAGGAACTGCTGCCGTTAGCTAAACAAAAAATTTCGCAAAACTTTTTTTTTTCTTGTTCGACTATTTTGAAAATTTAGCTTCCAGTTGGAAAACTCGTACCGTACCACACCTCATTACAGTAGACTCCGGGTTATCCGACCTAATCGGGGCTGAAGGTTGGTCGGATACCGAAAAAGGTCGGATAATCCGAAATGAATATTTTCAACGTAGAAATAAGGTGCATAAAATTGAAAAAGAAATTGTTTATTCAGGAAATTGAATTTCGGCTTTAAAAAGGAATAAATAAGGGAAAAAACAATTTTCAAATAGTTAGTGACCAAAGTTTTTTTTTTTTTTTTTTTTTTTTAATTGCGACATTCCAAAATGAAAAATTAGGTGTCTATGTAGAAATCCGGATTAACCGACCTTAGTTGGCAGGATCGGATAAATTTGAGTCGGATAACCCGAAAATCGGATACTTCGAAGTCGGATATAATCCGGAGTCTACTGTATTTTAAAATTTCGAAAAATTGTTAAATTACGTTTTCGTCCTGCTCGATGATCCTGAAATTTTAGTTTTCAGTTGAGAAATCCCCTCCACCTGATCATCGGAATATTGTACAAAAATTGGTAGACTATGCGCCCCATACACTATACGATGGCTGGCAGGCTGTTGCCTCAACAGGTGGCCGTAGGCTACTATCTTAGGAGCTGTCGTCAGCAGCTAACGTTTCTTTTGGCAGCGATTTTGAGTTTATTCGAGAAAACGATTCCTCACCACAACCCAAATTTAAACATTTTCAAAAGTCGTTGGTTTGTTCGATATCTTGAAATTTTAGTTTTCAGTTGGAACCCCCTTCTCGTTCCCTCCCACCGTTCATCTGAAATTGTAAAAAAATTGGTAGACTTAGGAGCTGCCGTCAGCAAATTTGAATATTTTGCAACATTTTTTTTTATTGACGATTTTAAGTTTAGTCGCGAAAACGATCCCCCTCCCCAGAACCCGTAATTAAAAAATTTTCAAGAGTTTTGTTGGTTTGCTCGACATCTTGAAATTTTAGTTCTCAGTTAGACACCCATTCTCGTCATCTCCAAGACTTTTAAGCTGCCGTCAACAAAATTGAAATTTTTTTTTTGATTGATGATCTTACATTTAGTTGAGAAAGCGATGCCTCCACACAACCCATAATTAAAAAATTTTCAAGAGTTGTTGGTTTGCTCGACATCTTGAAATTTTAGTTCTCAGTTGAAAACCCCCCTCTCGTCCCATCCCATGATGATCTGAAATTGTAAACGGCTTGAAAGACTGGGGAGCTGCCGTTATCAAAACTGAAAATTTTGCAAATTTTTTTCTTTTGATTGACGATTTTAGGTTGAGTCGAGAAAATGATCCCCTCCACAACCCATAATTTAAAAACTTTCAAGAGTTGGTTTGCTCGACATCTTGAAACTTTACTTTTCAGTTGGAATCCCTTCTTGTTCCCTTCCTCCGATCATCTGAAATTGTAAGCGAGTTGGTAGGCTTAGGAGCTGCCGTTAGCAAAATTGAAAATTTTGCAATTTTTTTTTAATTGACAATTTTAGGTTTAGTCGAGAAAGCGATCCTCCACACAACCCATAATTTCAAAATTGTAGAGAGTTGTTAGTTTGCTCAATATCTTGAAATTTTAGTTCTTAGTTGAAAATCCCTTCTCGTTCCCTCCCTCTTTCCTTTCGGTCAGCTGAAATTGTAGAAGAATTGTTAGACTTAGAAGCTCCCGTGAGCAAACTTGAAAATTTTGCAAATATTTTTTTTTGATTGACGATTTTAAGTTTAGTCGAGAAAACGATCCCCTGCACAAGCAATAATTTAAGAATTTTCAAGAGTTGTTGATTTGCTCTACATATTGAAATTTTAGTTTTCAGTTGAAAACCCTTTCTGGTCCCATCCCCCTGATCATCTAAAATTGTACACGGGTTAATAGACTTGGAAGGTGCCGTTATCAAAACTGAAAATTTTGCAAACTTTTTTTTTTGATTGATGATTTCAAGTTGAGTCAAGGAAACGATACCCCTCCACAACGTACAATTTAAAAATTTTCAAGAGTTGTTGGTTTGCTCGACATCTTGAAATTTTAGTTTTCAATTGAAAGCCCCTTCTTGTTCCCTCCCTCCGATCATCTGAAATTGTAAGCGAGTTGGTAGACTTAGAAGCTGCCATTAGCAAAATTAAAAATGTTGCAGTTTTTTTCGATTGACGATTTCAAGTTTAGTCGAGAAAGCGATCCCTTCACACAACCCATGATTTCAAAATTTAAGAGAGTTGTTGATTGGCTCCACACCTTGAAATTTTTGTTTTTAGATGGAAGCCACTTCTCGTCTCCTTCCTTCTACCGATCAGCTGACACTGTAGATATTGAGACTTCGAAGCTCCCGTTAGGAAACTTGAAAATGTTTCAACTTTTTTGTTTTGATTGACGATTTTAAGTTTAGTCAAGAAAACGATCCTCTCCACAATCCATAATTTAAAAAATTTTAAAGAATTGTTGGTTTGCTCCACATGTTGAAATTTTAGTTCTCAGTTGGAAACCTCTTCTCCTCCCCTCCCCCTGATCATCTATAGTTAGTAGACTAAAGAGCTGTCGTTAGCAAAATTGAAAATTTTGCAAAAATATTATTCTATTGATGATTTAAGTTTAGTCGAGAAAGCCATCCTCCACACACCCATAATTTAAAAATTTTGAAATTTTAGTTCTCAGTTGGAAAAACTCTTCTCGTCCCTCCCCCGATCCGCTGAAATTGTAGAAAAGTAGGAAGACTTAGGAGCTGCCGTTAGCAAAATTGAACATTTTACAATTTTTTTTATATTTTTTTATTGACGATATTAAGTTTAGTTGAGAAAACGATCCCTCCTACAACCCATAATTTAAACGTTTTCAAGAGTTGTTGATTTGCTTGACATCTTGAAATTCTAGTTCTCGGTTGGAACCTCCTTTTCGTTCCCGCCCAGATGCCTTATCTGTTTTTCGCTAGACATTTATTTAGAAATTTTAGCTTTTACTCAGAAAAACCATCCTTCCTGATAATTTTGAAGTTTTTCAAGTGTTATTAAATTTCGTTGTTTTTTTTTCCTCTCGAAAATCTCGAAATTTTAGTTTTCGGTTCAAATTGCCCTCCCCCATTTCGCATCCATATTGTAAAAGAGTTGGTAGATATAAGAAATATAATTAGAAAAATTAAAAATATTGCAAGCTTGCTTTGTTCGCCCGACGATCTTAAGATTTCAATTTTTAGTTGAAAAGCACCCCCTCCCTCCTCATAAGCTGAGATTATAGAAAAGTTGGTAAATTTAGGAGCAGTATTTGACGTACGTAAAAATTTTACAATATTTACGAGTTTGAAATTTTAGTTCTGAAGTGAAAAAACCAGCCTAGGCAATAGGTAATTAAAGAATTTTCAAGAATTTTCAAATTTAACCCTTTTTTTTGCTCGATAATCTTAAAATTTTAGTTTTCAATGAAAGAGCACCCCCTCCCCCTGCCATAATGTGTAATTCTAGAAAAGTTGATGAATTTTGATTTGATAATGTTGCAATCCTGTTACGTTTTTTCTACTTTACGATCTCAAAATTTTAGTTTTGAATACAAAAATAACACCCGCTCCTATCCGTAATAATTTGCAATTACAGAAGAGTTGGTGAATTTAGAATAATAGTTAACAAAATTAAGAATACTGCAAGCTTTATTTTTCTCGTTTGCTTGAATTTTTGTTTTCAGATGGAAAAACCACCCCTCGCAATAATGAAACATTTTTCAAGAGTTGTTAAATTCAAATTGTTTTGCTCGACGATCTCAAAATTTTAGTTTTTGGTTAGAAATCCCTCTCTTCCTTTCCCCATTGTAATTTGAAATTTACGACTGAAAAATGTTGCAAGCCTTTTTTTACTCGATGTTAATTTTGAAGGTTTAGTTTCCAGATGAAAAGTTACCTCTCTGAATAATTTAAAAATGTTCAAAAGTTGTTCATTACTAGATGATCTCGAAATTTGAAGTTTTCGAAGAGGGTTGATATAAATTCTAGAGATGCAGTTGGCAAAATTAAAAGTATAGCAAGCTTTTTTTTTTTTTTTTTTTTTTTTGCTCGAAGTTTATTTGGAAAGTTTAGTCTTCATCAGCTGGAAAAACTACCTACATACTCTATACACCTTAAGAGTGTTCAGAAGTTGTTAAATTTAGCTTTTTCTTTCTTGCTCGATGAACTTGAAATTTTATTTTTTAGTTAGTGGTACTCACTCCTCCGTCATAACTTGTAGTTATAGAAGAGTTCATAAGTTTATGAGATGAATTAAAAATGTTCCAAGTCTTATCCGTTTTGTGCTTGATGCTTTTTAGGCATTTTAAATTTCAGTCGGAAAAACTACCCCTCTCGATAATTTTATATTTTCAAGAGTTGTTAAATTTAGCTCTTTTTTTTTGTTCGATGATCTCGTGGTCCTAGTTTTTGGTTGAAACGTATCCCACCGCACCTCCCCTGTCGTTTTTTAAGATCATAAAACATTTGGTACATTTAAGAGTTGTAGTAAAGTTGAAAAGACTGAAAATGTATCAAGCTTTATTCTTTTTTTAGTTGACGTTCATTTCGAAATTTTTGTTTTCGGTTGGAAAACCCACCATCCTCATTTAAAGAAAATTAAAATCTTTTCAATATAGTAAAAAAAATAAAATAAAAAACAGGAAATCAGTGTTTTGACTATACGAATTCACAAAACTTAAAAGCGAAATTAATTCACGCATAATTTTAAAAAATTTTAACTTCCACTTAACTGAAACCGATTCATGCGAAAAAATTTACCCAGAGTTTATACAGTAGGACCGGATAAAAATGACTCAGTTTTTCGGGACGAATTCAAATTCTCTTTTAAAATTAAGCTGAAGTCATTTTTGGGCCAATTTTATGAACCTTTCTCGGTAGCAGAGAGCTGCCTCCAAATTCGGACAACAAATGAATTCAGTGGCAAAGACTGAGTAGGAATACGGGATCAGCGATACAAGTTTTTTGAATTTTAAAAAGTTCTCCATTCTATAACAACAGTGGCGCCCACTCTGGGATAAGTTTCCGAGCAAATCTCGAAAACTTTTGTAGTGGGTTTAGGCCAAGCGAGTTGGTCGTTTGCAATCTTCAAGAAAAGTTATACAGAATCACAAAAAAGAAAAAAATCTTGCGGCGTGGGGGTGGTGTCACTGAATGTCGAGTGGGTGAGTCGTGGGCCACTGAAATCGTCTGTATAGAAGAAGATGAAGTGAGCGAGTCCTAAAAATAGAAGATATCCTGAGCAATTTAAAAAAAAAGAGTCGTTTCCAAGTTCAAAAATGAACTGATAGGTGCTCGAAACTGGGGCATTGAAAACTGAAATTCGAAAAAATAAAAATTACGCAAAAACGCAGAAAGCGAACTTTTCTGGACTGATTGTATACGCTAATTCCGAATATGCGCTGTAAATGGCCCTCCGCTTATCATTTCCTCACAACTGGCCTTTAAAGTTGCAAAAATCATCATACTTGAGTAGAATTCTTCAGAATGAAACCAGAATGATACGAGATTTCTCGAGAATCGGTAAATTTAGTGATTGTAGTAGTCAAAACTGAAAATATTACAACATTTCTCTTTTGATTATTTTGAAATTTTACTTTCGAGTGGGAAGAACAATCCATCCACATAATCTGAAATTTTTCTGGAGTAGGGTACGAACAGCTGACCATTATAGTCTGTCTTGGCAAGTAACGTTTCCCATATTTTAAGGAGAGAAATCGTCTCTCCCTCTTAGAAAATTACGAGGGGCTCTGACCTTGCGTACCCATAAAAGTTGGCACATTTATGAGTTTGGTTCTTATGATTTTCATATTTTAATTAACTTAATGAATGGCGGGCGGAGAGAGTGAAAAAATGTTTAAGGGGATCATATAAGTACAGCCCCAGGGTCCTTAGAAGCCTTATTTCAGGTCTTTCAGCCATAGTGAAACAATTAAAATCGACCCTTCTATACATAGGGTGTAAATATTTGGGAATAGTTCTCATGTTCGCTGTATTCTCCACGCTCTCGATCAATTCTGATCGAATGAAAATTAAAATTTATTTCGGGATTTTAGATCTTTCTCGCCCTGTCCCATACGAAGGATAAAACATTCGAATTTCGAAATGCAGAAAACTCGGTAGTTGCATTAACATGGCAACGCAGCTTTTCGACGGGTGCAATAAAGAGGGTTATGCCGATTCGGATGCAGGCGTGCATACGTGTGCTTCATTTGGTCCCCTTTTTCCAGCCCCAGTCCGTGAAGGGTAAGAAATTAAACTAGTTACATCGAATATTTTCCATTTATCGTGATTGGTCATGAAGATGATTTGTGTAACCGCGTACATGCATGCAAAGGCGGAGCTAAAATTACAAACACTCTCCCTTTTGATTTCGCGACTGATCAAATAGCCCTTTCGGTTTAATTAACATGACGGTGTCAAAACCCGACCTACTGTTTTTTTACCGCAAGACATTGCCATTAAAATTCACGTTCAATGAGTCAGAATTATCAGCCGAGCTGTAGCTGAGAAAACGTATGATTGATTTTCGTAACCTAATTACAATGATCTAATTGAAGAAAGGATAATAATTCTTAGACGTTATCAGTCATTAAGATGGGAGCTAGGTAGCATTAATTCATAAAAATTTACGACTGGTAACACGCTCTACATAGGCTGACACCTTATCGAAATAGTTCGGATTAGGCTGTCTCTAACCTTGAAATATTAGTAGAGCAGAAACTAGATCAGTGAGTTAACCTTTACTAACTCTAATGAAGATAAGACTCGACACCAAATATTTGTAACCTACGGAGTGTTTTACCGCAAGAAATTAAGAAAAAAACGTAAATATTGGATCATTTGGGCTACGTTGTTTTATTCTTAGAAAATTGAGAAAACTATTTCATTTTAAGTAGGTCAACCGTGCAGACTCGTGTTACAACGTCTCAACATTTTTTAAATGATGAGAAAAATGGAGTCCGTGAAATTCTTTCCGCCCTACGTGTATGAACAGGACTAACCTTAAGCGAAATTTAGCTGACTAGAGAAGATAAAGGACCCTTTAACTCGCCCACGAAAATAGGAAATAAGTGAAGGGTCACTTTTTTGGTTAGTTCCAACAAATTAGGCCTTCACTTTTAAAATCTGGCCAAACCCTTTAAACCATGTCAACTGTCAATTTGAAATCGTTAGGTATCAACCTGAAGTGTCGACTGGAACGTCGAAATAATATATTCACAAAAATTTGTCAAAATGAAGTCGATTTTTACAAGGACGCAACCAAGGGGGGCTAGAGGGCTATAGCTCCCCCCAATTCTTCGAAGTTTTTTCCAAATTAATTTTGAGACGAAAAAAGAAATTGATGCCGAAAGCCTGATGCGGTTACGTTGCGTCGTAGGTTTATAAAATTTACAGCTCATGAAAACAGGTAGGTACGAAATCAAGCTTTCACCCCCTGTTCAATTTTTTTTTAACATTTTTATGTTTTTGCTTCGGCACATTAACGAAAAAAAAATGTTTCTTCTTGAGCGTTACTTTGGAGCATCATGAAAAAAAAAAACAGCTGATCAAGAGCTTTGGCACATAAACGAAAAAAGTGTTTCTTTTTGAACGTTACTTCTGAGGCGAGAATCGAAATCAAGGCTCTTCATGGTGACAATTCAGTTCAGTGGTTGACATTTCCATGGAAGTTAATTTTTCTTCCAGCCATGGGTATACTTGAGCGAAAACCGTTACGCTCCCCTCGACACGGAGTCAGTCCGTATGATTTGCTCTTCAGGGTGACAATGCAGTTCAGTAGTTGACATTTTCATGGAAATTTCTATTAACAATATGGCTGCAGAAAGTCGCGCAGCAACAACACCAACACAGCTGCAGACTGTATAGTCGCGTCGATATTAAAATCGAGACATGAAAATGATCTCCCGTGGTTGCGACATGTTTTCAAGGTGCTAGTGATTTTGATCACTTTTGGTTCGAATTACTAGTTTTCGGTCGTTTTGGTCAATTTTGTGCAGATATAGACAGTTTTTCTTTACGTAAGATTCTAGTTGTTTTCCATTATTTTTAGTCAACTTCATCTCAACTTTTCTTTATATTATTTCAGTGTGCCCCCCCCCCCCGCCAAATTAAATTATATGGTTATGGGTGGTTGTCGCTCTCATTTGATCTGGTCTCTGTTTACGGATTCGATTTCGAACTATTTCAAAATTATTTCAACGATTTTAATCACGGATGAACGCAAACTTTCAGTGCAGATACGAGTAGTTTCCTTCCGTTTTCATTCTCCTCCTAATGGACCGTACCGTAGGTTTTATTCAGTTTTGAAATGTCAGATTTTTATGGATTGCTACGTGCGCAGAATCCTGTTCATTTTTAAGAAGATAACAAAGTTAAAATATTCCACGGAGACTGTTTTTCAAAATAATTTTCGCATCAAAAATGAAAACTTAGGGTTTTTATGACTTTTTTTAGCCTAGTGTCACAATTTTTCCTAATATAACAGGGCCTAAAAATAATTTTCATTCCACATTTTGAAAAGGAGTAGATTGATTTTTCGTCCTTCTCCCTCCTCCTTCCTCCGCCTTCTATGGTTTTTATGCTATCGCTTCTGGTTGATAGTATAAATCGGTTCAGATCTACTTTTTGCGGGGTGGGGGAAAGGGATTCTCCTTGGTCTTTTAGTTCGGAACCACTCTCGTTTTACTTCGGACTATGGGTCAATCTCTAGAAACTGAGAATAATATAGTGACATTTTTTGTTAGTTTTTGTTTTTTCTTTCACCCCCCCCCCCCCCCCGTCGCCATCCAATAATATTTGGTTAATATGTAGTAAAGAATGTCTAACAAGTTTACAAAGCAAGAGCAAAGAGCATCAATATTTAAGGAGGGAGACGATTCTTCGAAATTCTAACCCCCCCCCCCCCTCCCCAAGAAAAAGTTCTGGATTTTTAAACTAAATCGACTACTAATTGACGTCGACTTTGAGTCGTAATGCAGTCGAATCTCAAACTATTCCATGCGACTCCCTGATGCGATATTTGTAATCAGTGACCCACAATACCGCTTTAATACATTGTTTAATTTTGTTAAACAAAATTGACTGAGGTCCCTCGGAAATAGAATAAGTTAAATTTGGGGTTCAAAATGAGATCGCGTCAAAAATCGAACCCTATGTTCGTAAACAGCGACCCACAATACCCCTTTATTTTGATATCTTGCTCAATTTTCTTTAGTAACAATAACTGAGCCCCTCACAAGGATAATAAGTCAAATTTAAGGCCCAAATCGGTGTCACATCAAAACTCTGATCCGATACCCCTAATCAACGACCCGAAATACCATTTTAATACTTTGTTTGGTATGTTTCTATTTAAGATTCCAAAATAAGGAGTACGCCTCAGCCGTCCTCATTAGACAATTTTTTCAACACGAAAGATGCTGGCGAAGATCCTCCTTTGCTGCGCATTGATCCGACACTTCCTTCTGAAAACATTCAAAATGGGGAAATTCGCTGGACATTCTGTATAATTATTCAGCGAACTTCTGGGCTTCCCCCCCCCCCCCTCCCTTAAAAGAAGGTAGTTTCATCACCGCTGGCTACATTCCCGTTAAACAATGTCAACCGCAAGTCGACATCAACTTGACGTCAAATCGAAGTCAATTTTTGACTCAGTATAACCCCCCCCCCCCTCTTCAGTATAATTAGATGAATTTTTGATTGTATCGGGGTAACAGACGATCAGCACCAAATTTGGGCAATGAAACTCAACGAGAAAAATTAAGATTGCTTATATCAATTTTTTGATTTTCAAACATTTTGAAAATTTCTCCATACAATATAGGTTTTTTTTGCGAAAAATGTTTTGTGGAGCTTCCGGGCGGGGACCGGTTGAAAATGATTCAGCTTTTCCAGACGAATTCAAATCCGTCGAAAAAATTGACCTATTGTCACGATTCAGAATTGACTCATCATCGAAGTCAATTTCTCGTCGAAATAGTTCCGGGGTTGTTGACTAAAGATCGATCCAACTTGACCCCATTTCGCCGTTGGATTCAAGTCGAAATGCAGTTGAATTTAAAGTCATACGTACTACCGAATTTTTACTTGATTTCGCCATCAACTTGAAGTTGAAAGCCAATTGAATAAAAAACCATTCCATTTACTACTTAATTTCTTCTCCATTTCGTTATCAACTTCAAGTCAAATGAAAACCCGTACCACCTACTATTTCATTTCTATACTCCATTTCGTTGTCAACTTCAAGTCGAAATGCAGTCAAATGAAAAACCATACCATCTACTACTTTATTTCTACTCCATTTTGTTTGTAGTTAACTTCGAGTCGAAATACAGTCGAATGAAAAACCATACGCACCTACTACTTTATTTCTACTCCATTTTGTTTGTAGTTAACTTCGAGTCGAAATACAGTCGAATGAAAAACCATACGCACCTACTACTTCATTTATACTCCATTTTGTCGTCAACTTCGAGTCAAAATGCAGTCCAATAAAAAACCATAGTACCTACTACTTTATTTCTACTCCATTTCGTTGTCAACTTCGAGTCGAAATACAGTCGAATGAAAAACCATACCACATATTACTTCATTTCTACTCCATTTCGTGGTCAACTACAAGTCGAAATGCAGTCGAATGAAAAACCATACCATCTACTACTTCATTTCTACTCCATTTCGTTGAGGGGTCGAGGGGCCTTAGTTAATTTTGTTTAAAAAAATTAAACAAGGTATCAAAATAAAGAGGTACTGAGGATCGCTGATTACGAATATCACATCAGATTTTCAAGCCAGCTTCAATTTAGGCCCCAAATTCGATTTTTTCTCCTCCTGAGGGGCCAAGTTGATTTTGCTGAAAATATTAATAAAACAGTAATCATTCCCTTGAAAGGAAAAATAATGCTTTCCCTTTTGTAAATAACAAGAACATCAGACGCCCACTCTGAAGAATGAGATACCATTTCCGTTCTTTGAGGAAAGAAAACAAAATGGTCCATTTTCTTGACTCAATAATAAAACAGGTGTCTACCAAATACAAATTTGGAGAATTCATGACTTTTTCACGATCCTTTCCATGACTTTTTTTGTGGGCTCACAATACTCATATTAGGGGTCCTAAATTACAAAAAAAAAAACCACTAATTTTTAATTTTGATACTTTAGTGATATTCGTTCATCTTTTTCCTTTGCTAATATTTTGGAGTTCACATTTAAGGAGGAAGATGAGAAAATGATAAATTTAGGTAAGAAAATGTACATTAAAAATTCATCTTTTTTTTCAATAAGAGAATGAAAATGAAATAACATTACTGATATTGGACAACTGAAAGCTGTGCTGCCCTACCTCAACTCAATTTTTTTTTTCTTTTTGCTGAGAGAATTTATAAGTTTTGGGAAAAGCAAAGATTAAATATACAACTGAATTTATGACTTTTAAGACTGATAGACACCCTGTAAGAAGTTCATTTCCTTCTTTAAGAATTGAAAAATGAGAAATTTGTTCCTTTCCTGGAGGAAGAAGAAAAAAATCCCTTCTCTTTCCGGAATGAAAATACTTTTGTTCCATTTAAGGAAAATTGAGGATCCAGAAGAATCGTATTCCTTTCCTTAAGGAAAGAGAAGAATCTTTCAAGACTTTGTGCTTTTTAAACATTCCATCAAGTTTTGGTTCAAAGCTTATTAAGGCTCAGTTAACATTTTGTTAAAATAATTCAAAATTGTAAAACTTGTAAACATTCCATTGAGACTTGCTAGAAAAGTAACTGAAAGATAGTTGAAGATTTGAAGAATGTAAGACATCAATATTGATAGCAGCAATTTGTTGAACTCGATGAGAGTTTCTAAATCGAAAAAAAAATCGTCTCTTATTCACTTTTTCGAATGAGAAGAACTTTCTTCATTTTTCTGGAGCTTCTGGAAGAAAGAGAAACTCTCTATTTACAATAGAGCGATAGGAAAATTTTTCTCCTCTTTTCCTCAGCAAGAAGACCTGTGTTCTTACTTTTGATGAAGAATGAATGGAGAAAATTTTCACAGAACCTGAATGGAATGATTATAGGTCTTACAATCTTACAATCTGGAATGATTTTTAGGAAACTTTTATGTTTTATGGGTTGTAACAAGCATTCTGAAAGGCGAGAGGATCGCGCCACGCCCGGCGCTGAAGTACCTGGGGCTGTGGTTCGACGGGAAGCTATCGTTCCGCGAGCACTTCCGGAGAGCGGCGGAGAAGGCGGACCGGGTCGCCGGGCAGCTGTCGCGACTGATGGCGAACCTGGGCGGCCCGCGGGAGCAGAAACGGAGGCTGTACGCGAACGTCGTGCTGTCGGTCCTGACGTACGGCGCACCGGTATTCGCGGATGCCGTCCAGATCCCGTACCGGAGAGTGGAGCTGGAGAAGGTACAGCGGAGAGTCGCGTTAAGGTGCGTCAGCGCGTATCGCACCGTGTCAACGGAGGCGGTAGGCGTGCTGGCGCGCCTTCCACCCATCGAGCTGAAGGTAGACGAGTTGGCGCAGTCCTACAAGGCGCAGAAGAAGGCGAGGACGCGGCAGGAGGCACGCCGGGCGAAGCGTGGCATTCAGCTGACCACGCTTCAGCGATGGACGGAGAGGCTCGCCCAGTCTTCGAAAGGCGAGTGGACCCGGGAGCTGATCGGTGAGCTCGACCTGTGGTTAGGCAGGAAGCACGGAAGCCTGAACTTCCACCTGACCCAGGTCTTGAGCGGACACGGTTGTTTCGGCTCGTACCTGCACCGGATGGGTTTGGCGGGGAGCGCCGAGTGCACCCATTGTGCAAGCGGAGAGGAGGACACGCCGTGGCATACGCTGTTCGAGTGCGACGCCTGGGATGAGGAGAGGCGCGGGGCGGTCACGATCGATCCCGGAGACGGCGTGATCGACCGTCTTGCGCCGGACACCCTGGTCCCGGAGCTGTTGAGGAGCCGAAGCGGTTGGAACCGGGTGTCGGGTTTCGTTTCGGCCATCATGCGACGGAAGATGGAGGCTGAGTGGTCGAGACAAAGGACGCAAGGAGGAGAAGCGGATGTTGCTGCTGCTACTGCGGCGGCGGATACCATCCAGCAAAGCTCGCCCGTTGTACCAGGGCTGGAGCAGAGCTCGCCCGCAGTGCAAGGGCTGGAGCTTCAATCGGGAGAGTCTCACACGACGAGTGAGTGAAGAGGAAGAGGCAGCGCGTCCGGCTGCGGGGGACCTGAAATTTCCAGGCGAGTGCTCTGGGAGCGCGGACCTCGGTCAGTAGGGAACCCCGTGGTGGCCCTGGCAGGACGCGCGCACCGTTCCGGCCAGGAGAAATGGGGGCTCGGGCCCGGCCCCAAAGCGTTCCCCTCGGTACTGATGCGATGCCCGAAAGGGTAGTTTCCGGTGCCGGGGATGCGGTGTCTCAGGGGCCACTTTGGCATGCGTGCATCGCCATACGTCCCACAACACCAAGCATTGAATACACAAAATTTTGATAGCATTTCTACAAATCCTACCGAGTTGATACCTAATTGAATGGAATGTCTCCTCAAGCTTAACAAATTGCTACAAGTCTGAAAGTTTTCAAATCTCAAAGATTTTTTCAGCCAAAATAAAGTCTTAATGGATGTTTCAAAGATTTTCAATGGAATTTGGTCTCCACAGTTTTGAATGACGAGTCTTGTAGTCTTGAAAGATGTAATTTTTGTTTAGAAAAACCTAGTCTTGATGACTTTAACCGAATCTCAACCCAGAGTTAATAAACAGAACTTCATTTTCTTTTCCAAGAAAGGAGAAAAAAAGAATTGAAAAATAGGAAATTGGTTCATTTTTTCGAAAAAGGAGGAGAAATCCATTTCTTTCTTCCTTTTAAGGAAGACGAAAGAGAAGGGATAATTTCCTTATTAAAGCTATACGAATCTGCAACAAGTGTGGGAAAGTCTTAGAGAGTCTTGAGTGAGCCCAGAAGAGTCTCAGCTAGCCTTAAGGAATGATAAATGGGTCTTGAAAAAATGTATGCAAGTTTTAAAAAGTTTTGTTCGTATTTTGAAGAACCGTAATCAAGTCTAGAAATATCATAAAGTGATGCTGAACTCCATTTTCAGGGGTCTGGTTGGCCGAGTGGATAGCGCGTTGGTCTCGGAATCCGGAGATCCCGGAATCGAGCCCACGTAGCAACTCACCAGATGTCGACCTAGGCCGGTTTTTCGGCCAGAAGGGAAGAGGGCTAAGGCAGCCCTAACAGCCTCCCCGAGACGTCTCTGAAGTAATGCTCAAAAGGGCAGATTCCAGGGCTCGGGTTGAGAGCAAATTAGAAAAAGAGAACTCCAGTTTCACTATCAACTCAAAGCTCTTCAAATCAGATGTGGGCCCGAAGAGTACTAAAACACCAATCCAAAATTTGAATCCGTACATTTTCATCGTAATTACAGTAACGAACTTTAGTGAAAAAGAAGTGAAAAGTCAATATATTTTCTCATAAGTAGGAAAAAGGCTTGCAGCACATGTTCCCCTCCCTCGATTTGGCTGCAACTTCCTGTGGATTATTTTTAATCATTTGGGACCAATCTGGTAAGTCGCGTTATGAAATTCTGAGGAAAACAAAATTTCCACCGGCAGTAAATAAGGACCACTTTAAGGTATGATAAGTAAGAATAGGAGAAAAAGGAAAAATCACAAAGGGGCAAATTATCCCCTTGCCCCCCCCCCCAGTTCCACCATCTATGAATGATGATTTGATTTTACGAACAAACGGAAATTCTTACAATTAACAAGGAAAAATGCATAATTATGGGATGATAAAGGGATAAGGATAAATGGTACGATAAACGGTCAATACTTGAGTATCCTACGATTTGCTGACGATGTAATCCTAATATCAAACGATGTAACTTAAATAAATACTGACTGGCTTAACGAAAGGAGGAAAGCCGCAGAACTGCAGATAAACCTTATTTTTTCCCCTCTCATTTGCTCTCAACCCAAACCCTGGAATTCGCCCTTTCGAGCATTACTCCAGAGACGTCGGGGAGGCTGTTAGGTCTGTCTTAGCCTTCTTCCTTTCCGGCCGAAAACCCGGCCTAGGTCGGAATCTGGCGAGGTGCTACGTGGGCTCGAGCCCGGGACCTCCGGATTCCGAGACCATTTGCTATCCACTGGGCCAACCAGACCCCGATAAACCTGGAGAAGGCAATAGTTATAAAGACGGTTACATGGAGCTTGAGAACATTAAAATAGCAAAAGTCCAAGAAGCAACTTATTTAAGACAATTAGTTTGAAAGGACAATTGGACAAAAAAAAATCATCGAATCACACTGACATGGAACACGTGTTACAATTTGAAATACATCCTTATAGAACAATACAAAAATAATCTAAAACGCGACATTTTTAATGCTTGTGTCATTCCCACACTACCCTATGGATCGCAGACCTGGTCCCTTACTACAGTGCATGAAAAAAAAATTAAACATAACGCAGAATAAAATGGAGAAATCTATGTTAAAAATCAGAAAAATAGACCGAATCCCAAACAAAATAATCAAAAGCAGGCTAACATTAAATCAAAACATGATGATGAAAATCAGAAGGCAAAAATGGACCTGGGCTGGACACGTAGCCAGACTAGGGGACCATTGATGGACTTAACAACTAACTCTATGGCGACCAACAGACCACGAAGAAACAAGGGTAGGCAAAGGATCAGATGACAGGATGATTTTGAAAAATTTCTCAGCAATTCCATAGAGTGGCGATCGAAAGAAAAGAATGAGCTAGATTGAGGGAGGCCTTTGCCCAAAAGCAAGGTATAAGGCGATAGGAGCTGGTCGGGCATGATTATTATATACACATTAAAGGCCAACCAACTAATGTACTAAACGTCCTCTCTGCCACTTGAGTACGACCTGAATCCCTCAAAAGCGCAACAGTGGCCCAAGAAATCCATCTAAGTTAACTTTGAACCCTTAGAGGAAAACTCGTCTTCTTGCAATTTAACTAACGCGGTGCTCCAAATTTTCCGCAACTTTTCTTCATCGAGGGTAATCTCGCCATCTGACAGAAGTGTCTGGGAAGCCTCGTTAACTTCTACCTTGAAAAAAATTTAGAACTTCTTCAACATCGCCGTTTTCTCTCAACTTCTGGAATCAAATCGTCAACCGGTACACGAACCCACGATAAAACTTCCCAAAGCGAACGAACTAATGAAATTAAAAAGCCCAGAAAACCGCCAAGTCCGAGTGATCTCACGCTAAATGAGCCCTTATCGTGATTGCAGAAGCGGCCGGCGAGCGTGGCGCGATAAATCAAAGAAATGAAATTACCGATCGCGGCCAATTCGGAAACAGCGAAAGGGGGGAAGTACGGGAAAGCCTATTAAAGGGCGACAAGAGAAGTAAGAATATTCTCAATTGGAATAATACGCAATAAACCAGTTAATGTTACAAAATGGCCTCATGCAAAGAGCCCTTAAGAGAGCCTCCCCTCTCACCATTATTCGCGACCCTTTTTTTTTCCCGCGACTATTCATCTTCAATCGGCGAGCCGCCCAGATTTTATTTTGTTTCCGTTTCTACCCCCGACAAACCCTTCGGATCACTTTCGGCGATTACGTGTCTAGTGCATTTTTGCATCCCGAGTCAGTTCGGCGGTCCGCTGATACGGGAACAGGTGAGACGGTGATCGAAGTGTCAATGAATTGAGTCTCGGCGTTTTCGTGAACACGCGGAGTATGTCAACCTCGGTTAAGATTTTTCGTCCGTGGACCTCCTCGGTGGCGGACGAGCCGGTCGAGGACAGGCCGAGCGAACCGAGAAGCTCGGCCTTCACGCGGGTACCGGAGCCGGGCCATCCGGCCAGCGAATTCTCGGCTATGTACGAACACCCATGGACCGGCTTCCCGGCCGGGTCCGAAGAATGGACCGGCTTCCCGGTCGGGTCCGAAGAGTGGACCGCCTCGATGCATATGTTACCATTTCAAACGGCGGAGAATTTGGCGCAGAATCTAAGTTACCTGGATCCGGCGTACCTGAATTACGCCTTCTCCGAGATCTACGGCGGCACGAAGGCCTCCAAGTTGAAGCAGCGGCCGAAGAAGTTCAGATGTCCGCACTGTAAAGTTTCGTTCAGCAATAATGGCCAGCTGAAGGGCCACGTCAGAATCCATACCGGTGAGTACACGCATATGATAGTAGCTCGCTTCTGAAGTATTGATGTGATTTTTTGAGTCGAGGTGCCTGAAGGGTGACGTTATCATCGAGGAGAAAATGAACAAAGAGAATTGACAGAACAGTAGTCAGGAGGGTTAAGGGTGGCTTACCCCTTCAATTATCCTAGTCAATATTTTCGGCAAATTCTGTCACTGATCGGCATCGGGCAAATTAGAAAGCAATTCGTTTTCAAAGTACAACAGTTGAGTACCGGGTTTCAAGAAGGTCCCATTCGTGCAGAGTTCGTTTTGAGGAACTGTGTTTTAATGTTTGAGAAGTGAATAACTTTTGAAGTCTATCCTGACGCAGGCCCAATCGGGGTAATTCCAGGATGGGGGGTGCGGTGTCTCGGGGCCAATTTGGCGTGCATGCACCACCATACGCCCCACTATCATCGAATAGGGCTAGAAAATCGCGGTTTCTTGCCTTAAACAGCGGAAATCTTCTATTATACGATATGCTTCAAATTTACATGGTTCAGTTTTCGTTTGAAAAAACAGTCCATTTTGTACCTTCTTGAAAACATTTATCTCCTCCAACAATTTGATCATAAGATTCAACAAAAGAGGGATGCTCATGTTATTCCAACGTATGTGTATGTGACTAAATTAATGAATCCGAAAAAAATCGAAAATGCAAGGCACCCAGTGGGTTAAGTGACGCAAATCACGTTTATGAAGAGCTCTTTCCCAAAGTGGCCTAAGTCAATACAAGCTATTTTTCAAAATACGATAAAAATTGTTTTCCTCCCCACCCTGTGTCAAAATCTGCTTTGAATTTTTTATTTTATTTATTTTTTCATACCATTCTTACTGTTGTAAAAATTAACTTCTTTATAAATTCAGTAATCAAAAATCAATATCACATGTGTTTACTTTTGTACTGAAAGGGTCCACTCTGTCGGTTGTAGTTTTCGAAATATACGTACCCATTTTTTTTTGGTGGAGGGGGGGGGGTCGTATTTTACTGGAAATAAGATTTTTACTTTTTCGGATACCTACTCTAAACCTTAGTCTATTACGTAACGTTCGTGAAACTTCGATTCCACAATTTTTTATCCACTTTTATCCATTTGTAGGACAAAACGTGTCAAGTGAGAAAGGGCCCACTTCGTCAATACCGGGGTTTCCCCTCTCTGTGTACAATGGTAGTCTGTGAACCAGTGTGTTGCAGCCGAGAAATTCAGCTTCGGCTTTTGGCTTAAACCTTTGACCTAGAGAAAAAATACGGCTGAACACAAATTTTCGCCGTCACCAGAGATTCTTTTAGAGTTACAAAAAGCTGACTTTTGGCTTTTGGCTTATTGATGAGAATTTTGGCTGAATACGGCTTTCAGCTTTCGGTTGGCTGCAATACACAGCTGTGAATGAATTTAACTAGTTTTCTTTCAGGGATTACTTTTTACATTAATTTTTATAGAAATGCCCACTTTGTCGTATCACCCCCCCCCCTCCCCGCATGAAATTGTTTCAGCGTTCCCAGCATCGACAGAAGCCTTTTTCTGTACCATTTTACATTGAGAAAATTAAAATTTTTCATTTGCGGGACAAAAAAGTACATAGAATATCACTTTTTTTTCTTTAAAATTTAGAACCAAAACTTTAAACGCGTTTTTTCTCGAAACTTCAGTTTTCTATGCTCAGTTTTCAAATTTCTGTGGAAGGCTAAGTTTAGCATTACAGACCTCTAGTTGAACTCATTTTGACCGGAATTTAATGTAAATTTTGTTTCCCACTGGTCATTACTTCAGATCGACAGAGTGGGTCTTTCGATACGAAAGAACGCATATTTTGGCCTTGGGTCACTTTGGAAGACTCTTGACTTAGGCCACTTTGGAAACCAAATTTTTTTTTGGATCACTGGTAACACTGAAATGAAAGGAGATAGGAATGTAGGGAAACCTACGTTCTATACTCAGTTTTTGACTTAGGCCACTTTGGAGAAGAGCTCTTCATTATTATCTTCTACTACATACAAGTGTAAGTTTGTCTGTTTGTTTGTGTGTTTCCGTGTTTGCTCAAGGTTGGGTGAATCATAACACCCCCCATTTTCTGGATGTGTTCATACGAACCCGGAATAGGTTTTAGGCTATAAAAATTTTTGCTACCCTAATCAAGAGGGAGGGGATTTTGCCACCCCTGGGCCTCCTAATTTTTTTTTCCAATTTGAACTTTTCAAAATTCTTTTACATTGAACTTTTTCACATTACGTTAAAATTTGTGGCTATAACTGTCTCCCTTTAAAATTAGTGTGTCGAAAATCTGAAATTTCCAAAATGAGCTCAAAATGCTTCCTATGTATTTAATTACATATTAGAAGAAATATTTAGAAAACTGGAATGGGAAAATATGGGGATACAGATAAATGATGGAAAACTGAACCATCTAAGATTTGCGGACGATGTTCTACTGATAAGCGAGGATATAAAGATGGTACAGGAAATTTGAGTAAAATTGACAGAGGTAAGTGCAGAGGCGGGTTTAGAAATGAATACAAGTAAAACAAAACTATTATCCAATATGGAAGTGGAATGTATACCACAATACAAGGAACTGAAATGGAAAAAATCTCAGAATTCGACAATTTGGGACAGATACAATCGTTTGAAGACAGAGAACAAATAGAGAGATAACTTAAATAATAAATAAAGTATGGGCAAGCTTCTGGACTTTAAAAAGCACGTAGGTATAAAGGTAAAATGAAGATTGAAACAAAGACGAAAATATTGAAAAAATGCACTCTACCAGTCATCACCTGTGGAGCCCAAAAGTGGGCCCTAACAAAGAGGCAAATAAAAAGGTTAACTACCAAAGTGAGAACAGGGATGAAACTAAGGAGGCATGGGAGGGCAGCTTTCCCTCCAAGCTTCCGCCGGAGTTGGGAAATTTCGTAGATGGATCAAAAGTTGGAAAAATTCAACCAGTCAAAAGAACTTTCTTTTTTTTTCTTAGATAATAGAAAAAAATTTTATACTTGGGAATTTTGAGCTGAGTCAGTTGGGAATTTAACAATTTTGCCCCCCCCCCCAGGAAAAACTCTTCGCTATGTTCCTGAGCGAGAAGGATGGAACAAAGTATACTAATGTGAAGAATAAAAGACTAAAAGACAGAGTGAACAAGAAAAGAATAAGAAAGGAAACGGGTATGAAAGAGGTATGTTGGAGATCAAGAAATTAAATTGGGATTACGCGGCACATGAAGGGACACGACAGAACAAAATTATCAGTGAGTGGGAAACTTACGGCAAGAAAAAAGGAGGGAAAGCCCAGGAACCAAATAGCGTGATGATATAACAAAAATTACGGGAATAATGTGGGGAAGAGCAGCCCAAGACCGAGAAAAATGGAAAAAAGTTGGGAGGCCTATACCCAAAGGGTCTGAGTAGTTTGAAGTACAAAGTGTATATCTTCTATTGTATGTATTTTTCAAACTGTAGAACTATACAAATAAAAGGCTGATACTAATTACTCTCCCAAAGATTTTAGTTTTTGGAAACCATATTCAGCAATTATATTCTAATTATCCGACTGAATTTTTAGGAACTCTAATATCTTTGTCTGAACAACACAAACATGAAGCGATAAACTGAAAATGAATCAGGACACTCCGAATGAACGAAATGTGACTTGAAGAGCAGGTGTCCAGGAGGTCCTGAACCCCCTTGCAACTTCATCAAATAGTTTTTTCCCTAATTTTAGCAGCCCCCCCCCAATCTAACTCACTTAACCCAACTCACTTTAACCAGCTCACCTTAGCCAACCCACTTGAGTCCACGGTCTAGATGAGCCGCGAAACGGGTCAGCTAGTCGTATTTCCGACTTTTCGGAGAAAAGGGAGGTATTATAAGTTTATTTTCGCAAGCATCAAAGAGTCTAGCAAGGATAATAAATAAGAGAACACAAAATAAAATGAAAGGAAGTGGGCAGGGGCAAACTATAGGGGGGGAGGACACCCCTCCCCCCCCCATTAAATTGGCTGCCGGCAAATTTTGAAACTGTTCATTCAAATTTTTCATTTTTATGAATGTTTGTTTGTTTATTCCTCCCCCCCCCCTCCAATTATAAGATATTTCAATTTTAAAATCGGCAAATTTTTAGTTTTCAAAAAATATTTATCAACACAGTTTTCTTCTCCACCTCTCCAAACTGAAAGTCAAATTTCGTTTTTGAAAATAGAGTACCCTGGACTCCTGTCAGAGACTAGTCAGTCAAAAGCCGAAGGTTTCAAGCTGAGTAAGAGTATCAAACGTTATCTGTTCGAAAATCTGAAAGTCTGTAGCAAACGTTGAATTTCGAATTTCAATGACTATTCTGTTTTTACTAGATTCTCTTTTTGAACTAGAGTCTGAAATTTGAGAAAATTGAACATTTTATTAAAATCTAAAAGTTGAAAGGAAAATACTTATTTTCCAATGTCACAAGCTGAATCCGATAGCAAATATTCTATTGTTTGATTTATGGGATTTGGTCCTGGTGAATACAAGAGGGAAATTTAATTTGGAACAAAAGTCAAAACTTCATGTGTTTTTCCCATAAGAACGAAAGGGAGCTTGTGGCACGGATTCCCCTAATTCGATCGACCTGAAACTTTGTAGGGTTTTTTTTTTGTGATTGGTTTGTATATTATTTCTTTTTTTTTTCAGTAAAAAAATATTTTGATTAAAAAATTGGTAAATTCTCAAATTTAAGAAAAATTTTGTCGGCAAATTTTCTGTCCCCCTCCCCCCCCCAAAAAAAACACAATAACAACAACAACTGAAAGTCATGTTTTATCTCTGAGAGTGGGGAGAAGATCAGTTTCGATTCAGAAAAGGTAGAGGAACTAAGGAAGCAAATTTATGTTTGAGACTTTTATTAAAAGAAAGACTGAATAAAGCCGGCTTGGCAGATTTCGGAAAAGTTTTTGATAATGCTGCATGGTCAAAACTGTTTCAAATATTGAAGGAGACAGGAATTAAGCACGAAGAAAAACGAGTGATATCTTATCTCTAATACATATAAAAGTGTTTGTTTGTCTGTGGGGGCGCGTGTTTGTTTGTTCGACGTTGACAGGTGAACCGTGGTAGAAAAGGTTTTAGGCTAAAAGAAATTTCATTACCTGTATTAAGGAGGAAACAAAATTTTGCCCCCTCAGGACCCTTAATTTTTTTTCGACTTGAACTTTTCGGAAGTGTTTTATAGTAGTGAACTTATTCCTAATGTTAAAACTTGTTGGTAATAACAGTCTTCCTTTATTATAGCTCTGTGTTGGGAGGTAAGTCGCCTCCTACTCGGCCCACCGTTGAGCATGAGCCTCCGATTAGAGGGTTGAAAATCTGAAATTTCCAAAACAAACTCAAAGTACCTTTTTATCACATTTATATCCTCTAAAAGCACTAAAATTTCAGTTTTTGGAAAGGTTCAGCATTTCTTCTAATTACCCAACTGGATTTTTGAAAACACCAAAATTTTCGTCTCAATAACACAAACATGAAGCGATAAATTGCAAATTAATCAAGACCCTCCAACTGAATGCAATACGAGTTGAAGCAATTTACTATCGTAAAATTCCGCAGATTTCACTAACGGTGAGTATGGAACCACCTAGCAACCAGTCCAGGGAGGTACCGATAGGAGGACAGAGGGCAACTTACCCGCCCCCCTCTCGATAAGAATTTTTTACTTAGTAGCTGGGAAAATTTACCGTTTTAGTCAGGTGAGTTTTGGGAAAATCCAACAAGTTAAAAGTTTTTTTTTTTTTTATGCTTTGATACTTGGGAATTGAGTTGAGAAGTTGAGTAAACCCAACAAGTCAAAAGGTTCTTCTTCTTTAGCAGTGATACTTGTGAATCTTAAGTTGAATTGGTTGGGAAAATCCAACAGGTCAAAAAAGTTTTGTTTTTTTTTTTTTGTTTTAATGCTTGGAATTCTGAGTTGAGTCAGTTGGGACTTTCACAATTTTTACCCCCCCCCCCCCCGGCAAAACTCTTCGGTACGTCCCTGAACCAGTCGCTGTTTCGCTACCAATCCACCAACACAGAGATCAGTTGTTCTTGTTTGTCTGTATGTAAAAATGTATCCAATGTTTCATGTATCAAAGTATGAAAATATGAAATAACCATAGTTAGAAATATCGTTCATTGTCATAAGTACACGCATTATTACTAATTAAACTTCAATTTGGTGCACAAGTTTACCTACCCATTCCAAAGAAACATGTATCTATCCGCCATTAAGTAGGTACTTATATCTGAGATATCCGCGTAAAATACACTTAACCAGTCTCAAGCTAGGAAACCAAATGCGAGGGAAATTAAATGAGCACCAAATAATCTGTTTGATTAGTAATAACTTATATTATGTGTACTCGTTACACACAGCTAAGAACCAATGTTCCTCCATCAAACTCACTTTATCTAACTCACTTCAGCCAACTCACCTTAGCCCGTCTATTTCAGCTTGTGATCTAGATGCGCCGCTAGTGGAACTTATATAAGGAGCAAAGGGCTCCAATACCTATAAACAGAAAAGGAGAAGCGGAAATTCGAAAAGGAGTGAGTCAAAATGGCTGTTTATCGCCAGTACTGTTTAACCTATTTATAGAAAAAGTAATTGAAGAAATGAATGAAAGGAAATCAGGTGTGAAAGTACAAGGGGAGACGGTTAATAAGATTTGCGGATGACATTACAATAATGGAAAGAAGCAATGAAAACCTAAAGAAAACTTTGAGAAAGTTGGTGGAAAATTGAAAATAAAATATAAAATGAAGATGAATATGAATAAGAATACAACAGAAGTGATGATAGAGGGAAAGAGGATATGAAAAAATAAGATGCAATATTGATGATGATGCACTTTCAGGTTATTCTCCAGAAACTGAGAATATTAAGGTAATATTATATTTTTTTTATTGGACCCCCCCCCCCATAATACTTGATAAAGAATATTCAACAACAGGGTGCCCAGTTTTTTCTAAAATGAAATTTCGTGACTTCTCCCTGAATTTACCCCAACTGTCCCATAGGTGGCTAAATGAAGTCACAGGGCGAGCGAATAGATGAAAGCAATATTCAGATTTTTTCGATTATTACGAAGAATAAAAATATAAAAACAAAACTAATGTAATTCAGCCCCTTCAAAGGACAAAACATGAATGTACACTTTTGGAAGCTCTACTATATGCATTTTGCTTCTTCCGAAAATATTTCCTAAAATCTCCGACTTTTCCTTGATTTTCTCAGAATTTCAAAATTTCCTCACTTTTCCAGGGTTGCCACATGAGCGAAGCTGAGTCGGACCACTCTAAAATTTTTTTAGGACAAAAAAGGACCAAAATAATGTTCTTCGTCCGAGCTCACATTGCTTTCAAACTCTCCTAACATACACGTGATGGCTTAAAGGGAAAAGGTAGTATGTCACATTTCAGCTTTCCAACTTTAGCAACTCTGCCTGGACATGGTCAAGACTTAACTGCCTCATAAACAACTAGCTGAATACTGGAAGCTGCATAATTGGAAAAACGCAGTGTTTCCAACGTTATAGTTGATTCTCTGAGAGAAAATGAAACGTGACATACTACCTTTTCCCTTGACCTTTTCCCTTGACCTTTCCCCTTGACCTTTTCCCTTCAAGCCATTGTGAATCGGCACCCACCAGTAATTGAACAATGAAAAACTGAGATCCCAATTTAATTGAATTTATAATAAGATGTACTAGTTTTTGAAATTAACAAGCAACAAAACTGTTACAAACTGGCGGTACTTTTCCAGCTTTGCCTCATTATGAATAAGTTTCCCAACTGACGATGGTAACATTAGAAGTGTGTCTCAATTAGAGTACCTGAAATCCAGAATATACACTGCCGAAGAAGTGTGTGGCATACATTCAGATGCTGACACTATCGGATTACTATATTATGAAAATTTGATGTTCTCCTGATATGACCCCCCCCCCCTTCCAAAAAATCTTGCAATTTCATATTGATTGAAATTCGAGCCGGTAGTATTTGTACCACTTAGTTGGCGGCATTTTTAAAATCATTCCCTCTTCGGGCATGTTGTAAGTATATTTTCAATTTCATGAGAAATAAAGTCTAGGTAAACTGTAAGTGAAGTCCAATTTACCCCATCCTTCCATCATAACATCAAATATTCTATTTTGTGAAAGTAATTTTAACCTCAATCCGAAAATTTCATTTTTCATACTTGGTGTGGTGGGACGTATGGCGATGCACGCATGCCAAAGTGGCCCCTGAGACACGGCACCCCCGGCATCGGAAACTACCCTTTCGGGCATCGCATCACATACTTATTCTTTCTTTGGTTTGAAAAGTTTTAGTACTCTCTTGCAGTAAACATTCAGTAAGAGAAATCACTGGGAATTTATTCCGGAAAAAGCGATGTTATAGTGCTGGCATAATTTTTTAATCTACAAACTGTAATGATTTTTTTCTGATATATGTTTTTTGATAACAAGTACCTACTCAATAGGTGAAATGTAAAGTCAGTTGATTAGATATGTAAATTAATAAAATACGGCTTGTGTTTGCAGGTGAACGACCATTCAAATGTGATTCTGAAAAATGCGGTAAGAGTTTCACCAGAAATGAAGAACTGACAAGACATAAAAGGATACACACGGGTTTACGACCTTTTCCATGTGACCAGTGCGGGAAACGTTTTGGAAGGAAAGACCACCTGAAGAAACATATACGCACACATTTCCCACAGCCCAGATTCTTAGATGCTAATTTAATATCACTGTACCCGGTACTTTTTGGTTATTAATGTTACAAATGTTGAAGTACTTATTTCATGTACCTAGCTATTTTATACCACAACACGTTGAAATACTCATTTCATATACTTAGCTATTTTATACCACAACACAATGAGCATATCTAATTGTAAGGATCCCTGTATTCTAATAAATTATTGGAAGTCAGGTACACCTACTAAGCCTCTTCATTGTTCAGTCTAGTTTTATTTTTATTTTAAATTCGGATTTCGTCCTGTATTCTAAGATCTTTCGCAAGTTGAAAGCTTTCAACAGCATCTCCAAATTGAAAACTCAAACCACAACACTGCGGATCAATATATTTTTTGAATTAATTTATTATTTTAAAACGTTTTCATCGTCCTATTTTTCCCCAAGTTGATCAATTAATTGTACATGTTTTACGCGAGATTATTTTAACCTAAGCATCTAAGACCTTAATATATCTATTATGTAATTTGCATTTTATGTTTGTGACATAAATTTTAGTTGTCAATTTATAAATGTTTGTACGTTTGTGATTTTATTTATAAGAACCAAATTTGAATTATTCGACACATTTTTTATACAAAAACCAATAAATCTGAAAATTTTCACCATTCACTTTATTTATACTACACCTTATTCTTTGTATTCGGAAATTTTACTTTTTAAAAAGGTAAAGTTTGAGGAAACTTTGATAAGATTAACTGTATCCACATATCCACGTGACGTCATAAATGCGACAAAATCCTTAAAACCCATTATCTTGATTAGAAAATAGGGATAAGCTACTGCATATTCCATTATAATTATCCACTTTATTGTAATTCATATTCCAAAATACCATCAATATTCTAAGGAAGTACCAATTTATTCCACTGGAAAATGAACAGAAGCTCATTTCAAAAATTGAAAACAATAGAGCATCTACATCTACTTTTAAACAACATATCAAGCATATTACCTTCCTGACATTTAGTATCTATGCCGTTCAAAAAACTCATGGTTACTAGATACCAAATTTCAGAATTCCTAATATCATTACAGTATGTTTATGTTGTGTCAGCTTTTTCATATTGGGATAAAAGTGTAGTTCTATCTAAATACCTACATTTCAATAATCATCTTGATTCGATGAATGAAGGTATTTTAAGAAGTTTAGAACAAGCATAACTGGATAAATTACCTAACTGATATGTTTGTGTAAGTAGCTGTACTGCTTTTATAATTCATACCAATTCAAGCATATATAAAACAAGACCAACAATGATAAATGATATCACTCACAAGGCAGGAAGAAAAACTCTCTGTTCAATTCTGAATTGTATCATACTGAGATTAGGTCACAATTAACAATTTTGGACTTCTGCATTTACATATTATGCATACATATTCATCAAAGGAAAGAGTAAAAGAGTTACCTATTACCAAGCCTAGTTTATGATGTTTAACATTCAGCAAGCTTCAAGACAAAATAATTTCATAAAAACGACAGTGTGTATGCAGAAGTAATAAAAATGATGAAACATAAGAATCACACGTCATGAAAGGAGAAATAATATACATAAGACAAAAATGAAACTTTGAGGGTATCCTGTAACATAGTTTAAGTGACCTGAAAAGGAGACTATAGGTAGTAAATATTCCCATTTTAGCTCTCTTTTCTCAGATGACCTTTCTTTCCTTTTAAATAAGTTGAAATCACTTATCATGACAGAAATAAGTATAAAAATATAAGAGAATAGGTTAACATTGAGAACATTTTATCTGGCACAGTGAGTACTGATAACGCATTCTACTGACTTAGATTCACTATCAATTTGTAAGGGTCTATAGCAAAAGTTACTAATTCCGTAATTCCTGATAATCCCAGAAAACAATGGAATCATCAACCAGACTGAGATTTGAGTATGTTACAATGTAGCTACTGAGCCATGAATAAACTGGATGAACCATGACACTGTTTCAAACAGAAATGTTTTCAGTGATTATAGAGTAGTATAGGCGTGCGTCAAACACATCATGATCATCTGCTGGCAGATATTTCTAATTAAAACTCTATAATTAATCAGGTGAAAATGTCAATGCGCACTTTCTAAACTGAAACAAATACACGTACTTTGAAAATGTTGTTTCCGACCTTCCAGCTTCCAGTTGTGTAAGATAGGAGATGAAGAACACTTCAATATGTAGGTTGACACTGAACTAAAATACAATATCTGATTTATCATTTAGAAAAATTATCAAATTACGATTTCCCTTTCTTTCCTGTCAGAAATTGAAAACTTATCTAGTCATTACCTAGATCTTCTTCAAGCTGCGACATATCATTCCGACTGGGCAAACAACAACAATGCCGGAACTGAAACCTAACTGATAAGCAAACGGTGATGGTTACTTTGACTCCTATAAGAAAAACACACGGAGCAAAGATCGTTATGTTACTACCTGAGAATAAGAAATTTCTTAGAAATTAAAGGTATACATTTTTAATCCAGAAGATTTTTAGCATTTGCTAATGAACTTTTGGTTACTAATAAATTTCTTATTCTGAGGTAGTAACGTAACGATCTTTGCTCCGTGTGTTTTTTTCTTATGGGAGTCAAAACGTTTGTTGGCCAAAAGTTGGGTATTTTTGCTAACAGTAACCAAGAACTGTGACTTTGTGACATCAAATCAGAAATCACCAGTTACTTATCAAAACATACCTCTGTTTGATGCTAGCGCTTCTACAGTTTGCACAGTCCCAATGGGCAGGAATGTTGGTGTATACAAAAATACGCTTGTCTACTTTTGTGAAGAATGGAAGAGCTGGCCGATTTTCCTGAATGTTTCATTCGCGAATGGGAAAATAATGAATGGCTGGCATAGCATTTTATATATTTTTACTACTGAGTAGGTATACTTGAGCAAAACTGTAACGAAAAACATTTCAAAAAACCTAACGCTCCCCCAACATGCTCTCCCGAAACGAATTCAGTGGTTGACATTTCCATGGAAATTAATTCTAGCATTTTATATGCTTTTACTACTGGGTATACTTGAGCGAAAAACCTAACACTCCCCAACACGAATTCAATGGTTGACATTTTTTACAGTATGCAGCTTGTTGTTGCTGCGCGACTGCTGTCTGCGTTGACATTTCCATGGAAATTTATTTTAAAACTTTATATGCTTTTTTATACTACTTGATCAGAAAGGCAATGTTTACGTTGGTGTTTTAGGGACAACAAGAAGCACCTATCATTCATGCATCAAGTGCTAACAAAACCTGCATGTAAAGTAAACGTCCCTCAATGTAAAGCGTTTTTACATGAAAAAATTGTTGGCCAGTAATTTCGTATCGAGGAATCAAACCCGCCTCCATTGAAATATTTGACTGAAATGCAGCAATCATCTCTAACCACTTCATGAAGTAGCGACTTAAGAACGCATTTAAATATTCACAATGTAGTACAGCTGTTACCTTCTTTGTTAACACTGTTGTTATGTCTTTGCTGGCCACTACCTGTGTATGCTGTTTGTGCACGTGAACAAACTGAAGACAAGACTGTGATACTGTACTTTGAAGTAATTAACTGAGCAAATTAAATTTTTGAATTAATTACACACACAAAAATCACCTGTCTATAATGTAAATAAATAAATAGATTTAAAACAATACAGATCATGTCAGCAAAAAACATTGCCGCTTCTGATCAAGTAGTATAGAAAATATCTTCCACAACAAGAGTCAAAAGTGAGTTTACATGACTCGGGAATTGCTCACTTACTACGCTCATTCGCAAACTTTTTCTCGCCATGTAAACACTCTCACTTTTGACTCTTGGTGTGTAATATACTATTACTACTGGGTATACTTGAGCAAAAAACCTAACGCTTCCCGACACGCTTCCCCGACACGAATTCAGTAATTGACATTTGCAATCTGCAGCCATGTTGTTGATGGTAATCTCCACACACCCCCCCCCCTCCTCCCTGACACGAAGCCATTTTATTAGAGTACGAAAGCATAGGTATAAAATGTTACAGTACGTATCTCTGTAGGAGACACATATTTTTGGGTAGTTGACTGACTGATTAACCAATTGACCTGACTGACTGACTATTTTCTTGTTCAGAGAGACCTTGTATATTTTCATATCTACCCCAGAAATGATGAATATGACCGATGACTCTTCGGTGCAGCAGGCTAACCGATTATCATCCATTTACCTGAATCCACTAACCTGAGGGAGATTTTTTGTAATCTTTGAGACGGCATAGTCCTTTCAGTGCAACTTTTCATCTCGATGCGCAAAATCTCACAAGTTATCCGGGTAACTGAAGGGAAACAAGGGTAATCTGAGGGTAAGCAAGGGTAACAAATTTTTCTTTGTCACGACATTGTGGTCGAATTTCATACAAAATTCGATGTAAAAATCAAGGTGCCATATCGACATCGACTTTTTGATAGAATTTTACATGGAAGTCGCTGCAAAAATTGATCTATGTAGATGCAGGGGCATATCTAGGGAAATTGTTAGGTGGGGAGAAACCCAAAATTCTCCCACACCTCAAAAAGTCTCAAATTTCCCATCCAAGGGCCATTAAGTTTCCAACTGAAGCCAACTGTCAAACCTTAAGGGAGGCTCCCCATCTCCTTTACAGCATTTCCATGTCTAGAAGTCGATGTCAATATGGTAATTTGACTTTGGTGTCGAATTATAACTCAAATTCAACCATGAAATCACGTAGAAACTTGAAAGAGATGGATTTTTGGTGTCGATTCTTGTTTCGAAGGTAGTTCAAAGTTGATGTTCTGCTTATATTTCATAAGCAGTTCTGCTTATATTTCATAAGTAGCTCTACTTATCTTTCATAAGTAGCTCTACTTATCTTTCATAAGCAGTTCTACTTAATGTGCTTCATTCAAAGTTCAATAATGAAGTACAGTTGAACCTCGAGCTTTTAGAATCAAGTATATCCAGGGTTCATTTCCCAATGTTTGACTACATGGCCTCCTTAAGACTACTATAAATGAAAAACTGCTGTTAAGCTTCGCTGAAGATGTAGAAGTCTACCGGGTTTGTCTCATTACTATATGTTAACATTCAATCAACTAATACGCTCAACTCATTGAAACTTATTAGTACCTTAGGAGCTTATGAAAATTGCAGCAGTCGTAATCGAGACGTCGAGACAACATAAGTAGACAGAATTAGAATTTCTGGAGTCATTGTTCGAGCTTCGCAGCTCGCAGCAGGAGTTAAAGGGCGACAGACAAGCGTTAGAGTGACAGCGGGAGTTTCAACATTAAAACCATTATTTAGCGCTTCCTAGATAAATTCGCTTTCAGCAGATCTCTTTAAAGAGATTGATCGATCGGTAGTTTCGAAATAAATCTTTCTAATTGAGTTTCGGATAACGAGACTTCGATTCACGGTTAAATGGTTAAATGGTTGAATAAGGGTTCATTCTGAGTGTCCTCTGTTTATGCAACCAAGTACCCCTGTGTGCTTGTTAAAAAGTTTCATTACTTTTGGTGAAATAAATGTACTTATTTACCTGCCTGGAAGCTGGATCCTGAATGGTACACTGGTTTTTAAGGAGTGTGGCCATGATGAAGTTCTGGGTGAGCTAATAAATGAAATTTTCATGTAAAACTAGCAGCCCTCCTAGACCCACTACAGGCAGTAGACCCCGGAGAACACAGACCCGCTCCCAGGAAGACCAGCGAGCGCCAAGCCAGGCATCCGCATCAGCACCCTCAGCATACCCATAAGGCAGGAAGAAAAGAGGACCCTTGATAGAGGGTCGTGTAATTTTGAATTTAAAATCGGTGATGGCCAAAAAGGGTGGATACCATATTTCTAACGCCCCTGGATCCGCCGAAAGGGGCCGGGACCAACAAACACTTTTACATGTATTAGAGATTTTTGTCCGTTAATAATTTCTGAAGGGAGACAGGTACAGCCATCAAATTTCAACACTTGTGAAGTCCAATGTAAAACACTTCCGAAACGTCCAAGTCGAAAAGAAATTAGAGGTCCAGAGGAGGTAAAATTTTGTAGTGCTCTTCTAATAAGGGAACCGAAATTTTTTATAGCCTAAAACCTATTGAGAATTCACATGAACACATCTAGAAAGAACAACCCTCTCCTCAGCTCTTACAGTTCACCAGCCAAATTCGAACAAACACACTTCTATGTATTAGATGAAGGTGAACAAACCTTTTTCGCAAAAATTGTGAATTTTCTGTCAGATTATTCTTTATTCAATCGCCGCACAATCCAGATTGATGAAAATTGGTAACAGAGAGCCTCACACAAATGAGACTTGGGGCAAGAGTGAAACCGACACAGTTTTGCTACTTAAGAACAAAGTGTCCCAACGCTATATGAAAGTCGACTGGTAGAGTATACTAAGCGACGCAAGTATTCTCGTTCTTTAGCATGCTTTGCCATGTGATTATATGGTACTTGAACTCTTCTTACGTAATATCTCATACGTGGTAGTTTTGGTCCAAAAACCGTGTGTTGCCGCAAGAGAGGTATTTCTTTAGTCAGAATCACTCGCATAAGTACAACTAAACGGATTTGGTGCGGAGGGACTGAGAACTATATTCTTTAGCTCATATTTACTGTTTTTCTCGGAGAGGGGCTTCTCAGCCCCCTCCTATTGGCCCGTATGGTCACCCGGTGTGTACATGGTTTCTGTTTCAGAACTCGCTCAATTCACTTGTGGTTTTTCCTCAGTACACTAAGTACACCATCAAATAAAGTGCCGACACCATTACCCGTACACCTTTTAACGTTGCTCACCACGAAGTCCCGGTCAAGGGTCAACATCGAGTTCGTGTGTTTGATCGATGGACGCTATAAATGCTTTTCTTCGTGTCCGAATAGCTTTTCAATAGCATCGAGCGAATATTTTGAAAAATGATACGAAATGTTTACAACGGTTTCGTAATAATACGCGAGTCAAACGAACAAGATTTGTTGCGTCCAGACTCTCCTTACATGTCTGGAGAAAAGAGCTCTCTGTTCCGGTGTATTTTGTGAATGAACTGTTGCTATAACTTGTGGGTGGTCAGTTCGGTCGAACGGTAACTCGGGGCTTGCTATAAATAATGTTACGGAGCATTGCGAATTTTTTAAATATACAATCGTCTTGTGGGAGAATACTTGAATTTTTGTACGGCCGCGGTCGTTCACAGCTTTATAAATGAAAACGTATCGAATCTCTCGAGATGTGTAACATTTGGGGGAAGTTTTTTCCTCTTTTTGAGAATGAAAAAAGGTGATGTGTCTATTCGAGGTAATAAATAAGTCGTCGAATGTAGGCCTGTGTCGTTTATTAGTTTATATTTCATTTTTGATGTGCCTACGCTCACTTCGGGTGATGATTCCGTCTTTGGCTGAATTGGAAACTGAGGAGTCAATCGAGATGCACAGTCTGGCGAGGGGGAGAGAACTTCGCAGAAGTTATATGGTTCTGTATATCGAAGACTTGTATAGTAGGTAACTTTACGATTCTAAATTGAATATTTTATCAATCGAGCCTAAAGGTAATTTGGTGGAAATCGGTCTCTGTGCGGGTTTCAGGCTTAATAATGGCACAGTGCCCCTGCTTAATTGACTAATTACTATAATATAGTGGCCAGGGCCGTAGCCAGCCTTCTGCGGTAGGAGGTGCCAACTGTTTACCAGGGAGGAGGGCTTAAGGCAGGGTCGTTTTTAGGGCAGGCAAAACGGGCAACCGCCCAAGACCTCGCGCCAAGCAGGGCCTCGCACTTGGGAAAAAAGAAAGAAAGGAGAGAAAACGAAGAAAAAAAGAGAAAGTAAAGAAAAAAATTGAATAAAAATTTGTTGGAAACATTTTTTCTCCAGTATTAGGCCTTTGCAATCGCATATGATTAGAAATTGAATAAAATGTTGTTATTACTTATTACAACGTGCTTAATTGATTGGACATTAAAATAAAAATACACAAATATCATTCTTGATTTAAAAAAAAACAAAAACAAAAAACAAACAAACAAAAAGATAACGTCCTAAAATAGACTTCTTATTCTCGTTCATTCTTATCACTTATCATCACAGTTCGTGCTGGTCTCGACACTGCGATTTAATTTATTAATTTTTACGAAAAATGCATTGCCGTTGCTATTGACAAAATTTCTCTTCAGCTGTATTCACACTATATTTATGTAAAACAATGAATTAGCTGGTAAACCGGCCGTTAATATGTGACATGCCAGGAGGAAAATGGCCTGTGAGCAAAAATATAAACTTTACACGAGAGAGGATAAACAACACTGATAACGTTTTCACGTTTCGAAACACTCAAATTTGAAGACTTATGAATTTATTAATTAGACTGGCTGCCTACCAATCTAATTTAGAAGCTACAGTATTATATCTACGCATCAGAGAACTAAAGACCAGAAATCCATACTCTATACGTGGTTTTTCTAGAGAATTCATCACTTACCCTTTCCCAAGCCCAGAGATAAAGCCATCTCTTATCTTAACATATCAAGTACTTAGGTAGAGTACAGGGGGAGGGGCAAGATGACGCACTTTGTGTTAATAAAATTGCTCTGGAAGCTTTTCCGTGTACCTATTAAACATTGTATGCATTTGAAATTTTTCTCAGACATTTCGACCTTTTACCGATTTTTGGCCTTTTTTTTAAACAGTTTAGATTAGAAATACAGTGATTTAAAACAAAAAAAAAACAAAAAAAAAAAAAAAAAAAAAAACACCGAAATGTCATCTTACCCCAACCAGTGGGACTTTAAGGAAACCTAATAAGAACGACGCATAAACACAAAAGGGACTGTCACGAAAAAACGGCCTCAGTATCCAATTCATCAGTATTGGACACTCAGGCCCTTTCCTTGTGACGCCTCACTAGTTCATTATTCCCGCCAAACAAGCGGGGCTGCTTATAGCTAAGCCGAAGCTTTAAGCCGTTAGCCGTTAGTCGATCGATTTTGGCCCAGAATTAGCTAGCCATTTAGCTAGCTAATGAGACCACGTCAGCCGTTCGCTGTTAGCCGAAGCCAGTCGTTTGGAGACATTACCTTTGAGCTAAGTTTTTAACCCTTCCATTGGCTAAGCAGCCCTGTCCAATGCGCGAAAACCCACCCACGGAAAAGTTACCCTTTTGTAACCTTTCGATTACCCGGCTAATGGAAGGGTTACAAAAGGGTAACCTTTCCGCGGATAACTGGCGGGTTTTTGCGCATCGGGTGTAAGCAAGTCGCTTATAAGAGTCTGCTTTTGCCACTGATAATAATGCCATAAGGTATAGTTTATGTACAGAATAAAATCTGTTTAATAGTGTGAGATGAGTATGCGTGATCTTGTTGAGCGGAATCCTTTATTTTAATCTTGTTCATTTTATCAATTATATAATAAGTTTAATTTATGTACCCTTTAAGAAAAAGTTTGAATTATTGGAAACGCACAGGAGTGCCATATGTCACCGAGGATGTGTACATGAGGCAATCTACGCATGTGTAGCTAATGTAGCTAAGTTACATTTGAAAATTTGGAGAAGTTGCAATGATGATAGTCATTTAAGACCTGAATTTGTATTCTCAGTTGAAGTTGCTGGGGTAGAGTGGGGTGATTTCACTCACCAAATCGCCGGCGTAAATGCGCTAAAAAACATTCTTAAATGTTCTTTTTGACAGCGTCGAAAGATACTACCCCCTCCCCCCATTTCTACCCGGTGCACCAAATGCAAAATTTTTGAAAATGGCTCATCAGGATCTTCCAGCAAGATTTCGATACTGATTTCACAAGTTATATACATGTCAGCCATTTTTATGCGTTTGTGTACAATAAAAGAACATTTTTATGGTAGTAATTACCACTACAGGGGAAAACTGATCAAGGTTCCTACTGCTAATTGCGATTCAATAAGAAAATATTTTGAGATAACTTTTAGGATTCGTATTTTATTGTTGTAGCACGTCCGCAGCTTTACTAATTTACGATTTGCGATTTACCCATGCTTTATTAATTATTGAAGACATGCATAGCTCATCTAATCTATAAGAATAAATGTATAGATTTTATAATCATCTAATCGTTATTTTGAAGGTTAATCTCAACAGAAAGGCGGTAAGCTGCGTCATAATAATATTATAATATTATTCTGAAAGCGAATCCACTATCAGAGAGTCGCTCCAATCAATCGGCGGAATCTTTCTAAAATGGGCAAAAAACAGTCGATTGCGAGATGCCTACCTTGTTTCAGCGACTTGGCATGAACGACCGTCTGATGTTATATAGTCTGTTTGTCGATAGATTTGACAAAATTTTTCCGAAAATATCTCTAAACGGTTATCATTCGGTGATGAATTTACGTGATTGTAACAAACATAGTTGAGTCATGATTTCAGTGGTTTTATTCGTTTTAACGTTAGCAGTTGGCTTATTTTTGTACTTGAAAACACGTTTGAATTATTGGAAGAACAGAGGATTGCCATGTACAGCAACAGATGTGTACACGAATTTGAAAACCCAATTTTACAATCCAGTTGCTCTGTTCGATCACTATGCAAGAATTTACGAAGAACTTTCTGAGCGTGAATACGGCGGAAGCTTTTGGTGCTTTAGACCACAATTCGTCGTTCGAGAACCGAAGCTCATCAAACACATATTGATTAAGGATTTCGACCATTTCCGGGATCGAGGGAGCGTGAATCACGACCAATACGACCCGATCACCAATCATATCTTCAGCGCTCCAGGCGATTTATGGAGAGGTTTGTTTATTTAAAATTGAGATAATAGACGAAATGTTTTGGTGAACCTTGACTCGTACTCTTAAGTATCCTTGTGGAAAAAATAGTTGGGATGAAAACCGTTCTGAATGAGTCAGTCCTGCAGTGGCGAATCTAGGGGACGGGGGGTCGGACTTCCGCCTTCGGGCCCAAGAAGAAAAAAAAACATTGCGAAAGCACACTATATAAAAAAGTGGTGAACGTGTACACCTGAGCAGTGCTGTAGTCTTGTGTGGACTTCAAAATATATCAAGAATCAACTGAGAAATGACGACTACCGAAGTTTTTGATTTATCTCCATTCGAAAAATATTTTATTAATGCACTAAATAAATGGTAGTACTAAAAAATTCGCTTGAGTTTTGAGTTTTTCTCCTGTTTTTGAGTATCTGCAGCACTACAGTCTACAATGTTCATTTCGAAACGATTTAATCACATTAAGAAATTTGTCTTCAGAAACCATTTAAAATGACATCCATCTCGGATTTTTAGGGGAGGCGATGGAGGTGGAAAACGATTCATTTTCAAAACACCCTCCTTGGAAAATTTCTAGATCCGCCACTGCAGTCCTGTTGTATGGATTTGACAAGGTTCAGAAACTTATTTGTACATTTCAGTGCTGGGTTTTCTAGTATGCAGGCAAGGCAGCTGCCTAGAGCGGCAACATTTTGAAGGTGGCCAAATTTGACCAAAAACGTCGGGCACCGGGTGAGGTGAATGTAAGAAGTCGTCACAAAACGCTTTTCACTTAGCGGGGGGGGGGGGAGGTATCTGTTCCATGTGCAAATTTTCTGGCGTTATATCTTTTTCTTATAACCTTCAACTTCATGCCCCCCCCCCCAAATACACAATACTAAAAAACAAAGATGAGCGACAAAAAATTATTATTTTGCCTAAAGGCAGCCAAGTATGCTATATCCGGTCATAAATCCAGCTTTGCATTACGTAGTCTTAAAATTTTATGACGGAAAAGGAACAAAAAATTATCCATCCCAAAAAAATGTCAATGAAGAAAATATTCTGCCACTTATATTGATCCGACATTGAGTGAGAATAATAATAATAGTAATAATGTTTATTTTCATTCCCTTTGTCGAAGCCGGTAGGCCAATTACGAAAAGCCCAGATGAGTACCGAATCACAGGTGAAACTTGTATCTTCCTCGAAACTGGGTGATAGGCAAACCTTTGTACAGTTATAGCTTATTGGTGCCAATATTATAAGCACTTTCGAAGGGACTGCTAGAATGTACAGATTAATTTTATAACGACCAACAATGTGAGTAGTCACTCGTTTCATTGTGGGAGAGGGAAGGTAAAAATAATTTATTCATAATATCCACAACTTTTTTGCAAGCAATTATAATTTTTGATGAGCTCAAAAACACTCTAGTTTCCGAGATTTTTCCAAACTTTTTGGAGGGTGAAGGGGAATGAGGAGAAATTCGAACTCATCCACACCTTTTAACTTCTACAAGATGATAATAAGATTGTCAGTCTCACGACCGGTTGGATGCAGCTCTCCATTTCTCCCTATTTGGTGCGAGTTCTTTCATATCCACATAACCCTTACATTTGATAACCTTGATTATCTGTTGAACATACTGGAATCTTTGCCGGCTTATCTATTTCTTTCTTTCCATCTCTTCCGTCTAGCAGCAGTGATATTATTCCTGGATGCTTCAAGTTATGCTCTATGAGTTTATAACTCCTCTTCTTCAGACAATTCCAAATATCCATTTTACTTCCTACTCTGTCAAGTGCTACCTCATTTCTTACCTTATCTGTCCATCTAACACAAAGTATCGGCCTAGAGCACCACATCCCCAAATAAGCTTCGATCCTTCTCTTCTCTGGTTTTCCTATGGTCCACGTTTCACATCCATACAAGGATCACTCTAAACATAAGTTTTTCAAAAATAATTTTTTAATGTCCAGATTTATTTTTGATTTGAAAAAATTACTTTTTCGATAAAATGCTAATTAGGTTCAATGTCCCTTTCCCACCTTCCATCTTTTGTTATTTTACTCTCTAAATAACAAAATTCGCTTACTTCTTCAATTTTTTCCTGATCAATTTTTATATTTAAGCTATCATATTCACATTGATTACATACCATCACTTTAGTTTTATTTTTATTTATTTTTATACAATATTCTATACTCAAAATCTGTTCCATTCCATTTAAAATGTTTTCTAAATCAATACATTCTTCAGCTAAGACAATATCATCTGCAAACCTGAGCTTCTTTACTCGCTCTCTATAACCATTCCAATCAAACATCGATCATCAATCATTTTCGATTAATCGGCATTTAAAAAACAATTTTTTGATCCAATCACAACTTTTCAATCTTTTCTGATCGATCTTTCAAATACCTCATAATCGGTTTTCGATCTTTGATCGATCATTTTCAAATAATCGGTATCTAAAAATCGATTTTTCGATCCGATCATGTAATTTTAATTATCGTTTTGATCCGTTTTCTTGTTTTTGGTAAATTAATTAATCAAAAGATTGGCGATCAAGTGATCAAAAGAATCGATGATCGATTGATCAAAACTTGATCAAACAAACAAAAAATCGATCTATTTCCCTTAACTTTTTGATTTTTTTATCGATCTGATTTTTTGAAATGATCGATTTCCGATTTAAATCGATCATGAAATTTTGAATGATCGGAATGATTCCTTTTATTTCTTTTATAGCCCACTCTATGTACAAATTAGATAATACTGGAGATAAAGAGCATCTCTGCCTTACACCTTTTTCTATATTAGCCTCCCCCTTTCTCTCCTATTCCTACTGTAGCTTTCTGTTCTTTATATACGTTCAAAATAACTTGCCTTTTTTATATTTTATTCCTATCTTTTTCAGAATATCAAATATTTTATCCCATTTAACACTGTCGAAAGCTTTTTCAATGTCAACGAATACCATAATATAATGTATCCTACCCCTTTCTGAGTTTCCCATCTACAATTAATCTCAAAGCTAAGACTGTTTCTCTATCACCTCTAATTCTTCTAAATCTAAACTGATCATCGCCTCTAGTTTTGCATCTATATTCTATTCTCAATTCTCCTATAAATCCTCCTAGTTAATATTTTTGACTCATGCAAAAGAAGACTAATTGTTTGATAATTTTCACACCTATCTGCTTCTGTTTTTTTTTTGGTATACTTACAATAGCACTCTTTTTGAAATCCTCTGGCATTTCCCCTTTGTCATAAATATAACATACTAATACTAATTTGTGCAATTTATCAAGTACATAGTCTTCTACGTTCTGTAATAATTCAGCTGGTATCTCATCTACTCCAGGAGCTTCTCGTTTCTTTAAGTCTCTCAGTGTTTTGTTTGTCCTTTATTCATAAATTCTTGTATCTTATCACTTTTTTCTTTCATTCATTCCTCCTTTGCATTTTTACACTCTACCTTCATTCCATTCCTCAGCCTAAGCTAATCTATGTACTTTCCCTACCTTTCGCAGTCTTATATGTACTTGCTTCGTTTATTCATCATTTTGAGGATTTCCTCCTTCATCCACGGTTTCTTTTCTTCTTCCTTATTTTTACCTAGATTTTCTTTCTCTGATTTTAATATTCGCTCCTTTATTTTACCCCACTCTTTCAAACGCACTTTTAATTTCTTGTGTTTTTTCAGACTTTATTTCCATATTTTTAACATTTTTTCTCTCTAGGTTGGGGACAAACTGATGAAAAATATTAACAGGATAGTGGGAATAAGTTGACAACACTGATGAGGGATTTTCTTATCTGTAGCTGATTTAGAAAATCAGTCGACTGGTTGCTCCTTCAGCGGAATAAATTTTCGATCAATCGGAATCAGAGGTTACGAATGGAATAATGGCTATTCTTTTCACTTCATAATAAATCGTCAATAATTAGAAAAGAATTAAGAAAATTTCAGTACACGGATAGAAAAGTAAGCGAAATATTGAGAAAAAAAAGATCTTTATAATAATGTAAGGTGCCCTAATATGGGGTAAGTACATAACTCGGAGCGAAAAAAAATCAAAGATTCGGCAATATTTTTGGTCGGAGCGTGTAAAGAAAAGTATACCGTATTATTGTCCAGGCGTTGAACCCTCTTCACATCTCGCCCAATCATTTTCCAGACCCGAAATAGCTTCACCTTTTTGTAGTTGCTGGAGGATGGGTATGGAAAATTTTTGCACCATTAACTCGAACCTCCCACACTTCTTTGTTCTCTCCCGACTATTATAGTCCTTTCTTCCTTGTCGGTCTCCTTATTCAAGTTTCATTTGAATCTCAGTTGGTTTCAAATTTTTTGACTTCTCTAGACTGTGAAGATCATATATCAAATTAAGATTCCTATTTCATTTCACTCATTTAGTTTTTGCTAGAGGGCTATTTTTCATCAGTTCTCAAGTCTCACTCGAGCGTTTTTCAGGCCCAAATTAGTTTCACCATTTTTGTAATCACTGTAGGATAAAGGTATAATATTTGCTCCATCAAATCAAACTCTGCTCACTGCTCTTGATTGTTCTTCTTCAGACTATTCGCCCATTTTTTCTCACCTACCGCCAGACTAATGTTTATTTTGGATCTCAATTGATTTTACATTATTTTTTGATTACCCTGAGGATCATCTATCACCCTGAAATATCTATTTTACTTATTCAGCTTTTGCCCAAGTGCTATTTTCCATTACTCCTCCTCGAGTCTCACTCGAACGCTTTTCAAACCCGATTTAGCTTTACCTTTCTATACTCAGCTACAGTTCTTGAAGTTCGTGTTTTAATTTGTTTTAAAACATGCCAACCCTATTTGAAACCGCTGATAAATTACAGACTTATCAGATCAGTTCGATCCAGTTTAAGAATAATTTACTTTTTATTATTATTATTATCTTTTTTTTTTTCAATCTTCCAAGGACCCACGTATTTGGTATGAAAATGGCGCATTCCAGGATCTATAAATACACAGGATTGTGCAGTCCGCAATCCGCAAAGCGCACAAAATGAGCAGTGACGTCACTGTATGCAACACCCTGAGTGGTACAAGGACAAAATTCATTTTATGCTAAAATTTCTCAAAAAGGGTTGATTTTTATCCAACGAGGAAGAGGATAAAATTATTTTGTTTTATAATTTTCGACAAGTTGAAACAATTTCAAAAATTATTGAAATAAACTTTGAAAATTTCTCGATTCTCATCTAACTAACATAATACTTGCATACAGTGACGTCATTTTGTTGCGGGTTGCGTTTGGATTGAGCTAACCTCCGGGTATACAGATCTTCGGCGCATTCATCAATCAATGAAGTCCATCATCGTGGCCTTTGATATTATCTCGCATTTGGACGCTGTTCAACAAAAGGGAACCAACCCACATTTGTAAACAAAATGAGTTATTTGTATCATTGGAAAGAGCGTAAAACGTAGAATTTTTCAAAACTGGGCCCCCGATTCAAAAATGTGTACCCACGTTGAAAAAAGCTTATCAGTAAACGCAATGCCATATAGTTACTACATGACTCTTGAACTTTGAATCATGTGTTCTCAAAAAGCGGATTTTGTGGGTTGGTTCCCTTTTGTTGAACAGCATCCATTTCAAGACTGCAGGAAGGTCTCATGGGGTCGGAGTGACATTTATAGAATATCATCTTATTGTTGTAATTAATGCGCCAGAACACATTCTGAAATGCTCTTTTTGATAGCGTTAGAGGCAGGGGGTCAGACTACACTCGCGGCATGTTTAATATGAATTACATCCTGCCATGTGCCATCCCTAGTACGTTTTTCACCACATACTCAGATTATTTAGTAGATTAATTCAGAACCCATTAATGACTCCAGTTTACTATGTTTTGAGATTTGTCCTATCATATATGTGACAAAGGGTTGCTCAAGAGATTTTTTGCTCGCAAGGAGTATATATCCAATAGTTATGCACAGAAATTATTAAGGTCACCGTGTATACTTGCCCTTATGCAACTCTGTTTTTAGGATTACGGATTCGTCTCACCCCCACTTTTACATCCGGCAAAATGAAATTCATGTTCAGTGTGGTGAAAGAATGTGCTGAGGAATACCAGCAATCACTGGAAAAGTCAGCAGCTCAAGGAATTTCACTCGACTTTAAAGAGCTGAGTGCCGGCTACACCATCGAAGTGATCAACTCGACAGCGTTTGGCCTGAAAACCAATTCCATTCGCAATCCTGAATCGGAATTCAAAAAAATAAGTCATTTAATATTCCAACTCGGTTTACGTTTCAAAGTAAGACGGGTAATTCACGAATGGTTCCCATTTTTAAAAAGATACATTCGTATCGGTCTGTTCGACAAAAGAATTGTGGATTTCTTCTTCGGAACGGTACGCGAAACTGTAGAATATCGAAAGCAAACGAAAACTACGAGAAATGATTTTCTGCAGTTGCTAATAACGCTGAACGAAGGGCATGCTGATGATAATGGAAACATCGTTCGTAAGGAAAATGTTTTAGGCAAGTCCATCGATCGTACAAATATTTACAAGTGAACTACAGAGGAGAACTAAATAGGTAATTTATTTTCAGAAATGACGACTGAATTAATGACAGCTCAGTGTTTCCTGTTTTTCATTGCTGGCTTTGATACGTCATCATTGGTCCTGAGTATGACTTTACTTGAACTAGCGGTAAATCGCGAAGTACAGTTGAAACTTCAGCAGGAAATTGACGATAAAGTATCAGAATACGATGGTAAAATTTCGTACGAGATGATAAAGAGTATGCCTTATTTGCATATGGTAGTCCAAGGTACGTATATAGATATATAGGTATAGTTAGGAACTTATGCTAAAATGCTGCTAATTTTGATGAGACTGTAGCTCTCAATTTCTTCATTTTACAGAGACCATGCGCAAGTATCCAGTACTTTCATTTATTTCACGAATTTGCACAAAAACCTATCAAGTTCCACGTACAAATCTGATCATTGAGAAGGGGACCGAAGTCATTATTCCTATTTCTGGAATACACAGAGATCCTCAGTACTATCCGAATCCAGAAAAATATGATCCTGAAAGATTTACCACTGAGGAAATCCTGAAGCGACACAACTGTGTGTACCTCCCATTCGGAGAAGGTCCTAGGAACTGTATAGGTAAGACACCAACATTCACTTTGTCATCATTTTTCAGGTAGAATAAAATATATTTCACGTTTCCTTTTTCACTTTGACTCATCTGTTGTAGGTTCCAGGTTTGGACTGATGTCGGTGAAGCTAGGCGTCTTACATTTACTCCACCAGTATAACTTTTACACAACTCCTAATACTGTTTATCCTGTTCAGTTCAGGCCAAACAGACTATTAACAGCTTGTAAACATCAAATTTTGTTAAGATGTTCAGTGAGGAGTTCGTAACTCCTTGAATTCTTTTATTCGAAAACAGGGTTTCTCGTGATAAATGAATTCTGTATGTTTCATTATAGTCATGCAATCTTTATTCATTGTAGGTATAGATTTCTATGTTTTATTATTATGTTGTGCTCATAAGTATTACGAAAGATTAGTATTTTATGCAATTCAGGCGCAAAAAGAGATCTACTGAAAGATACTCTACACATCCTTGTTTTTTGAAAATTTGAATGAGAACTTAATATAAAATCACCTTTCAGTCCATAATTATATGCAGGAATTATATAAGTGGTAAATCGGAAGAAAGAATTCGGTAGGTAGGTGAACATGTTCTGAAGAGCATAGTCAGCCATGAGTATCTGGCCTGTTTTCCTTGTTTTATACAACCATGTAAGTACAGATCCGATGATGGTAGGGCGTATAGCGGTGCACGCATGCCAAATTGGTCATCAGACACCGATGGATTTTGGTAACATTTTGATAGAACTTTCACAGCGGCTTCATCAGTCCCGATTCCCAAAACACTATTATATTTCACAGCTAGCCCATTTGCAGATCCAAAAAAATTGAAACTCTGCTATAATTGCATATTATAATGAAAATGTTCGATCATACAGTTCCTTGCTTCATTGTGAGGTGCTTATTATTATTATCATTGCGGCAATTTTAAGAATAGAAATAGTGATTGAAACGACAAGATCAAGATGATATAAATATAATATTATACTAATGTTTGTGCAACAAATCACAAATTAACATGATTAAAAAGGGGAAAAGTCATATTCTGAATCATTGGATATATCACAGACAAAACATGCAACCAGGTAAAACTGAACATGCATTGAATACCGCCAAATGGGGTGACTTTGATTATTGAGGGGTAACTCTGGATTACTTTGAATCAAGCGCTCGCAGAGGTACGACAACACACATGTTGCGTAGGATCGATACCAAAAATATCGATAATGTTGATCACATGCATCAGACAAACGCTGTAACAAAGGCAAGGTGCCACCATATGTCTAAAAAATCAAGAAATAATGAAGATACCGTTTGTCAAATATTGCAATTTTCAAAAAGTTGCGAGTTCTGAAAGCTAGGTAAGTCTAAGGAAATGGTTCGTGAAGATGTGATGTAGTAGTAACATCGTCAACAACATATCAAAAGATAAGCCTCCTAAATTACATATTTAGACTCATAGGATGAGATGTTTACTTGCGGGGGGGGGGGGTGTGGAACTGATACGATGCCGTGAATGTATAGGTCGAAAATAAAAGCGAGAACGTATGCGAACTATAGCAAAGAACAGCTAGAAAAAGCATTCACTGACATTGTCGAAGGGACGTTTACAGTACTTCAAGCTTCGGAAACATACGGTATCAGATATGGAACTTTAAAGAAGCAAGTACCATAATCTGAAAGTGAAAATGAGGGCGATTCCGCACCTAAGAAAAGAAGCCGACCTAAGAAGAAAGCCTCACATTCCGAAACTGAAAATGAAGAAGGCGAACCTGCGTCAACAAAGAAAACATTCAAGAGCAGGATGATAACCAAACATTGCAAAGAATAATCTAGAAAAAGATATCGATGTAAATGATTTTGTTGCAGTTATGAATAATCAGTCGAAATATCCTAGCAAAGGAATCGTACATACAGAAGACAAAGCAGAAATCAGTGGCATAGCGAAAGGCAAGGCACTATGGAAGTGGCCGAATCTACCAGACATCCTGCAGCACCCGTACGAGGACATCGTCGAAAAAATTGCACCTCCTACTACCAGAAATAAACGTGGCGGATCTTACAGTGGATCTGAAGTTTTCTAACTTTTTCTCCAGTTATTTACATTGCTTTTGCATGTTATGAAAGCACCGAGTTTTTCCTCATCATTTTGTGCACGGATATTATTTCAATATCAAAGTGACCACAACCTGCGGGGTCACTTTGATTGCATCTTCAATCACTCTAGTTTAACTACTCGAGTTCGCACGATGATCATCGGAAAATAGAGACTTCACGCTATCTGTTGGCCAACATTCGAAATTTTAACTTCCACTCCCTTCCTACAGAAAGCGTTGTAAAGTGAACACACATTAGTTTGGGATCAAAACCACCCCATTTGACGGTAACACTATTACTCTGCATAAGCTATACACACAGAAAGCATCAGACACTCGGCTTCTTCAAGAAATCTCAATGTTCAGCTAAGTAATCCAAGACATGCAAAACATTCATCAATTAAATGCAGTATATATCAATCCAAGTTGACATAAATCGACGTTCTCCATTATTAGGATGGAAAACTGAAAGTTGTATATAAGTAGAGTATTATGAAAACGCGAGACAAGAGTAGCAAACAGTGAAATAAATTTTCTCAACTCACTGCACAAGGCTTAAAAAATAAGTTGAACGCGAAAACCATAAATTATGCTAACATTTAACGCATCCGGTTTTTGAAAGTCAACCACATTCCACCATCCACTGAGGCGAGGAATGATGATCTGCTGAATTGCAGAGGACCTTCCATCTTCGGTGATAAAGATATAGCATAGTTCATAACTATCATGGCTAATCCAAGTTTAACTTGCGTGAGTCCAAATCTCATTCCTGAAAGATGTAGGTATAATTGTTACACAACTGAAACGCACGTCATATCATTACTGTAGTAGATACCCACACTGTTATGGCAACTAGAGCTCTGTATATTTCATGTAAGCAGAGGTGCTTAGCTAGCCATTAGCCATTAGCTGTTAGCTCGCAATTTTTGGGAGATTTTTAGCCAGCCGTTAGCAAGCCGATTGAAAATTTTTTAGCCATTAGCTAGCCGTAAGCCAATGAAAATTCGGAAGCTAACGGCTGATTTCATTTTGCTAATTTCTTGCCTTTTCCCTTCTGACTACATTCAAACTGAATTTTTTCATACTCCTTTTCGGTGGATTTTCGTTTTTTGGATTGAGAGTGCAAGCTTGGTCAAACTCAAGACTCAGAATTGGGGGAAAGAAAAAGAATTGCAAACAAGTTACCACTTCACCTATTTTATTTTTACCAAAAATGTGGATTAGTCTTTAGCTGTTAGCTAGCCGTTAGCTAGCCAATCAGCGTCCTGTAGCCATTAGCCGTTAGCCGAAGCCAATTAATAAAAAGATTGGCTAAGCACCTCTGCATGTAAGTATAATCGTCCGCCATTTTTACTCCAACCGTGCCCGTGGTTGCCGAATCCGACTATGCGAAGCGTACCGCGTAGTCAATTCGGCATCAACGGGCACGGTTGGAGTCAAAATGGCGGACGTTCGTACTCGTGTCGTGTTTACAGCGCTTTAATGGCAACTAGTGACTTCAAAAATTATTATTTACCCACAAATACAATAAACTATAGATCTCCCATAGTTCCATTGATTGCAAATAATCAAATTGCGTGTATGCAATTACAATTTTAAATGATCCCTGAAGTTAGCACAAGTTTTTTTCTAATGCAAGTATAAAATAAAGCTGTTTGAAAGAAAGAATAATATTGAATTTGCTGGATATTGTTCGGTTGTTTATGATTCGATGATAATAGGACTGACTTGAGAAGAAAGAATATTACTACCTAGAGGCAGGGATGGATATGGAAGTTGTAAGCGGGAAGCCAACGAATTTTATCTAAAAATAGCAGAAGCTCAAAGTTGGAAGCCTGATGTAAAAAATTGGAAGCTGGTAGCGGAAGCCAATTATTTTTCAGCTTCATTTAGCTTCTTTATTCTGCTTAATTCTTTTACCTTTTCAGTCTGAGTTGATTAATGTACTCACGCTAGAATATTGTAAGTTTTATGACAAAGGCAATAAAAAAAATGAAAACTCAGAGCGCTAAATTAAAAACCACAAACTCCCCTTGAAAAATTTTGATGGGCGTGGAGACGGAAGCCAAAAAACAGGAAGCTGGAAGTTTTTGTATTCAAGCAGAAGTCGGAAGTTGGAAGCAGTTCTAATAGGGGAATATTGGAAGCCGGAAGCGAAGCTAATTCATTCAGCTTTTCTATCCCTGTACAGAGGTCACCACACTACCACTTTTCCAGGGTGATAACTTGAAAACCAGAGGACCGGTGGAGGTAGGGGGAGGGAATATAAATTAATCGATACTGATTGCCAGCAATTAAATCAATATAATACGCACCAATACAGTTTCTTGGACCTTCTCCAAAAGGTAAATATGTATAGTGATGTCTTCTAGCTTTTGCTTCTTTTGTAAAATTTTCGGGGTTATATTCATTTGGATTATCGTAATATTGTGGGTCGACGTGTAAACCCAACACTGGTATAATAACTCGCGTTCCTTTTTCAATAGTTAAATCTTCATTCAGCTGGTAATTTTCACTGCAAACTCGCACCAGAAATGGCAAAATCGGATAAATGCGCAGTGTTTCTGAAATTAACGAAACGACTCGATTGATTACTGAAATTTCTTCAGCTCGAAAAGGATATAATAATCTGATGAGCCCTCTCCCCAAAATCTCATTTGTAAATTCGAAACGAAATGACAAATTTGAAAATCATACGGCTGACTCACCACTCACAACTTGATCTAAGTAGCTCATTTTTTGCAAACATTCGAACGTTAAGTCTTGGTTCTGGTCCTCGAGAACAGAATTAATTTCATCGAACAATCTATCCTGAACTTCTGGATTTCTTGCAAGTTCATAAAGAGCAAACGTCAACGTACCGGATGAAGTCTCAAATCCAGCCGCAAAGAAAACAAAACACTGCGCTATCATCAGCTTATCGGTAAATTCTAAATTTAGATGAAAAACAATCGCACATTAGACATTAGAACCTCGAATGCTTCAAGTTTTCTACGTGCATAGTAAAACGCAATATGTACCGAATTTTTTCCCCTCGATAGTCACATCGTTTGACGTCTTCGTTTCATTCCTCAAGGCTATGAGTAAATCAAGGAAATCGTTCCGGTGAATATTCTTCTCTTCTCGATACTTCACAGTATCGACAACCTGCAGTGATTCACGTAAAATCAAAACTAAGTAATAATATCAGTTATTAAATTCAATCGTTCTCATACGTTTACTTACAATTCTTTCAAAAAAATCATTCACATCCTTGTCGAAGAAACTCAGTTTCAGAAGCCGTCTTAATTGAGGAGAGAAAGAACTAAAAAATCCAATAAATCGATTTCGAAATGTTGGCGAGAACACTCTCCTTCCCATTACTCGGAAAATCGAATCAGGATTCTTCAACGAATTAGACTGCAGTCCGAATACACAAGAACTGATCACATCCGTTGTAAATCTAAACATAGACCGAGTTCATTGCATTCTATATCGTTACTCTATTACAATATGGTGCTACGGTAAAACCAGCTTTACATGTCGGTTTTACTGTAGCACCATACTGCAATAGAGTGACAATATACGCTTTCAAATGTTTGCAAAAAACACCTTTCAATTTACCTGGCCATGGTATCTCTCATTTCAGGAGTATCTCCGCTTTTAATCGATTCGTCTATCACATTAATGAGTTCTTGAGCGCACTCCTTCATCAAACCGTACATGATCTTTATCTTTCCTGATGTAAAAGTTGGAGTCAACTTAGTTCTGATTATCTTCCATCGTTCTCCGGCGAGATTAAAAAGGTGCAAAGTCAGAGGTTCGTTCTCGTTGATAAAACCGCTTCCACGATTCATAAAATGATGAAAATCTTTGGTAAGTACGTTTTTTATCAACTCCGGATCACGAATGACTAAAACCGGTGTTAAAAAGTTAAAGTAGCCTCCAAATTTGTGGGGAGCCAGTTCGTCGTATATTTTCGCGTGATACTTTACCAGGGGAACTTTATTCAGAAATATGTCTGCGGTGTTCCCCATGACCAAATTTCTTGGTTCTAGGAATGGAACCTTGCGTCGAGTCCAGTATTTATGACGGTTTTTGATGAACAGGTAGATGGCAAACCCGAGTATTACAATGACGGAAAGTACTGCGTACATAATGCTCATTTTGAGTACTGCACCCGGAGAAATACCTGCAAGGAGGATGCTACCCGTTAGTATCATATTTTTACATTTGCATGGTTCAAACGGTTTGAAGTGTAAAAGTGAAACATGTATAACCTGTACTCGTTTATCAGGGGACTTACGTTAATTCGCAAATAGATTACAAGTAAACAGCATCCAATGAAACTGGAGAGTTCGTCCACGGATTCCAGAACCTCGTAAAACTGATTCACACATTTTCTTCAGTCATAGGAAACCAGCACAGTTATGGAAACCGAACTCACGTGTTTAAATTCATAATGTTCACGGAGAATAATAAATAATTACGATCTACGACGTAATTATTCGGACTTCCCAAGATTCAACAGAACCTTATCAACGTTAGGATTACATGAGATGCTAGGCATTGTTTACGTACAGTGTATCCTAACGTTGATAAGAATTCTATGGCACTATTTCCTGAAGTGCGGAAAGGGAGGAAGGCCCGATGCTAGCGCGCCATCGGTCTGGGAAGTCCGAATTATAAAAAATTTTAATTTTAGTCAGTATAGTTATAGGTTTGATAACGCTACTCTATGCTAACGTGACCAGTGCTGCCAGATTACTTTTTCAAAACAAAATTTTGTCGCTTAACATAGTCTATCAGATCATATTATGCTTATTCAAATATTCAAAATGTTGGAGGGGAGCTTCAGCCTAACTGCCTAAGCCCAGCCAGTTTTGTCATCTACCACTATCACTTGGTACATTTTTTTAAATTTTTGTTATCAGTGTTGTTTATAGTTCAGATCCAAACATGGGAATGAAAAACTACAAAACCAGATACAATGAATCAGGATAATAAATAGCAAATAGTTCCATAATAAATTTATGTTCTATTCTAAACATTCAGCTTATAGGAAAACCCATATTTCAACTAACAGGATGTTCAGTGTTCAAACTAGAAGGTTATTGCTCTCTTGCAACAACTTTGGTCTGAGATTGGAATAGTTCAGGGTTGGGCAGCGCAGGGCTGTCAAGAAGGGAGAAGGTACTTTTCCCCCCGGGCTCGGGTTTTTGAACGGGCCCCGCAGAGTTTATCAAATAGACAATATGCCTTTTTACAAGCAAATAATTTCAGTGTAGGCCCGCAGATTCCCCCCCCCCCCGGGGGGGCCGCTTTGGCTCTTGGCGGCCCTGGGGCAGCGGATGTTCAAAAGGTTTTTCCAGGCTGAAAAGAGTACATAATGACGGTGAAAGTTGAAATGAAATAAGCGAATTGGTACTTTTGATAGGTCTTTGTCCAGTGTTGAAACTCAGTGGTTCAAAGCTTGGAGCATGAGCTCGAAATTTCTTTCCCTTTTGCACAGGGATGTTAAGCTTACGTCACAGATTTGGTCGTTGTTTCTTAAGCTAAGAGCCAGCCAAGCGAATTCTGCAAGTTGGCTTTGAGCCCACAAGTCAGCCATAAGCTAGGTTTTGTGGCCTAAACTTAACAATTCAGCTATACAAGGTATCATTTCTTTGAGTGCGGAAAGGGAGGAAGGCCCGATCAGAGTTTGAAAGCCAAACGATAAAACTTTTGCTTTTGGCTTTTCGTTTGAGATTTCCAGAATAAAACTTTCGCTTTTGACTTTTTCGGCTTTATTTAGCCACATATTTTGCTTTCGGCTTCCAGAAATCGATTGGCTTTTAGCTTTTGGCTTTCAACTTTTTTCTTTTTTCCTCCTCTTTTATTAACAAAGTCACAAATCTCTGGGAAAAGTTAAATAAAAAGCTATATAATAAAACTTTTGCTTTTCGCTTCCGCCTTTTCAGCTTTGATTAAGCTTTTGGATTTTGCTTTCAGCAACGCGATTGCAATAGGCTCGGCTACTCCTAGCCGACCCTAAAAACGAAATATCAACCGCCATCCGGCCATATCTCTTTTCATTTTCACATTTTCCACAAAGACAGTCACCAAATCAGTCTGGCCACATCTGGAATTCAAATTTACTTCTACAAAATACTTTCAAACTCTGGTCCGAATTTTGTTTGCACTTTGAAATACATACAATTCTTGGTTCAGTACCTACATTGAAAAAATATACTAAGCGACACCTCTGTTCACATGCTATTAGCATAGTATGTCATTTGGTGCAGTGATGTTTTTCCTAATTTCTTATAAAATGAACCAATGGAGAGCGTTACAGTTCTGGGATTACAGAGCGATAAGAGATGTGACAATTAGAAAAGACTTACGTTCTTGAGAAGTATCAGGATTGAATGCACCTTTTCATTATCATTTTGTTTCATCAGCATTTCGTTCATTTTTTATTTATTTACATAAATTAACGTTACTTGTGCATACATTTTTCTTACATATCGGATCACCACCTGTACAGTTCTTCTGGGAACAAATTATTTGATTACTCACGTCAAAGGTCAAACCAAACAAGTTCTCAACTCTGTGTCAGCCATTTCGATTCCGAGTTCCTGTGAGCCAGTCAACTCAGCTTGTTTTCTGTTCTCGTTACTACTACAAATACAAACTCACATATCGACGAACCTGGTGTATGTGTGTGTATGTGTTGCCTGACTGTGGTCCCACTTTCACTGCCATTTTCATCTCATTTACCCCTCACGTCAGCCTTCAGCGTCTCCCTGCATCATTTCTTTCATTCTTTGTTGTTTGTTACTCGGCTAGTAGGAACTACACTGTGGCATTTTCTTTTGTCAATTGTCAGTTCGGCTCGTCGGTGTGAAGCTAGATTTGCGATCAGTTGTGCACTGATATTTCTTCAACGTGAAGGTAAGTAAATTTGGATCATTTCTCCGCGGCATGACGCCGAAATGTCTTTAATCTACTTCTGAGGAAATGAGTGCGTCAATTCTGGAGAAATTTGCCTCGTTTCCACTTCCATAAGTAATAACCTTATTTATGTAATTTTCCTTCAGTCTACTTATCAATATATAATATAAAAACATGTTGCGATTACAGATCATATACAGCAAAATGGTTGAGAAAAAACGCAGCAAGAACAACTTCAGTGCCTTCGTGCGTCCCAGGGTTCTCATGACCAGATGTAATCTGAACAATCTGCAGCTTGGAAAAGAAAATGCGATTCCTCATTGTTCAAAAGAAACAGTGGTATGAAGCCGTATTCATGTTTACTTATATTTTCTATGTGATAATAATTGTGATTGTGGCTGTATAGTATATAGTACACATCCAGCCAGGGATGGGTGAAATCATACGAGCTCAGTAAGATTACAAAAAATTAGTGAAACTTGTGTGATCTTGAAATCAAAAAAGGTCTTGATTCAACATCACGTAAAGATCGTTAGGTTCGGGATTCAAATGAGCTTTTTCAGTTTTTCAAATGATTTAGTTCATTTCAGATTACTGGTTTCAGGATCTTGCTCAACATTGCTTCTACTGTGTCGTTATTTATTCAAGATCATGATTGCTGAGCATTTAATAATTACTCTATTCATAAAACTGGCTAATAACCCAAATTTTTGAATATGTTGTAAAAGCTATCAAACTATTTTCTTTTTCATGAATGCACAGGTTTCTGACTTATACAGGAAACATTGTGCGCTTCTACAAAAATCAGCTCGCTGGGTGAAAGCCTGTAAACTGTCGCTAAGCGCCGCACATCAGTAGAATGAACATTATAAATTGTTACCGGCTGTACATTTGATTTGCAGAATTGCACTGTCTCAGAGTTAATTGAATGTACCTAGATTGGTAGCATAATTCTTGAAAATTATTACCAAATATGAGCAGAAATATTAAAAATCGAGCTTCTAAGCTAAAAGCATAACCTGAGAGTTTACAACATGACAGACTAATCCCTCTACGCAGTCCCAAATCGACATTTGTCAAAATTATCCACATATTTTTTTGTTGTGAATTAGAGCAGGTAAATGAGTCAATAATTGCTCAATAAATTTCAATATTATTTTGTTTGATGGCGAATATCTATGTTTTTCATTCACAGTTTTGTTCTTCCTCTTATAATTTTCTTAGTACAAATGTGAAATATGATCTCAAGTAGAACTGAAAACAATTGCATCTTGAGAATTGATTTTACTGATGTGTAAAGTAACTTCTTACTCGTCGAATGCTGTATATGTATATAATATGATATATCGACTAATTCGATTTTTTTTTTTTTTTTTTTAACAGCAAAATTATTTCAACGTCGCAGCAGTGGTCAAGGAGGAACCGCAACCTCCATGCATTTTTCACACAGAAGTGGATTTACAAGATGACGTGAGTTGCAATCGCTGATGTATTTCTATGTGCACTGCTAAGTCATATTAGACGTACTTTCAAACCTGCAAATTGAATGTTAGAGATTTTTAAGTCAATGAACTCATTTTTGATACCAATATTTGACTCGAGGTTCAAAGCTACGGCACCAAGAGAGAGATTTGTTATTGCAAATACAAGGTTTTAAAGGTCCTTGAATTAGTTCTCGTTGTAATTTAAACTCCCTTTTGACTGTAGAATCGAGGGGGGGGGGCGGAGAAGCCATAATAAATCAATACAATGAATTCTAGATTTGAATATAGTGTAACTTCGAAATTGAAAATTTAAATATCATTTACATTTTTAGTTTTAATTCATGTCAGTGGCAAAAATATGTAATGCCTAAATTTTTTTAGTATTTAAATTATTTGTAATATCATATCGTGAACCTATGTTTCGTTTGAAAATTTTGAATTTATTCATAATCATAGAAAGTTTCAATATTTTTGGGTAATTTTTCAGAATCATTTTCATTATTGAAAACTTCAGTTCCTTGCGGGTACATAATTTTTAGATTTTTTTAAAATTTCAGTCTCAGAATTATTTGTATATTTGCGTTTTATTAAATAAATTTCAAAGTTGCATCCAAAATTGTTGGGGGGGGGGGACCAAACGTACTCCTGCATTGTTTCGTAAATTTTGATACTTTGGGTATTTCTAAAATGTGTAGGGCGAAGGTTACTATTGAAAGTGAATTCAAAATTTGTAAAGGAATTTTGAATTGATGAAGTTAGTAGAGCGAATTCAATTAATAATTGAAAATAAATTCGAGGTTCTGTTGAATTTGGTATAAACTCATTATGTTCAACAAATTAGTATCCAGGCAAATTTTCTTTTCTTCCTGCAATTTATTTGTTTCTTTATGGTTTACACATTTTGCATTTATTGTGAATATTTACATATTATTTCCGGATTTTTGGGTTGCTCTAATCTTAAGGTCTGACTGGACTACATTAAAATCATATTTCGGGTTTTGATGGTCGTTAAACCGATTTTTAATGTCAGTGTGGTTAGTAGGTTGAAAATCGAAACGTTTATGGGGGGGGGGGTAACCTCCTGAAACAATGATACGGGTCTCAAATATTGGGTTTGCAAAATTAGCTAATTTCTAATTTGTTATCTGTTAGTATATGACTATGACTCGACTTTGCGAATTATAGGGTGTTGAGGAGAGAGGGAGAAAGTAGAAAAATTGTGTGCTCCCCCGTTTTGTTTGCAGTATCACTGACTGGGAAATGTGTAAGAACTGAGAAAATTAGTACTAGTCATTTGAAAGTATTTTTCACCGCAGTTGTCACCGATTTTAAAGAACAAAACAGCACGAAGGACTGGTCGGTGGAACCATGTAACAAAATTCAAAGGTCCAGTAACAGTTTATTTTATTATTTTCTAAATGAAGAGATAACAACTCGGCCTCTCGTTTTCTTAATCAGAATAATATCCTAATTTTTTCAAACAAAAAAAAAAATTAAGGGTACTTTTATGTCATATTTTCAAAAAGAGCAAGTTGCCCTCTTATTTCCAGAACTCCACCGACTGCATTAAATATTTGACATATAATAATTGAGCACAGAAGTTGATAGGTAATCAATATGTTTAGATATTTATGTATCAATATTTGTACCAGAAATATATCCGGCTTGATGTTGAATAAATTTGGACACCCCCCCCCCCCACTGCCAGTGGGATGAAAGAATGTTCAATTCACTGCTGAAGTGCTAGAAAACCGAGTTGAATTGCCTTTGTAGCAGGAGAGCCATCATTCCGATCTAACCCTCCTCCCCATTCCAGTTTCTAAAAAGAAGATATTTAAACTTTCCGACTTGAGCTCCTTCCTTCCGAGTGCCCTGCTTCTGGAAGTAAATCTGAAATATCAGAAATTATAATGCTGTAAATCGGAAAACACTACACTCAGTCGATATTCACGTGCATTTCCAGGTATTCATGATCCCCGCCCCCCTCCCCATTCACTTCTCTACTGACATGTGTTCCAATGGCCTCTCATAACTTGTTGTAGGAGCGCTGGTATCGCTATCAATAAACAAACCATGACGTCATGAGTAGCCATGGGCGCGTTTTCTTCAACGTCACAAACGCGCTTATCACGTATCTCGCTTTCCATGAAGTCACAGAGTGAGTTACTGTTAGCAAAAATACCCGTCTTTGGTCGGAAAAACGTTATCGACTCTTCGACTCCCGTAAGAAAAACACACGAAGCAAAGATCAATATGTTATTACCTGAGAATAAGAAATTTGTTAGAAACCAAAGGTTCATATTTGTAATCCAGAAGATTCCAAGGATTTGCTAATAAACTTCTAGTTTCTAGCAAATTTCTCATTCTCAGCTAGTAACATAATGATCTTTGCTCTGTGTGATTTTCTTACAGGAGTCGATTCGTTCATTGAAAGTTGGAACAAAGACTGGTATTTTTGCTGTAACAGTGACCATGCAGTAATTTACTCTGTGACGTCACTGGAAAGGCGCCCATTACCACTGGTATCGCTATTAGTAAACAAGTCATGACGTCATGAGTTGCTGATATTACCACAGGTGTCCGATATTACCCCAGTTGATGGTATTCTGATATGACCGTTGTATACTTGGAAGCTTTTTCAAACCAATGGACAAGGTCACATCGGAGGAACTTCCTCCCAACATTGACTAGAATTAGGAAATTTGGCTAAAATCATCCCTAAATTAGTAAACTCTAAAATTTCTTTCCTTTTTGTTTGTGAGTTTCAAACTTTTCTGTCAGCATTATTGAATTCTCAGCAGAAGTTAGACCCCTCCCCAAAAGGTGGCTTCGGTTAATCTCTGATACAGAAAAAACATTTTTTTTTACTTGTTCCGTGTCCGAGGGGAGAGAATAGCGAGAGGGATTGCAGGAGAGACAATGATATGGGAAACTACGGCTGCCTGAATGCCTGAAAAATGTAGATGCTTCTGTTTACATAATCTCGTGAAATGAGGACATTCTAAGCATTGCTTATCTAGCTGTAGGTTCTGGGTTGAAAGTAGAAGTGCTTCTGAAAGGGTAATCTTCAATCCCTAATTTACGTTTCCGAGGCATAAAAATACGGAGAGAACTTTCTTCATGAGGTATCAGGACTAGAACAATTTTTGTTTGAAATCATTCATTTATGGTACGTGCGATAGTGAGACATTTTTTGAGAAAATCTAATACACCGTTAAGCCCCGCTAGATAGCACGAAGAGTGGATGGAAGTGGGACTTTCACCGGGCTAATTACGGCTTTTCCGGAGAGTCCCGTTCATTACCCCCTCACGTCTTTTTTTTTTCTTTTTTAATTGCCTGGGCATGTAATATTTATCTATCTGTTTTTAACATTACAGCAACCTGCAGAATGTAGTCGGTCCTGCACTTGCGGCGATTGCCTTTTTTTGCTGGAGAACAAAGAACGAACGAAACAGGCGCTGCTGGCGCAGATAGCGAAAAAGACTCTGGAGAATATGCCACCGCTGAGAAAAATAACACCGATCGACTTGTTACATCACGAGTTGGTACCAACGTCAGCGCCTGTTACAGTTTGCAATGCAGAGACCCAGACTCCAGCTCATGAGTTGAAGTACAAGTGTAAGTTGTGTCATTCTGAGTTCAGCAATTCGGAATTTCTTAAACACCATCAAAGCGTCCACTACACGACACAGTACGGATGCGTCTATTGTACGGCGACGTTTTACAGTAAACCAAAACTCCTCCGTCATGTGTTTTACCACGTTAATAAGAATTTCTACACGTGTACGCACTGCGAGGCAACTTTTGCCCGAAAATCTGCGCTTCGTAAACATATTTCTGCTCACGAAAATAAGACTTTGATGACTTGCAATCGAAAGCACTGCGCGGCTAAATTCGACAAGAAATTTGATTTTGAAAATCACCTGCGACGTCACGAGTCCAACAGCACTGGCACTTTGGTGCACGTTTTCCGAAAAGACAAAAGTAACGCCATCAGTGGCGGAGAGGCGACTACTGAGGCGGTGGCGAGTTCGACCGATGTGGGAGGCACGATAAACACTGGATTCTATGCGTGCACCAAGTGTCGGAAATTGAGTTTTAGAACACTCGCTTTGCTAAAAAAACACGAAGGGATACATACACGTAAAAGCGGAATGTATACATGTCCAACATGCCGAGCTCAGTTCACGTCCAAAGTGAGATTAACGATGCACCGAAACCACGCTCATTAAAGGAAAAAGAAAAAGACTGAGCAACTGCAGTAGAGTAGGATTTGAGGTTATTTCGCAAATTATACCTTATGCAACAGTATTAGCGGGTGTTTCCGAACGATCAGAGAGAACCCGCATCCAGCATCTTTATCTTTAATTTTATGTTATTGCTTAAAAAACTTAACCTTGATCATGTCTTCTCAGATTCTTATACCGTCGGGTTAGTGCGATTTGGAGGCAAATTCAAAATAGCTGTTTAGCTACAGAGCGAAAAATGAAGGTTTTACATCAAGAACATTACTGGCAAAATTGGAATTGGTTCATAGGATATTTAAAAAGGGAGAAAAAATTGAAGCAGCATATAGTCTTTCATCCGATACGTACATACAATGATGCCAAAATCTCATTTTTAAGGAAAATTGGATTTGCCTCCAAATCGCACTGGCCCGACGGTATATTTTTCCTCGTCCTGCATATTAGTATGCGAATTGTATATATTTTTCTATTTTCCGGTTTTACTTGACACATTTGTTTGCAAAAAGTACTATTTCTCCTTTGTAACGTTTTTCAGAATGGAAATATTTCCTCCCCCCCCCCCCTTAATTATTCTGAACTAGGAACACTTGCTTTGTTCTAATCAGGTTGCTAATTCTGTCGGTATTACTTTTGTGGATATAGGTACTTATATACAAAATAATTCCTGTATTTTGCTTTTTTTGGAACGAAAGAAACACGTATAAAGTACTCCACTGAAGATGGCATAACAGCCGAAAGCGTTCTCGACTACAGAGAAAGAAAAATTGTGAATTGGCACACCTTACAGAAGATACATATTATGGAGTTCTTTATACAAAATGAGTTCTGCTGGATGCTTTCATAGGAAGCTCAAGCTCAATTAGATTTTGTATATAAAAATACCTGTAAATTGATATGTCAAGTTGGCATTTCGACAAAATGACAAAATAATTTTGTCATGACATAACAAAGCCATGAAAAAACAAAATGACAGAACTTCCAGCATGACAAACTCGTGACATAACGAAAAAATGAAATGTTCGTCTAACAAAATAACAAAAAATCATTTTGTCTAACATCACTGCTCCGAACTTTGGATAGAGCACCTGGAAACGCCCGAGTACTGACATCCGCCATTTTGAGTCGCTTGGAGCCCGACGATTCACATTTCACTGTGCGGAACGTTCCTCGTACCGCATTGTGAATTGTCGGGCACTAAAAGACTCAAAATGGCGGGTGTTAGTACTCGGGTGTCTCCAGGTGCTCTACTTTGAAGTATAGAACATTTTTCCTTCAGAGTCAGCGCCAACATCTAAATGGATTTTAACTGCTGCCCGATTACGAGCAATGTTTTAAAAGGACATAAATACTAAAATTGAGTTGTGAGGAAAACAGCAATGCCGTTGTAGTTGTAGATTTTAGATAACTAACTTGAAATAGGTGGTACGGGTAAAAGGTAGTATGAAAGATCACATCGTCGATCAGAAACGTTTTTCACCCGAGCTGTAGAATTAATGCTTTACAGTTACTGGATTCCTAAAACGGGTAACACTTAAATCTTTTCAGATGCCCTCGAATTCTAAATGAAAGTACCAGTGAAATAAAACAATATGCAGTTTATTTTTAGGAAATGATAAGACTTTGTCGTACAACTTCATGTAAATTGTAAGGAACACATGATGAGATAGCAGTGGCGTAGCTAGGATTTCCCTAGGGGGGGGGGGGCAAGTAAGATTTTCAAGGGGGAAAAAAGTCGAAAATTGAGGTATCTTTTAAAAATCACCGATATTAGAGGACTATTTTACAAAAATGAAGGTAAAATTACTGCTCATGCAGAATTTTTTCAAAAAATGTTTTAAAAGCCCCACGTTACTCATTTTTGCATATTTTACAATTTCAGGTGCCTTGAGGAGGGGGTCAGTCACCCCCTTCGCTTTCGCCCCTCTCCTTGGCTATGGCTCTGTAACAGGGTGTTTAGCAGCATGAAAAACGTGAAAATAGCATGAATTTGGTGAGAGGTAGCATAAAAGCATGAAAATGGCATGATTTTTGAAAATTTCAAAGAAAATCATGAATTTTTGTGGATTGTGAATTATTTTCGTAATGACTAAGTTATCAAATCACTCGGGAGTGAGTTTTTCAGTGCTGCTCAATATTGAATGGTTCATGAAAAAATGATAGGGAGTGGCATGAAAAAGCATGAAAATGGCATGTATTTTCAATTTTAAAAATTGTCAGACACCCTGCAATGTAAGAGAGCTAAGACATCATTCCTTTCAGCGACAGCGATTTTTTCCGGGATTAGCAGCAGTGAAAATTCATCTAGATGTTGGCGCTGACTTTTACTGAAGGAAAAATATTCCATACTCTAAAGTTTAGAGCACCTGGAGACACCCGAGTACTGACATCCGCCATTTTGAGTCGTTTAGTGCCCAACAATTCCCAATGCGGTAGGCGAAACGTTCCACAGCGACTGTCAAAATGCCGGATGTCAGTACTCGGGCGTTTCCTGGTGCTCTATCCACAGGTAGTTGCAGTAATGTTACACAAAACGATTTCCTGTCATTTTGTTAGAAGAGCATTTCATTTTTTTCGTTATATCACGAGTTTTGTCATGCTTGGAGTTCTGTCATTTTGTTTTTTCATGGCTTTGTTATGTCATGACATAATTAGTTTGTCATTTCGTCAAAATGCCAATTTGACATATCAGTTTACAGGTAATTTTGTATACAAGCCAATTGAGCTTGAGTTTCCCATGAAAGCATCCAGCAGAACAGCAGCAGTTATATTGCTGTCTGGCGGCGAAATTGAAATTTCAGAACTGACTTAGGTCGTTTTCAATGGAAGTTTTTCAAATTATTACCTTATTGGGGACGTTAAAGAATAAAGAATATACAAACCAACAAATAACAATAGCAACTTACTAAGTTTCCCTTTAAATGTAAGAATAAGAGCAAAAGATAAGAATGAAAGAAGTAAGACAGCAAGAGAATAAAGTGAAAAAGGTTCTTCTATAAGCTGATTCATCCTTAACCTTCTTGATCAATTAGCACTTAACAGACTTGCCTGAAATCAGACAAAATTCCAGCTGCTCAGGTCATCTTGTCTTTCTTTTCAAACTCTGTTGAATTATAATAATTATAGTGTTTTCGAATTATTCTACAGGGTTGCCACTTTTTTTCAGGATTGGTTTTCCCTGACTTTTCCCGGTTTTCCAGGCCAAATTTTTAAATTTTCCCTGACCTTTTTTACAGGATTCCGAGAAAGCCCAGAGGGAGGAGAGTCACAGAAATTTTTTACAATACAAATAAAAAAAGTTTACTCTGATAAAATACGAACTCGTTTCTTATTTTCAGAAAATTTCCCTGACTTAAATGAAAATTCCCTGACTTTTCCCTGACTGACCAAATTCCCTGACTTTTCCCGGTTTTCCAGAAAGTGGCAACCCTGTTCTAATACGAGAACAACAAAGAAAAATTCGTTTATTTCTGTTTAGATCTTGGGGGGGGGGGAGAGAAAAACGTAACGCGTAATGACAAAATGTCATAACCAAAATTTTCTATTTTGTTTTGTCATTCGATTCATTTTTTGTTCTGTCATTTCCATTTTGTCTACTGATAAATGGTTTTGTTGTCTAACTATGCGGGCCGTGCATCCGTCAGAGCGCGTCGCTATCGAGTCGAAGTGATAGGTAGCAAAAGGTGAATCTATGCATTTCTCCCATTAATGTATATACTCATTAAAATTGAAATATCTCGAAAAATAAGACGTTTTTAAAGTATTTAAAGAGAAAAGAATTTTTTGAACAAAGAATTTTCTTTTGATTAAAACTATTTTTATAGCTAGATTCCCAAATTTTACTGCATATGTCAAAAACTTCATCTTTTGGTCGCTGATAAGAGTAGTCGATAAGCGTTGCCCGGCTCGAATAGGGCTAGGAGAAATATGAAAATGCATATTTTTATAAGATGCAGCTTCTACGTTATTTGTGTTTTCTTTATGATTCATAAAAATACTGAAATTTTATTGTGCATATTTTTGCATATTTTGACTATAAATGCCTATTTTACATATTTGAGCTATTTTTATGGCATATTTGAGGGTTTTGGGGCATATTTTCGCCAATAAATAAAAATTATTGTAAAAACAACTGAAAAATAAGAACAAAAGCAAGAGCTTTCAAATTTGTTTCGCGGGAAGTTCAATTTTATTATAAAACAGAACTGACGCAAAAATTTTTCAGTTTTCAAAGCTTCCAAGCCAGGGGAGCAGCCGCAGGCTCATTACCGATGTTATGTATAGTGTTACCACGTTATTCAGCTTAAAAAGCACTTTAATTTGATTCCCATGTCGCTATCCAGAGTTTTCAGATCATAATTTTTGCATATTCGGATTTTTAGAGCATATTTTTAGAGCATATTTGAGGTCAGATAACTGCATATTATGTATTATGAGCGCATATTTCGACATTTGAAGTGCATATTTCCCCCAGCCCTATGTCTAACGACACTGATTAGGAGCAGAAAGTGAGCATTGCATTCGAGCCGAACAGCGCTAGTATCGCGCACAACGAAAGCAGGACTATTGGTGAGCGGCGCGGGTGGTAGGCGGAAGCTTTCCTTAAATCGATCTAAATCAATTTTCATAAGAGAAAGCAACTTATAGGAAATTGTACGCTCTACAAATTTTGTTATCTTAATTTTTCCGCTAAATGGCTTCGTTCTCGACTTATTTTGAGATAACTCAATTAACAGTCAAATAGAAAAATCGTCCTGATCCCTTTTTCAATTTTGCTGATTGTAGCGCTCCTAGTGGATGTTCGGCCCGAATTGTCTGGTCGGTACTTGATTGGGATATTAAATCAGGCCCGTAGCCAATAGAGTGCTAGGGGGTGCTGAGCATCCCCCAGCGCTTGCCGGAACCCTCCCTGGAAAAATTTATTGAATAAAAATTACGAATTCCTTACATTTTCCTCGCTTAGTTTTGTTCAAAACTTTTCTTTCCATCACATTTTAATGTTTATAAACTTGGCAACACTGATTTTGCTTTGAAAGATAGACGAATCGTGTGTTTGTCGTTCTTTAATGTGACGTGTCACAAGAAAAGGTCCTGAATGTCCAAACAGTAGTTTCAGACACACAGGCTTTTTTTGGGTCACATTACAGTTCACAAACACAGTGGTAGGCTCGCGACCCAATTCACATTGAATATCGGTGGTTAAATGCCTGAATGGCTGTTTGAGAACTGATAACTTGATAAGTCCACAAAAATAGAGGTTGTTTTACCTCCAAAAGTTCGAAAATTTGTTAAATCTTTTTTGGACCAAATTCAATCAGTGGCGTAGCTGGGATTTTACCAAGTGGGGGGGGGGGGCAAAGTTAGATTTTCAAGGGAGAAAAGGTAGAAGATTGGGGTATTTTTTTAAAATCACCGATATCAGAGGACTATATTATAGAAATAAAGGTAAATACTGCTCAAGTGAAAATTTTTCGAAAAAAACGTATTTTAACGGTGAAAATTGCTCATTTTGCATATTTTACGTTCAATTTCAGGTGCCTTGGAGGCATTCGCCCCCTTCGCCCCCCCCGGCTACATCACTGCCTCGTAGAAATTTTCACATTATATACTATGTGTATCCGCAAGCCCCCCTGGTAAACAGTCAGCACCCCCTGCCGCAGATAGCTGGCTACGGGCCTGTATTAAATGAAATGCAGGGAGCGCTTGTGACAGTACACACTCGCACGCGTACTAACAAATACAAATAAGGAGGTTGAGCGATAAAAATCGATGATATTTCCTGTCCTTTAACACGGGGAGCAAAGATCAGTCTCATCTTATGAGAACTCCACCTGTTAGTTTGTGTTGATGACTGTTTTAATTTGTAGTCATTGTTGTAGAAAAATGATTCCAAGAAGCATTCAACCTCAAATAACTTTAAATTTTTTCAAAATTCAAAATATCAAATCATCGTTGGTACATTTCTTTATGCGAGAAAATTATTTAATCACTCAAACTAGATGGGTTCTCAACTCTGCCACCAGGTGTCAGCCAGTTAGATTCCGAATCCCAATACAACAGTGCGTTCTTAACTGAAATGGGCATTTTCCTCTGCATTTGTCCTTAATCGATAAAATGCTTCGCATGCAACCTCTTCACTAGAGCACCTGAAAACACCCGAGTACTGACATCCGCCATTTTGAGTTGCTTGGCGCCTTACAATACACAATTCACTACGCGGAACGTGCCGCGTACCGAACTGTGAATCGTCGGGCGCCAAGCGACTCAAAATGGCGGATGACAATGGTTATTTCCTGATGCTCTACCTCCACTTGTTCGCAGACTTCTTCCGTTCTTCCTTCTTGGCTTAGTTTTGTATTGTAGTGACACCAACACCACAACATGATTGGGGTTCGGAGTCACTATTTATAATAAGAACAGTAAAATACGAGCATTGCTTCACAAAGACATTCAAAAACAATCGGATCGGGAAAATAAAACCGAAATGAGAATGATAACGGAATACATAGTGCAGTCGCTACATGGAATCGCAAAATGAAAAGTGGATGCTAGAGTGTCAGATTCAACTATGGCCTGAAAAAGGCGTAAGTGACACTTATGCTTTTCTTATTTGCCTGCATTCGTGTAAGCCTTTTCAACGAACTAGAGAGGAAATAGTACTTTTTAGCACTAAGTGTAAATAATGCACTATCTTCTAGAGCCACATTTTTTTAGTTACTACTACTGTTTAGAAATGCATGTAAGATTTGCCCCCCCCCCATCTGCCCAATGATTAAGCCTAGTCCTTAATTTTATACCAATTCTGTTTTTCTACTTTTCAACAGGCTAGGTCATAATCATGTTTTTACTTCTATTAATAAATTAATTATTAGATTATATTTACTTATATCGCTGTGTGAATTGTGTGTATTTTTTAAGTTCTGTCATATTTCGTAGTGTCGCACGCATATGAGTAAGTGTTTTGGCATTTAGAATCTTTGAGACACGTTTAAGTTCAAAAATGCTGTAAGTTTAAGGGATGTTTTCGACTTTTTAAAACTTATTTAAACTTTGCGAAAACTCTTTCAATACTTTTTCAGACTTATTCAAGTTTCTTCGGACTCTCTAAACAAATTTACGTAAATCTTACAGAGTCTTGAATGAGTTGAGTATTTCAAAATAATCTTAGTAAGTCTTGAGGAAGTCTTGAAATATGTTAAGGCTGCCCTTATGTTCATAAAGTCGGAACTTTTAGGGGCACGTATCATTTGGTTTTCCTCTGTTCTAATACTTCCGAGTTTTATTATATTATAAAGGTCGTGACTGAAGAATGAAATTAATTGGTAGAGTACCCATGTATATTTTAAGCATTCAGTCATACCAACCATCCTAACATACATATATGTGAAGATGCGGAAAAGTTGACTTCCGGCTAGGCATTTAATTCTTAAGTGCTACAAAACCATTTACAAGATTAGATACAAAATTCTAAAAAATATATATATAGGTATATATTCGATAGAAAACAACCCAGTTCTTTCTTATTTTTCACAAATTGATCAATTTATTCTTGATCTTATCCTCTCGTCTGCTTTGAAACTGCTCTGTTTTTACTTAATTACCTTAAGTTGCCAAATAATTATTCTACGGGTTCTACTCTCTATGTTTTGACTGTCAAGATTGTCAACACAATAGACGGTATAACATGTGCGGCTCAAGAGCGCCTGATGGATATTTTGTAAATAAAATGAGTCAATTTTATCAATGTGAGTTATATGTAAGCTTCTTTATCATGATTATACATTTTTAGAATGTACTCCATTTATGTATATTTATCATCCACGTTTTTACTACCTATTCGGATTCCGTAGGCCTCGTGGCGCGCTGCTGTCGTCTTACTGATAAGAAAATGAAAGCGTGATCAAGGAAAGTATTAAGTTGCAAAATAAAAGAAAGAATTGAAGTAAAGTGTAGGAAATGAAAAGTGAGACACCACAAACTAAAACGGATAAGAAACCAAACTACAACACTGGTAAAGAATATTCACCAATATTGTTCTATCATCACTCTTTTGTTGGTTATAAAAACGTCCAGTAGATGCCTCTCACTTTGTTGCAGAATCCGAATAGAGTACAGCATCTTTCATCTATATTTAACTGGTGTGCATTTTCCCCCCTTCTTATTTAATAATTTATATTTTATAATGTATGTCATAGACAACTGACAGTTACAATATTGCATTTACTATCACTGTACCTACATGCCTAGTCCTTACTTTCATCTATGCCCTTTCCACCACTCTGTATTATTATCTTTAAGAATGCAAATAACTGTTAATGATCATGAAATGTATTTAACTTGTATTTGGTTAATTTTTTTCAACTTTCTAAAAAACATAAATGATATTATAATGCATGTAGTATTATTTTATTCAATAAACGTCTATATTCTTTTCAAGTTCTATATTCTTACATTTATGTTATCCAGCAATTTAATTTTAAATGGCCCTAAAATTCTTGATAGAAGCAGCGATACTGTAATTATGTCTCTAAAGACTTACGTTTCATTAAAACAACTTATTTTTAAATCTGTAATAAAAAAAACAGAGAAATAATGCCGAAATATACTTGGATAACAATAATGCGAACTGTTACGTTACTTGGTAAAATTTAACAACACACAGAAATTTATTCACATCTGCATTCATTCGCTCAGTATCACAGTAAAGGATCTTATCAACTCTGTCGAAAATTACCCGATTTTTCTATACTCCGTTCTCTGAGCTGAGCTATTTTGATTTTGAATGATTGAACATTATCTTATCTGCTTGGTATCTGGGGTAGAGTTCCAAAGAACATCAATAGGTGTATTTATTCTCTACTACCAGTGTAAGCTCACCCATTTTCCCGATGCGCAAAATCCCGCCAGTTACCCGGCGGAAACCAAGGGTAACTTAACAGGTTTCTGGGTAATCTGAGGGTAACCAAGGGTTGCAAATGGGTAAAGGGTAACTAATTGCGCATCGGGTAATTATATTATAAGAATAATAAGCGAAAAAACATAGATAAAAATTAATCTCATGGATGACGGATATAAAAATTAAAAATGGTTATTAAAGTAAAAGATAACAAAGCTAAGATAGAGGCTGTCGAGCTATTGTAACATATGAACGCAGTATTAATTTATGAAGAACTCTTAAGGGTTTCTACCAAAATCAATTTAATTTTGGAAAGAAGACATCTATAGTCACTAAACAATATCGTTTTGAATTGCGTTCAGTTAACTGACAAACATATAGATACCACTGTATACCAACAATAATGAAAATTATATTAGAACATATGGTTTTATTATTTTGCTCTTCTATACTTAATGGAATATAACATTAAAATCATTTCGAATCAAAATTAATATAAAAATATGTACCGCAATAAGGAAACTTTACATGCAGCTGGTTCTCTTGCTACTCCATATTCTTTCATAGATACCATAAACTGGGGTAACTTCAGATTTGTGGGGGAACTCGGGGCACTTGCTAAAACTGGAGTAACGCTAGTTAGATGGGTTATTTCTTAACAAAGGGTACTAAATAAAAGTTGAGACTTATAGCTACACTGTCATGGGGTGAAAGCCAATGTTCCAGTTCTAAAATGTATAAAACTGGCAATGTCCAGAGTTCCCCACAAATGCGAAGTTAGCCTATAGTTTACAGTAATCCGCCAATTTACAAGTTTGGCTGGCCGCGGCTTAGACTCTAAACCCATCAAATGTCACCATATCACTATTCCGAACTGGCAGTCTCCTTTCTAATACATTCAAGCCAAATGCCATGTTCCAGTTTTATTATCGTAGTATATTTGGCATATTTGACAGTTGATGGCATTTTTGAAGAAGGGCGGAGATTGTAATGCTGCATCATGGTTACTATAACAAGCTTCACCATAAGCAGTGCGAGTCGCCACGCTAAAATATGATTTTGAACAATAATTTGAGTATCTATAGTCAGAAGGAAAATGTTGGTACAGTGGTATACCGACTCATTATGCTATTTTATAAACTTAAAATCGGCGAACCTATGCAGTGTCGAGATCCTTCTCCAAATGGTATGAAGCTGAATCGTGGTCTAGAATATTTGGCTTCATTTGAAAAATGATCCGGATTGAATTCTTTTGGTCTTGAGAAGTATTTTGGATCATTATGCAGCCCATGTAACGGAATCAAAATTAAAGTTCCTTTATCGATTATAAATTCCGTTCTTGGTACATGGTACTCCTTTGTGCATGTCCGCATCAAAACCGGTGACACAGGGTACATTCTGACAGTTTCTTCATGAAGGAAAGAGAATGTATGTTAGTAAACAAATGTTAAATTGATACACGAATTGATATATTATGGAATTCATTTGCATAAATACTGATATCTTACCAGATATAATTTGGTCTATGTATGTCATGTCGTATAACGATTCCGTAGTAATTTGATTGTCATAATTTTCAAGAACAGAATCGATTTCCATTTGTATCTTCTGCTGAATAAATTCACTTTTAGCCAACTCCATTAACATGAAATTGAGAAGAAGCGATGTTGGTTTGTATCCAGCCATGAATGTTATGAAGCACTGAGCGGCAACGAGGTCTGTATCAAGATCTGAAACATAACTTTCAACTCATTTATGGCATTATATCAGGTACTTTTTAGTAAACAACACTTACAAAAGATGTTCACTTACCATCAGCTGAGGTAATAATTATATTGTATACCGGCAGTAATATCGACTACTCATGACTTGTTTACTGATAATGATACTAGCGCTCCTACAGAAAATGTAAGGTACCTATAACCGATCTCCACCAGTGTTAAGGCGGCTTCAAGGGGAGATATAACGGACAGCCATTTTGATTGCAAGAAAAGTGAATAAAACCCGTGTTGATAATGAGAAATTATCAAGGCGCGTTTGCTTTTTACTTTTCTTGCAATCAAAATGGCTGTCCATTATACCTCCCCTTAGAACCGCCTTATGTGTCTGATATTACTCCAGCTGTCCAGCTGACAGTATGCTACTAATTTTGCCTACTAATTCTACCTATACCTACTATCTCATATACTTAAAAATAACGGTGGGGAGCTGATTAATGCTTACTCTTTATTCCAGATGATGAGCTGTCTTTCATTCTCAAATTCATGAAGAAATTCATCAAGTCAGCTTGTTGCGCATCATTGATAACACTCCTACGATTCATTGTATCCCATGTAATGGAACGGAAAAAATTTTGAACTTTTGGACTTATAAATGTTATGTTCAGCATTCTGATCAACTTGGGCCACACTTCCTTAATCACAGAAATAAAAATACTTCTCCCTTGATGCTGCTGTTTTCCAATCTGTCGAAATTCGGACTCTGGATCCTTCAAAGCATTGGCGCGTATACCATAAATGAACTGAGTGATAACGTCCACACAATATCTACGCGTGAAATATTTTTATTTTGGATGTTAACATTTACACGACTTGAAAATCAACAAGTTAATTGTTTTCATTACATGTAGGCACTATTAGAAATATAGGTAAGGTTCATGTCAAAATCAGGCAATACAGACACCGTCACGGTGAAGATTAATTCGGATCTAGCAACGTAATGGCTGACATCTGGCGAAAGTTTTCAACAACATCTAGTTCTTCGTGTTCTTATCGACGTTATAAGATAAAATCTTACACTTTTACCCCAACGTTGATAAGAAATTCAATGTAAGGTCACGTAAAACGACATTAGCGCGCCACCACGTTGCTAGGTTCGAATCTTCGAATTAAAGGTTTCCACAGGCATTGAGAGGAAAGCAGGAAACGTTGTAAATGAACTTTAAAGCTAACACTCCCGTAAAACGCACAGAAAACACCATGCCCATATATTTTCCCATTTTCTCTTTTTCCCTTCAATGGGGGTAGGTAACGAAACAATAACCTGAAAACCGATGCCAGCGTAGATTTTAGTGATGGTAAGCAAGAAATGATGTTCAAGGACTTCAATTTCAGTGAGCTTGTAGCAGTTTCTTTATATCCCCCCCCCCACACACACACCAAAGCTGAGCTTCAGAGCTAAAGCTCTTAAATTTGATAAGCTTACACTACTTTCAATTCACAAACTGACAGCGCGATTATATCTACACATTTAGCAATGTCCTGAGAAAGTGATTTAATAAAAATATAGATTTAGGTTTCTTTCCTAAGACATTCTAAATGACGTGATAAATATACCGTCAAAACTGGGGCTAATGGTGCTCTTCTCTTCTCCCCGTCCTAAGCAATTGCTTCCCATGCTTACGTGTTAATCCGTCCCTCATCTAATGATGTGTTTACTATGATATTTTATGTATCCAATCACTGGGTTGTGCAGCTTTCCTATTCCCCTGTGGAGGCGCTGCTATACTCAGTGTTTTCGGGATCCAAATGGCCCATAAGCATTGTTGGTATGTTCCGATTTAAAGTCAGTGATATAGTTAAACTTTTAAGTTGTAATGGTGATATGATCTAATGAAAAGTAGTCCAGTGTTATAGTAAATAGCCTGTCACCATTTGACACGTGAAAGAAAAAAATGTGTTGACTTCTTTGGCATTCAATTGAGGACGTCTGGGTAGAATGAGAATTCCTGTCTTGTATACAATTCAATATGAAAGTAAAAATTTTCCACAATTTTACCTTCAAGAGGTAAATTCCTGCGCCATTGCGTCATATTTTTACCTCCGCCACTCCTTTTGCCCCCCCCCCCCATTAATGCTTGTAGAAAATATATTCCCCAACCAAAGAGCTAGAATCTAAAAATATACCACTCGGAACTCGTTTCTTCATAAGTGGAGGGCTCAGAGAAAGAACTGCACGCAAGTTCATTCATTATCTTGCAATGCTAAATTATGTTAACCAACAGTAGATAATCGACCTGTAGTATAGTCTGGGTTTCAAGAAAATGAGCTAAACCACTTCTTACAATGAGCACTCTAGGGGTCCGTTTCACATTTGTAAAGGCATGCTCGGATTCGACAGTACTGAAACCACGACGCTGCATTCGCTACACCTTATCAGCCTTACCGCTCTGTCCTCATTTCGAGTCAAATAACAAAATTTATTCAACACGTTTTGAGCGTTAGAAAATTACGGGGGCACAACTCCAGGGGATTCGGACAAACAATCTGGCAATACCACAATGTTTAAGGAACCGATGGGTAATATGGCCACCTGGTTAATATGGCCATCCTATCAGATATCAGCACCTATCAGGTATTTTTGAAATCTGGCTGCACTGTTAGGAAGTGACTGTGGAGCTATCTACATTACGAAAGGTGCGAGCCTGATTCGACTGTTTTTAACTGTTCTATGGAACTTTTTTCCCAAATAGTGTGATAAGAGTTTTGGTGAAATTAAGAAAAGTGATAACTTCGAACTGCGGCATTCCGCATCATTTTAGCGTAAGTACAAAAACTTTTATGTCGTGTGAAGGGTAATTTTATGAGCTTTCCGATCATGTGCATCACCACAGGTCATTCGTTCATATTCCACGAGAAAAATGAGATTTAGTAAAAAAAAATCCCGAACCTGTCTTTTCGTTTAATATGGCCATAAGGTTGATTGCATTTTAGTCGTTCGAAAAATTGGAGAAAATGTGGTGAGTTAATTTCTTAAGTACCAAAGCTGTTTTCCAGGGACGTACCGATAGTGCTGGAGGGGGTAGCTTCCCCCTCCTGGAGAAAATTTTTTACTCAGCAGTTGGGAAGCTTTAGCATTTCAGTCAGCCGAAGTTGGAAAATCTCGGTAGAGTTGGGAAAGTCCAACAAGTCAAAAGCTTTTTTTTTTATGCTTATTTGGGAATTTTGAGTTAAGAAGCTGGGAAAACCCAACAAGTCAAAAGTTTTTTTTTTGCTTTGATACGCGGGAATTTTGAGTTAAATCAGTTGAGCCCCCCCCCCCCTCTTCACCCTCACAGGAAAAACTTTTCGGCACGTCCCTGCCGTTTTCATATTTTCTAGAAGTTTACAACAAAGTTTGACCGTCAGTTTCTATTTTTATTTTTTAAGATTTATAACGGGGAAAAACAAGACGAGAAAAAAAATCAGAACAAAATGTAGGAGGAAATATGATTTTTAATTTTCAAGGATTTAAAAAGAAAATGTCCAACTTATGCCTATACTTGTTGCTTAGTTTTTAAGAGAAATTTAATGTGTTCTCTCCATGATTCATAAGTTTTTCAAAGTTTAAGAAAAGTTATAAGCAATCAATTCTTGATGTAAACTTTCTTATATGTAAGTAAGTCAATTAAAATTCTTTCGTTTCGGGATTCAACTTTTCTTCGCTCTTCAGAATCTAAAACTCAACTTACTTAAAACATTTTTCATCTTCCCTATCTGTAAAAGTCGCAAAGAAATATTGGACTTCGTTTATTTCTCGTGTACAAATCAGATTATCTGAAATTTCCTTGTCCTTTAATAACAAAGACAGCAACTTTGTTTAAATTTGAATCCTTTGTCCCTCACCATGTGCAGAACGCACCAAATAAGTTAAATATCGAAGAGAAATGAGTTAATTCATTTTTTTTGTCTCGGCTATAGATGACAGAGAATTTAGATTTACAAGCAATCAAGCAGATATTTTGAAAGTAACCAAGCTTAACTTCTTGAAGAAGAAGAAAAAATGAGCGCTACAGAGGGTACCCATATTACCCTTCGGTACCTTACTTATGTAGAGAATCTCACCACATCACCTCAGCTTGTGCTCACTCAAGACACGTGACAGCAACGGGTTTTACAATGGGAACAATAAAAACGTCAGAGCAGCTCACATACTTTTGCTTTTCTCCACATGTAAATGGCCTTTGTCCTCAGATCACATCACAATTTGTATAACAAACACATATATCATCAGTATTTATCTCTTACCTCTCTATGATGTCACCCATCTCAACGCAGCCATTAGTCTTATCTATACTTTGTCCAACAGTATTCACCAACTCGTCAGCGTATGCTTTCACGAATCCGAAAGTAGATTTTGTTTTCATTGCTGAGAAAGCTGGCATTAACGCGTTTCTCATGGTCTTCCATTCTTCACCGCATAAGTTGTATAGATGTCGAGTTAATGCAATCTTTGGATTGACCAAGTTGGGGCTGCGATCGGAGAAATGGTCGAAATCGGAAGTTAAAATGTTTTTTATTATTTCTGGATCACGTACCAGTAAAACCGGATTAAAGAAACTGAAAAGGCCACTTAGCTTGTGAGGAGCAGCTTCATTGTAGGCATAACGAAAGAATTCCGCTGACGTAATCCTGCCGAGTACGACGTTCTTGTAGTTTCCAAAAATTAAACTATCTGGTTTCAAGTAAGGTATTTTTCTTTTCTTCCAATATTGAAATCTTCGTTGTATGAACCAATAATACAATCCAATAAAACATAGAAGTATCGTTAGAACGAATCCAACCGTCAACATATTCCTGCAGGTACTTTAAAATATCGCATTCGCATGAACTAAAAAAGATAGGTACAGGACACTTTTTCTGGAATTCTGCGTTTCTTTAAGACATTAAGGTAGAGTTAAGAAGCATTCGCAGATTCGCACCGGCGTCAGTTATCAATTATAAAAAACTACTATGCTGTAGTTAGACGTTTTCAGTCGTCGATATTGAAACGAATGATAAAATGAATCTTATCAATTAACTGTTTGCACAAATCACCACGAGAAACCTCCTTGAATGACAACATAGTATTCTACTTTCAAACTGTTATCGGTGAATCTGATTAGATATGAGATGTATAACTGAAGTGGTTATCTGAACGGGTAGACAACAGCGGAGTCGCGAATATGTGCAAGTTCTCAATGTCACTGGAGGTAACTGCGTTGAAAATATGAAATTGAAATAACCTATAGGTACTTACATGTTTTTAAAAACGTGTATGCAGTGTGGTCGACCAGACACAGATAAGTATCCAATTACAATTAATAATGTCACATCGGCCTCACAGAGTTATTGATGTGAAGGAAAGAAAAAAGTTTTGGAAAACAGAAGATATTATTGAACAATGCAATAAGAAACTTCAGAGGGTCATCTTATGCTGAAGGTCAATTTAGAATTTTATTCAAAGTAATGCTATGTAGTTACCCCCAAGATGGGCGGCAAAAGCACCGCGGATAGCTTGCACAGGTCCATCGTCCAGTCGCATAAAAAACGTGAGCTAAAGCAAAAAGATGGATAAAGGAGGGGAGGTGAGTAACCCACCCATTTAAATCCTACACTATAACTGTCAAGAGCTAGGTAGCTGGTGAGACTAGGCTGTACGAATTTGAGAAAGTGGCGGAGAAAATAAAGTGGGATATGATAGGGATTTTGAATACAAGAAAGGAGTAAAAGATCTAACAGAAATCTCCTTTACTTTTTCAGTCAAAAAATCGGAAAAGCGTCTGGCCCCGACGGCACAGACAACAAAACTTTGAAGGATTTTTCGGAGATACTAGCCGGACCACTGACTATGTTGTTCAACAGGGTTATGGCGGTGGAAGTACTTCCGATGCAATGGAAGGAATCAAAAATCATCCTTCTACACAAGAAGGGCGACAAGAACCAGGTGAACAATGACAGGCCAATCAATCTATCCTCCAACCTCGGGAAGATCTTTATGAAAGTTCTGAAGATAAGGGCATACCCCCAGCTGGACAGCGCAGGTTTCCGAAAAGGCTTCGCAACAGTAGAAAACATTCATACTTTGAACCAAATTATCGAAAAAAACAAACACGTATCAACTTGAATTAAACTTGGTCTTTATCGACTTCTGTAAGGCCATCGATACCATCCATGACTACCTGTGGAAAGCCCTCAGAAACCAGGAGGTGGGCGAAAAAATTGTTAAAATATTAGAAGAATACTATCGTGACACTTGCGCATATGTAAGTATGAATGAGTCCGGTCCCATCTTCAGAATACACAGAGGAGTGAAGCGAGGGTACCCCCTGTCTCCTAACTTATTCAACGTACTGTTGGAACCCATATTCAGGCAACTAAATTGGGACAAAAAAGGGATCAAAATCGACGGGCTATATTTGAACCACTTACGATTTGCAGATGATATCGTGTTGCTGAGTGGGGACAGGGGAGAGCTCCAGGAAATGCTTGACGGGCTGGTCGCAGAAAGCGTCAAAGCCGGACTTAAGATTAACATCTTCAAAACTAAGGTTATGTGTAATACCCCTCAGCCACTGATGCGATACTCGAAAGGGTAGTTTCCGGGGCCGGGGGTGCGGTGTCATAGGGGCCACTTTGGCATGCGTGCATCGCCATACGTCCCACCACACCAAGAGGTTATTGCCGCTGAATAAATCCATGAAACTCTATAACACACTGACTAATATAGATCCAGAAATTGACATTTTTTTTTGAAAGTAAAGAAAAATACAAAGAAAGAACAGTAAATGCGTTAACAGAGATGTACAGAAAGGACAATAGAGGTTTTTAGTGGTCCCTTGCCGAAACCTAACATTTTTTGCTTGGGCGGGGAGGGGGCAGTGCGGGGTCGAGTGGGGGGGGGGGCGGGGGTGTGGTCACTCACGGCTGGATATACATGGAATTTTATTATTATTGTAATTATTATTATTAAAGTGTCGTCCCCTAATTGGCCGATGGGCTGTCGGGCGGCACTATAAATACCATCTTTTTAAATAAATAAATAAATAAAAAATCACATGGAATAAAATTAAGGTAGAAGGGTTTGAAAGTTTGGAAGAGGTTGAGAAGTACACATACCTCGGGCCGATCATCTCCTTAAAGGAAAATGAAAAAAGAAATTGGCAAGCGAATAACTCAGGCCTGGAAGGCGTATTGGACCCTGAGGTCAGTATTCAAAAGAGACCTGAAAATTGCTTCAAAAAGCAGAATGCTGGAGACATGTATCATGCCAATTTTGAGGTACGGGGCCCGGATGTGGTCTCTCACGGAGGCTCAGTCCAGAAGGCTGGTGGCAATGTGTACCCTAACGGGCCGTGCCGTCCATATTGGGCACTACCAAAAACTTGTTGGGCACCTTCAAAAAATTTGGGCAGCTCCGGAAAAAAAAGGAAGAACATGCTTTTAAAATTTTTATTTTTTCAAAAAAAAAAATGAAAACGAAAGAAAAAAAAAACATAATTTTGAAAAATTCATTAAATGATTGAAGAATAACCTAACCTAACCGCGAACTGGTCAACAAAAAAAGTACGAAAAGCTATTTCCAAAGGTTATAGCACCTACTCTCATTCGTGAAAGCCAAGACTAACAATAATAAGATTTAAACGACAGGAAAGAAATTAGTGCGAAAGCTACGAAATTTTACTGGGAGCTCTATACCGACCCACAGAGCCGTACCGACGGGGAGGGTTTTAGGGGTCCAAACCCCTCCCATTGGCCAAAAAAAAAACACGAAAAAACGATGGGTTGAGATGGAGAGGAGGGCGGACCGGTGACTAAGCCCCTCCCTCCACCAAGAAAAATTTTATCTTGATCGCAAGATATCCCTCCTCCCTTAATTAAATCCTGGGTACGGCCCTGATAACAACAATAATACTGGTAACGGCCAACTTCAGATTGATTTTGTATTTTGCCAATCGACTGGACTTTTCTAAAATCTCAAAAAAAAAAAAAAAAAAGTGTAATTTTTTTAAATGTTTTCCAATTATGAAGAATCGACTTCTTTGAATTGGTCAGTTTGGCAAGACGTTTTGAAAGGAATTTTTTCTACATCTCCCATTGCTATGTCCACCGATCCAAGCGCGGAAAAACCTTGAAAATGACTGATTTTTTTCAGTTTGAATGGACGAAAACCCAAAAACTATTTCATTCACCCTATTCACAATTTGAAATAATATGGATTTCCCCTTTCCCCTTAAACAACTCTACTGAGGCCAATTACGAAAATTATTATTTTGTAATTTCTCGTATGTTATTTAGGATATTTCAAAAGTGTAAGTACCTAGTTCATCGGAAAAGTGCAGGGCCGTAACCCTCCATGGCAAAAAAAAACACGGGAAAATGGGTTTGAGACGGAGAGGGGGGTGGATCTGTCACATTTTTTGTAAAAAGTATGAAAATGAGAGTTTCAAAAAATGTTGAAATTTTTGTCATATACATGCACGCAATTGGGTTAATTTGGGGTATTAGTAGCCCCCCTACCAAGGGAAAAATTCATCTTAATAGAAAAACACCCCCTTACTTAAATCTTGGGTACGGCCCTGCCGACCCAGAGTCAATTGGAAACACGGTTGTCCGGGGGGGGGGGAGAAGAAGAAATCCAGGCCTCGAGTAGCGGGGCGGAGACGCTGACCTTTCTAAACAAAGAAATCTGCCAAGTCTTACAGAACCTAAAAACAAACAAGGTGGCAGGACCGGATAAAACTGAAAACTTATTTTTGAAGATCCGTGCAGAGGCCCTCCCGCCCTTCTTTACCGTACTGGCCAACGAAATTCTGGCCACCGGGGCCACGCAGGCTTAGTGGCACCTGTCTGAGATCATCTTGTTGCATAAAAAGGGCAACAAATCGGATCTGAATAACTTTAGGCCCATAATCACAACTTCAAACTTAAGTATTTTTGAAATTAATACAAAACAGAATTTTTGGAATTTTGGATTCTCAACAACCCGAAAAGCAAGCCGGCTTTAGGAGAGGATACTCAACTATAGACCACATCTTCATTTTAAACCGACTAATCGAGGTCGCTCGCGAGTATAAGATGAAGCTTATTATTATGTTCATCGATTTCAATAAAAGCTTTTGACTCGGTGAAATATGACAGTGTCTGGAAAGCGCTAAGGGGACAGGGGGTGGGAACAGATCTGATGAAAATCCTGGAAAACCTATACAACAATTCTGAGGCCTACATCAAATTAGACCTCCCAGGGGAAAAATTTAGGCTGGAAAGGGGCGTAAAACAGGGGGACCCACTCTCTCCTAATATTTTCAACAGCGCCCTCGAAGGGGTGTTTCGAAATTTAAGGTGGGAGGACAAGGGTACAATATTGATGGTAAAAGGTTGAATAACCTACGTTTTTTCGATCATATAGCATTGATAAGTAGTATAATTGGAACGAACTCGAAATAATGGCCAAAGAACTACGTGCCGAAAGCAAAAAAGTGGGACTCTCAATAAATTTCTCAAAAACCAAAATCATGTCAAACTATGGGGTAAAAAGCTTCTCGCAAGAGAACCAGGTGATCGAAACAGTCTCTAAGTACAAATACTCGGGCCAAATGATCTCCTTCGAGGACAAGCAAGACAAAGAACTGAAAGCGCGTATCTCCAGCGTCTGGAGAAACTTTTGGGCGCATAAACACATTTTCAATAGTAGAACGAGCACTTCCGTTAAGTAAAGGTTTTCAGGCACTGCATTGAGCCGTCGCTGACCTACGGGGCCCAGACTTGGGCCCTGACTGAAACTCAAGTGAAATGATTAAGGACGACTTATAACACGCTATAACGTGAAATCCTAGGCTTGAAGCTAAAAGACTAAATCAAGCTTCAAACGATCCACTGCAAAACGAGAACAGCAGGCGTAGGATGGACGGTCAAAAAGCTCCAACTCGGATGCGGGGCACTTAGCTAGAAACCGGAATGAGAAATGGACTAAAACTATGGAAGGGTGGTATCCAAGGGGCCAGAAAAGAGGAAGAGGGAGACCCCATACAAGATGGCGGGACGAAATTGTCAAAAGGTTTGGCATTTTATGCAACGGGTGGCCAAGAACAGACCAAGCTGGAAGCGGGTGGTAGCAGCCCACACCCGTGATTGGGTGGACCCGACGCCGTGACGGCTCCCACCGGGCCGATAACCTCCGGCAACTCACAGAAAGGTGTAAAATCGCGGATTGTACTCACCGTCGGGCAAGGCACAAAATAAAAATTAAAAAAATGAACGTAATGAAAACGAATGTAATACTTAATGTAAAAAATTTCAAAAGTAGGTAAGTAATGTAATCGTAAGCAAAATTATTTAAACACTCGACGCAAATGATTTTTTGGATTGTATATTTTTGTCTCGGGGGGGGGGGGGATGAGGCAGTGAGGTAGGAAAAAATTGTAAAACCATCAATTTTCCAATTTGGGCAACTGCAATGAAGAGTTTAGGGTACACACTGGCTGGTGGTTATACAAAGAGGAATGGAGTGAAGTATGCTAGGTATTAAAAGTAAAGACAATGTAAGGGCAAAATTGATCAAGGCAAAAACGAAATGCAGGACGTTGTCTCGTCGGTCGAAAAACTGAAAATAAGATACGCCGGCCACCTAGCCAAAACGAATCATGAGCGCTGGGATAGGCGAGTCACGTTCTGGGTCCTTCACGACAACACAAAGAGGAGAGGCAGGCGGCTGGACGAGCAAGATTATCAAAAGAGTAAGCCTACCATGGTGTAGGGTGGCGCAAGACCGTAAAACATGGAGAAATATAGAAGAGGCCTATGCCCGCGATGTGGGGGCTTGGTATGACTCATAAAACGGCAATGGATGCAAATGTTACTCCATGCCCATGCAACACGGACTTCACAACCAGAAACTAGAAAAACAGCACATATCGTATCTATTATAACCTTTGCATGTACCTTGCTGTATTGTACATTATGTAATCAATGTTCACGTAAATCTGGGTCACACCATTAAATAAGGGCTACTTAATTACGTTCACTTATTCAGCCAAACAAAAAGGATATAGGCATAGGCGTTTACGTCAACAAAATTGTGGCCCGAGAACATCCCCAAGTTGCGAAAAGAGTGCACAACTGACTTCGTCATCCAACGGATGAGAAGAGACGACAGAGGGGCGACAGCAGCTTCGCAGCGGGACCAGTAGGCTCCTCGCACTTTTAAGTCAGCCACACGAAGAATTTTAATTACAAAAAAGGGTGCAGCAAGGGGATCTGCTCTCTCCCAACCTGTTCAACGCGGTTCTGGAAGATATTTTTGGAACTATATTGGGAGGGGAAAGGGGTGAAGATTAATGGTCAATGGCTGAGTAACCTACGGTTCACGAAGGACATCGTATTGCTAAGTAATGACTTGAAAGAGTTGCAGGCTATGGTAGAAGATCTTAATAGCGAAAGCGATAAGGTTGGACAGTGAATGTTTCAAAGACCAATGTAATGACGAACATCCAGACCGAAAAAGTTTTGGCGGGAGGGTCGAAAATAGAAGTGGTTAGGGAATACAGTTACCTCGGACAGCAGGTAGCATTCGAAAAGAGAGGGAAGCCGGAGTTGAAAATAAGAACAGCTAAGGCATGGAAAAGCTTCTGGGCACATAAAGAAATACTGAAAGGCAACTCATCCATGAGAATAAAATCTCTGGACAGATGTGTGATACCGACCCTTACCTACGAAGTTCAAACTTGATGAGTAACCCGGTCGCAATGGGATAATCTGAGGACAACGCATTTGAGAATGCTACAAAGTATAATGAAAATAAGAAGTAAAGATAAAGTAAGGCTAGAGACAATATTCGGAAAACAACAGGATCAAGCGACCTCGGATCGAGGATTAAGAAGGTAAAACTAAGCTTTGCGAGGCACGGAAAAATGGTGGAAAAAGTAGCTGAGGAATGGTTCACGAGAGAGTGGAAAAGGAAAATGGGTAGACCATCCACAAGATGGAGAGATGAGTTGGTCAGGGAATTCGGGATACTATGGGGAGGATTGATAGGGATAAAGGGTGGTGGAAGGATATGATTGACGCCTATGCTCCCAAATAGAGGCATTCGATGGCATGACGATCCCCACCGGGGTCAAAATGTCGTACGAATATAAAGCTATAAATAAAATAAAATAAAATAAAATATGTAAATGCAAAATAGAGTCCATAACCAAACGATACAAGGTAGGTGCTTTCAAGTACTATTCCTCTTCAGGTAATTCTGTTTGAGCACTTATAGGTATTTTCGCTTAAATATCGGTCATTCCGAAGGGACGAAGAACCGGACCATTAGAGTAGATTTGCTTTCTGAATATCTCGGAGGGGTCAGGTGTCCAAATAGATATTGGCGAATCAGAGTGGAGATATTGTGGAATTATCTTTTACTATTCCATGAAGGTATAGCAAAACTGATTTCAAAGGAATCAAAAATAAATGTCGTACATTAACTCTCTCTATAATATATTCTTTGATTTTAAAACAGAAATAAGTACCTACGTAAGTAAACTGCTAATTTATTGACTATTATACATATATCTGATACCCCCGTTATAAGTCAGCCTAAAAATATAAAAGGAGATAAATTTTATTTACATCAGTAGTTCAGTATAAAAAAAGTTGTCTGTGCTCCATCAGATAAAAATGACGTATTTTACTCATTAATAAGTCTTCGTTCAAATTTCAACACAATTTCATCTTTAGTGGTTGTCAATACCGAATGCTTCCTAAATTCAATCGGCTGTACCATACTTGGTGCGACAGTGAAATCGTAATTCCGTAATATCACAGCCAACGCTGATTTAATTTGCATTATTCCAAAACGCATACCTGAAAAATTTTCAAAATGCACTTATTTATCAATTCTCACATAAATTTCTCCATCATTTTCAAAAATTATTGATGAATAAATCTATACTTAGCTGAATGACGGCAACGCAGTTGTGGCACTTTAATCGGCTTTACCACTTCGAGTAATGCTAAGGAGCTCGCCCCAGTTATTTTCCAGAGTTCGTGAAAGAATTACGAAGGCAAACTCCACGTATTCGGGCGAGCGATCTGACAACACCGCAATTTGTTCACGCCCGGAGAATCTCACATCAAGTTAACTCACTAGTGCTCAGGACTCAAGACAGCGAGGGGTACAACGTAGATATTAAAAACTAACAATTTGCAGACAATCCTGGTATCTTTTTTGTTCTCATTATTGTAATCAGAAAACAAACATTGCGATGTTGCCAGATCACTCATCCAAAAATCCCTTAGAACTGCCTCCGTAATTTTTCAATACCCAAAACATACGGGAAAAATTTTCGTTATTTGGGCTGAAGGTATGTATCGATGTATATTGTGCAGGAAAATGAGTCACGTACCAATGCAAATTCGCGGCCCTTCGCCAAATGGCAAGAAACAGTAATTCGGTATAGGTGTTTCAGCATTTTCAGAAAAACGTTCTGGATGAAAAGATTCCGGATTTGGAAAATATTGAGGGTCGTGGTGCATGCCGCTTATCGGAACGAATAGAATCTCGCCTTTTTTTATGACGAAGTCGCTGTCTGGAACGGGATAATCCATAACGCACATTCTGATCAGAAATGCTACCGCCGGATACAATCTTAGAGTTTCTGCAAAGAAGAATATATTAGGCAGAAAACCGACGAAAAATGGAAGGCATTGAATTATTCATCATGTTGAGATAAAAAAATCTGATACATGTCATCGGCCAGAGTGGCCTACTCATGTACCGGAATACGCTTACCTATTTGTTGGAAAATGTTTAGTCTTTTGTAGATTAACTCACGATGGGATTTCTTTGCATAATCATCATCGTGTGGAAACCAAACTCTATATCAACTTACATCAACTTACCATTGATGACATTATCCATGTAAGTCATTTCCTGTAATGCTTCATACGTAATTTGTCCATCGTGTTTGTTCAAAATTCGCTCAACTTCGCTTTGTAATTTCTTCCTCACCTGCTCATTACGGGCTAATTCATAAAGACTGAAGCTGAGGGCATTGGAGGAAGTTTCAAAACCGGCTAAGAAAAAAACGAAACACTGAGCAACCAAAAGGTCTATGTTGAAATCTGAAATTGACAACATCAAACATCGCATAGGTATATTTAGGTATTTGATAAATCAGTTGTATACTTCGAATAATAAAACATAGAGATTAGTTGACTATACAAATACACTTGAAGTACCTGCGGGTAATAACGCCACCCATTTTTCTAAAGCAATTATATCTTACCCATTCCAAAAAAAAAAAAAAAAATTGAACGAATTTTGCAACGTAATGTTGCCGGATGTATTTTGTAACATTTTATGAGGTTGATTTTTTTTTTTGAAACCTTCCACTTTTGGTAGGAACCAAAACTGGAAAACTCACTTCCAATCGTTGTTTCCCAACTTGGAAGGGTTTTCCACTATCTGTTTTATTACTTTTGCAAAGGTTTTTCCATGAGAAAATTGACTGCGATTTATGAAATTGAATAATAAAGAATGTCAATTAAAAAAAATTCTATGCAAAGAAATTGTGAATAAATAATGAAAAGCAATTAGAAGGGGAGAGAAAAAAAACACGCATCCTGTAACGTCTACTAGTTTACACGAACAAGGTATTACAATTGCAGGACGTGTTACCACCAGATCAGAAAGAGTGGTACACTGCGTACGTGTTACCACCAGATCAGAAAGAGTGGTACTGTGCGTGTGTACGTTGTAGATAGCTTACTCAGTATCCTGAGACATGTGGCTAGGAAGCGAACTGCGGCGGCACATTCCTCGACACAGAGAAGGAAAGCTCTAACACAACAAAACAGAGGGGAAAACAACGGCAAACTATACGCTACAAACAATTTCTGCCTAACTCCAGCTTGTTATCAAAACCATATTTTTATTTATTTTATTTGTGCAGACTGATAGTCCGGGAAAATCACATGAAAAAAGCACCACTTTCGACAAAAATGATGCAAAATTGAATTTTGGTATATAGTTAGTGAATAGGACATACTGAAGGGAACGACCTTAGAATCTCAAGGAATCCCACAGGAACTTCATCCGGTAGAGGGTGAAACAAAGCCTCATACATTGATTTTTGATCATAAGTCAAAAAGTATTTCAAACAAAATTACTCTGAAGTAGATTTTACACATAAATGGTCTCTTACAATTTTTCGATATGTGCCCCCGAAATGTCTTGAAGATAGCAAGGATTCTGGTAGGTGCCCCCCTTAAAACATTGCAACAATTTGGTAAGTGCTCCCCTCCCCCTCTCAAAAAAGTCAGACGGCGTTAATCTGTTAATCCGGTTCTACGGATTTAGGCGATTTTTGGATTTTCTAATAGTCAGGGAGGCCTACAGGGGCCTTTTTAGGCAGGAGCCTAGCAGTGGCGTAGCTGGGATTCTTCCAAGAGGGGCGATCAGCAAAATTTTAGGCGGGGAAAGGTACACCTAATATGAGCAATATGTTTTTACATTGACATATTCGTATGTTGTGCTTTTCAACTTCAACTATGCATCCTGAATTTAAATTTCATTTCGCGCATTTACTGTGATACTGCTAGCATATAAAAAATTCTCATCTCAAGGGGGTGGGGATTGATCTCCCTAATCCTCCCCTGGCTACGGCACTGGAGCCTAGTCAGGAAATGTCAGTTGCAGTAAATGATGACCAAATTAAAAAATTTTATATGTGGCGTTGTTATCAGCTCCTACTCAAACCGAGACTAGTTTACTAATTCGCTTAGAATTTTTCACAAGTTGAACTTTTTGAAAATGGTATCGTAAAATAGATGAAATAATATTTTCAAACAGCTATAAAACATTAAACTTATCGTATTTCCTTCATTCCATAAATGTTGAAATTTCAGACTGATTAGGTACCGGCTGCGTAAAAATATCAACAAATTTTGCAAGATGTGTTAATGGAAAAACACAAATAGACGTATGGATTGGAAATTTGGTCTGGTTATTCTATGCTAGGAAAAAGTATATTACGCTATCTACCGAAATTTTCCATTATTAATATGTTTTTGAGCAGTATGGCGTTATTACCCACATGACGCTTATAGCCGCAGACACCTTATTATCTAATTCTAGTATCATCAAATCTACATAATTAATAATATAATATATCTTCGCAGGGACGTACCGAAGAGTCTTTCCGGGGGGGGGGGGGAAATTGTGAATGTCCCAACTGACTCAACTCAGAATTCCTAAGTATCAAAAAAAAAAAACCTCTTGACCTGTTGGATTTTCCAACTAACTCAACTCAAGAACTCAAAATTCCCAAGTATAAAAGCAAAAGAAGAAAAATCTTTTGACTTGTTGGGTTTTCCCAATTTATCAACTCAATTTCCAAGTATCAAAGCAAGCAAAAAAATAAAATCTTCTAACTTGTTGAATTTTTCCAACTCGCCTGACTGAAATGGTAAATATTCCAAATTGCTGAGTGAAATATTCCTACAGGGGGTGTAAGTTTCCCCCTGTCCCCTATCTGTACGTCCCTGTACCTTGGCAATGTTTAATCAGCTGGTAAGTCAAAAGAGTATATGGATCAGTAACATTATGCCAGTGTCATTTTTAAGCTGTGCAAAAATTGCACTGAACTTTTCTTGTAGTAAATTTAATCTTCGTCAGTTTTTTCATGGACACTATTCCTATACGGCGTCATAGGAAGCTAGATTCTGTCCAAAACCCACTTCACTCCCCTTCCTCCTGTGTCGCTGTTATCTCACTTCTGATTATTTCAAGCAAATATCATCGTTGTCTTTTTTTTTTCATTTTAAAATCTCCCTATTTGTGGTTGATAATCATTACATGCTACAAGGTACAATTTCCCTGACTCTATTGCCATATTCAAGATACAAGAGGAAAAGTACTTTAATTGCTTAACACAATGATCTTCAGTCAATCCGCACTTTCAAAACAAACGTCAAAACGTTGAACTTGTCATTTTTTGATACGAAATTGTGGTCAAATTTTATATAAGGTACTGATACCCTATAAGGGCCTTGCACAAATAAGGCCTACCCCTCTATCTCGTCGTTTAGGTTCGATGTCGTGAAACTACCTCGATAGGGTGACATATAGGGGATGCCTGGCAACACTGCTAGAGTGCGTTGGTTACATGCGGAAGCCAAAAACCAGTGACATGTGGTGATTTTCAAACGCTGATGCTATTTTCATGTTCCGAAAAAATTGAAATACTACAAAATGGAAGTACCGTTTTCAAAAATTTATTTATGGGGTATTATTCTATGTACAATCAGATACAATAAGCATATTTGATTTTTTGATTACGTTCACCCCACACTATGTCAATACGTTTGAAAAAGTGATCCCCTTAGTTCCCTAATAAGGTCCACCATTGTAAATTTGATCTTTATATCTTTAATGAAATATTTTTAATGAGTTCTGCTATTTCCGACATCAGAATTTTGCGAAAAGGAGTAGTCCGAAATAACTGGATAAATTATAAAGCCATAATGTTCATGAAAAATATAAGTATTTCCTTCTATGAGTGTACCACGTAAGAAATACAAATGTTTTTGATTAAAAATCTCTAAAAATTCTAAGTAAGTAAACGAATTTTGGATGAATTGTCAAAGTACGAGTCTATTCTATTTTTGCAAAAAAAAAAAAAAAAAAAAAAAAAAAAAAAAATGACCTCATTAAGAACAGCTGTTCCTAATAAGGCCCAAAATTACTCTTTTTAGAACGCTTCCCCTCAGTTCCCCTTGTGTAGAAAATAAAAACAAAAATGGTCATTTTCTAAAGAAAACCTAACGTTTCATCCCCTGGAAAGAGTTTTTCAAAATATCAATTCAGTGGCGAGCTATTTTGCAAAAACATTTTAGTGGGTTATATAGGGAGTCAGTAGGTACCTTACAATTTATTGCAAAGTTAAGTCAGCGCATATTCGTATCGACTTTTAGATCGAATTTTGCTGCAACTTCGATACCGAATCCCACCCATAAATTGTGTTGTACTGGTAACTCGACTTCAGTATTGAATTCTGCATCAAAATCGATAGTATTTTGTCGGAAGTGACGAAATTTGAATGTCGACAAAACAGTCGATTTTTGTGTCGACCGTGCTTCAGGGATAACCATGTGTTTTACTTTCAAAAAGAACCAAATGAAAATAGGTATAATTTTCAGTTATTTACCTAATTTACCCTTTCCGGTGTCATTTTGATCTTTCTCGCTGTTCAGCAATGCCATCAATAAATTAAGAAAATCGTTTCTGCTGACATTGTTTTCATTTCGGTACTTAATGGTGTCGTTGACCACTTTATTAAAGAAATCAGTGACATCTGCAGTGATATTTCTGAACTTGATGAGCTTTGTGAATTTGGCATTCAGTGAAAACATCACATCTCTCAGCTGAGTTCGGAAAGTAGGTGTGAACACTTTTCGACCCATTCTACAGAATTCTGATTTCGGATTTTTAAGAGAATTCGCTTGTAAACCAAATGCGCATGAACTAATCACATCAGTTGTGTATCTAAAAGAATAAAAAATATACTAAAGTAAGTATATAGAACAGACAGATTAATTGTGTTTGGTCAATAGTATTCTAGAGGTACTTCTTGTTTCTCAGTTGACTTTACTCGCATATCATGCCAACAATTAGATGTTATGCATAGTGATCACGCCTGGACATTGAGGCACTACAAATGCGTTAAGCGCCGAATCCAGCATGGGGGCCAGAAATACACTTCATTTGTATCGGACCTAACAGCACCGATCGAGAGTCCATGTATTTTTCCTGTTTACAAAGAGCCAGCCCCAAATCGGAATCAGAGCTCTACATTTGGGCCAGCGCCTTTTGACATCTAGTTTCGAATTTCCAGACGGGTTATTCGTGGATGACGTAGTAACAATTGTCAATTCACCGAGAGAGTTAAAAGAAATGGGAGAAGAATTCATTGCCAAGAGTAGGGAAACGGGTCTAATTATAAAGGGAGCAAAATCCAAAGTGTTTGCAAAAAAGAAAATAGAAAAACTCGAAATAAGCGGGGTAGAAATTGAGGGAGTAGATGAAGTGGAATATTTGGGGCAATAAATTTCGTTCAAAAATAAAAGGGAAAAGAACTGAGCAGAAGGGTACAAAAAGGGTGGAAAATTCACCTAAAAACCAAAATATGGGATAGTTGTACTCTGTCACGTGGGCTTTAACGAAAACTAATACAAGAAAACTACAAACCACTCAAAAAGCAATGGAGATAAGTATTTTAGGCATAAGGAAAAAAGAATAGAATTGAGAACAAAAAGATAAGAATGGTTACAAAAGCATAAGACATAGGGAAGGTAATCAAAAAACAAAAACGGAAGTATGCGGGTCATATCTTAAGACAAGAAGGAGGGTGGACAAAAAAGTAGAGGCTTGGGTGCCGTACAATGAGAAAAGGCATAAAGGTAGACCGCTGACGCGTTGGCGGGACGAATTTAGGAAGGAAATGGGCCCAAAGTGGAGGAGAGAAGCCGCCAACAAAGCCGAATGGAAAAAACGTAGGGAGGCATATGCCCTAAAATGGGCTAATGACAGCGATGGGGAGGAGACTCCCCCAGTTCACTGCCATAGTCGCACTGTAATTAGATTAAGGAAAAGCCGTCATCGCTGAAATTTTATATACATATGTAAGAACTCACATTTTGTAATAAGGTACCGGAGGATAATATAACCACGTGGTTAATATGGCCACACTTCAAGACAACAAATGCTACACGCTGTTTGTAAGAGCTGGCTGCATTGACTAGAGCAAGGCAAATGTAACGCTACCCACAATGGCGAAAGCTCAAAGTGAAATATCCAGTTTTGATAGTTCGATGGAAATTTATTTTTAAAATGTGATAACTTGTATCTGTAAAATTAAGAAACCGGGTACCATTTTTCCGAGTTAAGGAGTTTCTGTATAATTTAAGTACGGTCGACTGGGGTATCTTGGAACGGCCGTACACCCTAGGTATACACAAACAGGCTTGCACAGTATCCATGAATTTAGGCCGTTCATTGCTCATGCTCATAAGTGACTGGAGAGGTTCAGGAATCAGCTTAACTGGCTGAGTAAAAGGTGATTCCTACGCATGTCTGCTGGTACATTCCAAGTTATCCAGTTGCTCCAAGATATCTCGTTTGACAGTATACAAATTCTTATACCGTTATTTTAAAGGAAATTTATGAGCTTTCGAAATACATGCATATAAGTTTTCGTTTTTGTTTTCCGAGAAAAAATAACTTTTAAGAAAGATGGCACAATCTCGGCCATACCCAGCCAATCATTTCATTACATTTTTGATGCAGAAAAACGATGCCAAGCCATTTTTTATCTTCAGTCCCAGAACCTGTCAAATTTGTTAACGTCATTTGTGTCATAATTCAGCCCTTCATATTCGATCAACCACTTTTGCTTCCGCAAAAACAAATAACGAAGGTGGTAAATTTCTGATATCCAAATTCATTGTTCTTCAATAGGGTTATGCCTCAGTAATTGTAATATGGAAAACACATAAAAAATTTTATTGATTCCTTCAAATTTTAAGAAATATAAATAACAGAAAATAGTTGTGGCCATATGACCCTTCCCGAGTATATATTTAATATTGTCACCCCGAGACTCTTTTTGTTTGAGCTCCAGACGGCACAATGTATCTTTTGTACAATAATCAAGCAAATATTCAGGAAGTAAATGAACTGTATCTATTACACATTCCATGATTTACTTTTAAAAAGAGAAACAAAACAAGGTGGCCATATTACCCTCCAGTACCTCTCATGTGAGAAAAATAATAATATTTCTGTTTTGTTCAGTCCAACATGATAAGCGTACCTAGCCATTACATCTTTGACCTCCACTGTCTCACCACGAGTTATCTTCTCATCTACACAGAGTCCCAGCTGGTCTGCACACTCCTTCACCAATGCGAACATCATCTTCATTTTCCCTGATGTGAATGTGGGCGTCAACTTGGCCCTCATCCACTTCCACTCGTCGCCGCACAAGTTGAATAAATGCATGGTAAGTGGCTCTGCTCTGTCAGCGAACTCGGGACTGCGATCAGCAAAATGATTGAAATCCTTGGTCAAGATGCTCTTCACCAGATTCGGATCACGCACGTATAAAATCGGATTGATGAAACTGAAAGTTCCGCCGAACCTGTGCGGAGCTAATTCTTTATAATTTCTCAAAATAGTTTCCGGGAACGACAGTTTTCCAAGCACAAGGTCATAGTCGTTTCCGCAAATTAAACTACGCGGCTTCAGGTATGGCACGCCGCGTTTTTCCCAATACAGGTAACGCTGTTTCAGCAGAAGGTAAATGCTACTGACGATGAAAATGATAGCCACAAATATGATGTCCAACATGTTAGCTTCGATATGTTCCTGTGAAATTGAAAATATTATCAATATGGGGCATGTAACAAGAGGACTTTACAATTTCCATTCGAATTTCTCGATAAAGAAACTCCTCCTTTCTGTAATAGGTATTTAGTTTTGCAGGGCCACATATGATAACGAATACAGGGAGGAGGGGGGGGGGATCAAAAAGTAGTTGAACAGCCGTCACTGTGGCGCATGTAATAATTGTATGTTGTTCAACGAGGTAAGGATGGGTAGCTAGAATCAAGGGTGTAGCTCCGATACAAGGGAAGGGGTCTACAATCTTTTTTCTCTGCCTTGTCTAACCCTTCACATCCTCTCCCATGATTTACCTCACATAATGTCTGGGGGAAAAAACTATTTCTTCTGCTAAGGAGGGTCCAGAGCCCCAAGACCTCCCTTAATCTACGCTCTTAGTTACAATGACGCATTTCGAAGAACGAGGGAACGTGAAATTTTGGAGGCTTACGAAGGGCAAGCGGTTCCAAGACGTCGACAAGATCAAAGAGAACGTGATCTGAATGTTTCGTTCAACAGTTCGCCGAGGGATTCGTTAAGTGGCAGACACTCTGAATGAAGTGCATCAAGAAGGAGGGGAATATTTTGAAGGGGATGAGAATATACCAAAAGCACTCGATTGCAGTTTTTTTTGTCGAACGATCTATCGACTTTTTTTCATTTCACTGAAAGATGTTATGAGGTACCCCTAATTGAAGTGCTTTAGTTTTGGAACCAATTCACTTGGACCGTCCAAAATAGTATTAGGTATCTGAAAGAGAAGTTCAGGCTTTCAGATGATGTCAAAAAAGTAGCTGACTGCAATAGGTCACTCACAGCTGCGACAATCTAACTACTTTTTGATCACCCTGTATAATTTATTAATTGCAGATTAATTGTTAGAATTCATCCATCGAAGTAAGAGGGAAAAGAGTGGATCTTTTTTTCGGCCGATCTTAAAGAATATTTTGCAGGACGCTATAGTACTTCCTGCAAATTGAATATCCAACTCCAAGTCCGACGTAAATATACTTTACCCAAGAGATATGGAAACTAAAAAGAAAAAGTGAGACTTTGGATCTAAGACTAAGAGTCAGCAAATTTCGGGGCCAAGTTTCTGAAACTTTGTTTTGCCGTCAAGTTTGCTATCATCTATCAGTTTTGCTAACCGAATCGAAAGAATATCAGGAGCACCGCCCCAAAAATCATAATTTCAGGGGATGAAGTAGTACAGCGCAACAGGCTACCAAGGATTTCCTAGTAGAAGGGACCTTGAGAGAAGAAGGAAAACTCCGAGATTAAAACCATATTAAGAGACGGAAAACTCAAAGAAACCCTGCCAAAGTTGTGACTGGCGGCCCTGCGGCAGACGTAACAGACCGAAGACCCCGCAACAACAAGACACTGGTGGATGGGTTACGTATCGTGAAGGCATCGTAACACTTCGGATGACTTCAGCCGGACCTGTTCGCATCCGGAAGCCAGCGCCAGAAGGCTGGCCGAAGCGTTAAAGGGCACTCCCCTCCCATGTTAGTCAATGAAAGCGAAGCCTTGGATGGCGGGGCAGACAAAAGCGTCCCCCCCCCTCCAATGGATGGAACAACCAGTAAACGAAACCCCACAATCGAACAACCCACTAACGGCATCATCTACTGAATCTAAAGTTCTCCTCGCGGGAACAATGATGAAGTAGGGAAACGAAGAAAAGAATGCGAGTCGCCTCCATGTCAGCGGAGCGAGAGATCGTCGACAAACTCGGAAAAGAAAACTGGCGGCTCAAGGTCGAGCTAGAACTGCGCGACCAATGAATCGCAGAGCTAGAAGAGAACACGAATCAGGTGGTCGCGCGGCATGAGCAGGAGCTCAAGACGTTGAAAAAAGAGCTGGAAGAAATCAGGGAGCAGTTATAGTGCCTGCCGGTTCAACCATAGCAGCAGCAACAGCACTAACCGCAAAAGCAGCAGCAGAAGAAGAAACAGCAGTAGCAGCAGCAGACAGCAACGCCAGTGATAACGCCGCAGGAGCTCACCCCAGTTAGCCGAGAAATTGACCGCCTGAGACGACAGGTGAACAGAGCTGAGGAGCAGCGACGCTCCTCTAGGTCGGACCAGAAGCCGAGAGTAAGCCTACAATGTGGGCGGAAGTGGTCGGACGAAAGGCGAGACGACGCCAGAAGACCAGTGAGACCAAGCCGTAGCCGGGATCGACCGCCTCACCAGGTACACCCACGTATAAAGACAGGGAGGCCCGCAAGCGGGAGCTGCTGAGGAGGAAACCGCGTATGGCCGCGCTCGTGATAACGCGCAAGAGCGCATGCACGGGATACGCAGTTCTGATCTGGAAGGCCTGGGCGGCGGTTGACCCGAATGCGTGCAAGTTCCAGGTGACGGAGATCCGGCACACCAAGGCAGGCGAGATGCTACTGGAGCTCCGAGCAATGCAGGAGAAGGCAGTTGATAATTTCGCCAGTATAAGTTTAGATAAGCAGTAGGCGCTGACGCGGAAGTCCGAAGAGAGTGAGAGTTTCAACGCCTATTTGACGAGAATTATCAACCAAGGGAAGACTTGCGAGTATGAATCCCTCGGGACTGATGGCATTATTCGTGATAAAATTGTCACTGGAATACGAGATGATTCTGTAAGACAAACCCTGTTATCAAATCCAACTTTGACTCTCAATGGAGCAATATAGAGATTTGTAGAGCTTGTGAAGCTCGAGATGATATACAGAAAAACAAAACCTGCCAACAAATCCAACACAGACGTCAGCGGCTGTCAGTAGACAGCTAGATGAAGCTTGTAAATATTATGAAGCTGTACGTAGGATTTTAACAGAAATAAAATCTCGTAAGGATCATGAAGATTCACCTGGTCAAGCAGAAGAAAAATTACGTCACGTCGAAAAATTGGATCTTGAGAATAATGAAAATGAACCAATAGAAAAGCTGACTGTCAGAGAAAAACATAGCATTACAGACGAGGACTTGCAAAAATGTCTACAAGAAAAGGAGAGTCATGACAAAATGGGAAAATACGTCAAGGAAATTTTGGAAACAAAGGGCGAAATTAAATAATAATAATAATAGTAGTAATAGTAATAACAAAATAAATAAAATAAAGTAAATAAATAAATTAAAATTAAACTACATCGGATTAAGTTAAGTTAATATTAAGTAATTTAGAGACGCTGTACACCAGTAGAGTAAGCATAAATATACTTATCCGTAGATTGTGAACCCCCGACTCCCCTGGCACGAGAAACAATTGTAAAGTACCAGGGGAGAAGGAGTAGTTGTATACCAAACAAAAATAAATAAATAAAAAAAAAAAAAAGTACAAATAACTGAAATATTTAGGACTACCTCAGGTCTGGTATTTTACCGGACCGTCCGGTATTTCGTCGACTTGTTCAGTGAAGTGTAAAGACGCTTACTGGACAATAAAAATACCCGGTATTTTCTAAAATTTGTAAAAAGACAAAAAAAAATTTCCAAATGTTCATGTCTTCCTCGTTAATTTGGTGTTTTTTGAGGTTCTTCTATGTCTGTGTGCGTTTCGTTGTTAAATTACAAGGTATTACTTCAGGCTCGTAGCCAGCCATCTGCGGTAGGGGGTGCTAAATCTGTTTACCAGGGGGGATTGCAGATATATACACGTAGTATATAATGTGAAAATATCTACATAGGGGTGGGGGTGAAGGGGGTGAATGTCCCCCAATGCACCTGAAATTGAATGTAAAATATGCAAAATGAGCAAGTTTTCGCCTTTAAAACACATTTTTTCGAAAAGTTTTCACTCGAGCAGTATTTACCTCATTTTTATAAAATAGTCCTCCAATATCGGCGGTTTTTAAAAAATACCTCAATTTTCGACCTTTTCTCCCTTGAAAATCGTACCCCCCCCCCCCCGGGAAAATCCTGGCTACGCCACTGATTGAATTTGGTCTCAAAGCTCATAATCAAAACTGGTGATTCGACCTAACGACAACCCACTGAAAAAAAAACTGAATATATCGCATGAAAAAAGATTAACACTTTTACAACGATCAAATTTTTGAACTTCTCGAAGTAAAAAAACTCAACTTTTGAGGACTTATCAAGTTATCAGTTCTCAAACAGCCATTCAGGCGTTTAACCATCGATATTCAATGTGAATGGGATCGCGAGCCTACCACACTGTGTTTGTGAATTGTAATGGGACCTAAAAAAAAAAAATCTATGTCTGAAACTACTGGTTGGAGAGGAGATTCATCAGGCCCTTTTCTTGTGACACGTCACATGTAAAGAATGACAAAATTCGTTTATCTTTTGAAGCACTATCAGTGTTGCCAAGTTTATAAACATTAAAATTTAATGGAAAAAGAGAAGTTTTGAACAAAACTAGCGAGAAAAATGTAAGAAATTCGTCATTTTTATTCACAACATTTTTCCAAAGAGGGCTTCGGCAAGCGCTAGGGGATGCTCAGCACCCCCTAGCACCCCTTTGGCTACGGGCCTGTATTACTTGTCGGCAATCCTATGAGATATAACCTATTTTTAGGAACACCATTCGAAAGAAAATATATCTTCAACTGATGAACTCGTCGATTCGGATTCAGATATTGATGAAAATTCATTTTGTCAATAAACACCATTTGAATAATGTTATCGCAGTTAGCTTAAACCGACAAGAAGGTCCAGCTTTTCCCTCACACAGTGTTCCACCAGTTCCCTGAGCTCATCAGTTGGGGGAGGGTCCCGAGAGTCGGATGGAAAATATGCTGAGCATATTACCATCTTCTTCTTGTTCCCTTTCTCCTCATATTCCAAAATGGCCGCCACAAGATCCCGTAGGGTAAATCCCGGTATTGCTGTGCAGCTCACTTGATATGTAAATATCGCTGCACGTGGTCTTCCTGCATTTTTTGCATAAATGAGATGCCCCTGTGCCATCTGTATGCCTCTCACTTGTTCCCGATGATACCATGGTTCCTGTAACAGGCATATATTTGTTTGCCCCTTTTGCAGCCTCCTGCTCAGTAGGTAACAGGCTGCTTTGCATTAGTGCAGATTAATTTGCAATACCCTTATCATTCCGTGTATAGCTTTTCTCTGTTATCCTCAGACTCTGTCACCTTGACATCAACCAGGCGGTCCAGGAAAAACAGCTTGTTGCCCTTTCTTCTCAGGTACTTCACTGACTCCTCGTCGATACCCACCGCCTTCGGTTCCTCCCTGCAATGGACAACGTACCACCAGGACCCAGCAGACAGCCCCTGATTCTGCAGCTCCAGTCTCTTTAGGAGCACTTGCGCTGTTTGCCCACTTGTAGGCAGCCAGACCGACGCGCTGGTCAGCTTCGGCAGACCCTCCCAGGGTGCGACTTTGAGAGTTTCCTCCCCCAGTCGCACCCCGCTGGCGAGCCCCGCCAAGAAGCGTTCCCGGCTCGTCTGGTCCGCGCATACCACCTGTAGTGTTCCTTGATACAGCGTTATTTGTTTGATGTTCGGTAACGCCGTTTCCGGTAGTTCCCAAAGCATCTCACGAATAATGCCTTTGGCGTCCTTTGCTTCCTCGGCCGTCAGAGTGGTCTTCGGGTAGCCGTCCCGAAAGATGGCCACCTTATGTCCCTCCTCCGCCGCCGCCGAAGCATAGGTCGTCGTCCTACTCTTTTTTGGCGCTGCCTTCTCGGGTCCCGTCGACGGGGTTTCCCGCGGTCTCATGCCTGACAATGGAGTTCCCGCAGAGGTTCCCTTTTCAGGTGTGCCATCCTTGGTTCCTCCACCGTCCTCCTGCTGTCTCTGCTTCTCACGCTGCGCCTTCCTTTTCTGCGCTCCTGTACGTTTTCTCCTTTCCTCTTCTGTTGTTTTGGCGACGGATCCCTGGTTCCCTGGTCCGCCCGCTTGTGTTCCTGCTTCACCGGATCCACCCGTAGATGTCTCCGGTTCCGCTGGTCCAACCGTGGGTGTCCCTGGTTCCCTGGTCTCCGTCTCCATCTTCTCGCCCAGTGTCACTCGGTCCATCACTTCTGACAGCCCTTCCGCTGCACGCTTCTCTCCAGCATCCCTGCGGGTCCGGCTTTCGCCAGCCCCAGCAGGTCCGCTTTCCTTACTTAAAAAAAAATTAGATTTAGTTCCTTCCATATGGTTCCCACGAGTACCAGAGAAATATATCGTCTACCGTAGCAGAGCTCCGAGTACCACGGCAAGCTTACTTACTGAGGGAGGTCAGCCGGTATCCCTCAGGTTCCTATTCGCGACTGTTTTAGCCCAACAGCCATGCATCCCTTCGGCATAGGTAACACCAACCTTGGGATTGGGCCCGTAGCTGTACTGAGATACAGGCTACGGAAAGAAGGGGTAGGCAACTCATCGTCTGTCGTACACGGGTCACCCGACGCTGATGACGGCCTTCACTGCTACATACCCGATTTTGAGAGGGGAGCAGCTTTGCCGTCTATGCCACACGACCATTCTGACTTTACGTCGTCGGGTCTTTCTTTCGCATCCAACGTCGGGTTCCCCGCCTAGCGCACAGATTCCGAGCGCGGGACGTGCTTAACTATAGGGACTGAAAGAAGTTAAGACACTAGCGTAAGGTCCTCGGGTGCGCCACGCTCGTACTTGCCAGCTGCAAGCCCTTGAGGTTCCCTTTTAGTCGCCTTTTACGACAGGCAGGGTTACCGTGGGAATATTCTGCTACCCGTCCCCACACGGGGAGATCTTGCTAGTTACAAACAAGCCATGTCCACCATACAACACAAAGCTTGGACAAGGGCCATTAATGACGAATTGGCATCAATGAACGAAAATAAAGTTTGGGAACTGGTCAATCGCCCTAGTACTCAACAGGGCAGTAAGAAAGTAAATATAATAGACTCACGATGGGTCTTTAAACGAAAAATTACGTCGGACGGCGAAACGAAGTTTAAGGCTAGACTTTTGTGATACGAGGCTTTAAGGACAGGAATGCGTATCATATCCAAGAGACGTACGCCCCTGTTTCTAGACTGCCAATTATAAGTGCCATCCTAACAATAGTAAACAAATACGATCTCCACATATGGTTCAGCTGGATGTAAACACTGCGTTCTTGAACTCTGAACTAAAAACAACGATGAAGAAATTTACATGCAGATACCGGACGGTTATAATTGCTCTGACGAAACAAAGAAGACAAAGGTATGCAAATTAAAACGTGCGCTATACAGTCTCAAGATCAGCCCCAAACGATGGAACAAAAAGCTCACAGTAGTAGCTAATAAATTAGGCCTAACAAACAATGACCAAGAACAGTGCCTATTTACAGCCAGAACAAAAGATACGATTGTTATACTATATACTTCTCTATGTGGATGACATGCTGATCGCTTCCAGCAATCTTACCAGATTGAACGAAGTCAAGAAAGGGCTTAACAATGCGTTTAAAATGACGGACCTAGGAGAACCTAAGAGTTTTCTGGGTATGAACATTGAGCGGAAAAGAAACGAAAGGACGATGAAAATTACGCAACAAAGCTATATCGACAAGATACTTGCTCATTTTGGTTTCCAAGATGCCAAGGCTCACCGTTCGCCCGCGGTGACACGACAGAGATTGTAAATCGGGAATGACGACAGGCCAATGACGAAACTTTAACCAGTTTAACGGAGGTGGCAAATACTCTGGATGTCCCCTATCGCGAGGCAGTGGGAAGCCTGCGGTATCTTGCTGGGACTACCAGACCCGATATTACTTTCGCCGTGAATATTCTTAGTCGACACCAAGTCTCACCTACCAACCAAAAGACTGGAACCGTGTAAAACGGGTATTTCGCTATCTTAATGGAACGAAAGACCTTGGTCTAACCTATCAATCCAAAACTAACGACATGGTAGCATTTTAGGGTGCGAGTTTTGCAGACTGTATAGGCTCAGTATCTACTTGTGCGACTATTCACAATTCGATTCGCGGAACGTTCCGTGTAGTAGATTGTGAATCGTCGGGCACCAGGCGACTCAAAATGGCTGATGTCAGTACTTGGGAGTTTCCAGGTGCTCTGGTCAAAATGGCTCCCCAGACACCGTACCCCTGGCCCTCAAACTACCCTTTCGAGTATCGCATCGGCATCCGCCAGGAACTGTTTCTTATTTATGACGAAATTATGTCACTATTATGGAATACCTATCGAATATTTATAATTTTCTCCAAGGTAAACAGCACTGACTGATCATGCTCATGGGGGAGGTTAGATGCCAAAATTTTAGATGACGGCGCATTGGAAAGGGGTGATATCACGTGATCTGCGTGCATTTCAAAAAATGTAGGTATATTGCAGCGCAGGTTGGTGTTCAGAATTCAGATGCGTCGATCTGCATCTTCTTTTAACAGTATACGAATCCTAACGTAGGATTCAAAAGGATAAAAGGAAAACAAGGAACACTGCGGTTATCAATTCTAGATACGAATAATGTCCACAAGAAGCGACAAAAGCAGTGCAAAATATCCTACCCAGAAGGCATCGGATAGTCACGATCTTTGTACTCTTGGAATCAGCCAACTCGATTCCCTTTTCTTTCTGACCCAGCAGTTTAGACTCTTTATTTTTATCTCCTCGAATATAATCAGTTACTCATACCTGCACATTCTCGCTGTTGTTCTACTGCTAATGAACCTCAAAATTAAATCCGATAGGTACCTAATATCGGTAATTACAATCCTCCCTTATCACATAATTTCATAATTTTTTTCTTCCAATTAAATTTGTAAGCTGTTCGCATATCGATAGAATTCAAGGGTACCTCAAAGTAGACCTTACAGATATTTACATAAATCAATGATCAAAAATGTCGTCCTTCGATATTTTTGCGTTCAATTCCTCAGTTGAACCAGTTTTCCCCCGGAAGTAGAGAGAACGTCACTTGGTAACACATTTTGGTCCTCATGATTTCCAATCCCAGGGAGCATTATAGCATACTTTGACTTTTAGCCCTCCTATGTCGTTCCTTAGTAGGGGGGGGGGTTGCGAGATACATTTTTTCTTGGTGGTGGTGGTGGGGGAGCTCAGTCACAAATCCGCCCTCCTCTCCGTCCGTCTCAACCCATTGTTTTTTCGTGTTTTTTGTGGCCAATGGGAAGGGTTTGACCTCCCCCCCCCTCCGTCAGTACAACTCTGTAGGTAAGTATGGCGACACTCGATGATTAGTCGAAATTCAGACCGAATCGTTCAGTAGTAAAAGACCATCAACACCGAAATTTTAGATGAGAATTCTATACATTGGTATAACGTAAATATATCATACTGACATTAACCAGACATTAGTTCAGTAATTAGACAGAGTACATTGATCTTAAAAATGTTGAGATTATTTCCAATATATTGATGAGAATTCTAAAAACTTTCTGCTCCAATTTAGTGGCGGAAAGATGTTATTATCTCCCCCCCCCCCATAGTCCATATATTCAGGGAAAATACAACCATGGATGACTACCTACTAACTTTTTCTCAACAACTCGGCTCAGATCGAATTATTTGATTTTAATGATCAACGTATCAAAAGGTGAGTCATAGAATCTAGTTCTATAGATAAAATTTTTTTCTTTTCTAACTATATAATTTCCTCCACTACCGCAACTTTTGGGAAAATGAAAATTGATGATGTACTAACATGAACCTAAATATAAATACGAACCACTTTATAAATTAAAAAAAATAATTTGGAAAATTCAAACCCAAATGTAAATATCTTTGAAATAACATACATATTATCATTCTTTCATTCTTTCCAATTTATTCACATTTAATTATCTTTGACATGAATGAGCTTCAAAACTTAGCCAATTTTAACAATGCGAGAGTTGATAACCTTGTAAAAAACAAACTCTACACAGCGTCTAAGAAATTGAACTGAAGCTCCGAAAATTGGATGAAACAATGCTGTTTCAGTGTCTAGTAATGTTTCAGGATTAGTTCGCCAGAAGCGCCAGCAGTAGTTTTTCTGTGAGGATGATCCATATTTGTATCCTGGTTCATAATTGTATCTTTTACGCCACTCAGTCCTCTTCAATGATTTGATACCAGGGATTTATCGATTCGAATCTACACCCTCATCAAATGATGGAAACCTGATGCTTTCAACTAATATAAAAAGGCAAGTAGGGTAAGGATTTGTAAGACTGCGCGCAGTAGTGATTTCTTGAAACTGAAGGGACCTCCCGTGAATCTGTAACATATTGCCTGGTGAAACCCCCATTATCAATGCTGAGAAAAAACTTGTAATTCATCCTGGTTTATTTCTCGTTATATACTGAAATTCAATGTTTTTGAATAATGAAATTCGAATATCTATGTGACATATGAAGATTATTTAACAGCAGTTTTCCAAACGTGTTGGAGTTAAGTATTTTATATCAGAAATGTTCTTTCATATACATTTCTTCAGCTTTCGAATGAATAAATGATTCCAGTACCACACTCATGGAAAGGTGGTAAAATTTGAGATGAATCTCAGAAGGCAAGGTTCCGTAAGACTGCGCACTTCATTTGATGTTGCGTGATGGCTTTTGGGGTTTAAACAATTTTTTTCTCTGTCCTGCCTGTCCCTTCTTACACTCCTCGCCATGATTTGCATCACCTACCTTCTGAAGAACCCTATTTTTTTACTAAGGGGTCCACACCCCTAGACCCCTATTTACGCCCTTGTAGTAATTGTTGTGCAAGTAAATTAGTATTATTAATCGAACATCAGTTACAATTATCATCACTAAGGGGCGGATTTCTATGAAATTATATGTTTTTCTGTGTTGAAGTAGAATCGATATATTCCAGGTATTTATCCGTTTCACGTCATTTCGAAGCGAATGAGCCCAACTTGTTTTTGCATACTTTGCATATTTTGCCAATAAAATCATATTTTTTCATAAAACGACCATTTTTAGCACATATTTTCACAAATTTCCTCATAATTTCGAGTTTTTTTTCATTTTTACCGCATATTTGCAAAATTTTTCAATTTTCAACTTTTTTGACTTCTGGATTACGAAAATTTTTCAGTTTTGACTCCTGGATAGTGAAAATTTTTTAGTTTTTGATAGCTTCACTAGCGCTCTATACTTGCTTTCGCGGAACTACTTTAAACACGAAGCGCCTGGTTCTAAGTATTTTACTTAAATTTTGAGGTAAGTGCTGTAAACAGACGTAATTTTTCAAGACCTTTGCAACGATACCCATATTGATTTTGCATATTTTGTTCATATTTCGAGAAAAAAATATGCATATTTTTGATTTTTAGCGCATGAAATATGCGCATATTTTGCGTTTTTTAGCGCATAAAAATCCGCCCCTTAATCATCACGAACGGCTTACGGGCTGATCGAAAGAAATACTCACGAGGCGGAATTCCAAACGTGATGAAGTAGGTATGGATTCACTGTTGAGAGTGCCAGAAATAGGCATATGTGGCATGTGCGGGTGTCGAAAAAGCCCAGGAATGTTATGTATGCAAAATATGTGAATAAATTCATAAAATAGATAATATTTCTGTGCGGATTATTGGCATTTTTATAGGATTTCAAGTCTTACAGACCTACCATGCGCACTCTTGCAAACCCATTTCTTGAGAGATCAAAAAGGACCTGTCTTTGGAAAATGCTAATTACTCATTTTCTATCCACTCAACAGAGCTGGAACATAGACTATAAAGGTTCAAAACATATCTTATACCGAAGTGTTTCCAATAATTAGGGGAAAAGTTACGGTACCTAACTCTTCCACTAGGTGCTCAGTCTTGTAGATCCTTATCCTATATTAAGGTACCATAGGCATTTGGATGACTTTACTCGAATTGCGAATGACTTGACCCACTTACAAAGGAGTGGCATTCTGAGAACAATAAATAATGGCAATTAGCCCACGGATGATATATAACAATAATCAACAATGATTTGCGCATAAGAAATTACATTGAATACCTACTTGGAACCAATAATTGTTCTTAGATAAAGCACAATGTAATTTCCTACGCACAAATATTTCTTGACTATTGTTCATATGTATCATCCGAGGCCTAATTGCAATATCTACAAACACATGTGACAACTCCCGGAATTCTACTACTACACATCGTGAACCCCTCCAGACACCTGAAATTGAATATAAAATATGCAGAAGTGAGCAATATTTCGCCTTTAAAACACGTTTTTTCGAAAAAAATTTGCTCAAGCAATAATTTTACCTTCGTTTTTTTAAAATAGTCCTCTAATATTAGCGATTTTTTTAAAATACCTCAATTTTCGACTTTTTCGCTCTTGAAAGTCTTACTTTGCACCGCTCCCCCTTTGGGAAAATCCTGGCTACGCCACTGTAGTTTTGCGGTGTTAAAACTATATTCAGAATCAGAAGCTCTCACCAACTTTCAAATACTTCAGCCTAAATAATAAGATAATGGTCACGTTTTCCAATTTTTAAGAATTATTAAAGGCAAATAAATGAAATTTCACAAGACGAATAGAAAAATACCGTAAGCAAAATATTGAAAAAATTCTCTACCTATGTTGTTTTTCTAATAACTGAAATTTAGGAGAGAATGGTATACGTTATTCATCCTCATTCATCCTGATCCTCTGTTCAGGATACCTAACTAAGAACTTGAGTAAAGTCACTCGCGCTTACATCAGTACCTCTACATTGCCACATAATATGTATTATGTACCTACATTTTGAAGAAAATCTGTACCGTTTCATGATTAGACTACCTAAAAAAAAATAATTAATTTTTGAGAAAGTTATAACAGTTCAACAACTTACTGAAACTATATGTCCTGTCGCAGCTTTTCGATGATTCCTGAGAGGAACTATTGCTAACTACATAATTTTTATGCGTCCGAATGATGAACGATTAGAATTGCGCGATAAACGCTTAACTTATCTATTATACTTCAGCACAAGGAAACCACAGACTGCCTGCTGTCAGTGACTAATATTACTTATTTATAATAAAAAGATATGTGATCTCGAAAATCTACATGCGGTGCAAGCCTGCACGTCTGGCTACCTATTCTATTCATATCCCTACTTCATCTTTCCAGCTCGTATTGCTCGGTTGTTGTACACAGTACAATTTCCATCATTTGACTTGATGATGCCAAGGTCAGTGTAGTAGCCTTTTTAATATCATTTTTTTAAGCCTTCGTCTGCTTATCGGTGACGCATGTTGACGACATCGAAAAACGAAGCTAATAACATGAAATTACTGTGCTTCAATTCAAATAGAGTTGTCCGTAATTAAAGTGGGTTGTAATTGGAGGGGAAAAAATGTTATGTTTGATTAGACATCGAAATCGAAAAAGTGGACATTACCACTCATTACTACAAACAAATACACAACATAAACTAAATATGACAGTAATGTAAGAACTGGAGAATGATGGGGTACTAAAAGAGGGTGGGACAATCCAATTGTTTGGGTTAAACATTGACAGTTAACAATAAATTTGATGCTGAGATAAGTAAGCGTATAAGAGGAACGGGTGAAAAAGCTTTTGCTGGGCTCTCAAATACATTTTTAAAAGTAAAATGAGACTACAAACAAAGATCAAAATCTTCGATAGCTGTGTGACTTTCCTGCTTAATGTACGGAGCCCAAACTTGGGCCCTGATTTAATCCCAATTGAATAGATTACAAGTGACTCAAAACAAAATGATAAGAAGCATCCTCAACATCAGAACTAGTGACAGAGTCAAAACACAAAGTTATACGCAATGACCAAAGCAGAAACGATCGCATATAAAGTCAAAAAACTAAAATTCAGATACACAGGACACTCAGTGCTACCTACCAAACCTGTTGAAAAATCCCAGGATTCTTCGTAAGAAATCTTGAAACAAAAATGTTTGCCTTTTCTTGTTGCTCAACCATAAAAGGTTTACTGACTCATCAAATTTGTTGTTTTACCCCCTCCATCCTCAGTTCTGTTGACAATTCTAAAAATTTTATTTTACTTTTCACTTTTGTTCTTGAATACTGTGAAGAAGAGAGAAGAGAATTTTATTACTTACGCCCTTTTCTTAGAACATCTCGACGACACTAAGGCCCTTTTCTTGTGACAGGTCACGAGGTCACAGATGTATTTTACATTTCTACTGCTGTGTGAAATCTGAGTGCTTACTATACTCCCATAAGGCGATAAATTTTCCATTTCCAAATTTTGTAAGTGAAAAATTCGAAGAAGCAATGCATATTCACTCATAGTTTCATGTAAATTCTTGAGAACTCTTGAGACTTTGTCCCAAGATCTTGGGACCTCAAGATTTATTTCGAGGTTGCTAGCAGTGAGGACACTTAGCCAGGGAAAAACACGACTAATGGCATAAAAGACTGACTGACTGGACTCCGTACGGAAGCAAGGAAAAAGGGAAGACGAGCAACCAAATGGCAGTTCGACATTGACAGGAGAGTTTTGGGACAACATGGGGAAGGGTGGCAAAGAACAGAGTTTCATGGGAAAAGGTAGGTCCGCGAGTTAAGCGGGTTGTAACGATTATGTATACAATCTAAGGCTGTATAATAATAATAATGGTTCGTTTTCAGTAATAATTTAAAAAGGCGTACCTACTACCTATGTAACTCGGTATCTCCTGCTCGACGCATTATTCATTATTATTGTTGTGAATAAAGACTGATTGCAACCAAAAATAGCATTATGACTCACTCAAGCGTTCATACTGGGAACCGACTGCCTTATCAGGCAGTACCAAAAATTATCAGGCATTAATTTATCGATGTATCATGTAAGCATTGACCACAACGATTACCTACAATGGTTTTTATACCACGACGAGAAGAAGATATAAAAATCAAATACTGGATTGTATCCCAGGAGCGGATGTAGATAGTGACTACAATTCACAATTTCGTAATAATGAAACAGGTAGGTTTAAAATTAAAAATATATGACCAACTGTTTGCGTTTCCGTAAATATGCTTACTTTTTTCATGTGACGTTTACTGGACTTGTCAAAAAATTTTCAATAACCAGTTATCGGTTAACCGGTTATTATTATTATTTTGAGTAGTTATAACTGATACAATACTTCAGTTAACCGATTATTTTCGGCCAATTTTTCTAAAGTTCTTTTTACTTTAATTGAGTAGCGCCTTAAAAAAAAAAAAGTAGAATTAGTTTTTGAAATTTACACATCTACATGACCAACATCTTGCTTCTTCCCCGTGTAGTGCAGAATTTTTTTTCTCCAAAAATCAAATAGGTTAACCTTTTTTTTTTTTCTGCCTTAAAGGTCCAAAAACAGAGGGAAAGAACTAATATAAATTTTCATAGGTACATAGTACATACCTATGTAAGTAATAGGTATATAGAATAAAATTTGTTGAATTTTTTTTTATTAATTAGAATTACAGTTACAAAAACAAAGCCAATATGACCTTATAGCATTTTTTAAAACATTTTTTCCGTGTGGTGCAGTTTGTGTATTACACCACACTTAATGCCGGCCGTGCAAATTTACAGAGTATATTATATAGTTCGGTTGATAACGCAGTGTAGCTGAAATTTGAAACCATCAGACTTGAGCTCTAACATACCACGAATTATTTTTTGCATTTTCAACTTCACCGTAGAACTGTAAGTCAGTAGATGATTCTAGGTCAGTGGTTCCCAACCCGGGGGTGATCGCCATCAAGTGGGCGATTTGGGTTATCAGGGGGGGGGGATAATTAAGTGGTGGGCGATTGGGGGTTTAAAAATTGACATGGAATCAAGATTTGAAGATTTGACCAAGTTACAAATTCCAGATTGGATTATAGATCCATTCTCGTTTGAAGCTGTGGATAAGCTTGATAACTCTTCGCAGACGGAGTTTCTAGATCTGAAGTATGACTGTGAGGCGAAAATCATTTTCAAGCAGAACGGTTACGAGATAGCCTGGGTGAAGCTTATGAACATTTATCCACAACTGTGGGGAAAAACTGAACCACTTCTCATCTCGTTCCCGTCAACATATTTAGTTGAAAAAGAATTTAGTTCTATTGTCCAGCTCCTCGCAAAACATAGAAATATGTTGGACATTTGCCTCAAAGGAGACTTGCGTCTGAACGTGAAGAACATAAAGCCGGATATTCAAGCCTTAACTGAAATCCACCCAGCACAAGGCAGCCATTGAAAAAGTAAAATAAAACAATAACAAAGTTTTCAAACTTTCACTTTTTTTCTTCAAATTTTAACTGTCAACTTTCTTTATTTTTCCAGATTCCAATTTAAAAATGAAAACATGTACTTTTTTAAAAAAAATATACGTTCATGATCTTAGTTAATTATTTCGCTTCCTTGTTATTTAAAAAAAATCTGTAAAAATTTACATTTTAATTTTTTTTTTCTATTTTATTTCAGAGTGACCGGATAAAACTGCTTTATTATTTACTTTACAGGTTTACACTTTACTAAAATTAAAATTAAGCATACAATGAAAATGAAAAGTGGACGATAGGTGTTAGTTCACCTCCAGAGAGGGGCGATGGGCCACAAAAGGTTGGGAACCACTGTTCTAGGTTCAAAAGAATTTTACATTTAGAACTGAACACAGGTCTCCATTTTTCTCAATAATTTCAATCTCAAGTCAGAACTCATGCATATCATCTTAAAACAGGTAAGGACAGCCGTGATGAGCCGCCATTTCCCCTCAGTTTCTGGGCCCCCTCAGTGATGGATGACCTTGTACCCCTCCGCAGCCTATCCCATATGTCTGTTCCGGTGCCAACCTCTCCTCCTCTATAGTTTTGTTTTAGTTTAGTTTTAGGTTTTTTTTTTTATTATTTTCTTTCTTTATTATTTTTGGTTTTTGTTTACTTTTTTTTTGGTTTTAGTTTCAATGTTTTTAGCTGTATTTATTTTTCTTTTTAATTTTAATTTTAATTTTTTATTTTTTATTTACTATTCCATACTGTCCCTCACCACTATTGGGACCTTCGGGCACTGTCGGGAGGGACACAAATAATAATTAATTAATTAACTAAGCAAAGTAAAAGGAATAGAAAATATAATTATAGTGGGAGATTAGAACGCTAGAGCAGGAGGAAGAAAAGAAGAAGGTATGTACGGGGATCACGGGTTAGGAGAGCGAAATGAAAGAGGATCGAGGCTCATAGAATTTTGTGAAGAATATAAATTAGTTATTGGGAAACACCCTGTTTAAAAATCATGAGAGAAGAAAATACACCTAGAGAAGCCCGGGAGATGAAAGAAGATATCAAATAGATAATGCATTATGACGAGACAAAAAGGTATAAAAATCAAATACTAGATTGTAAGACATACCCAAGAGCGGATGTACGTAGATAGTGATTACAATCAATTTAGTAGTGGGTATGTTGGTAATGAAATTCAGGTTTAAATTTAAAAAGATGAATAGGAAGAATGAGAGACGCCGGGACGGCAACACAAGTGATAGCGACGGCGTGTCGGCCGTCTCGTCGCGCCGGACACCTTGGTTCTGGAAATGGTAAAGAGTGGAAGCGGATGGAACCGGGTGTCGGCCTTTGTCTCGACCATCATGAAGAAGAAGATGCAGGTAGAGTGGTCGAGGCAGAGGGCCAACGGACAAAGCTCGGCCCACACCACCGGACACAACAACTTTGTATCATCTTATAGCTGCTGCGGACCCCCGCCCTCCCCCCGGCAGGGCTCACCCTACCGTCACCACACGCACTAAGACGACGAGGTGAGGGGTGAATGAAGGAAGCGCGTCCGTCTGTGGTACACCCGAATTCCATATTGATGTTGGGAGAGCGTTGCCTTGGTCAGTAGGTTGTCCCATAGTGGCCTGGCAGGACAGCGCGAATCTGAAGCGAAGAGACGAAATGGTGGCTCGGGCCAACCTCAGTGTGTCTCTCTGGTCATTGATGCAGTACTCGAAGAAGTAGTTTCTGGGACCGGGGGGGGCGGTGTCTGAGGAGCCACTATTGCATACGTGCACCGCCGTACGCTCCGCCATCAAGTGATAGCACTTCATATGTCTCTGACCCCAAAATTAAAAATCCGAATCTAAGTCTTAAGTACGTATAGGTACTTTACCCAAGAGATATGAAAACTAAAACGAAAAAGTGAGGTGAAACTTTCAATCTAAGACTAAGAGTCAGCAAATTTCGGGACCAAATTTCTGAAACTTTGTTTTCCCGTCAGATTTACTATCAGCTATCAGTTTTGCCAACCCGGATCAAAAGAATATTACGAGTATCGCATCAAAAATAATAATTTCAGGAGATTGAAAACCTGCTACAGTTCAGCGGTTTGCAGCAAAGTACATCCGCAATTCAGGAATGTGAATATCAAAAATCTTTTAAGTAGGGAAACAATTAGAAATGTCCGATTATTAACATAGAACATAGATACGCCATTTCCCCCCGCTATGTGTGTGTTATACCTTGCAGTAGGGACCGGGCTTGAAGAACCGATATCTTATTCCAGCATGCTTTTACCTGTTTACATCCATTCAATGCGCCACGGCTGGTCTGCATACATTGTGTTCGAATCTTTCATATACTATTACTATTTCCCAGTGGCACACGTCTATTCAGGATCATATTATACATCTCGTGTTTGTGTTTCCTGATTTCTATCAACGTTTTATTACAGAAAGTAGGTATAGGTAATTTATTTATTGTCCGACTTTTATAATTCAGGAACTCTCCGCTCACTATGATGTTTAACATCAGCCGGTCCAAGCGTATGGTACTTTTAGATATTAGTTCCTTTAACCTTATCTACATCTCAGAATTGCTCATTTTCAGGACCTTGTGAGTCTCGTATTCGAATCATGTGCGAAAACGTAGAAGAATCTGGTATCTCCATCCCCGGAGACAACAATCTACAAACGGTTGTCCTCATTCAGCCACTGGAGCTACTTGTCATATTCCAGTAGAGGAGCCCAAAAAAGCTTGGCAGTTATGGCGACAGCGGTTTAGTTTCTATATGCCACAGCCACAGCTATCCCGTTGAAGATTTTGATGTGCGTATCCAAGTGGAACGCATTCGGAAAACCACTTCCACTACTACATTGATGAGCTCTATATATTAAAACAGGGTTAGATGCAAGAGTGGTAGTAAGCATTCGTGGACAATCTGCGTTGTGGAATACCCACTTTAAAATGTACACCAAGGATCTATGTATTGGCGAGCGCATTCAGGTGGATATACATTCGTAAAACCACTACCACTACTACATTGATGAGCTTTACGATGAAAACCGGTTTTGATGTGTGGGTGGTAGTGACAGTGAGCATTCCCGGACAATCTGCGTGGTGGAATTTCAACTTTAAAACCACAACATAACCGCTACCCCACCGTTTCTGCACTTGTACTATGACGACCAATCAAAACGTTTCTGTTGAAAACCGTTGATATTTCAAACAAAACTGAATTACCTACTAATGCGCTTGATACTGATAACTATATATCATTCGGTTGTTCGGTGTTACTTTTCAGTTTTCGAATAATTATCAGAAAGTTTCGAGTGTTGTTTTCAATTTGCAATTTAAGAGAACTAAGTGTATTCAGTGTTTTGTCAATTGCATTTCCTAAATACCTATGTCGCATAAAAGATCAAATGTTGGAGAATTCTACAATCCATTCCAACAATAGTTCGTGGAAAAAAAGCAAACATTCTGCAGCGAGAGGTCTTTTGGTGACCAGGTAAGGCTTGAAAAATTTTGTAATATCCTTGTTATGTAGTAAGTACTAAGCTCGAAATGTACAGATCCGGAATGGTACAAGCATTTTTGTACTGTGCGCGAATCGAACGACCCACTTCTATCTGAACCTGAGATATCAGACTTAATACAATTAATACTGTACCGTTCGCGATTAGTGTAGGTACCAACTTGTAGGAAATAAATAACATTGTGGGTACCGAATATATTGTACAAACCCTGGAATAGATTGTATTTGTATGTAATAATCCCTTATTGCCCTTTACATGGTTCAACATGATAGTTCTTATAGTGCAGTGGCCAACGTTGGAGGTGTGCATCATTCTCATGCAATCACTTTATTTGAAAGGGGTTGTAATTTAGCATACAGTTTTTGCAGAAGCTAATGCTAGGGGTCAAGTCGACTTGATCGATGTGCAGTCATAGAAATGGCCAGTTTCAATTTATCGTGAATTATCAAGATCACCAGGTTTAATTTTTACACTTATTGTGCTCTCAAAAAACGAAGACTGCTGCAGAAGTTGCTTACAATTTAATTGACATTTTTTATGGATTCAGTGCCCCCTCCCTGTTACAATCTAATAATTATCGCGAATTCTTAAATGCCATTATCAGTGATTTGGAACTGTTATGGCCGGGTCTCAAGACTGCATATATAGTAAACCTCGGCATTCTCAAAGTCAGAGAGGTATCAAACAACCAAACTGCAATGTTGAGGAAATGGCGAGAGCTTGGATGATTGACAATGGTTTGACTGCCTGGGCTGATGAATTATGTACGTTTCGTCCAAATTTCAAAAAAATAAGTTACCCCTCAGGAATTAAACAATCCCCTTTGAGGCGCTTTTTGACAGGAAAGCGAAATTTGAAGTATCAGTGTGATGGAAGTTACACGAGAAACTGACCTCAATACAAAAAAAAAACAAAAACTGCTTTCGCGAAGCGAAAGCAGTACCGACTTTTCGGCCTTCGGCCGAAAAGCACTCGGAACTCGCTTCGCTCGTTCCTCGCGAAATCAAGACACTGTCGACACGTTTTAAGTCGTTAACGTTTTAAAAAACGCAAATGTCGACAAGGACTAGTGGTATTCGGCTGAAATGTTTAAGGCCATTCACGTTTTAAAAAAACGCAACTCTCGACAGGGAATAGTATTATAAAAATATAAAACTACCCGGCTATCAAAATTAGAGTTCGTATAAATTTGAAATCGATACATTCAAGGCGGAAACGTGTAAGACCGAAACATTTGTATAATACAACACAACTACGCGGCTATCAAAATTTGATTTCGTATAAATTAAAACCCAAACAACATCGAGTACATAAGTCGCCTTGCGCTTCTTATGCTGAACTTAAATTGAGGAAACTCGTGAACGACTCAACCGATTGTCATCAAACTTTCACCAATACAACTTCGAGTACTTCTCTATAATGTACCAAAATTTGGAATCAAATGATTCGATAGTTCCTGAGATTTTTGTGCCACAAATTTTGTCCTCAAGGAAAACTCACGAACGGCTCGACCGATTGCCTTCAAAAGCTTATTTTAACAACTTCGAGTACTTCTCCATAATATACCAAAATTTGGAATCAATTGATTCAATAGTTTCTGAGATTTTCTTCCCACAAAATTAAGGTGTACATATATATATATATATATATATATATATATATATATATATATATATATATATATATATATATATATATATATATATATATATATATATATATATATATATATATATATATATAGTTCACGGGTGTTGAGGCACCACACAACTGCTGTACGTTGCAGCACCAGGGATAAATAGACGGTATTGTAGCACCAGGCCAATAAACAGTATTATGACACCAAATGTTTATGATAATTAACCTTATTTAGGCACCACACACTGCTGCCAAATTTATCTGCATAGATTAACTGTATCGTACCGATAATATTCAATCATGCGCGCGAAGTTTTGCATATGTACTCGTTCGGTTCCTTCCGAATGTGTTTAAATTGCGGATTCCTATATAAATGTCAAGTTCATGCAAGGTAGCTACAAGTTTTTCACCGTGATTTTTGTCTTCTTTAAATAATACTGAGAACCACTATAGCCTAGCCAATTGAGTAATTCTTCATTAACAATAACCTTCTTATCCAGTTGAATTTTCCAAAAAAATCTGTTCCTTCTGTCATTGTCAATATCCACGCCGAATCTCGCGCAAACTTCATTGACTGTTATTTTAACAATATTATTATTACACGACCAAGTAGAAACAACGGAGTCACGAACCGCAACACATTTAGATGAAAACATCTCGACGGCGGTCACTTCACATGTGCAGTGATCACTGTTTCCTTTCAGGCTGTATTTCTACGGCCCCCCAAAATGAGGTAGGGGGTTGGAATTAGCGGCACAAATTCTATTGTAATTTGTGCTAATTGTGCTTCGAAGTCCCAGAATTTGTGCCGCCTCCCGTGGGTCTACATTTTAATAAAAAGTTTGGGGGGCCAGGGAAATGTTGCCCCCCCCCCCAAATGAAGATAGGGGGTTGGAATTAGCGGCACAAATTTGTATTTTATTTGTGCTAATTGTGCTCCGAAGTCCCAGAATTTGTGCCGCCTCCCGTGGGTCTACATCTTACTGAAAAGTTTGGGAGGCCAGAGAAATGTTGCCCCCCCCCCAAATGAAGATAGGGGTTGGAATTAGCGGCACAAACTTTATCGTAATTTGTGCTAATTGTGCTCCGAGGACTCAGAATTTGTGCCGCATTTTCTGGGCTCACAGTCCAGTGCTCAATTTGGGGGGGCTGGAAAAATTGAGTGCGTGCAAATGAAAGGGGCCTAAGTGACAGTTAGGCCTTTTAGCGGACATTGACTATTCTGATGCCCTGAAGCGCGCTCTATCGAGTAGTGAAAACCGCGTGCTGATATCTATAATAGTCGCAGAGTTATCAGTCTTATTAAATTTTCTGTTCAAGCAGTTTTCAATACTACTGAAAAAATTTGACTGGTTTGGTGGATTCGTTGTGTTCTTGTATTAATTTCGCATTAAACTACCTTTTTGGACCATAACAACATAGATTAATATTCAAGTTTGATGCAAAAATTCACTGCCAATGAAAAGGGCATTCATAGAGTCTACTTTGAAAAATTGCCGAAAATAGGATTATTTCTACCAAAGGTACATCAACTGATTTGGAACGTTAAATTAATTTCTCATTAGAATACCTTTTTAGACCATAACAACATACATTAATATTCAATTTTGGTGCAAAAATTCACTGCCAATGAAAAGGGCACTCATAGAGTCTACTTTGAAAAATTGCCGAAAATAGGAACATATTTCTACCGAAGGTACATCAACTGATTTGGAACGTTAAAGACATCTAGTTTTGTACCTTTTTTACCGCACGTTTTTATCTCTGTTTATTCTCATGTGGTAACAAACTGAAACTTTGAACGCGTTTATCTCAAAACTACGTTTTTGCTCTTAGGCCCCTTTCATTTGCACGCACTCAATTATGATATTTTAAAAAAAGGATCTTCAAAAGGAGAGATTAACTGGTTTCTGCTGTCACCGAATTAATTTTTCAGGTTTCTTTTCACGGTATCTCATATCCTACCCCAATTTTGGGAGATGCACCCATTCTATCCAAAGTTTTGTTGTCTTTGTTCATACTTTTTTTAAACTCATGAGGTGAATGTGCGATAATTTCAGGCAACGACACTTCTGTTTTTGCGCATCGGATTTGGCAACAATGATAACGAAGAAACCAGTGGTGAAAGTAAAAACAGTGTGGATATGGGCCACAACCCCCCCCCCCCCCAAGAAAGGGGTGGGGGCTCGGGTGTGATGGCACGAATTTTTACCTAATTTGTGCTAAATGTGCTCGAGGTTCCCACAATTTGTGCCCCCTTCCCTGGGCCTACAGCCCAAAAATAAAATGGAGGTCGGTGAAATGTTAGCCCACCCCCCAAACAAAGGTGGGGTCTCAAAAATAGTGGCACAAACTTGTATTTTATTTGTTCTGATTGTGCTCAAGGGTCCCACATTTTGTGCCTCCTTCTTTGAACGTTGGAATTGGTTGTTATCTCATCTATTTGGAATTTCGAAAATTTTGAAAATTTCTCCATACATCAGGCATTTTTTTGGGCGAGAATATTTTCCGAGAATTTCGGAGCCCGAATCCGGCGAAATAGGATCGAATTGCCGAGACGAATTCAGAACCGTCGTCAAAATTGATTCACAGGCTATTTCTGACCCCGTATAGCTCCGCTGCCCCCAGTATAACCTCATTTCTGACTGTACCTCGGCCACGGAGGGTCAGCGCCTGATTTGGTAGACGAATTCGAACTCAGCGCGAAAAATTGAGTAATAATTTGTTGTTATCTCATCTTTATGGAATTTCGATAATTTTGAAAACTTCTCCATACGTACGTACATCAGGCATTTCTAAGGGCGAAAAAATTTTCCGAGAGTTTCGGTGCCCGGATCCGGCGAAACAGAATCGAAATGCCGAGAAGAATTCAGAACAATCGTCAAAATTGATTCACAGGCTCTTTCCGAGCCTCTATAGCCCTCGCCCTCATTATAACCACATTTTTGACTGTATCTCGGCAACGGAGGGTCAGCGTCTGATTAGGTCGACGAATTCGAACTGAGCGCGAAAAATTGTGTAGGAATTTGTTGTTATCTCATCTATTTGGAATTTCGAAAATTTTGAAAATTGTTCCATACCGTATGTATACGTCAGGCATTCATTTGGGCGAGAAAATTTTCCGAGAGCTTATTGGCCTGGATCCGGCGAAATAGAATCGAAATGCCGAGACGAATTCAGAACCGTCGTCCAAATTGATTCAGAGGCTATTTCTGACCCAGAATAGCACCCGCCCCAGTATAACCATATTTTGGACTGTATCTTGCTAACGGATGGTCAACGCCTGCTTTGGTCGATGAATTCGAACTCAGCGCGAATAATTGTGTAGGAATTTGTTGTTATCTCATCTATTTGGAATTTCGAAAATTTTGAAAATTTCTCCATACTTACATCAGGCATTTTTTTTTTTGCGAGAAAATTTTCCGAGAATTTCGGGGCCCGAATCCGGCGAAATAGGATCGAATTGCCGAGACGAATTCAGAACCATCGTCCAAATTGATTCACAGGCTATTTCTGACCCCGTTTAGCTCCGCGGCCCCCAGTTTAACCACATTTTTGACTGTACCTCGGCAACGGAGGGTCAGCGTCTGATTTGGTAGACGAATTCGAACTCAGCGCGAAAAATTGAGTAGCAATTTGTTGTTATCTTATCTATTTGGAATTTCTAAAATTATGAAAATTTCTCAATACCATACATACATCAGGCAATTTTTTGGGTGAAAAAATTTTCCGAGAGCTTCGGGCCCGGACCCGGTGAAATAGATTGGCAATGCCGAGACGAATTCAGAACCGTCATCAAAACTGATTCACAGGCTCTTTCTGACCCAGTATAGACCCAGCCCCCAGTATAACCACTTGTTGACTGTATCTCGTCAACGGTGAGTCAGCGCCTGATTTGGTCGAGAAAATCGAACTCAGCGCGAATAATTGAGTAAGAATTGGATGTTATCTCTGTTATTTTGAATTTCGAAAATTTTGAAAATTTCTCCTACCACACATCAGGCATTTTTTGGGCGAAAAAATTTTCCGAGAGCTTCGGGGACCGAACCCGGCGATATAGAATCGAAATGCCGAGACGAATTCAAAACCCTCGTCAAAATTGATTCACAGGCTATTTGTTACCCAGTATAGCCCGGCCCCCAGTATAAACACATTTTTGTCTGTATCTCGGCGACGGAGGGTCACCGCCAGATTTGGTCGACGAATTCGAACTCGGCGCGAAACATTTTTTAGTAGGAATTGCTGCTTATCTCAGTACTTTTGAATTCCGAAAATTTTGAAAACTCCCCCATACTATATACATCAGGCATTTTTGGGGGGCAAAAAAATTTTCCGAGAGATTTGGGGCCCAGACCCGGCCAAATAGATTTGAAAGTTCGAGACAAATTCAGCACCGTCGTCCAAATTGATTGAAAGGCTATTTTTGACCCACTATAGCCACCGCGCCCCGTATAACCACATTTTTGACTGTCTCTTGGAAACGGAGTGTCAGCGCCTGATTTGGTCGACGAATTCGAACTCAGTTCGAAAAATAGAGTAGAAATTGGTGGTTATCTCATCTATTTCAAATTTTGAAAATTTGTAAAATATCTCCATACTATACATCAGGCATTCTTTTAGGCGAAAACATATTCCGAGAGCTCCGGGGCCCGTACCCGGCGAATTCTAAACCATCGTCAAAATTGATCACAGTCTATTCCTGACCCAGTATAGCCCAGCCCCCAGTATAACCACATTTTTGACTGTATCTCGGCAACACAGGGTCAGCGCCTGCTTTGGTCGACGAATTCGAACTCAGTGCGAAAAATTGAGTAGGAATTGGTAGTCATCTCATTAATTTGAAATTTCGAAAATTTTGAAAATTTCTCCATACTATACGTCAGATATTTTTTGGGGCAAAAAAATTATCCGAGAGCTTCGGGGCCCGAAAACGGCGAAATAGATTCAAAAGCCCGAGACGAATTCAGAACCATCGTCAAAACTGATTCACAGGCTATTTCTTACCCAGTATAGCCCCCGCCCCCAGATACAGTCAAAAATGTGGATATACTGAGGGCTAGGGCTATACACTGGGTCAGAAATAGCCAGTGAATCAATTCTGACGAGGGTTTTGAATTCGTCTCGGCATTTCGAATCTATTTCGCCGGGTCCGGTCCCCGAAGCTCCCGGAACTTTTTTCGACCAAAAAAATGCTTGAGTGTGGTAGGAGAAATGTTCAAAATTTTCGAAATTCAAAAATACAGAGATAACCACCAATTCCTACTCAATTTTTCGCGCTGAGTTCGAATTCGTCGACCAAATTAGGCGCCGACCCACCGTTGACGCGATACAGTCAAAAAGGGGTTAAACTGGGTGCGGAGTCTATACTAGGTCAGAGAGAGCCTGTGAATCAATTTTTACGACAGCTCTGAATTCTCCTCGGCATTTCGAATCTATTCCGCCAGGTCCGGGACCCAAGAAGCTCGCGAAAATTTTTTTTGCCCAGTAAAAATGCCTGATATTATCGTATGGAGAAATTTTCAAAATTTTCCAAATTCCAAAAAGGTGAGATAACCGCAAACTCTTACTCAATTTTTTGCGCTGAGTTCAAATTCGTCCGACCAAATCAGGCGCTGATCCCGTTGCCGAGATACAGTCAAAAATACGGGTACACTTGGGGCAGGGCCTATACTGGGCCAGAAAGGGCCTGTGAAACAATTTCGACGACTGTTTTGAATTCGGCTCGGCATTTCGAATCTATTTCGCCGGGTCCGGGCTCCGAAGCTCTCGGAAAATTTATCCGCCCAAAAAAAAGCCTGATGTATGGAGAAACTTTCAAAATTTTCAAAATTCCATAAAGATGAGATAACCACAAACTCCTACTAAATGATTCGCGCCGAGTTCGAATTCGTCGACTAAATCAGGCGCTGACCCTCCTTTGCCGAGATACAGTCAAAAATGTGGTTATACTGGAGGCGAGGGCTATACTGGGTCAGAAATAGCCTATGAATCAATTTTGACGAGGGTTTTGAATTTGTCTCGGCATCTCTAATCTATTTCGCCGGGTCCGGTCCCCGATGCTCTTGGAAAAATTTTCCGCACAAAAGAATGCCTGATGTTAGTATGGAGAAATTTTCAAAACCTTCGAAATTCCAAAAAGATGAGAAAACCACAAACACCTACTCAATTTTTCGCGCTGAGTTCGAATTCGTCGACCAAATCAGGCGCTGACCCTCCGTGGCCGAGATACAGTCAGAAATGAGGTTATACTGGGGGCGGGGACTATACGGGGTCAGAAATGGCCTGTGAATCAATTCTGACGACGGTTTAGTATTCGTCTCGGCATTTCGAATATATTTCACCGGGTCCGGGCCCCGAAACTCTCGCAAAATTTTTTCGCCCAAAAAAATGCCGGATGTACGCGTGGAGAAATTATCAAAATTTTCGAAATTTCTAAAAAATGGGATAACAACTAATTCCTACTCAAGTTTTCGCGCTGAGTTCGAATTCATCGACCAAATCAGGCGCTGAACCTCCGTTGCAGAGATACAGTCAAGAATGTGGTTATAATGGGAGCGAGGGGTATACTGGCTCAGAAAGAGCCTGTAAATCAATTTTGACGATTGTTCTGAATTCGTCTCGGCATTTCGATTCTATTTCGCCGGATCCGGGCCCCGAAACACTCGGAAAATTTTCTCGCCCAAAAAAATGCCTGATGATGTACGTAGGGAGAAATCTTCAAAATTATCGAAATTCCAAATAGATGAGATAACAAGAAATTCCTACTCAATTTTTCGCGCTGAGTTCGGATTCGTCGACCAAATCAGACGCTGACTCTCCGTTGCCGAGGTACAGTCAAAAATGTGGTTAAACTGGGGGCCGCGGAGCTATACGGGGTCAGAAATAGCCTGTGAATCAATTTTGACGACGGTTCTGAATTCGTCTCGGCATTGCCAATCTATTTCACCGGGTCCGGGCCCGAAGCTCTCGGAAAATTTTTTCGCCCAAAAAATTGCCTGATGTATGTATGGTATTGAGAAATTTTCATAATTTTAGAAATTCCAAATAGATAAGATAACAACAAATTGCTACTCAGTTTTTCGGGTTGAGTTCGAATTCGTCGACCATCAGACGCTGACCCTCCGTTGCCGAGATACGGTCAAAAATGTGGTTATAATGGGGGCGAGGGCTATACTGGATCCCAAATAGCCTGTGAATCAATTTGGACGACGGTTCTTATTTCGTCTCGGCATTTCGATTCTATTTCGCCGGATCCGGGCACCGAAACTCTCGGAAAATTTTTTCGCCCTTAAAAATGCCTGATGTACGTGGGTGATTCTCCGAAAAATGGACAATTCAACGTGGACAAAAACCAAAAAAAATGAGGTTCACTTTTCAAATTTTTTTCGTTGAAATCGATACTAGGGGTGTTTAGAAATCATATTCCGGTACCGGCCGGGCTTAAATTTGATTTTGGAGGGTTGTAAAAAAAATTGTTGTCCGCGTTGAAAGACAAATTTTTCAAGTTTACATAGTGTGATAAGATGAGGCTGTACGATCACACAGCGGCACCGTGGGTTACAATCTCACGGATCACGGTTTTATGAAGTACCAAAAATTCATCTAGGAAAGTAGTCTCTGCACGAAGAAGATTTAAAGGCTGTTTCTACAGACTGCTTCTAAGTGTCGAAAGATTCACGTCCTTCAGCGTGGAGACAAGGAATACGTGAGTAGCCACGTTGAATAATATTTTATGTCCACGTTTAAGGACAAAATCGCCTTTTCCCTTTTCCCATTGGGTAAATATGCGGAAAATATTTGATACATGTTGCTGAATGTAATGTGGCCAACATTAGTTATATTATTACGTTTTTACAAATTCGGAGCTATAAATTCAATATGGCTGTTGATGTCCACGATGAAGGACACTTTTTTTTTTAGAAACCAGGATCTCAGCAATAAATGAGTATTTTAGCATACAAATTATCATTATTTCACAGAAGTTCTTACACAGCCTTCTAGAGGAAGTTATGAGGAAGTTATATGAGCATTTGAGAGAAGTTTATGCTTATAGTGGAACCCTACAGAGAGGTTTGAAAATTATCCACGTTGAAGGACATATCTCTTCCTAGACACAACTTTGAGGTATTCTAAAGGTTACTTAACTTGGTCAGAAAAAGATTGTAAGACCTATACCGTGTTGCCTCAACTTAACTCTTCAACAATGGGAAACAGTAGTTCCTGAAAATGATGTATTAAACCCTTCCAGCAAGCAAAAAAAAAACGGAACTAGGCCAGGTTGACACCCACGCTGATGGACATTTCAAGTGCATTTTCGATTTTCTAATGATGTTCTGCTGAACTAGGGAGAGCTTTTACCACTGTCTCCATCAGAAGAGTTCATTTCCTCAATTTTGATATATTGCGCATAGCATTCTGATAATAAGTGGCAGAGTTACAGCCTATTTACATGAATTGTCCATTTTTCGGAGAATTACCCACGTATGGAGAAGTTTTCAAAATTATCGAAATTCCATAAAGATGAGATAACAACAAATTATTACTCAATTTTTCGCGCTGAGTTCGAATTCGTCGACCAATTCAGGCGCTGACCCTCCGTTGCCAAGATACAGTCAAAAAAGTGGGTAAACTGGGGGCCGGGGCTATGCGATCGCAGAGACGCAGACAGAAAACACGTCGTCGCTACATTCTCCGGACAGCTGATTCTAACTTCGTATCCCTACACAAGGCTAAACGCTGATGCCAAATTTCCGTACCGCTAGGTGTATTACTCTATTACTACTGTATTGAAACGAGAAATATACGCTGGTGCTTCAACCTCTTGCAATTATATTCTGTGTATAACAGCGAACGCGATCTGGTTAAAAACACTGCGCACTAATTTGTATATGAGTATGGAAATACCCTCCTATAGGCACCAAGACTATTTCTCGTATTTCGCATGTAGATAGCATTACTAGCCATTTGCGCTCATTCCCATTGAAAAACGTTCAGGCACCAATTTTTGGTGCCTGAACGAAATTTTTGGTGCCACAATACCGTTTAACCTTACATTTTGGTGCCTCAATGACTGAAAGTAAATCTATATATATATATATATATATATATATATATATATATATATATATATATATATATATATATATATATATATATATTTGTCGTACTACCAATCCGAGGCCCGGTATATATAACAGACAACCCGAGACCCACCTTTAATTTAATACTTGAAGAGGCAGGAGTTGAAATTTTAAGAAACACTAAACCACACAAATGTTGGGAACCTTAGAGGGGTAGGAGGAATCACCTGTAAAGATATATAGATATGTTAGACATATACCGCTACTCCGAGCCCCAGTACACTGTGAGGCAAAGTGAGACCCATTGGAGATATGTTACGGTAAACCGAGGCCCAGCGCGGTTGCCACACTTATTCTAGTGTGTTATCTTGTTTATTCATGAACACATGCGATGCAAGCTTCGAACAAAAAAATAACCAGGGGCTCACGGAAAATTATTTCTTAAGCCGACCAAATGGAGAATTCAATTTCCGAAGTTGGGGTCGGGGTCAACCCAACGGATCCACAATAGATCTGAATCGAAAAAAGTTAACCATAAATAATCTTGAGAGGCTGAAAGATCGAGAATTAGATTTGCGGAATTGGGGTCGAGACAATCCATCGGGTTCACAATATTATATTATTTTTTTTATTTACTGAGAGTGTTATTGCCTTTTGCTGCTATAATCTAACTATTATTAAAACAAACGTAAATTATTAGAAGAGGGTTAACGTATTATTTGAATTGAAAAAGTAAGACGTTCACCAAGAATAACATTGAGAAGCTGGAAAATCGAGTTTTAGATTTTCGTCCTAGGTGGGAGAGTTATTCCTTGATCCACAAAAGATCTCGATTAAAAATAAGGGGCGTATGGAAAATTGTTTTTCAACATCTACAATCAAGAATCTGATTATCGGAGTTGGGGTGCGGTCAACCCCTCGGAATCACAAATTATTTCAATCAAGAAAAAAAAAGTTCACCAACAAAAACTCGAAAGTATACTCTTTTGGTGTTGGGGGCGCGAGTCCACGTTTCCAGTGTACAAAATGTAGCAGTTGAAAAAAGTGTTTACGTAAAAGAATTCAGAAATTTGAAGAATCGAGAATTAGATTTTCAGAGTTCAGGGCGGGCTTCACCCCTCAAGTCCACAATAGCTTCCGTCTTTCAGTTCCACGTTCTCGTCAGAGAACTGGGGCCCTGGGTGGCAAAGATAAGCGCAGGATAAAAAAAAATGGAAAAGCTACGTGGAGGCGTATGCCCAAAAATGGGCGGAGGTACTCACATACACATACACACACACACACACACACACACGTTTGGTCGACAAACGGCGCAAAATGTGTCTGCCCATTAAAATTTTTCAATCTCATTATTTCTCTCTAAATTGATCAGCGCCGCCGCACGTTTTTCGACTGTCGTCGCAACATGCGCTTATTTCATTTTTGTAAGTATTTTATAAATGCAGGCGGCGGCGCACCGGGCATTTGCCCGAATCGCCCTATGACTTATCCGCCCCTGGAGGAGGCTCAAGGTGATAGGTCCACTTTCATTGAGTAGACTGTAAAAAATACATGTATGTGCTTTGTAATACAGTACAAACATAAAGATGTATGCACTGTGACGAAATTAGGAGGCCCACAGTGTACCAAAGAACCTTCAGATGTAAGTAGCATCTTCTGGATGCCCCGTGTAATGAAAGCGAGGCCTCATTCAGAAAATAAATATTTGTGTTTGAAACCATAATGCATTGCAAAGGAGTAGTTGATTTCAGCAAGTTTTCAAGTTACTGGCCTACCTATCGTTCTTTTTCTTTGCAGGGTATCCATAGTTGAGTACTTATACTCCCTATTTGTTGCTATCTGCCCTCGCCAGATGCCCCATATATTTCCACTTAAATTGTTCGACATTATATCCTATATCCTCGCCTCCAGCCATTTCGTACAGTTTTCCATTTGAGATTTTGTCTACCCATCGCAGTCCTAGAAGTTTCCTCAACTTAGATCTGAACGTAATTTGTAGCTTCACGATTTGTCTCCTGTAAGGGACCAGGTTTGTACTCCATACTTGAGGGCTGGTACCGTTGAGCTATTTAGTGTTTCCATTTTGAGGAAGGTGTTGAAATTCCGGCAAAAAATACATTTTAATGTCCAGGGGTTGTTCCACCCCTTTTTAATACGCCTCATAATTCCTTTATCTTTTTCTTCGAAACTAATAATCTGCCCCACAGATATTCGATTCTGTTACCTCTTCTATCTCTTTCTTACCCATCGATTATTAGATTTTTTCTTTTCACTCTTCCGATTATTTTTGATTTGCTACCATTCAGTTTGAGGCCAGCATTTTTGCATTCCCTCAATAGCTATTCTGCCGTTTTCTTCAACTCCTTACTATTTTCTGTAAATAAGATAATATAGTTTGCGTACCTTAAATTACTTAGAAATTCTCCATTTATTTTTAGTCCCCTTCTTTTCCACTTCAGATTGCGAAATACATCTTCCATAATGCAGTTGAAGAGATTTGGCGACAAGGTATCCCCTTGTTGAACTCCGCTCCCAATTTTGAATTCCCTCCCTTTGCTTTTAAGGCTGGCTCTTGCACTCGAATTTGCATAGCAATTCTGTATATGACTTTAATAAACCCACTTTCAATTCCCTTATTTTCCAGTGCTTTCAACATATATATGTATTTATGATCCACTGAATCAACTGCCTCATGAAAGCCTATGAAAAATATTTCAATTTCTATGTCATATTCGTGTGTTTTTTCAATAATTTGGCTCACAACGAAAATATTCTTTACAGTTGAGAAGCCTTTTCTGAATCCCGCCTGTTCATTCCCCTGATGATTTGAATCCAAATGGTTATACATACGTCTTTTTAAGACTGCCATACATGCTTTAAAGATGTTCGATGTTAAGCATATTGGCCTGTAATTTTCAATGAGTTCCTCCCTTCTTGTTTGTGTAATAATATTATTTTGGCCAAGTTCCACTGTTTTGGACATGTTTTCATAATTCCGATTTTGTTAAATATTTTAACCTGGTGTGGCACTCTCTGATCGCCAAACCTTTTCAGCATTTCGATCGTAATTCCATCCGGTCCTGGGGCTATATGTCATTTATCAGTCTACATATTTAGTACGTATTCCACTTCTCTCTCCATTATTTCCGGGATTTCTTCCTCCTTTCACCCTCCAGTTTTTGCTATTTTCATGAGCTCGTTTTGCTCGCGGTATAAGTCCTCGTAAAAACTTGTTGCTGCCTCTAGAATTTGTTCTTGATTCTGAGTCACTTTTCCTGTCTGATCTTTTAGCTTCAGCATAACGTCTCTCCCGCCATCGAGTTCGAGCCTATCTTTTTTGGTGGACCAACTTTCTACCAAAATATCTGGAATTTTTTCCTAATCATATTTCTTAATATCTTCTCTAACATTTTTCGACACCAATTTTTGTATTTTAGTTCGCTCAGGTTTGTCCAATAGTGTTTTATTTCTATTTTTCCAAAGGTTATTCTTCCTGATTCGAGAGTCTATTTTGAAAGCTTATTCCTGGTTTTCTCTTTAGCCCTCGTCACTCCAAACTCTTCAACCGTGTTTTTTAAAGCTTGATCCCTACTGTCGTAAAAATTTTCCTCGAATTTCATTTCCTCTTGCACTGATCTTAGTTTCTGGCGTGCGGCCTCTTCCTTTCTGACTCTGATAATCTGCCTTCTTTTCCCTTTTTCCTTTCTGTGATTTTTATACTGGACTCACTGCGCCGGGATGCCCAATTATACTTATCCACATGAGATTTCAATTCACAGACCGTCGCCAATAAAGTCTCGAAAATTGAGAAACAGATTTTCGAAGTTGGAGGTGGGGGACACCCCTCCAACTCATGAAAGATGAAATAGGAAAAATAAAAGTTCAACCAGATCCGATAAATCGATAATTAAATTTCCAAAGCTAGGGCCACAATCTATCTATTGGCTTCACAAAACTACCGATCGAAACAAATAATCAAGTTTATGAAACATAAGTTTCAAAATTCGAACAACCGGGAAAAAGGGGGTCACCTCTCGAGTCCACAAAAGATTCAGATCGTGAGAATAAAAAGTACTCGAAGAATAAGCATTAAATTCTGAAAAATCGAGAGTTAAATTTTCAAAGCCTGAGGCAGGGCTCCACCATCGGATCACCAAAACAATTAGATGGAAAAAATAAAAATTTGTGACTGTCCATACTGAAAGGGCACTTCGGTGCAAAAAAATCGACTTTGAGATTATGTTCGATTTTGGTAGGTCAAAGAGTACTGTTTAACACTGTGAGTCTGTGAACTCGAAAAAGCAAAAGTGATGGAGCGCAAGAGTGGTGGACGTCTATAGGCTATCACGTTCTCGAGATTCCCGTTTTTATCTTTAAGTGTCCCCTGTAAAATTAATGTTTTGGACCAACGTGCCCTTTTAATTTGGACGGTCACATTTATCGAAAAATAATGTTTAAAGTAGATAAACGGCTGCACGAAAGATCCCAATTGAAAAAATAAAAAGGTTTCCAAAAATATTTTTAAAGACCGAAAAAAATTCTACTCCTCGGGTCCACAAAATGGAAAAGGTCACTAAAAATATTTCTAAAGGCCAAAAAATCGAGAATTAGATTTTCGGAGTTCGGGTGGGGGGTACCACCCTGCGGCTCCACCGAAGACTTCGATCAGAAAAATAAGGGGGTTCATCGAAAATTATTTTTCACGTCAGAAAAATCGAGAATTTGATTTCCAGAGTTGGAGGTGGGGTCAACACATCGGGACCACAATAGATTTGAATCGAAAAAATAAAAATTTCATCAAGAATAAATCTGAAAGCCCGGAAAATCGAGATTTATATTTTAGCAGGCAACGGGGGGAGGGTCTATCCCTTGGGTCTACATATGATTTCGATCGAACAATAGAAGGGTTATGGAAAATCAGCTTTCAATACCTACCAAACAAGAATTTCATGACCGGAGTTGGGGGCGAGGAATCCACCCCTCTGATCCATATAATACATCGATTAACTACGTAAAGGGTCCAAAGAAAACTATATATTGTTGAAGACTGAAGAATCAAGAATTAGACTTCCGGAGTTGGGAGCAGTGTCAATCCTTTGGTCCTATAGAAAACATGAACAGTTCATCGAAATTAATTTTTTAAAGGCCGAAAAATCAATAATTACACTTTCAGGGTTTGGACGGGGTCTACTTTTTGAGTCTACAGAATGTATCAATCGCAAAAAGAAGTTAAAAACAATTGCAAAGTTTGAAGCATCGAGAGGTAGATTTCCAGGAATTCGGGATGCGTTTTACCTCTCAAATCCACATTAGATTTCGACCGAAAAATAAATTATAGCAACAATACGTACTTTTAAAGGCCAAAATATCGAAAATAATATTTTTGTGGTTGGGGAGGGGGAGGAGGCACCCGCCTGATCCACAAAAAGGTACGATCAACAAAATGAGAGGTTCGCGGAGAATTATTTATAAAGCCTGAATATTCCATAATTGGACTTCCAAAGTTGGGGGTGTGGTCGACCCCTCGGCCCCATAAAAGATTCCAATTGAAATACAAAAATGGTCATCAAAAATATTTCTGACGATCGAAAAATCAAGAATTAGATTTTCGAAGTTGTGGGCGGCGGATCACTCGTCCTCGGGTCCACAAAATACTGTGAACAAAGAAATAAGCATGGGCTCACGGCAAATTATTTCTTAAGCCGATAAAATGAAGAATTCAATTTCCGGAGTTGGGGGCGGAGACAGTCCATTGGGTCCACGATATTATATTATTTTTTTTAGTTACTGAGAGTGTTATTGCCTTGCTGCTATAATCTAACTATTATTAAAACAAACGTAAATTATTAGAAGAGGATTAACGTATTATTTGAATTGAAAAAATAAGTCGTTCTCCAAGAATAACTTTGAGAAGCTGAAAAATCGAGTTTTTTTGATTTTCGTCGTGGGTGGGGGAGTTATTCCTTGATCCACAAAAGATCTCGATTAAACATAAGGGGTTTATGGAAAATTGTTTTTTAATACCTACAATCGAGAATTTAATTACTGGAGTTGGGGTGCGGTCGACCCCTCAGAACCACAAATTATTTCAAACGAAAAAAAAAGTTCACCAACGAAAACTCGAAAATATACTCTTTTGGTGTTGGGGGCGCGAGTTCACTTCTCCAGTGTACAAAATGTATCAGTTAAAAAAAGGGGAGTTTACGTAAAATATTTCAGAAATTTGAAAAATCCAGAATTAGATTTCCAGAGTTCAGGACGGGCTTCATCACTCAAGTCCACAATAGCTTCCGTCTTTCAGTTACACGTTTAAAACTGCTGAAGTCAACTACTTCTTTCCAATGCATTATGGTTTCATACAAAAATATTTATTTTCTGAATGAGGCCTCGCTTTCATTGACACGGGGCATCCACAAGAGGCTACTTTCATCTGAAGGCTCTTTGGTACACTGTGGGCCTCTTAATTTCGTCACAGTGTATACATCTTTCTGTTGTACTGTATTACAAAGCACATACATATGTGTTTTTTCACAGACTCTACTCAATGAAAGTGGACCTGTCACCTTGAGCCTCTTCCAGGGGCGGATGGGCCATAGGGCAATTCGGGAAAATGCCCGGTGCGTCGCCGCCATTTTGCCGCTGCGGCGCCGGTATGTTGAAAAATGTAGGCATCTATAAAATACTTACAAAAATAAAATAAGCGTATGTTGCGACGACAGTCGAAAAACGTGCGGCAGCGCTGATCAATTTAGGGAGAAATAAAGTGATTGAAAAATTTAAATGGGCAGGCACGTTTTGCGCTGTTTGTCGACCAAACGTGTGTGAGTAACCTCTGCCCATTTTTGGATATACGCCTTGACGTAGCTTCTCCACTTTATTTTATCCTGCGCTAATCTTTGCCACCCGGGGCCCCAGTTCTCTGACGAGTTCATCTGTCTATCTAGTTACTGGTCTACCTATCGTTCTTTTCCTTTGCAGCGTATCCAGTTGAGTAATTTTACTCCCCATCTGTTGCTATCCGCTGTCGCCAGATGCCCTACATATTTCCACTTTAATTGTTCGACATTATATCCTATGTCCCCGCCTCCCACCATTTTGTATAGCTTTGCATTTGAGATTTTGTCTACCCATCGCAGTCCTAGAAGTTTCCTCAACATAGATCTGAACGTAATTTGTAGCTTCACCATTTGTTTCCTGTAAGGGACCAGGTTTGTGTTCCAGACTTGAGGGCTGGTACCGTTGAGCTATTTAGTGTTTCCATTTTGAGGGCGGTTTTGAAATTCCGGCAAAAAATAGTTGTTCCACCCCTTTTTAATACGCCTCATAATTTCTTTATCGCTTTCTTCGAAAATAATAATCTGTCCCACAGATCTTCGATTTCCGTTACCTCCTCTATCTCTTGCCCATCGATTATCAGATTTTTAATTTCCCTCTTCCGATTATTTTTGATTTGCTACCATTCAGTTTGAGGCCAGCTTTTTTGCATTCCCTCAATAGCTTTTCTGCCATTTTCTTCAACTCCTTACTATTTTTTGCAAATAAGATAATATCGTTTGCGTACCTTAAATTACTTAGAAATTCTCCATTTATTTTTAGTCCCCTTCTTTTCCAGTTTAGATTGCGAAATACTTCTTCCAAAATGAAGTTTAAGAGGTTTGTGGACAAGATATCCCCTTGTTGAACCCTGCTCCCAATTTTGAATTCCCTCCCTTTGCTTTTAAGGCTGGCTCTTGCACTCGAATTTGCATAGCAATTCTGTATATGACTTTAATAAACCCACTTTCAATTCCCTTATTTTCCAGTGCTTTCAACATATATATGTATTTATGATCCACTGAATCAAATGCCTTCTGAAAGCCTATGAAAAATATTTCGCTTTCCACATCATATTCGTGTGTTTTTTCAATAATTTGGTTCACAACGAAAATATTTTCTACAGTTAAGAAGCCTTTTCTGAATCCCGCCTGTTCATTCCCCTGATGATTTGAATCCAAATGGTTATACATACGTCTTTTTAAGACTGCCATACATGCTTTAAAAATGTTCGATGTTAAGCATCTTGGCTTGTAATTTTCAATGAGTTCCTTCCCTTCTTGTTTGTGTAATAAAATTATTTTGGCCAAGTTCCACTGTTTTGGACATGTTTTCATAATTCCGATTTTGTTAAATAATTTAGCCTGGTGTGACACTCTCTGATCGCCAAACCTTTTCAGCATTTCGTTCGTAATTCCATCCGGTCCTGGGGCTATGTCATTTTTCAGTCTACGTATTTAGTACGTATTCCACTTCTCTCTCCATTATTTCCGGGATTTCTTCCTCCTTTCACCCTCCAGTTTTTGCTATTTTCATGAGCTCGTTTTGCTCGCGGTAAAAGTCCTCGTAAAAAATTGTTGCTGCCTCTACAATTTTTTCTTGATTTTGAGTCACTTTTCCTGTCTGAATCTTTTAGCTTCAGCATAACGTCTCTCCTGCCACCGAGTTCGAGCCTAACTATTTTGGTGGACCAACTTTCTTCCAAAATATCTTGAATTTTTTCCTAATCATATTTCTTAATATGTTCTCTAACATTTTTCTTCACCAATTTTTGTATTTTAGTACGCTCAGGTTTGTTTAATGGTGTTTTATTTATATTTTTCCAAAGGTTATTCTTCCTGATTCGAGAGTCTATTTTGAAAGCTTATCCCTGGTTTTCTCTTTAGCCCTCGTCACTCCAAACTCTTCAACCGTGTTTTTTAAAGCTTGATCCATACTGTCGTCAATATTTTCCTCGAATTTCATTTCCTCTTGCACTGATCTTAGTTTTTGGCGTGCGTCCTCTTCCTTTCTGACTGGGATAATCTGCCTTCTTTTCCATTTACCCTTTCTGTGATTTTTATACTGGACTCACTGCGCCGGGATGCTCAATTATACTTATCCACATGAGATATCAATTCACAGACCGTCGCCAATAAAGTCTCGAAAATTGAGAAACAGATTTTCGAAGTTGGAGGTGGGGGACCCCTGCAACTCATGAGAGATGAAATAGGAAAAATAAAAAGTTCATCCAGATCCGAAAAATCGATAATTAAATTTCCAAAGCTAGGGCCACAATCTATCTCTTGGCTTCACAAAACTACCGATCGAAACAAATAATCAAGTTTATGAAACATAAGTTTCAAAATTCGAACAACCGGGAAAAAGGGGGTCACCTCTCGAGTCCACAAAAGATTCAGATCGTGAGAATAAAAAGCACTCGAAGAATAAGCATTAAATTCTGAAAAATCGAGAGTTAAATTTTCAAAGCCTGAGGCAGGGCTCCACCAACGGATCACCAAAACAATTAGATGGAAAAAATAAAAATTTGTGACTGTCCATACTGAAAGGGCACTTCGGTGCAAAAAAATCGACTTTGAGATTATGTTCGATTTTGGTAGGTCAAAGAGTACTGTTTAACACTGTGAGTCTGTGAACTCGAAAAAGCAAAAGTGATAGAGCGCAAGAATGGACGTCTATAGGATATCGCGTTCTCGAGATTCCGTTTGAATCTTTAGGTGTCTCCTGTAAAATTAATGTTTTGGACCGACGTGCCCTTTTAATTTGGACGGTCACATTTATCGAAGAATAATGTTTAAAGTAGATAAACGGCTGCACGAAAGATCCCAATTGAAAAAATAAAAAGGTCTCCAAAAATATTTTTAAAGACCGAAAAATTGAGAATTCTACTCCTCAGGTCCACAAAACACTTCCGATCAGAACAAAAGAGTTTCAAGGAGAATTTATTTCTTAAGTCTGAAAAATCGAGAATTTGATTTTCGGAGTTGGGAGTTGGGTCCACCCCTTAGATGCACAAAGTAGTTAGATCGACAAAATAAGGGGTTCGCGGAAAAGTATTGTTCAAGACGGAAAATCATGAATTAGACTTACAGAGTTGGGAGCGGGGTGCACTCCTCAGCCCCCAAAAATCTACAAATTGAAAAAATAAAATGGTTACCGAAAATATTTTTGTATGCCGAAAATTCGTGAATTAGAATGTTCGGACTTGTGGGTGGGGGCACCACCATTCGAGTCCACAGGAGGCTTATAATACAACAACTATGGTTTTACGGAAAACAATTTCTCAAGCCTATAGATTTTCGGCGTTAAAGTGGTGGTCCACCCCTTGGATCCTAAAAAGACCTCGATCCAACATAAATATAAGTTTATCAAAAAATGATTTATAAGCCTGAAAAATCGAGATTTTAATTTCCAAGTCTGGGGTGGGGTCAACTCTTCGGTCTCACATAAGATTTCAATTGAAAAAGTAAACAATCACCGGGAATAAATTTGAGAGGCTGAAAATCGAGAATTAGATTTCTGGGGTTAGGGTGAGGGTTCACCCCTCAGATCCACAAAACACTTCGATTAACAAAATAAGAGGTTCACAGACAATCGTCCTTCAAGCCTGAAAAATCGAGACCAATGTCCGAAGTTGGGAGTGTGGTCAACCCCTCGGAGAAATAAAGAGTTCATCAGAAATAATTTTAAAGGCCAACAAATCAAGAATTGTTGATGGCAAGAATCCACCTCTCGAGTCTAAAAAATGTGGCAATCGAAATGAGAGGAGGTTTATGAAAGATAATTCAGAAGTTGAAAAATCGAGAATTAGATTTCCGGAGTTCAGGATGGGCTCCACCCCTCAAGTCCGCAATAGATTTTATCAAAAAAAGGAAAATAAATATTTAATAATTCAAAGTCGAAAATTAGACTTTCGGAGTTGCGGGTGTAGGTTTACCTATCAGATCCACAAAATACTTCGACCAACGAAACAGAAGTTCACGGAACATTATTGTTCAAGACTGAAAAATCGAGAATTAGACTTCCAGAGACGAAAAATATTTTTAAAGGGCAAAAAATCGAAAATTAGATTTTCGGAATTGGAGTGGGGCTCCACTCCTCGGGTCCGACAAAGACTTTTCGATCAGAAAAATAAGGGGATCTCCGAGAATTATCTTTCACGTCGGAAAAATCGAGTATTTGATTTCCAGGGTTGTGGACGGGGTCAACCCATCGGGACTGAACCATTTGACCCCACAAATGATAACAACTGAAAAATGGAAAAGGTCACTAAAAATATTTCTAAAGGCCAAAAAATCGAGAATTAGATTTTCGGAGTTCGGGTGGAGTTCCACCCCGCGGCTCCACCAAAGACTTCGATCAGAAAAATCGAGAATTTGATTTCCAGAGTTGGAGGTGGGGTCAACCCATCGGGACCACAATAGATGTGAATCAAAAAAATAAAAAATTTCATCAAGAATAAATTTGAAAGCCCGGAAAATCGAGATTTATATTTTAGGAGGCGAGGGGGGTCTATCCCTTGGGTCCACATATGATTTCGATCAAACAAGAGAAGGGTTATGGAAAATCATCTTTCTACCCCTAACAATCAAGAATTTCATGACCGGAGTTGGGGGCGAGGAATCCTTCCCTCTGATCCATACAATACATCGATTAACAAAGTAAGGGGTTCAAAGAAAACTATTGTTGAAGATTGAAGAATCGAGAATTAGACTTCCGGAGTTGGGAGCAGAGTCAGTCCTTTGGCCCTACAAATGATTTCAGTAGAAAACATAAACAGTTCATCGAAAGTAATTTTTTAAAGGCCGAAAAATCAATAATTACACTTTCAGGGTTTGGGCGGGGAGTCTACTTTTTGAGTCTACAGAATGTATCAATCGCAAAAAGAAGTTAAAAACAATTGCAAAGTTTGAAGCATCGAGAGGTAGATTTCCAGGAATTCGGGATGCGTTTTACCTCTCAAATCCACATTAGATTTCGACCGAAAAATAAATTATAGTAACTATACGTACTTTTAGCGGCCAAAATATCGCAAATAATATTTTTGTGGTTGGGAGTTGGGGATGGGGAGGGGCACCCGTCTGATCCACAAAAAGCTTCGATCAACAAAATAAGAGGTTCGCGGAAAATTATTTATAAAGCCTGAATATTCGAGAATTGGACTTCCAAAGTTGGGGGCACGGTCGACCCCTCGGCCCCATAAAAGATTCCAATTGAAATACAATAATGGGGTCACCATTGGCCTGTAATTTTCAATGTGTCGCCCTTTAAACAGTAAACTTGATGTGAAGTCGAAAAAATACATGTTCTGATTAAAACTGCTTTTTTCTCTCGGATAGTATACGACTTTACCTGCAGTGGACACTTCTAAATTTGAAATACTTACATCATATGCATATGAAGGGTACAGGGAAAAAAGGTTCAATGTCACATTTTTTTGAAAATGAAGATATGGGCATCGTTGGATTCAGGATGAGGTGTAGAATCATCCTAAGCACTACGATTTTATAATATAGTAAGATTTCTATACATGGGGGTATCGCCCGACATCGTCAAACGTTCACGATACCCCCCTGTATTAGGAAGATGGTTTTTTACATAAATGATTGTAAAAATATTGCTTATTTCGCAACGAATTCAGTATTTCATTCCATTTAATTCCCGCCCGGAGATGATAACACGGTTTGTTTACTTCCTGGTGGGAATTAAATTGTTTGTTTACTTCCCCGCGGGAATTAAATGGTCATTTATTCCCGGGTTCTTATCACTGAGTCAAAGAGCCACTTTACTCCCAGAAATGACGTCGGTAAAACCTAAATTCATTTCTCAATATTTTCAAATCGTACGACGCACATTATCACATTCTTGTAACGAACTTTCTTCGTTTTCATATTAAATAGTAGTGGAAGAAAACTCGTCATATAGTGGCAAAAAAAATGCCACTCTTCTGACACTCGGGTAACACGCCACTTTATGGCAAAAATAGTCATACATTGGCAAAAAAATTGCCTCAATCAGTGGCATAAAATTGACACGCTCATTGAGTGACAATTGATGTAAGCGACCTCTGTATATTTCTATGTGGCCAACTTCAGAACTACTCATTTTGCCACTTCATGGCACTTGTGGCAGTTTTGTGACTGCCACTGATCTGCCTCTTGCACATCAGGTACCTGACGAAATATACAAAAACTCTCCTAAACAGTTTGGCAGTTTCTCTTCGGTGATTCTGAATAATACCTTGCGTGAGACAGTCTGGCAAAAATTAGTCCGCTATGTAGGTACTGGGTAGTACGTCTTAAACAGTTTAACTCTCTTTATTCTACTATCCGTTTTGTGTATTTTGTGTAGTACAGTTCGGCAATATTTAGTAGACTATCATTGCATAAATTCTCCTTTTTGATCGTAATTATTTCTATTATTATTTTTGAATTTACATCAGCTAAGCTATTTTTAGTAAGAGCTGCCTAGACCTGAATAATTTCTTCTAGTTGTTTCAACGACTCTTACAAGACATCACAAGAAAAATTCATAGATTTGTACATACAATAAATAATAGATTTGAAATTACTATTCAGTTTGACCATTTAAACTTGTCCTTTCCACAGACGATGACAAAAATTTAATAAGATAGGCAGAAACCATATCAGTTTCTAATAAGTGGTACAATTGTTTAGGTATGGTGCCTTTTTCTCCGTGTTGAACTTGACACAGTAAAAATGAAATTACAGCAATAGTTGCCTCTGAAATACCAATTTTCGAATTAAGGTAACCGCGTCCAGGTCCAGTATTAACCTTTTTTTTGTCATCATATGCACCCGGAAGTATTTCCAAAGTAGAAACCTTAGACGTAACGTGAACTTTTATACGTGACTACGTATTTTCATCGGTGCAGACGAGCAAAAAAAATAATATAAAAAAAAACCACAACAAGCCAACCTTTAACCAGGTCTAAAAGAGGCCTTTTGAAAAAATTCTTGCCACGGTTCTAACATTGAAAATAGTTCCAAAACCCTTTAATTTTGATTCTAAAACAATATTTCCATTACGGAATTGATTGATGAAAAATGTAAGCCGTAGCCTGAACTTTGTCAGACGCACATTAATTTACCACGACATGTTGCCGATGTGATGGGTCTCGGAATACCTTATACTGTACTGGGTCTCGGATTGATACACACTACGTGAACAGCGCCCTCTGGTGTAAAGGTGCGCGAACTATTTCTGTATAATTGAAGGTACTCTAGAGACGTTCCGAGGCCCATACGAAAATGCGTATACGTACTGCTTGGAGGGAGGTACCCCAGGAAAACCGGACAACACGGCAAAACGTTCCGAGTCCCACTACTGGGTCTCGCAACGTCGAAACGGGTCTCACAAAGATACTGGCGTTTCCAGAAATGGGCTTACCTTTACCGTAGCACATATATATATATATATATATATATATATATATATATATATATATATATATATATATTATATATATATATATATATATATATATATATATATATATATATATATATATATATATATATATATATATATATATATATATATATATATATATATATATAAAAGGAAACCTGAAATTCAGCCACTATTACAGTCGTGTTCTAAACACTCTGAAACGCAAAAAAAACATTGCCCCCGCCCCCAACTTCACAACTGTGACGAGTGTAATACCTCCCTTTTCTTCGAAAAGTCGGTAAAACGATAATGTAATGCTGGAAAAGCTATACGTACTTCCATCAAGAGGAATCTAGATGAGGGATACTATAATTACTATAATGGCTGTATATCTCTATTTTCTTCTTTGTCAGCTTTTGGTCTTATTATTGGTACAAACTTTTCATACATTTCGCAAATGGTACAGCATTATTTGTACCTAGTCCGATATTTAGGGTTCAGTGCAAATAAGTTGGTCGTTCGATTCGCGCGTGGTACAAAAATGCTTATACAATTCCCGATCTGTACAATTTCGGGTTTGGTATGTAACATCCTGACCGTTATCTGTGAGAAGATATACCCTTCCTCGTTAAAGAGCATTATTTTTGTAACTATGTATAATATATTGTAGTTTCTCCCTTCTATAATTGGTGGACAGGTATTTGGGTGATTCCATATTGAATTTCCAGCTAAGAATTTGTAAAAAATGTAATACTTAATATAAGTAGTTGTATCTAATGTTGGCCCCATTACATTCAGCTACATGTATCAAATATTCTCCGCATATTTACCCAATGGGAAAAGGAAAATGGCAATTTTGTTCTTAAGCGTGGACATAAAATAGGTATGTTCAACGTGGACACTCACATATTTCTTGTATCCACGACGAAAGACGTGAATCTTTCGACTCTTAGAAGCAGTCTGTAGAAACAGCCTCTAAATCTTCTTTGTGCAGAGACTACTTTCCTAGATGAATTGTAGGTACTTTGTAAAACCGTGATCTGTAAGATTGTAACCTATATTGCCGCTGTGTGATCATACAGCCTCATCTTATCGCACTATGTAAACGTGAAAAATTTGTCTTTCAACGTGGACATCAATTTTTTATGACTCTACCCCCCCCCAAAAAAAATCAAATTTAAGCCCGCCCGTCGACGGAATACGGTTTTCTCAGTGCTCCTAGTATCGATTTCAACGAAAATACATTTGGAAAGTGAACCTCGTTTTTTTGTTTTTGTCCACGTCGAATTGTCTAATTTTCAGAGAATCACCCATTTACTGTCTTGAGCATTATGGTATGCCTTCCCTTAGGAGATATCACAAATTTATTATTTGTCTGTTATTTCATTTATTATCTCCTAATTTGCGCATATTCATTTTGCAGAAATAGCATCAACTATCAGCAAAAATGTATCCGAAACCTTGAACATTGTTCAGGAATGGATCAGAAATAAGCGACGGGGCACAAAAATACGAAATGACCAACGAAACAGTGCACAACCACGACCAAGTATAAAAAAAGGCGGACGAATAGTTCAACACAGCCCGGACATTCGTTTCCAAATTTGAATCAAAGTCAAATATCTTCGTTACTGCGCACCCCTCTCACTTCCTCAAAACATCATACCTTGCAAACAATAGTGACATTAGATGGTCCGTCCATCTCATCAAATTCCAGAATAGGATGTATAAAATACTTTAGAATTTTTTTAAAATTTAAATTGTTTTTTAATGAATGATTTTTTTTTATTTTAAATAATATTTCAGGGTATCTACACCTCTATTGATAAGCAGTTTGGTTCTCGCACTGAGCTTGTCATACGTTCATGGTTTTGCCCGCTTCACGCTTATTAACTGTTCGGTTTCTTTCAGAACTTCCTCAAACTGATTGTACGAGTCCTACAGGTCCGCCGCCCGTGTTGGTTCTATCCTATTTTTGGACGCCATTCCTTTGCAGTTGTAATGTAAAATTTGTAAGTCAGTCTTGCTCTCTCTGCTATCTTATATATATTTTGGGACAAGTGTTTTGTAAATTAGCTCAACCATTTCTTTGGAGAGGTGCTCGTCTATGAAAATCAACTGGGGAGCCAGCTCAGATTACCTGGCCATTCAGCTTTTCCTTCTTATAGTTTTCTACCAGGTCTTATTTGACCCCATTCTTACTATTCAGTCTAACAATCATTGTTAAGGTCTGATTTCTTGAAGGCAGCCCTTGTACTGCCCAGAAATAGTAGTCTTGGAGCTCTACCTCAAGGTTTTCTGTCGCCTTATTAAATATTTTCTTCTCATCTTCTGACTCCTGGTACAGAATGCCATTAATTATGACATTGTTTTCTTGCTTTATTGCAGAAATAGACTTAAAAAAAACCTTCTAAATTCGAGTACATGTAACGTTTATCTTTTTTGTTGTTTCAGTTGTATGAGATGTGTAGTGAGTTTATTCTGTCTTGATATTCATTTTTTAAAAAAAACATACATATTTACTTTTTTGATGTACCATGTGCATATGTGTTACCGGAAATGTTGATTGTTCAAAGATTACAAAAACGCCTAGTCCATCACACGAGTTCCTAAAATGACCAGGTCATGACTATAATGACTAGCAGTGGCGCAAATACGGGAGAAACCCCCCCCCAACCTCTTATAAGTTTAGTTTTTGTTCATTTAATGAAAATTGAACATAGTGAAAAAATTCAGCCCCCCCCCCCAAAGGAACGATTAGTTACGCTACTGATGACAAGGACGTAATAACGTGTATTTTAATTGTTGTAGGCAATGCGTTGTTGATTTATAAGATTATAAAGCTGGCCTAGGCTGTCTTGTGAGTGCCGGAGAGGTAGTAGGTACTATATCAATCTTGAGGACAAAGAATGACTCAGTAGTGAAAATGAACAAAAAAATAGTTTATGCTTTTACATGCTTGTATTACGTTGGTAAGAAAAACCATCTAAAATAATTGTAGAATGAAGTACAATATGACGTTTTATTCTACAGATGAGAGGAAAGCACGAACAAGAAGAAATCTGGAACATCCGAAACGTATAATGAGCTATCACGTTTTCAGTTATCGTTGAGCCGTCAGTGTAGAAACGCGCATGCGCGGGAACATATTATAGAACAGGTGTTTTGTCTAAAATTCCCTAGACATTTAAAATTTCATAAATCCCACGAGTGACGTGTCGAAGAAAAGGGTCTTAGTGGTAAGTGAACATTCAGGCTCTTTTCTTGTGACATGTCACTCTTCTGTTCTTTAAAATCACGTTAAGCAGTCACTTTAGCTCCTAAAAACTGTGATTAAAATCGTACTTTACCATCATCTGTAGAATAAATTTATAAAATTACTCGTAAGTTTTCGAAACTTCTGCCATATTTTTAAACTTTAGATTAATTACTGTTAGATCTTTCAAACTTGAATTCGGTAATATGTAGTTTACACGAATGTTATAAAGAAGGTATACTAATTTGGTGCGGTAGGTACACCTATAGTCATTTCAAAATGCAATTAGGGGTCGTTCATTAATTACGTACAGCCCCCCCGGGGGGGGGTAAAAATCTCTACATAGCCTTACTGAGAAGGGGAGAGGTAGAAGCCATTCTTACGTAATATTTTATTACGTAATTTTTAATGTAGCCACCACTCAGGCGACACATTTTCTACATGCAGCTGCTAAAGATGAGTAAATACACATACAGTGAAACCTGTTGAACCTTTTCAAATGATGTTAATTTATTTTAAAGCTTTTTAGGAAAATACGTAATAAGGGGGAGGGGGTTCAGTTAATCTTATGTGTCCTTACATGGGGGTAGGGGGTCAAAAACGGCCAAAATCATCCTTACATAATTAATGAATGACCCCTTAATCCACGTTTGCATGTGTTCAAATGTGCACAGAAGTTGTGATCAAACGAAACTGTATATGCAAAGTACTAGTGCGCAGAGGTATACTAGACACTGCCTGCTCCTGATTAGGAATTAACGAATAGGCCTACTCAATTTTGCGAATTTCAAGATTTCCTAAATTATTACGGAATTCAAGTTATTTAGTTACTATCCCTCGTTCCTAAAACCCAACGACAGTGATGTTATTGCCTGGACATTCTCAAGTTTTCCGTAATTTTCGACACTTCCGGTAACACAAATACAATACTATTTTCTGTACAAGCTCGTTCTCTCCTCTTTGATGCCGAATTCTGTTATGGAAATATTCTGATGTAATAAAGTACTTTTCATTTATAATTAATACATTTTTTATTATGTCCTGAATTGTCAGGGGCGGATACAGAAAATAATTTCGGGGAGGGGGAGGGGTCCGAATGAAAAATGGTATAGACGAAACATAATAGCTTTAGGTCACTATAGACAGATTTAAATGTTTGGTATTTCATGGGGGCGAACTCCCCCCCTCTGTATCCGCCACTGTAAATTGTGCATAGTGGCATAACGTGCATAAGAATACTGCCATATGTATGCGCGAAAATTTTGGCTTGCGTAGTGGTTTCGCACACGTAATGTAATGGTACGGCGTAGTTGGAAACAAGTGATCCGTGAGCGCATTTCCACTACAAATAAATGTGTTCTTGGGGAAGCACCACTGCCAAACGCATTCCATGCGTGTGCGTTTCTTTTGAAAAGACAATAGTTCGTAGTGGCATTACCACTCTGATACGTGCACGCAGAGCAACTACATTTTCATATTTTAATGTGAAAATTTTCAAGGGGGTAGTGGTACGACGTAGTGGGAAACAAGTGGTCCGTGAGCGCAGTTCTACTACAAAGAAATCGACGTAGTGGGAAACAAGTGGTCCGTGAGCGCAGTTCCACTACGAAGAGATATGTCGTCGGCGTAGCGCCACTGCCATCCGCATTCCATGCGTGTGCGTTTTCTTTGAAAAGACAATGGGTCGTAGTGGCATTTCCACTCTAATACGTGTACGCAGCGCAACTAGATTTTCATGTTTTTAGTGGGAAAATCTTCAACGGGTATACACCTGCACACAAAATCGTTGGCAGTCCAAGTAACGACACGTATGTCAATAGTAGGCGTAGATGTGCAGAATATCTACAATTCCTTCGAGTTCACCGAGGAACCACCTCTGAAATCTGTTCTGAAGAAATTCGATGAATAGGTACTTCATAATTCCGAAAACCAACTTAATATTTCAAAGGTATATGTCTTTAATTCGATGAAAGTTTTAACGCCTATTGGACGAGAATAATCAACCAAGGGAAGACTTTTGCGAGTACGAATCCCTCACTGACGACATTATTCGTTATAAAATTATCACTGGAATACGAGATGATTCCGTAAGGCAAATCCTGCTAACAAATCCAACGTTGACTCTCAATGGAGCAATAGAGATTTGTAAAGCTTGTGAAGCTCGAGATGATACAGAAAAGCAAAACCTGCCAACAAATGCCGCTAGAGATATACTAGCTGCCGTCAGAGATGAGTTGCGTCAAATTATAAAAGAAATACGAGATACGAATGGGATCTTCAGAGCAACAAAGAAGAGCAAATGGAAAAGCTGACTGTAAGTATACAAATGACAGGCTATTCATTCGCTGTTAAATTACGAGGTACCTACAGCTTGGCAGTAATGTTTTATAACTTATTATTTTTAGGAAGACCATTCGAAAGAAAAAATATCATCAGCTGATGAATTCGTCAATTCGGATTCAGGTACCTGTTTTGATGAATTAAACACACAAAGAATATTTTATCGTAATTAGCTCCTAATGGATTCCTTGTTTTTAGACGAACTTCAAGTTAAAGGCACTAAATATTCGTTGCAAACTGATGAGAATAATTTACTTAACAATGTACCAGTGGACTAGATGATGAGTATTTAGAATCATATTCCATTCGTGGTATAGACAAAATTTGTTTGAATTTACTGAGTAAGAGGTAGGGTGGTTGTGGTATAGACGTCTACCCTTTTCGTTAACTCGGGCAATTTTAATCGAAATTAGTTCGCATTGGCATGCATCGATGAGGAACTGATTCCTCTATAACACACAAAAAGGGCAATTTAAAAAAAATAAACGGTTGGTTTACAATGCGAAAAAACTCGAGGTTACTTTTTTTGGGCAACTATTCCACATAGGTAGGATAGATACCACTACCTAGAATACCCCCAAGAAGGATCACGAATGCTGGAATTAATGAAATGTTTGTATTTTCACATAATACACATACTTAAAAGCAATTTAAAGTCAGTTGTGGCAAAATTTACCAATTTTCACGAATAAATGATAAAATAAGTAAAGTAAGTTGAAATGAATTAAAAATTTAAGTCATTTTCGGAGAAATTTACGATTTTTAAACATTGAATTTTGGAGGACTTTCAATTTGATTTCTGAACGTAAACTCGAGGCATGCTATACCAAAAGAATGAAGAAAATACCATAAATAATCGTAATAAAATGTTTCACAATGTGGCATCTATCCCGAGCAAGAACTGTGGCAACCAGAGGCGAAACTTGACTTTCAGGAAAATTTGCCGACAAACTAAAAATTCGCCGACAAAACATTTTAAAAATTTGCTGATTTTTCAATCAAAATATTTCTTAGTTGAAAAAATAAAACAGAAGGAAAATATGGGCCTGGGGACTGATTTTTGAGAACGTCCTTGTACCCCCAAAAAGTCTGCCTTTTTCCTACTCTTTATTTTTCTTCCTTCCGTCGTTCCTGTTTTAAAGATTTTTCCCCCTTCATTTATAATTTATTGATTATCCCCCTTCTCCAGCCCCTCTTAAGAGAGACAAGAGTATTATATTTTAGAGCGTTTTTCATGCTTCATTTGATAACGAGAGAAGCATGCATCCTACTCGTACTCTTCAAACTTGTGTAATACTTAAATTAAGAGAAAACAAAAGCTCTACATAACCTGCGAATACCTACGCACACTAGCACACTACAACTATTGGGATGTGGAACAGAATGTAAGAGCGCTAATGTGCACTTCCTAATGGAAGGTTGAGTGATTTGAAATACAACATTCACGAACCGATCACTGCACAAATGCTCCTTTTAATAGAATAATGAAATTGTACAACAATTTGAGCAGAATGCAGCAGCACCTCGATATACTAGGTACCAACAATTATACGAGATTCAGGCAACACGTTACAGAATTGTGCGATTAACACAGCGTACAGGAAAATACTTAGCAAATGTGCTTGGGTGGACTCCACTTGGGGGTTCTTCTGCAGTTCGGAAGGTGGGCCTTCAGTGGGGAGATGCGGCGCTACAACCGGTGGATGAACGAAACTGCTTCTTTTTTTCTTTTTTCTTTTTCATTTTTATTTTCTATTATCTTTTTTATTTCTATTATCATTTGTCAAATTATTTCACACACCCTCTACATAATTGGCCCACGGGCTGTGAAGAGGGTGCCCAAATAAATAAATATTATTATTATTATTACAGACAGAATTAACATTGCCGTAAATGGGAAATACACGGGTTTTTCAAAAAATCATAATAAAATTAAGAAATGACGAACATGTTTTAAATTTGAACTGTAGGGAGCTACGTATTCGAACTTGCGATTAAAAATTTAATATATCAGGTAGCAAAATTAATAGAAGTGCGGTGAAGTAAAAAATGAGAGGTACGTTATCAGTTGCCGACCCGACCCGCGCAACCTGTTTATTTTTTGTGCATTGATCAGTGATGAGCTGATCACTCAATGAGGGTTCACAAAACATCCGCTAGATATCAGCCACTTTGATTCCGAGTCCCAATTGACATAGCGAATCACGTAGACTCTACATGATGTGCTGCATCACTGTGTGGCTGACTGGCTGTGTTCTAGGCAATAATAGTCAAAGATTTACTTTATAACTCTTGTTTTGAAATTTTTAGTTTTTAAATCTGAATGTTTGTTGTTCGATGTTCATAGCCCACCGGCCGCCCCTAGACCCAGACCGCCCCGGGAGTTTTTCCGGTACAACTCCCTGTCAGACTGCGCCTGCGATATTTCGAACAAGAAGAAGAAATACCTACTGAGTAGGCATATTTTATGCATGAACAAATTAGCAGTGAAATATATGTACATAAGGTAAATGTGCCTATAAGCATCAACGTTTGAGATGTTCTCACTCCATAAATGCACCGGTTGACAAAACTGTTACCCAGCAAGCCAGCATACCCTATACTATTAGCTATCTCATGGCATAGTTACATTAGATTTTATTCCCTCCATATTTCCAAGGGGGGAAAACGTACTTGTAGGACAGCCCCTTCTTAGAAGTATGCTAAGGCATTCCTCTAAGTGCGCATAGCCAATATATCATTCAAAAACGGTTTAATAAGTACACCGTATTTTACTCAATGATCATTTATTAAGCGATCAAGTACAAAAATAATAACTAGGTATGCAAACAAAGTACCTGTTTACGATTGCACTTTATTTTTCTTATCTCGTTCCTTCAACAAATTGTGTTGGCACTGGACAAGACGAAAAAAAAAAAAAAACTCGTACTCCGTTTTCATTTTATCAAATTTCTTCGGAAAAAACATTAACATTCTTTTGCTTTTCGTTTCCTCGTTTCCATCACGATCTGTAAGCGGTCAAGCAACAAAAACACAACATGAAATATGTGTAACTATAGGCAATTGTATTTGTGTACTTGTAGGAGCAGTTTCATTTTTTCACACAAATTGACTTAAGTATAACTCAGCGGTAAATACATATTTTGAACACGTCATTGACATATTCGGAAACTAGATAAAACTAAGAATTAATTTAATAGTATAAAAATACTTACGATATTTTTTTTCTTCCCAACTGAAACACGTTTCCAAATTTCACAAAAGAAACAAAAAAAAACTGTACGAAAATTTTTAAACTGCTCTTAGTCAACTAACATATCATCCAACCCCGCGAATTTTTCCACATAAGCAAGGTCTGTGGTGTACTTGGTCATCTGATCAATGCTGCCACCTCCGAGAAAAATTGAGGGTGCGTACTTATAGGCAGTGTGGCCAGAACTGTATTCTGCTCTCGGTGTACCATGCTAGATTTTGTTAGATTTTAAAAAAACTCTTCTGAAATCCATTCAAAATAAGTTTTCCAAGAGATGCTAAAATGAAATGTTCGCTGCTAAAGATGCAAAATTCTACTAGATCTAGCAGCAGTAATGCCGTTAGGCCAAAATACTGTTTATAGGAAAGTAGGTAGTCATAAAAAAGCGTGATACAAGCTCACATTTATTTTTCAAAGAAAAATAAATGTGAGGATGTATCACACTTTTTCATGCTACTTCTCTCATCTTTTTACTCTAATAAACGCTTTTTCAGCATGCTCAATGAACTTCAACAAACTCAAAATCGATTCAAAAACTGATTTTCAACATGCTCAATGAACTTCAACAAACTCAAAATTGGTTCAAAAATCCTAGCAGCTGCGGAGCACCGTAGGTGTGAAGGTGCGACGCAGCTGCTCTTAAAAAATTCTGGCTCACATTTAATAAATTCTACTATTCAACCGAAAACCCTGGTTCATATTTAATTTACCTTTGCTCAACCGAAATTCCAGCATCACATTCTTTACGGTTTCAAGTCCGAAGATCCTGACTCGCCTTTTTCGGTACGTTCACCGAGCTTCACTGGGGACTATTTCAGCAATTGAATCAGACGAAGAACCGATAAAATAAATACGCTTATAAATCCGACAAACTCGATACGGTAGTAATAAACCTTCCAAGCTCACATTTTTTCTCAACAGGTTCAACGAATTTCAACCTCTATAATTTCGGTAATAAATGCGTAATTTTCCCAAGCTCACATTTTTTCGCGGTGGTCGACGAGTAATTTTTCCTGTTTTCAAGTACAAAAAGATTTTATTTTTCGCAAAAAAAAAAAAAAAAACTTGTAAAAATTTGCAAAAACAAAACTATAATTAAAAATTAACTCATGCAAAACAAAAAACGCTGTCGCAGCAGCGACAGCAGTACCGACTTTTCAAATTTAGTATCTTACATAAAAAAAATCCAGAAAAATAAAAGAAAAACTCCAAATCAGCAAAATAATAATATTAGTAATAATAATAATAATAATAATAATAATAATAATAATAATAATAATAATAATAGAAAAAAGGAGGCGATGACTAGGAAAAATGAAAGCTGTATGCAAAAAATTCAACAGAATAGAAACAGAAGAAAAAACCGAAAAAAATAACTAAGAGGAACTTTTAACCATAAAAACAACCATAACAGAGATCTCGAAAAATAAAACAAAAACTCAACAAAACAGCAAAAATGGGATAACGTTAAAGGAAAACAAGCGACGCACTTCAAAACAAACACAAATAGTTCAAATACACACAGCACGAATTTAGACGCGTGGTAGTTCAAATGCAGGCAACACGAATTTACATGGACAGAGTTCAAATAAAAGAACTGATACCAGTAACTGCTTATCTTGCTAACAATAGCAGTACCGACGACTAACAACTATTGTTGGGAATGAATCTGAATAAATGCATTATATCGAAAGGTCGATATCTCGACATTTTCGACACGTAGAAAAATTGACCACATTTTTAACACTAAATCCCAATTTTCTACCCCGGTTATCTCCCTCCCCTTTGGGGTGCTGCGAAAAATGATAATAACTAAAAATATGTAAAATGAAATTTTCTTCAAATGAGTTCCAGTATATTTTTTCGTCCCCAAGCTGAGATGATGAGAAATAATCGAAAGAAAAGTTTGACCCTCTCCCCCACAGCCCCCTTTCGGCGAATCCTCACCAAAATTTCACATGCACAACTTCAAGTGCTGTTCTATAACATATCTGATTTTCATAAAATTCGATCCTACACTCTTCGAGCTATTCCCGTTTCAAAATTTTGTACATATACCTATATATATATATAGATATATATAAGGATACCTGAAATAGAATGAATGATATTTTCGAACTCCTCACACCTCAAAACGTAAAGAAAATTCACTCTGACCTCAAACCCCCACCCTATGAACAAAAACAATACCTCCTTTCGAATTCTTCGAAAAGTCGGTAAAAATGGATTTTCTTGTAAGTATTTTAAGATACTCGAAAATTTAAAGGTTAAAAATTCAATCAACCGAGGGCGGGCGGCGAATCATTCCAATCACTTGGGGTACATTAAGACGTGTATCCTCTAAAATTTTTCGCATAAATTTTTTTCGTTTCTCGATATTATCTAATAGTAGGTTGGTCTGAGTGACCAAGAGAAACGACAGCCTTTTTTCAACCCGGTTAACGAAACGCTCTTGTGCTGCTTTCTGCACGATCGTCGGATCAGTTTGACCATTTTCACCATCATCCGGAGATTCGTCCTCCGTATCCGTACCTATCCACGAATTTAATATCACGATTGTTTCGTTCGCCAGCTTTTTTTATCCTACAACATTATTATAGAACAAATATAACTATCAGGGAAGGAATGAAAACCCAGATTTAAATTCTTTCATCTCAAAGCATCCTTTATCCTTTACTTGCTCCGAAGTTCAACTACGCACTATCAATATTAGAACAATATGCTATGATTTACGTACGCATTATCGAGGCTTTTGTAGATGATCGATGCTACGGGAAGACTTAGATCTTTCATACCGCCCAATGCCTCCGTATATTTTACAATGAAAAAGTTATAATCGATCTCAACATTGTCATGGAGGTAGGTATAGTACGTCATGATACTCGTAATTCTCCCTTAATACTTCATAAATCGACAATTTTATTTTCCTATTCTTCTTCACCGTTACTGATCGACAGTCGTACAACATCAAACGTGTAACTTTTGGAAAAACGGAACAAGTGGGTGTATTAGGTACCTAATATCTACAAATTTACCAGAACGAGCGAGAACACTAAACAAGAAAAATATGAGTTCAACAGTGGCTGAATGATTCCTCACCTTGAATTAAGTTCAAAAACTGAAGTACTTCGGGAAAATGTGTTCTCTTCGGATCGTTTCCTATATTGTATTGAATGATTGAACCAAAAAAGGTGTAGGATAGAAAATCGTTGTCGGACTCCAAATAAACTAGCAAAATAAAAGCTGAATTCGCACACAATTCTCTATTTATACAACGACACGAAACAAATTATTAATTATCAGATAATTTATTCTCAAATTCAAATAAAGTCGTTTCAATTATGCAAATCATTCGGGATCAAAAATGGTATTCTAGTATTCTAGTGTACTGATCAGTGTTGCCAGATGAGAGCTGTGAAAAGGGCCCACTCGCTCAAAAAAAAAGAACCACACAACACAAGAAAGGACCACCCCCCCCCACCCCTAAACTTTACCTACCGAACAATTCTACTGCTGGTAAGCAATTGAAAATCAATTACGGAATAAAAATACAAAAATGAATAATCAAAAAACATCAGCAATGCAACGGGAATTCATTCGTTCATTCGTGTTCACAATGATATCAGTACACAATGACAATATTTATTTCTACACCACTATCAATTTTATCAGTCCGGCTGGGGAATCTTGTTAAGGTTTGGAATCACTGAAGATCAAGTGTTTCACATGATTTCACGAACGTTTCAATATTTCAATGATCCTAAAATTGTCTATGTTTATGTATTGATCTGTGACATTTCTACGTTCTTGACATCATGAGTTGTCGACGCTATTTATTAGGCGTAGCCTCTATTGTATTACAAACTCTATATCGCAGTTGACAATCAGTGCAGACAACAGCCAGCGTTAAAAAATGATTAAGTCCAAACTGCATTATATATTTATTCAATAATAGTTATTTCAAGGAGAAAGGACCACAAAAGGAGCACCAGGATTACTATCTCAGGAAAGGACCACATATTTTTTATAACGTTTGAAAGGACCACATCTGGCAACACTGCGTTGACAGCTCATTTTAGCATCTCAGTTCTCGTTGGGAAACTCACTTTGAATGGACTTCAGCAGAATTTTTTTGTAATCTAGAAAAATTTAGCAGAATTCGAGACATCCAAGAGCAAAATTTAATTCTCACATCTGGCAACACTGCTCGTTGAGAAAAAAAAGTATGAGCTTGGATAAGAAAGAAAAATTAGGTACGGATTTATTACCGTATCGAGTTCATCGGATTTATATGCGTATTTTATATGTATTATCGGTTCTTGCTCTGATTTAATTGCTGAAATAGTCCCCAGTGAAGCTCGGTGAACGTACCGAAAAAGGCGAGTCAGGATCTTCGGACTTGAAACCGTAAAGAATGTGATGCTGGAATTTCGGTTGAGCAATGGTAAATTAAATATGATCCAGGTTTTTCGGTTGAATAGTAGTATTTATTAAATGTGAGCCAGAATTTTTTAAGAGCAGCTGCGTCACACCTTCACACCTACGGTGCTCCGCAGCTGCTAGGATTTTTGAACTAATTTTGAGTTTGTTGAAGTTCATTGAGCATGTTGAAAATCAGTTTTTGAATCGATTTTGAGTTTGTTGAAGTTCATTGAGCATGCTGAAAAAGCGTTTATTAGAGTAAAAAGATGAGAGAAGTAGCATGAAAAAGTGTGATACATCCTCACATTTATTTTTCAGTTGTATCACACTTTTTTATGACTACTTAGGAACATTTATACAAAATTCGTTGTATCTAATATCATACCAGAAATTTTGTCGGAACTGATGGCCAGACCATTTGGAGGGGAAAGGGGCACTGAGATCTCCACCAGTAGAAAGTTCTCACCCACTTCCAAAAATAAAAAATATTAAGACAGAAATCAGAAATTATTTCTCAACCGATTGCCTGAATCAGTGGCGTAGCCAGGTCTGGACTTGATGAATGGTGGAGAAGCGTTAGAAGGGGTGCTAAAATTAGAAAAACCACTATTTGACGAAGTCGTAAAGGGGGCATCCAGACCAACTTGGCTACTCCACTGGCTTGAATTCACTATAAAAATACCGCCTGAAAATGAGAAAAACATACCCCAAAATGTTTTAAAAGTGATACATGTAATTGACTTCTTTTGGGAAATGAACCCATACTCGACGAAACCAATTTGATGTTTTCGGCTTCCAACTATGAGCAACTTCTACTATTTTGAGGTCTGACAGGCATGAGGCATCGTGGATTTAAAAAAAAAAAAAATTCATACTTGATTCAATTTGTTGAATAAAGATTAATCTTGCCCATTTCAAAAGTGAAATTTGGATTTCTGTTCCTGGATTGTGGTTTCATGGAAAATCTGATGAAATTTTATAATTCAGTAACCCAAAAAACCTCTATTTCGATTTGTATGATATTCGATTTTCCCACTCAAGTTCAGTTTGCCCAGTTCAAAAGAGACATTGATGAAATTTTGGGACTTACATCGGGGCTAGATGAAAAATTTGATGGGATTCTCGAAATCGGCGATCCAAGAAAAGTTCATACCGTGTATCGCCAGCTTAATTATAAAACCTTCTAAGTCCCAATTTTGGCAAAATGACTTTTTCGTTGATTGAGATAGAAGTGACTGTACCGCATCAGATAATATCAAAAACATTCTAAAACGATTTAAACATTTTTTAAGAAGGAATGAAAAAAATGTGTAACATTTGAATAAATGGCCCTCCTCAATGTTTTTTGTCTCTCCTGTAAAATTTGCATAATGGCACTTTTAGAAGGTTTTATAATTGAGCTGACGATATGTGACCTATAGACTCGGAAAGAGACCTATCGTCAGTAAAATGAATTTTCACGTTTTTGACAATTTTTATAGAGAAAATATATTCTTTCTAATAGTATATAAACCATTTCTATCTTTGTTACTTCACAAATCGATCCCAAACACGAACATGCAAACACGAGGCGAAACATACTTTTTTTAAAACGCGTTTTGTTCGAAAAGCCCTTTCCTGAAAATAGGTCTCTTTCCGCAGTCCAGGTCAAACATACAGACCATTTTTCCATAAATCAAATTTTTATCTTCTGAAATTACGATACTACATGTACCCCAGAAGTCAAATCCAGCATGTTCTATGGGTGCTGCAGCCGAAACACAAGCTTTTGGATATGATATTTCTTCAACATTTCGCATTAATAACTTCAACTACGCTACTATTCAACAACCTTCACCAATTTATGGTCTCGCGTATTTAGACTCGGGTCTCTTAAAAAAAAAAAAAAAAAAAGTAATAATAATAAAATCTTCATTTTTTGTATTCAGAACATGTTCGAACATTACTACATTACAATTACAACCTATTTCCTCCATGTTGCCGGAGCCTAATTTTGTCAACACCATATTTGTGAAATTCATGACATACCTACTGAAAAGTCACCTTTGCATCCACTCTTTAAATTGCAGCTTGACACACGCAACAGTCGTCGTAAATTTTTTCGGTAGAAATTCAAATGGCTGATAATTTTTCGGAGACACCGATACTTGGAAATGGGACAGTAAATTAAAAACAGCCACTTTGACGCATAACAGACCCAACTGTTTGCCTGTTGGAATAAATTTACAATAGTCATTAGCTATTTCATTATCCTGAGTGTGTTGAACTGAGGCACTGACTTTAGAATACGTATAACGTCAGTGGCTGAGGCAATGTTTCTCAGAATGTAAGTAAATCACCATGCTGCCAGTTCGCTCACCCAAGTCCTTTGAAATTTGTCACCGCTTTCAATGCCCCAAATATGTTGGAAAAATTTTCGTGACTTAGCCCCAAGCAAACATCACAGTAAGACCGATCAAGGTGCCGCAACTGCGACACCATTGTACAGCGAGTGAGTTGAAAAGGAAAGAATACCAAACTACCTTTGCTTCATTTTCTGTCGTCTCATGTGTTACAAGAATGTACTTAGAAGCAAGAGGGAGCTTTCTCCCAATACATATTCGTCAGTCGGCAAATCGATCTTAGTTGGCCATAAAATTGTCGCCATTTGCAAAAATGGTATTTGTAGTTGGAAAAATTGGCATATCTTCGCTTTCCATTTGCAAAAAATTTGTTATCGTGAGTCCCGGCCTGCGCAGGTGTATAGATGATAGGTCAGTACGCCTGGTTTGTTCTCGAATTATTTCTAACTTTTCAATTGGCATGGGACAACTTACCAATACATTTCCTCGGACCTTCCCCAAATGGGAGATAGCAGAAGGCAGGGCGGCTTGACACCGCTTCTGGCTCAAATCTATCTGGATCGAAATTTAACGGGTCCGGATAATATTTGGGATCGTGGTGAATTCCACTAATAGGAATCACAATTGACATCCCTTTCTCTACGATTACTGCTGCTCCAGTTTCTCCTGTGAGAGTACAATCTTCGCTGCAGACCCTCATGTCCACTGCAAAGGGTGGGTATTTTCGCATGGTTTCTACGGTATACATAAATATCAATAGTTAGTTATGATGTTATATTAGGTTGAAACAGAGAGGCTGACAAAGATCAGTTTCTAGATCCAAGTGCGCGCGTACTTCAAGTACAAAGTAACCAAGAAGAATGGCAAACCCCAAAAACAAAAACTGGAAACTTGAAGAAAATTCCAAGAAGTAAATAAAGCTTAAACTTGCCGTAAATTAGGTTTCAAATATCTAAGAACCATATCAGAATCACACAAACTTAGAACCACTAAAATCAGCAAGATTGAGAAAATATTACGATATAAATACTCACTCAGATATAGGCCCTTATATGTCAGGATTTAAAGAGAAAATTCAACCTTTTCTGCTTCCAGTTTTTTTAAATTTTCGAATTGCCTCCCCTTCCGAATCACTTTCAGTGTTACATGACATTGTAAAACTTAGCTCCCTCGAACGTGAAATTAGAGTTGTAAAAATGTCTCTTACCAAGTACAACTTTCTCAAGATAGGGCAACCTGCGTAGAATATCGTAACTGATTCGGCTATCATCTGATTGCCTCAGAGATTTACTAATTTCATCGTGCAATTTCTCCTGCACGGTTGGATTCTTGGCTATTTCATATAAGGCAAAGGATATCACAGCTGCTGTGCCTGTGTATCCGCCTAGGATGAAGAGTAGGCTATGAACGGTTGTCTCCTCGAAAGTCCATTCTACTGACTCTGTTGAAAAAGTTCAATTGGAGATTAAGACACGGCGAAATTATTTGCACTAATTAGAATAATCTATAAGGTACTCTAATTAATTAGGGATCTGGTTAGCCGCGGGGATAGCGCGCTGGTCTCAGAATCCGAAGATCCCGGGTTTAAGCCCACGTAGCAACTCACTACATTTTCGACCTAGGCCGGTTTTTCGTCAAGAAGAAAAGAAGGCTAAGACAGTCCTCTAACAGCCTTCTCGAAATCTCTGAGGTAATGCGAAAGGGCGGATTCCAGGGCTCGGATTGAGAGCAAAATTAGAAAAGAGAACGAAAATTTCATTGGAAATTGAAAGGTACTCAAATTAGTTAGCATCAGAGCGAAGTTTTCTTCAGTAGATAAACAGGAAATTCCCTTGACGGAAGTGAACGTTTTGTAGACAAAATAACGGTAGATTTTGGAAAAAATTTCACAAGATGTTTAGACTTGGCAAAAAATCTTGATCTCAAATGTTACCTTGGCAGACTTTAAAATTTTTACACCCCCCCCCCCTAATTAAAGAGGGGAGGGAGAGACCAAATTTCTGGCAAATTTTGAAATGACAAGCAAACAAACCCTCCTTCTGCTTCGTCTCCTTTTCTTTCCCCCCTTTTTTGAGACAACCTTCCTGTGGTTCTTCCTTCCCCTTTTTTGTCGGTCGCTGCGTCTGCCCTGTTCTTCATTTTCTCCCTACGTCCGGTTCTTCGTGCAATTTTCTCTTCTTTTTCCCCCTTTTTTCTGAGCCAACCTCCCAACCTTCTTCATCGTCCAGGGTGAGGTAACGTCACGGAAAGAGAAGGGGAAATAGGGAGATGCTGCTCTAGGAAAAAGGAAGGAAGAGACTCATTAAGAAAGATGGAAAGGAAAAGGAGAGTGAATAAGAAGCAAGCCGCATGGAAACAATAAGAAAATAAAAAAAGAAGAAAAACACGGACTCAGGAAAAGCGTGAGTAGAAAAGAATTGAAGGGCTTAAATGCAGGAAATAAAGATAAATAAAGAACAAAGAAAAAGAAAGAAGAAAAAAAAAGGAATGAAAGAGAAAATAAAAATAAAAAACAGAAAAAACATATTTTCCTATTTTTCACTTTTTTTCTATTTCTTGTTATCTTTCTCGTTTTCTTTATACGAAGAGAGGACAGGAATTGAAAGGAGGAGAAAGAGAGAAAGAAACAAACCAACATATACATACACACAAATAGAGCAAGACAACAAAGAAAAGTTGTCTTTTTTTCATTTTTGTTCATTTTTTCTTTATTCCTTTTCTTCAACTTTTTTTTTCATTTTTTCTCCCCCTTGCCTTTTCCCCTTTCTCTTTATATTTTCCTTTCTTTCTTAGCAATAAAGAGTTAGGGAAATAGAAAATAAAACAAGAGAAAAAACGCTACACAAAAATTACAAAAAAAAAATTGCGAGAGAGGGAAGGTGAAAAGCGTAAAAACAGATAGTCAAGGATCAGTGGTGTGAGTAAGAGGGTGTGGAAAATGGGAATATATTCCCTCCAGAGCTAGGTGCGAAAGGGAAATTTTGGATCTTGTCGACTAACATTTTAGTGACACGACCTAATGTTTATTTTGCTTGTCAAGATTTGGACGAAATTTCGCAGATTCATCACTATTTTACTCGTAACATTTCCTGACATCCCTTCCCTCCCCAATGGAGAATTTTCTCTTCCAATATGTTTCTTCTGAGAGAGTTAAAATGAGAAATTAGAAAATTTATTCTGAAAAAAAAAGAAAAAAAAGTTTAAGAAAAAAGTAAATGAGAAATTTGAAAATCTATTCAGAAAAGAAATCCAGTTTGGTTCGAAAATTTGCAAATGTTGTAAACATTACAAAACTGAAGAAAATTTGGTGACGTTTCAAAAAGTGAAAATTCATTTTGATACTTATGAAATTTCCTCCTTAAACCTATTTTTTTTCCATTTCCCTATAACTCTCCCTATTCAGTACAGGAGGAGGAGGAAGAGGATAAAGGGGAGTTGGGTAACATGATAAAAAGAACCAAGCGGCACCTGTTAATGATGAAGGATCAACTTATAAGTTCGTATGTATGAAGTTCCTGCCCGTGAATAAATTCGCTATACTATTTTCAGGTGCATTTCCTCGGCCCCCTACTCCTTGAAACATAAGCCATTAGCTTGTGTTACTTTTGTGCTGGTTTTTGCTGAAACCCCCGTCGTTTGTGCTGCCCTCCTTCCTGATATATTCGGGAAACCTGGGGGAGGGGCTGTAGAAACAGGAGCAACCCAACTTTCACTTTATTCATTTTAACAGTGAAATGGGGGAGCCTCCTCACCATCGCTATCATTAACCCATTTTAGGGCGTATGCCTCCCCGCGAATTTTTGTTCGTCCTCGTTGGCGGCTACTCTCCTCCACTTCGGGCCCCATTTTCTCCTGAATTCGTCCCGCCAACAGGGGATCAAAAATGATGTCAATGTTTGTGCTACGTTTATACTTGTTTGTGCTCCAAGCCCCGTCATTTGTGCCTCCCCCTTCCCATAATATTGAGGTTTATTTTGGGTGGCTGACAAAACGAGAGCACCCTTACTAGGCTGATGGAGTAACAAGGGGTGGCATTTTGCCCTACGTTTGTGCTGAAAGCCACGTCGTTTGTGCTCCTCCCCTTCCACAGATATTGAGGATTACTTATAGGGGCCAAAGAAATGGTTTTTGAAAAGGTGGTTAAATAAAGGATTGCAAATGGAAAAAATTATGTAAATCATTGGTGCTCCATTTATACTGGTTTGTGCTGCCACCAACAACCACCTAGCCCATCTCTCCATTGAGAGAGGGGTCTTTGTCATATAGCTGGACATATATATATATATATATATATATATATATATACATATATCAGATTTGCCTGAAAATGAAAGAGTAGGCAACCCATTATGTAAGCGATAAGGGAATGGCATAGAAAGTTGTTTGTTCGTTAATTAGCTCAGTTATTTTCACGAAATCTGTTTCATACACGTATCTAGAACTACTTACTTTCGTACATAATTCACTTTTGGACACGAATTTATTAATTATTGTAGTTATAGCGCAACTACTATTTTTATGAAAAACTTTTTATTCCAGTGAACATGGAACAGGGACGAAACTATAGGGGGTGTGAGGAATTGAACCCCTGCCCCAAATAATTTAGCAGTCAGAAAATCTTGAAATTGTTCATTTGAATTTTTTATACTATATTCAGCATTTATATTTTAATTATCCAATTGAATTTTTAAGAACTCTAACAACTTTGTCTGAACAACACAAACATGAAGCGATAAACTGCAAATGAACCAGGATGAAAGCAATGTGACTTGAAGAGCCGGTGTCCAGGAAGTCTGGAACCCTTCTTTTTCCTAATTTGCTCTCCACCCGAGACCTGGAATCCGCCCTTTCGAGCATTACTTCAGAGGCGTCGGGGAGGCTGTTAGGGCTGTCTTAGCCCTCTTCCCTTCTAGCCGAAAAACCGGCCTAGGCCGAAAATTCTGGCGAGTTGCTATTATTATAAATGAAAGTGAGGGTGCATCCGTTTCTACATCTCAGGAAGGGAGTGGCATAAATGAAGGGGTTTCAGCATAAATGTAACGCCAACGACTGACACCATTTCCGATCCCATAAATGACAGTGGGGGTGCTCCCATTTCTATAACCCCCCCCCCCCCACACACACACACAAGAACAGTTTTCCAAAATACCTCAGGCAAATTTTTATTTTATTTTATTACAAGCTCGTGGGTTCGGCGGAACGAAATCGACGGAACAATTACATTTCGGATCGATAGGTTCGTGGGGGGGGGGGGGTGTTGGTCTCGCTCCTCACCCAGCCACTGAGTTCTGGGTATGAGCGTTGGTCAAATCTAATTACATGTTTCTGTTTGCGGCCTTCTGTGCCCAATTGGGGCCGGCCACCGCGATCACCTCATCTACCCATCTTTTCGATGGTCTCCCGCAACTTTGCGTTTTCCCTCGCCCGGGATCCAGAAAGCGACAACTCTGTTCCATTTCAATCTGGATTCTCTCGCAACATGCCCTGCATAGTTAAATTTTAGCTTTTTGATGATCTTGACAATGTTTTTAATTTTAGTTTTTGTGAACAATTCCGAAACGTGAATTTTGTCCCTTAATCTTATGCCCAATATATTCCTTAGCATGGCTTGTTGCGTTGTTTCCATTATTTTATGTATTTCTTTATTGGTATAGGCCTACGTTTATGCCCAGAAACGAAACTTGACTTTTAATTTTTGTTGGGTGGGAGGGGGGGTGGAGAAGGGAAATTTACTGACAAATATTTTTTGGAAACAAAAAATTCACCGACCAATTTTTTTTAAATTTGAAAATTTACCGATTTTTTAATCAAAATATTTTTTAATTGAAAAAAAAAACAAACAAACGTTCTTAGAAAATGAAAAATTTTAATGAACAGTTTCAAAATTTGCCGACTGCTAAATTATTGGGGGTGTTTCACCCCCCCCCCCCTCCCCTAATAGTTTCGTCTCTGCAAATGCAAATTGGAACCTTATGCCCAAGCACTCACATTTGCGCACACGAGCGCATCTTAGTCTGGGAGGATACGGTGGGAAGGATGTTAGGAATACTTGAGAGGAACCAGGGTCGCAGAGAGGAGAAGCGGGCCCGGGGCAAACACGAGAGGATAGAGCCCTTATGTTAGCAGAGGGTGGGGTAAACAGGGTTTTTCTTTTTCCTTTTTATTTTTTCCCCTAGGGCCCTCTGGGGCCTCATGTAAAATTCCGGGGCCGGGACAAAATCTTCCCTTTACCCCCTCTTTCTTTGGCCCTGAGAGGAACACAACTTCCTTCACACATTAAGGTGGTCGTTATTTACTCTTGGTGATCTTTTCTTATCTGAATTTCCTCTGATTCGTCTCCTAAATTGGTTCCAATAAAATGAAAAAATAAAATAAAAGATAAATAAAAAACCTTCAAAGTTTCAGGTTGATTGAATTAGGGGAAAATCCATGCAACAAATTCCCTTTCGTATTTGTCGAAAAAACCCATATAGAGTTTTGACTTTCATTCCAGACTAAATTTCACTCCTATATTCACCAGGACCAAAGCCAGTAAATTAAACATGAGAACATTTGCTACAGGGGCGGAGACTTAGATTTTTCCTACATGTTGCAAAATTTCAATCGTAAAGGGGGGGAGGCTGGACGGCCATCCCCTTGACAATTTCAAAAAATAGTATTTTTCCATACACAGTAATGAATAACGAAAATATAATACAGAAAGACACCCCTACATTTTTTGTTTAATTAAGTTGCGACTCTCTTCTCTTTAGTACCTGGCTCCCCCTAACTCCTCTAGCTTTGATCTCGGCAACTATAACAGAGCAGATTTATTTTGGCTAAAAATGCCCCTTTGGTTTGCATCTTAGGTTCGTCCATCTTGAGTTCGTCACCATGGTCTCCCCGCTCAGTGGACTTGTTCGATAGTTCAGGGCAGACCAAGGGTATTGTAAGGGATCATGCCTTGGCTCTTCAAAGCAGTATCCAAAACACAAAATCTAGTAAAAACAGAATAGTCACTGAAATTCGAAATTCAACGTTTGCTACCGACTTTCGCCCATATTTCAGCTTTGTTTCAGGTGCATTTCCTCGGCCCCCCCACTTACCCAGATAGACTTGAAACATACGCCATTCGTTTGTGCTACGTTTGTACTGGTTTGTGCTGAAAACCCCATCGTTTGTGCTGCTCCCCTTCCTGAGATATTCGAGAAAACGTTTGGGGGGGCTGTAGAAACGGGAGCCCCCCCACTTTCTCATAGGGGATCAAAAATGGTGTCAATCGTTTGTGCTACGTTTGTGCTGGTTTGTGCTGAAAACCCCGTCGTTTGTGCTGCTCCCCTTCCTGAGATACTCGGGAAAACTTTTGGGGGGCTGTAGAAACGGGAGCCCCCCACTTTCACCTAGGGGATGGAAAATGGTGTCAATCGTTTGTGCTACGTTTGTGCTTGTTTGTGCTGAAGACCCCGTCGTTTGTGCTGCTCCCCTTCCTGAGATACTCGGGAAAACTTCTGGGGGGGCTGTAGAAATGGGAGCCTCCCCACTTTCACCTAGGGGATTGAAAATGGTGTCAGTCGTTTGTGCTACGTTTGTGCTGGTTTGTGCTGAAAATTCCGTCGTTTGTGCTGCCCCCCTTCCTAAGCTGTTGAGGTTTATTTTTGGGGGGCTGAAGAAATGGTCTTTGAAAAAGGAGTTAGATAAAGAGTTGAAAGGGGAAAAGTGGATGCAATAGTTTGTGCTCCGTTTGTGCTGGTTTGTGCTGCCATCCATAATCTCCTATACCCCATAGACCCGTCGAGAGGGGGCTCTTTGTCGTACAGTGGGATGCAAATCAGGTTTGCCTGAAAATTAAGGAGTAGGCAAACATATGTAAGCAATAAGGGAATGCGATAGAAAAGTTGTTTCTGTATTTATTAGCTCAATTATTTTGCCGAAGTTTGTTTCATACGTACCTAGACCCACTTACTTACATAATTCATTTTTGGACATGAATTTATTAATTATTATTGTCGTTACAGCGCACTGATATTTTCACCAAAAAATTATTATTCAAACGAACGCTTAAATCTAATATGTCTTGATTTTCACCAAAATCAAATCACTTGCTCAATTACTTAATTACTTCAAAATTTAGCTCTTTTTTTTTCTTTTTTTTTTTGGTTGTTAAGGATGAATTTTGAAAATTCATAACAGTGCTACTAGCTGCATTGCGCCTCATTTGGGTCTACTGTCATTACACCCTCTTACAAAATCTGCATTTCCCGCTCCGTGGTCCTTTCATTCTTTTCGGCTCTTACCATCTTTTTGTGCAGTCAACCTAATTGTGCGTTTCGCGGATTATAAGGTAATGACCACCTGGACCATCTTCCATCTTCGGTCATTTCACCTTCTTTTTAAAACTATATTCTTTCACTTTGGCGTTCTTTTTATCGCTTTCGCTTGTGTCACCTTTTTGTGTGGAATCAAATTAATCTTACTTTCGGCGGATTATAAGGTCCATTACTTTCCGGGCCATCTTGGTCTACTGTCATTACACCCTCTTACAAAATCTGCATTTCCCGCTCCGTGGTCCTTTCATTCTTTTTAGCTCTTAACATCTTTTTGTGTAGTCAAATGAATCTTACGTTTCGTGGATTATAAGGTTCACGACTTCCTGGACCATCTTCCATTTTTGGTCATTTCTCCCTCTTTCTGAAACTATATATATTCTTTCGCTCTGTCTTTGATAATGCCTTTTTACATGAATTTATTAATTATTATTGTCGTTACAGCGCACTGATATTTTCACCAAAAAATTATTATTCAAACGAACGCTGAAATCTAATATGTCTTGATTTTCACCAAAATCAAATCACTTGCTCAATTACTTAATTACTTCAAAATTAAGCTCTTTTTTTTCTTTTTTTCTTTTTTTTTCTTTTTTTTTTCGGTTGTTGAGGATGAATTTTGAAAATTCATAACAGTGCTACTAGCTGCATTGCGCCTCATACAATTTTTATGGAACTAAAATTGCTCGTCCATTGGCCTGAACAGTAAATTAAACAGATATTTTGATTCTCAAAGATATATTATATTCATTGATTTCTTGAGAACTTTCTATAGCAGGGCTACCATCTCTTTCAATTTTATTGCAAATTGTAATATTACTACCCTGAACTGTTTTACAACATTAAGTAGTGGCAATTTACAACCTTTTCTATTATTTTAATGCAGTTGGCAGCAATGTTACCGACAAATTTGAAAAAAATAAGAAAAAAATTGAGTTTTGAGGTTCAAAAAGTTTTATGATTTATTTTCCAGGATACTGAATAAGCTACTTCAGTGTCATAATAATTCTTGAGGAACTCCAAGCTCATTTCCCGTTTGGACTAGGAGGCTCACATTTTTTCTGTTCTAACTACTTACTACACCAACAGCGCGGGTGAAAGAATTGCCTGATTATGTGTAGGTGGTAGGGAAGGGGGCAAAACAGTCATCTCGAGAAAGTACATAGAAAATTTCCTAATCGGACACCATAGCGGGTTTTCCGATAATGTTCGAATTATGCCGATAATGATTTGCGAGCTGCGGCCCGCCCAGTCGTTCGCTCCGTATACTTGAGGCTTTCTCTTAAAAATTGGAGATTTTTAAGGTGCCTTACAGAACCTGAGGATTTACTTGAGGATATGAGCCAACCGAAGTAGAGGAAGACTGAGAACACTCACGAATAAAAAGATTCCCCAATGCTGTGAAAGTACAAATGTCAGTGTATCAAAGAGTGGTAGCCCTTTACACGAAGTTTTTAAAACCATTTAACAGAATAAAAACTTTTTAGATGACCTAAAGCAAAAAAAAAAAAAGATGATTTAAATGACCTCTTTTCAAAAAAATATGACTTATATGATCGGTAGACCTCCTGATATACGACTGGAAGTTATTTTCGTTCACACATTGACGTTTTCAGGATCACGAAATCCACTCCTTGTATTTTTCTTTTCTTCCATGTTGGGCTCCGCAGAGGGCTGATTTTCAATAATTATACTAAAAAACGCTTCCTCTATGTCTGAATAAAGATTTCTTGAGTCGCTGAGTACATTTGTGTTTGATACTGCCTTTTTAGACTATTCTTTCAAAAATGACATTTTCGCCTAAAATTGACGATTTTATATACGTATTGGGACTACGTCGGGTGGAAATTCAATTTTCGAAACTATTTCGTCAGTTTCTAATTTTTCAAGAAAAAATTTTTAATTTTTAATTTTTTGAGAAAACCGTTTTTAAAAATCCATTTTACTTGAAAATAAACTTTGAAAAATTGTACCGCCCTTATTATTTGCTGCAATAAAGTACTTATTTTGATGTAAAATTGTTACATTGCACATAGTTTGGGAGGAATAGAAATATAAAAATTAGGTTCAGTTTTCCAAGACCTTTAATTTGATATCATTAAAGCCATAGTTTTACCGGGACTTTTTGTGAGTGCAGTAGACTTCCAATTATCCGCCCGAATTGGGGCTACAGATTGGGCCGATAACCTGAAAACATGTGATTTTGGTAAGAAAAAGATTGAGAAAGGGGGGAAAACCATTTTTATTGAATTAGTTACGTAAGGTAATAAGTTATTTTATACAAAAAAAACTTCAATATTAAAAAAAAAAATCGGCAATTTTAGCCTTTTTGATCACTGGGGGAGGGGGCAACATTGTAAAAAAACAACTAAAAACAGTCATTTCATTTTTTTAAATCTGTAGTTTTTCTTTGCTTCTTCATGATATGCCGCTCTTTTCAGCAGCATAATTTCTCCACTTTCTTTCTGAATTTCATAATCGTCAGCAGTGATTACTGGCTGCTGTTTAAACACCAGTAACTTTCCCAATGCTGAAAAAGCACTGTCATAATCTGTATCAGCCTTGGGCTTACTTACGAGCACAACAAGCGCACCGGATGGGAGCAGCCGATTTTGAGGGGTGGCCGAATTTTGAGAATGAGCTTTTTTCTAAGGTGGATGTTGGATAGGAACAGATACAAAACAAAAATTTCCGGCTAGGCAGTTGAGAGCCTCGAGTGCTTGTAACCGACCTTCATCATAATCCGGGGCTGATCCATATGTACTGATGCGTCTCCTACCCGTTCTTGATCATAATCATTATCAGGTGTGCTAAGGACTGAAGTTGTGATTTTTTGGACGGATAAATTCGTGGCGAGAACAATCTGGAAGGTGGATAAACCAATGACGGATTATCGGGAGTCTACTGTTTTTTTTTTTTTTTTTTTTTTTTTTTGAGACTACATATTTCACTTTTATAGGGATTTTTATAGACTCTTTAAGTCTTTTTAGAGACTTTTAATACGACCTTTTTTTTGAGTTTTTAGTGCCTAAAAATCCGAGCCTTGATGATAATCTTCAAGGATTTAACAACATTAAAACGGTTAACGAGCAAAACTTTTATTGGGTATCTGTAAGAACCGCATCAGTTGTATGTTTGTAAATTAAGCCCATTTGCCTCTCTTTTTTCCACTGCACGAATTTTTTATTGAAACCTTGAAATTTATTGATTAGTCTTTTCTCCATGGATAGCATAGCAAAGGGCAATAGGCGTTTCTCTTCCATTGTGTTTCTTATAAAAGTTTTGATTCTTTCTACATACAAGAAACGTCTTTCAACTTCGTCAGATGACATTAGCATCATTATATAGAATTTTCAGAGGCTTAATAAATTCATAGAAATAAGTATTCAGAATATCCTTAAGGAAGAAGTACCGTAAATCAGTTGTTTTTACACTTTAGAAATCTTGCCTTTCATAGATTATTTTCAGTTCAATCTTCAATTTTTTTTTCATCAAGGAAGGAATAGCATGCCACTGTATTCTTCAATAGTTAATTCGCCAGAGATTTTTGTTTTTTTCTAATTTGAAAAATCAAACAAATTAGCCACAAGCGAATGCCCGGTGTAATTAAATCTGTCAGTAATTTCGAAAATAATGATATCGCATTCACGCGAATGTCGGATATCGGAATGATATCGTGCCGATATCAGTGTCGGTTGAATATCGGACGATGAGCATAAAGATACACGCGTTTATATTGATGCTTTATGTTTTACATTGAAGAATTTTCCAGATTCGTACAAGCGCGAAAAAGAATATTGTGATACAACAGACATCAGTAATCATGTTTTCGAAATCACTGAATTCGTTTTTCACCGATTAACCCCTAGGTAGAAATTTGGATCCCATCGGGAAAGGGGGCGACAGGCAAAAAATGCATTAAATGTAATATGCGTATCGTTTCGCAGGGTTTCGGGGCCATAAAATTCATGTACCGATTTTCAGATTACTGTGAAAATTGAGGGACCTGTAGTGGGGCGAGGGCTGAAAATAAGAATAAATTAACAATTTGGAAGTGGATTTCATTTTTCATGTTTTCGAGATGATTTTTCGAATTTGAGCTTCAGTCAAGAGGAAGCTTCTTCACATGACCCTGAAAATTATTTTCTTTCTTAAATTAGGGTTTTCAGGAACGCTGAACCCATCCCGGGGATCATTTTCCCCCTTTACCATCTTCGAACTCCACAGAAAGCTGATTTTCAATTGTTTCAATTTCCACGTCATTTATGTCTGAATGAGAGTTTTTTCGGTCCCACAGTCCATTTTTGAAGTTTTCCCCTCTCCCCCTTATCCGTATGCGTTCATTTTCCAACTAAAAGCTTTTAAATGAAATATATTTTTAAATAAATTTATGAAATTAATGAACAGTAATTTTTAGTATACACAGTGTATTCAAAAAATTCCGGGATTAATTTTTTTCAAGAAAGGAAAAAAAAGTTTATAAAAAACTTTCTATTTAGTTTTTAATATAATCCTCTCCTCGTTCGATACAAATTTTGCTGTGCTCGTACAGTCACTGAAACGATCTGGAGAACTCTTCTTTCGGAATGGCTTTCAGAGCCCTGGTCACATTCCTTTGTATCGCCTCAACATCTTCGAAACGCTCTCCCTTCATCGCCATTTTTAATTTAGGAAATAAAAAAGTCTAACTGAGCCAGATCTGGTGAGTAGGGCGGATGGTGAATTGTGGTGACTGACTATTGAGCCATAAATTGAGTGACGAGTGTCGAGGAATGGGCTGGCGCATTGTCTTTTGTCTCTTGCAAGAGGAAAGAAAATCACCGGTGCGGTACAATTCCAGTCTCATGCATTGAATCTACTTCAAAAGTCGTTCCATGACATCTTTGTAGGATGCTGCGTTTATTTTTTGGCGGTGGGGGGGGGGGCACAAATTCATTGTGGATAATCCCGCGAGAATGGAAGAAAGAAAGTAGAAGAGCGCTCCTCTCGCCGATAATTTTCCAGCGAGCGCATACCGCTGGAAAACCTTCTTTCGGCGTTAACAAACATCCCCACACGCGGTTTCTAACAATTCGAATGTTTGAAACCAAATTTATGTGCGTAGAAAATCAAAAGAGGACAGCTTGCGAAAGCAAAGAAGGCTTTCTTAACTAAGTAAATTTTCCATTTTCAATAGCGTAAATTATAATATTTCTTTTTTGCGTTCAATAAATTTTCATTTTGTGAGACCTCTTTTTCGATTGCGTTCATTTGTCTTTTTCATTGTGACTGTCGATACTGCGGGCACTTTTTTTTTTTTTTTTTGCGTGCCGATAAATGCATGTTATAATAATTTTAATAAGTAGTCATTTAATTCTGAGGCTTATAGGGTTGGGTTATTAAAATCGAAATAACTGAAGATCAGCCTCCTGTGGACCCCAAACGGTCAGGGAGAGGGGAAGAGAATGACACAAATGTACTCAGCGACTCAAGAAATCTTTATTCAGACATAGAGGAAGCGTTTTTTAGTATAATTATTGAAAATCAGCCCTCTGCGGAGCCCAACATGGAAGAAAAGAAAAATACAAGGAGTGGATTTCGTGATCCTGAAAACGTCAATGTGTGAACGAAAATAACTTCCAGTCGTATATCAGGAGGTCTACCGATCATATAAGTCATATTTTTTTGAAAAGAGGTCATTTAAATCATCTTTTTTTTTTTTTTGCTTTAGGTCATCTAAAAAGTTTTTATTCTGTTAAATGGTTTTAAAAACTTCGTGTAAAGGGCTACCACTCTTTGATACACTGACATTTGTACTTTCACAGCATTGGGGAATCTTTTTATTCGTGAGTGTTCTCAGTCTTCCTCTACTTCGGTTGGCTCATATCCTCAAGTAAATCCTCAGGTTCTGTAAGGCACCTTAAAAATCTCCAATTTTTAAGAGAAAGCCTCAAGTATACGGAGCGAACGACTGGGCGGGCCGCAGCTCGCAAATCATTATCGGCATAATTCGAACATTATCGGAAAACCCGCTATGGTGTCCGATTAGGAAATTTTCTATGTACTTTCTCGAGATGACTGTTTTGCCCCCTTCCCTACCACCTACACATAATCAGGCAATTCTTTCACCCGCGCTGTTGGTGTAGTAAGTAGTTAGAACAGAAAAAATGTGAGCCTCCTAGTCCAAACGGGAAATGAGCTTGGAGTTCCTCAAGAATTATTATGACACTGAAGTAGCTTATTCAGTATCCTGGAAAATAAATCATAAAACTTTTTGAACCTCAAAACTCAATTTTTTTCTTATTTTTTTCAAATTTGTCGGTAACATTGCTGCCAACTGCATTAAAATAATAGAAAAGGTTGTAAATTGCCACTACTTAATGTTGTAAAACAGTTCAGGGTAGTAATATTACAATTTGCAATAAAATTGAAAGAGATGGTAGCCCTGCTATAGAAAGTTCTCAAGAAATCAATGAATATAATATATCTTTGAGAATCAAAATATCTGTTTAATTTACTGTTCAGGCCAATGGACGAGCAATTTTAGTTCCATAAAAATTGTATGAGGCGCAATGCAGCTAGTAGCACTGTTATGAATTTTCAAAATTCATCCTCAACAACCGAAAAAAAAAAGAAAAAAAAGAAAAAAAGAAAAAAAAGAGCTTAATTTTGAAGTAATTAAGTAATTGAGCAAGTGATTTGATTTTGGTGAAAATCAAGACATATTAGATTTCAGCGTTCGTTTGAATAATAATTTTTTGGTGAAAATATCAGTGCGCTGTAACGACAATAATAATTAATAAATTCATGTAAAAAGGCATTATCAAAGACAGAGCGAAAGAATATATATAGTTTCAGAAAGAGGGAGAAATGACCAAAAATGGAAGATGGTCCAGGAAGTCGTGAACCTTATAATCCACGAAACGTAAGATTCATTTGACTACACAAAAAGATGTTAAGAGCTAAAAAGAATGAAAGGACCACGGAGCGGGAAATGCAGATTTTGTAAGAGGGTGTAATGACAGTAGACCAAGATGGCCCGGAAAGTAATGGACCTTATAATCCGCCGAAAGTAAGATTAATTTGATTCCACACAAAAAGGTGACACAAGCGAAAGCGATAAAAAGAACGCCAAAGTGAAAGAATATAGTTTTAAAAAGAAGGTGAAATGACCGAAGATGGAAGATGGTCCAGGTGGTCATTACCTTATAATCCGCGAAACGCACAATTAGGTTGACTGCACAAAAAGATGGTAAGAGCCGAAAAGAATGAAAGGACCACGGAGCGGGAAATGCAGATTTTGTAAGAGGGTGTAATGACAGTAGACCCAAATGAGGCGCAATGCAGCTAGTAGCACTGTTATGAATTTTCAAAATTCATCCTTAACAACCAAAAAAAAAAAAAGAAAAAAAAAGAGCTAAATTTTGAAGTAATTAAGTAATTGAGCAAGTGATTTGATTTTGGTGAAAATCAAGACATATTAGATTTAAGCGTTCGTTTGAATAATAATTTTTTGGTGAAAATATCAGTGCGCTGTAACGACAATAATAATTAATAAATTCATGTCCAAAAATGAATTATGTAAGTAAGTGGGTCTAGGTACGTATGAAACAAACTTCGGCAAAATAATTGAGCTAATAAATACAGAAACAACTTTTCTATCGCATTCCCTTATTGCTTACATATGTTTGCCTACTCCTTAATTTTCAGGCAAACCTGATTTGCATCCCACTGTACGACAAAGAGCCCCCTCTCGACGGGTCTATGGGGTATAGGAGATTATGGATGGCAGCACAAACCAGCACAAACGGAGCACAAACTATTGCATCCACTTTTCCCCTTTCAACTCTTTATCTAACTCCTTTTTCAAAGACCATTTCTTCAGCCCCCCCAAAAATAAACCTCAACAGCTTAGGAAGGGGGGCAGCACAAACGACGGAATTTTCAGCACAAACCAGCACAAACGTAGCACAAACGACTGACACCATTTTCAATCCCCTAGGTGAAAGTGGGGAGGCTCCCATTTCTACAGCCCCCCCAGAAGTTTTCCCGAGTATCTCAGGAAGGGGAGCAGCACAAACGACGGGGTCTTCAGCACAAACAAGCACAAACGTAGCACAAACGATTGACACCATTTTCCATCCCCTAGGTGAAAGTGGGGGGCTCCCGTTTCTACAGCCCCCCAAAAGTTTTCCCGAGTATCTCAGGAAGGGGAGCAGCACAAACGACGGGGTTTTCAGCACAAACCAGCACAAACGTAGCACAAACGATTGACACCATTTTTGATCCCCTATGAGAAAGTGGGGGGCTCCCGTTTCTACAGCCCCCCAAACGTTTTCTCGAATATCTCAGGAAGGGGAGCAGCACAAACGATGGGGTTTTCAGCACAAACCAGCACAAACGTAGCACAAACGAATGGCGTATGTTTCAAGTCTATCTGGGTAAGTGGGGGGGCCGAGGAAATGCACCTCTTTGTTTCAACCTTTTAGATAACGTTCGATACTCAACTTAGAGCGTTCAGCTTTTGACTGACTAGTCTCTAACAGGATTCCAGGGTACTCCATTTTCAGAAACGAAATTCGACTTTCAGTTTGGGGAGGTGGAGAAGAAAAATTTGCTGACAAATATTCTTAAAACTTAAAAAATCGCCGGCAAAATTAAAAAAAAATTAAAAATTTGCCGATTTTTTGATTGAAAAAAAAACAACAAAAAAACAACAACAACAACAACAAAGAAACAAACATTCATAAGAAATGAAAAATCCAAATGAACAGTTTCAAAATTTGCCCACTGCCAAATTATTGGGGGGGGGGGTGTTTCAACCCCCCACACCCCTTATAGTTTCGCCCCTGTTCGTGCCCCGTAAATCAGTACCAGGTAGACAGTACTTTCAAGTATTTTTATTTTAGATAGCAGTTTGAGTTTCCCCTTAAGAATATCCCTTTGGGCCCAAAACGTCTTCCAGGCATTGGCTTGCCTGATTTTGAGTTCGTTTTTAGTTTCCATGGTCATGTTTTGGCCAAGATACTTATAATATTTTACTATTTCGATATTGTTATTTTCTACGCTAATCTGATCAAAGTGTTTGATGTTAGTCAAAATTTTGGTTTTATCATAGTTAATTATTGGACCAAACTTTTGCTCTCTCTCCTCAAATCCTCTACCATTGCTTTAAGCTCCCTACTGCTTTTCCCTATAATAACAATATCGTCAGCAAATCTCAAATGATTTAGGTATTTATATTTGCCAACATCGTACTTAGGCCCCATTTTTAGTTCTTTACCCCTCCAGCCCACCTTTCTAAAAATTTCCTCCGGTACTGCATTGAAAATGTCGGGGATATCGGCGGATCACCCTGTCTGACACCTCTCCTATCTTGAACTTCTTTTCGTTTCCATCCAATCTGATGATAGCTTCCGATTTGGAATAGATTTCTTTCAAAATTTCAACTATCCCCCAGTGAACTCCTTGATTTCTTAATGTAATGCAAATTTTATCATGGTATTGACATTTTTCTTTTAGAGAAATTGACCTTTTTCTTTCAGATCGCAAGAATTTCCAAAAAAGAATTGCAAGGATTGTGGAATCTGAAAACTCCAAACCCAAACTTCGACATTGGAGAAGATTAGAAAACACGGTAGACCTCTATGGGTTCCAAGAGGAGAGGGGAGGGGAGGGGGCAGTCAGTGCGGATAGTTAGCCTCAATTCTATATACTAATTTTATTTTATTTTTATTTTCATTTCTTATTTTTGTATTACCATGAAACATTGTATTTATACTCGTATGTACCCCTCTCCTATAATAGACCGACAGGCTGTTGGAAGGGGCAGTAAATCTTGGTGTGGTGGGACGTATGGCGATGCACGCATGCCCAAGTGGCCCCTAAGACACCGCACCCCCAGCACCGGAAACTACCCTTTCGGGCATCGCATCAGCGCCGAGGGGAACGCTTTGGGGCTGGGCCCAAGCCTCAACAAATGGTATATTTTTCAAGTTTATCGGGGTAGGTGGCTGGGGAGAGGAGAGGAAATACGCCTCAATTTTTCCTGAAATTACTTAGATCAAGGCTACGGTAAAATTCGAATCTTATTTATTTATAACAGAAGAGTATAGCCCACCGCCATGAGAAAATTTTCTCCCATCCTCCCCCGAGGACAGAGAATATATTGTTTTTTCGTCTCTGGCTTCAAATAATCCCCCTCCCCCTCCAAAAAAAAGTAAGTGTTTTTTGCCCTTCTGACACAAGTCGCTGGTTACGGTTCTGATGTACAAAATATGGAGGGCAGTTGTGTCAACCGCAGAACATGTATCATCACAGTCGGTAAAGTAGCACACACAGGAAGTTAATTCAAAATATGTTCCTAGCTAAATTCTTAAATTCGAAAAAAAGAAATACTCCGTTCATAATGTGATTTTCTTCTCATCTGGTGGATATATGACGGGGGGAATGCCCTCCCCGCAGAAATGTTTGAATTTCCAAAAGAAAACGTCTTCCCTTCATTTCTTCTGCCAAAATAGATCTCTATAATATGTATAGTTACACCACTGCTCTTATATACCAGGAAAAAACTACTCCCCTCTAGTATGTCTCCGAGTCCCTGGAAACACTTTCACCATGGGGGGGTTAGGGGATGAATCCTCAAATCTTCTAAAAGCTCCTATCTCATTTAAAAAAATCGAAATTACACGGGTAAAAGAATTTTAGCATTATTTTTAGTAACTTGTCAGTTTCCATAAGCCCCCCCCCCCCACACTACGAATCAACTATTAGCTTATGCTTTTCGCACTCATATACTGCTACTACTATACCGGTTGATGTCACAGGGCCGCAAGGGCGCAACCAAGGAGGGGGTTAGGAGGCCATAGCTCCCCACCAAAATTCTTCGAAATTTTTTCAAAATCAATTTTGCAATGACAAAAAATTGATGCCGATGGCCTGATGTGGTCACGCTGCGTCGTAGGTTCGTATAAATTCACAGCTTATGAAAATACGAGTAGGTAGGTATTAAATAAAATTGAGCTTTCACCCCTAACCAAGTATTTTTTCTAAATTCTAGCCCCCGCACCAAAAAAGAGTTCTGGTGCGCCCCTGCAGGACCACATTTTTAGTGAATGGGTAAAGGTCCCACCCCCCGTTTTTCAGGTAATCAGGGTTGCCGCTATCTACAAAATTGAACGTAATCGCTCTGTCGATGCTATATCAACCACACAGTCCAATTTTTTGACATCATTTGGGTCATGTGCATTCAATGCTTACTCACTTTGGTCGTGTTCGGATTTTTCCGAGTCCATTAGATCCACAAAAAACTGCAAAAAATCCGGTTTCATTTCGTTGTTCTTTCGTCTCGACTCCGTAGTATCCTGAATTAATTTTCTGAAGTAGTTTAACGCCGTTTTGCGATCTCTGCGGTGAGTCCCCCGGCTCCTTAGGTTCAATATCGGCAGTAAATCGGTGCTGCTTTGTCGCCGCATAATTTTGGCCATTCGCACGAACTCGGAATTCGGATTCGCGAATATATTTTCGGCGCTCCCGAAAACGCAAGACGCTATCACCTGCATGACGTACTGTTGGGCGAGGATGCTGACATCCACTGTACCAGCGGAATCCATGTTCTTGGATACTGCTAGCCTCAATTTCACGCCTTGGGCCGAAATAGCTTCGAACATGAGTCCCAGATTTCCGGTGCTGAAAGCTGGCAGGAACTTTCGCCTGAGTTCTCTCCATCGCTCGGTGCCGTCCAGATTGAATATCGAGAGAGCGAACGGGTCCTCCTCCTTGCTCGTGGAACGGAGTCTAGACGAGAATTTCCCAAAATCTTTGGCCAGAACATCTTTAATCAGTTTAGAGCTACAGATCATCAATTTCGGTTCGATTTTTAGATGTTGTCTGAAGAAGAATCCTACGTAATCCTCAGTTGTGAATTTATCGTACACTTTTTTGTAGAAAGCGAAACGAGACACGTTGTTGCTCATCCATGAGGCTTCGTTCCACTCCGGTTCCGGTTTCACGTTTCTGACACCTCGACGGTCCCAGTAGTGTAGCTTCCATTTTGGGAATACTAAGTTCTCCAGCATCAACCAAAGCACACGTAACACGCGCAAAATCATTTTGTACTTTTTCGTATCCACTCACATCAAATCAGCAGATTTCAGTTAATACGAGTATGACCAAATAGTATAGCAATATATACGATCTTTTCGCTAGAGTTAAAATTCTGTTACGCTCTATGTTGCACGTTCACTAACAGATTAATTGATTAATACTTGGATATATTTCACGGAAATGATTCCTGAGAACGATTGTAGTTCCATGTACAATTTTATCAGCGGTTGTAATACGAGTAAAAGAAACGAGAATGGAAAATTATAATTTGATAGCACGTTGGAAATTGATTACGTGTAGACGGTACACTGAAACTAAATAAAACGTTCTGGTATTTGCAAAAACAGTACTTAATTTTTAGTATACGCACCAATCTCACGGTTCAGAAGCGGATTGTTGATAACACTGCGTGAACATTAATGAAGGACATTCCTTCCCATGATAAAGCCTGGGATTTGCACCAAGGAGGGATTTTTGAATATAAACCAGGAACGCCGCGAAGAGTTTTTCATGGAGGGGCCAGGGGCTGAAATAGAGGGGGCTAGGGGGGCTAAGCCCCCCGGCTTCAAAATTAGCCCCCTAAATGAAAAATGTAAAACTATACGAGTATACCGCTATTATCGTTTGTGATGTTGTGCTTTCTTTATTCTTTTCTTCTTTTTTTTCTCCAAGGAAGTATTACAGAAGAAAAATCCATTTTTTTGGAGGGGAGGGGGGGGCACTATGATTTTTGTATTTTTATAAATTTACCCTAGACCGTGGGCTTAAGTTGGTTGAAGTGAGTTCAATACTATCGCCCTCCAATTTCGAGGGATATAGAGTAAAGAGGAGCCTAATTACGATCCCACTGACAACGAAAAAGACCAAAGTAGGTATGTGTGAGTGCCCAAAGTAAGTAAAGTACAAAGTTCAAAGCTGTTTGAGAACCTTTTTTCTAAAGCATTAGTCAAAAGAAAACACCTACATACGAAAATCCACATTTTGCTCCTTACATTTTACGTATAATAATGACTAGAGACCGGATTCTTCGGCATTAAAAAATAGGAAAATCGGCAGCAACATCTGCAGAATTCGGCATTTTCAAAAAAAAAAAAGTCATTTTTTTTACAAAATAATCTGATAAATCAAAATTTTTAATTAAAATTACAAAAGATTCTCATTATATGCATAATGATTAGATGTTTTGCTAAATTTTGCTGAGTGAATTGGTGGCGCCTGTCACTTAATATTAATTTTTAAACTGAGAATGAGTGCTCTAAATCAACAGATACTAGCGGAGCAAAACTATATTATGCAGACAGCACCTAAGGATCACGAGAAACCGTGCTAGTTACTTGGTAAGAAGTGTCACTGAGAGAAATACTCAATTTTCAAAGTAACGCGAACCCTTCATTTTCTGAGAAAAAAAAAATTGTTTTAATTTTTGCTGAAGTAGGTATCCTTGAGCCCTTGGAATGATCTGAATTTTTCGGCGCACTTCTTCTATGATCTCGACTTGATCGCGTAAAGACAAACTTAACATTTCCAATTTCTTAATCTTTTCAGAGAGAAACGAATGGTAGGTTTGTATGAAAGCAAGGTCAGTAGGTAAATTTTTCTTCTGGATTAGTGTTTTTATTCTTCCCACATGTTGGGAATCATCCGGCAATTTCAAAATTAGTTCTGCAAAAATTCTCATCTTCATTTTATATATTTCCACATTCAAATTATAATACACCTTTTTCGCACTTTACCATCATGTGTTGACAAAATAGCATATTTCGGCATTTTTCGGCACGTAAGGCCACTTTTGGCATTTAACCCATTTTCGGCATTTTTCGGCAATATAAAATTCCCCGCCCCCTACCGCCATGATTCGTGCTTATCTCTCAAAATAACTCGTCTGCCTATCAAGGAAATGACTTGACAAATGCCGAGGAATCCGGTCTCTAATAATGACTATAGATCTTTCTACAAATTCAAAAGAAAACCAGGACATGTTTAGTATGATGTAATGATAATCATAAGAAGGTGACCGGTTTGATGCAGCTCCTCATTTCTCCCTATCTCGCGCAAGTTCTTTCACTTCCAAATAACTCTTACATTTAGTATTCTCGATTATCTGTTGAACATACTGGAATCTTAATTCAGTCAAAAAAATTAGAGTACCCCCAATCCGGGTTGCAGGCTCCGTGGGGGAAAATGCCTGCAATATTCCACCATCCATTCCTCAAAAAACAAAAATAAAAACAAATCTCCCCGTTCTCAATAATAAAAGGGACAAACTCAAAAATAAAAAAATCAGATTCGTCGGTCAAAACTGCGAACTAAAAATTCTCCATTATAACTGTCAGGGACTGGCTGGGGAAGGAAGGCTACATGTATGAACTCGAGCTGGTACTAAAAAATATAAAATGGGATATCGTGGGGCTGTCAGAAATTAGAAGGGACGGGGAAAATTTAATCCGAAGAAAAAACGGAAATTACTTTTACCACTTTGGGGCAACTAAAAGTTTCAGAGGGGTGGGTTTTATTGTGGCCACGCATCTGGTGAAGTGGATCGCAGAATTCATAGGTATTTCGGAAAGAATTGCTGTCTTAAAATTGAGATTGCCGAAAAATAAATTTTTGACAATAATCCAGGTCTACGCTCCGACTAGTCTAGCCCCTGTAGAGGAAGTAAATGAGTTCTATAACCAACTCGAAACAGCCATGGAGAGCAACTGGGGGCTATATACGATAGTAGCGGGGGATTGGAACAGCAAAATCGGAACCGACCTCCCTCTGTCTAAAAGAGTGGGGAAATTTCATATGGGTTGTACAGCCCAAATGGAGAGAGACTGGCAGAGTTTGCAGTAGAAAAAAGTTTAAAGATTGTCAACATCCTTTTTCAAAAACAAACAAAAAGAAAATGGACATGGAAATCTCCGGATAGCCATACAAAAAATGAAATCGACCATTTTTTGATAAACGACGCTAGAGTGGTCGTAAATTAGAAGTTCTAAACTGGGTGCGCTTCTCCTCGGACCATAGGGCGGGTAGGGCCTCTCTTCGCCTCCCAAAGAAATGTTTAAAATCTTTTGGTACCGAGCACTCAAAAAACAAAGGAAGTGAACCAAATAAGTACATTATTCCAGTCTACAAAAAAAAAAAACGAATTTAACACTGTACTATAGCGAATAAATTAAACAGTGCTTCAAAAAATGTGTTCAAGGATCTGCAAGCAAAATATGACTGGCTTCAAATGGCCTTGAAGGAAAGCGAGCATGAGGTAGGTACTGCCAAAGCGAAACCAACAACTGACGACAAGTTGAGCATGAGAAAAAAGATGTTGATTGAGAAAAGAACTGAACTTACGAGAAAAATCTGGCTCAGCAAGAAGGAACAGATTGAACTAGTAGAACTGAACAAGGACATTTTACAGTTCGAGCAGGAACTAATGACAGAGGTACTCGAAGAAACCTGGGCATGGGCAGTGAAAAAGGCAAAAAAAGCAACTTCTAAAGGACAACACCTACTACCATTTATAAAAACAAAAAACCAAAATAAAAAAATCTTTGGGAGAGAAGAAATCATAAAAGAAGCAACAAACTTCTACAAAGCACTGTATGCACCCCCAAACCAGCAAGTAAGGAAGGGGTGGCAGAGCCCTGCAACGGAAACTCAAGGAGAAGAAGAGAAAGCGCCAGAAATCCTGGAAAGCAAAGTACATAATATTCTAAATCCTTGAAGTGCGGCAAGACAGCAGGCCCGGATAGAATCGAAAACTCGATTCTAAAGTTAGCTGCAGAAGCACTAACACCTTTCTTGACCGAACTCTTTAACCAATTTTTGGAGACAGGGTTCTCACCTGGACAGTGGCAAATATCTGGGATAATTCTACTGCACAAAAAAGGGTTTTAGGAAATTATAGACCCATAAGCCTGTCATCAAATCTCGGCAAAGTTTTCCTGAAAATAATAAAACGTAGAATTTACCCCAAACTCAATTTCCATCAGTCGAAAGAACAGGGCTACTCCACTGTAGACCATATTTTTTTACCTTGAATCAAATCATCGAAAAAGCAAGAGAATACAAAATTAATGTGAATTTTATGTTCATTGATTTTAACAAGGCTTTTGATTCAATTAGTCACAGTAGTATATGGGAAGCATTGAAAAATCATGGCATCGAAACAAATATTATCAGCTACTTGGAAAGACAATACAAGAACTCCAATGCCTATACCTATAAGCTTAGATAAGCAGGGGGAAGAATTCACATTGGGAAAGGGAGTAAAACAAGGGGACCCTCTCCGCACTTATTCAACAGCGGGTTAGAGGATATTTTTTGCAACTTTGACTGGGAAGGAAAAGGAATCAAAATAAACGGCCAGTGGCTCAATAATCTCAGATTCGCGGACGATACTGTCCTGGTGAGCAGCAGCCTGGACGAACTAAAAATAATGGCGAAGGAGCTCTGTGCTTAAAGCAGAAAGGTAGGCTTGACGAAAAACCACTCCAAAACAAAAATTATGTCAAATGTAAACAAAAAAGAACTTTGAATAGAGAGGGAATTAATTGAATGGGTCAAGGAATACAAGTATTTGGGACAAACATTATCTTTCGACGAAAGATTAAAAAAAGAACTCAGTGTGAGGAAAACCAATGCTTGGAGAAATTTCTGGGCAAACATGAAGATCCTCAAAGGCAAATTTAATGTAGCAGCGAAAATAAAAACATTAAATCAATGTGTAATCCCAACGCTGACATATGGGGCACAGATGGTTACAGATCGAAGGGCTGAAGACACACAAAACAGTGTGCTAAGAAGTATACTGGGGATCAGACGGAAAGACAAGGTTCGAGTGGAAACAATCAGACAAAAAACAAACGCAGCAGATATTGGATGGGGTGTCAGAAAACTAAAACTTAACTACGCGGGTCATCTAGCTGGTGGGTCTAACTCTTAGAACAAAATCTCTTACGAATGGACCCCACTCGAATTTAAAAGGGGGAAGGGGCGCCCACCCAGCCGTTGGAGAGACGAAATCATTACCAGACTCGGCCAACTCTGACAGAGAACTGCCAAAAACAGATCAAAATGGAAATGGATGCTGGATGGTGGAAACCTATGCCCGACATTGGGCGGACTCGACAGCACGGCGGCCTACCTGCGCCGCGGACCCGAGTCCAAGGTGTAATAAATAAAATAAATAAATAAAATACTGGAATCTTTGCCGACCTACTCAATTCTTTCCTTCCATCCTTCCTTCTAGGGAGTGATATTATTCCTGGGTACCTCAAGTTATGTCCTATTGGTTTATCACGATTTCTTATTTTCAAACAATTCCAAATCAGCCCCGTAGCCAGAGTTTATGTGTGGGTGGGGCTCTGTGAACCTTTTGGAGGGCCTAGGCCGACATTTTTTTACAAGTCAAGAGAAAAGTGTACTTATTCAAGGTTTCTAAATATATTTTCAAGTAGACTATTAAAAAAAGGGGGGGGACAACGGATCTCCCTACCAAACTCCTTTTTCGACAGGGAAATATGGGCCTTTCGTTTCTGTCTTTATTCTTACACATATAGTCCTTCGTACATTTCCTTGATTAAATTTATTAAATTTTGGCCACTCCTTGGTTTTATTCCGCAAAGTCCAAATAAAAAAATTGGGGGTCCAGAGGTGGCAAAATTTTGTGCCCTCTTTCTAATAAGAGTACCGATTGTTTTTTAGTCTAAAACCTATTCAGAGTTCATACAAATACATCATCAAAGTTCAAACCCCTCAGTCAGCAATGGATACAGAAAATAGTTTCGGTGAAGGGGGGGGGGGTCTGAATGAAAAATGTTATAGATGAAACATGATAAGTATGGTATGTTGGTAGATATTTAGATATTTCTAGGGAGTCCATCCTCTCCCCCGTATCCACTCCTACCCTCAGCTCTTATGGTTCATCCGCCAACCTCAGACAAAGCACTTTTATATATTTCGAGAACTACGGCATCGAAACCTGATCAAAATTTTTCAGTCTCCCGAGACAAATTCAAATATACCGTCAAAATTGAAGTACAGCAATTTTTTGAGGAATTTTATCAACATAAACTCCAATTTTCAAGCCTGTCTTGGCAAATCAGCATCGCCGCCAAATTTGGTCTACGAATTTGAAATCAGCCTGAGTTTATCTCTCCATTTGTTCGGTCTTCAAACAATACTTGTATTTGTCTCATTATTGTTATTATTATTATTAGTATTTCTATTATTATTAAAACATTTCAACACACGATGTTTGCGCAATAGTTTAGAATACACAGAGTGAGCATGAACAAATTGTGTGAACTTCAGCGTGCGCTGACGGCGTTGTTTTCAACTCTACAAAAATTTTACAAGAGACCTTTTTTGTGTAAATTGTAACGAGAAACAACTTTTGTTCGAAATATTTCCCCCTAAAATATTGTCTACGCAAGATACTTCTGAAAAAATGAATTTCGAGCGCTTTGAAGCCCCCTGGGGGGTTTAGCTCCTCCGGGATCGCTGTGCACTTTTAGTATATGAGTTAGGGAGTCATTCCGAAGACATTCCCAAAAAAAAATCTTTGATATCATGTATGTCCATTTCAAAGCCTAATTTTGCTGGACTAAGTAAGGATGCGGGTCGGATAAAGTCAAGATCGCTGCAGAATCAGGGCCGCTTTAAGCATTAGACTAACAAAGCTATAGCCTATGGCGCAAAATTTTGAAGAATTTTTAGGGGCACAAAATTTGACCGCAAAAAAAAAAGAAAACCGTAAGACGAAAACAAAAAAGGAATAAGTTGGATAAAATCCTTTTAAAAACTATAGGCGCAACATAACTTGAAGCCTGAGAAACTTCAATCAAAAAGCCGCTAGGCCAATAAAATTCGAGGATTTTCATACACAGCATTGCCAGACATTATTTTCCGTATAATTCATATTTCGTATGAGGGTACTAATATAAGAACCCAGACTTTGCCCATATCGACCAGCTGGCTATAGTTGCGCGATATTTTTTACCAGACGGAATACCAGTTGAACGGTTACATTCTTTCCTAATGTGGGACACAAAGCTGAGGATATGTTCAATGTGGTGACTAAATGCATAGAGAATATAGGATTCGATATGGGATAGTGCAGAGGTCAAGAGTTCAAGCACTCATTAAGAATATCAGTCAACAACAAATGATGTCCCATGTTTGGCCTATTCTCTTAACTTGATTAGAGCTGCGGTGCCGCCGAATCGTAAAGGTGTCTGCCGATTTCTTCTCCTTTACTCAAAACATGTACATGTTTTTTTCTGGCTCGACGGTTACAGTACGGTTTCGTGGCAAAGAAAGGAACCAGAGATACAATTGCGCTCACGAAAATAGTAATATAAAGAGAGCTCTAAACGCAAATAGAGAAATCGCCGCATGTTTCATCGATTATGAAAAAAAAACTTTTAATCAAGAAAATCATGAAAAGTTGATAAAGTTTCGAAAAACTTCAGTATCGATGATAAAGATCTTCAGATGATAATAAAGGCTTTATTTTGGAACCAGCGCGCAAATATCAAGACCGGGTGCAAAATATTCCACTTATCTACGCTGAAGAGATAATGCGAGAGGCAAACATCGGAAACATGGGCCTGAAGATCAACGGTAAAAGAATATCAGAAATACCTAAGCTATATGCGGACGATAAAGTGGTAATAGCAGAATCAGAAGTGCAACTACAGAGAATGATTGATGATAAAATACATCATGCTGGAAAAAAATATGGAATGAAGATAAATGCCAAGAAGACGAAGGTGATAAAATTCTCAAGAACAAATGATATCAAAGCAAAAATTAAGATAGACAATGAGGAAATTGAGAACGTCACAGAATTCAGATTTCTAGGTGCTCTTATAAACGAGGATGGTAGAGACCTAAAATAAATTAAAAGCAGAATTGACATGACCAAGCAGCAGGCCTTCAAAAACCTTGGCAGCATTTTGAAAAACCAAACTCTGCTGAGCATAAAGAGGCTGAACGCATTCGAGATGTGGTGTTATCGAAAACTGCTGAAAATACCATGGACTGATTTTGTAACGAACCTAGCAGTCCCAGCAAAAATAAAATAAGAAAAAAAACGATATAGTAGAAGACATCAAGAATCGAAGACTGAAGTGTACGACTGAATGATTTTAGTCCGTATTTCTTTGAGTTTTTATTCAAAGTAAGTAAACTAAAAATACGCCATGCCGTCAACGTTCACCCGAGCACTGGATTGCTAGGAGACATAAATTGGGCTAAATCGTGCGGAGCACGGACGCCTACAGAAGTACATAGCACACAAAACCCCGGGGAAATGGCGTTTTCATGCAGGCAGTACAAGGACGAATTCAGGGAAAGCCCATCAGAGGTAGGAGAAGATCGGAGCTTGTAACCACGAATTCGCTAATGAACTCCAAGTGCAAGAATCTATGTGATACGATCAGATGTGCCAGGAATCGAAGAATATAGATGTACGCAACCTCTTTTAACGTAAGAGAAGCGACCAATACGACGACGGATCGTTGGGATTCCTTACTAGCCAATATATAGCAAAAAGTAGTTCATCAGGTGCAACTCTGAAACCTCTGTCTGCTACTAGATGGTCTTCCCGCAATTGTGCATATCAGAGTCTCCGCAAGTAGTGGAACTCGGTCTATGCCACCGCGTGTTATCTTGAAAACCAGCCTAGCCTGAAGTCAGTTGTTCAAAATGAAGCCAAGGGTCTCAGACAAAAATTAGAACGATTTGAAACAGCGTTCATGGCTTGCGTTAGGAGCTTCATCCTTATTAAGAGAATAAATAGAGTGAGCTTGCCCTTGCAAGCTGTGGAGATAGGTCAGATTACGAAGGAATTCAGCGACGACGCAAAATTAAAACACTTCGAGCTGAAGAAATGAAAACGAAGTGAATTATCAGGTTATTCTAACACATCAAGAATTTTATCAATGGTTCATAAACTGAATTTAGTAAAATTTTATCAATGGTTCATTAAAATTAATTTAGTAAACGTAAGTATACCCTCAATGTTGATACTATTTTCATAGTAGGTATGTTTATGCTCTCCTGACACAAATTCTTCTGCGGAACGCAGTTTCTCTATTCTTGCTCGAATTAAAAACTACCTTTCAGATCTGCTTGTAGTCAAAATAGATTAGAACGGCTAGCAATCTTGAATATTAACTCGGTATTGGCCCGTTCATTACTCGTAAATGTAGATATGCTCTCATAGAAATTTTTAGCTAAAAAAAAACAACAGAAAGGCATTCTTGTAACTTCCTTCTCATTTGATTTAGATGTTGTATTCCTATTAAGAGCTTGTTACCTACCGATTATTATACCTACTTAGGTACTTCTTTTTTAGTGTCACACCTTTCAATTTGACTGACACAATGACAATTTTCTTTTCATAAATAAAATGATCAAATGAAAAGTATAAACCTATTTATTTAAATATAGAGTTCGAAGTTCCTTAAAAAATTGCTGTATCTATACACTGAAAATAATGTTACTCAATGAAAAAAGTACCGACCTGGCACTGATCAGGAGGTGGGAGGGGTAGAAGAAACAGCGGTGTACCACAGGGCGCAAAAGATTTTAGCCTATAGCGTAAAAAAGCTTAATGCGGCCCTGTGCAGAATAGCTGCATGTGCTGCTAATATGATGCCATATCGATAATGCAGGCCAATCTTATGTGACTCATATGTTTTACTGTTTTTAAGATATTGGTGCAATTGGATAGAGAGGACACCAAGATCGTCAATTTTAGCAACAACTGATTTTATCATAATGATGACGATTATTCACTAGTAATGAACCATGTATATATGTATGCATCACAAGACACACCAGTGTTCGAGCTTATGCGTTCTTAACAAAAACTAGGAACATTTTTTTCTTGCAGAGCTGCGAAGGTCGCTTTCAAATTTGTATAAAAGGTCCTATAAAAATCCTATATAGAATTTTAATTTTGTTAGACACCTTGGAAAAATACATATAAGCTAACCTTCGGAAATCCGTCATATCCCTAGTTATAATTTTATTTTATTTTCACTTTCGGCCATCTCCCTCCCCCGAGCACATAACCGTACCGAAAATGAAGCAAAATTAATACAAAGAAGAACCAACCCCCTTCACCACTAAAGAATAATCATCATGCCCCCCCCCCTCACGGTTGCAGTACGTCTCTTTATCACATTACAGATTTACTGGAGAGCTGGTCAGTTGTGAGCAACAAAAAGCGAATCTCTACAAACAAGATAATTACAGCATTTATAATAGCACACCCTGGAACAATGTCTACAGATACCGCAGCTATTTATGAAATAAGGAAGTCTACTCCTACCCTTCCTTTCATTTTACCAGACAGATTTCGTTTCAACCGAATACAGAATTTCGGTTCCTGAAATCAGAATCACCCTACCTGTCCCCCTGCAGCACAAATATACAAACATATATCTAATTAATGCCAGCTGGAGCGTTGGAGATGAAGGGCATGTTGGTCATTCTTCAAAAATGTTGATATTTCAGGTATGTTTCTTCATGAAGGAAAGTAGGGGGGATATTTGAACTTTTTTTTTGATGGGAGTCGTTAAGAGGCGTTCTGTATAACATATTAGTAAGGTCGGGCCGACAGTGAGGGGATTCTGTATTTTAGCATGGCAATCAAAATGTGAATGCCATGCCGAAGGACACGTGAAAAAGTCCATGCCGAAAGACAATAGCGCACAAAAAAGGTTCTGCCGTCGATTAGTAGATTTCAAAACAAAAAATTATACGGAGAGCTGATAAAGGCATACTAACCCATTAATTCGATGTAATTATTTTTGGATGATGAACGTCTATCGTTGCAAAAAGATGACCATGCCGAAAGACACTTTTTTTAATTCTTAATTTCGGACAATTAATACTTACGCGAATGTACGAGTCTCATCACAAAAAACCAGGATTTGATATGCGGACCGTATTGCTCTGGTAAGAATATACAATTGGACCATTAACTGCGACGAAAAAATATTGAAACTTCTGTTTTGTGATTGGTTGGGAAAGCGCTAAGCCGATGGACAAAAAACCGAGGGACAATTTTCAAAGCTGGCCATACTGACTCCCGCCTGTGAAGATGCGATTTCAGTGTTACCTTGTGATTCCTTCATCTATTTTTAAAGAAGCACTACGTTGTCAGTTTGTTCTCATATAGGTAGTTTGAAAATTTAGGAAAAAATAATAATGAAAATTATTCGAGGGACAGCCATGCCGACGGACATTTTAGCATATTTAGTCCAATTTTGACCCATTAAAAGTAAATTAAATTTTTTTCTGAAACCTTGAAAAAGTAGAATTAAGTCACATCTATCAACGAAAAAAAAAAGAAGAAAAGAAAACATATCATTAATAACTTGTGAGATAACTGCTGGGGACTGAAATATCAACACTTTCGAAGAATAGCCCATGTACAGACCATTTACCTTTAGCTTGATTCGAAATCAGCTGACCCAAGCTGAATAGTCTTCATCAATTTATTTAACAGCTGTGTTGCTGTATAGGAAACAGTATGCACTCTGCGCAGTTAAAGTACCTAAGGGAAGAGAAAATTATTAGTAGTTAACTAATAATAATAATTTTTTTAGTTCATTATATGATAAATCCAAATGAAAAATGAACTCACTATATCATACTGGAGAACGAAGTTGAAAATTCTTATAAAACAAAACAGAGTCAAACATAAAAAGCACTTCACATTACAAAAAATAAAATAAATAAAAAAATAATAATAATAAAAAATAAAAAATAGCCAATTGAAACACGAAAATTACTTATTCACATTACTGCACGCTCAACATGTTGAAGAAATTGGAATTAAGACTGACACTTCCCACAAAAAAAAAATAATAATAATAATAATAATAATAATTTAAAAAATGGAAAACAAGGTTAGGACACATCAGCTGATAAAACCAGAAAAGTATTAATTACAAGATGGTCATGACGAAAATTTGAAAAACAAGGTAGGTATTCGTTGTAAAATTATCTATGATGTACATTCACATCACAGATGATTTTACAAAGAATCCTTGTTCCACAGTTTTTCTCGTAATGACCAACTTTTAGTACTTTTTTTGCTTAATCAGCTGGCGTCCTAACCTTATTTTCCTTTTTTTATATAGCACGTGTGTCGGTTTTGATTACCAGTCACATCGTCATTTGTAGTGAAAATTTTGTTTTATTTAATCCAGCGAAGTATGGCATATTTTCGTTCTAAAGTGCATTCCATTACTACCTACACTTTTCTTTACATTTGAATAATTTCATGATGCAACGGCCAAGTGAGAATCAAAAGTGACACTTGCCAAATGTTTCCTTCAATTTAAGCGACTGCAACCATTCTCGCACAGTCGATTTTACAGCCGCCAGATTTCTCACATCAGAGATATCACATATTCACAGCGCAGCATGAGAAATTTCTGCAACCGCGTACAGTGTTTTCCTCATTTGTACACCTGGAGTAAAATAGTGAGTGTTTGTTTTGATTCTAACCTCATCTTCATATGATTGTTGGAACCGTAAAATATTAAAAGAAATCACATCACATTATAACTTAGAAACCTAAACAAGTTTATATCTATTATATCTTACATACATAATGTATCTAATTAATGCTAGCTGGAGAAGTGTGTTTACAAACCTTTTCCAGTTAATCCGTTTAATTCTTCATCAATATATTTAGCAAATGTGTTTCTGCATATAGGGAACAGTGTGCGCTCTGCGTAGCTAAAGTACCTAAAGGAACAGAAAACGATTAGTAGATAGGTAACTAATATAATATCTTTCAATACATTAGAAATTACAGTCTGCGAGCTGTAAATGAAATTTATCTCAAGGCAAATATACAGTTATTATGATAAATTCAAATGAAAAATGTACTCACTATATCACACTGTAGAACAACGTCGAATATTCTCATAAAACAAAACAGATTCAAACATGAAATTCATTTCACATTACAAAAAAAACCAATTCAAACATGAAAATCAAACATGAAAATCACTTCAAATTACTGCTTGTCCAACATACGAATGTTGGAACCATAATGAGAAATAACCAAAATATGAAAAACAAAATCACATCCATCACAACTCAGAAACCTAAACAAAATTATATGTATACAACTTATATCTACCCGCCACCATCTACCAGCAACAGCACAATCTACAGGGAGAAAAGGATCTAAAATAGGTATCAAAAACAGAGGGTGTAACCTGTAACTTTTAAAATAACGAATTCGCTATTTACCATTAAAAACTGCATTACTGAGGTTTTGGTGCTATAATACGCATACATCAATTCAAAATTAAAGTACTGTAACAAATAATTTGACGTTACTGAAATGTTCATATTTTACATATATTCTACAAAAATGAAATAATGATTCGTAATTGTTGGAATTTTAAAATTATTCTACGATAATGAGTTGCGAAGATTAAATTATTGGTAGGCAAAATTAATAGATCAATAAGTGTATTATTCGTTACACCCTTTCAACAGGAAATAAAGTAGGAGAAAGAGTCGCTGTTGCTGAACATATAAAAATTGAAACAGACTCACCGACCGGAACTCCTGAGGAACCTACGCGAGCGAAATTGGCCTAATGTGAATTAACGCGAACGCGAAATCGGAAAACCGCGAAAATATGCACTGAATTCAAATTCAATTTCAAAAATTGAGATTACCCACAGGGAACGCGAACTGAATTCGAGGGAAATCGCGAACAACCGCACTTCACGATGTAAGGAAAAAAAGGAAATATTTGAAATTGAAAGTCCTGCATAATCCTATTGAAGTAATTCATTCGTACCTTTGCTTTTTACGGACAAGAAGATTATACAGCAAGAAATCCTCTGAAGAAGAAAAAGTACTAGCTTTGTTTAAAAAAAAGACAATAGAGCCCGGATGTTCATGCAGGCAGGATTGTCTAAATGTGCAATAAAAATCAGAGGCCAGGCAATCACAAAAGTTGAAAAATTACTAAACTGTAGATATCTAAACAGAAGACACCCCCCCCCCAAAAAAAAAAAAAAAAAAAAAAAAAAAAAAACCAAAACAGATATGACCATTATACTAAACCACCCACCACGACTTCGTTCAGCTAATATCATGTTATTGCAAGCGCTCCTCAGAGCAGCTTATTAGACTCTATCTTGTATTGTGATAATTTATTTTCAGTAAGTACGGCAACAGCACTCAGAGACCTATTAATAAATTAAGTGAGTCATGTTTAACATGGGGCAAATTGTTTGGTACCAAGCCCGACACACCCATGCATTTGTGCCCACTCGAAAAACTGAAATGAGAGTCAGGATTGAGGTTCCAAGGGTAAAAATTTTTCTCGTTCTCCATTTTTTTTTTTTAATTTTAAATTTTAAAAGATATATTATAAGATTATTACCAGTAGGGTAACCAAAAATTGATTTCGGAAAAGTAGACTTTTCAAATTTATGGAAATTGTTTTACTGTAAAGAAGGCAAATTTGGTATTGTTGGAAAGAGCGTTACAAAGCGAATCGAATCGAAGTGTTGTTCTTTTAGAAATAACAATTTGTGGATAGAAAAGGTGTTGCAAAGTGACACAATAGATAAACCAGGGACATTTTAACGTGATTAGTATTAATTATGTACTTTCCAATTTCTTTAGCATTCATGATATGTCTCCAAAATGAGGAACTGTTTTCTCACATTGATGAACATTTTCTATGTGTTTTCTTATTATGTGTCACTTTACAATCAGCGTATGTCACTTTACAACATGGATGTTGTTGAGTGACACATGTGTTGTAAAGTGACACACTCAAATTTTGAGAAGTGTGCTTAACTATTGAGGGGTTATACTCATTTTTAAATAGATTTCAATGCTCTCTTGTCTGGTTTTTGTTCCATCTTAATCGGATTTTAAATAAGGAAACTAGAGAAAAAAGGTTTTTTTTGTGTCACCACAACACTTGACCCTAGTGTGCATCAAAGTTTTAACGCAGTTTTCTGAACGCACACGAACATTAGAGCTCTAGTTATTGATTTTCCAATATGCCACATCGGTTAACTTTACTGTCATTATTATAATTACCCAACATGAGTTATAAAACTGAGGTACTTTCAATTGCAAATTTTTCCATCCCATTCCCCAAAAAAAGAACAAGCACAATTCTTCATAAACTTGAAAATAGTCGAAATAGTCCATTCACATATTCATAGATGTTTTTCTCTCCTGGTTTTCTTGGTTATTTCTGAAAATACAACAATAATATTAATTATGTGTAGGTACAAACTGAAAACTACTTGATAACACTTTTACTCTACGTTCAAGTACATATTATAACAAAATTTCAAGGAAGGGGGAAATTAGAAAATTAGACCTAATTTCAGCAGTATAGCAAATGTAGAAAAAATGTCGAGTCTCAATCTTTCATTTATACCAATACTTAAAATTTCTGATTTTCACTTAACGAATTTGACAATATCGTCAAAACATACACACAACATCGCACATCTTAATAAACATTAAATTAAACTTAGCAACCGATTAGTATCTCGGAGTTTTCAGAAGATAAGCGGGACCCGGGGCAGTGTCAACCCATGAAAAATTATGAAAAATAGCTTGGGAGAAAGAGCAATTGTAGATCAAGATTCCTCGAAAAATTCTGCAGTCAATCAGTCAAGGTGGAAGGTGAATATATTTTTACTTAGGTACTTATTTTGAACTAATAGAATCATCTGGACTCGGGCTCACTTTCTGGTGAATGAAGGGGCAATTTCTTAGGGATTTTAACAGCAGGGAGTTGCAAATAGTATTTCAAATAAATACTGCCCTGGAAATTCAATAAACTTTTGCTTGCTTCGTTTACGGGTTTTTCTTTCTTTCTTTTTTCTTCTGGAAATTATTAATTTTAATCAGGCCAAAGTGAACCTGCAAACGAGAATCTGCGAACCGTCAAGAAATTTTTGCTAGTTTCTTTGACAATAGCTGTATTTTCCCCCTAGAAATGATTTACTAGCGTTCAAGCCAAAGTGAACCTGGAAAGAGACTCAGTCGAGGATCTGTGGACCGTAAACCTCCTGCATCGCTCGAATCTAGAAGAACTGTCCAAAGTCTTATTTTTTCTGTCTGACGGATAAACTGATTTAAAAAAAAATAGTTTTTCAGTACTTGACATTAGAATACAAATAAACCATACCTCCCAATTCGTGGCGTGTAGTGGGTAGGCATGCCACATAATTATGGAAATAACTATGTCCCGACAATAACCGCTCAACCACCAAGCTACTGTAATATATGTAAACTAAAATCCGAATTGTTTTCAAAATTCAAATTATTCGTTTTTTCCTGTGCCGCAGCGAAGGAGGTAAACTCCGTAAAATAACAACAAAAAAAAAGAAAAGAAATTAATAAAACAGGAATTATTCTCAATGAAAAAACAATGCAAGAAGGAATTGGCAACATTTTCTTACTTCATGATTTTAATTGAATAGACTAGTGCGGACCAATATGACACATTCCACGAGACACTGCCCTATTCTTAGAAGTATTCTTAAAAACACAGTCATATCGTTTCTACATGACTCCTAAACTTCGAATCACGTGTATTCAAAAAACAGATTTTGTCACTTGGTTCTGTCTCGTTTAACAGCGTCCAGTTTTGCTAAACTTGTTGTTATACGTATAGCTATTCACAAATTACAGCGGAATAATTCAATAAATTTACTAAGTTTGTTTTGATTTAAGGAAACTTCTGGGGTTATACACGAGATGATAATACTCACATTTGTTTGAAGAAATGAATTGTCCAATGGGATACGCTCATTGAAATCACTACAGGAACAGATTATGTTCAACCTCAAATTAGGTATCTTGTAGAATTCGAATGAGATAACTTCCACAGCAAACGTAATAGTGTCACAAGTGGTCTTTTCTAACATCAGCAACGACTATAAATGCAATGAAATCTTCACTCTGTCAAAAAATATAAATTCCAATTTAGTGCTGGTACAGGAATGCTAGCAGATGAAAGAAATACATACCATCCAAGAGAATTCAAATTCAAAGGGTTCACACTGAATACTAGATAACAGTAACTATTGCTCACGGATAACTCATAGAAGGTATTAAGACATATTATGAGGTTTCTTAGATCCACAAGTAATACAGCGCTATTTTTGTAACTTTTATTCTGTATTCAATTGAATTTCACACTTCATTATATAGATCATCTCAGTTTCAAACTGGTACTAACATACATTTTGTTTTTAAAGGATAATCTACCACTGGAAATATGTATCTACTTCACCAAACTAATAAATGATAAAAATCTTTCATGCGAATACATTCATAACTGCGACTCAAAACTGATTTCAATCTATATGCAATTCCATGGTTTCTTCCAACTTCATGAAAATGCTGTGTCGCATACCCAAATTATTGAACCATTACTTCCGCTTCCAAGGAGTGGCCTATGGACAGGATAATATACTTGTTGATTCTTATTTCCTAACTGCGCACGGGAAGTTGACCTTTAGTTCTCAGAAAATGTATCTATTTTTAGTTACACCGCGATGTCAATTTCTTCGGCAGCAATCATCAATGAGAATCAACAGGTATATCATCCTCATTTCATAGCCCGTGAAACAAAAGTTCAACGTACTGTATCTTGCAAGATAAGGCGACATAAAAGCCTAAGCAACTCTCAAATATATTGCAGAAACAACAGATCGGACGACAAACTTGCACGATCCTTGCATTCATTCCCTTTTTTTTCCTGAACTAATTTTAATCACCTAATTAAACCACTGAAGAACTAAGCAAGCATTCCAATAAGCATAATGCAACTTCCAACTCGACTTAATCCCGGCTAAAGCGGGCAGATTTACATTAAAAGTACACAAGAGTCCTGTATACGCTTAGGAGAATATATAATCGCGAAACTGTTACCCAATTTTCGCATAACTACAAGTATTACGTACCCAATATACAGAGCAAATCAAAAATTAATAGCAAGTCGAAGCCGAAATACATATGTATATTCATTCCGTTAACTTACATTTCACTAAGCATTGTTTTTTCAAAAGGAAAGATGCTCAAGATAAATAATTTCTCATCCATTTTAACCAGAAATTCATTCCAAATAATCATTTCCGTGACACATAGGCGATTGTCGAAAAACGCGAACTGATTTTCTGAAATGGCGATTTTGCACTCCTTTTCCTTGCATTTCAGCGGGGGCAAGGTACAAAAAAAAACAAGATCAGGTCTGTAGGGTGACACGTGACTACAAGCCTGTCCAGGGAAACAGATCTAAAACTCTGTGTTCATTAGATCCCTTTTCTATGACGTTGAAAAATGAATAGGATTATAAATTAATCTGTCCTGCCGGTAGCTGAACCAGCGCACGCACACAATCAGCTAACACGCTACGAGCCGGGAAAGGTTTACTTGAAAGTTTACCGCCAAAATACACTTGGGTGTAAGAGCCAAAGAATACCAACCAACGGTGCCAGTACCCAGTAAAACCAGATGTAAGATAATTTCCTTAGTTTTGGGAAATACAGTTCTTGATCCCTTGATTACAAAGAAAGCTGAAATTCAGGATTCTTTACATTTTCTAAAGAAATTCAAAGAAATCAGGATATGAATGGTAGAAATACCTTGGATTTAAAAAAATACTACATTTTTTAAAAGAGATATATGCAGATATCCCCAGTAATTTTGAAATTAACGATTAGAGAAATAATTCAGAAACTTGTGTCTGGTAGCACTGGCCTAAGCGAGTTCTGTGACGTCATGCCCAAAGGATGAAGGATCTTGAGCTCAACAAGGGAGCAGCATCACATTCGGTTTCGACTTGACGGCTTCGTGCTTCCCTTATCACTTATCCAAACACTTATCACTCAGAAAGTCCGAACGCTCAGAGCCGGTTGGAAAGTTGAAAATATGACTGTTATTTATTGAATTTGTAATTCTTGAAGGCATTTCATGATCAGTTTATTTACAACAAAAAGAACTGTACATCTGATAAACGTAATTATTGCATTGGTAAGTCTCTTTTCATTGGATCATACTAAAGATCGAGCTCGATATGTTACTTTTTGCACAGCTATGTCTGAACTCCTGATTTGTCTGAAAGTGAAACCTAAAGCTATTGAGAATACCATGAAAATGCCTTCTGTAAAAGTACACATGTCATGGTTTCATCTTCCTTAGAACTTGAACGAAAATCAGTAGTGTATCTAGGATGAAATCATGGGGGGGGGGGTTCTTGATTTTGAGGGTATTCCTAAAAATAAAAATAAAGTTAAATGAGCATATTTTTGATATTTTTAGAGCTTTTTTTGGCCGTGGGGGTTTGAACCTGGACCCCCCCCCCCCCCCCGTAAATACGCCACTGATGAAAATACACCAAGTATTAAGTATTAATGTGGTGATTGAAATGATAGTGCCCCCATGAAAATGAGTGTAGAAATAGAAATAAGCCGTCGACTGTAATCATTTTTATTTACTTTATTTCCAGCAGCTTCACTCCTGAAGATCTGTACAAGTGGGCAATGAACAATATTCGTACCTTATCACGGAGCAAAATATTATGGATATATTTTGGGTATGTTCTCCATCGTTACTCGACATGAAATCTAGATTTAGCAGCTACTACTACGTGTACTGTAGGCACAGATTGTACTATTAAGAGACGTATTGCTCGCAGATCTTTCTGAAAAGACTTGCAGTGTACAGATGAAATTGGTAGCATCAAACGCCTGGAACACTACTGATCAGTCCCAAAACCTTCCGTTTACTATGTCGAGTTGTATCATCCAACAAAACGTAATTCTATGAATCATACAATTTGGTTGTAGGTATTCATGTCCCTACTGTTTCATACCTTTTTATACGTTTTGTCTGACTAATTCTCTACCTTCCTAATGTACCATTTTCAAGGAAATTCAGAAATGCTTCAATGTATTGAATGACACAGAAAATTGCAAGTCTGTAGTGCTCAGTGTTTAGCTCAGGTAATATATTTTCTCAAACTCCAAGAATGCTATACTGTTGGAAATAATTGACATCTTGCGAAAATTTAAAGCCTAAACACAAAGAAAGATTTCGTCATAGTATCTGGAGTTGTGATACATTCCTAAGTATTGATCTTCAGTGTTTTATGGATATTAATCAACAGTTCAAAAAAACAGATGGTGTTACTCGTCGTTGGAATTTTTGACCTTTCAGATATTTTTTCCGAGTAACCTTACTCGTATTTTATGTACTCGTTTACCTTTTTTAGTGTGTGAAGCCTGCTATTGGCGGCGATGGTGCTCACTTTCCTACGAACGAGGCGGAATTTGATTGAGAACCGACAACCTGATCTGTTGAAACACGGCCATAGGTACTTACTTTGCAAGAAGCATGTATGTATACTCTCAATAATTTTAAATACTCACCTTTATTTTGGTAATTTTCTTGCGCCTTCAAGTACTACAGGACTCAAGTCTTTAAAAGCCTTGATTGAACTTGGACTGAAATTAATTCAGTATGGGTGAACCGAAATGAAATGTACGGGTACATTCGATCTATAGGGTTAATGCTAAATGCTGTAAGACTCACTATTCAGATTCCGCTAGCTTGGCCATCGGGCCAACCTGCCCTGCTAGTGCAAACTGATGTATGCCCATTAATTTATTTAGATGCTACTTCTGATGGCATTGATGGTTATGCGTATTCAACATGACGGAATCGGTGCCTGTCGTATTTTTAGCGCTTCAATTTCCAACAGGCAGGTTGTAGTTATTGAGATACTCAGGTGGGGACAATAATATCAACATTAGGTGACAATCACCTAGGCACATATTAGGTATACCTCTTATTATTCAGCACTAAAAACAAAACACTAGGTAATTTTCAACATGAAACAATACCTGTATTCACAGAAATTTGCAAAAGTACGAGTATACATAATTTGTAGCAGTAGAAGTTCAGATTTTCATGTTTTATTGGAATTATCAATCTGTCGTTTTGAGCACTTCAACCAAACCTCAGGGCAGTTGGTTAAGATTAATCTCGGCGTTAGTTTCAAAGGTATCTGCATCTTTGGAGACGGTGAAAATTCGAAGTGTCTGATCACAGTAGCTAAGCCGGTTTTGATTTGCATCATACCAAATCGCGACGCTAAAATATATTAATATTTGTTAGTGTACTAAAACATTGAAAGAATAATATATCATTCTGATTCAGTTGCAGACTAAAATACCATTGTTCTTACCTATGCATATTCTGGGCCCTTCCCCAAAAGGCAAGTAAGTGCAATGATGTCTCGAATTTTTGTTACTTTCTGAGAAGTTATCAGGGTTGTAAACATCCGGGTTCTTGTAATAAGCCGGATCTCGATGTAATCCAGCAACAGGGATGATAACGCTGACTCCTTTGTCAATAACCAAATCCGTATCCGGTATTTGATACTTTTGACAGCAGTTTCTAATCAAGAATGGAAGTGAAGGGTACAACCGTATAGTTTCTGGGAAACAATAAAACTTACTTCATTAACAAAACACGGTTGCAACAGTTGCCTGAAAACAATTTGGCAGTTAATTGCATTTACTTCCTTATTTTTTCTAACAAAACATGACAGCAACACTCCAATAGTACAAACATTCCGCTTTTCTTGAAACTTGATCAGAGCTCAGTGCAGAGGTGTTTCTTAAACTTTAACCGACTGACACAGGTTATCTAACCGACATAAGTAGATAGGTGGCAAAATGTTGCTGTGTTGATGAAATCAACTAAGGATAACGATGATAGAATTTGCTAGTTCAATTTTGGATGGAAATAGAGCCGTCCGCCAGTTTTTGTGTGTGTGTGAGGGGGGGGGGGGATTGTTTGAGTCTGGCTACAGGAGAACGTTAAAACCGTTATATTGGGTAACATCTGTACATAGGGTGATCGGTGGTGCCATTGATTCTGCAACATATTATCTTCTACATGGGATTTCACATTACAGCAAAATCAATCCCACCACACTACATGCAGGTATCGAAACACCTTGCACTTTCTAGTTATTGCATTGTTGATAATATGTATTACAGTTTCGTTACAATCACGTGCCAGTCATCCCCTTGACGACTTTTATGAATTTCACTGCCAAAAAAAACGTATCCTGCCATGTCACTTCTAACTAATTCAGCAGTAACACTATCAAAACTTGGCAGTAAATGACCCAGTACTGCTATGATGTTCAACAAATATGACCAGAAAAATGTAGAACTACTATCAGTAAGGTTCTATAGTTTCACATGGGGATAATGGACCGCCATTTTGATTCCCAACCAGCCCGAATCTCTTTGATCACCCGTTCACGAACTGGTGCAAGCCAAGATTACTACTTGGGTGCAGGCACATCCGAGGATGCACGGACCTACTTTGAAATCAAAATGGCGGTCCAGTATACCTGTGTGAAAACTATAGTACCCTACTATCAGTTCACTGTCAGGAAATATTTCAATATTTAATTTTAGCTGCGAGTTGGCACTGTTCTGTGGCAAAATGGTCGACTTAAGTATCAGTAAACTGGCAGTAGGTACAGTTATAGAAAGTCATAATCTGGCTGTAAAAGCATCAAAATTCTTTCACAATAAGATTGGCAGTCCAGTACCATATGTTTACAGTCATCAAAAACTTTACTGCCACCACACTGTATGTATTTTACACAACTTTGTACTAGTTGTGTCAGCAGTCAAACCTCTAGCCCGTATTCTTCATGGCACCTGCTATCCTGTTCTAACTTGCAAAGTACACTGGAAGTCCTGAATTTGCCAAAAATGTACCGATCGTTTTGAATCACTTCATCTTACCGTAAACTACCATATCCATGTATGTCATTTCTTGCAGGGAGTCGTAGCTTATTTCGCCATTGAACTTTTTCAACACGGTGTCCACCTCCGCACGTAGCTTTTCTTGAATTTCCGGATTCCTGGCTAATTCGAATAATGTCATACTGACCACCAGTGCAGAGGCTTCGAAGCCAGCGAAGAAGAAGAACCAGCATTCCGCCGCTATAGTAGCGTATGTGATATCTGTCCCGGCAGATTAAAAGAGTAACATTATAGCAATCCTCATGATTCACGTAGCAACAGCAAACTGAGATTGTTGTATAATGTAAATATTGTAACAAAAGAATGGTAATAGTTCAGCTTTTTTCTTCTTTCATTCTTTTTCCATACGCGAATGAAGCATTCAAGAAAATGGGCCCATTTTGATAGTGGAAATAACTGCTATTTCTTCCATTCTTCTTGAAAGTTTTAATGACTGTTTCAGTTTTCCCGGAGACCATTTCTGCATAAGGTCCGAAGAAAAAAAGACCTTATTATTGAAATCATCAGAAACTTACTGTACTTTATGTCAATTTTCAATCCGGCTTGCGCTGATGGATAGGAAGAACGCTATCCTCATTCTAAATCGGCCCGTCCACGAATGCTCCATTTTTTGCGGAAGAAAGAATGTAAATGACTGCATTCACCCATTCGGTACATTCGGAGATGCACGCTCAAGTTACACAACTTTAGCTTACGAGTCTACATAAATTACCTTCGTCATTATTGCCACTTGTTTCAGCATTCTGTTGCTCCATCAGCTCGATCATCGAATTGAGAAAATCGTTACGATTCACATCGTTATGTTTACGAAATTCAATCGCCTCTTTCACGAAATTAACGAAAAAATCGTTCATTTCCTTGGGGAGGAATCGAACGCCGAAGTACTGCATTATCTGAGGACATACTTGTAAGAATATTGGTCGAATTCGGCTGTTCGAAGCGACCAGCTTTCGACCCATTTGACGAAACTCGGCGTCCGGATTCTGCAGTGAATTTGCTTTGATACCAAAAGCACTTTCCGTGATGACGTCCGTGCTGAATCTGAAATGAAAATTATCTGTGAATGCGTATTGACAGTGTTCTGCCATTGAACGGGATTCTGATGTATGCGCACTGTGTAATGGGGTCAGAATAAGCACCTAACTAGTAAAGTAAGGTCCCGTTTTCCAGGACCCATGCAACTGAATATACCTATGTCAGAATCTCGTGTTAACACACAACTTCAATTCCTTACTTATTTCAGACCTACTATATTCTAATTCAGTTAATTCCAGGAGTACTTGATGAAACATCTTTTCAGGAATTGCTTCGAATGTTGCTATGTCTATTAGTTAGTTGTAACTTCTATACCTATCAGCTCATACATTGTCCCTTTCAGAGTACAGATACAAGGTAGGTATGTGTAAGTTCTTATATAACCTGTTCATTTGTTTGTAAACCAACCTGGCCAAAATATCTTTCATTTCAATTTCGTTGTTCGCAGCCACTGCATCATCAACGGTGTCCTTCAACCCCTTGATAAGATTCGTAATTAAAGAAAACATGAGTTTTCTCTTCTGAGTGGTGAAACATGAAGTCGTCTTCATCCGTACATTCTTCCACCGTTGCCCACCCATGTTGAATAGATTAGCGGTCAACGGTTCTTTCTTCTCGTCATAAGGAAATCCGCGGTCTTGGAAATGCGCAAAATCCTTGGTAAGGATTCGGTTTATCAGGTCCGGATCACGGACAACCAACACCGGTCTACCGAAGTCATAATAGCCGCTGAATTTATGAGAAGCGAACTCGAAGTAATGATTCAAGTGAAAATGGTACAGGGGTTCGTCTCCACAAGTTATCGAAAACGTGTTACCGAAAAATGGAACCGGCGTGGGGTGAGGGACACCACGTTTTCTCCAGTATGAGTAAACCTTCAAATAGCGAGCAAGAACGTACAATAACCACGTGGACGTTATCAACAGGAGCGATAAGATTATTGAGTCCATACTTGCGGAATGAAATCTGAAAATGAGATTATTCTTAATTAGCAACGCTATTGTGGTCGTGAATGTGAATTACGAGAAAAATAAATTAATTTTCATGAAAGAACATGAAAATAAACGGGAGTGTTATTCGTGTAATCAGTCGCAATCAACTTGTAACTTATATTTTGTGTCGAAGGCGAGTCTCACCTTGCATAAATGTGCGGATATAAGTACTCGTGAATGACCAGTGGTCACTGACCAGTCTTCCGGGGAGACTATACAGGATACCAAAACTAAGTACCTATTGTGTAACTAGCTGCCGCGAACATCAAAAGCAGTACTTGGAAATCGAAAGTGGAATCAGAAGCCGGAGGTACAACTACGGTGGGTCAAAAGATGTCCGGGCATCCACTCAATTGTGATGGGTACTCTCAGCGAAGGATGATGACTTCTTAGTCATTGATAGATACATATCACTCACAATATAAGGTTGTTACGCCCCTCAGAAGTGAAAAGTACCTTTATAGCTTGACGTATTTCCAACAAAACTGCGTGTATGAGGCACCTTTAATTTATTCTCAACTCATCGGTTAATTTGCCGCAAATGACACCGCACAGATAGTACATACATATACCTAGTACATTATTGTGCAGAGACAAACTTGAGCACTTAAATGTAATCATTCCATTACCAAGGTTAAGCCAAAAAGTTAAATTATATATGTTCTGAAAATACCAGTTTACTGCTTCTTTGGCACGAATTTAAACAGGCACCTATTCATGTATACCTACACTATTAAGAATGGTGAAGCACCGGGATGAGGTCCAGATTACAAGTTTTTCCTATTATGATAATGTGTACGAGTGCAGCTGAATAGCCATACTTATAAAAGAATATGTTTAAACTTGATTTTATCTGCAGAGAATTGAAAAATTGTAAATTAACCGCCGTATTGCTAACCCAAAGTATGGATGTATGACTTACCTCTACTCAGCGAGTAAATAAAATCATCAGAATCAACAGTGCAGTGCGTTGCGCAATATCTCAACACACTAAAAAGCTAGATGATGGTTCCGTTTCATAATTGTAACTCGTTTTTCTCGTGTTTATCTCAACCGATGCTTATACACTGACAATTATCTATAATGATTGGGAATAAGCGGTAAGGAAGAACGTAGGTACACCGCGGCTGATTAGATCGTCTCAGATTAAGAGCCAGATAAATTAATCAACAGTCAATACTTTCCTTAATTACACGTCAAAATTTCAGAAAGTTGGCGACAGTTGCGAGCTCTTCGAGATGCTCCCACGAAACCACGAACAGCCCGCGTTTCAACTTGGTAGAAAATTAAACTGGTTATTCTTAATAGATATAGAGTGTAGGCCTAATCTGTGTTACAGTTTCCTTATGTTTAGCATTTTCAAGGTTAGGCCAATACCAATATATCGTAATCGAAATCCGAACCATCTTATCCGTGGTAAAGTAATGCAGACCAGGGCCAGATTTAGAGGTGTACCCATGAGATCCGGGGACTCACCAAGTAAAAAAAAGTAGAATTAAACACTCGCTGTTTGCTGATCACCTATCACTTATCTATATTATGCACGAAAAATACCGATTTTGAAAAACACTTCCCCACTGAAGAATTATCAATCATAAAAAATGGGGAGGGGCTCCGCCAAGTTTGGGTCCTGGTGGCCGTGATGCAACTATACCACTGAATAGGAACATATTATGATAAATGAGGGAATGCCTATATAGCGTTCATCTGTAAAAGTATTGCTTATTGAGCAATCTATATATACTGGAAGGTTTTCGAAATAATAGATTGCAAGGCTGACTGACCGGAGAGGACAGCTATCATTGACAGGGAACTGCAGAAATACAACATCGACATAGAAGCATTAAGCGAAATACGAATATCCGGCGAGGGCTCTCGAAAAGAAAAAAACTATATCTTCTACTGGAGAGGTTGTGAACCCGGACGCCCTAGACAATACAAAGTAGGCTTTGCTGTAAGGAACTCTGTAAACCAGAACTGCAACCCCGCAGTCATTGGGATCAACGAGCGGATTGCATAACTGAAGATGGATTACTGCGGAAGACCAATCAGTCTCATCAGCGCCTACGCTCCTACCCATCCAGCTAAAGACACAGCAAAAGAGATATTCTATAATGAGCTCGATAAGGCTTTAAGAGATATCCCAGAACGTGAAAACCTTTCTGTACTGAGCGACTTCAACGCTAGAGTGGGGAGAGACCACACTGCCAGGAGTGGAATTACTGGTAAATATAGAACTGAGAACATCAATGGTAACGGAGAGCGGCTTCTGACCTTCTGTGCCGCACACGACCTGATCATTGCCGATACCATATTCCCAGTCAAGATAAGGGAACACGAGGCACCCAAAATCCGGACACTGGCACGCCCTGGACCACATACTCGTCAGGAAAAGAGACATGACTCACACTGGCCTAACCCGAGTGTACAGAGGTGCAGAGGCTGACACAGAGACCATCGCCTACTAGTCGCCAAGATCTATTGCCAACCCACGCAATCCGCAAGACCACCAAAGAAAGAAGACTCAACGTACTAGCTCTCAACGTGGAGGCAAAGATACTACAACTAAAGCAAGCAATCGCTAAATGCGACTTACCAAGAGGAAACACTGTGGAAAAGAAATGGCACAACATTAGAGACCAAGTGCTAGCAGCTGCAGAATCCACACTTGGCCGAGCCCCCAAAACGAAAAACCCTGATTGGTTCGATGGGAGCTCAGAAATGCTCGAATGGGCATTAAATGACAAGGCCGCCGCACACACTCGCTTACTAGGCCAGCCAACAAAGTGCTAGCCGCCGAACTCAAAGCAGCTAAACGGGCCCTCAAAAACACGACCAGGAAAGCGAAAAATGACTGGAATATGAAAAAATCCACGGAGATTCAAGAGATTGCCGACCAAAATGACACCTTGGCACTTTACAAAGCAGCCAAAGCAGCTTACGCCTAATGCACAACACGAACCGGCCAGTCAGATAGCGCTGATGGAACCTTGCTCCGGCATGAGGATGAAATCTCAAACCGATGGAGAGAATACTACCACAGCCTATTGAACACATCACTAACTGTAGCCGACGAAACCATTGAACTACTCCCACAATACCCAATCAGGGAGGATCTTGCCAGATCACCAAACTCCAGCGAAGTAGCTGCGGCCGTAAAGAAACTGAAGAACCATGGAGTCCCTGTTGAAGACAACCTCCCAGCAGAGATCTACAAACACGGAGGTAGCCATCTCGCAAAGGCACTACTACACCTTTTCCGAGAAATCTGGAAACAAGAGGAGGTGCCTACTGACTTCAAGGGTGCCATGATAGTAAATATGCATAAGCGGAAAGGAGACCCATCAGACTGCTCTAACTACAGAGGGATCTCCCTACTGAGCGTGGCGGGAAAAATCCTGGCGCGCATTATAGTAGACCGGCCACAACCGGCGCTTGAACCAATTATCCCGGAGTTCCAAGCTGGCTTCAGACCCAGCAGGGGTACAGTGGACATGATTTTCACAATGCGCCAGATACAAGAAAAGGTGAAGGAACAACACCCATCGCTCCGTGCAGTATTCATTGACCCCCGGAAGACCTTCGACATGGTCTGGAGAGTCCTGGGCAAATTCGGCTGTCCAAAAAAACTAATTAAAATCATCGCTAGCTTCCACACTGAGAGTAAGGTCCGAGTCATAGTTGGTACCTACTGCACGCTTACCTACGCAGCTGACCGTTACCTAGTATTAACAACACAGTACTGTGAATTATACCGGGTTCGTCAAACTAGGTACTAGGTACTCCCACTTACCTAGTACCGGGAGGTAACGATTGAAACGAGGTACCTAGTTTTCGCCGTTACCTAGTACCGGGAGGTAAGACATGAAACTACTTACCTAGTTGAAGAACAATCCTCGTCAGTGGCGTAGCGTGTCGTAAAAGGGGCGGGGCGCTCGAGGGTATGTTTACCCCTCTCAGAAAATGTTTACTCCCTCCCCCAACATTTTTATCCCCCAAAAAAGTTTTTTTGCTCCCCAACAAAATTATCGCCGGCAAAAAATTTTTAACAAGAAAAACGAAAAAAATTTTTACCCCAAAAAATTGTTGACCCCCTCCCAAATTTTTACCTCCTTCCCCAAAAAATGTGTTTCCTACTCCCTCAAAAAAATCTCCCCTCCACAAAAAATTTCATCCCCGAAATATTATACCCCTCCCCCGAAAACTTTTTACATATTTTTACCCCCTCCCCAAGAAACATTTTTGACACAGGGGCTAATTTTCAGTCACTTCAATTTTCCACAATTTCCACGTTTTTCAAATTGATAGTAAAATTTTTGGGTAGCTGAGTCCATGTTTCTTTCTCCGCTCCACTCAACTCTTTAGCTCCTCATAGACCTAACCTTCAATTACTCCAGTTTTCCAATTCTAAGTTCTGTAAGTCAATAGTAGGAGTTTTTGGTTCGCTGAATCTATTTTAGTGGTTCTTTTCTGCTTCTCCTTAAACAGCACACGTCAGTTATGGTTTTTTATTTAAAATTTCTGTAATATTTCTATTGGAGAAACTCACCTTAGTACGTTACTTCATTTACAGAAATACAAAAAAAAATTCCCTAGGAAGAATTGCCTTTTCTCAAACTTGAAGGGGCCATATATTAATTAAAAAACCGACATTTTTGGTGAATTTTTTGCGCCTTCAATGAGGCTTCCCAGAGAGTTAATCTTCAATTAGTCCGATTTTTTCAATTTTCAAGTTCTTTACGTCGACAGTAGGGTTTTTGGATCGCTAAATTCATTTCAGGGGTTCTTTTCTGCTTCTCCTTAAACAGCACACGTCAGTTATAGTTTTTTATTTAAAATTTCTGTAATATTTCTATTGGAGAAACTCACCTTAGTACGTTACTTCATTTACAGAAATACAAAAAAAAATTCCCCAGAAAGAATTGCCTTTTCTCAAACTTGAAGGGGCCATATATTAATTAAAAAACCGACATTTTTGGTGAATTTTTTGCGCCTTCAATATTGGAGAAAGACAATTATGTCTAAAACGTATTTTGTTACAAATAGTATGAACAATGAAATACCATGTTTGAATTTTTTATTTAAACATTTTTGAACTTATTATCAGCATTTTAAAAGAAATGCGGCGGTGGCGGCGGATTTTACTTTTTTAGTATATAGAGAGATAATACTGAATTGCCCCTTCAAAATAGAGAGTATGCAACCAACTCTGTAGCGGAAATTGAAGTTTTACTTCAGGCGCACCAACACCGAGCGAACATAGGCTGAGTTCTCACCAACAGCTGCAGCGTGTGGCGTTACAGTGCATTGGTGGTGAACTTCACCACGTGTGCCATTAAGGGTTAACCCTTGAGGTTCAAAAGGGGGCCCATCTCCAATAACTCGAATTTCCCCAAATTTCAAGTTCATTATGTAATTATGTAAGAAACCTGGAAATTGAGTACATTAGTGTAATTACGGACTAGCCCTCTGTGAAGCCTCAAGGGTTAAGGGAAGGGGCGAAAGAACACCTGAAATAATTGACGTGAAGAACTTGAAAATTGGGGATACTGGAGTAATTAGAGATTAGTCCTCTGGAGCCTTAAGGGTCGAAGGGAGGGCGAGAAAGAACCCTTGAAATGGATTCAGCCACCTAGGATACTTTATTACCAATGTAAAGAACTCGGAAATTGGAGTAACTACAAATTAGCTCTATGTGGAGCCTGGATGGTTCAACAGAGGAGAAAAATGACCCCTAGAATTATCTCAGCGATCCTTAAAACTTCCATATGAAAATAAAATAACTTTTAAGCTCATATGAGGAGGCTCCCCCAGCGACTGAAGTTCAAACTCCAAAAATCAATGTTAGTTCCCAAAAGAACTTCTCCCCTCTTGTGGCATGGGTCAACTTTTTCCAATTTTGCTTAAATTTTGCAAGATTTTTTTCGAATATTAGAAACCGATCTGGGGGTAGCCTGACCGAAAACATGGAATTTTTTAAGAGTGCATAAGGGTCACCATAGAGGACATCCACAACGATGTACACTTTAGTATCGGGAAATGGGGCACATAATTCTAATGAAATAAGTAAAACTAGATCATAACTATCAATAACTGCGAATAACTTTTCATCTACATAGTATCTGTAATTTATAAGGTATTCACGTGAGAACAAAAATATCAACATTTGGTAATAATTACCCTTAAACAAGATATTTCAAGGAACTAGACTGCAACTCTTATAGTCTTTTCTGACACTGGACCCATATGTCTTCAATGTTGGTAACGAAAGTTCTTTTTTCCAGCGAGAGTGGCAGTTTCATCTTTGGCGATGGATAAAATTTATAACTGCCAACGAGCATAACCAACGCCACTTTTATTTGAATAATCCCGAATTTGCGACCTGAAAATCACAAAATAAAAGGTCACGATTAGTAGCACGAAACCTAAAAAATATAAGAACTTCAACTACTAGGTAACTTATTCGCCATGAAATAAATATCAGGAAATTAATTTACCAATGCAAGCTCTCGGGCCATCTCCAAAAGGTAAGTATGCGCATCGACTTCTCGATGCTTTGACGTGTTCGCTAAAATTTTCCGGATTAAATTCGTCGGCATAGGGGAAGTACTGGAAGTCGCCGTGCAGCCCACAAACTGGAATTACTATTTGTACCCCTTTATCTATAACGATATCCGTTCCTGGGATGTTGTAATCTTGTGCACATTCCCTTATCAATGCGGTTGCTGGAGGGTACTTTCTGATCGCCTCTAAATAAAAATAAAATTAATTATATACCTATTTGGATGTTATAAGGAAACAAGAGTCCAAGGGTAATGAAAAACAGTAGCTGTTCCCCTCTTTCTTTGCACTGATTTTCATGCTGGTACCGTCAAATGAGGTATCTTGGAGCATGACTGGGCTATCTTTAGATACCAGTACTTAAGGAAGCTTACTGACCATTTCTATGAGCGAAGACTATAAGAAAATGGCAACTTGCAATTGTTTCAATTTCCGACATAAATATATCAGCATATCGATACAAAACAGCGGCGTAGTCCAGGGGGAGGGGAATCAAAGGGGCGAATTCTCCCCAAGGCACCTGAAATTGAATATATATGCCAAAATGAGCAATTTTTCGCCTTTAAAACACTTTTTTCGAAAAACATTTGCTCGAGCAGTAATTTTACCTTCATTTTTAAAATAGTATATTACACACCAAGAGTCAAAAGTGAGTGTTTACAAGGCGAGGGAAAGTTTGAGTGAGCCATTCCCGAGTCATGCAGACTCACTTTTAGCTCTTGTGGAAGATATTTTTTATACTACATACTTGATCAGAAGCAGCAATGTTTTTCGCTGACATGGTCTGTATTTTTTTTTTTTTTTTTAATCTATTTATTTAGTTAAATTATAGACAGGTGATTTTTGTGTGCGTAATTAATTCAAAAATTTAATTTGCTCAGTTAATTACTACAAAGTACAGTATCACAGTCTTGTCTTCAGTTTGTTCACGTGCACAAACAGCATACACAGGTAGTGGCCAGAAAAAATGTAACGATGGTTAACAACAAACAGTAACAGCTGTACTACATCGTGAATATTTAAATGCGTTCTCAAGTCGCTATTCTGTAGTTTGCTCCGTGGCTGAGTGGTTAAAGACGATCGCTGCATTTCAGTCGAATGTTTCAATGGACGCGGGTTCGATTCCCCGATACGAAATTACTGGCAGCAATTTTTTCATGTAAAAACGCTTTACATTGAGGGACGTTTACTTTACATGCAGGTTTTGTTAGCACTCGATGCATGAATGATAGGCGCTTCTTGTCGTCTGTAAAACACCAACGTAAACATTGCCTTTCTGATCAAGTAGTATAAAAAATAGCTTTCTAATATCAGCAATATTAATTCAAGAAATACCTCAATTTTCAACTTTTTCTCCCTTGAAAATCTTACTCCCCCCCCCCCACGGGAAAATTCTGGCTATGCCACTGATACAAAACGAATTTGAAAATGAGTCCTGTTGCACGAGTTTAAATTAAAGCAAACAAACGGCAGATAATCATACACCCATCTCTTAAATGCACTACCTATGCTAACTCCTCAAGCTTGTCTCTCACTAGTGAGGATGAGCAGTGAGCAGTCGAAATAAATACATACACGGAGCTAGTCTATCAAATATTAACGCTTTTAAAGTTACATGGCGGTTCCAAGATTCCTAGTTGACGGCACTTGTTTCTTAATAGCCAGAAATAGATAAAATAAAATTTAAATAAATCAAAATACAAGTATAATTTAAAAAATAATAGATTTCAAATGATGCTCAAAAATTTTGCATCGAAAATAAAGGTTTTTCGTTTTTGTAATTGTTCTCTGTTGATTTAGATTTTTGAAGTAATTTTCTGATGTTTTGAGATCATTGATTTCGAATCATTCGGTTTTTGATTCTGTCCACCTTTTGTAGTGTTCAGTGTATTTCAACTGGTGAAAATTTTCATAGAGGAATCTAACAGCGGAGTAGATTTGTATGGGTAATTCCACGAAAATGGCCAAATTTCTAGGCTCAGAACTTGGCTTGGAAAAAGTTGTGGGAATTTTTTTTTTTTGGTAGAATGAAGCCTGTATATGTTGTGGACTAAAATAATATCATTCAGTTCAAGTCATAGTCTCAGGGGCGGGGGCGGGGGGAAAACACCAATTACCTTAATCAACCAGGTCGTAAGAAGTACCATCGACCTGATCAGTGAAATATTCTATTGTCCTGATACCACGTCACAAGAGTTCCATTATCCTGGGGTAAGGACCTACTACCAACTTGGACCCAACTTGGTCAAGAGAAGTGAGTAAGTTATGATGTTATGAAGGTTTAAAGACATTTCTCAAGATAACATCAGACAAAATTATAGATAACCTTACTGTTTCCAGTTTTCCCAGCTATATTGGCCCGTTGCAAGATGGAATATATTCATAATAACTGAACATCTCAACATATTATATGCATATTGACAGGCACAGTATAATTATATACCAAATGCGAAACTTTTAACTTTAGGCTCAAACCACTTTTAACAGCTTCAGGATATGTGAAAATCCATAAATTCATTTAATTGTGACTTGCCATGAAAATAAAAAACAGTGTGGCGAAGAACGCTCCTGAACATTCGAGATAAGCGAAGAAAGATCGACACGTTTCAAGCAGCAGAATAGAAGTTCGATAACAAGGGCGATAAGGAGTTTTGCCGATAACACCGGGATATATAAAGGCCGCTGGCCGACGCCGTATAGTCTAGTTTTTATATGCGATAAACTGTGCGTTTTCTAAGCGATCTAGCTACTGTTTTTCGTGCATTTGTATTAGTGTGACATTAAAAGTTCTTAGTACGTGTTTCCGTGCCCTTTTCGGTGCGAATCTCGTTACAATAAGATTCAAAAAGTCAAAAAAAAAATAAATAATAGGATTAAAAAAATCACAATCCTGTAATTGTGTAACTTTAGTATACCTTTTTCGACTTAATCGTTCATTTCTTGAAAACGCCACAAGTATAGTATAATTTCACTATGGGAAATGAGAGTTGATCCCATATTAATTAATTTAATTAATTCAATTATATAGTAGTAATCATGATAAGTGAGTAAATTACAGTTCATTTCTTGAAAACGCCACAAGTATAGTATAATTTCACTATGGGAAATGAGAGTTGATCCCATATTAATTAATTTAATTAATTCAATTATATAGTAGTAATCATGATAAGTGAGTAAATTACAGTTAAAGTGTTTTAAAATGTCGAAGTTCTTACAGCCTGAATGCTAGTTCTTTCGACCTGGCTATTGAATTCAGAGATACCAGGTCAAAAGAAACATTGAGGTTGTCCGGGTCGTAGGGAAAAGTGTCTCATTTTGACTAATATTAATGAATTTTATTACGTCATGTCAAAGTTTATTACTTACCAAATTATTTTTCTCGTCCATTCCAGATTTCAGACCATCCTACTGATCACACAGATAAGGCCATTGTGAAAGATGAGAAAATTTGTACACTAGGGTGTCCCTTATTTTACAAGTTTTCGCCAATTGATTAGGATTGCACTGAAATTTGTTCCAATGGACCTAGAAACTCGCCATAAAAAATTTGAGCTCAATGTGAGGTCATTAAACCCATGCCGCTTTGAACTTGAAGTTATGTGTAATAATGAGATTTTACAAAAAACCACGAATATCTTGGAACATATCAACCTCAGGACCAAAATGGATATGACGTAAAATGTACCCTGTTAAATTTCCTATAAAAAAAGATTCTATACCACTTTTCTCTAAAATTCATATTTACTGAGATAATCAAATAATGCGTGAAAGTTTCGAGGAACGTGGGTTTTGTTATTTTTTCTTTCACAACCGATCTTCACTGGCTAAATCGTAGTTACCTAAAAAAAAATATTCACTTCAGGACCAAAATGCAAATAATATAAAATGTTCCACGTTAAATTTTCTGTAAAAAAGATTCCATACAACTTTTCTTTGGAAAACGTATTTATCGAGATGGGATTTTCGAAAAACATTTTTTTTTAAAAACTATTTTACAGCTGAACTATTAATGTCGGGTAATGTACATACAATATAACGTCAGTCTCTGTCTACTGGGGCAAGAGCCCCAGTTTCCCCCCCCCCCCAACCTGGCTATGCCCATGACAGTTTGTTGGGTACCTAGTAGAGTAGACCTCGGATTATGTATGTATATCCACAATAGTCAACACTACGTATAAGATATAACCTTGTGCTGTTAAGGAACTGTCACATATTCTCAGAATCCATTGTCATTTCCCATGGGCAAATCCCTGTTTCCTATTGTTGATTGTACATCAAATTAAGTCCACCATACCAAGTTTTCAAGGGAATGTTAGAATGATCAAGACTCAATAAAACATTGGAATTAGTAATGGCTCATGGATAGTTAACGTTTCAATTTTAGGCTCTTCCGTAAATTTTTCATCACTAAGGTCAGACCACCTCTTGCAAATACAAGCTTTTAACAATCGCAAATACTAACTTCTACATGTGTCCATCTACACCCCTTTAACGATGAAATAAAGAAAAACATGTGCAGAAGTGTTTGCGATTGTTAAAAGCTTGTATTTGCAAGAGGTAGGACTGTTGGTCTGACCCTAGTGATGAAAAATTAGCGGAAGAGCCTAAAATTGAAACGTTAACTAGGTATCCATGAGCCGCTGACCGAGAAAGTTGGCGTCTTCCTGTAATCCGCGCTAAGGAGGTCTGATTATTGCCTACTGTCATCATGGGTAGCCGTTCTCCGGCATTCCACTCAGAGTACCGTCGGACGCTAGCGCTGTCTCTACAAAGGTCGACACGAGTGAAGATCGGTTGTGAAAGGAAAAATAACAAAACCCACGTTCCTCGAAACTTTCACACGTGATTGTAATTATCTCGGTAAATGTGCATTTTAGAGAAAAGTTGTATAGGATCCTTTTTCTAGGAAATTTAACAGGAAACATTTTATGTTCTATGTATTTTGGTCCTGAAGTTGATATGGTCCGAGATATTCGCGGTTTTTTGTAAAATTTCAGTATTACACATAAATTCAAGGTCAAAGCGGTACGGGTTAATGACCTCAGATTGAGCTCAAATTTTTTATGGCGAGTTTCTAGGTCTATTGGCACAAATTTCAGTGCGACCCTAATCAATTGGCGAAAACTTGTAAAATAAGGAACACCCTAGACCCTATTGTACACATGTGATTTTCAAGATGTATGGACTTCCTGAACGAATATTTCGATTCTAGTTCCGAATTTCACCTATGCTTAGCGTTGCGATCGCTGACACGAAGCGGATGAGCTAAAGTCTGGTCCAGTTAAGAAACATAATTTTTCCACGGCGCTGATAACGTTTTCTCGAACTTGTCTTTCTCCTCCAACTCCAAAATACACATATTTTGATGTGTATTGCGGGTAGCCAGTTATGTTTCTTAACTGGACCAGACTTTACTTTCGAACAACACAGTTGTATCAGTGGTACCAGAAAAAAGCAACGAAAATTGACCAGAGCGATGGAACTATGGAACAATCTAACGCATCTGAAATTCTAAAGCAATTGCCAGGATCATACTCCAGTGTCTAAAGACCATGTTTTCATATTTTATTACGAAAGAAATACTTCAAAGGTATATGTTATAGACATACAAGTGTTTGGAAACATGGTGCGTGACACCCAGGACGATGGAACTTTGAGGTGTTTGGCGCACATTTTCGAATGAATGGAGACGGGATATGAGGTCTTGAATTAGTAGCAATATTAGAGGAGATCATTTCCTAGAAATCCACTCAGTTTTTTGGTAATAACCTACATTTACATGCATAATTTATTGAGATAGTGTACGCTAAATTTGGTCATTTTCATGGAATTACCCATATATGTAAATAAACTCCAGCAAAAAAGTACTCATCACCTTCATCTCACCTGATACTACCATATCTAAGTAACTCATCTGGGACAATTTTTCATAACTGACATCATAAATTTTGTCGATAATGCAGCAGTTGTCCTCTATTTCATTGAACAACTTCTCCTGGATATCGGGATGTTCAGCCAGCAGAAAAAGTGTCGAAGACAAAACACTCGAGGTGTTCTCGTACCCAGCAATGAAAAACATGAAGCAATGCGCCATTATCAGGTCATCCGTTATCTGGGCATCATCTGAAATACAAAATTAATAAATTTTAGGGACGAAGTTCGAAGTTATTAGGAACAAGTATTATCACAAGCCATTCTCAATTTAAGTATGTATCTTGTACCTCAGAATTTCGTATTTCAGTATAACCAACCTGAATCAGAGTTATTTTGCAAGCTAATCATAAATCCCAGAAAATCTTCCTTCTCTATCCCATCCCGACGTCTAGTTTCTATTTGCTTTGTGAGAATCTCCGTGAAGAAGTTTGATACCTCCGTTTCCACCATCTTGATATCCAGAAATTCGGTTATCAGCTTCGGCAGTTTTGGAAAAATTAATTTTATGATGGTTCGTAACCGAGGAGAGAAAATCTTCTTGCTCATCTTGTAGAATTTCGTACTTCCTCCAGTGAGCGCTCCACTATCCAGGCCAAATGCACAAGAACCAATAACGTCCGCAGCATACCTACTCAAAATATCTTTCAAATCAAGATCGTCCCCGCTCGGAATTTCATCCAAATAATTTTTCAATTTGGTGGCGCTCTCGATCAACATAGGGAAGAGAATTTTTATGCCATCCGGTGTGAACGCCGGCATTACTTTGCCGCGCATGTTCTTCCATTGCTGACCTTCTAGATGGAATAAATGTCTCGTCAAAGGTTCCGTTTCTGTATCAAATCGAAGTCCCCTGTCAATGAAGTACTTGAAATCTCGGTTCACGATGTAGTTGATCCACTGAGTGTCCGTTATGTACAGGGTTGGCTTGAAAAACATGTACACACCGAGCAGTTTAGTCGCTTTCGACTTCTCGTAGATTTCTTTTTGATACTCAAGCATTGACTTTTTCCCGAGACACAGATCATCTGCGTTTCCGAAAAGTAAATTTGGCTTTAAATACGGAATATGACGGTCCTGCCAGTACCGATGCCATGATTTTAGACGTACATAAATCAGAAGAACTAAAACCGCAATCAAGAAGATGCTGATCAACATTATTGTTGCTTCATGGCCTGAAAAAGAAAACGTAGTTGATTTTAATGATGAAAAAAGGAATGGAAAAACACAATATTGTAATTGCTCCATGGCTTGAGAAAGTACAGCACAGAGTTGTCGATTCTAATAGAAAAAAGGGGAAAAACAGTATTTTTATACAGCAGAAGCTTGATGTATTTCAAGAGCTGAGCGCAATAAGTGGCGAACTCGATTTTCTAGCAGTGACAGACTCAACATGACCTCAGTTAGCATAGCCTGTCACATCACAAGAATGGACTTATTAAGTAACCATAACACTACACAACAGCATAAAAAACAACGGAATGAGATTATATAATTTTAGCTATATTTTGAATGCTAACACCGAGACAGGCAGCGCTAATAATTACCAAGGCTGAAGGAGTAAAGAGCTACGCCGAAGTGATCCGGAAGGCGAAGCAGCAAGTGGCCCCACAGCAGCATGGCTTAGAGGTAGCAAGGATACGCTACACTCGGAAACAGGAAATGCTGTTAGAGCTGCGCTACCTACCCCAGAAAGAGGGTAATACCACAGGGTTCATAGCGCAGCTCCAGGAAGCCTTGGGTGCACCGGCCACCGTTAAGCAGCCCCAGAGAACAACTACCCTCCTACTACTCGACGAAGAAGAGAAGATCGCGGCAGCAGTAGAGGCCACGCAGAAGCTGCTTGCGCAGAAGATGCGTGGAGGAAGAAGGATGGCCAAGGTGGAGGTGCCACCAGGGGCTTGGAGATCCTGAAAGGTAGTCCCATCAAGATTGGATCGAGCAACTGTAGGGTTCGCTCACTGGAGAAGACCAGCAGCACTCCCAGGTGCTACAGATGCCTACAGCCAGGACATATGGCAGAGGAGTGTTCGAACCCGGCCCTGGAGCGACCGTGCTACCGCTGCGGAGAGAGCGACCGTGTAGCAGCGGCATGCCATGCTGAAGCAGACTGCCCCGTATGCAAGAGGATCGAGGGGCAGGATAGCAGGTGGAAGATGTCGTGTGATGGCAGACAGACAATACTGGCTTAGTGGCCATTGGTGTGAGTCCCGACAGTCCGTTAGCTCCGAGTACGGTAGAGAGAGGCGACGGGTATGTCGCGGTGGAGATTGGGGAGTAAGGGTATACAGCTGTTACTTCTCCCCCAACAGACGGCCGGCAGAATTCCAGGCCTACCTTACTTAGCTGGAGAGGAGCACTTCCAGGAGAGGCAAGATGATAGAGGCCGGCGACTTCAATGCCAAGTCAGAAAAGTGGTTCGCCGGCCGCACAGACGTAAAAGGAGCGCTGCTGGGCGAGTTTGCGACGAGCAACCGCCTGGTGCCAATGAACAACAGCGCCGCCTATACCCGCTTCCATCAAGGGTATGGGTCAAACATCGACGTGACGTTTGCCTCAGAATGCCTAGCCCGACAGATCCAGGGCTGGGCGGTACTGGAAGAGGAGTCGGGAAGCGATCATAACTACATCACCTTTGCTGTGGCAAAAAGGAGAGAGTGGTCGCTACTCCAAGGAAGCTGGGAAGATGGGCGACTAGCAAGCTGGACAAGGACAAGCTGGAAGCAGCCTTGCTAGTGAGCAGCTGGGGCAGAGAAGAGGAAGAAAATAGCGAGAATGCAGAAGAGGCGTGAGAAAATATTAATTTAAAGTACTTATCGATCGCTTTTCACAGAATTGAAATTTCACACGCATGAAAAATACGGCATGTTTTAATAACAACTTGGAAAAAAAATTTCATTACAACAAACACAATGAGTTATGAACTTGAAACCAACATGGATAGGGTAAAACATGTTGGTCCTTCGAATAGAAGAGGTTTCGCGGTTGTCCGATGCCTCGATCTAGCGAGAAAACGCGTTTTTAAAAAAAGGACTCACAATTGATGCTAGGCTCAGAATTGGTAGTTTACCTTACTATTTTTATTTTTAATAAGATATTTCAGAATAGATCTCAGAGGATAAAAGTTCGAATGATGATGGTTTACATATTACATTATAACCTATTCGACGCCAGCGTTTCTACAATTTACACAGTCCCAGTCAGAGGCTTTCAAAAACATTATAGATTATAGATGACAGCTTTGATAACAGTTTGTATGTTTGTGTCACAGGTCACAGGTTGCGCTATATGTTCTTCTTATCATTGTATGAAGTACGATTATAATTTCGCACATTGAAAATGCCTAGCCGGTATAGTAATCATTTAAATCTCTTTAATCTCTTCAATAAATGAAGCAAAAAAGTATTTGTAAAATAAAAGTTTGATAGTAAAAAAAAAAAAAAAAAAAAAAAAAAAAAAAACACGCACTAAAAGATTCGACGCTAGCGCTTCTACAGTTTGCACAGTCCCAGTCAGAGGCTCTCAAAAACATTAAAGATATCGGCTTTTGCAAAACATGAACTGTGTTTTGAATTTGGTATATCTGTCTCCCAACCGGATGCGCAATCAGTTACCCTAGTTACCCGAGGAATAGTTACCCATTTGCAACCCTCAATATTGGACGCTGTTAAGCATAAGATGACCAATCGACATTTGAAAGCAAAATGAGTCATTAGTATTGTTGGAAAGAGCATAAAAAGTATAATTTTTTTAAATTAAGCCCCCGATTCAAAAATGTTACATACTGCCATATGAGATATCTTTTATAAGATTTCATTCAGTAATACCTGAGAACACCGATGAGGAAAAATCGAGACTTGTCTTTATATATTAGATTAATCTTAATCTCTTTAATATATTATGAAAAATGAAGCAAAAAAGTATTTGTAAAATGAAAATTCGATAGTAAAAAAACGACATGTGGACCAAGCCTGGAACTCATGAAGCCCTAAAACAGGATTTGTAAAGTAAAAGTTCAATAATAAAAAACCGCAACATGGCCTGATCAGCCACAGTATGTACACTGAGATGCTTTTAGATGAAAAAAACCAAGATTGTCTTTATAATGTAGATATCGCATGGCCACCCTGATCGTTCTACATATCCACAATGTGTCTACTGGTCACACTGATCACTCAAACACGCGTTTACAATGACGGGGTAAGCGCGCGGAACACTCACACATAGACACACATGTAAGTCAACTTTAAAGCTTAATTACAGCTTTTATGTTTCAGTTATTGAAAATCTGATACCAAAAGGTTCTTCGCTGATTCAATATTTATATTTTGTGCAAATTTCCCCCTGTAATATTCAGCACAGGCTGAGAACATTGACGACATAAAAACGCAACTTGCCTTTATAATATAGAGAGAGAAGAGAAGAGAAGAAGAGATAGAGAAGATAGAAGATAGAAGAAAGAAGAAGATAGAAGAGAAGATAGATAAGAAATTTCAAATTGTTGTGAAGTGTAATTAAACTGGGAGACTTTACGGATCATATCCTACAACCGCCAGGTTCTGAAACCTCTGAATAGACCTTCGATGATAATTATGTTAATTCAGAATACGTGGAGAATGAATGACAAAATTCTATCATTAAAAATAATAATATCAAGATGTTTTTCCAATATTTCGCTTACTTTTTTAATTAATTTAACAGAATTTCATTCATTCTTCTGTGATAATTTATTATAAATTTGGGGGAAAGGCCATTATTTTTCTCATTCATTCTCATTCATTCAGAACCTGCCCACTCTTCTCATTTATTCGGAACCTTTTGATTGTTTTTGATAACTGCGCTTAGTTAATTAAAATAGTACTGGGTCTAAAAATTAACATTTGTTATAGAACTGAATTTAAACTTCCTATGCGCAAATATCAATGAGAATCAACAAGAATATCATTCTAGAGATGCCGGTGAACTTCTGAAACCCACAGTGAATCCTTTTTGCGAATTTTCCAGATTAACCCCAATCAACAATTGTACGTAAATCGGTAAAAATTCACCTACCTATATTTTAACCATCATTAATTTGGCATTGAAAAGATTAAATATAGGTACTTCATGTTCAAATGAGTTAAGTTTTACGTACTTGAACATAATCGAAGGCCGCTCACATCTATCAACTGGCTATCTGATGTCTACACTGAATTCGTAAGCTCTTACCGAAACATTCAAACGAATGCGAGAGAAAATATTCATTGGCCGTATTCAAATTCAAGTAGGTATAATACCAATAGGTAAAATAATACACTGTCACACTACTGTATTTTTCATGCTGCGATTTTCTTCGTGTTGCGTTATCTGTTCTTTGTGACTTCCACCAGGTTACTAATGCTTAATTTAGACCGTCGAGTTTGAAAACGAGTTTTAACGAGGGGGGGGGGGTGATGACACGAAGCAATATTCTCTCATACAATAAAATCTAACACCCATCTCAGACGCCAAGTACATTAAGTATTCATGTATTGTACTAGCTATTAAATACACAGGATTATCAGATTATCAATTTTTCTTTTTTAGAAGTCAAACCTACGACTTCAGAATTTCTTACAGGTTATAACGCATTCGATCTTCAGTTAGTTGTATTCTCCTTTTCGACATCAGTTGCTTCAAACGGCTGCTTTTGTTGTGCTTAATAGGTACATTTTTTGCGATGTTTCGATTCGTTCTTTTCCTGGATTCTTCTTCCCGATGACCGTACAGATATTCAAGAACCATATTTTTTATTTTAGCTCTTTTCTTTTCCAGCTCAATGTCTCTCAAGAACGCACAAGAGCAGCACTTTTGTTTCAAACAATGGCAGGTCATTTCAAAACCAACCAAAAAATCTGCATCTCAATTTCGACTTTTTGCTACATACAAGGTGAAGTTCAAGTATTACTTAAATCACTTTTATCAGCCTGGAAGAAACACGTTTTTGGAATATTTACTTAGCAATGAAAATGAAGAAATTAAAGGTCGTGGGATGAGAAAATTCGACCAAGTCGACAAGCAGATGACATTAATTAAGACCCTGAGATTTGTATGACTTTGTTCCCAAATGTTTTGAGATCCCAAGTTATTCAATCGGATGGCAGCTGACTTAAACATTCATCAACTACAAGTCATAATATCACAGATCAAACATCTACCACATGCACATACATGCAAAATTGTTTTTAAAAAGTGAAGGTCTCCATTTACTCAGCAAATAATAAAGGCGAATTAATTTTAAACTTCCATTTGAACTAATCTCGAATAGGTTCTCCTGTCACGATGGAGTAACGATCTGGTGTCCCATAGGTAACGCTGACCGGGGGTTCGACGAGTAGACTCAAGGGCTGGTATCGATAGCCCTTACTTGAGATTCTCGATTCTTCGGAATAATTTGGCTAAGTCAGTGGACCAGTATAAAATTTATTGAAATTTCGGAATAATTACGTTAAATTTGATCACTTCAAAATTCGTTCTTGAAAAGAATGATACAGACATTCGACTTTACGAGCATAAGACACAACAGAATTCTACCTGTTGAAAATGTTAGAATTTTGAGTCCGAGCCCTGGACGAGGTGACGTAAACGATGCCTTCACTTTACTTTTTGAAAAGAAGCACGATCGAATTATAATTATGAAGTCGAAATTTTGAGTTGGCTCTGCCCATTCAAGATGGAGCTTCCCCCAGATGAGAAGATTGTATAGTTTTAGTCATGTGCGGCTGTCTACGGACCTTAACGATGGGTCGTAGGAGAGTAGAGTTGATATGTACATTTCGTCGTCGTCGAAAATAGGCATTCGGTAATTGGCTGCCATGCACATTCGGGTGTATGAGTATAACCAATGATTTGCAACGCGGAAGACGTGATGATTTCTAATTGGTATATTAAGTGGTCGGTAGAAGATAGATAATGTAGGTACTTTGTCTTTGACTGTAGCAGAGCACCTAGAAACACCCGAGTATTGACATCCGTCATTTTGAGTCGCTTGGTGCCCGACGATTCACAGTTCTCAGTATTCGGATGTTTCCAGGTACTTTAACCATAGATGAGCCGCCATTGAATTCTGAGAATTTGGAGATCGTCGACGGAAAATAAAGCGCGGGTATATGAGTCACTCGGTCAAAAATAAATGATCAATTGATGGTCGACCAGCAATCGTTAAGATATTTGGCTTACACGAGTGGCCTATGATTTTCGAACGAGTGAAATATAACGATTCTAACAAGAAGCTTCGAGAAATCGAAGAAACTGAATTTCTCTTCACAACACAATTCGTGCATTGGGATGTCCCACGATTAACGCAGGACGAATTCCTTACGCTTTTTAGCATGAAGATACAGCAGCCTGTAATTACTGCAGATCATGAAACTGTACGTCTAAGATATTCATAACAGTGATTAGAAAATTCGGTAATACTTGAACGATCATCATACCAGCTTACTTTGGATAATTTGGACCTTTTTTGATATTTTGGATCTAATTCCTCCGCTTTTAAATAAAATTGGCCTGATTTAAAAATTCTGAGCGAGATTCCCCCTCGAAATCAGCCAACTTCCATGTACACGCATGTTGCAACCGGATCCCAAATGTAGGCTATACCCTCACGCACACATTACCACCAACCTAAAACGGTATCACACAACAACCATTGATGAGATGACGAGTAAGGAACATCTCTGCAAGGGATAATCTCTCATTACAAATCAATTGCCAATATTTTTCCAAAACAACAACGCAAACTGTGAAAACCGGTACCTCAAGCAAAACAGCTGCATCCGGCAAGGCTCCAGCGTAAGTTTTTATGATAATGCAGATATTCAACCGCTTCAGTGGCTTCGGATTGGTGTTATATACAGGCGACACTACAACAGGAAGAATTCATGTCACAAACGAACAGTTTATAAAACATCTAGAATCTGTTTCTTAGATAACTTACAAGTTGATCTGGAAATGTTATCAAACAGTGCGACAAGATTTCTCATCAAGGACAACGGAAATATGAACGGAATGCACGGCCCCTTTAGCACTCCGGTACAGTATTTTAATTCCAGCCTCAAACTGGCTGGTCAGGAACAGTGTTTGGTAGTGCACATGTGGTTACTCCGAAGCATCGAAATGTTTTGCCTGCAAATTGAAAGCGGAATGAAATTTATTCCAAAAATACAATCGCGAGATTCGAATTCCTTTCCTACAAGTCTTATACCAGATATCGACCATAAGGAAATCCAGCAACCATATGAACCATATTCCTCTGATATAAAAAAGCGTATGAACATTGGTATTAGCCGGATATAGATCACCGGATTGACCTCCGTCGCCTACGTCTCTGGCATGGCACAATCTCAGCTACAGATACTTTGGGATGTTTATACCGAGACAGTGCAGTACACAATTCTGTCAAGAATTATAATTAAATTTGAATTCCTTATTGACAAACGATGCAACAAGAAGGCGTTTATCTTTTAAACGGTTAGGGAATAGGGATACGGGATATTACTCACCATAAGTTTGTAATCCAGCTAAAAACTGTTTTCAGTTAGTGGCAACAAACGCCGGAAAGGCAAATTTTCCATTTACTGGAGGCAGATCTAGTGATTGTCACGATCGTCAGTCAGTAATACGTTCTAATTTCTGCGACAAATGTGGTAAATCGACTCTTCTTGACGACAACAGAAAGTTGCTAAAAGTATAAACACGTTCGAAACTATAGATCATGGCAGGGTGGTTCTACTAAGGCTGTATACCTATGCTTTAGCTATACAGCCTTAGTTCAACTGGACCAAATTGCACGATCGAACTGGCAATCATAAGTGGATATGCCTACTTACGCTACATTGTCCTTTAATCATTCGCAAGTTAATCTGGCTCAAAACTCACTTATAGCATCCTTCGATAATTCTCCGATATTTTCTTCCGGGTTCAGTACCAGCTGCTCGGCACTTATCAGTAAATTATTTAAATCTGCCTCCACCATGACTACAAAAAGCGGAAAAGAACGCCCGCAGGTTGGCACATGGCACTTCTTAGCGAAAAGTGAACCGGTTGAAAATTGTTGAGATCTGAAAATTTGAATTTTGAAATCCTAGTTACAATCGTTACAATTTTGTTTTGGCTCACGATTGTTTTTTGTTTTTGTCTTTAACGGCATGCATTTATGATAAATTATAGATTTTGCTCTTATCGCTAAATATGACATTGTGGAAAAGAACCATAACCTAGAATTAAAAAAGGGCTACTATTGTCGACTCTGAATTCCGTGCAGACAGCGCTAATGATGTAAAGTCGATTCCAAATTAAGTACACCCGCCACTATCCGCAATACACGAATTATCACTAAATCGTTAGATATACCGGTGGTGAAGTGCAACGAGACGGGGAGTGCGTTCGCACTGAAACGAAGATTACAGGAGACGGATTTGCAATTGGCGGAGACATTTCGATTTAAAAATTCCAAATCCCGATAGTATTTAAACTCGAAACACGAACATCAGATTTTACGATAAAAATGTAAACAGACTATGATTGGTGGACACTAAAATAAAGTACGCATCATTGAACTCTCAGTGTGAAGCCACCTATCTTGCCCCTTGGAAATTTGGGCGTACTTAATTTGGAATCGACTTTAGTGAGTACATATGAACTAATTTTAAATCTACTATCCAACTAGAATTGGACATGTTAATGTCTGTGATTTGCCTGCCCCATTAGCAGCAGTGTATTGCAGTTTGCAGCCAGCCAAAAGCCGAAAGCTGAAAGTCGTATTCAGCCAAGTTTTTCACGAAAAACCCACACGTCAGCTTTTCGTAATTCCGAAAAAATGTATGGCGACAGCTAAAAGTCGAAAGCTAAAAGCTGTATTAAGCCGTATATTTTCTCAAGGTTAAAAGTTTAAGCCAAAAGCCGAAGCTAAATTTTTTGGCTGCAATACATTGATTTGCAGTGCTTTATGGTTCATAAGCATAAAATTGTGGAAATTACATCTGAAAACGTGATTTACTATTTCTTTTTTTGTCCTAAATTAAAGTTATTAAATATCTTCATTCCATTCGCATTTTATTACAATTATAAATCATAAAACCTACATTAGAGGAAAACTTTTGTGACAATCATCATTAGCACTAAGAGCGGAGATATCCGCCGAGCTCAAGATGAGTAGGTATATTATATGTATACATATCCAAAGGCCCAATCCGCAATCATTCAAATATTAGAATATTATTAGTACATTACGAAAAACGAACTATCCTAAGGATATTATGTAAAAATAACTTTTTTCCCCAACTTTTTGATTGAAAATTTGGACGTCCACCAATTCTGGACCTCTAAATACGAAACGGAAACGTACGTTTCTAATATCTAATCCAATTTCAGCTATATTTCCAAATAAAAATAACAAAATTGCCACATCCTAAATATACCATCAGCCAATAGTCAGCATGGTGTGAAATTGTAAGCATAGTTCACTCAAAATAACATAGAAATCTGTAATTTAGATACCAGAGAAAATTGCCGATGCATGATAAGTAAAAATGACAAGAATTGTTTCAAAAAATATATTATGCCTTTTCAACTATCAAATGCAGTAGTTTGAAGAACAAAAAAAAAAGAAATACAGAAACTATTTTGACTGCATCCACAGTGCGCATATCTGTCAGGTGTTGGTACTCGATATTTTGTACAAACTTCAATTACGTACTTCACTTTGCAATAGCTTCCACTACTTAGTGATGGCAAATAATTCACTTATCATAGGCGGGCAATCGCTCAAAAATTTTCACAATTTGCTGACCAAATGCTCCACAGGGGGAAACTGATTAGGACTTTTAATGTTTTGAACTTCGAATACATAACGAGTCATATCCGTCATATGTAACTATAAAATCTGATGCCAAAGCAAAGCAATGGAAACAACACGAAAGGATACATTTCAAAATCCATACTCAAACCTTTAAATAGAAAGAGAAAGACCGAAAAACAGAATTGAGAAACAATGTCAATCAGTTTCGATGTCCATTCACATCCAATTCTAAGTTCGCAACATAAGCTTTTAAATTTTCCATTGGGACCTATTTTTTATGTTATAGCGGCATGGTGCATTGCTACAAATTTATCGACGATTCATGTCACGTTGAGCATTTCTCTTCGAAGCATTTGTTCATAATCTCTCAGGAAATGCAGAGCACTCATCAGCGAACATTTGCTCCTAGCCATCACTATTTTCAGCCTCGGCAGGAATCATCTCAAGTGTCTCAGTGCCAGCAAGTCATCGGTATCAGATCTCACATCAGTTTATTGAAACCGATGCCAACGCATGTTACAACCACTTTGTTCAACATATGCTGAGTATCTTCGTCAGGATCTTTATAGGGTTCTAGTTTGAAAGTAACTCCGAAGAAATCTTTGATGTGACGGAGAAACTGAACTCTGAAACAATGCAAGTTGATATTCATTCCGGAGAATAACACGCTATTTACTTATACATCAACATTGAACAGGCAAGAGATTGTTCGTGTTTTGGCATAAGAGTAAGAATACGTTCTGTATTGTAGTGGTAAACGTTACTTACGTGTAAGGTGACAAAGGTCCCAATAGGCACTGAGACAAGTCTTTGGCTTGCAGCACCATGTATAAGCACACCAGACTTTGAAATTTTGAGTCGAAACATCCACCGCGACAGATTTCTTCCAACATCATAAAGGCTGCTTTTTCAGCGAGATCTTCTGGTACAGTTTTGTTACCCTGTCCAGGGGTAGACACAACATCAGACGACAAAAATACACCAGTGGTACTTTCAGCCACTATGCACGCCCCAAATCCTGTTAAAAATAAGTTCTTATAAACACAAAATTTTTAAAACTATGAAATTTGAAATATTACAGGGATTATGGGTTACCGGGACTCTTTCCGGCTCTCTGTCCTGTTACGTGATCCACACTAAGAAAAACATCCGGAATGAATTTCAAAAATACACCTTTCGATTTTTCAACAATACGATTTGAGATTGATGGTGAAACACGTAGAGAGAATACAGTGCCTCGAATTCTCTTCACTTTACCATAATCCAAACACTAGAACAGGGATAACGTAATAATTACAGGAATAGCTTACACAAATGCAGACTGTCAGTGCAAGTCATTAAACCACTGAATTACCTGAACTGGTTTCAGCTGTTTTATGTTTGGAACGCTGAATACAATTTCACCACCACCATTGGGTTCGACTGCTCGTTTTTTAATCACCAGTTCAACATCTTCTCCGATAAACATGAATTTCCGTAGAATCGGAATAGCTGCGTATTTGAAGCTATCCACCGATTGATCTTTCTGTTGACATTGGAATGTGATACATACGCACGCGAAAGGTTTAGATACAGATTTAATTTATAAGACTTACTTCATTATTTGTAACTCCACGCAGAGTTATTTTGAGTCCTTTCTTGAAAAAAGGGGCTAACATGAAGATCAATTCCAAGTAATAACCAATACCACGTTGCTTGCAGCATTCGTGATCAACGGTTCCCCCGGTTAGTAAACCAGGCTGAAATATAATACTGGTGCCGACTTCGTTCACGTCGAGAACCATTCCGTTGGTTAGTTTATCGATTAAACGCAGTAAGTTGACTTCATATTCTGTAATAGACATGTAGATATTACTGAATGCAATACGATTTCGCAGCATGTGATGGTGCAAGAATACAACTTGGTAAGACATGAGTAATATCATGGTTGGATTATACTGATAATCAACGTGTTACATTGCTCATTAACTGCCAAATGGCTCACTATCAGTACTCTGTTGCTGGTCTGTCGTACTAGATTGAAGGTGGTCGTGTGCATTGGCCGTGTGCATGATATTCCAGATTATCTTACCTCTTATTCCAGGTTCATCAGACTGAGGTCTTATATCGTGTATTTCAATTGCCTTTCCACTCAAAATGGATAGAGCGAGTCGTTGACGAAAGTAATTGCAGCCACGGAACACAAGCCGGTTGTTCTTGAGTTGAACCATATTGATATTGAAAATTATGTAAACGTTTATAATTTCAATTTGAAAAGATTATGAATTACCAGATTCGTAAATAAATTGAAGTTTCACGTTGGATGGCACGTTTTTTTTTTTATCACTGATGCAAGCTGACAATACTTACAATCAAAAAATTTGCGAAACAGGGAGACAAAATCGAGAATATTCTCAATTCACCAAAGGAGTGAACATTTTGTATTTCACCAGCAATAGACCGGTGTAATGTTTTAAAAATTTAAAAATCTTTTCGGACGTTATCGATTTATCGGATAGTGACCAAACGAGGGCTAAAGTTATCAAAAATTAGAATAACAATTCTGTGAAAAAATTTTTAGTGCCGAGAGAAAAACACCGATGGATCGATGACTGACAGTGTTGTTCTACATGAAAACAAAACATTGGCAATGTCATCGATACTGAATTGAATAATTTTTATTCAAAATGCGGGCGAATTGATCGAAAATGATTAAAATATTTATTCAAAATCGATTTTGTGATTGTTTCTACAGAAATAAATTCAAAAATTGCGAAGATCGGTGCGAAACGGATCAGTTTATTCGAAAATGAATATTGTTTGACGGAGAGAGATTTTGAAATTCCCAGAAATACTTTGTTTTTAGTTAGGCAATTTTTATTGGTGAAAAGGTCTGATACGCCATAGAACATTCGTTCAATGTTTTTTCTGATTGGCTGTCATAGGTTCTTAATTAGACGGGAGACGAGTAGAAGAAGTTACTTTCACCAATTGTACGCTACCTTCTTTTCGGATTGTTTCATTACAGTCGTGAAGTTTACACGGAATACAATCGGTGATTGTTATTATTTCGAATAAAATCGTACATGGCCTAAAAGTGACATATTTCGAAACACGCGTTACCATTTATTTGAATTCTAGTAATGTAAATCCTTAAAACAAATAACGAAATTGTGAAACGTCGTATCAATTTGAATCATCGAGTTTCTTGTTTTTATAATTTTGCCTGTGGTGTTGAATGCGAACCTAAAGAGGACATCAAATGGCGTACATAAAAGTTCATTGTTCTCTTTGATAGTGTAATTACTGTTGGTAATGAATATTTGCAGTTGGTAAAGTGAATCTATCGTGTGGTTATAAGTGTTGAATTTTCGCGAATTCTGTGCGGTGTTTGTTTCGTAAATGCGTATCCGAAATGAGAAGATTAATTTATCACCATAATGTGCAAATACCTACGGAAGATTGTAATTAAAACAGGTCGGTATGATGTTTGATTGTAATAAGCTGTAGATGGCACCGCTCGCTTTTCTGTAACTATTGAATGGTGACGATTTGTCATACGTACGGCCATTTCGTTATTTTTCTCTATTCGCAATTGAAAATCGAAGGTAAATTCGAATGATTTTATTCACAGTTTGGTGTTATCGTGCGAAAGTATATTAATCGAGTTCTTCATCGGGTTGTACAATGTGTACGTGTGATTCGTTTTTTTATTCATCTGAATCTAATATACTAGTTCATTTTTTAATAATTTTTCGATAAATGAATAGCAATGTTCGCGTTTCGGCATCTGTCGTACTTCGATTTACCTTAGCCGCCACTCTGGAAGTATGAATTTTGTTTACATAATTTTACTCTCGATTCGAATGCCTCGGTATGACATTTTCTCGAGCTACATTGTAATTCTCCGTTGATGACCTCCCGTTACCTGAGAGCGAATTGGAACAGATCAGTTTCGGTAACAGGAATCAGTAATTACGAGTAATTTTGTTCATGGTTAATGCCGCTTGATGGCGTCGAGTTGTGCGAATTCGAACTCAGTGATCAGAAACAGTTTCTGAATTGACCTGGATTAAATTGCTCCAAGTTGAAATGTTAGTCATGTTGACTCGAATATTGTATGATAATAAGTAAACAAATTTGAGGTGTTCTGTACGAATTGAACATGGACGTTCTGCAGTAATTTCAGGTCTGAAACTGAATTCTAAGCTGCTGGAATAACAGTAAACAGTTGTAAGTTGTTGGAACATTAATCTGAGATGTAAGTTTGTTTCATTGTTTTATGAGTACTTATAAATGTCCCGATTTCGATACGGACCTGTTCGTATTCGTAACTTGATTTGGCACCACGTCTTGATTGAGATGAGTTGCCCAATTAATTCCTGTTCGTGTAATTATGTAATTGATCTCATTGCATCATTATGTAATTTTCAAATTCTTTTAATTTTCACACTACCTGTGCCGTGTATAGTGAATGTGTAACGTGCACCTGGCCGTTTTCTCAAGTTTATAGACTGTGACAGTGTTTCCGTTGGGCAAACGCTAGCTGATGGTGTTCGTTTGTAATCCGTGTGCTGCGTTCTGTTCAGAAAAGTGCGCTTTGATTGCATTTCGGAAACTTCAAGGAAAAATTGTAACCGTGGAATCGTGCTGTGACTGTTGGATCTCGAATGAGGATGACTGGACACATGGTCGTAGTTTTAGAATTTGTTTTACTGAGATGTTGAGTAGAAAATTGAATGTTGTTTGCATTTCAGAGAAGGTGAATTTTGAAGTACGATGGAGGGAACGTGTCAAGCTTAGTTTCCATTCCGTTTCCAGTTGACCTATGTTGAGAAGAGTGACAGCTGACGAGTATTATGGTCGTTCTTTGATAGTGAGGACTGGTAACTGGTTAGAATGGATATTGTGTAATTCCCTTATTTTGAATCATTCTGTATTGTACTCGGATCTGTGATGGTTATTTGAGTGAGTTGAGAATTTGTTGTTTTCTAAATCGTATTATATCTGTCGGTTGAGAACTCAGTACGAACGTGTTTAGAACTAGTAAGCTTGAGAGTTTAGCTTGGGAATTCTGGCTCTTCAATCAGCATTGATTCCACGTGGTTTGAGATTCTCTAGATGAACTGAATTGTTTGAAATCAATGGATCGCTACTCGTTAGAACCTTGGCTGTATTGGAGAGTTCAGCTTGGAAATTCTAGGTCTTCAATCATCACTGATTCCACGTGGCATGAAATTCTCTAGATGGAATGAACTGTTTGAGATCAAGGGCTGGATCACTACTCGTTAGAAACTTGGTTGTATCGGAAAATTTGATTTTATTGCTGTGTGAAATCTATTTAAAAACAATAGCTACAACTCACTACTGATAAGCTCCCTAGTCTAACTCCACATCTTGTTATTTTGAAGTAAAACTAAGATTCTAGCTCGTTGCTCGAAAACAGATCTTAATGTGGAAGTCCCCTGTTACTATGTCATTGATAACAAACCGCTGAACTCAACTGTTGCAAAGATAAAATAAATTACTACTTGGCTGGCTCAGTGTAAGAAGCAGTCGGGTTTCATTTCAGTTAGCATAGTCTTGTCGCTACTTCTTACATTGAAGTTTTGAGTGAAACTGAGTAACTGGGTGGTGGATTTCAACATTTTGGTACTTTTGCTATATTGCAGATGTTCGCTCCAGTGCTGTGTGAAATCTACCAGAGAAAAGAAGCATCAGCTCGCTGCAGATAAGCTTCCTTGTACAACATTACATGAAAAATGCTAGCTCATTGCTCAAAAATGGCTCTAAAATCTATACGTTACCTGTTATGTTATGTCGATGATAGGAGGCAGCTCAGCTCTTGTGAATATTGAACGAATTACATGGCTGGCTCAGGAAGTAGTCGAGTTACATTCCAGTTAGCATGGTCAGGCTCTACGATTTTATGTCAAACTGAGTGACAAATTTTGTCAACTGAAGTACGACTGCTATCTTCAGCCCCGAGTTGTTCAATTTCTGTTATACTGAACACATGAATGGGCAAGTCATATGATCTTGCAATCTAAAAGATTATGAGAATTGAAAAAATGTTGACCTAGGATCAGTAAAAGATTTGTTAGATTCGTGATTGTGATTTCAAAAATGGTCCAAAATCAGGATCTGTGATCTTTTCATCTGAATTTGTGATTTTTTCAACTTTTTATATGATCTGCAAATCTTGATATTGGATAACTGGATTTATGATCTTGCCCATCTCGAATTGAATGTCATTTCTATAAAAGGACTATTAGGCTAAATTGATAAGGTCACGTTCGTAGTATTACAGAAGTTGAAACAAACACCTCGCCGGTAACAGTGAAGGAATTTTCATCACATTGAAACATAACCTAAATTCGACTCCCTTCACTTTCTCCCTATCCCTGGAGTAGAAATTTATCTTTCAATCCCGACTCCCTCGAGAAAATTTTTTCGTTTCTTAATCGCATATTACTAGAAAGTAGCTGAAGGGCAAAATTGTTAGGATCCTTCCTATAACATGACACCAAGTGTGATAGGGATTTCCGCTGTAACAGTGGACGAATTTCCAGTACGTTGACCATCTTTAATCTGCGAGAAATCACTCCAGAGTAGAAATTTGCTGTGATAAGACACTGTTAACCAACAGGATCTCCTTGGACTTCGCCCTTCAATCTTACTGTCAATATGTATTGTTCTTTAACGCCAATAGTAATGAGGACTTCTGGGACTGTGCTGTGACGGTGGACAAGTTTCCGGTATATTAAACAATGTTAATCTTCAGATAACCAGTATGAAGCAGAATTGATGTGTTCTTTTTAATTTTCATATTGTATCATCCATCAGCATCAGGAACTCTAGCTGTAGCACAAATAGAACGAATTTCCAATACATAATAGCACCATTTATTTTGAAATCAACTTCATGACAAAATTGATAAGGTACCTTTTATAACATAACGTCAGTAGTAATAAGGACCTTAGTGAGAAAATGTTGAACAAATTTCAACTATTGCTGAGAAATAGCTGTATCGCAAAATAGATAAGGTCCCTTTTACTACATTGACTTAATTCTGGAAGGGACCTTACGTAAACGATCAAGATTATTCTCTAAAATTATTCTGAAAATCTTCCTGATTGAGATCATAATGTGTCAATAAGGTTTCTTTTAATATGTCGACTCATTAATAACCGCTACCTTATGTAAACTAAGTAACTGGAGGACCACATGCAAGAAGTGGTTATGTTGGCTTTCTTGCAGTAAAGGACAATGTTAACCAGCATGATCTTGGTTAGCCTAGTCTATTATGTCATAAAGTGGACTTAACCATTTCTTATACTCGACCCTCCAACTTCACTATCAATATTTATTTGTAGGTGGAGGAGGCCTACAGCAGAAATGCCATTGAATAAGGCTCCCTATACACTTTAAAATAAAATATTTTGAGTTTAATGAATTAATGAACGTGAAAGAAAGCATAATTAATTTGGGGGTAGGGGGAGTAAAAAAAAAAGATGATTCGGAGGAAAAAGGAGAGAGAAATGAGGTAGTTCATCGAAGGGGCGGCCAGAATTCTGGGCACACCTACATCAGGCATAAAAGACCTGAGAAATCAAGAAACCTCGATAGTGGTCTAGTGGTAGTTGATACTTCAAAGGGCCTGTTTAATATTACGATCAAATATACGACATTTGGAATAGAAACTGTCGATATCACTGACAGCATTTCAGATTGCATTATAGAGTCTGAGCATGTTGTTTAGGGGTAAATTTGAGTAATGATTTGCCCTCGAATGTAATATGGTTCTTTTGATGCCGATGGTAAGACAACATTTGAACCTTTACTGTGAAAGTAGACGAATTTCCAATTTATATTAAACAATGTTACTGTTACGTTAGTGGTAATAGGGACCTTAGTGAGAATATTGAACAAATCTCAACAATTTTTGAGGAACAGCTGTATTGCAAAATAGATAAGGTCCCTTTTATTATGTTGACTGAATACCAAAAGGGACCTTATGTAAACAATCAAGATTATTCTCTAAAATTGTTCTCAAAATTTTGCTGATTAGGCAAATGCATAGATACGATTCCTTTTACAATGCTGATTTATTAATAACTGCTGCCTTATGTAATTGAGTAACTGGAGGGCCACATTTAAGAAGTGTCGTCAAGTTCGCTGTCTTGCCATAGTAGACAATGTGGACCAATATGGTCTCAGCATAATCTGTTACATTAAAAAGTGGTCTTGACCTCATCTTAGATTCAATCCTCCAACTTCACTATCAGTATTATTCTTAGACGCCAATTATAATGAAGATCTTTGGACCTTTCAATTTTGTATCATCCGTCAGCATCAGGAACTCAAGCTGTAGCACAAATAGAACAAATTTTCTATACATAACACCATCTATTTTGAAGTCAGTTTTAGGACAAAATTGATAAGGTACCTTTTATAACATAACGTCTGTAGTAATAGGGACCTTAGCCAGAATATTGAACAAATTTCAAGTTTCAACTATCTTTGAGGAACAGCTGTATTGCAAAATAGAAAAAGTCCCTTTTACAACGTTGACTCAATATCAAAAAGGACCTTATGCAAATGATCAAAATTATCTTTAAAATTTGTTATCAAAGTGTGACCAACTGGGGTAATGACGTCATTGCAAGTGGTTGGTGATGTTCTGTGCATCTAATTAATGAAATTCTGTACAAGAACCTGAACCTTGAGTAGAATTTTAATTACCTGTAAGTAACTGTATACTAATTAAAAGACAGTGAACTGTTTCAGTATTGTCAGCAGTAGTGCATGATTTGTTTCAGGTGGAGTTCTGAGAGATGAGGATGAAATCAAAGATGACGTTTTGATTTCATTAGATTATACATTTCCAGTTCTTCCATATGTTTTCTGTCGCGTAGCTTTGATGTACAGTTATACACAAATTCTAAACGTCATCCCTGATTTCATCTTCTCGGTATAAATTAATTTTAATTTTTCAACGTTTTTCTACGCAGTGTAGCAAATAGAAGTGCGACCGGGAATAAATGATGCAGTTTTGTGTAAATGTCCGAACGGGAAAAGTTATGACGGTTGTGTTTTCGTATTTAATTCGCATAAGCGTATAGCTTTTCCCCTTTCGGCTGTTTATCTGACATATCATGTGGCTGAAATCTCGCAGTCGATTTATTTATATGTGCACGTTGTATTTTACCATTTTAATGTGAAAAGTAACATTTTAGTTAGTGGTGGTTGTTTAAATTGTGTTGGTGTCATAGTATCGAAAGGTTTCGGTGACTTAAGCCCGTCATGAATTGAACTGAAATTTGGTCGACATTGTTCGAATACGAAAAACGATAGTCACGATGGTCGGTGTGTCACTGAAATGTTTCTTCACCTAGATTAGTGCATTTAAGATAAATATTTATTTGTCGATATGCTAGAAGCTAGTGTTTAACAAGGTTCTCGACCCTGATGCCTGGGGGTGTGACAACATGTTTTTTCGATAAGAAAATGAAGGAAAATATTGTTCAATTACTGTTATGTGGAGAAAGACCTTTATTTGTGCTGCAGTTAGGATCCTTTTTTCTCGTCTTACATCTGGAAAATGTTGCGGATTGTTGGAGAAGGAAGCCCTTGAATTTTTTCTTGTATGATGTTCCCACTGAAAATGAATTACCTACAATTGGAGATCTGTAGATCCGAAGTAGGTTATGATCAGTTGTAATTTTTATGGTATTTCTGACCCTTACATAACAATTTTGCTCCAATTCTGGTCAGTTGCATGATCTTATAATCTTCTTGGAGTAGTGGGGAAAACCACGAAGCCGTTCATCTTTGATTGTAGTTTGCAGATCAGCTGAAAGATTAAAATGGGTCGTAGACTTGAATGAGAAGATCGTAGGCTGTGAAAAAAGATATCTGAAATTCAAGTTGAAATTAGTGAGCCTTAAGCCTTGATTCTGCCTGTTTTTCAGCCCCCCTCCCCCTGTTCACCATTTCCAGCTTGCTGTGTATCCTTCGATCTGTCATTTGATTGTCTATCTGCTTGCGTGTCTACTGACTGGCTGGCTAAATGAATCAGTGAAAAACTTGCTGTCTGTCTTAGGTCTTGGAGAGCGGGGGTCAGGTTGGCTGAGCGGATAGCTCGCAGGTCTCAGAATCCGGAGGTCCCAGGTTCGAGCCCACGTAGCAACTCGCTACATTTCGACCTTGGCTGGTTTTTCGGCAAGAAGAGAAGAGGGCTAAGACAGCCCTAACAGTTTCCTCGACGTCTCTGAGGTAAGCCTCGAAAGGGCGGATTCCAGGGCTCGGGTTGAAAATGAAAAAAATGAGGTCTTGGAGAGCGAGGTGCGTTTCCCCTTCTTTCTGTTGGTGTTGGTCGACCTTTCTGTCTGTCTGACTGAAAATGAATGAGTGGACTAGCTGAGTGAATGGCTGATTAGTTTTTTGTCTCTCTCACGATTAGGTCTTCGAGGGGATGGGCCCTTTCTTTCTGTCTGTCTGAGAATGAAAGAACTTGTGAACCGGTGGCGTAAATGAATGAATAAATAAATAGATCTCTGTCTATTTGACTAAATGACTAGTTTTTTGTCTGACTGCTTGTGTCTACTTCAGACCTTTGAGAGTTGGAGTAGTACTTTCCTTCTGTCTCTCTGTTCCTCTACTTTTCAGACAGTTCTTGCACTGTCCGAGAAATGGACTCGGAGACGTTCCGAAATGACTTTTTTAGGGGGGAGGGGGGTCCGTATTTCGTCAAACATGTAAATTTTGGTTCGAAATTAACACGCAACAAAAAGGTGTACAATTTTAACGCTTTTGTTTTCCTAACTGAGGGTTGATTTTGCTTAATTGACCCACTCTGGAAAATATTTGGAGTACCTCCGTTCCCCTCTCTTGAGTAGCTTATAAATACTCTTTCGAAATCAAACGTTGAGAATTCTCTAAAGGAGGACTGTGTTCGCACATTTTCCTACCTTTCGACCAAACCCGCTCTACTTTTCAGGTCTTGGAGTAGGTACTGTACTGACCTTGAAAGAATCTTTAAATGCTCTTTCCTCCTTCTTGGTCCAACGTCCTGCGTGGGGATAGGGAACCATCAGAATCACCTCTTTTCACCCCTTCTGTTGCTCTGCTCTTTTATACTGGACTTTCGTCTGCTGGAAGAACTAGTCATTTGTTGCCTGGATTGGTCGGTTCTTCTCTTCGGTGATCTTCCTCTGCTTTTTCCAGATATTGGTGTTTGTCTTAGATACGTCGTCTTGTGATCCGAGAATCGATCACGTCACAATTAAGCTGATCCTGGGGTCTCGTTGACTCGCCGATATTTACTGGTGTAGTTGGTGATACTTCGAGCAACAAGTTATATGCAGAAGTCGAGATACGATTGCTCCCCCTCCTCCCCCGAAATAGAATGGTTCATGTCTCGTACTTCGAACTTTGGAAATAACATTCCCAAACGGGTTGTAAAATTTACAGTGTTCTCATACTGTATAACATTCTGAGGCAGATGATACAGTCGAGTATCAACAAAATCTACATAACTTCTTAATTAAGGCAAATGAGGTCACGAAGTTGAGAAGTCATAAATCTATCTCCGTCTCCCTCTTCTTTTTTTCTCTGGAATTGTTCTGGAATCTGGACGTTGTTTTAAAACGTAACCATTCTCACCTCGATAAGGCGAAATAATTGTGAATGTAACTTTTTATCATAAATGGCGTGTTGAATTCGAGTGTTCGAGAGACGTAAACGCCATATGAGATTTTTCGTTTGGTGGGTCGTTTTCTTCGATCACGAAAATAATCGTAGTTAAAATTCAATTAGAATGTGGCAAATGTATTTCCTACTTCGTAATCGTATCCACTATACACCGGTTCCAGTTCGCGGCAGTGTAGTTTTTATTAGACTTAGATTTCGATACCGGTGATTCGACTTGCAAGTGTCAATACGGAAAGAAGTGGAAACCGGCTAATCAGTGTTAGGCAATTCGATTGGTAGCTGTTGGACTCACTGGTCATGATGTGGATCCCTTCCATTCAGTCTCCTAGGCTGTTGCTGTTTTGACGATCAGTGGAGTGACCTGACGATGCGATGAGAACCTGCTGAGTCAACAAAGGGCTACTTATTGCAATTTATCTGCTCTGAAGTCCTACTTGGTGGGTTCATCTAGCTCAGTCACTGGGCAGTTCTCATTGAGATGATGTACGGTTTCAATGAACTCTCCATCTCTCCAGTGAAACCCGTATGGAGATCGATGTGAGATTTGTTGGAACACTTTCTGTCTTAATTCAATTTGGAGATGAACTTTCTAGCACAGCTTGTTGTATTCCAAATGTCTATCTTCGTTTTATGAATTAAGATGCCTCTGGCAATGGTTTCCTTGTTGGGACTCCGAAATTGGACTCTTGAGGTTGTATCGAGGCTCGAAATCTACCGCAGTGATAATCAAGAAGTAATTCAAGCCGGTCCTCGAAGTTCTTTGGAATTCCTCGTTTTCGATAAAGGTCCTTCTTGCCAAAATTTCTCTTATTTTGATAGAAAACTGCCCTACAGCTTCGATATTATCAGGTTGTCTAGCAGTCATGGAAAGCATAGAAAAGTCGTGGATTATCCAGAAAGAGCTTGGTGTCACAGAACTGTAATTTTTTTAAACTAATGTGCAGTCTCAGAGAAGTCATGGTTTTTGATTTCTTATAAGCTGAAATATCTGATCAATTTTATTAGTCTGTGGGATTATTTGTCATGTACTGAGCTCAGAAGATTTTCAGAAAAAACAAGACACTTGAGAAAATTTTACAGGTCTTCAAATAGGTGTGGTACAGAGATGAAATGAAATCATAAAACTCCAGGTGTCCTAGTTCTTCCTTTACCATTGTAATGGGCAGGTTCTTCTCAATAAGGTGAATTTTTTGAGGTAAGAGGGGAGATTTCGATGATAGTTCCTGATATAACGTTGTATTTTGGTGTAAAAGGTTGTGTGCAAAATTTCATTGGAAAATATCAATATTCGAGTTTAGTTTGAAAAGCTGAAGACTGTGCCAGAATTGCTTAAGATTCTTCTCAACTGAAGATACTGTATTTTAGACTCGTCGGCATTCTTCAAAATAGATTCAAGACTTGCAGATTCTCCCACGTTTGTTTGAAAGTATTCCATGACTGAGTACTACTTGTGGGACTTATTTGATTGAGATTCTTCAGGACTTTCCTTATGCTAGCTCAGACGTGTTTAAAATCCAAGTTTGATACTCTTTTAGAATTGTGTGAGACTCTCAGACAGATTGAAGACTGTGAGACACTTTATGACTTCCCGGAATATTAGGATTTTTTGAGGCGTGCCTGTAATTTTTCTAGGTTCTCATTGGAGACTTCAAAGTTTTTCAAACTTGTTGAAGAATTTTGCCTCCTTTGAGACTCTTTTGTTTTAGACTATCCTAGGCTCTTTCAGATTCATTTTAGACTATTGTAAGCTTGGATGAAATGAGTTGAAATCATTATAAGTTTAAAAAAAGTTTTCTGAAGCCGTTTCAAAGCCCTTTAAGACTTGTTCAAGATTTATAAGACTCATCCAGACAGATTTAAGATTCTTTGAAATTCTCACAAGCTTTTCACTGGTTTAAGTTTCTTTGAGAATTCAGTAGTGATATTAGTGTCTCGACGAATCTGGAATAGAGCTGGAAAAGTGTACTAAACGTGTCTTAGTGAGTCTGGAAGAGTATTGAACAAGCCTGAATGATTCGTAGCCGTATTTTCAAACAAGACTGAATTATTTGAGTGTTTTCTTTCATTTAAGGGCACTTCAAAAATTAAGTATTGTTTGAAAATACAGCTATCAAAATATCTCCGAAGCGTTGCGAGTCCAGGAGAACTGTGAAAGTAGTTTTGAACAAGTTTGAAAGAAGCTTGAAGTGTCTTGAAAGCGCAAAGAGAAGAATTTGAAACGTGTTCGGAAAAGTCTCCAAGAAATCCGGAAGTATCAAACAGATTTGGAAAATTCTCATGGAGTCTCAAAGAAAATTGGCATCAAACTGTTCGAAAAATATAAAAGAATTGAGGGATGAAGACGGTGTAACAAACAAAAGTTTGATATTTCATATTTATGTCGGAGATATTTGTATCCCGCCTTCAACACCCCCGTCCTCTCCCCCCAGAAAATATAAATCAGACCCTGAAAAGGTGTCATTTTTTGTATATTCAGTTTCAGTAGTCATCTTGATAGAGCATTTTCTAGAACGAAGTGAAACTGAGAATTTCTGGATATGAGTTGTTGAATTGATCTTTGAAAACCGAGAAAAGTTCCCCAAAATCGAAAAATGGTCCCCTTTCTCGAAGTCCCAGTGTAGTCCTCCACTACTGCTTTTCTGTTTCAGTAGACACCCTGTTTCTGATTGACGTAAAACAGGTGTATTTGTCATGTATTACTCGTATAGATCTTCTTTTTTTTTGGGGGGGGGGGATAAAATTTCAGTTCAGCAGCTTTCCACGGAACGAGACCCATTTGTGATGACAGATTTTCCTTACTCCCCTTCGTATCCTCAAGCGGTCCTACTTAGCATGGACAAGCTTGAGATCCAAGGGATCATTATGCAAGATCACCCGAAGATCATTAGATTTTGATTTGAATGGTCGTGACCTTTTCCGGATTTCTGAAATGACCCAAGATGAGAATATCACAAGATCGTGATCTTCCAAGATGTAAATTTTCTCCCCCCGAATCCGAATCCTTTTTTTTAAATTTTGTAATTGATTTGCAGACCATATTAGGTCACTGGATTTATGAACTTGCCCATCTCTTGTCCTGCACTGTTGAAAATTTCAGTTTCATACCTATCGAGCCATTGCAAAGTTGGTCAACCTACTACGGAGACAGTCGGAAATCCTGCGGTCTCTAAGCCTCGAGAACTTGAACAGTCATCTCACATTTACTCTTTGTTGATGGAAGCATCCCGTATTTCAGTTATGACCTTCCTCCTACTTGTTGTTGTGAGGGGCCGTCCATGTATTGAGTATTCGATTTTAAGTATTTTAGATCCTCCCTTTTGTTGTAATTAACAGTGATCATTTGACTGCCCCCTCCCATCTGTTACGTAATAATTTGTAGACGTTCCTTGGAATTCGAACCAATACACCATGAGCACTGCAACAAACTCGTGAAACTATTTTTCACTGTGTTGACTAAGTTAAGTATCAGTCATGATAAAGCAAAGTTGATAACGTAATCAGTTGCAGAGATCGCCTCTCTATTTGTAATCGAATTTATAGCACTTTCCCCCTTCGATGATTACATTAGGGACAGCCCCCAACTAAGGTTCCCTCTGTAACTATCGTAATGTTGAAAGAATCTTATCTGATCGTATATTATGGAAAGAATATGAAGTTGTTCAGAATTTAATTTCTTCCATTTTGAAGCTCCCTGTGCCATTCGGTTTTCCAGTACTACTGATGCGCATTCATATGTTTGTTGGTAGGTAGTAAACTGTGTTTCAATGTAACATTTTGCGATCACTTGTCCCATTCTCTCTGTAAGTGAAGTTTGACTGGAGCTGGAAGAATTAGACGAACCATCAGTGAATAAAACTGAATTGAATTGGTCTCGCAGAATTGATCGTACTGAAGTTACCTCTTTCTTGAGGAAACAAATGAAGAGGCTAATAAAAAACCTGTTTCTTTAAAGTCAAATTGTCACTGACCTAAACTTGTTCGGGGAACTCCTTCCTCTCTCTCCCGCTTCTGTTATTCCTTCTTGAAATATCTAGCAACTTTTTGTCAACTTTTTTCCTAGGTCTTTGCTCATTTATGAATCTCGAGTTAGCAACATTGTGCCTCATTTGTCTTTCGAGCTGACCGGTAATATTTTTGCAGTCTAGTTGTCAGTCTGTCGGGAGGAGGAGGGGGGAGATAGTATGTCACTAAGAGTGGTTTAGCTCAGTTCGAGAATACGTCTTGAAGTAATCGTTCTTGAAGAGTACGTAAGTCTTGCCTGCCTTAGAAAATTGAACTAAAACAGATGTGTCTTCTTTTGAATGTTGCCTATGGAGCACATTGAAGGGGTTCCTTAGACCTGTCCCACGATTGTCTTCGAGCATTTGGATTTCCGTAAGATGGAAAATTACTGCAAGGCTTCTTGATGGTTTTGATGTTTGCTTATGTAGTTAGCACCGTGTGCATTGCAGACAGTCTTAACTGTTGTTGCAGTCAAGTGACTAAGTATGCTATGCGACAAGTCGACCTGAGATCAGTTTTCATCGCGGATAGGCAAGTAATCAAATTTTGATTTGAAAATCGTTCAATTTTTAATATAAATGATCGCGATTTTTGACATGTTTTTCAGATGAATTAAAAATCAGAAAGATCATGAAGATCGTGATGTAAAAATCAAACAGTTCATAAGTTCGTGATCTGTGGTCAAGGACGTGCTGAAGTGACTTCTTTCGGAGGAGGAGGGGGGGGAGCTTGATTTTGTTAATTAAAGTGTAAATTTTTCCAACCAACAAACATTTAAAAAGAAAAAAGTTGATGCTTTAAAATGTTACTAATGTAAGGTTGATTTTACTAAAATTGTCAGATTTGAAGTATATTTAGTGAGAGGTTCTTCTCCTTCCTAAATCAATACACCTTCAAAAACGTTCTGTCAAATATTAACTACTTGAGTAAGAAGAGTCATTTAACCCTTATTAGCACACGTCAGTTACAGTTTTTTATTTAAAAATTCTGTAATATTTCTAAATGCGAAAACTCACCTTAGTATGTTACTTCATTTACCCGAAAAGAATTGCCTATTCTCAAAATTGAAGGGACCGTATATTAATTAAAAAATCGATATTTTTGGTGAATTGTTTGCGTATTCAATATTGAAGATAGACAGTTATGTCTAAAAAGTATTTTGTTACAAATAGTATGACCAATGAAGTACCATGTTTGAATAAAAATTTTTGAAATTATTATCAGCATTTAAGAAAAAATAATAATATTGAATTGTCCCTTCAACATAGAAAGTATGCAACGAACTAAAGTTTTATATTTCAGACGCATCAACACCGAGCGTACGTAGGCTGAGTTCTCACCAACAGCCGCAGCGCATGGAGTTACAGTGCAGTGGTGGTGAATAAAGGGTCAAGTCCGTAGTTATTGAAATGACACAACCTGACCAGAAATTGCTGAAAATGTAAATGTGCCTAGAAAAAGGGACCACTTGGTCGGTCAGACGAATTTAACGAAAAGTGCCTAAGAAGAAAGTAGATACATTGGGGAGTAAAATTAACCTTCACCAAGCCCCGCTAGCTGTGATGGAAACTATTTTACTTTTGAAATACTTAGAAATCCCGCAGGCTATTTTTCGCTCACCTCGAAAATAACATTTCCTACCAAATGGTCCCTTTTTCTTGGCACACTCACTTAATTATGAACTGCCAGAAAGACAAAAGTTGAATAGAATTGACCAAGAATAATCTATTGTGACTGAACACTAACAAATCCAGCCATAAATAATCAGAACTGGCGGAAAAGCCAACATTGACCATTATTTTGAACGTGATGAACTGTTCAAAACTGAACGCCCGCCCGAATGGAAGGGTGAAGAAAAACCATCGGGTGGACAAAAACAGACCTTCCGTGTATATCAGGTACTGAAAACCGGTTGAAAGTATTCTTGATTTATGTTTACTCCGCGTTTGGCTAAGACTTTCTCGAATCTTCTGAATTTGTTTAAGATTCTCCAAAACTTGTTCAACACTCGATAATGTACTTCAAAACGCTTTTGAGATATGCTAAGTCTCTTGAAACTTTTTAACCGGAGACTCTTTTGGACTTGACCTGGGATTTCTGAAATTCATTCGGATGGGCTTAAGACTCTTGAAACGCTTTTCAAAATTGAGTCATGCTGAATTTGACACTTTCTTCGTTATTTTTTCGAATAGACATCGGATCGAAAGAGTGACCAATTCAAGCAACTCGACACTCGAGACTTTACCAGGATTTTCCAGATATATATTAGACTTAAAAAATCTTCGGGACACATTGAAGAAGATGCGTTAACGTACCTCAGGATTTCTGTAAGACTTTTTCAGGACTTACACTTGAAGACACTTCCAGATTCAAGATGTGTCTAGAAGAAGCCTAAAGTATCTTAAACATGTCTGAAGAGGTTTTAAATAAGTCACAGCAAGTTGTAAAGAGGTCTTGAAGAATCTTTAAGGTTCTTTAACGAGTCCATATATGTCTCAAATAGTTTCAGTTAAGCCTGAAATAAATTCCAGCGGATCCAGAACCGGTATAACTATCGTTTCAAGCTAAGCTATTCTGGAAGGTTTTGAAGTGTCTCAATGGTGTGGAAAAGTTCAGAGCACGTATGAATGAGTCTTGAAGAATCTTGAATAAACCAAAAAGATTGTTCAACAAGTTTAGCATAGCTTTGAAAAAATCTTCGCGAATTTGAAAATGGAGTGTTGAAAAGTCGTGAAGCCGATAAAGGGTCGTTCAATAATTACGCAAGGGCCCTGAGGTGGGAGAGGAATAAAAATCTCTACATAACTTGATTGGGGGGGGGGGGGGTAAAAGCCATTCTTACGTAATATTTTATTACGTAAGTTTTAACGTAGCCACCACTCAGATGACACATTTTTTGCATGCAGCCGCTAAAGATGAGTAAATAGATGTTCAGTGAAACCTGTATATAAAAATTTCCATAGTGACAGGTTTTTTCCACATTAACCAGATTAAAATCCCCCCCCCCCTCCGCAAAAAATTAATTTATTTTAAAGCTTTTTAGGAAAATTCGTAAAAAAATCTTACGTAAGAAGTGGGAGAGAGGATTCAATTAATCTTATGTGTCCTTACATGGGGGTGGGGGGGTCGAAAATGGCCAAAATCGTTCTTACGTAATTAACGAATGATCCCTAACAATCTTGAAGTAGCCTGGAAGAGTCTGAGAATCGTGGAACCGATAATTGTCTTGAAGTAGTCTGGAAGAGTCTTGAAGAAATTGTGAAAGTTGTATACATGTCTCAAAGAATTGAGAGGATTTATTCTTTATCAACTCTGGAATATCTCAACGAATCCGGAAAAGCATTAAAAATAGTCTTAAACAAGTCTGAAAGAACTTTGGGGCGTTCTAAATAGTTTGGGAGAGTTTAGAACAGGTATGGATGAACCTTGGAGAGTTTTGGATAAGTTTAAAAGAGTCTTAAACAGTCTTTGAAAAGTCTAGAAAATCTGAAGGAGTTCTCGAAGCGTTTCAAAGAGTCTCAGTCAGGCCTGGAATATTCTTAGATAAATCTGGAAGAGTGTTACGGATTCTTGAAGAATCTTCAGCAAGTCTGGGAGAATAATTTCATGACTCGGTACACTCCCCTATATTTTCTCATTGGCGGGTCTTCTTATGGTGTGGTGGGACGTATGGCGATGCACGTATGCCAAAGTGGCCCCTGAGACACCGCACCCCCTTCGGGCATCGCATCAGTACCGAGGGGATGTGTCTTATTATGTAGTGTGTTTTATTTCAAGCAGTTGTAAAAATTGGCATAGAATTACCACAGGAGGACACCTCTTGTGTTCAGTGAACTTGACGCTGAGTCATCTCGGCGAATCCAGGTAGGAGGACACTTCATATTCTGTGAACTCTACTGTACTCGTGTCCGTTAAATTGACGTTGAGTTATTTCGAAGGCGAATCCGAAGAATATAGGTTGTATTCTATGAACTCTGGTGAGCATTTCGTAAACTTGACTCTAAGTTAGGTTGGAGGTGAATCCAAAGGATACCTCTCGTTTCAAGCGTTATTAAAATGCGTGATTCCGCGTTGTTTGGGTGGTTCCGAAGTGATAATTGGCAGTTCCAAAAGTGAGTTTGGGTCATCGAAAGTTACAGTATATTTAAAGAATGAATTGTTTACAACGTCTTCCACTTTTATCCAGTTTACAAGTGTGAAAATACCTATCTCCCCTTATCCTCCCCATGCATTGTGTTGAAATAAATGTTGCTTTAGGCAGTTTCAAAAAACTATTAGAATGACCATTACTCGTATTCTGTGAACTCGATTACTAAATTGTGTTCGTGACCTTAACGTTGAGTTATCATGAAGGCCAGTTCGGAGGGTAGGTATTTTTCGTATTCTGTGAACTGGACTGAATTTGTGTCCGTGAACTTGACCCCGAGTTATGTCGGAGATACCCGGTAGTCGATTCCTTGGGAAAGTTTCCAGGCTTTATTTTTCATCACCACCAAGCACCCCTGTGACACCTGACTTCTCTCCACCCCGGTTACTGAAATTTACACGAACTGATCCAGAAATGACTGAAGAATCAGAATCCCGTGAACCGTGAACAACGCAGGAATGAAAGTTTTTAAAACAGAATTGGAGGCGTGAAGTTCAAAACATGCTATGTGTCAACTTTTGCAAAAGTGATTTTGTGCATGCGAACTGTTCTAAGAACCGCCGCCCTTACAATACTAAACATCTTCAGTGTCCATAGAGCCTCAAAGTACTTCTCATTTCAACCCGAAGATCGCAGCACGCACAAACGCACATGTGCCGGCGAGCGATCCATGCAAAACATCCTAACTCCGAAGTGGCAGGAAGCGTTTCCATTTTTTTGATTCTGTTATAAAAAATGCATAAGTGTAAAAGTTTGTACTTTTGTGGATAATAAAAACATCGCATTCGGCTAGTTCATTTTTTTCTCATTAGAGTTGATGGCACGTGGGATGTTTTGCTTTGTCTTTCCCACGGACTTGGGATGTGCGCCACGTCAACCCTCATTTTCTCAGCTTAGGCATGACTGAGCCCCAAAACTTGTACATGGACGTGTATATGAAGTTTCAGAAAATTGGCTGAGCACCCATTTTGCCAAACCCACCCTTTTCACCTCAGCTGAAAGTTTTTTGCTTCTCTTGTAACCTTTTAACATTGCTACATAGGATGTTTTGAACTTCACGCCTTCAATTATCAAGAATAAAAATGAACCAACAAACTTGTCTTCAAATCTAGAAGCCTGAAGAAAACTCGGGATTCAGTTAGTTAAATTCTAATTATTTTTGCATTTTTCGATAATCTAAAATTCGGGGCAAATGTGCGTTCCCAAAAACATGTTTTGGGATCCGTTTTTCTCGCCTGAAAATCTGGATCATCCCAGATTTCGAAGGCATCTGACGTCGGAGATGAATCCCGTTGATCTCTCGTATTCTGGGAGTTCACTGAACGGGGGTGTTCGTGAACTTGACGTCGAGTCATTTTTGAGATGAATCTGAAGGATGTCTCTCCTAGTCTGCGTACTCTACCGCAGACTGGCCAAACATACTCTTTTCAAAAGAGTATTGTACTCTTTTGGAACAATGAAAAAAGAGTACTCTCTCTTTTCCTCTTAAACTTCTATTTATACCCTTTTGATCCCATCATAGAAAAACGATACAACGAAAGACACATTTTTCCTAATCTGTACCCAGTTGAAAATATTTTGAAAATTTGATTGATTGAAAGTACGTGAGATATGTTTCTGCAATGCAATTCTTTATTATCTGAAAACCAAAATGTACATAATATTACCAGTTGGCAACATTAATGTAACTGGAAGTACCTCAACTGAAAAGTTATCTCTAAGGAGGGCCTGTGCTTAATATGTTTCTCTCGGGACGGAGGCTCTTTTTACAAGTTATTCTAAAGGTAATTGTGAGAAGTGATAACAATTTTCAGTTTCGTGCAGTGGTGTAACGTCGGCGGGGGGAGGGGGAGGGGTAAGTTATAATAAAGGAATATCCTTTTTTATCTATCTACCTCGGTAATAATTCTGTAGAGAAGCAACGTCACATATGAAGTGTACTGCCCCCCCCCCATCATGTTGAGCACGCTACGCCTCTGGTTTCTTGTTTTGTTCATCGTAATGAAATTATATTTCATTATGATATTGGGGTATTTGGTTCACCTTCATAATAATGATGATAATGAACAAATTAATAATTCAGAGGCTTGCCGACATGCAGCCTAAGGGCTACAGAAGGCGCGCGCAGCGTGATCAAATTTTTTGACCAAAACCCTATTGCAATCACTTTTTTTTTATTTTTAATTCCTCATGTTGTTTAGTACTCAGACGTTATCAAGTACTGTCATATGGATGACGTTCCATGGATTTTTTTTTCTTCCAGTCATGTGCTCAGAGGCTCTCAGATCTTTGCTGCGTGACTGCAGTCTGCAGCCGTGTTTGATGAAATTTTCCATGGAAATTTTGTTTATTAGGGTATGATCAGGTCGAATTTTTTTTTTTTACTTTTTAGAGTCGGTTAGACCCTGTTGCGATCGCTTTTATTATTATTTTATTCTTCAAGTTGTTCAGTACTCAGACGTTATCAAGTGGTAATATGGATGGCGATTCTGTCGTAGTTTGTAGTTTGGTAGGATGCTTATTATTGATGAATATAGAGTGCGTTAATGTTTAGCAGAATTCAGACGATAGGAATTGCAGCATTTGCCGACCCTAGTCGTGCAGCATTGCTGCTTGTTCATCATACATTTCATCGTCATCTTCACTATCATTACTACTACTACTACTACTACTACTACTACTACTACTACTACTACTACTACTACTACTACTTTCCAGCAATTTGAAAATTGAACGCCGGACACTATTACATTGTTTTTTGTTGTTGTTTTGTTTTCTTTCCCCACTGAATGGTCAATATTTTCAACAAATTCACAGAAGTGTGTTCCTGCCTCTGCAGGAACTGAATTAATTTCACAAATTAACTCTAAAATAGATTTACTACATCCTGTACCCCCTCAGTTTGAACAATCACATGTTCGATGTACTCTTCAATTCTGACAACATACTCTTCAAAACACAATTGTCAGCCAAATCCACAGGGCCGATTCAAGTTTTTTTTGGCACATTTGAGATCAGGGTTTGACACACACACACACACACACACACACACACACACACACACACACACACTATAAAGAACTCTAATTTTTGGAAATTTCTGAGAAAAAAAATTCTAGTTGACTGTTTAATATTTTTTACAAATGCATATCGTATATATATTGACACTAAATAAAAACTGACTAATAGAATAATTAGTATCATAAACGACTTTTATGAACAAAGAAAATAAAAACCCTAACAACGTATTTTGTATTTAGATTAATAATACAAAGTGACTTAAAGAATAATAAGCATCATGAAAGACTTTTTCTTAACAAAGTAAATAAATAACAAACCTATCACTGTATTTTGTATTTAGATTTAATAAAAAATGACCAATAGGATAATAAAATACTTTTACAAACACAGTTTTAGAAACATTCAGAGACGAACTTTTCTTGCCTTAAGTTTAGCAAAGTCTTTCAAAAATGAATCGTATTCAGTTGTACTTAGAATCTGGTGTTTGGTCGCCAATGTGATCATCCCACTTAGACGGTCCTGAGAAAGGGTCGATCGAAGGTAATTTTTGATATTCTTCAGTTTAGAAAAACTCCTTTCTCCGCTGGCCACTAATACCGGAAGGGTAAGCAAAATTCTCAGTGCTACATATGCATTGGGAAAGATGTCAATCAGACGGTTTGTTGTGATATAAAACAGTGTTGTTTCGAGGCAGCTATCTTTGGACAACATTGGAGCTAAGATTATGATTTCACCCAGCAGTTCATTTCCATTGACGTCACTCTTGCCATCAGCTGTCAAAACTGATTGCAGATTTTTGCACTTTCTTTTAATTGCATCTTTTTCACATTTTCCCAGCTGTTTGATGTTATAGAGGAATTCGAAATGTTTACTGTGATCTTCAATCTGTTCAAACCTTTCTGACAATGAATTAATTGCAGTGCCGAAAACTACAAAAAGAAAGGTTTACTTTGAAAGATTCCTTTCCCGAATTCACGGGTTCATCTTTACCTCCGTAGGAATTTGCCTTTTGATCTTTCTTGGCCTGACCACAACCTCATCAGAGAACTCTGGATCGATTTCCAGTTTTTCGGCCAGTTCCTTTGCGTCTGTAATAACACTGTTCAGTCCATCTTCCGACCTCGTGTTCTCCAAGAAAGTCTTGACACTTTGAATTAGTTCCAGAGCGCTCTGCAGATTCACTGTTTTCTTCTGTAGTGTATTGCTTCCTAAATTAATTTTGAGCTAGACATCATGCCAAGTGACCAAACAGCTGAGAAATTTGAAATCTGTAATGTTCTTGGCAATTCTGATAGCGGTACTTTTTCCAAAAGCATCAATATTGGAATCTGAAGTTGCTTCATAGACAGCGTCGTAAACCTCATGAGTGTGGTATCGCAAAGGTTCAAGGGCGTTTATCCTGCTCTCCCAACGGATTTTACTTAAGAGGTTTTACAGTCAAATTCTTTACCTGATTTGTTACTATACTCCATCGGTGGGTAGATCCAGAAAAAAAGTTATAAACCTGAATATTGCTGAAGAAGTTCACAGCTACAGTGCAGGAAAGTGCTGCATCATTGACAACAAGGTTTAGTGAACGTCTTCCACAAGGAACAAAAAATGCTCTTGGGCTCAGGTCAAAAATCCTTTTTTGTACGCCTACATTCTTTCCCTTTATGTTTGACCCGTTGTCGTTTCTTTGGCCACGCATATTTTGTACGGGTATTCCTCGTTTTGAGAGCTCGTCTAACAAGCAAGCTTTTAACCCCTGCCCAGATATATCCGAGACCTGAACAAATTCAAGGCAATGTTCCCTCACGTTTACTTCTCCTGGAACTGCACGGACAAACCGAACAAGTGTCATAGACCAGATGCAATACGAGTATGCGCTGAGTCAAAGTCGTTGTTCTGGCAAAGGTTTTGTGAATGTTACAATTGAAGCCCTTATTGTGAAAACATCCATAGTCAGTTTTGAAATTTCAACTTTGCCGCCAGATAGCGTTTTATCCGCAACTATTACACTCATAACTCTATTGAGCATAGCATTAGGCAACATCTGTGATCTGCCAGGAAGAAAGGGACCTGTGCGCAAAAAAATTATTTTGTGATAACTGTTTTCGACTAATTTTTGGCCGTTCGTTCGCGTGTTGTTTTCGAAAAAATTCTAAAAAATTTTCCCAAGCTGCTGTAAGTCTTCAGAGTTGAGTGTCTCCATAACGTGAAAACCGTTATCAAGTTTGTTTATCCGCTCTCCTGTAAAATTTACATTTTTGCGCTCAGGTCCCTTTCTTCCTGGCAGGTCACAGTCTGTTTCGCAGCAATTCATCCAACAAAACAGCAGCAATTACGTTGCTATTTGGCGGCAATGTCGAAATTTCAGAACTGACTAAGGTTGTTTTCACAATAAGGGCTTCAATTGATTGTCTTTTGCTTTTCAGCTAAGTGCTAAGCAATTATATAAAATGAGGAGTTATCTGTCAAAAGGGCCCCTGTGAGCAATGATGATTTTGAGAAAAACAACTTCAAAGTTTTCAAGCTGAAATACTCCTTTCGGACTGATTTAACGCGAAAATATGTTATGATAAAACGTGTTCACGGTGACTCCATTAACAGAAATGACTGATTAATTGTTAAGTTCGTTCAGAAACAAACGCGGACGAATTAAGAAAGAAGGAAGATGACAGGGGCACTTTTTAGAGCGATGGGAAAATTAGTGTGGTGGGACGTGTCGTGGTTTATCAGTAGCTGTTTTCCCACGATAATATTGGTAAATTTTATGAATTTACTCTTCTACTTTGCTAGTTACCATACATTAATTCAACTTATGAAACAATACAATTCCTAACTTACTGTATGATGAGTTATTGTCCATTCTTGTGATTGAAGCTAATGTAGTTGCGAAGAAGTCTCTCCCTGCTCATAATGCAACCAAAATGTGTGATTTGCTAATTTCTGAGGTGCATCTTGAAGAGCACGGAATTTCCTTGAACGTCATATCAAATCCTCATTTTCCCATCAACATGGATATAACTCTTCTTTGCACTAACCCATCGAATTGTGTAGAGTATATCTCTATTCGGGCCGTCCGGCGCTAGTATAGACTACTCTTATCAACGTTCAAAACATGAAGTTTTTGACATATGCAGCAAAATTTTGGAATCTAGGTACAAAAATAGTCTTAATCAAAAGAAAATTCTTTGTTCGAAAAATTCTTTTCTCTTTAAATACTTTAAAAACGTCTTACTTTTCGAGATATTTCAATTTTAATGAGTATGTACATTAATGGGGGAAATGCATAGATTCATGTTTTCGTCCTTATCACTAGTGCTTGATTATAGCGCTCTCTGACGGATGGACGGCTCGAATTTTCCAGCCAAAAGCAGACCATCTGACCATCTTCTTGCAGCCGTGCTGCTTGTTTTCGTGTACTCCATTCTAAGCCGCTGCGCCAACATTTTGGTATATGCTTTTCTTTCTAAAAGAATCTGGTCAGCCTACTACCGGACATGTGTTCGTGAACTAGAAGCTGAGTTATTTCGGATGCGTATTCAGAGGATATACCTCTCTCTCATATTCTGTGTACTCAACTGAAAATAGCAATGTGTGTTTGTGAACTGGTGCTGAGTTGTCTCAGAGGATTCTGCGAATCCGACCGAGCGGTCGTGAACTTGACGCCGAGTTATTTCGTAGGTGAATTCAGAGGATGCCTCTCTAATCGACCGGAATAGCGCGAAGTGCGTTCGTTGTTCAGATTTTAGCTAGTTCGCCGGTCAAGCCAGAGCCGTGTAGCGCGTACCCAGCTACCAACTCAGATCCAGCGTGTATAATTATTCGTGAGAAAACGTAATGGCAGTGACGCTGACGGTGAAACGTGAAGGCAGAACAAAAAAAAAATTCGTACACATAGAGACTGTATATACCAGGTCAACGAAGAGCTCGATTGCTCGATGGTCGGATGGTCGTCGTTGATGAATATCCAGCTATACAGCCACCGCGTGTACACACACATCTCTGGAGTGAGGATGGCGGACGTCGACGCTGCTGCTGATGATGAGGATGGTCGTAGCTGCTTCGCATACTGCGATATCGAATCACGTTAAAGGGAATAATAATAATAAAATAAAAAAAAAAGTGAATACATATATACGTGGTGTATATATATGAAATGTCGAAAGCGCGTTTTAACAATACACGGATCTGAAAACAAGGATCTGCGCGGGACATATTTGAGATGATTCTTCTAGAACTGTGGAAAAACAGATGACGGTGAAGAAGAAGAGCAAAAGTAGTTTTTATACATTATCTTTTTCTCCTCCCGACTTTATTATATGTACGTATTTTTTTTTATTCTCTGTCTCTCTCTCTCTCTCTCTCTGTTTTACGTGTGAGTGTGTGTCTCGCTCATTTAACGTTTTTACGCGTACACTGCACACACATACACGAGTATACGTCGACGGTCGCCGAGGCAGCAGGAATGATCAAGAGCGAGAGAGCGCGAGTGAGGTAACGATGTAATGTACGCATGCCGCGGTCGCGTTTAAATTACCTTCTCCTACTCTTTCCCTAACGGCCGTCAGATCTTTAAGAGTAGTAATCTTTCAAACGAGCAAGAGAGACGGACGTCGTGCTGATCTGGGCGAAAGGGGAAAGAGGAACGCGCCACTCGGTAGTAGTAGTTGGTGGTGGCAGTAGTGTGTGTGTAGTAGAAGAAGAAGGAAAAAAAGCCGCGTTGCCGCGAAATATTAAGCCGTGGTGTGAAGGGTGCGAGGTTGCCGTGTATCGAGTTCCTGCAGAGGTGAGAGACGACAACATCACAGCGAGAAGCCGGAGAGCGACGAAGATGGAGATATCGCGTCGTCGTTCGGTTTTTCGCCGTCGTCCTCGTCGCGTTTTGTCACCCTATTATATACGCACGCACACGCGTACACATATACGCCAGCGTCGCGTTGAGACTTGCGAGTTCGCTGCGGTGTGTGTATGTGTGCGAGAGAGCCAGCTAGTGTGTGCGCGGCTCTCCGTTGACCGATGCCGCGAGAGATCCACGATCGCGGGTTATTGCCGCAATATTAGCCACGATTTTTTTTTTCGTACTTCGGGAGAGTGTTTTAATGTATGCACGTCCACGAATTATCGCGGATACAATGCTAACATGGAAGAAGATTTACGTATCTTTATGAAGTACATATATTGCACACATATACTTTGTACGGGCGGGCGCGTGGTGTCAAGCTGACATTGTGTATGTAAACGTGAAAAGAGTGTGGAGGGACTGTACAGTGGAAAAATTGTAACGACGAACTTGTACGTTATGAAACTTGCACTTTGCCGAGTGTATTCTTGCGTGCGGAGAGCTTTTCACCTTTACCCTTGAACCGTGTGTGCGGTGAAAAATCCTGCTTGATGGTTGTCTGCTCGGGCTTCCTTATTTATTTATTTTTCCAAGAGCAAGACGAGGGCGCGAGTCGGATAGATGCCGGGGGGTGTGTGGACCGCGGGCTAAGAGACTGAAGCGAGTCGAGTGGTAGACGACACGAAGAGGAGCAAAATATGAAGAAATTAGATCAGCGATGCAAATGAGCGTTTATGAAAAAACGTGTTCCTTCGAACTCGTTCGTTATACCTTCGTCCCGAGGTATCGTGAGAGTTTAGTTGTTTTTTTTTCTTCAAGTGAAAAGGGAAGAAGTAGAAAAAACACGATACCGGCATCCACAAACTCTTCGTATTGTGTTGTGAAACACCGCGAATTTCGTTTCGAAGGAAATTATTGACCGGGTGTTTTTTTTCCTCGCGCTGCCTTCCCGTCGATCCCGTTGCCGGCTCTTCGTCTCCTGTTTTGTCGTATCGTGTCCCTACCTGTATGGCTCACGTTTGACACGGTGGTATACATCTGCGTGTGAAATGGAGCCGGAGCTACGGCGATGACTGCCAACGAATGCTGAGTTTTTTTTTCCCTTTCTATTGCAATAGCGGGTGTAATAGTTCCTTCGTCAGTTTGAATGCCGAGTTGAAATTGATCGATTTTGGACTAGTTATCACGTGTTCGATGGTAGACTGCAATGGCCTGTTGCTGAGATCGTGGGATCAGGATGGCCACGTGGTCATTTTTGGTCCTTTTTTTAGTCATCTTTTTCTTTTTTCTCCTCCAAAACATCAAACTAATATTGTGTGGCTAAACTTTAAAACTCTCAGTTGGAAATTCAGGTCCGATCTACACTAGTTCTTCTAAGGTCCACTTTCTCGAGCTTATCTAGCGGTTAAAGTACCGGATAACTATTCGACAGAAGGAATGCTGAATAAGAATAACTAAAGGTTAGCTAACTGGAGGTTTGACTAGAGATTGAGACAGTGGGCATACGTGTATCAGCGTCAGTGGTGTCAGACGCTTTGTTTCCTTCAAGAAGTCTCTTTTTCATTTTGCTCGGAATCCGGCCTATCGAGCATTACTTCAGAGACGTCAGGGAAACTGTTCGGATTGTCTTAGCCGTCTTTTCTTCTTGCCGAAAAACCGGCCTAGGTCGAAATGTTGCGAGTTCCTGCATGGTCTCGAACCCGGGACCTCCAGATTCCGTGACCAGCGCGCTATCCACTCGGCCAGCCATACCCCTGAAGCAGGGTTGCCAAATTTGGTCCGCAAATCGTCATCTAGAAATCGAGTGTCTGAAAGCAATTAGGCTGCGAGCATCGAGCGAAGCGAAATGCGAGCTCATTATAAAGAACGTTATTTTGTCCTTTTTGGTCCTAAAAAAATTCAAGAGTGGTCCGATTCAGCGTCGCTCATCTGGCAACCCTGCTGAAGTGTTGCAATGACTCCTGATATCCAGCTCTTCTGTCGTAATGATGCTGCAATCAGAACTGAAATGTCGTCGGTGTTGAAAGTATATTGTTGCAAGTATTTTCAGTTTGCAGATTCAACGTCATATTTTCCAAAACTCAATGAACCATGACTTGAAATAAAACAGAAACTCGATACCTAATAACAGAAGCTTCTGGTCCATATTTTTACAAGCGTTTAGGGATGTCATCAAAAGAAATGTCTTATTATTCTCTTCTGTGTGATGAAACGTCTAATGTTCCTAATAAGAAAGAAGTTCTAAATTTGTATTAGATTTTGGTCCAAAAGTAAGAACAGGGTGATAGTTGCTCATTTATAAATCATTTTCCTGGGCTCTGCTGAAGCTAGAGTCATTTTCAATCCATTTGGTTGACTATGGATAAGGCTCACTGGCCGCTGAAAAGTTTTGTTGATATTGGGCTTAGATGGTCCCAGTGTTAACAAATCAGTGAAAAAGCAAAAGTTATTCGTACTTAAAGGTTATTAAACGTGGGGACTTGCAACATACAAGTCAACAAGTCCATAATGCCTTTTCAGAAGGTCTTAATGGAATAAGTCATAAAACTGGAAAATTTGTTATGGCTTTACGTTATTTTATTCGTAAATACCCTAACTGAGAAGCAGAATTCCGCATCATTCAGGAAGAATAAAATGAAATTGCCATTTGTAACAATACCAAAACACATTTTAGTTCATTGGTTGACTGATATGCTCAGTTAAAACAGGGACATACAGATGGGGGGGGGCTCCCCCCTCGTAGGCATTTTTCACTCAGCTGTTGGGAAAATTTACCATTTCAGTCAGGCGAGGTTGGTTTTTTTTCTCTTCTCTCTCTTTTTTTGCTTTGATACTTGGGAATTGAATTGAAAAGTTGGGAAAACCCAACAAGTCAAAAGGTTTTTCTTCTTTTGCATTGATACTTTGGAATTTTGAGTTGAGTCATTGAATCAGTTGCGATTTTCACAATTCCTCCCTCCCCCCGGGGGGGGGAACTCTTCGGTACGTCCCTGAGTAAAAATAATAATTGAGCTGAGTCCTGTTATTAGAGAGTATGTTTTGGTTTTCCTGCCAAAAGAGTGAGATTGTATTTATATACTTGAATCATTTTTTTCTATTAAAGAAAACTCACAAAGCTGAATTAGAATTCCTATTTGCAGTTTTCTAATTGTTCACCATTATGACTGAAAGGTTTCAATCTTCCAGTGAAAAATTAATCTATATTTTGCGTTCAAAAATGCGTTTACTGTGTATCGACACTTTTTAATCGTGTTATGAAACTATCTAACATTTCTTTTATGAAGTTTGACAAATCCAAATTGAAACTTTTACCTGTTAAAGAAGTAGTTGTACCTAAGAAGATGAAAACTGAACTTTCTGCTATTAATGAAAGAGAAGATTTGGATTTATTGTTGTGTTGTCAGACAAGCTATTTAGTTATGGCAAAATACTTATATTTAATATGCTTAAGTTGATCAGAAATTTCAGCTCTGATATTTCAAGATTTTTAAAACCAAGAAAAAAAATGAAGTGAACTTGAGTTTGCTCAAGATGTTGAAATAATTTCAAACTTACTGAATGTTAATGGAGTAGGTAATACAATTTTATGTGATGAACATGTGCCGTTAAAAAGTGAGAACGTTTTTAAACAAAAATTGACCATCAGTAACTTTTGGACCAAAGTATTTCTTTCGAAATTTGAATCGGAGTTCGAATTTTGAGTTGATCGTGTTTCATGAAAAAATTACGTAATTTTTTATTCCTACAGTGTACGCAGCCCCACAAAACTTGGTACACAAGAAACTGAAACTCTTAAAATTTGGGTAATTTTTAGGTCCATTTTTTGTGAATTTTGGTCGCTTCCTAATTTTCTTGAGGAAAAGATTGAGTGGCCACCCTGTAGGGTGGTACAGAACAAATATTAGGCGAATTCTGCGAATTTTTATCCCGAAATTCGCCTGGCACGTTGTGGTAGATATGACCATGAGAAATGTTATTTGACCGTAAGCCACCATATCTACCCTTCAGTGGCGTACATACGGAGGGTGCACTTCCCGAGCTAAGGGAAAATAGAATTTTAGAGCTCTTGTCGACAACACCTCAACGCTCCGTTGGTCACTTTTCACAGTAATAGGCTACTATTGGCAATTGGAGGCAACTCTTGTACATACTACTTCTAAGATACTTTACGAGCTATAGCAGGATAGATATTGGGCTCTATCCAGTGACGTAGCCCAGGGAGGGTCTGGATCCCCCTTACGACTTCGTGGAATAGTGGTTTTTCTAATTTTATCGCCCTTCTAACTCCTTATCCTTTGGTCAAGATCAGACGATGAAGTGAATGTTTCATTCTTCAACTTTCGATTGACATATCGTACAATGTCAGAAACGAATAATAGATGTACAGAACTGATATTTTACCAATTAGAAAACTAAGTTTGCTGATTGATCACGTATTAAAGAAAATGTTTCTGAGTTTTGGGATCTTCTGAACAGTTTTCTACAAGTTTTAACTTACAAGTTGAGCCGTAAAACATGATTTTTCATCAGCTTACAATTTTTAACAATAACAACTGAGTGAATCGTATGAAAGCTCTATGCAATATCTTGCTGTGTGCCATGCCTATTCATTCAGAGAAGATCCGGTAAATGAGACGGTTCCTTACATCATGTACCAAAGGGGGCAGAGCCCTAAAGGTGATTCAGATGTATCATGTAGGACCTTTAGTGAGGAGTCGACATCGAAACCAGCATATCATTGTCGCTGTTGATGCCTTCATGAAGATTGTCTTTTTGTGAGCCCTTAAGTCAGCCTGAACCAAAGAGGTGGAGAGTATCTGCATAATATATTTGCTACTTATGGAATCCCAGAGGGTCATTGTATAGGACCAGGGGACTACTTTTACATCCCAAATGTTCAAAAAATTCTGTTCTCAGAACCTCATCAATCATTTGGCAAATGTGATTGCTACCCTCGCGCCCGTGGGCAAGAGCGTATAAATAGATCTATGCCCAACGCCCTTTTAACATCATGACTTGCGGCGGAATGCTGGGATGATTATGTGCGACAGGTCCAATTTGCTTTCAACGATACAGGAAACGTGCCATCGGGTAAACGGCCAGCCAGTTGCTTCTTGGATACACTCCGAGGGGTGGAAGCGACATATCAGTACGAAATGCAGTAGATGTAACTTCAACGGTGTTGCACGATGTCATCAATAAACCGCAAATAGTGGGAGGAAAGACTCAGAAGGTAGAAAGTGCAGAAGCGAGTATCACCACACTAATACCATTGAAACGCCTTGGCAGTTGAGATGGCAGTTCAGGCCATTGGATTCAGCCGAAAGTTTTCAACATTTTCTGGTCCAATGAAGATGATGAATATATTAACCCATCACAGATGTTGTGTTGCCGATCTGGAGAGCGGCTGTCAGTCTCAAAAACGGTATATAAGAGTCGTGAAACCTTCGAGTCCTCCAGGGGGTATGTCCGATGAAGAAGATGCCAACCAAGATAGCAAACTAGGAAGAGATGAAGAGGAGCTCTAGCCTCATCGGGACGAGGTGATGACAAGATTAGCCGAATGTAAATAGAATTTTAGTAAGGCGTAAGTTGGCAACCCCTATAATTGAATCGGTGAACGCTGCTGTCCAGCGAACGTGGAATGCGTTGACTGGTCACGTGTACATAAGGGATGTTTGTTGTATTAGAACTAGTTGTGGGAGACAATGGGCAAATCGCGAAAGCGAGCGACAAGATGACGCAGAGTTCAACAATAACATCTTTTGTTGCGGGAGGGGGTGGGGGTGGTTGTATTAATGATCGAATTAGACTTCGACGCGGAGAGAGATCGTAAGATTGTAACTGAGAAGGCAGTCTCGTTTCAATGTATTCGAATTCGGTTGTCAAAAAGTGGAACGGTTAGTGCGAATATTCGTGGTCGTGCATATATTAGAACGTTTGTGGTAATTTCGGGGTGTTGTCTGTGTCGTTTGTTGAAGCAGATTTTGGTGAGTTCGTTCACGGGTAGTTCTGTCTGTGTAGTTGTAGTTCAGCTGTAGCTAATCTACTGGATAATTATTGTTACTGGTTATACTGGAATACTCTAAAATACTAGCGAGGATGGTAAAGAGTGATGTGCGGCATGCGACTCAGGTGGTTGCCAGATAGAGGGATGGTCATACGAAAAATAGGTGTCTGTATTCGTGGTAGGTGTTCTGGAAACGAAGCCTCGCATTCTAGTGGCTGCACTTAAACCTACGAGGAGGGGTTCAAATGAGGATGTGCATGTCCTTCAGTTTCTACTATGCAGACAAGTCTGCACCGGATGATGAATGTGGTTTCACCACTGGGTCGAGCCGCTTTTCTCACAGCAAACGTCGAGGAGAGAAATTCTGTTACAGGTCTACCGTTTCACCATTAAATTGCGTACCTTTTGGCTTCAATTGCCACTGGTAAGTGAAAAATCAATCGCCTGTCTAAAAAGTCTGCGGCCACCTTGTCGCAAGTAGATAGTCTTTTTTCAAGTCCTACATGGAATGAGATACAGATGTGTCAGTTAATACGGGAGTATGTGATATCTGACCTCCTTACTCAAATATGAATCGGGAATTGGTTTGGACCCTGTTCGACACTGAGGATCCCTTACCAACCTTAGGTCTGCTATTCACGTTTTCAATTTTTTCATTCTATCTGCTCTTCCGTGAATCAATAGTTTATTCTTCCTCGCCGGCTTCTTCACGTAAGAGATGGAGTCGGGCTAGTTTCATCATTTCGGACTCAGTTCGATCCTAAGGATCCCCCATCACCCGAGTTTAGCCATTCGCTTTTTCAGTTTGTCTCCCGAAGTGCCATCATCCATTGAACCTCGGTGATGCCCCCAAGTAAACAGAAAGGAGATCCTGATGGGAATCATTTACCTAGTTCACCAAATTTCAGCCTCCTCTCCCGAGTAGAACTGAAGGGGAAAAAAGTAAAAATTAAATGTACGTACACGATTTTTGCAATTAGCTTAGTGGTTGATGATTTATTAAAAATGAACAGTATTACTAATTCAGTTTTTTCATACTAATCCGATAAGAATTCGAAAAAACTGCGTTATGAGGCCGGCGTTGATCTATGGGCGAATGAGGTTCACTTTGAGTTTCTGATTTAGGGCATTTTGGTGGTGGCATTTGCGAGAAAAGAAATATAGAATGTATTTTTTGTGTAGTATATAATAATGAATCATTCCTGTTCGAAAAGGCTTCGTCTAGAGTCGATATTCCCCGAAATTTTTGGGAAAACTGAATTTTTGAAGATGTTCAGGACATGTGATATGTTCACGAGGGAACTAGTCCAAAGTGATTTGTCAAGAAAATCTTCGTTAAATTTTTATCCAACGTCGATTTTTTTTATCTCCTGAGATGTAGTTTTGTAACAACTTGTGTCAAGTTCCAACTCAGACTTTAATTTTTGAAGTAAGGAATGTTCGTGGATGAGATACCCCGTACCGCCGCTTGCGAGACCTCGTCTCATGACCTACGATCTATTTTGCTGCAGTTAAGTGACCCTGGGGAGACACCGCGTGGAGGAAGAAGCTGTCTGCACCATTGTCGTGCTTCTCCTGCGGTGTGTAAATTATGTAAATCTACCACCATGCTTAGGGTGTTCTTATTTCGTATGTATCGTACCAAGGTGGTACCGCACAAGCTGTTCTGTCTCGTAGGGTGTGGGGAAATTCCACAAAAAATTCGACTAATTTCTTTTAGAAGAATGTCATGTGAGTCATGTTATACAATTTTTTATACATTCAATTCTGTTTGTATGACTGCACGAACGAAGTTGGCACCGCCACACCTCTACCCCTGAACCGATTGAGAAACGAGAGGACTTTTCACATCCTATATTTTCAACCTGTCGAAGACACTTCAGTCAATCAAGAAATGAATTCGGACAGAATTTACATGAAGCTTTTTTTAGTAGAAATATTGAAGTCACTGCCCTGATGAAGGGAAAAAGTCTGCGCTTCCTCGACCTGGGCTGTCAGTGTCACAGAGGGAAGAAGTCTCAAAATCTGGTTTTTTGTCGCCTTCATAATAAAAAGTTTCGAGTAAAATTTACTCTGAACCTAATTATTCTTTAATAAAAAGGGTCTTTCACAATTTTTCGTAACTGCCATTTCGGTCCTGAAGTTGGCATGTTCCGAGATATTCGAGGTTTTTTGTAAAATCGCAGTATTACACATAACTTCAAGGTCAAAGCGGCACGGGTTAATGATCTCAGATTGAGCTCAAATTTTTTATGGCGAATTTCTAGGTCCATTGGAACAAATTTCAGTGCGACCCTAATCAATTGGCGAAAACTTGTAACATAAGGGACACCCTAGTGTGCAAGTTAAAGAAATCCAAAATCTTATGGAAAGCGCGATGATTTTTTTTATATTTAATATTTGCGCCAATAATTTGTAAATGATATACCTAAGGTACTTCAGTAGCGTCGTGTACCTTTTGTTTTTCATTACATAATATTGTAGCATAAAAATTCTCAATTTTTCACCATGAAAAACATCAGGGTGTCCATTCTCTGAAAAACCTGGAAAAATCAGGGAATTTTGGAATTTTTTCAGTATTTTTCACCTAAAAGTCAGAGAATTTCGTGAAAAAATCGACTGCGAAATTCTGTAGGGATTCAGACCGACTCAATAGCAAATAACTTTGATGGTGGGTACCAGACTGATGTCATTTATACAGACTTTCAAAAGGCATTTGGCAAAGTAGACTGCAACATTCTTTTAATAAAACTGCAGTCTCTTGGCTGCTCTTATGAGTTAATATCGCTATTGAGGACATACCTTCTAAATAGAGTACAGAACGTACACTTCAGAGAAGCAATTTCCAGATCATATGTTGGTATTTCAGGGGTACCCCAGAGGTCTCGTCTCGGCCCACTCCTTTTTAATTTATTTATTGAAGATCTCTCTTTCAAGTTAAGGAACTGCCACGTCCTTCATGCTGACGACTTGAAGCTTTATAAATTAATCGAAGATAGTGCTGGCTCCACTAAGCTCCAAGATGACCTCAACATCCTCACTGCTTGGTTTAAAGAAAATAACCTGCCTCTTAATTAAAAAAAAAATGTTGCCAAGTAACCTTCACTATATTCCTCGGCAGTAAGGTCTTGACTAGAATTCGGATCCACCATTATTAAATGAAAAAAACTCAATCATTAAATTAAAAAAATTCAAGAAAAATGTTTACGATACATATATCAGGGTTGCCAGTTTCTGGAAAACCGGGAAAAGTCAGGGAATTTGGTCAGTCAGGGAAAAGTCAGGGAATTTTCATTTAAGTCAGGGAAATTTTCTGAAAATAACAAACGAGTTCGTATTTTATCAGAGTAAACTTTTTTTATCTGTTGGAATGGACTCAACTTTCTTTGAGTATTTCTAATATTGAAAAATATTACATAAATTACATCTGTACCTTCTTCTTCTCGATAGCGATTTAAAAAAAATCTGTATTGTAAAAAATTTCTGTGACTCTCCTCCCTCTGGGCTTTCTCGGAATCCTGTAAACAAGTCAGGGAAAATTGGAAAAGTTGGCCTGGAAAACCGGGAAAAGTCAGGGAAAACCAATCCTGAAAAAAAAGTGGCAAACCCTGTATATAGAAAACAATTTCAGTATTATCCAAATGACCTGACTTATAAGGAATTCCTTGAGGGCTACCAACTCCAGTCTTTGGAAACTCGACGGAAGGCAGCCTTAATTTTGTTTATAAATGACATACTAATCTTGCATGTACAGGATTCAAACTTATGGGGCAAGATACAAGTCAGTATTACTCGACCTGCCAGTCGCTCCCTCAACGTTTTTTACGTCCCACCTTCCAGAACGGAAAGTCATAGAAATTCTCCTATAGTGAAAGGATTGATGTATTGCAATGAACTTTTCAGAAACCACCAAAGCATACACCTATTAGATCCGAAGGGACGGGGGGCTTTAAAAAGAATATTGCGGGAACTGAGATAAATATTCCATGTGTAGGGTGTGCCAATTCACTTTATCAGTGGAGTACCCTAAATGAGACTTGTCTCTTGTGGTCCTGTAGTCATAGCCGATAGTAGTACCGTATGGTGAAACTGTCTACTCTTGTGCTCCTATTGGTTGCATGTGATTATGCAGTCTGTCCAATCAGCGAGTATGACGAAACTCGAACCAATCCCTATTCACTTCTCCCAATATCAGCTGTTTCGTGTTTTCATCTCATCCTGTTCGCGAGAATCTGAAAATCGGCACGAAAAGACGCGAAAATGAAAAAATATTTAGTCTAGCTCCTCTCCCTAGTGTAAAAAATTTTTTGAGAAAGTCGTAATGAAACGAAAATTTGAAAACCAATGAATTCACCTTCTGGAACATCCTGCCATCGGGTTTTTCTTCGGCTCCCCTCTCCTTCGCTAATGTAGATATGGGTGAATGAAAGGGACTTCCGGGTTTTTAGGAAAAGAGTAACTAATCCACAAAATTTGAAGAAATAAATCTAAAGATCGAATAATTATTATTTTCGCGTTACGAAAGAGTCCATTGTTTTCAAATGTACAGATAACCTTGTATTGTATCTGTCGATACTCTTACTCGTAAATTGAAGCCTCTTCCGCCTCCCTTGGTGCCATCATTTTCCAGATCCTAACCACCTTTTTACTTCCATAGCATTTGTCATCAGATATATTGCAGCTTCTTCACCTGGGTTCCAAAATTCATTTTAATCGTTATTTTCCCTCCCCCTAAACCATTCAGGCTGCACGAGGGAAAGGCTAATTTCGGTTACTCTAGTTTTCCTCGAGTTTCAAATTCTTTACAAGATTCTAAAGTCAATTTTTTGGGCAGGATAGCCAACCAAGCCTTGAGTCGCTGATTTCGAATATCGCCTCAAATTTTTATCCGACCCCTTTCAGAGCACTGTCGTAATACGAATTCAGCTTCCCCGGCGAAAAATTGCAGGAAGTATCGAAATAGGGGTGGTTCTGTGTCGCTGATTTCGAATCTCGCTTCCGATCCTTAATCTGGACCAAATTTAGGCTCCTGTACTTCTTCAGTTGAGAAATTTTTACGTTTTTTTTTTTCTATTAGGAACACATTGAATGAATAAAACTGTATTTTTACCCTATTCGGTGGCTTTAATTAGAAAGGGTGAATTCCGAGTCAACCGTTGCTTGTCCTATGCTCTTGCTACCTCATTGGTCGCATCTGGAAGAACAGGATCCAAAAGTCACCCCTAAAATCGAATGCAGCGGCCTCAAAAACCTATAAACCAATTTTGGAATTTTATTCTTCCACCCCCCCCCCCCTTCACGGTCGGCATTAAGTCACACTAAAAAAAAAATCGATGAAGTCGTTGATTGACATCGCACCACGCTGCACCCCATAGAGCGCGTTTTCATTTCTATTATTGAATTTTTACACCCCTTCTGCCACAGCTTCATAAGTACACGGTAATGAAAAAAAAGTTTGTGAAGTGATTGACGATATTCGCCGCTCACGATGTTCGAAAAAATTTGACACCCCCCTCCCCTTTGCATGTGTAATTTGTATTTGAAGGGTCTGGAAAACTGGAAAAATTGGCCTGGATTTCCAAACAAGAATGGACACCCTGAGCATGATAAAAGACAATGTCCAGAACATCCCACACCACTTCTTTTACACGTTTGTGGTATGAACGAGTAACATTATCCCTTTGTTGTAGGAGCAGGGCTACCAACATACAGGTACTTTTGGATAACTTCCCAATGGAGACTGTAATGTTTTATGGACACTACTTTTTGCTTTCGCTCTTTGTAACCAGCTACGGATTTAGAAGCTAAGTCGCTATAGGCATTCAACGAAATGCCCCCCTCACCCCTCCACTCCATATCCTCCTTATGAGCTACAGGTCAAAAATTGATAAGTTATTTCTCAGTTATGTTTTCTGCAACTTCTACAATATTCTCCTGTTTTTCTCTCTGTCTCTTCCTCTTTTTCCGAATTGCCTTCCTTTTTTCGGCTGTTTTTTGTACAAAAATCTGCCGCCCCTCGAAATCTTCCGCCCTAGGCACTTGCCTAGTGTGCCTGTTGGGAAATCCATCACTGGTACAATTTTGACTTGGAACCGAGCAAACATTGAAAAAGCCGTGTAGTTTGGTTTTGGCCGCCTAGAATCACGATTTCGCCCAGTGTGCGTCCGGGAAAATGATATACCTGTTGGAACGCCGTCATCAGTAAATATGTGGAAAAGCTAAATTCCCTGGGAAGAGATACCGTTGTAGTTTTTCATTGCCTTCAACATAGTTTATCTGTCAGAGTTTGCCTACACCTGAGTGCTTTTTGTCGCCATTTTAACAATATATAACCTCATAGAGATTTTTTTCTTCTTTTTTTTTACCCATTTTTTAATCTTAAGCATCCGCACTACGGCAAGGTATCACCCAAAAAGAGGTCAAAATTCTTATACATTTAAAAGAGTTAACTCAGAGTCAACTCGTTTCGAAATGAGTTTTGCCTGCCTCGGAAAACCCTCTTGCAATGAATGTATCGCTTGTTCGGGTTAAACTGACTGGACTACCTGTGCAGTCCGTATTTCTATATCAAGGCTGTAACAAAATAAACCATTATAAGTAAAACTCAGATTTTTGCTGCGCAAACTTATTTTCTTCAATTTTTTTTTTGTTTTCTTTCAAATACTCAGTAAGTAAACGTTTGTCGTCGGTACACGGCGACGGCGTGGCTCGTTCGACGTCGGCTCGAAATTGTGTCTTGCCCATGTGTACGGGTCGGTCGGTGTCGGTGGTAGTCTGAAAACATTCGGCGAAACTATTTGCATTTTCTTGATGCGCAATGAAACAATCGATACGTTATGTTCGTTGAATTTCGTCAGGTTCGCTGTTTTCCCTTTTTGATTAGAGCGGAGTGAGAGCAAGAGCAGCGAGAGACAGAGTGGGAACGACGAAATGGAATGAGACAGAGAGAGAGGGAGAGAGAGAGAGAGAAAAAATTGGGAAACATATATATCTCCTTCTCTCTCTCTCTTTCGTCCTCCCCTTTTCGTACTCAGTGATGGCGTTTAATGAGAATATACAGAGTATTTCGACGTACACGAGTTGAGTGTGTATGGCGAGGCGCACTGTTCGAGATCAATAACCGGAAGTTTGCGGCATTATTGTTGACATCGCATTCGTATTATGGCTCGGCGTATACATTACACTGTTGTATATGTGGGTGTGTGTCTGCGTACCTGCCCGGCTGCGAGTGTATGCTGAGTGGATGCGTTTCGTAGAGGTACTTTTTTCTCACTCTCATCTCGACACCTCGCCGAGGAGCCGGGAACGAACGGCGAAGCTGATCCGTGGCGTGGTGTCGGCCATTACGTAAAAATTGCGTGACCAAGGTGGCTGAGAAAGTTTCAGCGTGAACCAATTTTGGAATTCCAGCCCCAGTGCGATCGTTAGGCGGCAGCGCGCGAGGGCACGACCTTGCGAAGTATGCGCGGATCTGCGGTCCGCACCCCTGCTGGGTGAGGCGTCGCTGGGAACGCCGTCGGCCGGGTGTAGACGTGTGTTGTCCTGGAACCGGCGAAAGGGAGGGCATCGGCCTGACCGTCGGTGTAGGGGAGGGCCGGAAGTGGAGGAAGTTGAAAGTGTGAGGGTAAAGTACCATTTCGGCTTTGGCTTTCGGTTTCGCGCTATAGGACGATCGGGCGGAGTGGAGGAAACGAGCATTTTATCTTCGTTTTGTGTTTAGGTGAGACGGGTTGTCCGATCGCGAGTGAGCTCGGTTAGGTTAGTGGAGAATTTGAAATTAAGAAAAACTCGGAGGAAGCTGGGAATTGTTATCGTGTAGACACCGTCGGATATCCAACATTCGTTTCTCGTCAATAGCTTCTGGTTCTTCAATTTTTTCATGGAGAAATGGAAAGAATTGAATGAATAGTGTGTTTCTGTCGCTGCTTTAAGTTCGAGTAGGTTGGAATATCCTGGTGAACTTGAAAAGCCCCGCAAATGGCTAAAAAGGATTTGACTATCGAAAGTGACTTACTAGAATGTAAACCAGCTGCGATGACTTTGTTGGCTGAAGGACTATTGTTGTCCTGTCAGAGTCGGTTCTGGCTGGGCCTGACTGATGCCCCAATTGTGGTGAATCCCTCGCCCCCTCCCCCAAATATGTGGTATTATGATCCATGGAACTAATATAAAACCAGTAATACAAGGTGTCTACAAGTTTGGAAAGTTGGGAAAAAGTCAGGAATTTGAAAAGTAGGTCAGAAAGTTTGTAAATAGTCAGGAAATTCAACAATATTTTTAAGAAGTTTGAAAAAAAAAACAAGAATGAACTCACGGAAAATAATTCATAACTTAGTTCATCGCTTTGTTTGTTTACATGTGTATCTGTGAACACCTTCCTAATGCTTTCACCCAAAAATCAACTTCAAATTTCAGTTAATTTTAACCATTGTGTCTAGTAGTATAAACATAAGTGTACATACGTACATACTGTCCATACTGTAAAGGTGTAAAGAAGAGGAAAAAAAAGTTTGGAAAAAGTCAGGAATTTATATTTTTCCATTCTTGTAGACACCTTGTAATAGCTAGATTACGTTGGAATCTAGTCAAATTATTATAGTGCATCTCTGGTACAGTTGGGTAGTTGGGTCTAATGTCCCTTCGAAGCTGTCCAGTGGGGCATCTGCTATTTTTAGGCGCTCGTTTTGCCCAGTTTGCTTTGGTTTTTTCCATATTTTTCTCTCTTTTCATGTTTAATGTGATCATCTGAGGATCGATATTCCAAAACGGCCCCTTCGCTTTTCAGAACTTTACAGGAGAATTAAATAACGTGGTACTCGTCTATATACCATATATGAACAGGCTTTAGTAAAAGTGTTGTAAGTTCAAAAACGCAGTTTTTCAGGAAAACAAAAAGAAGATTCCTGTACGAATTGCGAGTGTCTGAATAGTGTTGGCAGCTTGAATAAAAAATAGCTGTAGGTAGCAGCACAGTTTCGGTACAGCTTCCTTTAATTTCAGATTTGTAGGTTGATTATAACACATTTTGTAGAGTTAAAGAAACAACAACGAGTCGTGACTTAGAACATTTTGAACAAATAGGGAAGTGCAGAGTCTTATAAAATGTTACAAGTCCGTGAATGAACAGAGGGCATGCCTCAGCTGTGGATGGTGAACTTCAATGTTGGAATTCAGACTTCAATCTCATTTTAAGTAGCGCTACCATAAGCAAACGTTTTGTAGGCCGGCGCGGTATTGTTATCAGGCCCAAGCTGATAAGAATACAATGAAAACACTAACAGTGCTGCCAACACATGCAACTTTGGTTCAAGTCCGAATGGACTTATAACATTCTTGCAAAATCCCCACACTTTTTTTTTCTCTCTTGTGAGTGGTCGGATTGGAATTCCAGTGATACCATCGCTTTCTTCGTGAGAATTACTTTCTGTTACACCGCGTAACTCAGAACGGCCAAAATTGGACTTATAACACTATGTGTGTCATCAGTGACATTTGGGTTACCTTGTAGATCACCTTCATTATTGGTTGGTTAACAATGTAATGTGTGTACATGTATCTTCCACCACGCTATAAAACGGATTTCGAAAAAAGTGGACATCGGCAGTTTTGGAATATCGCTCCTCATTCTGTTTTTCATTTCATTTCATTTTATCTGCTTCTCATTTTATTTTATTCAACCACCCCCTCCCCCCTCCCAATAATTAATAGTATTTTCATAAGAAACGATGTAAATAATGTAATAGTTCTCTTTTGTTATCGGCTTTCTTGGGCTGTGAAGGGTGCTTGAACCAATTGAAGTAGATTAGGCAATGAATGAATTACTAATAAATACAGTAGCCTTCCGATTATCCGCCTTTCGGATTATCCGCCCTGAATTTGGCTGCCCGTCCTCGCCACATTACCGGCTCGACCAGGGCGGATAAGTCGCCTTTTTCAAAAAAATCAGTAAAATGAGAATTTTCCGGCAGAAAAACGAGTAAATAGTACGGCTTGTCAAAGTCTCATTACAAATTTTTTTCTAAATTGATCTACTGTATGATATATTTTATTGTACCCTTTACTGTACTGCAAATTCGACTCGTGAATAAATTTCCTGTCAATTATTTAAAATAATATAAATATTGGGAATAAAAGTTAATGAATAAGGGTCAAAATTATTAAATAAATTCATTATCGTTTAATTTTAAATTTATTAATTTTGATAAAATCTAACCTATTTCGAATTATCCGCCCTGTCTTTCGCCCCAATTAGGGCGGATAATCGGAAGGCTACTGTAAACTAATAACGAGATGTCTCCAAATCATGGAAATCATTCAAAAGAAGTCATGCAGGCACGGATATGCGAGAAAGGCAATGAGGCAATTGCCCTCTAGGAGGAAAAACTTGAATTGAAAATACTTCAAAATTAGTTGGCCAGTGATCTTACTGTCGTGAGTTAATCAGCGAAAGTCTTGAAAGGTTTTGAGAAATTTTAGGAAAAGATTGGAATGTTGACAAAAGAAAAAAAAAGTCTTAAACCAGTTTCACAGGGTAGCCCCTGTCTGGAAAACCGGGAAAAGTTGTGGAATTTTGTCAGTATGGAAAAGTCAGGGAATTGCTGTAATTTTGAATCCAAATCTTAAGAACTTTTTGAAAGTAATAAGAATTACAGTATGTACGCAATTTTCATGGTAGTCAATGAATATCAAATTTGATCCCAAATAGTAAGTATAGCTGTGTACAATACCAGCAGAAAAAAAATGTCAGGGAATATTAATGAGACGAATTAATGATGCACAAGGCAGGTCTAGTAGCTAAACACACAATAGAGTGCAGAAATGTAATTAGCGCAATCTGGGGATGTGAACTGATATCACATTCAGTTTTGAGAGACTAAAAAATGTTAAAAAGTACACGCTTCTCGTTTCACACCTTTCTGAAAAGAAACGTACTTTACATCTTTTCATATTTCATGTACCCTATATGGTGTCTCTGCCAGCCACGAGGATTTTTTTTTAATAGCAAGTGCTCTAGTGTAGTATTATAAATCTATCGTGAATTGTCAAAAAAGAAATTGAGTCCGAAAATTTGAAATTTTCCACATAAGATGTTGCAGAATTCTAAAATTCTAAAGCAAACTTTCTTGAGACAGAATGTCTTCTTCTATCAAAAATGACTACAAACAGTATGGACTATGAAAACTAAACAATAATCGCAAAGTTATTCGTCGTCTCTCTTGGATATTGAAGAGGCTTCCAGTCAAAATTCATATGGTTTAAATTTTACTCCGATTTCATGATTCAAATTTTTCAATTCATATTACCCCCTCCACATGTATGACAGGCATAAAATAATTATGAAAGTTTGTTACATTTTTAATGTATAATACATTGCTGAAGTAACTGTGTAGCCATTCTCTAGTTCCCCCCCCCCCTTTCTTTTTATATCGTTCATGATAGTCATGAAGAAATGTCATGAAAAGTCACGATATTTTGTTTCCTAAATCCAGCAGACACCCCGGTTGCCAATCGTTTCCAAAAATTTCCGGCTCAATAAGTTGAATAGATAGCTCACAGAACGAATTAAAAAATGCACACTGTCAATTAAGTTGAGCTCGATGGACCGAGGGCGTAAGAGCGTACTCGTGCTTTATAGTGGCTCCAACATTGCCTACCTTTAAAAACATCCCTGAATCATCGAAAATTTCGAAAATTGCTATCAATTTATACGAAAATCCTCAGTTTATCGAATTTTGAAGGTTTTCAATCCCTTCAAATAGGCCATATAGGTGATACCACTGTAAAATTTCTAGTTTTGGGACCCCTAGGCTAAGATCAGTTACCCAATAAATATCTTTAGAAACGTGTTGGACGCAGAAGGGGGAGGGGAGTCTTCACGCCTTTTCTCATACCGCATTTTTGACAAATTTAAGCAATCAAAGGGTAAACAGTTTTAATTTTTCAATTTGGTCACTCCTTAAATACAGCCCCGGGTATGCTACGTTTTGTCATACTGTAAAAACGTAACAAAAGGGAAGCCTGCGGTTCGATCGTATCCCACTTCCCCTTCAATTAACGGGGCACAAATTATCATACAGCTCAGGTCAGTTATCCTGATGTGGGAGGAGCGATACATCAATTTCAACCAACTCCGAGCTATTAATTAGCCCGGTGTAAAAGATCTTCGTGCAGAACCATTAATTAATCAAACCTACAAAATAAGTAGTATTTATTTAATCATAAGAAGTTTTAATGAGATCTTTTAGAATTGCAAGTCTGAACTAGTCACGACGAGTGTTAAGTGTCTGAATGAGTCTCAAGAGATCCTAATTGAGTTTTGAGGAAATCTTTACGAGCCTCAATTAGTCTATACTGAGTTATGGAGTCTTAATATGTACATCTCACTAGAGTCTGAACTACCTTCAGTGAGCCTTAAAAAAGTCTGAACTGGTCTTGATGCATCTGAATGGGTACAGTTAGCCTTATAGAGGTTTAAGTGATATTTACGGGATTCAAAGGTTCAGTGAGAATCAGTGTCTGAACGAGTACGAGTGCGAGTGAAAGAAAAAGTTTCAGCTGTCTGTCTTGCTACCTGTATGATGGCAACAATAAGGTCTGAGGCTAAGGGATCAGGTTTATTTCTGACTCGTTCTTCGACACCAGTTCCTGACAAAACAATAGTTGCAAAACAAACTAGTTTCATGTAGAAAACATCCAACAGCAAGCCAGTCAGCTTCCTCGAAAGCAGAGATGGGCAAAATCAAAAAGTAAATGATTGAAAATCATGATATCAAAATCAAAAAGCAAATAACTGAAAATCATGATTTCAAATTCATTCGTAAATCTTTCAAAAATCACGGTTTGAAAAATCAAAAAATAATTTTCAACAGCTTTTTGTAATTCAAAGATCGAAATAATCTAAGAAAAAAAGTCTTGGGAAAAATATGATTTAAAACACAAAACTAAACTCATTAAAATCGAAACCAATGATTGATTTTCAAAATCATTTTGAAATCAAAAATAAAATGATTCAAAATCAGTTGATTTCAATGATTTTTTGATTATGCTCATCTCTGCTTAAAAGACATCAGAAATGGCCAGAAAATGTTTCGCATATACCTAGTCACACCGAACAGCCCTTCGAAACAAAGACATGTACATCGATACTAGGTCCTGAAGCACATTGATCTTGGATTTTGAGCCTAATTTCTTCAGGTGGAATGGGGGGGGGGGCAAACGGCATCATTCCAGTGTGAAAACTGTGTATCTACTGGATTTCTTCTGAACAGAGTGAAGAGAACTAGAAAGAGCTTCGCTTTTGAACCTCACTTTTCTAGTTTTCTGAGTTCTGAATCCACAAGGAAGATGGCGTATAATTATCGTCTTCAGTCAAATGGCGCGAACATCAATCATCAATTACCGCATACCTTCTAGGCGGCGTTCATTAATAATGCAATGTCTTTACTACACAAGCTGATGTATCTTCCGTTATTATAATTTTTTTCTCGCGAGAAAAAAGCACACGAAATTTTGTAAGTCATCCTGGCTGGTGTAGGCAGTCGCTCGTTCGCCGAAAATGTGAGCGTCGAGAGATTCGGGAAACTCGTTCGTAAATTCATTTGAATGAAAAATTGATACCTTTAGAAGCGAGATGATAGATGTGGAAGCGAAATGCAAGCGTGTACGAAACCGTTAACGTATAGGTATCAAAATTTACATTATTTTTCGCATTCTGATTGATTGGGTCGAAGCGCCTTATAGAGTAAAATGCTGGATGTGCATCGTGGAGTCGCAGGTTCTATGTTCAGCCACGTAGCATCCACTGCTGCGGTGTTAGATGTGTCAGTTTTATTGCTGAAATGGTGTGAATCGAGACGTAGAGAGGTTTGCAGGTTAAGATGTTTGTAAGATTTACATTAGAAATCAGACTTATGAAAGGTGGAATCGGCTAGATGATACCGACTACAGAGCGTCTGAATCTGATCATAGAACACTGGAGTTTATGATAGACAATTTAAGTCAGAAGAAGTTCCTGTAGCACCAGATTTCAGGGAGTGGTGCAGCGTCAACTCGGTGATGCTCGGAGCCTGGCTCCGAACCGTTAAAATTGGGAATGAATGGATAGATCGACGAGGACAGACCGGCAGACAAACAAGGAGGCAGACAGCAACGCCGATATGCAGGCAGTCAGTCAGCACAATAAATAGACAAACAGTTCGCCAGCCAGATATATCGTAGATGCAGACCTGTTCAGCAAAAGCTTTTTAACCATTTCTTCGTTTTTTTTTATCTCGGCTACTTCCGTCCAAAACTGCTCCTTACATTACTACAAATGGCGGGGGAAGGAGGAAAACCTGCTTAAATCTTGAAATATGAACCAGTTATTTCTAGATACAATGTTAGAACTCTAACTGAGGGAAGCGCAACCTTGAATTTCCTTTCCAAGGACAATATTTTTCCCCGGTGCTCTTTTTTTTCGAATTGCTCTCAACCCGAGCCCTGGAATCCGCCCTTTCGAACATTACCTCAGAGACGTCGGGGAGGCTGTTAGACCTGTCTTTAGCCCTCTTCCCTTCTGGCCGAAAAACCGGCCTAGGTCGAAATCTGGCGAGTTGCTACGTGGGCTCGAACCCGGAACCTCCGGATTCCGAGACCAACGTGCTATCCACTCGGCCAACCAGACCCCTTCCTCCTGGTGCTGGAACAGACTTCCATAATCTGAGAACAATAATTCATAACAGGAGCGATTCAGTTTTACGGCAGTGGAAACTATCATCCGATTAAAAAAAAAAAAAAAAAGACTGATATTATAGAGAATACATTATTTCTTTACGATTGTTATCTCCCCATGGCGGATATAGAGAATCTACCCTTCCCCCTCGAATATTTGGATCGTTAATATGCCCTGGGGTGAGATGAGAAGAGAGAAATACTCAAGAGTCATGAATTTTTGAGTAGCTGACTACTGTTTTTTTTTTTAATCTTGAATTAACAAATTAGCTTTTAAAATGTGCAAAGAAATTTTTGCAACATGGCTGGGTGAACATTTTTGGATCATTTTTCAAATTCATCATGATATACCATTCAGTTTTCTGTCTATGTAAGGGGATCTGTCCCAAAAATTACCGAAAATTTTTCAATCTTCGTTCAAGATTCTAAGACGTTAGACCTGCTTTAAATTCCTGAAAGTTTGTCAAACTTCTCCTTAAACAGCACTCGTCAATTATAGTTTTTTATTTTAAAATTGTGTAATATTTCTAAATGGGAAAACTCAGCTTAGTATGCTACTTCAAAAATTTCGCCAAAAAGAATTGCCTATTCTCAAAATTGAAGGGTCTAATTAATAAACTGGTATTTTTGTTAAATTTTTGCGCCTTCAATATTGAAGATAGACAATCATGTTTACAAAGTATTTTGTTACAAATAGTGTGAACAATGAAATACCATGTTTGAGTTTTTTAAAATTTTTTTAAATTATCAGCATTTTAAAAGAAATAATAAATTGAATTGCCCCTTCGACATCTAAAGTATGCAACCAACTCCTTAGCGGAGATTGAAGTTTTATTTCAGGCGCACCAACACCGAGCGTACATAGGCTGAGTTCTCACCAACAGCCGCAGCGCTTGGAGTTACAGTGCAGTGGTGGTGAATTTCACCACGTGTGCCATTGAAGCATTAAAGGTTAAGGTCCAGCTAGTACCGTTCAGAACACGTGTACGGCATTGTATGACTTGCAGAGTTTATCAAGCTGCTTTAGTACATAATCAAGAGTGTTTTTTGATTGACCATACTTGTTTAGCAGTCCTCAGAATTCATATATATGGCAAGAGATTTTTCGGTGCTCATTCAAGACTCCGCAAGACTCTCCCCAATTTGTTCGAGACTCTCAGAGGCTCTTTCAAACTTGCTGACGATTGTCTCTGTATACTCTTCCAGACTTTTCTGAAACTTACCGACTTGACTGTGACTATTCAAGACTTGCTCAATACTTTTTACTAGACTCGCTAAGGTTCTCTAAGACTTCTCTCAATTTAAGACTTCTGAAACAGGGTAGACACTTCTTTATTTAGAGTGATTTTCCCCGACTTCTCGAGGACAATACAAATGAAACTGTGGACACCAGAAAACAAGGCGGGGGATGATATAAATAGTTCCCTCGTAAGTTCAGATTTCCTAAGGATAGCTACAAATATACTAGAATGGAGGCGTCTACAGGAATCCTTTGCTCGCTATGGGCCGGAAGGGGCGTCTTTTCAACTTTCCATACCTTTCATCGACTTAAGGTAAAATATCAAGTGTTGATCTAATTTTTTAAATGGCCCCTGCTGCCCTCCATCAGTATTGAATCCAAAATCGCTATTAATAATAAATTTCACCTGCCTTCTTTCACTTTTCTCAGTTGAACTTTTTCAGAGTTCAGCCAGTGTTGATTCACAGGGTTTCAAAAAAGGTCCAAAAAGCAACATTTGATATCCCCTTGATGAATTTCAATCTCAAGCACATGATATTTACTTACTCACTGAAATATTTCATACATTTCTTCGATCCGGACAGTAAAATATACAATAGTTTCCTTTCTAGACGAATTAAAAAATATATCAAAAGCTGGTATGGTCAACATTCGATGTACCGTACTTTTGCCCAAACAATTTGCACAATCCCAGTCAGAGGCTTTCAAAAACATTAAAGATTACGGCTTTAATAACAGTTTGTACGTTTGTGTCACAGGTAGCGCTGTCGCTAGCGCTTCTACAATTTGCACAGTCCCAGTCAGATGGAGTAAAAAAGTATTATTTGTGAAATAAAAGATCGATAGTAAAAAAACGCAAAATATGAACTGTGTTTTGAACTTGGTATATCTGTCTCCCAACAGGATGCGCAATCAGTTACCCTAGTTACCCGAGGAATAGTTACCCATTTGCAACCCTCAGATGGACACTGTTAAGCGTAAGAGAACCAACCGACATTTGTAAGCAAAAAGAGTTATTAGTATTGTTGGAAAGAGCATAAAAGTATAATTTTTCAAAATTAGGCCCCCGATTCAAAAATGTTACATACTGCCATATGAGACATTTTTAAAAAGATTTCATTCAGTAATACCTGAGAACACCGATGAGAAAAAATCGAGACTTGTCTTAGATATTAGATTAATCTCTTTAATAGATGAAAAATGAAGCAAAAAAGTATGTATTTGTAAAATGAAAATTCGATAATAAAAAAACGAAACATGGCCCAAGTCTTGAACTCATGAAGCCCTAAAGATGTTTCGAATCAAAAAATAAATAAATAGAATCGGTTTTCTTTCCAGTGGTTCTCGATGATCACCCGTAACTTAAATTACCCTATGATTATTGTTATTGTGTACGTTATCTATACCAAAGGCCAAATCAAACATGTGATGTATTCTTGCTGCTTCGATGAGTCATGCGAGATAAGGAAAGGCCAGAGGAGACTTGTGTCGGTCGGCAGTATTACAAATGATTATGAAAAGGAATGTGCTCGTAATAATAAAGATTTCTTACTTCGTATGTTCGTGCTTTCTCGTGCAAGTTTGTTTTCGGTTTTTTGCTGGCAATAGTATAAACATTTTCAGTAATATCTGAGAACACCGATGAGGAGAAATCGAGACTAACTTGTCCTTATATATTAGATTAATCTCTTTAATAAATGAAAAATGAAGCAAAAAATATTTTTAAAATTAAAATTCGATGATAAAAAAACGACACATGGTTCAAGTCTTGAACTCATGAAACCCTGAAAAAGGATTCGTAAAGTAAAAGTGCAATAATAAAAAAACGCAACATGGCCTGATCAACCGCAGTATGTACACTGAGACGCTTTTAGATTAAAGAAACCAAGATTGTCTTCTTTATATTATAGATATAGCATGGCCACCCTGATCGTTCTAAAATACTTCCTATTGGTCACACTAATCACTCTGACACGCGTTTACAATGACGAGGTAAGCGCGTGGAACACTCACACATAGACACACATACATTCCATTTCATTTCATTCAGATTCCTATCAGTCACCGTCAACACTCTACCTTATCAACTGGAAAGCAACAGCAAGAGAGTTTCCAGCCAGGACTCACGTTGCTCTCTGCTGCAGGAAATTGTCCTATATTTCTTAAAAAGTATATCATAAAAAGGTTCTGCTTCAAGAGAATTTTAGGTCTTTTTTGTCAGTCAGTCTTGTGTAAATGTGGTACAAGTTAATTCTGCATTATACTATCAATAGCTATCGATAAGCCTGTCGTCACTATTGATAGTTATTGATAGTCTCCTTATCGATAACTATCGATAGTTTTGCCATCCCTGGATCCGATGGATCATGCTGAATTTACACCAAAGTTATAAACATGCTGTTGACAGATATGCTACATTTATTTTAAATGGAACATACTTGTTAATAGCATGTTTATAACTTTGATGTTAATCCAGCATCAGTGTATTGCAGCCAGCAAAAGGCTGAAAACTGTATTCAGCCAAATTTTCCATCAAAAAGCCAAAAGTCAGCTTTTTGTAATTCAGGAAGAGTGCAAGGCAACAGCTGAAAGCCGAAAGCTAAAAGCTGTATTAAGCAGTATATTTTCTCAAGGTCAATAGTTTGAGTCAAAAGCCGAAACTGAATGTTACGGCTGCGATACACTGCAATTAGGGATAGAAATGGAAGTTGGAAGATTTTATCTATAAGTAGCAGAAGCTAAAAGTTGGAAGCCTGATGTAGAAGATTGGAAGCTGGTTGCGGAAGCCAATTATTTTTTTTACTTCTTTTACATTTGCGAATTTTATGTTTATTTTACCATTACTTTTTCCATTTACCTCAGTCTGGGTCGATCAATCTACTCAGCCAGTTTTAGTTTTTAAAAAAACAACATCGTGTTTCAAGCTTCAAGAACTATCATACGAGGTAGCAGTGTTGAAGGTTGAACGTTCTGCCGCAAATCCGCGATATGGGATTTTGACTAGGTCCTGGGATTTCGACTAGGTCCATTCAAGAATGTCCAGGGAAAAGGACCTAAACCTCACTTGTATTGAGGTCTTTTTTCAGAATATTTTCCTGTATCACGACGGTTTACGAACTCATGGCAGTAAAAACCACAAACCTCCCCTTGAAAAATTTTGATGGGTATGCAGATGGAAACTGGAAGCCAAAAAACGGGAAGCTGAAAGTTTTTGTATTTAAGCAAAAAGTCGGAAGTTGGAAGCAGCTTCAATAGGCGAATATTGGGAGCCGGAAGTAAAGCTTCGGACTGGCCGCGCGAAAGAGTCGTCCTCTACAACTTTAGGTGCGTGAAAAAAAGGAACTACTGAAACCCTGTTTTAGAAAAATTTATCAGATTGAAATGAAAATGGACTCAGTGGAAATTTTATGTACCATAAATTTTTTTCATTTTTTCGATAAACGCTTTCATTTTCATAATATTTTGAAATTTCTTCGTATGCCTGTAAATTAATGAAATATTCCCTTTGACCAGCCCGGGGTAAGGCGGCTCTAAGGGCAGGTATAGCGGACAGCCATTTTGATTGTAAGAAAAGCCTGTGTACGATTTCTCATTCTCAACACGAGGTTTGTTTATTTCTTGCAATCAAAATGGCTGTCCGTTATACCTCCCCTCAGAGCCGTCTTACCCGGGGCAGTTGCGTTTTCGGATAGTTGATTTTTCGGACAGATATGTTTTCAGAGAGTTGATTTTTTTGGAAGGTCGTGAAGTCAGTTAGTGCACTGAACAGTTGACAACTGTCACAAATGGTCGGCTATGTGTTGAAATCTATGTTTATATTCCCAAGCGTTTAATGATTTCATCGAGTCTAATTCAAATCTGATCGTTCAAATTCGTAATACTTTTCGAATATTTGTATTATCTGTTCAAATTGGGAAAATTCGCAGATTTACATTCCCCGGTAGGTGTACCAAAATGTATCAGTTTCATCGAAGTCGACGTTTTTGTCGATCGGTAATTTGTTTTGTTTTGAAATTCTTTCCGCATTCGCCACATCGTGAATTTGAGAATTCCATTTCTTCGCCAGCTATTATTTATTACTCGCTGTATAGTCGGCTGATGAAGAGAAATTGACGATACTGAGCTGTGAAGTCCGTTGTTAGTGCGTGTGAATTTCGTATTATTAGAAAGCTTGCGTATATGCGTTTAATTTTTTTTCCTGCCATATCGAGGCATAGTGCTGTTGTAATTACCCGAAGTAACGATAATTAACTTGGAGGCAATCACATTCAGGCAGAGAAAGAAAGGAAATAATAATATACGGTTAATTGTATCGAACATTGTCATTAGCCAGCTTACAATGTAACGTCGACGATAAAACTGCGAAATTTTTTATTTGGCTTTAAATCACGTACGAAATCGCGAGCTCCGAATTGACACCATGTATAAAATAATTTGTGGCTTCGGTTTCGGTGCTGCAGTGTTGTATAAAATGTAAACTCATGTGGATCACGTTCGTAAACCGAATGACTCCATGAATCGTTTCAAGGTTCCAACCTGTTCCTATACTCGTATTATTTTGTTTCCGGATGCTGGAATTGAGAAGGAAGCTCGACGTACTCCGCATTATTTCTGTATCCGTGAAGATTTTCTCGTCAATTCTGAAGTAGTACCAGTTTCGCGGGCTTCTGTTGTCGGCGTAGTTCACGCGAACCCTCAAATTTCGAGGGTCCTTAAATGGTGCGACCAACCCTTCAGTTTTCTCTGTGTTCGGTTATCGCACTTTTCGCAGCAGTCGGCAATTTCGTGTGTCGCCGAGCAATCTCGAAATGATCGTACTGGTAATGATTACCCAATTCAGATGATGCACGTTCTGCTGTTCCTCTGATATCTGTCCGAAAAGTTGGCCAGTTGGATGTGCATGGGGACTTGTACTTCTATAGCAAAACGATTTTATCTCCCTTTTTTGCCTCGTAAACTACGATACTAGTTCAGAAAATGTATGTCTCCTCCCACCTCCTTTCCCTGAAGTACCTGGTCCTGTGGTTGTTTATTTGTTTTCAAATTCACACTATCGCAATACTTATTAGGTCCGATGGTGCATCAAATTTTATGTCTCCTTCCACCTCCTTTCCTTGAAGTAACTGGTCCTATAGTTGGTAATTTGTTTTCAAATTCACACAATCATTCACAATACTAATTAGGTTCGATGGTGCATCATCTTTGAAGAACCCGAAAATCAGATTGGGCACCCACTGTCAAATCCTGATTGTGGAATTAATCCCCTCATCGACTTAGCGATCACCCTTTTGTGGTGCCTACTCCTTGCTTCGAGCCGCTGGCCATTCTGATAACACGCGAAGCGAGAATTCCCCTAAGCTGATTTGGCTACTATTGTGCCGACCCTTATCCCCAGCGTAGGTAGGGGTCTGGTTGGCCGAGTGGATAGCACGCTGGTCTCGGAATCCGGAGGTCCCAGGTTCGAGCCCACGTAGCGACTCGCTACATTTCGACCTAGGCCAGCAAGATGAGGAGAGGACTAAGACAGCCCTTCCAGCCTCCCCGACGTCTCTGAGGTAATGCTCGAAAAGGCGGATTCCAGGGCTCGGGTTGAGAGTAAAATTAGAAAAGATATCCTCAGCGAAGGTCCGCCGGGCACAAGCAAGAGCGATGAGTGAGGTACCTGGAGTCATCTAGGTCATTTAAAGTCATCTATTTTGAAAAGAGGCTATCCAAAATCATTTTTTTCGCTGTAGGTCATCCAGGAGTCTACCAGTCGTACTAGTCCTACAGAAGTCCTACAATTTAGGCAGTGGTCATACAAGTCATACAAAAGGCATACAGTTGCCTCTAATTACTTGCAAGCTTGGTAAGTCTACCTAAACAATCGCAATATTTTATATCAAAATATGGCCACATTGAAATTTAATTGAAAATTTGTGCTCTTTACATTTCTGGCAATAATTCGTTCGTTAATATTTTTTAATTATTGAGTTTTTCAATGTTTTTGTTTGCAATTAGCATGTTTCTGATTTTTATTTTTTCCTTCTGGAAATCAGATTCCGAGACGTGAGAATGGTCCGAGGGAGGTCATACGAAAGTCATTTTTGTTTCTTTATTTATTTAATGGCTTACTGGTGCTTGCGGTATATCAAACTTATTAATGTAGACAGGCAAGAGAGACGCCCTCTTCCAGCTTCAGCACTCAGTGGCCCATTTCTGAGCATAAGTCATACACAATTCAGCCCACTTTCTTCTATTTTTGGCCGTTGATTGCCATTGCTGGCTTGCCACCTGTCCAACTTCGTCGGTCCGCCTGGTCACTGGTCTCCCCCTCTTGCGTTTTCCCGTAAGTTTCCATACAGTTAGTATCCCGTTCCATCTACAGACGGGTTCTCTCGCTATGTGTCCAGCAAGAATCTTTTTTATACCTCGATGTCTGATCTAGCTGTACAATTAATAATGTCATCGAAATAATTCTTAGAATACTTAACCTTGCAATTTTGTAAATGAACATTTTCAAACTAACTCGATTTTCAATACGTTTTCATTGCTCGACATTCCACAGTTGATGGCTTGATTCCAAATAATCGATTTCACTGACGAAATACATAAAATGCAAGGTGCAGATGTCCTCAGTATGACATCTAAAAAAGTTATAAGTTGAGCTAAAGGAGTCTCGAGAGTTTTTACAGCGATGGTTGAATGACTCTTGAAGAGTCATATTATGTAATCGAGTATTGGTGTGTTTTCTGCAAGCATGAATGAATTTATGAAAATTCTGATCCAAGTCTGGTCTCGAAGAGTCATGTTGTTATATTCCTTAGTCTGTCAACTAGTACAATGGTTCCAAGAGGGGCCCGCGGAGGATGACTTAGGGGTCTGCGAGCTGATCCGAAAATGTTTCGTTCGTCAGGAATTTGACAGTTTTAGCAAATTTGAAGTATATTTAAATGCATTATATACATAAGGGGTCCTTGAAATTATAGCAATGTTTTCAGAGATCCTTGAAAAGTTTTTGTTCGGAACCCTGGACTAGTAGGTTCCCGCTAGATTGCGTCTCTCCACTTTTTTCTCTTGTGCTGATCTGTTTATTTCTTGAGAAGGATTTACACCTTTGTATCCTTCATTATATCTGCTCTTCATAGCTCATTCTTAGCCTTCCTTTCCAGTTCATTCCCTCTAGCACTGCTGATGAGTCTGTCTATGCAACAGAGGTAGATTTTAAGGAGGGGGGAGTCCCCTCAGTTGAAAAAAAAAAGGAACGTAGAGAAAAGGAAAAAAATAAGAAGAGAGAAAGGAAGAAAGAAATTTTTTGTAGTTCTACATTTCTCTCTTCACTTTTATTACATCAAGGAAGTCTGTGAAACGTTTCAAAGAGAGGGCAAGAAATTTTGTGCATTGTTTCCTAAGTCCATCCCCCCCCCCTCCCCAAACAAATTCCCCAAATCCGCCCCTGTGCAGTGTGGCTGACATCTGGTGGATTTTGTACTAACTAACTGAAATGAGATATCTGACGCTCGTTTTGCATAAGGAATTTGAGTTGCATCGAGATTTATAAATAATGGAAATTGAAGATTCTGATTAAGTGCATTGATTTTGCATGCAGTGAACGATAAATACACCAATTTGTAAAATTATATCTTCTCGGAAATCTTCATAAAATAAATTCAAAGTTTCCCTCATGTTTGTTATCAGCATGTACCCCATTTCAGCTTTCTTTGTATGTGTATATTGTTATGTATATGTGAACTATACTAGCGACTCTGGTGAATGCTGGATAGGCTAATATCCTTAGATGTCTTATATTATGACCTTTCATTTCAACTCCGCTCTCTACGATTATATTCCAAATTTTTCTTTCTTCTTATTTGCCGCAATGCTTTCTGATCTTCTGTGTCCATTTGATTTTCGACGTTTTCCGGTAACATCACATTTTGAAAGCTCCTATCCGTTTTTCTTTTTGTGTGACTATTGTCCAAATGTTAAATCCATATAAATACTCTAAATATACAATCGAAGAAATCTCAGTCTTACTTTTAAATGTATATTCGCCCTGAATATGTCTCCTCTGTGAAAAAAAGCCCCTTAACTTGTTCCATTCTATTCTTCCATCTTGCGTACCGGACTGCCTAAGTACATTTAAATTTCTTAACTTCCTTTTGTTTTTCACCTCCTGTTTCTATATTTATTTAGATTTTGTTTCCATTTACTGACTACCATCACTTTTGTTTTATTTTTGTTCAGTTTCATTTTATTGTTTTCTTTAATTCTTCTTTACTTTTTTCCACTATTGCAATATCATCTGCCAACCTTATTATTCTAACGGTCTTCCCTTGTATTATCACGTCTGATTTCTTCTTATTCATTTCTTCAATTACTTTTTCTGTAAATAGGTTAAACAGTTTTGGTGACAAACAGCAACCTTGTATCACTCCATTTTTTTGAATCATGCTACACACGAAAAGAATCAAAACTTGTCACCCCTGGTTAGAGAAAATACTAATTTTGGAATTTTGAAAAAATCTGTGATGACTGATGAGACTAGATGGGTTTTGTTGTATTGGCGTCATTCCTGCAACATGAGTCGTGTTCTTGATTTACTTGATGAGCATTGAGCAGTTGATTAGAGAATCGCAAGTATCGGAAGTGATATTCCACAAAGATTTGGATATCTGTCTTAAACAATGTAAATGATCCGAGGAGGGTTGGTGGATAATCCGAATTGCAGATATAATTAGATGACGGATAATCGGGAGTCCACTGTGTGGATTTTTTTTAAATCGTCTTTCTGTTTTGAAGAGCCTGAATCTGAAAGAGTTCTAAGAATCGTAAATGCGCTTTGACGTGTTTTAACGAATTCTGAACTTGTGTGAAAGATTCTCAAGAATTCTTGAACGCATGTTAGAGAGTCTAAGCCAGTCTGAGGACTATCTCACGTCTCTTCAAGAGAAAAATAATGAGTAATTTATGAACTTGATAAAATTCTCAAAGGTGTGTCGATAATTCTGTAAGATTCTTAAATGAGTATGTACGCGACAGAGTTTCATCCAGCTTACGGACGGCCTTTACCCTTCCGCCGAGAAAAAGAATGAATAATCTTGTGACAAAGTTCGAAAATTTACGAAAAATTACTCCGAGAGTCCGAAATTAAACTGAAGAAATTTGATATTTTCTTTTTCAGTATCAGCGAGCGAGTAGTTAGCACCAATGGTTCAAAAGTTAGAAGATTTATCTACTCGTTCAATCCCTACTTATGGCGAGGAGGGATGTAAAATCTCTCGTGAATTTCTAAATTGCTCTTCTCAGGATTGCTTCCAGGATCCGCCGCTGGTTTTCACAAATCTTGAATAATTTTATGGGAAAAACTAGTTTTGAAAGCTTTTGTACGAGACTTCAAAATCTGAATAATCTCAAAGGGTTTTAGTGCATCTTGACGATGTCTGAATGAGTTTTGAGTATCATCAAGCCTGAAGAGTATTGCTCTTTAAAGGTATCAAAAAAAAAAAAAGGAGTTTAAACCGGTTTTAAATCAGGGTTGGGAAAGCCGAAACTTACGAAAGATTCGGATTCAGCTTAATTGCCAGATGAAAGGATCTTCCAGTTTCGGATACAGCTTCACTGATATGATTACCTCAGCTTCAGTTTCGGATTCAGCTTCGAGTTTCGACTTCTCGTCATCTGGTCATCTCATTCTTTTCTAATACCAAAAATGTTCACCAATCGCAAATGGACTGATCTAAGACGAGAGGTTTAATCTTTCGATCATTAAAAAGTGTTAGTACTCCTAGTACTAGGAACTTTTCCCGGGACATTTTTAAATGGATATACGTCAAAATCCTGTTATCACGGATCATGGCAGTATGGCATTAAGCGGAAACCGAAGCAATTAAAATCTAATTCATTACGGCTTCGTTTCAGCTTCAGTAAAATTGTATTATGAACTTCAGGTTCGGCTTTTCCCTCGCAAGTTAATTACACTTAGCTTCTAGATTCGGCTTCAGAGACAGCACAATTTCTTAAACTTCGAGATTCAGATTCAGTGTCAGATTGCCAACCAGTGGTGGTAACTTAGATTTTCTTCGTGTGTTGCCTGACTTCTTTAAACTGTGGGGGGGGGGGATTGCTATATTATTCTGGCCAAACCCAAATTTTAATTCAAATATTCAAATAAACTCGAATTTTTGAGGACTTTTTCGTGTGTGGCCCAGGTAGTGTCGTGTGTTGCCCCAGCCTCAGGGCAGTACTAAAGTTGCCACCACTGTTGCCAACCCAATTTTAAACAGTCTTAAGGGAATCTGAATGAGGCCAAACGAATATTGACTGTGGCGGTCTTCATCAGTTCGAATTGTAGGAATTCTTTTAAGCATCAGATTGAGTCTGAATTGAGTTCATGGATTTTAAAAGTTGAAGTAAGTCTGAACGAGAATTAGCAAATGTTATCAAGCTCTGGGATGCGTTTTAACAGGTCTTGATTGTGAATGAATCTTGAGCAAATGAGTCCTGAAAGAGCTTTAGTTTTGAAAGCGCTCGATGATAGCGTTTGTGTTTCTCATAATGAACATTTTTTTATCACCACCACCATCACTTCCTCCCTCCGTCATAAATGGAGGATGTAATGATGCGATATTAAGTTGAAATTTCAATTGAATGTCAGCGGTACATTTTCTGCTGTAGGTAGAACAAAGATGATGCCCTTTTATGAGGGGTGGGGGTGTAACTCCTAAATAGAAAATGCATGGTATAGCCTGTTATAGAAAATTGAAAAACTTCAGTTCCGATGATTCATAGCACAGCTATAGTTGGTGAATTCCTGGTCAAAAACTGATGTGTGCTCCCTTGGACTACAACTAAGGTCGACGTTCTCATCGGGTACGGTGGGTTGGTAGGCAGTAATGGGGATGGTGTCTGAATAAAACACACATCCGTTTCTAGCGTCCTCGCATTCTTTTCTTTCTTAGTCATACAGTGAGAGAACTGACGTAAGTTCCAACTTCGGTGTAACGTTTCACCCCCTGCCGTGTACAGACTTTGGCGGCAGCAAAGAGAAAACAAGAATTCGTGTTCGCAGACAATGTCTGGTCGGCCTAAAGTGAAAATTACCATTTTAACTAGCCGCCGTGCAGGGGACTTGGGCGTCTAGGCCATCCGAGTGAGGGTCGAGCCAATGTACGTTTGAATGGCGTCGAGTTCCATCCAGCATCCGAGCGGTCGTGCGACCTCTGGACCAAAACATGGCATCGTGGAATCGACAGCGGCCATCCGGCGATCAGTCGTCTGTTGCTGGGTCGACATTGCGGTTGCACGCTCTTGTTGCAGCACGTGTTTGTTGGGTTCGCTGCTGCCGTTTCGCGCTGCCAGCCTCCACGTCCCCGGTCCAGTCCGGTCCGTGGTCGTCCCACCAGCGATACCGGTTCCCGGGTCGTGGAGAGCGTCTTCCGCGTTAGGTCGCCCAGGTTCACTTGAGCAGAATTTATCGAGTGCGTTTTCATTTCTTTCGTGTGTTTTTTTCGGATTACCGCGCCGGGCGGTGTATTTATGGCCGCTCAAATCGGATGATCGATTTTCTCCTGCGCGATGTTGGTTGTCGGCAATCGTGACCGCCGGGCTGTCGAAACTCGACCAATCGAAGTGCACGTTGCGTGCATTTCAAGATGTTGGCGTTCCAGGATTCTCATTTTAGGTATTGGGTAGAGTTGGGTGGAAAGTATTCGAAGGAGGTTCGACAGTTGGCTTCAGTTGGACCAGCGATCCTCGATCGGTAAATTGGAGACTGTTTGAGACATTTTTGTCTGTATTTTCGATTCAGTTTGATAAAGAAATCTCGAAAATTTGTTCATCCACTTCACTCGTAACATTAGGAGCTTATACCCATGTGCAAAATTTTGGACCCCCCCCCCCCCCGACAACCATGTTCGCCCTGGTAGAATACTGTATAATGTAATTGCGAGCAACTTAGATCATTGAGTTGATTACTTTGATTGATATTATGCGATTGTGAGTTGTTGACATTTATTGACAGAAGCCAAGATCGAAGAATGGGGAGTCAGTGAACTCTGTTGAAAGTGTTTAGATTGTTGGCTATCGAAATAATAAAAGTTTCGTCTGCTTTCGTTGTCTCAACTATTGGTGTTTTCCTCGACACTCGAAGTCACCTCACAGGAAAATTGTAAGAGAAGTCAGCCAGCTCGAGAAAGTTGGAAGGTGTCCCACACTCCATCATGATCACAATTACAGTAATATTTTAATTAATATACTGCCTAGGAGCTTATTCTAATTAGTCTCTTCAATTGTTACAGAATTGCGGAAGAAAATAAACAGCTTCAGTTGTTCGGAATTGAAAATAGCGCGGATATCGAGGTGAGTACAAAATTTCTACCGGGGCGTTTTTACGTATCACCGGCATTTGCCATAATGCAGTTTTGATCCCTACGATAGCGGGTGGAGTTACATGTCCTTATCCTCCACGTACAGTTATTAAAAATCTGAAGAAATGTACGAAAAGTATATTCATTTTTACGTGGTCCCTCCCCCTTTGTTAAAAAGTTCAGTTCGTTCCCTAATTGTTGAATGTAAACCTACCGCAACCAGTTTTGAATTGGGTAATTGGTGCGGAAAGAAGCGCTTGGAGCTGGGCCATAACAAGGTCGCCGGAAAAAGAGGGGTTCTAAAACCAGATGGAAATAGTGCAAGTGTCGGCAATATGTGGTGAAATAGGCGAGTGTACAAAAGCCCTCGTTTGCGATGCCTCCATTTTTTACTGTATTAGCCTTCCGTTGTTTCCTGGCAAGTACACCCTGCAAAACATTGCACATGTGTGTTGAACGTTGACGCATATCGACGAAGTCTCGGCAGAATCTTGACCTAATTTTCAAGACTCGTCATGAATACTAACAAATGCTCTACAGGATTTTAACGAGCTTTTTAAGAGTCTTGAAAATTTTAGTGTCAGCTGAACAGAGTCTTACCAAAGCTTGAACGAATTCTGAGAAAATCTTGAAAGTCTGATCAGTTTTGATATCAGAAGGACGATCGTTCAGATCACTATAATTTAATGATCTTCTTTCGATTTTAGGTCCAAACATAATATGACCTTTTCGACCCTAGTTTGCAACTCCCTGTCTTAGTTTCATTCTCATTGTTACTGATGGTGCGTGCGTTTTCGTGGTCTCGAACCATTGGACAACGTCTTGTTTCTCTCCAGTGAAACGATAGTTAAAATTGTTTTGTCCTAATCGAGGTGATTATTCCTCCTCGTATAATATTTATGCTACCCCCCCCCATGGTGGCTACGAAACACCTCGTCAAAATATGATAGAGGAAAAATCTGGCTCTTTTCACCCCTGAAAAATAACAGTCTAACGCTAGTGTCGGAGGGGTGTAAAAGGCAGAAAATGTCATCTTGAATTCGGAAATATTCTACTTCTGCCGATTGGCCACTCGATTTTGCGTAAAATGGCGAAAATTAATCGGAAATACCGACCTGGAGAATGACTTCGGACACCCCTCTTTTGTAGCGCCAGCGCGATTTTTTATCTCGAAATAGGTTCTTGAACGTACTTTTCCCCTCGCCATCTTACCTCTTTCTTACTCCCCTCTCTACCCTTCTCCACTTCCCCCCCCCATAATTTTCTAAGAAATTCATGTGTACGAAGAAAAAATTGTTACCTCTTGAATATACCTTACCCTTTTACCCTTTTCTCCCAGAAAAATCATGCATTTTACATGCAGTTCCTCACAGCGGTGTAGCCAGTGGGGTCGAGGAGGTCTGGACCCCTCTGATATCCCTACCCTTTTAGTCAAGACCTGACCTTCTCGAACACTGGGCTCGCTACGCCACTGTTTCCTCATAAGACACGTAGACACGTAGAGGCTCTTGAATCGCCTACCAGTTTTTTTTTTTTTTTTTTTTTTTTTTTGTTCGAAATGCTTCAAAATGTCATTTTATCTCTCAGAGCGCCGATTCTAGGGGCTAGACCTTTGAAAAATGGAAATCTTGTCCCTTTTGAGGTACACCCTAAGTACATGTTGTAGGCGAAATTAGTTCTGTTGTCTTGATCGGACTGTTAGAAAATGAGAGTAAATAGTTTGAGAACATTAAAAAGCATAGTAGAGTGGAGTGAAAATGGCAAAAGAAAACTGTTCGATTTGTTTCGACGAGTAGGGCGATTTTTTGGTCTTGTAACCTAAAAATAAAGTGTGCAAATTTTCAGTAAACATTTTTCCGAAGTAATTTTAATTTTAAATGAGGTCATAAGTTTTGTCCCTAAAATATGAAATATCCCTCAAACTTAAAATTAGACTGGAAAATTTTTACTGTTTTTTGCTGAAATTTTACACGTGCGTAAAAAAATTAGAACATTTTTTTCGCTTCACAGTCAGCTTTTTCAATGGCATACCGAGTCCAAAGCTTTTTTGTGAAAATAGTCAATTCTAATTACCCTTTCCCCAAATTCAAGCTCTTCTTGGTCGCTTTTAATTTACGCTGTCACTTTTTTACTATTTGGACAGAAATTCTGGTCCCCATCTTGGAATAGTTTATCGGCTTGAAAATAAGCTTTTTAATATTTCCTACAGATTGATACCAAATGTGATCCCTTTCACACGAAAAGGACCACCAGAGTGTCACTCAGAAAGTAGGTATTTCTTCTTTTTTTTTTTAACTCCTAGAAAATTATGGGAAATTCAAGGAACATTTATCAGACTAAAAGGATTCTTTGTACCTTTTTTTATTAAATGATACCAGGTACAGGGTAACCACTTGGTTGTTTTTTCCATTTTAAGTCATCTAAAATCATTTTTGTCATTTCCTCCTGAACTAGTCATTTAACTCATTTGGGAGGAAGTTTCTCCTTCAAATTCTCGAAATTCTGCTGATCATGAAGGAAATAATTTTTTCTTTCGTGTTGTGCTTTCGCTGTGCAAGGTAAATAAAATGGAAATCTAATTTGCCGGCAGATTACAGCAAAAATTTCCAAGGCAACTCTAGCTGGTCAGTTGGGGAGGTTAAAAAAATATGATGCCAAGTAGTGTGTAGAGAAAGAAGCACAAAAAAGAAGGAAAAAATTGCAAAATCGTCTCCAGTTCTGGTCCTTTTTTGGTCCTTTTTCAAATATAAGAAGGTTACTTTTCTCCCCCCCCCCCCGAAATTTCGAGTGGTCACCATGCAAATACGATGCCCCTAATACCGCGTGAACACCAAAAAAGTAGGTAGGGTTTTTGTTTTCTCCGTGTTTATGTAAATATTTTATAAATTAATTATGAAGTATTTCGGCGAATCATACTTTCTTGGTGACTCCTGTAGTGGTTCCCGTTGTGCTAGAGACATCATATTTGGTATCATTTTGGAGGGAATTGTAAACAGGATTTTCGTGGTAGAACAGAACGAATGTTTTCCTTTCTCGTATAATTTTCCACTTAATAAAAGAACCTACTTTGTGGATTGCCCTTTGTGGCGCTCCCCTTTATGTCAAAGGCAACATGTTTGGTATTGATGTATGGGGAATTCTGACGAATGTATTTCGAGCTAATGAACTATTCCAATGTCTTATATTTTCCGAGTTATTAAGGAAAAACCTGACAAAAGGGACACATTTGCCGTCATGTTGGTAACCGCATATGGTTTGAGGAGATATTCTAATTTGCTTTCAACCCGAGCCCTGGAATCCGCCTTTTCGAGCGCTACCTCAGAAATGTCGGGGAGACTGTTAGGGCTGCCCTAGCCGTCTTCCCTTCTTGCCGAAAAACCGGCCTGGGTCTAAACCTGGCGAGTTGCTACGTGGACTCGAACCTGGGGCCTCCGGATTCCGAGACCAACGCTCTATCCACTCGGCCACCTGAAGGGATGGGTCTTATGGGGGTCATTTCAGCGGACCAGCTTGCACATCATAGACCTTATCGATAATATAGACTGCCCTTAGTGATACGAACTTAGTAGTTTTCCTCGTTATCAATCAGTCCTATTCGACATATGGAGAATAAGTGGAGTGGCAACTGGGCTATAGGTATAGGTAGTGATGCAAGAGCAGGGGCAAAACTATGGGGGGTGAAGGGGTCGACACCACCCCCAATAATTTGGCAGTCGGCAAATTTTACTGTTCGTTTGAATTTTTCATTTTCTATGAATGTTTGTTCGTTTTTGTTTTTTTGTTTTTTTTCAATTAAGAAATATTTCGATAAAAAATCGGCAAAATTTTAATTTTTAAAGAATTTTGTCTGCGAATTTTTAGTTTTCAAAAAATATTTGTCGGTGAATTTTTCTTCTCCACCTCCCTAAACTGAAAGTCAAATTTCTTTTCTGCGAATTGAGTACCCTGGACTCCTGTCAGAGACCTAGTCAGTCAAAAGTCGAAGGTTTTAAGCTGAGTATCGAACGTTATCTGAAAGGTTGAAACAAAGTTGAAATGTAGAAGACATTTCGAAAATCTGAAAGTCGATAGCAAACATTGAATTTCGAATTTCAATGCCGATTTTGTTTTTTCTAGATACTCTGTTTGACCTAGAGGCTGAAATTTTAAAGAGTTGAACATTTTATTAAGATCTAAAAGTTAAACACTAAAGACTTATTTTCCAGTGACACAAGCTGAATCCGATGACAAATGTTTCTTGTTTAATTTACGGGCTCTGGTCCTGGTGAATATGGGAGGGAAATTTAGTCGGGAACAAAATCCAAACTCTATGTGTTTTTTCCATAAGAACGAAAGGGAGCTTGTGGCACGGATTCCGCTAATCCAATCGACCTGAAACCTTGTAGAGCTTAAAAATATCACTAAAAGTAAATAACGACCCCCTTAAAGTATAAAGGAAGGTGTGTGTTCCTCTCAAGTATTCCTAACACCTTCCGGCTTACCCTCCTCGACTAGGGTGTGCTCATGTGCGAAAATGTGAGTGCTTATGGGGTAAGGTTCCAATCTGCATTTCTTCGGTGGCGCGTTTGACACCTCGTGTATACAGAATACAACTTTTACTCATCACTTACACATACGAGGTATTTGGAGCTAGGTCTAGAAACCCATGCACATAGGGAGGTGTTATATAGCGTCCTCTAGCGGACAACATCGTAACTAAGCACACCGGAGGAATATTATTCGACGCGCCCGTCAGAGACTAATCCAACAATACCAATAAGTGATTTTGGCTAAAAATGTCGCATACGAGATGTCAAACGCACCACCGACAATTTGCAGGGACGAAACTATGGATTGAAGGGGGAGGGGGGGTGAAACACGCCCAATAATTTAGCAGTCGGCAAATTTTGAAACTGTTCATCTGAATTTTTTATTTTCTAAGAACGTTTGTGTGTTTGTTTATTTTTTCTTCAATTAAAAAATACTTTGATTTAAAAATCGGCAAATTTTCAAATTTTTTAAACATTTTGTTGGCGAATTTTTAGTTTTCAAAAAATATTTGTCGGCAAACAAATTTTCCTTCTCTACCCCCCTCCCCCAGCCCCACCCCCAAACTGAAAGTGAAGTTTCGCCTCTGTACAAGAGGAAAGAATACCACGTGTTTTTGGCCGGTAGATAATATATTGATGAGTAAATTGAAATATGAACTTCGGAACATATTTTGAAGAGAAAATAATTAAAATTATCGTGGAAATGGGATGAAATCAGCCCCGGGTTTACCTACTTGCGCAACAAGCACACCGGCTTGGAGCGACCACTTTTTAAGGGGCAGCCGAATTTTGAGCGTTTTTGCCTTCAGCACGTTGGCGTATGCAACCAGCCAGACACAGCATTGTAAAAGCTACTGAACAGATACGAGGAAAATTTTCCCGGCTAAGCGGCTGTGGCCCCGGGTTCTTATTAGTGGCCTTATTCTTGATCCAGGGCTGGATGAAATGCGGACCCACTTGCCACTCCACTTATTCTCCATATGTGTGCCATGTACTTTTTATCACTCAACTCAGTCTATATTAGTAGTAAGGAGTGAGTTTCATACAAATATAAAAATTAGAAAAAATATAGGTTAAGAAAAATGATAAGTTGAATAAATTTTTCATAAGTCACTCGAGGGCATTTCTCTGGAATTTGTCGTAGAGTGACGCTTTTACTACTTATAGGTATTATCTGTTGGGTCTACGCTGAACAATGATCCACGAAGAAACTTTTGATCGAAGTTTTCTCCAGTTCAGATGCTAATTTGACCGCACTACTGCATTTCAGTTGAATCGACTCAGTAGCCAAATTTCAGTCTTCAAGAATTTTTCCATTCATTTTTGTCAATTCTTTGTGTGTGTGTGGGGGGGGGGGTCCATTGGACTGGGAGAGAATTCCCGTGACGTGAACATTAGCCCTGAACTTGGAGAAGAAAAAGTGACGCAGAGTCACCCGATTAAACTCGGAACACAGCGATGGAATGGCGAGAGTAAGGAGAGGGAGTGAGAGAGAGAGAGAGAGAGAGAGAGAAGAGAGAGATAGGAAAAAAATACAGCACCGAGGTTTACTAGCACTGCTTTTCGCCGGCGTTACTGGCTAAACCAATGCCAACATTTTCGAAGGGAAAGAAGAAAAAAAGGATAAGAAAAGAGGATTCCAGAAGGGCGACGCTAAATGCAAAAATTAAAAACTGATTTCGACGAACGCCATGACGGTTTTATTTATATTTTCCTGGTTTCTCGCACAATCTGTCGGTAGAGCACACACAGGAGAGGAAAAAGGATGCGAATGTGAAAGGAGGTTGGTACGCGCTGAACCCGAATGCGTACAGGCTTTTATCGAAAAACAATATTCGATTTTCCTGTCTTTTTTCCCCCCGAATCGGATACACCACGAGTAAGAAAGGTCCACGTTGGCGCTCTGCTCTTTTATTTTATTTATTTTTTTCTTACTCGATTTTTTGAAGAACGGAAAAAAAAATGAGTATCTGTCGCATTCGTCGATCCAATTCCAAACGTTGGATCAGTCGAGTACTCCGGGTATATTATTCGTGTTATATATTGTACAATACGCGTACATTATGGGGAAAGGAGGAAGGCGGAAAAAATCGACGAACACACACGCGCGCACACACATATGCATACGTACGTACACGGACACACATTTGCCATCATTAACGCTTACACCAACGACGGCGCTCTCAAATATATACAACATGTACTCTTTCACTCTCCGTCAAATGCTCTCACTCCGCCTCGCACGCGCTCCGTTTCTCGCTCGCGCCGGTGCCGTCTCTCTCACCCTCGTACCATTTTACACACTTAAATCGGGAGAGAAAATAAACCGAAATTAATCCGACGAGGTCCGATCGATAAACGTGGGCTCATAGTCATACACAGAAGAGAGAGAAGATATACACGTAGGCCACCAGGCTTCATTCACCATTCCCCACTTCCCTATTAATGCGTGTGCACCGCGAAGCCAGCGTTCCGAATCCATAAAGTAGTGTAAAGCCATTATTTATACAAACGGACGTGAATTCTTCGCCGAATGCGAGAGTTCGACTTTGAAATAACGGCTCTCGACTACCACTTTCCGTATTACACGATATTCGCTTTTCGATTACCACCCTGCGCCCGAGTCCGTAGCCGAAAAATTTTTTACCTCCAGGGTGGTCGGGGTGTGTGTATTCGTGGTCATCTCGGTGCCAGCTAGGTTTCAGAAAGAGTGTGAACTTCGTACGGCGTGGAAAATGGCCTCGTGAAAAACACCACTTCGTGTGGGAAACCGACTGTGTGTAACGTGTTGAGACATGAAATTACTTGACTGTGCACGGCTGCCGGTGTGTGATTTTCAGGGATCCGTATATACACGATACTCGATTGGTACACATATACACACACACACACACACACACACACCGTATAGCAATGACCTAGGTTTATGAAATCATTTATACGACCAAACAGATCGTAAATAGAGAGAGAACTGCGGCAGAGCGCTGGCTGGTGAGAGGGCTACCGACTGCCGCGAATCGAGTCGAGTCGACTGTGACTGCGACTGTACACACTGTAGCGTGGCAGCACGGTAGTAGATAGCTCTCTGTGCTCTCTCCTTCGGTGTGTGTGTGTGTGTGTGTGTGTGTGTGTGTGTGTGTCTCGCTCGCTCTTCGTGAAGAGCGGCACGACATCGTGTGAAGCAGGCCCGGCTCTGGAGGGGCATATCGAGGCACGTGCTCGGAGCGCCGTAAAAGTAATGACCCGACCGACGCTTTTCCACAAAAATGGCGAAACATTCATTTGCAAAAAAATACTACTAACCTTCTATTTTCTTCGCCCGTTTTCGCGCTTTCCTTCTATCTCTCTTTCTCTCGCGCGCGCTTTCTTTCTCGCTCCACCGTTCGCATCAATTCTCCGCTCGGGTTTTTCGATTTTCTCGTTCGCCGTTTTCGAGATTCGATTTTCGGTCACAGACGTGTTTCGCATTCGGGGCTCGGGGGTTTCTCGAGGCGCACCCGTGCAGTGTGAGTTTGGTTACGGGAGGGAAGGAAAACCGGATTTTTCCGACTAGCGATGAAACCGGCGCCAAACGACTGAAATTCGGTCAGTTCGTTGCCGTAAGTTACGTAAAAAGAAAGTTCTCCCGGGTGGAAAGGGGTTAGGTGGAAAGTTATATGCAGAATTGTGGCGGATGTACTGAATTACGTCCAAATTTGGATTTGACAAGCAAAGGTAAAAGAACTTGGGTCAAAATTTTGACTTTATATGCAAACAGAACTCGACGAAATGTTCTTCATAGGATACATAATTTTACTTTCCCCTCTTACGAGTGGGTGCAGTTGTTGAAAATCCATTTCTGTGGGGGCAGCTTCCGTGTAGCAGTGGAAAAATGGACGGAAGTATGTGGGCCTCCTCCGCAATAGTTTAAAATGTTAATGAGTTGATAGATTGAGCAGGTGTACTTGACAGAATTATAAGTGTTACAGCTGGGTCTGTTCTTATTTTTTTTTACTCTTTTTTTGAAGGCGATTTTCTCCACCCCACCCCTGAAATCAGAAATTGTAGAATAGTTGGCGAATTTAGCCACTGCAACTGGATAAATTGAAAATTTTACATTTTTATTTCTTTATCTTGAAATTTCAGTGTTCAGTTGAACCTAGTTATCTCCCCGCCGATTTGAAAGATCGTACTCCTTTTAGAGGAAAATACTCTTTTGATACTGTAAAAAAAAAAAGAGAGAACTCTGTCTTTTCCCCAAAAATGTCAAGAAATACTCTCTTTGATATACTGAATCTGATAATAAAAGATAACCATATAAATGATGACTGATAGCGAAGGCTAAAATTTGCTTGAGATTGAGACACTCGCTCTACACTCTACAGTCAATAAAACCAAAATGTGACGTGGCACAAGAGAAAAGCCTCAGTGTCCAGTTACGACTAAGGCCCTTTTCTTGTGACTCGTCTGTTTCACCCTAGGTTGTGACATTGTGATTTTATTTTTAAAGTTTGTCGAAGCACATTGAGGTACCACGGGGCCAAACGAAATTGAAAAGTATTACACGCGATATACACGTACAAAGATGGAATACATTCAGAAAGCACTCAAGTATCTATTTCAAGATTATCGCAAATAAGATCGAAACAAATGGAAAGAAATCTAAGCGTGGACATTTTTACAGTTCATTTTTCTTTTTAACAAACAATACTTGACTAGATTCAGGGAGAGAAAAAAGGAAAAGGGGGAAGAGTATGCGAAAATAATTTACAACATATGCCAAGCTCGTACCGGCCGGTGGGGGAATTTTCTTCATATACATGTGGGCAGTTGGATAAATTTGGGGTATTTTTAGCCCCCAAAATCGCAAACCCCCTTACTTAGATCCTGGGTACAGCCCTGACATAGTCCAGAAAGACTCCTGGAGCGGCAATCGAGCGAAGCGAGGTGCGAGTTTTTTGGAGAAAACCTTTGAACGAACGACCTGTAGTACCCTCTCTAATTAAAAAATATCTGGGCAGCCTGAAAATTGTACCATAGGTGGTGAGTTCAGCAACGGCAAGATGGAAAATGTTGCAATCTTCAATTCTTTTTCTTTTTTTTTATGGTTTCTTAAAATTTGATCTATAGTTCGAAACCCCAACTCCCTTATCCCGTAGTAAATAGTAAATTTACCTTCTGCAATTGGCGAAATTAAAAACGTTGTATGGGAGTTTCATTTTGGTGAATATTCTGAAATTTCTATTCGTAGTTGTACCGTGTCCTTCTCCCGCCCTATAATTATTTTTGGAATTCTTCAAAAGTTAGTGAATTGCTCCACGTCAGTGAACAAAATTTATTTTTCTGGTTCGACGATTTTGAAATTTTGGTTTCAGTTTGAACCCCCTCCCTCCCATATTGAATTTTTCGGGAGTTGATAAATTTAACAGCTATGGATTGGGGGGGGGGTCAAAAAGTCAGAATGTTCCAGTTTTTGTATTCTCTCTTTGTTGAAGATCTTCAGATGGAAAATTCTGTCTCTCCTCACCTGAACCTTTTCAATTGGTTTACCTTCAAGAACTGGTAAATTTAACAGCTACGATTGGCAAAATGAATCAAAATGTTGCATTTTTTTAATTCTCCTATTTTTAACGATCTTTAGTTGGAAACCCTACCCCCTTCGTCCTTAGTAAATTTAACTGCTGCTGTTGGCGAAATTGAAAACGTTACATGCAATTTTTTTGGACCATTTTGAAATTTTAATTAAGAGTTGCATCGTCCTTCTCCCGCCCTATAACTATTTGGAATATTTCAAAAGTTGGTGATTGATCCACTTCAGTGAAAAAAATTTCTTTTTCTTGGTTTGACGATTTTGAAATTTTGACTTTCAGTTTGATTCCCCCCTCCCTTCCTCCCATAAATGTTTGAACTTTTCAGGAGTTGATCAGTTCACCAACTGTGGATGGTGGGGGGGGGGAGGTCAAAAAGTCAGAATTTTTCACTTTTTTATTGAAGATTTTCAGATGAAAAATTCTGTTTCCTCTCACCTCTACCTTCATAATCAGTTTACCTTTGAGAACTGGTAAATTTAACAGCTACAATTGGCAAAATTAATCAAAATGTTGCAGTTTTTTAATTCTTGGCAAAATTAATTAAAATGTTGCAGTTTTTTAATTCTTTCATTTTTGACGATCTTCAGTTGGAAGCCCTGCCTCCTCTTCACCATTTATAAATTTAGCTGCTGCAGTTGGCTAAATTGAAAACGTTACATGCAATTTTTTTGGGACCATTTTGAAATTTTAATTAACAGTTGCATCGTCCTTCTCCCGCCCTATAATTATTTGGAATCTTTCAAAAGTTAGTGATTGATTCACTTCTGTGAACTGAATTTCTTTTTCATGGTTCAACAATTTTGAAATTTTGGTTTTCAGTTTGAACCCCTCTGTCTCCCATAAATGTTTGAATTTTTCAGGAGTTGATAAATTTAACAGCTGGGATGGAGGGGGGGGGTGTCAAAAAATCAGAATGTTTTAGTTTTTGTGTTCTCTCTTTGTTGAAGATCTTCGGATAGAAAATTCTGTCTCCTCGAACCTCCACCTTTATAATTAGTTGACCTTCAAGAACTGATGAATTTCACAGCTACAATTGGTAAAATGAATTAAAATGTTACAGTTTTTTAACTCTTCTATTTTTGAAGATCTTTAGTTGGAAACCCTACCCCCTTCACCCTTAGTAAATTTAGCTGCTGCAGTGTAGCAAAATTGAAAACGTTACATGTAATTTTTTTTTGACAATTTTGAAATTTTAATTAACAGTTTCATCGTCCTTCTCCCACCCTATAATTATTTGGAATTTTTCAAAAGTTAGCAAATTGATCCACTTCAGTGAACAAAATTTCTTTTTCTTGGTTTGGCGATTTTGAAATCCTGATTTTCAGTCTGAACCCCCTTCCTCCCGTAATTGTTTGAATTTCTGAGGAGTTGATAAATTTAACAGTTGAAGTTACCAAAAAGTGACGATGTTTCAGTTTTTTACTCTTTCATCGTTTCAGATCTTCTCAATGGAAATTCCTGTCTCCTCTCACCTCTACCTTCATAATCAGATGACCTTTGACAGCTGGGGGATTCAACAGCTACGTTGTCAAAAAAAAATTTGAAATGTTGCAATTTTTTATTTTCTTATTGTTGACTATCTTCAACGCCCCACCTCCTCGGTAAATCGATAAATTTAACAACTGCGAGTTGGAGAATCAAAGAATGTATGTAGTCTTTCATTTTTCCAATTAAAACCCGTCTCCCTCCTGCATATAATTATTTGGAATTTTTCGAAAGTTAGTATTTTTTTCCCTTGTAGTTGACAAAGATATTCAGTCATTGTAGACTGTTTCCTTTTTCTTTATTTCTTTCTACCCCCTTTGCTTGAACGCTTTTGAAATTCTAAGCGACCACCTCTTCGTCCCTACACAGTGAATTTGCATTTTACAAGAGCTGTTACGTTTAGCGTTGGTTTCTGGTAAAATTTAGATCGTAGCATGTAAGCTTCCTTCTTTTGCGTGACGGTTTTAAAACTGAATTTCAACTCCTCCCCCCCCCCGCCCCCGAATCATTTGAAGAATTTTTAAGTTGTTCAATTTAGCAGCTAATGTTGGAAAAGTTGGAAATGGTAACAAGCCTTTATATTACTAATTTTGAAATTTGAATTTCCGGTTGGAACATCTCCTCTTCCTGCCTTCTCTCTAATTGTTTCGAATTTTTCCAAGTGTTAGTAATTTTAGTTCCGGTATTTAACAAACTTAAAATTATTATTTTCTCGGACGTTGAAGATTTTTTTTTCTTCTGCCTGACAATGTTGATGTTCCAATCTTCAATCTAGTTCCTCTCGTACCAATAATTTCAAAATTTTCAAAAAGTTGGTAAATTAAGCAGCTGCAGTTGATAAAATTAAAACTATTACAAGCAATTTTTTAAATTAATTTTTGAATTTGAATTTTATATTCGAACTCCTCCCACCTCTGCCTTCTTCCGTTTTTTTTTCTTTAATTGTTGTGAATTTTTAAAAGCACCGGTAATTGCCCCCTCCCCCACAAGTGCCCCTGGGTCTAAAAGACAAGGGCTGGATACACTTGAAATTACAAAGAGATATAGAAACAAAAAATATTATGTATTAAAATTCAAAATAAGAAAACGGAAGTATAACTATAGAGGGAAGGTATTGAGAGAATTGACACTGAGATCGGGCAGGCAAATGGGGAGGGAAGTAACCGGTCCTCAGATGATGAACAAGCAGGCCTATTCCAAGATATTTAAGAGGAGACCCAAGGGCGGATGCCCAAAGTCATAAACCGAAAAGGGCCTTCCTGACCAAGATGATGAATTTGTGTGCTTAGTAACTGCATTTGACTAAATTGAAAATGTTGCTTTTTTTTGCTCGGGTGTTGCATGTTTCTTATTCTTCTTGATGATTTTGATATTTCACTTTTTAGATAAACTCTTCCCCTCTTACAACTTCAAAATTGGCATATTTGGCCGGTGCAGTTGGCGAAACTGGAAGAATTATGAGCGTTTTCCTTTTTAAATTTATTATATTTGAATTTCCAGTTGAACCCCCTGCTTTCTCCAACCGTAATTCGTTGAGTTTTCTTCAAAATGTTGGAAAATTGAGCTGTTTTTATTAACATTTGTAAATTTGTTTCTTGTAGCTTGAGTGCTGCACTTTTCTTCCTTTGACGATTTTGATGTTTTACTTTGTAAATTAACTTCTCCCCATCCCATAATTTATAATTTTTCAAAAAGTTGTTTAAGTTATCACCCGCAGTTAGAAAAATTGAAAATATTTTGCGAGTTCTCATTTTCGGAGTGAACCCTCCTTCCCCTCTGTACACATTTTAGTTTTCATTCGGAAAGTATTATTTCTGTAATAAACGAAAAATTACCCTCGCTAAATTTTCGTAAGGGGTTGGCAAAGTGGACCAAAACTGTACGCGCGGAAAGGTTTTCTTCCAAATTGCTCAATTTTAGGATATGATTTCTTGAATATTCAACATTTTTCTGGAGTCTGTGTTTGTTGCTCTGTTTAGCGCTACAATTCCTTACTCTGTATGTGGATCAGAGGGGGGGGGGTACCTTGAAAGTTCGAAATCACGAATGGCCACGAGAACACGCGTGTTTTTCAGCATTTCAATAGTTGCTGGGGTAATTCAGGTAAATATTAATGATGAAATGTTGCCAATATGATGGACTGCTCATTACTCCCAGAAGTTCTATCAAAGTCGGTTGATTCTTTGATTTCCCCCCCCCCTCCCCCACTCTAAACAGCCGATTTTGACCGTAAAAGCTGAACCTGGACCCGCGTGAAAAAAGGGTAAATTTTATCCGATTGAGGTCAATGTTTTAATGAAATTCCTTTCGAATTATTTGGAACGACTTATAAGGGTGGGAGCCCAAATTTTTTGCGCGTCCACTATGGGCCAGCGACATGCGTCCAGAAATTTTGTGTCAATGACAACATTTCTGAGTCCGCTTGCTATTTTGGCGTCAAATCTTGTATTCTCGAGCTATGAAGAAACGGCCAAATTGTACAGTCGTCACTTCTGACTCGTAAGGAGGTTGTTGGCTCCAGTTCTGAAAACGTTCTGTACGGCTATATCCACCCCTCGTGCCAGAAATGGCAGTCCTCGTTCGAAATTTGCAGTATACATTTCCTGTCTACCGGCTCAGCTAGGACGAAATGCCTGTTGCGCCATCCTGAAATTCAGTCTTCTTTTCCAGCTCCAGCATCTGACATCCTTTCCGACCGTGTGCGCTGTGTGCTCTCTATCAGCCCGCAGATTACATGTACTGAAGTAGTTTGCCCGCTTTTGGTTCGGCTCGATGTTGGTTTTCCAGCATATCTCTCTCTGTCTCTGTCATACATTTTACATGCGCACTTCGTATTCGCGGTTTTTCTCACTTTTTTCATCGGACGAGCAGATGCGACATACGAAACAGTTTTTCTCTCTGTTGTATGTTCGCTGTGACATAGGTAACCGAATGTACCGAAATAATTAGATATTTTAATTTTATCCAAATTACTCTCCTGTGTGGAGTTCCTCTCACGGCGTTGTTGTTCTTGTTGTTACAACATGTACGAGTGTTGAAAAAAAAACCAGTTTGTACGTTTCCTCCATGATTTGTGTTTTTAGCGACACGTTGCATTATTTTTATTCGTGTTTTTTTTTGGTCTTCTTTCTTTTCTCGTCTCGTCTTCCTTTCTGGTTCATCTCGGAAACGCTCATTGCGATGTGTTCTGCTGACTTGGCCACGTATTATAAACGTTATTAGTTTTTCTAGTCCGATTTGGGCAAAATCGAAGCCAAATTTGCGATCTGGTGATTCGAAATCGAAAGAACGAAAATAAGTTGTTTTTTCGGACATTTCGAAACCTCTGTATTTGCTGTCCCCCTGGTCCAGTTTGGTATTCATTGTAATCTCATTTTGAACTCGTAGCTAACAATATTCCTTTGCATTACCTGTAAACGGGGTTTAAGTGATTGAAGGAGAGAGACTGCGAAGAGACGAGCAAAGGGCAACTTGCTCTTCTTTTTGTGGTGTTCGCAGAATATACATATATGTACGACAGTGTGTACGTGCGAAAAGTGACGCAATCGGGGAAACATGAAGGGATGATGATGAAAAACTGGAGAGTGAGAGAGAATGTAGTGTCAAGGCGGGTGCCGGAGAAGGGCAGAGAGATGTGCTAACTTTTAGAAATACTCTGAATTTTGAGACGTTTTACCGTGTGTATTTCCTATTTTCAATTCTCGTTTTCGCCATACACCTCTTTTTCGTCTGCGAGTTGTATATACATTCTATTTCGCGCTTTTGTTGAAAGAAAAGATAGAATGGGAAATGTGTATCGATTCATTCGCTGTTTTAAGCGGCGATACTGCGGCGGGCGAAAAAGTGTTAACTTTACGACCCGGTGCTGCCTCGCCATTGCCATAGACCTTTTGACGGCGGTGTGTGATGTTGGTTGCCGATGTGTGTGTGTGTGTGTGTGTGTGTGTGTGTGTGTGTGTGCACATGAACAAGGGGTGACGTTACATCGTGACCACGTATGTGTATACAGTCGCCCTCTCTCGATCTTTCCTTCTCGGTCTCGCCTGTATAATTTTTTTCATTGCATTTCTGTCGAAAAACGTGGACGAATGTCGAGCTTCGATCAGGTGTGAGAAATTCTCTGGTTGAGATTGAACGTTCCATATTCGAGAGTCCATTAGGACATTTGAAATCACCCGACGGATGTGTATGATCGAGGCCCAGCCATAGAGGTTACTTCACTCGGTGGTCGTGGTGGACACCTGTGATACCCACGTTGTATAGTGCATGCGAGAGTCCATTGGTACATTTGAAATCATCCGGCGAGTGCGTGTGATCAACACCGGCGTAGGAACGGTGGTATAAGACACCCCCTCCTCACCACATTAAAAAACCATTCAGACTGTCTACCGGTCACGGGAAACTCGAAAAGCCACGATTTTTGAAAGTAGATCACGGAAGTCAGGATTTTCATTTGAAAAGATGAGGGGGGGGGATTGGAAAAAAATCAAAACTTGTTTGAATATTGACAGCATGTGAACAGTTTCGTGTTCTTCATGCTAACGATTTGAGGTCATGAAGATCCAAATAAAAACATGATGAATAATAAACGTGTGCAAACACAGGCATCGGATGATGAAATTGGAGTTAAAATCAGGTTGCGATTTATCGGCATATTAAAAAAGACCATGTAACCGAGGAACAGTACAAGAGGATAACGGATCAGTAAGGACAGTTAAAAATGCACTTTAACCCTGAACTGGTAATTTAAACCGTATGAACTGTAAAAATGAAGAATGTTATGCACAATGAGTCAGTCACGTTAGAAGGTTGAATCTGCAGAACGTGTGGAGACTGGTTGTCGTGCTCCTGCCCCTACTTTATCAAACATGTGACCTGTAAGCATCTACTCGGTTTACTGATCAGGCTGATGCTTTGCACTGTCCTTGCTGACAGCAGGTCATTTACCTTATATGCAAACTGTGCAGGGACGTACTGAAAAGTTTTTCTTGAGGAGTAAAATTTGTGAAAGTCCCAACTGACTCAACTCAAAATTCCGAAGTATCGAAGCAAAAAAAAAAAAAAAAACTTTTAACCTGTTAGATTTTTTCAGTTGACTCAACTCAAAATTTCCAAGTATCAAAGCAAAAGTAGAAAAACTTTTTGACTTGTTGGATTTTCCCAACTTCTCTACTCAATTCTCAAGTAACAAAGCAAAGGAAAAAAAAACCTTCTAAACTTGTTGGATTCTTCCAACTAGCCTGGCTGAAATGGTAAATTTTCCATTTTTCTAACTGCTGAGTGAAAAATTTCTACGTTTGAGTGCCCTCCCCCCGTCCCCCTATCAGTACGTCCCTGAGACTGTGCACTTACACAGAACGGCAGATACGAGGGCGAAACTATAGAGGGGTGTGGGGGGCTGAAACACACCCCCTCCCCCAATAATTTGGCAGTCGGCAAATTTTAAGACTTTTCGTTTGAATTTTCAATTTTTATGCATGTTTGTTTGTTTATTTTCTTTTTCACTTAAATAATATTTCGATTTAGAAATTGACAAATTTTTAATTTTTTAAACATTTTATTGGCGAAATTTTAGTTTTCAAAAAATATTTGTCGGCAAATTTTTCTTCTCCGTCTTTTTAAACTGAAAGTAAAATTTCGTTCCCGAAAATGGAGTACCCTGGACCCCTGTTAGAGAGTAGTCAGTCAAAAGCAGAAGGTTTCAAGCTGAGTATCGAACGCTATTTGGAAGGTTGAAACAAAGCTGAAATGTCGAAGACATTTCGAAAATCAGAAAGTCGGTAGCAAACGTTGAATTTCAAATTTCAATGACGATTCGGACTGCCAGCGCGAAAGAGTCGCCCTCTATAATTTTAGGCATGTGGGAAATAAAGGGAACTATTGAAACCCTACATATTTTAGAAAAATTCATCAGATTGAAATGAAACTGGTCTCGATGAAAGGAAAATTTTATGTACTACAAATTTTGTTCTAATCATTTTTTCGATGAACGCTTTCGTTTTCATAATATTTTGAAATTTCTTCGTATTCCTGTAAATGAAATATTCCCCATTGATCAGGGTTACATTCTGTAATGTAGTTATTCATTAACTTTCTCACTCTGTCACTCACTCAGTAAGTCCATCATTCGCTTACTTATCTAGTGATTTACTCAGTTAATCAATCACTTACTCAGTGATTCCCTCACTTACTTAGTCTTTCACTCATTCTCTAATTTAGTTATTCATTCACTTCCTCACTCCATCACTCAGTCAATAAGTCAGTGATTCACTCAGTCACTCACTTACTTATTTAGTGATTCACTCACTCGCTCAGTTATCCATTCATTCTCTAATTCAGTTATTCATTCACTTCATCACTCCGTCACTCACTGAGTCAGTGATTCACTCAGTCACTCGCCTACTCATTCAGTTATTCACATAGTTACTCAATCACTTATTCAGTGACTCAAGTGATTCACTCAGTTACACGCTTATTTTTTGAGTTATTCACTCAGTTACTCCTTCACTCACTCAATGAGTTAGTGATTCACTTTCTCAATCACGTACTCAGTGACTCACTCAGTCACTCGCTTACTCAGTTACTCACTCACTTACTTAGTTATTCACTCATTCTGTGATGTAGTTATAAAAATTTCACCTTTTGGTCGCAGGTAAGAGTAGTCGATACTAGCGCTGTATGGCCCGAATAAGAGGGAAATTTAGTCTGGAACAAAAGTCAAAACTCCATGTGGTTTTCCCATAAGAACGAAAGGGAACTTCTGGCACGGATTCCCCTAATCCAATCGATAGGAAACTTTGTATTTTTATTTTATTTATTTGATCTGATTTTATTGGAATCAATTTAGGAAAAGAATAAGAGGAAATTCAGGAAAAAATATCACAAAGAGTAAACAACGACCACCTCAATGTGTCTCGAGTATTCCTAACATCCTTCCACCTTACCCTCCCAGAATAGGGTATGCTCATGTGCGAAAATGTGAGTGCTTGGGGATAAGGTTCCAATCTGCATTTGGAGGGACGAAACTATTGGGAAAGGGGTTAGGCAGTCAACAAATTTTGAAACTGTTTATTTGAATTTTTCATTTTCTAAGAACGTTTGTTTCTTTGTTTATTTACTTATTTATTTATTATTATTATTATTATTATTATTATTTTTTTTTTTTTTAATAAAAATATTTTGATTGAAAAATCGGCGAATTTTCAAATTTTTAGAAAATTTTGTCGGCAAATTTTTAGGTAAAAGAAAATATTTGTCGGCAAATTCCCCCCCCCCCCCTCCAACTGAAAGTCAAGTTTCGCCTCTGGGCAGATATTTGAGGACGGCCAATTTGAAAAAGAAGAGAAAAAAAATCGTACCCAATAGAGTCGGCTGGTCCTGAAAAGTACTACTTTTAAGTTGAAGGTCCCACTTTTTTTCAAATTTGGAACCCTATCCCTCAAGCGAAAACTAAGCATTGAATTGGAACGCCAAAAAATAAACAGTTATTGAAAAAATATCATAAGTAATTACTACTGTTCTGTTATTTTTTAAAACATATTTTCGTAACAGGTTCTTGAAGAAAAAACTTTTTTGGGTGGGGGGGGGCATTATTTTGAAAAAGTCCTGCTGAAGGTCCTGCAGAAGTCCTGCTTTTTGGTTTTGAGATTTTGTTAGACACCCTGAATTATAAAAGTAGTATTATACTTCACGTTTGACTATACTGAGAGTGAGAGTACTAAAGAGGGGTTTTATAATTTACCACAGAGCCGCTGTTTACAATCCTGCATCCGAGAGTCCATTGGAACTTTTGAGATCACCCGCTGAGTATGTGTGATCGATATCGGCGTAGGAACGGGGGTCATGGGACCCCCACCCCCACTTTGTCTAAAAGAGCTTTTTGAAATGTAATTTAACACATTAATTACAGCAATAAGATGATGAGATATGTGCTGTAGCCATCCCCCTCAGAGTGAGAACTTACTCCGCTGGTGGCGATCGATGCTCTGCAGTTGAGGGTGTTGCACTCGGTGGTCATGGTGGATACTTCTTGACATTTCGTAGTACAGTGGTTGTCGATAAAGGTGTACAAGAAAGTGGCCCTGATGTTGAGAATGTCTTCGAAAAATTGTCCTCACTCCCACAAGTTTCAAATATTTTAATAAAAAAATCTCGAGCGAGTTTTAACTCGTGCTACGGGAAGGGGGGGGGGTGTCGAAGTTCAGCAGTACGTAAAAATGAAAATAATTTACCGAATTTGATGAAACTTGGTTGAATTGTTGTCTAGGGTCGGTACATTATGCGCGCAAAATTTTTATTCATTTATATTTGCCAGTGTTGCCATATATCAGTGATTCAGATGTAAAAAATGTGACTTTAGAATTTCAATGTGCCTCCCCGGATTCACAGAGTATGTCGGGCTTTGCGGCACTGAGTAGAAAAAATAATGTAAAATCCCGAAACATAGTGAAAATTTACAGTATTATTTGTGTTGCGACGTAGGATCCTCTCCCCTTCTCCCCCGTCAAAAGTTGGAAAAAACTTGTTTTTCTTCTGTGCTTTATCGAAGGGAAGTAACACAGGGTGTCTTCACAGCCATTTACGAGTAACGTTATTTATTTTGAAAGAAGGTTATTTGAATTATTTATCTTCAATCATGGTCATTTAAAAATTTGAAAATCAGCAAAATTATACCTTGAAAGAGAACAAAGAATTTAGAATTGGTAAATTCTATTATAATGAATAGGGCTGCAATTTTTATGCGAATGCATAAAAAATTATTAGCATATCTAATAACCAGCGGTGATTATATTTTGAACTACGATAAAATTAGTTTTTTTTTTTTCCATGAAAATGTTAGTGTTATAGACGAAGAAGTATTTCTAGCGTTGGTTTATTATTTTAGCGCATTCATAACATTCATCGCAAATTGGGGTGGGGTAAAGGTCATTTTTTTCAAAATTCGATTTTGTTAGACACCCTGTAACAGTATCCGCATGTTTACTTCGTCCAATTCGAAATAAATAATTTTTCTGTCATGCAGAACAGATTTTGAAGATACACTTTACTTCCTTATGTATAATAGTTGTAAAAATGAAACCTATCTATTAAAACTGCCGGCGGGATCTATTAATAATTGTGGTAATAGTTTTTACATGTGAGTAATCCTTACCAATATAGGGATGCTCTTATTTACGTCTTACGTGGTCCTTATAACGAGTTTTTCAATTTTTGCTCTCGTGAAAAATATTCCCCGATTTATGGTAAGGTTTCCTGTGCTCTATCATATATTTTGAGGGGGATCAATCCGGTAGGTAATTCCCGGAAAATGTCGGAGCTTTAAAAAGTAAGCTGTAATTTTCAAAGAAAATTCACTAATTCACAAATTCTGTTGGAAATCACACAGATTGATCGTATGGCAAGGTCTGTAAGCTATGTACTAACAATGTTTACTTCCCGGCTTCACTTGCATTGCACGGGCTTTGAATGTCGGGGAATGTGTTCTTTATTGTGCTCCCCAACAGTTCCAAACCCCACTTGTCCATCTCAATTAACCTTGAGGTAGTGCTGAGCGGCATGAGAGCAAAGAACATAAAAAGCCAGAAAAATCTTGTAAATTCAAGAAATCCCATTCCAAAGGAGAATGTAATTTGCGGAAAACATTAAAAAAAATGTGGCTTAAAAATGATAAATTTAATGTTGAATTGCTAGAGGGTAAATGTTTTAGTCTGATTTTTCATTTTTAAACACATTTTTCCTACTTTTTCCGCAAATTCCTGTCTTTTTAAATGCAGTGAACCCAGTTTTTAAAATTTTCTAAATTCTTCTCCGGTCCAGAGTTTTTTCGCGTTTTTCCAGTTTCCCCCAAAGACTGAGAAATTGTGAAAACGTTAATTGGTGCGCTGCGGCTTGCATTATTCAACCCGTTGAAGGCGTTACCACATTAAAGTTTTCATTTTCGTTTATACTTTTAACGACTTTTTTAAAATTGTGGTAACCCCTTCAACACGTTGAATATGCAGTACAATACACACCATTTTTGTTCTATTAGATGCTTCCCAGCTCTTATCCCTAAATTAAGGGAGGGGGGACGTATGGCGATGCACGCATGCCAAAGTGTCCCCTAAGATCGCACCCCGACCCCAGGAACTACCCTTTCGAGTATCGCATCAGTGGCCGGAGGGACTGGCTGGAAGGAGGGGGGGGGGTCGAAGGAATCCTAAACTGTTGGATAATAAAATATAAAGAACACATTTCTTGATATGTAAGCCAATGCCATTGCAATGCAAGTGAAGCAAGGAAATAGAAATTTAGCATACATAATGTTCATGTATTACACTGCCATCCTTACAAATTCCAACAAAATTGGTGAATTTGTAAATTTTGTTGATGTTTTTTAATTCCCGAGTTGTTCCCCTTCAAAGAATAAAGTCTTGAATTTTCAAAGGACTTTTGGATTCTACATTTTTTCCTTCATTTAGCGCAGCAATGCCCGCCTTTTTGTGCGAATCAGGGGAGGCGTGTAAAAATTCCCAAGTTTTGCATACCGAAAGTAACATTACGTTTTTCCTCGTTTGAATCGTTTCTGTACTAACACTAGAGTGAATGATTGGATAAAATTTTGCACGCATAATGTACGTACTGAGCCCAAGCAATGACTCACCTGAGTTTAATCGAAGTTAATAATTAGTTTTTATTATTAATATTAGATATTTTTGGTTCAAATAGCCAATTTCGACCGAAAAAGCTGTACTTTTACCTCCATAGGACACGGATTGGTACTATACGATTGAGCTCAATCTATTTCGACATATTTTTTTTAAAATTATGTAAAACAATTTCCGGGGGTGAGTACCATTTTTTATAATTTTTAGAATAAGCACACCCTAGTGTACAAGTGTAGGTACAGGGACGTAACCAGATGAGCTTGATTGGGTCTGATTCTTCAAGAAAGAACTCTCTCAGTTACCCCAGCTTATCTCATACGTATACATAGGGTGTCTCATTTTGAAATTTTACCGAGATTTGGACGGGCGCCCCCTGAAGTTTTTCTTTTGTGAAAGTAACGTCGCTCAATTTTTATTTATCTATTTTCTTGAATACTATTAACTCGTGCTCTGTATTAATTTACATAACAATTTTCCGGAACACAATTTATCAACCAGAAACGGCTTTTCAGAAGAAAATGGGAGAATTGCACCAAAAGTGTCTTAAAAGGAGATAAAATTCTTAATATTTTCAGAAAATGTAGTTATTCTAAGTTCAATATTGAATTGATAGTGAATTTTCGGATTTGAAATATCAAAAAACCCATTTTGAAGAGGAAAGAATTGAAGCTGAAGGGATGGCTCATTAACCCTTTAATGGCACACGTAGTGAAATTCACCACCACTGCACTGTAAACTCACGCGCTGTGGCTGTTGGTGAGAACTCAGCCTATGCACGCTCGGTGTTGGTGCGCCTGAAATAAAACTTCAATTTCCGCTACAGAGTTGGTTGCATACTTTCGGTTAAGAAGGGGCAATTCAATTCTTTTAAAATGCTGATAATAATATCAAAAATATTTGAATTAAAAATTCAAACATGGTATTTCATGGTTCATACTATTTGTAACAAAATACGTTTTAGACATAATTGTCCATCTTCAATATTGAAGGCGCGAAAAATTCACCAAAAATTTCAGTTATTTAATTGATATATGGTCCCTTCAATTTTAAGAATAGGCAATTCTTTTTGGAGAGATTTTTTGCATTGCTGTAAATGAAGTGACATACCATTTAGAAATATTACAGAATTTCTAAATACTCTTAAAATTTCGATGTTCATTCAGTATAATATATAAGAAAAAAGAAAAAAAGTGACAGGCCGAAGTACCATTGCTTAGGACTTTCATGAAACCAAACGAAGAATAATTGTTTCTAGATTAGTATGATACGCTGGTCGAAATAAGTTCTCAAAATGTTGATTCAACCCATTTTGGGTTTCTCAAACGAGCCTTTGGAAACACAAAAATGCAAAATTCAGATTTGAGAACGTTCGTATTCATAAGATCGGATTCGAAAGGTCTAGAAACAGGTATTCTTTATTTGATTTTATATACGTAATTTAATTGTGGCATTCTTTGCCTTTAAGTGCTTTTTCCAAGGTCGAAGAAAACTAATATTCGAAATAATTTAAAGTCAGATTTAGGATTCAGAATCAGCACCAGGTATTTTTCTTCAGTAATATCAAAAGTGGAAAATGATTTTCTCTCTGTATAAACCGGTCACTATGCCAGAAAAAAGTCAAATTGAGATTCTTACTTCCTCCTCTCGGCTGTTTCAAGTGTGATGAAAAATCCCTCAAATACTCAAAATTAGAGTATTCTTCAGAATACAAGTAAAATTGATGAATTGTCTAAGAATTTATTGGAAATCATCCATCAGGGGAAGGAGGTCCCTCAATAGTTCCTCGTTTTAAATGTTCACCCTGTATTGAAACAAGTGTACGTTCTGGTTATGGATGTCCATAAAAATTATGGAAAAGGTATGATGTTTCCAAAGAGGGCATGGAAGTTAAAATATCACGTAGACATGTATTAATTTTTTTTTTTAATTGACGTTGAGGTTTTTCATTTAGTTGAAAGTTGAAATTCGGATGATTGCATTTCTTAATTACTTATAGCAATAATTCAAAACGTGTATAAGGAAAGACAGAACGCAAAAAACAAATTGTGCACGACTGAATGAAGGCTTAAAAAAACTGCAAGCGGCAATTTTATTGAAGATACATATTCGCACCCCTCTCCTCCAACAACTCGAAAACATCAGGCCCGTGTATAGAATGTGTTTATAAAAAATATTTAGTAAGGGTGAACTTCTAGAAAATTTCAACAAAATTGATATTGAAAAGAGGAAAGTTGGGCTCCTTCTCCTCTTACGCTAGAACTTGAAAAAATTATAAATTCGGTCATGGAAGTCATGTTTTCATTTTCCAGTTTCAGTAGACACTCTGTGAAGAAAGCTGCAACTATTGCGAATACACGAATAAAATTGATGAATTTTCTTGGAATTGATTGGCAGTCATCCATGGAGAACGTGGGAGAAGACGTCCCCCCATAGTCTCCCATTTCAAGTGTTCGAATTAGGTTGACACCCCGTATTCAGACGAAGAATGGGGAGAAAGTACAGTAATTGCGTTTACCTGTATAATTATTATCATTTTTACTTTACACTATATTTCCATTCTTTTCTGGTCATCGTATTATTTGAATAACGATCTTCCTCTTCTATTATTGTCTTCTTTTTCATATTTTTGCCTAGTATGCAAAACCTGATTATTTCCACACCGGAATTACGCATCATAAATGACGAAATCACGTTTTTCTAACCTTGTTGAAATTAGTACAATGAAATTTACGATCGATACGTTTCTTTATTCGAACGGACTGTTGTATCATTTCCACCGTTTAATTTACAAAGTTCGTTTTTTCTTCATTTTTAATCAAAACGTAAATGGTTACGATGGCAAAAAAAGTTACACGCCGCTGTCTTACGTCGTGGATGCGTTGTAGACTAAGGTGGGGAATCAGAAAGTAACGGTTAAGAGAAGTCAAGGGCAGTTATTCATGGCGTGATGAGCTCCTCACAGAACCGACCTGCTCAATAACTCTGGTTTTCGATGAGGCGATCGAGATGGAGGTGGAATTTGACTCTACACCTCCTGAAGCCCATTTTCTTTAAAGTATTTCTCTGTGGTCCGAAGATATGCCCTTCACTGTCATCGCTCCTCCTGCTGGAGAAAGTGAACACCAAACGTGAGAGATAGCCAGGCAGTCTAATCAGCTAAGAAGACCAGTCACAAGTCTAGCCTGCCACTGCTGCCGTTCTCCTTCCTTGAAGAGGAAGCTCTGGATTATAGACAACCAGACCAGCGGTCTGTAAGCCAGCCAGCCAGACTGAAAAACAGTTACTCGGAAACCGGCCTCCTTCTAGATATAAAAAACGAGGCCTTATTGTCGACTTTCATACCGTAGTCTTTCACATAGAACATAATGCAGTCGTAGGATCTGGCTCGGAGGACAGTACACCATTTCTGGGTATAAAATGGCCGTGTCAAGGAAAATGCCTCAGCATCGGGGGTATGAGGCGGTGAAAATTGCCACACTCTACACTGAGTACCTTGATCCGTGACGAACGTCTGCCAAACACATGAAAGTGCTCAACATTGATGCTCTGTTGCCAAAAATCACCAATCAAGAGTTTTAATCTGACGATCCAGTCACTTAGCATTGAAGTCAGGCATTAAGTTATTTTGTACTGAGTATAGTCGATCTCCTCCCTTTTGGATAATTTCATTATCAGTCGAGAGTTCTAATCTACGATCAGGGGTCATTTAGCGTGGAAGTCAAGCATCAAATTATTTTGTATTGAGTATAGTCGTTCTTGAACAGTAACATTCTCCATTCCTTCTTCATTACATCTCGAATCCCTTTTCCCCTTTCCTAGTGAAGAACTAAACCAACTCGATGTGAGCTCATCCAACTTACATCAGAATGCATTGTTAGGAGCTTCCTTTGCCACTAAAATGACATTCTGCCTCCGGCTTGGATGCGTATAATGATACTCTCAAATGACGGATGCTAGTCAAATCTGGGACACCTTGTATGTCAACATCCAGTGAAATGCGAACAAAATGGTGTGAATGGAATTTGAATATTGAGTAGCCTTGGAATGTCGCCGCTTGGAGTCACATCGGAAAATTGCATTGGCGTGCACTGGGGAGAACGAAAATATTGAGGGGCAGAGAATTTTGATCCTCCCTCGCTTCTTCTCATCAAAGATCGGCTCTTGGAAGTATCTTCTTCGAATGTCTCCCATTTATTCGATCTGCTGAGCCAAAAGGACTTGAGGAGTGACAACCTTTCTTCTTCGATTCACAAACCGGTGGTTACGATTGGCCCCAGGGTACAGTCGAGTAGCACCATATTCGCCAGAATTGACCACCCTCGACTGCTGATCTGAGAAACAGGAATCGATGCCTACGGCGTTCGACCACGCACACAACTGTTCAGTTATGTCAGCAGGTCAGGACCGCAGTCGAAGGTCGAAGACAAAACTGGATAACTGGATATGTTGCTGGATCGTGCCCTCGCTCTGGCTCCATCGAACTCTTCCGATTTTCCATAAATGTCACCCCGTTGTGCTGTCGTGTACCCATCCATTGGAAGCGGCCAAACTTGTCAAATTCAACTGGCTTTCCTTCCAAATTAAACGAGGGGTGCGTAGAAGCGTCCATTTATGTAACCGGTGTATGGCCACCGTATCTGGGGTCAAAAAACTTGATGCGAAGAAAGCCACAGGGTTACCAGTCAGTGCATTGTTCCCTGAACACATTGATGAACACTTTTCCGTCGTATTTTTCCTCCCCTGAGCAGAAGCGTACCGAAGTAATTTCGATGGAAATTGGGGGGGGGGCAGCTTTATTTTGCCAATTGAAAATGTAAATTTCTTCGAGCGAATATTCGATTTTTCAACGAACGAACAATTTTGAAATCAACCCTTCTGAAATTCTACCAACTGCTGGTTCGATTTTGCCAGCTGAGGACTCGATTTCGCCAAATGATGAACATTTTTAAAAACCTGAAAGAACTGAAGCCCGACTTGCTCAGCTGAAGGTCAATTTTAATAACTGTATCGACTGCGGAATGTTTTGGAAGAGGTTTCCCCCAGTGGCTAAGCCAGCCTAGTGTTGAGGCGGGGTGTCTTGTCTTGATTAAAGGGGAGGGGTGCTAAAATTAAAAGAACCTTTACTTGACAAAATTTCAATCGAAGTCCAAACCCCCTCGACCCCTCCTCCCGGCTACGCCACTCGGTTCTCCTATACTTCCCATCGGTACATCCGGCCACTTACCGTCCCGTTCGATTCTTCCATTCTTCTACACCCTGTGAGGGTATTTCGTGAATGTCGACAGAGGGTGTCACTCAATTGCTCAGCGTTTTGAAATCGGGTCGAACATCGTTGTTATCAGTTGTGGAGCGCAGATTGGTGCCGTGACGCCATGAAGATCGGTTTTATCGCTTCTCTGATAAGTATAGGAAATGTGATTTATTGATTTTTTGGAAAATACTGGATAAAATGCCTAAAATTGGAAGATGGTATTTGTCACACCGGATGAGAGGACGAAAATATCGTATGACGCGAACTCGCGACGTGATCTGGTCCGCGTCATATGTGACCCAACGCGTGTATCGTGACAAGTGGTGTGCCCCCCCCCCCCCGCGGTAGATAACCAAATGGTGCTCCCGAGAACGATAACGTTGAGATTGCAGCTTTGAGTGTCCGTAAGCAAGAGATCAACTGTTTTTTCAGCGTGTGTTTATCAGTTGAGCGAAGTCGAGCAGAAGTCGAGTATTTCACCAATGAATCGAGTAGTCGAGCGCTTTCATTCCAGATCATGCCTGGTGTAAGGTGAAGTCGAGCAATTATACTTTCTAATTCCAGTAGACACCCTGTAACTCGCCACACTAGAAAAATTATTCAACTTTATGTCAGTTACTGAAATTTATTGAAAAAGAAAGTAAACTTCGACTTTTGGCACGTCGAACATTTTTAAAGTTGAAATTGAGCTTCCTCTTCATATTGATATCGAAAGGAATGGAAGATTTGACATTTTTGTCCGTTAACAAGCTTGAAAGGAAAGTTGCTTCGTTGGTCTTCAGTCGACCGAATTTATTTGCAATAATCGACCCCCTCCCCCTATAGTAATAATGTACCGAATTTTTCCGAGTTTGGGGCAACGTGTTGAGTTCAGAATATTTTTAAATCGTAATATTAGATTTATTTCGCTCCCCTCCTCCTCCTCCTCCTCCTCCTCCTCTTTTTACTAAAAATTATAGAAAGTTTTGTCATTTAACAAAATTGAGGGCACTACTTGTCGATCCCAGACTTCGTAGTTGGAAAATTCAGATCTATTCCTCTCGCCTTGTCTTTACATCCTCAATCCATCCGAAAAGGACTACTGTTTTCAGTTGACAGAGTTGGAAGAGGAGAAGAAACTGTAGCTGGTCCATTTCAAAAAGTTGATTCTCACTATCTTTTTCACCGCCGCCTTTCTGTTGGAAAAGGAAAATGCTTCTGTCTGTTGACAAACTGGAAATTTTTCGTGGTTGATGGTATCAGCATTAATGTAGACTGACTAAGATTTCCTCTCCTCTCCCTCGCATTTATTTTTGTGTCCGATGTGGAATCTCGACCTCCTCTTCCTACTCTTTACTCCTCTATTTTATTCGGAAAGTAGGAAATTCTAGCCTATTGACGAAATTGAAGAATTAATTGTTTTAGTTTGTTACTAGGATGATTGTAATTGAAAAACTTGAATATCGTCCGTACATCTGCTCTTTGCATACCTTCCACCTCCCTGCTCTTCGTCAGAGCATTTTCAATTGACAACATTGAAACCTCCTCCTCATCCTTCTCATAAGATTTTTTAGGTGGCGAAATTGAGAGAAGGGCGGTTTTTGCTAACTTATTCTAAAAAATTTTCAGTCAAATTGTATGATGGGTTGAATTGAAATCCTTGCCCCCTTTCTTCTGTACAAAATGGAAGGAAATTCAAATATTTTATCTGTTTTAACCATTCCGCTAATGGGCAAAATTTGAACTGTCCCGTTTCTCAGCTTGATCGTCTCAAAATATTTCTAGTTTTCTGAAATTTGTACGATAGAACTGAAATTTTCTCTCTGCTCTTTTATGTTGAAAAGTTTGAACTCTGTTGACAAAATTGGAGATGTGTTTTATTTTCAATTAGTTAGTTTCGATGTAGAACGTAAGAAAGATGTCTTCAGTCGGCGAAGTTGGAATTCCTCCCTTTAAAATGTCTTCTGTATTGGAAAAAGAGGTATGTCGGGAAAATTCACGTTTTTTTTAGAATTGCTCGTCGATCTTAGAATTTTTCCTTTAGACAAGTTGAAATATTAGAATTCCCCCCTCCCCCGGACGTCAGATTGAAATGAACTTTTTTGAAAGCGTGACTTTTTCGTGGTTGATGATTTCAAAATGTTTTCGATTACCAATATTAGCATATATCGTGTTTGATAAAATTGAAACGCCTCCTCTTTCTCTTTTTCACCATGATAAGATGATTCCTCTCCTTCACTTCCTCCTGCGTAGATATTCGTTAAGCATTAATCCTACTTCTCTTCTCCCATCTTTTTCCTAGAAATTGAAATTTGGATCAGTTGGAGTACTGGTAAAGTGAGTTTTCTTTTCGTTGATCTCATAATCGTGTTTTTTAGTAAAATTGGTATCTTATATTTGACAAGATTTTGTAATTTGCTTTTCTTATTACCGCGCCCCTGCTCCCTCAAAAGCAAAGAAGCATAACATGGGAGATTTTGGATAGCATGCAAAATTACTCGTCAAACTGAAATAATAGATTTTTTTCAATTTTTCAAAGTGTTTACAGTTGACAAAATTTCAATTATTGTTCTTGCCCTCCTCCTCTTTTTACTCCCTCTCTTTTTTTCCTGAAAACTAAAATAATTTTTTTCTATTAAAATAAGAATTTTTTCTTCAATTCGTCGGTTTCATAATTTGTGTCCTTAGTAAAATTGATGTTATATATTCGTTAAATTTGGAATTTGTCTTCCTCTTTCTCATCCCCATGAATAGAAACCGGAGAGTAACATTTGAGATTGCGGTGAATTCGCAAGTTTATAAAAGTGAATTTGGTCCAACCTGTCCTGGAAACCAGTCGTAGTCGGCAAAATATCAAAAATTTCCTTTCTACCCCGTCCGCCCTCTGGGAATTTTTTTGTTAATACTAAATTGTTATTAGGTGGAATATTAGAGCTCATTTTTTCCCTTGTTTTCCGATCTCATAATTTTCTTCCTTGGTTAGGGCCAGTATTACAAAATTTGGTTAAAAATAACCGCCGGTTAACCGTCGATTATTTTAAACCAAGTTTTAGAATATTGGCTCTTAAAAAGTATCACTTTGCGTTTGTTAAATTGGGACTTGGTTTTTTCTTTTAAGCTCCCCCAAAAAAACGTAAGAATAACATTTAATATTTTGGTCTGTTCGCAAATTTTAAAAGATTGATTTCTTTAACGTATTCTTCTCAATCTCTCAAACCGTTCCCAGATCACCCTCTTTCCTCCTTCCGCCGCTGTTCTCTCTGATGTCCCAAATACTCAAATTTTGGTCAATTGGAATACTTATCCTTCATTATATTTATTTGTTCTACTCTTCGATCTTATAATTTTTCCTGATGATGAAATGAACATGTCGCGTGGATTCGTGCTGACGTCGCCGTTTCCGGTGTTCATCCATTTTTCGATAATTATTATCGAATATTCCTTCTTATCTTTTTCAGTTTTGAAGGGTCGGCTGTATAGTTCTTGTTGTTGATAATATTATTGGAATTTCTGAACTCGTGTAACCCTTCTGTGTTAAAGATGAGTGATAAATAGTCGTCGGTTTGGTGATGAAATTCACTAAGTCCTCTTTTGAAGTTTGTTCAGAAGGGCCGTTCGAAGTCGAGAAAGAACAAGATATCAGAACGTTTTTCCAATTGGAGGGCACATTTAGATTAATGCGTTGTGTTCAAGGAGACTACACCAATTCTAACTTACTCGTACTTACCGACGTATGTATGTAAGTTCGCCCCTACGCCTAGTAAAATTCTAATTGAAATTTGAGTATACTTTTCAAAGTGCACAATTTTCAATTTTTGTACCCCCTCAGTTTTCGTGATAGGTAGTTGGACGTGTATTTTGTTTCATTTTCAGTATACTATCTACTGCTACCCTTAAAAATAGGCGGCAAAAAAGTCACGGACAAAAATTCATTCCAAAATTTGAAAAAATGTATAAAATTTTGCCTAAAAGTTTCTCAAGCTAAATGTCTGTTTCTTTTTGAAAATTTTATGAATCATGACTTCCTTGAAAGAGGAATAAAAATTATTATGACTGCCAGTTACCTATTTGCAAGGGGACCACTTGGTCATTTTTCCATTTTAAGTCATCTAAGGTCATTTTTGATTATTTTTCTCTTAACTGGTCATTTAGGTTATTTTTGGAGAAGTTTCTCCTTCAAATTTCGAAAATTCTGCTGATAATGAAGAAAATTATTTGCTTTTGCTTTTTTTGTGCTTACTCTGTGCAGCATGAATAAAATTAAAATTCTGTTTTCCGGTTGATTCAGAAACTCCCAACGCAACTCTAGCTAGTCAGTAGTCAGTTGTGTTTGAGAAGGACAGTGACTGAATATTATGAAGCAAATAAGTGCCCGGGTATGACCGGAAAAGCGAGGAGAAAATACCGAATATTGTGTTGCGCTTTATTTTATCTCATTTATTTAAAAAATCAGGTTTTTGTTTGCATGAAGGGGAGGGGGGTGAAAAAATATGATAACGAGTAGTTTGAGAGAAGCACAAAAAACAAAGGAAAACTCTGCAAATGGTCTCCAATTCTGGTCATGTTTCTAATTGAATAAGGTGATTTTCTGTATTTTTTTCTCTGAAATTTTGAGTGGTCACCCTGCCTATGTGAAATGGATGAACCCCCCTTCAGCATCAAAGGTTGGCAATTTCAGGCTGACCACTCGGTCACTTTTTCACCTTAAGTCATCTTTGGTCACTTTTTTGAAATTTGGTCACAAAAGTCACTTTTTGATCAGAAAAGTCACTTTTTAAAAAATTTTCCTTTAAAAAAATATAAAAAATGCTCATTTTAACTATTATCAATTTATCGAGAGAGAAAAACTGAAAAAGTGTTTCTTCAATCTGGTATGTGATATAAGTATACAAGACAAGTGTGCTTGAGTAGAGTGTGTGATTCTACGAAAAACTTGTGATGTATGTTTTTTTCAAGACATGAGAGCCGAAGATTACATAAAGTCTGAATGAGAATAATTTTTAATCAAAAATATGGGAATTATGGTGATTTTTTGGTCACTTTTCGGTCACTTTTTTTTACAAAATTGGTCACTTTTATCACCTTTTTCAGAGAAAATTTGAGTGGTCAGCCTGCAATTTTAGTTAGTGAATTTCTCTTACATCTTCAATGTACTACCCCCTGAATATCGAAAAGATTCTTTAATTGAAACAAGTAATCACACTCGTGGATACGGTTAGCTGTTTTCAAACTTTGAAGAATTGTAAGCCTCTTCAATTTTGAGAATAGGTCATACTTGCACATAATGTTGTTTATTCCTCGCTCTGAGTACTATCGTCTACTATCAACTCGGCCAGTGCCTTCGGAAGCTTTTTCGGGGGGGAATAAAAATTTAAAATTTGGGTTGGCAAAAGAAATAGGTTTACTTTTTTCAAACTCATCTCTAAAGTGACGGTAACAAGCAAGAAATCAATACACATCTTCAAAATCTCTTAAATCTCGCCTCTGAACTCTCTCAAGGCATCTTTTTAATCGATTTACTGAATAGTTTTTCAATTTTTCAAGGTACATATGATACTCTCGAAAGTTTTGGGGTGGGTACTTTTATTTCCCCCATTCTGACGTAGGCCCAATCAGGGTAATACCAGGTTAGGGGATGCGGTGTCGGGGAGCTAATCCCGTCATCATCGAGTATAACTTCTGTGCTTCCTCATTCAGACGGCCCTGGACTTGGCATACTAAGCTAAAACACTTTGGGTTGATGAATTTTGCATCGAAATTTACCCGGTTCTCGATAGCTGTCAGAACTACAAATTTCCTGCGTTGGAAGTGTTGGAAAGTTCAAATACCGAACTTCTAGAACCTCTTCATGTCGAGTTTTCGACATATGCTCAGTCATGAAACTTATCACCAGGGTATGGGTATATCAGAAAAATGCTCGGAAAGTTCGATATCCTCCGCTTCCTCCCAATGCTGTGGCTAATTTTCAATTGCTTTCGTTCGTTTAGTCGAACACAAAAATGAAAATTTCCACGAAACCGACCGAAGACGCGCGCCGCGGTAAACGAACCCCGAACGAAAATTGAACGGCTCGCGGTGCCGGCTCATTGACTGCGGTGCGTTTCTCTGGGTCACGATGCTCGTATCATTATTGTGCGCTGTCTGTATACCTGTTAGTTCCTCGCACACGAGATCACGATACTTTCTAACGTCAAAATAAGAGTGCCGTAGTTATAATATACATTTAGATGTTTACAGCCCACCTCGAGCAAGTCTCCGAACTCGGGATCTCGAAGTCGAAACTTCCCAAACACCAGGGGTCCGGCCTGCGGCTGGCACCGCACGTGACTAGTTGATCTTCCTTCATCTTTCCCGCACATTTCGAAAAATTATACACTGTTTACTGTTTTATGTCTTCTCGTGTATGTATTCGGTGTGGTGACCTTGTTCCGCCATTTGGCTGCTCGGCCTCACGTGATCAAATAGGACAGTCGAACGTACCTGGAATCGCCACACCATCGACAATTGGTGCGAAAGGGTCCTTAGTGGTTGAGTTCATTCTCTTGTAATGGCAGACTATGTTGATTAACAGCTGATATGACCGCGACTTACGTAGTCCTTCACTGCAGGAAAATGGACTTGATCACTTCTGGCACTGAGCTCTTTCAAGTATGAAGTACCTTGGGGGAGGTAAGTGTAATCGAAGTAAGGAGCACTGTCGAGAATGAAGAATATTTTTGTGCTCGTCCACGGACATTGAGACAGAATTGAATCTCTAGCCCTCCGACCTCCATCACCCCTGGGTTCCTTGAACTCGATTTTGGAGCAGGTGTCTTGACCTACACGAAAGAATATTGCAGCCAAAATGGCGTATTTTTGTTTAGTGCACCTTGTGGCTTCTCCGCAGTTTTCCTCTGTTCTGCACGTCAGTGTGGCTTCGGAATCAGCGCACGGAGGGTGGAACTCGACTGCTCCTACGTCGGACCTTTGAATAATTCATCCGGACGCAGCCCATATAATAGAAAGATTGATTTCAGCGACTCGAGAGCCGTCACAACACGTGATGTTGCCGACACTGACGATTCCGTGTTTTCCGAACCTTAGTGTGACTGCAATGTACGTCTGTCTGGAGGAGGCTCATCGCGAGACACTTCGGCGCCGGCTTTCATTTTCAGTTTCAGTACCCTTCGTGGCTGAGAAAATGAATTTGTGTTGCATTTGTTGGTTTTTGAGGTCACGAGCCGCAGCTCCCGACCTGACCACTTTTCAGATAAGCCGGAGCCCGAAAAAGTTGTTTGCTAGAGCCGGAGCTTCGAAAAGTTGTTTGCTAAACCCAGAGCTGAAGCCTGGAAAAAGTTGTTTGTTTGAGTCGGAGCTAAAGCCAGTTTCCAGATCCAGCTCGGAATTCGGCTCCGGCTCCTCAGTCATCCTACTGCCCCTTCAGGCTCCACTCTTGACTTCCTTTCACGCCCCTTCTCCTTCACATAACCAAAGCCGGGGCCATCAAGAGCTTTTTACCGGAGCTGGAATCGGAGCTGACGAAAATTACTTATCGGAGTCGGAGCCAATTTCCGAATTTTCAGTTCTAATTAGTTCCGCTGCCGAAGCCAGAGCTAAAATTCAAATTGGCACCATCGTCGGAGTCTGGTCAAAGCTAATGCCGACTCTGAATCCCTGATTTTGAGATAATTTTCACAGTCCGATCCCTTGGAGTGCCAACAAAACGAGTGGAAACCAAATATGTGTTGGTCAACATGTTTCAAGGTCGTATTCGATTTATAGGTTTCTGAGGTTGTTGAACTCGATCCCAAGAGAATTTTTTAACCTGGCCCTCTAGAGCGCCCCCAAACGGAACCACAGCCGAATAAGTGTTTATTTTTCATAATCAGAGTTTAGTTTCCAGGGTGGCGCACTAGAGCCTTTGTGATGGCACCCCAAAGAGGCGGATCGAAAATATGCTCTAAAATTCAAATACAGCGACCTCGAAAGTCTGTACATCGAATTCATCCCGAAAAATTAAACGTGATTTGTCTCGCTCGGCCCGTTTGGTGGCTTCTCGAAAAGTCGGATTCGAAAAATCGTGTCGAAATCGAATTCTGTGACCTGGAAAACCCATCAGTTGACATCTGTTACGATTTTTCGTACCCCCCCCACCACCTTCTTTTCAAGCCGATTTTCCTGAGTCATTGACCTACATTGCAGATCTCCACGGTTTTTGGTCAGTCGCTATCAGGTGAATTGTTGACATTGATGAGAATAACACTTGAACCGTATTAGAGACCGAGAAACAAATTTCTTGTTAAAACAGTGGAAACCCATGCGTTTTTCCCATAAGCAGGGATAAGGGCTGAAAGTAATTTCATCTAATCAAGCTTAGTTTTTTAGGAGTTTTAATCTTCATGAACAAGAGCCGGAATTCTCTCGGTACTCTTCAGAATTCAAGAAGACATAGAAGGTGTGGCATCTTGATGTAAAGGCTCCCGTGGTGTCACGGTGCTTTGATAACACCCTCCTACACCCTATTTTTCTATCACTAATCTGATCGACGTGAGTGTGAGACGAAAGAAGGTCTTCGAGTGGGGCAAGTGCTAGTTTCCTTCCGGGTGAGAACTTCTCTCGTAGAAAGGGGCTTGAATGTACTTCTTAAAGTATCGAGAAAATATCAGTACAAGGGTTTTTTGAAGTCGTCGTTTGAAAATACTCCATTCAGTCTTTTATGAGGCCCTTCAAATTTGATATTCTACCTTTCAAAAATACAAAATTCACCAGACTGAAAATGGCGCAACGTATCGAAATATCGAAACATGTGTTATTCTGGTTGATTTCAAAAATTATTACCCTAACTAGGCGAAATTGGCTTACCGTGAAACATTGAAGGACGTATCGAAGTGAAGGATTTTTGGGTAGTTGATCTCATCAAATGTTTAACCTGGTCCTCATTTAGGCTCCAAATTCGACATTTTCTTTTAGGGTTGAAAAAGGAAACAGGTGCATGAAAATGAGGGCGGATTGGTCGCTCATTTCAAACATCACTTGGTTTCGATTCAATTTAATATCAAAAATCAGTGCTGATTCTTTAAATTGAACAAAATTTACCGTTCTAAAAATTCAGTCGAAATAATGGTTTTCTCTTTGGGGGCAGGGGTTGTTAATTTTGGATTTTAATTTGACTTCCATTCGTGCGCCAAAACTGAAATCTGAACAGTCAAAGTGGAGAAATAATTGAAGTACGGATTTTTCAGGGTGCCGTTGACCTCAGTTTGAGCCTCGAAATTGGAATTTGAGGTATCAAAAATGGGGTAAATCGAACTTGGCTGAAAAAAGTGAGATAGAATGTGTGAACGTTTTAGTTTCGTAAATTTGTTGACTTGCCCCTAATTATTGCCTTTACAATCGAAATCTCGTATTTAAACCGGAAAAAATGAACTTGACAGAAAAAATCAAGTGTCGTGAAGGTATAGGCGAATTCAGTTATCAAATTACGTTTTTGTATCGGGGTCCATTGACAATACAGGGTGTCTACAGGTGCTGAAAAGTCTTTCAAGTCTTGAATTTTGAAAGTAGGTCCTAAAAGGTGCTGAAATTGAAAAAAAAAAAAGTCCTTCACTTTTGTTAAGAATACTCAAAATTAAATTTTGGCGATTCCTATGATTGGTTATTAAAAAGTGTAGCGCAAGATCTATATTCACAAGAAGGTGGAAAGTAGAGGAACAAGAAGAAGGGAGAGGGGTAAAGAGGATAAAACAATTGGAAACCAAAAAAAATAGCACACTCGGGGAGAAGGTGGAAAATATGCTAACTACAGTCCTGCAAAGGGTCCTGAAAAAGTACTTCATTTTTACTTTTCAATTTCTGTAGACACCCTGGAGTAGCGGATTTGGCTAGGATGCCAACGGGCATTCAGTGATTGAATGGTCCATTCCCATAAAGGACAGATTTACACAGCCTGACTCTTCCTTACCCTTTAACAGTCCCTCTGAATTGTCTAACTTCTTTCGAAGGACTCATCAGGAAAATTGTAAATTCAGAAAGTTGATGAAATGTAGTCACCTGTGTTTCTTGGAGGTCATTTAAAAAATATAAAAAAAATATTAAAAAAATGAAGGAAAAAAACTTGGGATTAGGAAGGGTCATGAAAAAGTCACGTGTTTTCATTCTCCGATTCTGATGGATACCTTTGAGTGTGCGATCTTTGGTTCTGCTCATGTCTCACTTTTGTGGAAATGGGGTGCCAGGATCGTACGACAGCTTTTGTACGCTCTGAATAAGTTCTAGCTAAATTATATGACCTTTTTTTGGGGGGGAGGGGGCATTTGATATATTTTGAAGTCCTTGAGGATATTTACTGGCTGGGCTTCCCGCCTTGAATTTAGGACTGTTCGCTTGGTTACCTACAAATATAACAGTTTTTCGGCCCATCACAAAAATGTTCCTATCGAGTCTACCAAATTCCAACTTCTCCCCCGGTGGAAAGTGAAGCGAAAGATGACTTGAAATGTGCATAAAATTGACTTGAAGAATCGAAGCAGTAATCGAAATGGGGGTCTCCTGACCTCCGATATTGATTATTACATGAAATTTGTGATATTGTTTCGACTTATCTTTTTGATGCTTTATTCAGTTTTTCGAGATAGATCGTATTTTGCCCGTTTCAAGGGTGACATTTCGACTTCGGAGAAAACCGAACTCAATTTTCGAAATTAGCGACTCGAAAGAAGCAATACTTTGTTTGCGTTTCCAAGTCAGGTCAATTTTGCCCATTTGTGGTATGAAATGTCAAATTCAGGGTCCTAATCTAAACCTGATCAAATTTGATGGGACGTACAGAATTAACAACCTTTAAAAAAATTGTGCTCTCAAGGCACATTCAAACCCTATCCTTTTTTGTGGAGGGGGGGGGTGATTTTTTATCCCAGAAAAAACTAAACCTTACTAATTGAAGATCTTTTCTTTATTATGTGTTGATCAGATCTCATGAGGAAAACGAGTAAGGGGAGTAATTCGTCAGACAGTAAAATTACTGAGATCAGAAGGCGAAATCTGCCACAGCATCTGAAGGCTGAAATTTAGATTTGTCTTTTATGGGAAGAAATAGGTTCTTGGTATTTTGCTCGAGAACTGTTTGGTTGATCGAAAAACTAAAAGGAGCTGGCATTTTGATGCGTTTTAAGCCATGGTGCCTTTATCAACAAGTCAAAGTAATTGAAAAGCTCAGAGAACCATAACCCTTCGACCTGGTGATTACAGCATTGCCATCCATGGTGATATCCCGATTGCTAGCAATGGAGTATCAAGGTCCACCGCCTGAGCGATTTGTGGAGGGGTCAGTACGATTCTGACCAGTGCTAAACTTAATCAATAAATATATCTGAAGCTTTGGTGTAGATGTGTTAAAGACATTATCGACTAATGGATTCTTGTAAGTTCTATTCAAAAGCTGCTTCCCTGTTGTATTATGATTACGAGTATGTATATTATGTGTACGCTCTAATGGTTTCGCCCCCCCCCCCAACTTACTCACGAGTATACCGTCTGTCTTCGTATGCTTATCACCCGATCAGTGTATATTGCAGTGTAACCTTTATGAGTTGAATAATTTGCTGCCAATATCACAAATATACTTTTTCTGCGCTTTTCCGGGCTTATCAGAACTTTTCTGTGTTTCATTTTTTATCATTTGGCGATTTTACGAACGTGCTATCAGCGTGGTCAATTTCACGTCGGCCGCGCATAATCAGTTTAAAATAACGAAAAATTATGGGATATTATTCCATATGTACGTAATAATTGATAGCCGTGTAGAAGTTGTTCATTTTTGCCAATAGTCAATGTTTTTATAAAGGCTTCTCCCATTACCTCTTACTACTAAATTTACGTTCGGGTCTTACCGTTTTGCTCGTTTGCCCGCAGGCTTCATGCGCCCCTTTTTGGCAATATATCTTTCGGGCCACTTTTCCTGGACAATTTCGAGCTGTCTTCCCCCGAATTTGCTCAAAGTCTTGCGCTGTTCCTCGTCAACGCTAGAATGGCGAGGAGTGTTCGAGCGGTCAGCGTATCCCCCCTCCTCCCCGTTGAAAAACTATTCGCCACGTTGATGAAAATCCACCTTAAGAGGTTCTAGAAACCAGATTTTCGAGCTTTTTCGCTTGGCGACTCATATTTTTTGTACCTTCCTTAAAATGTGGCAGTTTTTATAAAAAGGAGTAACTTTGTCGATCGATCGAAGTCTCAGAAAACGCGAAAAAAGAAAAACAAAATTTTTTGGTCGGAAAAATCAATTTTGAGATTTTGCTTGATTTCTATAGAAAAAACATCGCATTAATGAAGAGACGAAATTTACGGGTGAGAGACTGAAAGAGAATGAGAAAAGAATGCGAATGTCTGCGTTCGCTTCTTCGTGGTTTTTCGGAGCTCACGAATAAATCCGATGTTCTGAATTGTTACCACGCAGAAGAGCGAAAAATTACCTTTCCAACAACCCCTTGTCTTGGCTGGTAACGTGATTCCGCGGCGAGTTAGGGCCGCTTGACAGAGTGGGAGAAAAAAGTGTGTCTAACTTTAAACGCGTTTTTCCCAAAAACGTGTTTTCTCGCCTTCTCGTTACACTCATCTGCACTCATCTTTGACCACTTGTATCTCCGAAACAAAAAACGCTACAAATCTCGCCGAAAGCTCGTTGGAATGGGCATTCATTTCTCTATGACGTACTGTCTGTAACTCAAAATTCCTCGGATTGACAAAGTTACCCCTTTTTATAGAAATTGCCACATAATAATAAAATAAAAAATAACTTTTTACTCTGCCAGATTATTAATTTGTAACTCAGCATCTCGTGCAAAATCACGATTTACAAATTCTATTCTGCCGTCTGGAGGGAAAATTTGGCTAACATATTGTGTGAGCATAAGGTCACGAGCTTTAGGTTGAAAGATTTCGAGTTCACAGTAATTTCACTGGAAACTAAAGTTAGAATTTACAAGCTGAAAGTTGTCATAACCTTCATCCAGGAAGGAGCAAGATCTTATGATTTTGAGATCAAAAGATCATGACTGAACATCACTAAAAGATCGTTAGGTGTTCTTTTTTCGATTCCTAACTGATTTAAGATCACGAAAAACAGGGCAGACTCCTGACCTAATTATGATCTGTTTTATACACTCGGAGATCTTTTTCCAAAATGATCGTTTGATCTGAATTCATTTTTTTTTTTTTTTTTTTTTAATGTTCTATAGATCATGATTGTAGTGCACTGGATTGATAGTCTTGCTCGTATCCGGCTTCATTAAAATTTCCACAAACGGAAGATACAGTTGTTGGCGATACACTTTTCAAGGTTATAAGTTTGCACCTCAAGAGCTTGCAGTCCCTGCACATGATTGAACACCAAGTAGACATGCACGAACGAAAAAAGTGTCGGCTTGTGGTGGTCTTGCGAAGTAGCGATCGTGATACGAAGCCCTTAGTTGATGATATGGCTGCCGTAAACCTTGCGTGAACCTTTGACCCCCACTGGTTACTTCAATGGTACCGAGAACTTTATTATTCTGCAATTGAAAGTCTTACTATTATGTTTTTAATTAGTCATTATTTGTTCCGGCCGCCAAAACCATCATCTATGTACTTCTAAGCCGTGCCTCAGTGCTCGACGTTGTCGGTCTTCGCACTCGTCGAGCCGCACCGAACTCGGAAACGATTTCCAGTTTGGTCGGTCAGTCGATTCTAGCTGGCACTGCTGGAGCACTATAAAACTGGAGTATGTTAAAAGCCGCCATTGTTATCCTTACTTTTTCCGTAGACGCACGAATGCGTCGCGGGCGACGATCGAGGCTGCCCGCGATGGAAATCGAGGTTGCACGGTGAACGAGAAGATACAAATGGTGGCTTAGCAGACGTGAGTTTATAGTGCTGTAACGTTGTTAGAGGTTTCATGTTTACAGAGCGGAAAGCTAGTCACTCTTTTTCAAATAGCTGCTGCTTAGTAACTTGAAAAAAATCACTTTATCACTTTTTCTCTCAACTTTGCGTTCTTTTATCCCTCTAGGTTTTAGAACAGGGTGGTGCGGTTGTTCCCTCAATAGTGTTGAATTTTCCAGGAAGAAAAATAATTTAACTCGGAATTTTATTTTTATTTCCCTACTTGAGATGGTGATAGTCGGTAGTCGATGGTATCAAAAGCTCCAGTCAAGTTTTAAAAAGATTTGGCCTTTCAAATCGCATCGGAGGGGACCTCGAAGTTGAGGCTGAAAAACGTTAGGCCAGATTTTCTCGTCACAGAACCAGTGTTGTACTTCGTGTAAGATGTTGCTGAAAAATGATTCTAGTAAATTCTTATGCTTCGATTTGGATGCCAAGTGGATATGGGATTGTGCTGTATGTTATTAAACGTGGTTTTCATACTTTATACTCTAAGCTGGTCGAAATTTCTGATCTCAATTTCGGTCCTTTCTCTAACCAAAATTCTGGCGTGGAGAGATACCAACTAAAACTGAAATATTGTTTCATGCAACTTACCAAAATAGGCGTTGAGTTTCTGATTCCGAAAAATTCATCAGATTCCTTATCCGACTTTGATTTGAGCTCCAAATTTTTCACTCTTAAAATTGAAAAATTGCCAAATAAGACGCATCCGATTCGGAAAAAAATTCAGGATGGAGGGTGTCCACAAGGCCCGGAACCCAGAGCTTTCATCGGTAGGAGCCCTCACCCACGTAACAATCAATTTATAATGTGTTCTATTTAAAATTTAAAACAAAAATTTGAAATTATTTGCTGATTGACCATGTGAATCGGCCAAAATTCGGAATAAGGGAAGTTAGGGCGGTATTAATTTAGGGGCCTCTGCAAGATATTGGCCCCTTAGCCCTACAATTTTAATTCTGGTCTTGGTATATTTACTCCAAATCAGGGTTCAAAAGTTTCCATTCACAGTATTCAGGTGCTAATAGCGAAGTAGGGAAACGACATACGAGTATGCATAGCTAAAAAAAATCAGAGTAAAGTGCATGAAGTGGAGCTACTGACTACTGTTAAACAGATACATTAGTGTGTTCAGTATTTGAAAAAGTTTTGATGTTTGATCGGACCAGCTCCAGAAGTTTTCCATCATCCTAGGAAAGTAATGCCACCAAATTATCGGATTTCTACGCGCATGTCTCCGGGGTCTCAAAGTTAAACACAGGATTGACATTAGTATTTGTCAGCAGACACTTCATTGTCAGAAATGGTCTTTGTAGAAGATGAGGCGAATACCACGAACGTATCCTAAAAGTAGACGATAATGCTGAGTAATTGAAAAATTTATAACAAGTCATTTCTTGATTTAGAATTGAATTTCTAGAAAGTGTTTAAAATAGAGCATTGAAAAATTCAAATCTCAAAAATTTGAAAATCACATAGTGAACTTTTCTGGACTGATTTTTCACGGTGATCCGAATTATATACTTTGAATGGTCCCTCTACTTTTCCTTCTTTTATAACTTAATGCTTTTTTTTTTTTTGGAGAGGGGCAATTTTAATTCTCAGTCTTCTAGAACTATTTTATATTTGCGTTGGTAGTCCGACCATTGCATGTTTTCTGTCGAGCCTTAGTACTCGGCGTACTTACCTAGGGCGCCCCCCCCCCGCCCCTGACTAACAACGAGCGTAATAGTGTAAGGGCCCCTCGGGGAATTCCCGATTTCTCGACCCTCAGTCTGTCCCTGTCTGCGTGCCCGTTCTGGAATTCGAGTGCTGTATTCTCGACGGTCAGTTCCATAGCTGGAGAGATTCGCTGCAGAGGTATCCTCCAGTGGAGGCAGACACTCGAATCACCTCTAGCGCGGCTGGTTTGATCGATGGAACTGAAGAAGTGTATGGAGTTTATAGTCGTCATTCGGCTGCCGTGTATACCGTGAAAATAATTAAAATTTCGCCTGTAATTTAGGAAGTATTGTAAGTCAAATGATAAATTATAAATACGGCGCAGAGACGTGCGCGTTGATTATTCCTTGATGTGAAACTTGGCAAGACCGCGTATTCGGTAACCAAGAAATATCAGTTCATATCGAAGAAAGAATGAAGGGGAAAAAATTGCGAATAACAGTGATATTAAATGTGGTTTTATTTTCGTATACATAGACACTGTACTGCGAGTATGTATAGGCACTTTGTAAGTATGTGTGAGTGTGTATGTGTTGCTACGTACGTAAACACGTTCGTGTTACATAAGTTCGGATAAGTACTAATGACGATTTTTTTTTTTTTTTTTTTTTCTTCAGTTTATACGAATGAACGGAGGTGGAGAGGAGATACCGCCATTTGGTCGGTTAGTGTGGCAGTGCATGTGTGATTTGTTTTGACGAAGTGTATGTACGAATTTTTTTTTTTTTGTTCGCGAAGAATTTTCTCGATGAACTGGCAGCACGGATTCGAGTTTGGAAATGTGAAGTTAACCGACAGGTATAATTCGTTGCTTTGGTTGCACCCTGCTCTGAGGTTAGGATTTGTACGCCTTTTTTTCGGGATGTGCGAGGTTTCGAACCAGCTCAGTCACTCGGCCGGCAACCCAGATTGCTTACGGCAGTGAGGAGCTGGTAGCTATTCAGTGTCCCTGTCCCAGCCGCACCACTACCGTTGTATGTGCGAAAAAAAAACTTGTTATACACGTGAGTTCTCGTGTCAACGGTTTCGCACTTCGAGGTTCCCAAAGTGTGCAGCAGGTGGAATACCGTGTACTAGAAAATGTCGACCCAGTATTGGGAATGTTCATTGAAGTGGCCGCTGTCTGGCGGAATTCACTGTAAATAACGTGAAACCGGGATCTGGAGGAAAATAACGTTGGCTCCATCGATTCCTTCCCCATGATCCCGTTTTCGTTATCAGTAACACCGCCAATAATAGTGAGACGACAGTGACGCGCCATCATGCTGTGCATTCTCAATTGCTGCTCTCGAAATACCCTCTTAACCGGTGCTATTAGTACCACTAATGCCACACCACTTCACCTGATCCACTTGAGCCGAGGGCTCCCAAAACTGAAAATACCATCTCCGTCTGGAAAGAAGTTGATCAAACGACATGAAATGATTCGACGCTTGTGCATTTCGACGTATCAATGATTTTATGATTCAGAGCTGGGGTTCCCAAAACATAGCACTACCGATAACGTGTACGTATCGATGAAATTAACGTCTCATAAGGGTACTAGAAATGTTTACAAATTAAATGTTGCCCTTGTTGGAAGTCGTTAACCGATGCCTCGTCCCCGATATTTCACTTGCCATAGCGTAGATTCTCAAAACATTTTTTTTTTTTCAGTTCTCGAATGAAGTCTCCCAACTGATTAGAAATAACTCAATTGGCCTGTATATTGAAATACTTCAGAACTGGATAGTTTGCTACCGATGTTTCGAGGACCCCCCCCCCCCAAGTACAGCCCTGAGAATGAATGTATAGAAAACGTCTGAGAATCAAGGCTTCCCAAAGTGCAACATGTGAAATACTAAACCGCTTGGGTATTTGTTCATCACTGAGAGTTCGAGTATCAGCCCCCCTCCCCCGCGAGTACAGCACTGAGGCCCACTTTCTCAATCTCTAGTTAGCTAACCATTAGTTATTCTTATTCGGTACTCCATCTACCGAATAGTTATTCAATACTTTAACCGCTAGATAATAGATCACGGTTAACTGGAGATTAAAAAATTGGGCCTGAAAATGGAAGTATAGAAAATGTCTGAGAATTATGGGTTCCCAAAGTGTAGCATGTGAAATATTGAACCGTTTGGGTTTATGGTACTGATAGTTCGAGAATCAGGGGAACTCTAAATATTGTAACAATAATGAATGTGTAGAAAATGACGAGAATCGGGGGTCCCCAAATCATAGCGCTGAAAATAAATGTACGGAAAATGTTCGGAGTCTTAGTCTTGTTGTGCTCGTTTCTGGGAATAGAGAATGTCCGTTTGACGGATTCCACTTTTCTGATACCTAATAGACCATGGATTCCCGAAACAAAGGGTCTGCGGATGAACTTCCTTCCGATTTTTGAAAGTCGACTACGTGGCCTGAAATGGTTCGACTTGTGTGCACTAATTTGTCTGCTACCGAAACCAAATTTCCAGTGCCATTGAATACACGAAATAAGAAGGGTTTGTCCTCTGACCATTTTGTACCTTTGTCCTTTCACTCGTATCGACTTCTTGAATGCCTAGCTTTCCTTCTGTTTTTTTCTTATCTTACCAGTCTATTCCTCTGACTGTCTATCAGTTATCCGTCTAGCGTTCTTTTTCATAGGTGGGCAAGAAGAGGAAGGGGTTCTTAGTGTGGATACTGCCAGCCTTTGTATACCCTGCCTATTTTATGAAGGTCTGTCTCATTGTCGTCTTGTGTTAACACACCTGTTCCCATTATTTTTCGGATTTCAGATGGTCAGCCCGTCTGTCGGTCTTACACCCTGCGGAGAAGGAGAGGCTAGGTTTTCATGCATGGATTGTGAAGCCCTTACTGCGTGATGAGTGTGAGGCATTTCCGCAACAGCAGATTTTACTTGTAAGATCGGAGCGGGAGGCCTATTTTAAAAATAGTCTGTAGAGATATAGTCGACTTTTGGGAGGATTCGGTTCCCTCTCCCCTCACAAAGTTCGTAATGTTCAGATAGTTAGATTAGTACAACTTGATGTATAAAACTTGACTGTATTTCTAAAATTTCAAGATTTCGCGATGGGAGAGGCTACATCTTTTCTCTTTCTTCTCTCTTTCTTTAGGAGGAAGGTTAAATTAGTATTCTAAAAGGATTCAGCTCCCCTGCCTATTGTCATTTTTTTTTTTCATTGTAAGTCCATTTTTGGTCATTTTCTCCCTAAAATGATCATTTAAATCATTTTTGGGACAATTTTTCGTTCAAATTCTGGAAATTATACTGATTATGAAGAACATTATACTTTTTTTTTTTTTTGTGCTTTCACTGTCCAGTGTAAATAAAATTTAAATTCAATTTTCCGGCAGATTGCAGCAACAACTTCCAACGCAATTCAAGCTTGTCAGCTGGGAGGGGTGTGAAAATATATGATGACGATTAGTGTGTTGAGAGAGAGCACAAAAAAGGAGGGAAAACTTGAAATGGTCTCCGATTCTTGTCATTTTTCAAATTTAACTAGAAGACCTGTGCTGCTCCGCAGCATTAGTTGTTAATTGGAAGTATAATGGCTGAAGCTGAAGGACAATCAGATTGAAACAAGTGTTTTTTATTTATTTTTCTTTAATCTACCATTTTTCCCCTTCTAAATTAACAACAGGTAAGTTGAATGTCCACGCACAACTGTCCTCAGACTCAACCAATTTGAGTGGTCAAAAGCTTCTTGATCCATTTGTGTTCTTATAGTAAAACAAATTCTTTGCCTCAATTATAACCTGAGATTAAGTCAAGAAAAATCGTGAAAATATCAAAAATCGAGTTGAATGTCCAGTCACAACTGTCCTCAGACTCAACCGATTTGAGTGGTCACAAGCTCAAATGAAAGGTCTTGATCCACTGAGTGTTCTTAGACAAAAATGAACATTGATACTTTAATTAGAACCTAAGGTATTGATGTTTGAGTGAAGGAAACGCTTGGAAAAATCATAAGTCGCGTTTGAGTATAACTTGAGTAAGGTCAAAGTTGAGTGAATTCCAATACTTGATGACATATGTACATATAAATACCTTTGATTTTAAAAAAATGAGGCAGATCGGCGGGATAGAACGGCCGGACGAACTCGTATTAGTGTTCATCAATTCTTTTAATATGTAGATAAGATCATTTTTCCCCCCTGAAATTTCAAGTTGTCGCCCTGCTATTTCCAAATTGCCTCCTCATGGAAATCACGAGGGTCGGATGTAAAAGTTGCCCCCAGAATTGAATTTAGAGACCTCGAAATTCTATAAATCAACCTCTATCGTGAATTTTCATTTTTCGTCATTCAACCCCATTTTCTGAAGCCACTCCTCCGGATCATCACTCCACATTGGGAAATTGAATTATTGTACTTCTGATCTGTATCGAATGAATTTTCAACATCTGAGGCAATGAATTATTAACGCAATCAGAGACCGAGAAAACAAGATTTCCTTTAAAACTGTATTTTCCCCATGAGAACAGGAGCACGTCTTCCCCTTATCCGATGAACCTGAAACTTTTCAGGATATTTAAAAAAATTATTTTATTGAAACTGATTTAGGGGTGGGGGAATGGTCCTGTGTAAAATTGGAATGGTCGAACCTGTTTTACTTACATATTGTTCGTTATTTGTTCCTCTTGCCAGGTGCTATCATTATCTTATCCTACATTAGAACACACTGTGTAATAAAGACATGATGGACATGACAGAAATAAGATATAATAGTTGATCAGGGCCCTCGCTACCGAGGGTACACAGAATCCTGAGTGGCCCCTCCACAACCTTCGCCATCATCACCATGACTATATTCGGAGTTAGCAAACTCGGCAGCTTTGAATAATCACACGGCGAATCAGATTAGTCGAGACTTTCTTTCCTTGGTTATGTGGGTTGGGTCCCATGTGCGCAAATTTGGGCTTGCCCTTTGCATCCCCTCCCTCCACAAGAATAATATCGCGAGACCCCGATTTGATTATGGTATTGTGTCATATCAGTTGGGATTTTCCCTCGAGGGGAGGCAGAATACATTTTTAATATACAAAATGTTTCCAAGCTCGTCAGAAGATATTCTGCCAGGAAAAAGGGGATGTGATGTTCATCAAAAAATATTATGTCGATTATTATGAGGGACTGAAGGGGAAGCTGTCGAAGTGCAGCTATTGAAATTTTCTTGAGAGGTTCAGGTTTTTGGTTTTTGGGATGCAATAAATCTTATAAATTACAACAAATTTCTCCATGTTAAGGCTTCGCCTAATATTACACCTACTGATTAAAAGCTTCAGGTTTTCTGACATTGAATTGGATTTTTTTTTTTCATAGTTGATCAGATTGATTTATTATAAACTCACTAACCCATTAATCACCAGCTCAGATGGAGGCCATTATACATCACTCCCTTCCTTCATCGAAGCAGTTTTTTTTTGACGAGAATTCTGAAATTTTCAAACTTGAAATTTTCGAGAAGTTTCAAATGCAGTCTGATGAACGTAATTACCTTGTACTGAAATGCGTGTGTACCGATTTGACATTGTACTTTACATACGTCATTTTGATACAAGCACATTCCGGTACACCGGTAAATCGGCACAAGCGCAATTCGATACAATGACTAACCGGTACAGATGCATTTCGGTACAAAGTCAAATCAGTACACACTACACAGTACACACCCATCTCAGTGCGCGGCAATTACATTAATTAGACCGTAATCAAAAATTGCGATATCGTAAGACATGTGTTTCTAAGATGGCGCAATCCTATTCCTGAGATGGTACACTTCTTTTTTTAACGCCGATTTTTCCAAATGTGTTGAACTAAAATGTATCAAGATTTGATGGAAGATTTTTGGACTGTCTGTTACTTATTACCAAAGTTTTGTCATTCGCTCCTAAACTCTTCCCTGCGTAGTTAAAATTGTGAAGAAATGTCAAATGCGCCAGTGTAAGACGTGTGTTCCTAAGATGGCGCGCCTTCAAATTTCAAGTTAAAATGTGAAATTTTAGAATCCTTCTGCAAGCTTTTGTGTGTGTGGAGGGGGTTTGATGTATGTTATAATAGCCTTTTGGTGATCTAATGAGTTTGTAAATCAATTTGAACTATGGAAAAGGATTTTATTCGAAATGTACTCACAAAAATCATCGTGTTTCAACGGTGTAGTCTCGAGGAAGAGTCGTTTTTCAGCAGCATCCAACTGGTATTCACGTACCATTTGGGTGAATATTTTTTATTATGGAAGTATAGCGCGCTCTGTATTAAGCCCCCGGTAAGGCGCGAAGCGCCGAGTTGGCCCCGCCCCCTTCACTTCCTTCTTATATCCCCCCATGATGGTCATGAAAAAATGTCATGAAAAGTCATGATATTTTGTTTCCCAAATCCAGTAGACACCCTGATAATACTATGACCGAGTTTGTGAGTGCTTCAAACAGTCTAATGAAATAAGTGTAGTATAGTTTAAAAAAGCTATTCTGGATACTTCAAAAAGTCTTACAAGGGTCTGGCTGAGTCTTAAAAAGTTCTAAACCAGCCTGGGAAAGCCCCAAACGTTCATAACTAAATTTAAAATGGCTAAGATTCTCAAAGAGTTCGGCAGTTTTAAGCAAGCTTGGAAAAGCCTCAAAAATGTTGAATAAGGGTAAAAATGGCTGGAAGTGTCTTAGATAGTAAATAGTGAGTTAGACCGTGGCAAAGAAAATTTCTTGAAGAGATGAGAATCGAAAATTTTCCAGCTGTCAGTTTCTCTATCTATGATTCAAACCATGGCAGACGTGCTTAGGATTCTTTAAAGCACATACAACTACTTCTAAATCTACTCAAAACTTTTTGAGCAGTGGCGTAGCCAGGATTTTCCGGGGGGGGGGGGTGCGAAGTAAGATTTTCATGGGAGAAAAAGTCGAAAATTGAGGGTTTTCTTTTTAAATTGCCGATATTAGAAGACTATTTTATGAAAAATGAAGGTGAAATTACTGCTCGAGCAAACATGTTTCAAAAAAAAGTGTTTTAAAGGCTTTTACATTAGATTTCTGGTGCCTCGGGGGGCATCCCCCCCTTGGTTACGCCACTGTTTTTGAGGATCTTCAGTCTGGTTTAGAATGTTTTAAGATTCAGCCAGGCTTAAAAAGGTTCAGAAGGCTTTAAATCCAGCTTAACTTTTTCAAGGCTCTCTGAAGCATCTCGACTTGCTTAAAATCTCTGTCAGACTTATTGAAGCTCTTGTAGGAGCTGTGTGTACTTTACTAGAAACTCTCCGAGGATTTTCCAGGAAGTGTCGTAAATAGGGGGTAAGGGAATATCCCCTCCGAGTCAGGGAAAAGTGAAATTTTAGAGCTGGTGAATTAACATTTTGAAATTGCTTGTCGAGATATTGAATCAAAATTTGGGCGGAATTTCGTGGATTTGCCATTATTTTACGTACAGAATTTCTGAATGTCCCCTTCCCCAGGAGAACTTCGTATTTACGCTGGAGCTTTCAGGCTTATTTAAAACTCAGTCAGACTTCCTGAATACTCTTTAAGACTCTCCCAGATTTGTTTGAAGCTCTTCCGCAAGGACGAAACTATAGGTGGTGTGGGGGGTTGAAACACATCCCCAATAATTTGGCAGTTGGCAAATTTTGGAACTGTTCTTTCGAATTTTTCATTTTTGAAGAACGTTTGTTTGTTCATATTTTTTGTTTCAATGGAAAAACATGTCGATTGCAAAGTCGGCAAATTTTCACTTTTGTAAAAACTTGGTCGACGAATTTTTAGATAAAAAAAATTTATCGACAGATTTCTCTTCTCCACCCTTCCTCCCTCCCCCCCCCAGACTGAAAGTCAAATTTCGTCTCTACTCTTCCGGATTTAATTAAAACTCTACAAGGCTCTTTTAAAGTTCTTCAAGATCAGTGAAGACTCTTTCGAGGTTATTGAGAATACAAAACTTATTCGTTCTCTACATTTTTATGGAACATAGGAACTTATAACGTGCACAAAGTCCATAATGTCTTTTCAAAAGGTCTTATAAAAATAATAACTGAGCAGAGTCCAGCAATTAGAGAATATTTCTTGGTTTTCCTACCGAAAGAGAAGCCAAAACGAATATGTACCTGATTGCATGAACTCATTCACTCTTTTTTGTTGAAGAAAATTCGCAAGGCTGAATTGGAATTTCTATTTGCAGTTTCTCAGTTATTTACTAATATGACTGAAAGGTTTCTATCTTCCAAATATTAATCTATATTTTCCGTTTAGAAATGCGTTAACGCGTTAACTGTATGTAACGCAAGGTATATACAGGGTCAGGAAGTCAGAAAAAGTCAGGATTTTTGAAAGTAGGTCAGTAAATCAGGAAAACGTCAGAAAATTTCGAGGAATTTACTGAAAGGTCAGGAAAAAACTAGTGAATTACCATCCAATGGATGATTCTGTAAGAAATCCGATGATATGTGAATAGATGAAAATCAAGAAAATGATATTGTATGGACGTAATGAATCCTCTCTCTCTTCACAACTCAGTTTGCACAACATAACAGTCTTATGCCAAAGTGGCTGAGTCTTCAAATACAGAAAAATAGGTCGGAAGAAGTCAGGAAAAATAATTTCAAAGAGTCTGTAGACACCCTGTAACACGTTAATCGTTTTATGAAACCATCTAACATATCTTTTGTGAAGTTCGACGTATCCAAACGGGAACTCATACCTGTTGAAGAAGTAGTTGTTCCTAAAAAGGATGATAATGATAAAAAGAAGTTCAAGGGTGGCAAGTTTTGATTTTCTCGTGTGTAGCATGATGCAAAACAAATTTTTTTCTCTCGAAAATTGACCAAGAAACTCCCACCTCCCACCTCCCCACCCCCGAAAATTATTTTTTCAACGTTTTAAGAATCAACCCTCTACAGAAAAGGCTTATGCTTATGACTTGATTTACCGTAATAATAAACAATCAAATCAAAATATTTGTAAATAATCAACACATTTTTGATTTTACGAATTACGATGGTGATGACTAATCATAAATTTAATAAAGTAGCAATTTTCTTAAGGTAAACATTTTTTTGAGAATTTTCGTGAGTGGTGCAAAAATTTGATTTTTCAGAGTGTAGCAGAGTATTTTTCTAATTTTACCGAGTGTAGCAAAAATGTTCCCGTGTATAGCACTTACACGCCTGCTACACCCAACTTGTCCCCCCTGGAGCAGTTGGGTTCTTAGTTATGTTGTCAAAAGAGCTATGTAGCTATGGCAGAATATTTATACTTGAAATGCTTAAGTCAATCAAAAATTCAGCTTCGAAATTTATGAGGTTCCTAAAAGTTTATCTAAATTTCCACTTATGAAAAGACTTCCTTCCCTCCCTTGTTGTGTAATATACAATTTTCATCCAATATTGGAGAACCTAAAGCTTTTGTTACTCTGCGTATTATGTCAAGCCTTAGAACCCTTTAATGGCACACATGGTGAAATTCATCACCACTGCACTGTAACTCCGCGCGCAGCAGCTGTTGGTGAGAACCAGGGGTGATTAAGCCGAAGCCGATGAACGGCTTAGCAGCAGCAGCCGTCTTTGATCGGCTTCTCAAGCTAGTCATTAGCCAGCTTTTCTGTAAGCAATTAGCCAATTAAAAGCCGATAAATATTGAAAGCAGCAGAAGCCAATGAATTTTTTTTCAACTCATACAGCGAAAGTGCGAAAATTTCAGACAGCAAAAATTATGTTTATTCAAATTTAATGTTTCAGAGATGAGATTTCTGTGAATCAGTGTAATCTATAATGCAAAAGAGTGATGTTTTCGTACTCTGTGGTTCATTCTATACTGAATTGATATATAACTTGCCAATTAGGCCGTTAGCCAATCATAAACGGCTAGTAGCAGCTGATAACATGGGGAAAAGCCATTTATAAGTTGATTCCCTACAGCCAATGCGGAAGTTTAAGCCAATCAGTAATGGGTAACGGCTTATCACCCTTGTGAGAACTCAGCCTTGGTACGCTCAGTGTTGGTGCGCCTGAAATAAAACTTCAATCTCTGCTACAGAATTGGTTGCATACTTTCTATTTTGAAGGGGCAATCAATATTATTTCTTAAATTCTGATGATAATTTCAAAAAAATTTTAAATAGAAAATTCAAACGTGGTATTTTATTGTTCATACTATTTGTAACAGAATACATTTTAGATATAATTGTCTATCTTTAAAATTGAAGGCGCAAAAAATTCACAGGGAATATCAATTTTTTAATTGATATATAGCCCTTCAATTTTGAGTGTAGGCAATTCTTTTTGGGGAGATTTTTTGTATTTCTGTAAATGAAATAACATACTAAGGTGAATTTCCCCGTTTAGAAATATTACAGAATTTTTAAATAAAAAACTATAATTGACATGTGCTGTTTAAGGGTTACACAATGAAATTTGTTGTCATTCATGACCCTGAAACCCGAACTTCTGTAGAATATTCCGACGTTTCCTCTTTGACAACTTACGGCTCAGCCCCTAATTATAATCTGCCATATAAGTACAGACTTCGCACTTGTGAAAACGTTTTCTTCCGTCCCCTGTTGTGTAATGTACCATTTTCGTCCAACATTGGAGAAGCTGAAGCTTCCTCACTGTGCGTATTAAGTCAAGCCTTAACACAAAGAAACTTGTTGTAATTCATGACCCTGAAACCAGAACTGTAGACAATTTTAACATCTGCACTTTGACAACTCACAACTCAATCCCTAATTATAGTCTGGCATATGGTCATGTAGTGTTTATCGATGTATCTGACGTTCCTTATCTCCTGGAAAAATATCTCCCGCCGACCTTGGGACATCCTGTGACCTTTCTGATCTCTGGTTGAATTGGCTCAAACCCTGGAACCTGGAAGTTTGCTTTGGTCAACACATGGAACCACGAGAATATGAAAAAAAAAAGGTACTTTACTACGTGTTTTGTGGGTCGGGGTGGTACCTTACTCGTAACTGACCCGTCCCTAAGGCACTTAATATAATTTTGAAATTCCCGGATCACCGGATCGAAGAATTTCTCAGCGGTAAACGGGGAGGAAAAAGTAGAGAACGAGCGAGCCGCGTGTAACCTAAACGTGAAATTTTTCGTATTTATAATCGACTTAGTCAGCGGTGAACCGCGAATCGCTTCAATTAATTCGCGGTCTTGGAGCTAGGGTGGTGGGGGCAGGGGGTAGCGAATGACGAGAAACGGACGTGGAAGCGTGCAATGTATGCGGCCGTAAGCTGAGCTAATGTAACGTGTAAGTGTGCGGCGGGGCCGGCGGACTCGTACACATACAGTCGGCGAGTCTGTGTAACGGGAACGGGATAAAAATAATATTTCGAAATAACGTCATCAATCGGGGAATATTTATATAATAATGTAAAAAGCACGAATAATGTGTAGAAAACGCGTTAACACAATATATTTGAGAGAAGAAAAAAAAAAAAAAAAAAAAAGAACAGGAACACAATATAACGGCGGTAATTATCGTATGCAGTCGTGTATAGTTCTGTCTCAGTCGAACTCGCGAGTCGCGAGCCTGTCTTTCGCTCTGTCTCTCTCTCTCTCTCTCGCTCGTTCTGCGTGTGCCAGCCTCGCGGAGGTGTGTGTGGCAACGTCGCTCTGTACAGCCTATGCAGTGGTTTTTAAAGTATCGAAAAATCTCCGATATCGGTTTTAATCGAGCTCGTGTGCATGTGTCGGCGAGGTGTTTGCACGTTATGTACAGTCGGGGTCGGCGTTGGCCGAATTTGGACACACGAAAGAAGAGGAGAGAACGCGTGAAAGAGATAGATGGACAGGAGACAGCCAGAGAAGATGGGCAATGTAGATGTAGAACGTCTCTCACCGCCTCTGTAGGTCTCTGAACGTCTTCCGAACTGCCGAAGACTCGAAGATTGAATTGGGGGCCGATGGCGGCGTCATCATCGCACAGGCAGAAACGCGAACAGCGAAGATCAGAAGATGGCGAATAATGAAAAAATAATACTCGTAATGGGAATGGCTAATGGTAATGGCGAATCGGTAGAAATGTAAGACTCGGAAGAGCGAAGAGGTTGTGTACGCGCTCTCGGTTCCACTCGTTTTCGCCGTGAACTCGTGATTCCGCGATCGACTTCTTCTATTTTGTGCCCACAGTCGATCGTCAGTTATATTTATTGTGAGTTTTTAAGAACAGCTGTCAGTTTAATGTAATCGAATGGACTGGGTGAACGGTAGGGTTGTAATCGCTCTTTTCTACAGCGACGTTGCCATTTAATCTGTTGAACTAAAAACCTGTTTACCTGTATTGTCCTTCGCGAGTTGGTATTATGCATGTATAGATATTATATTATGTGTATGTATTAGAGGTATATAAAGTGTACGGATGTATTAATAATACGTTCGTGTGTAAGAAAAACCTCTTCGAGAAATACCTGGCTTCGTCTTGAGATGTGCTTGTGATCGTGTTGCTTATACCAGTGTATGTGTGCAAAGCCCGTCGGAATCACACGCGTGAAAATGATTCACCGGTGTGATGTGTGCACAAATTGTAGGTGGAAATTGGTCGGCCAAGTTGTGAGGCATCTTCATGTTGAAGTACAGAGACCCAAAGACTCGAGAATGCTATATGCTAGCACACTCGCCACATCCTGAAGCCTCATAGTGCCACCTGATGAACCACCACCGATCGCAAAGCTCCGCCCACCCGGGGCAGAGACGTGGCTGGATCCGCTATGATGGCTGAATATACGAAACAAATCTTGGCGAGAGAACTGAGGGAGAGAATTTTGCTATTTTAATTAAATTATATCCGAAGGAAGACTAGTTGGTGCCTTATGTTCAAAGGCTGTTGTTGGAAATTTGTATCCTCGAACCCTTTGTGAAGACCGCAAGGCAAACCCCGTTGCGTCCCTCTCGTTGGGTCTGCTCGCCGTTTCTTCAACCTTACTTTGAATCGGGGGCAATCAGCATCGCATTTGGATCTCTTGATTTGAATCGCCTCAGTGACTGTTCTTAGTGATAGTTGGCGAATTTTCCACACCAGAACTTTCTCTTTTTTTCTCCCTATATGCTCGTAACAATATATGGATGAAAACAGAGTCACCAGGCGACAAAAATGGAAATGGGCAGGGCTTGTAGCGAAGTGGAAGGTTGACCGATCAAAATCAGCCTTTATTCCAATATTTTCACCGTTCCCTGGTGACGAATTTCAGAAACATAAAAATAATAATATAGACAAACAAAAAATACAAATAATGTAAAAAGATACAGATAGTTTGGTTTTCCGTTGGTTCCTTCCGACACCATTGACGTCTTAATATCCGCTGTGCGCCCATCCTTGGGCGTAGGCCTCTCCTACCTGTTTCCAGCACTCCCTATTTCTAGCGTTTCTCTCCTATACTGTCCCCGCTGTTTGTATAATTTCGTCCTCCCACCTTCTTTTTCCACCTCTTGGTTGCCAAGCTGCTACCCTTCCTTCCCACCTACCCTCCTCCCTCCATGCCACGTGGCCGGCGTATTCCATTTTCATCATTTTTACTTTGTATCTGCAGTCTGTAATTTGTAATTTTCTTAGGGTTGCCATATTACTTATCCTGTCCTCCTTTTTGATTCCTACCATTAACCGTTCCATTGACATTTGAGTTCTCTTCAATAAAGGTACCTAGATTTAGACTCGATATTTCTCTCCATTTTCCCGCTGAGTTTACCCATTTCTTTGTAATTGCGGGGCTTCCGTCCCCCCTGTATATTTTTGTTCGTAACTCGACTTAGCCACTTCCTCTCGTTTTTCGTCGACCTCCGATCTCTCCTAGCCACATATAGCTTTCGTCTCGCCTATGACCTACCTGGTCCTCCTTCCTTTAGAAACTGTATTTTCTTCACCTTCTGTTTTCCAATTTTTTGTCATAGCTGGTCAAATCATCGGCATGTTTGCTTTTTTCGATGTATTTAAGTTCGTGAGTCTCCTGTCATCCTTTCATCACTGATAGGCACAAATAGGGGGTGGGGGTTTAGCCCCCAAAAACTTTTAAATAGCCCCTCCTCAACACTGATCTATAATTCACATATTGTCGATCCTCCGTCGTTCGTTTATTCCACTCTCCATACAAACACCTCTGCGAATTCTATTCCTCAGACATCTCAGTTGAAAGGCCTGCTGGAAAAAGGGCCTTCTGCGAAAATACCAGTTTCAAGAGAAACACATTCGAAGTAAGTTTGTGGTGCCTAGTGAAAAAATGTAGGGAGGTAGCTAAGAATATCCTCTCATAGAGCCGCCTGGGAGGTTTGTTGAGAAGTGAAATTCTTAGGGATACATAATCAGGCTATGAGGAATCCAGTGAGCTATTTACTGGAAGAGGGCCTTCGTGAAGGGAAGCCCCCTGTTCCAGCAGGCCTTCCGATTTCAGTTTGTATTCGCTTTTCGTTCCCGGTTTTCCAGTCTTTTCTCGCTCATTGTATTCGCCCGTTTTGTAATGATGCCCGGTTAATCGATTCACTGAAATAAATAGATTAAAAATCTATTTTGACGCCAACAGCAAAATAATCGGTTTTTTATCGTTGCGTGTTTGAGTGTTCTATTATCATTGTTAAGAATACAGAATTTGCAGTATTCAGACAATACTCGAACCTGGCTGGAGTAACAGTACTTGGCATGGGTCGAGTATCTGTAGGAGTACGAGCGCGATGCGCCACTAGCGTGACTTGAGTGAGAACTAAAAATAGGTTTCGCGGAAAATCGTTCGAGTCTGCCCCATCTATTTCAGAGCAAGTTCAAGTAGTAAAGTGCCGATAAGCAGGGCCGTGCAGAGGAAATCCGGGCCCTGCGGGGGGGGGGGGTGTAAAAAGTAAGTAAGAGCAAAAAAAAAACACAACGTTCTTAGGACTCGTTTTGTAAAAGCAGATTTTTTTAGCACTGGCGGGCCCTTAGCGGACCCTCAAAAAAACTCGGGCGCGGGGGTAACCCCGCTTCTCCCCCCTGCACAGGCCCGCCGATAAGTCAATTTATTTCCTCTTTTATTTTATATTTTCAATTTTTTCATTGCTGCGCATACCAAATTAATCGGTTAATCGATTTTTCCCACAAAATCAATTCAATTTTTTGTCATAATGGAAAAATTGGATAATCGATTTTTTGGCATCATTACCGTTTTGTACGGGTTTGATTTTCCCAATATACCAGAACACGTGCGTCTGCTATTTTGATTTGTATTTAGTACTTTGTCATTGTAGATGCTTTCTACATGATCTGGACGCTCTGCGTACATTGTGGACTCTGAAAATCCCGAAAAATCATCTAAAACAGGGTTGCCAGTTTCTGAAAAACCTGGAAAAGTCGGGGAATTTGAAGGGTCAGGGAAAAGTTAAATTTTCATCCGAATCGTGGAACTCTGATTCGCTGAATTACAAACTAGGTTATGGCTTATATTCTATCAAAATTTATTATAAATGAATAATCACACTTGAAAATGGTAAAAGTTTCCTCCTTCAAAAAGTATCAGAGTCGTGTACTTTTTTCTTACTGGTGTTATGATTAGGATCAGGAGAGAAGAAAGTCTTACCCAAATCCATAACTCCTCCTTCCCTATTCGAAAAAAAAGTAATGAAAAACTAGAAAAATAGACCTGGAAAATCTGGAAAAATGATGGAAAATTATTCAAAATCATTCTTTAAAAAAGTGGCAATCCTGTAAATATCTGTTTTTCTTTCTTTACTATTCATTATCAATTATTAATGACGAACCCAACACAGCAGACGGGCATTTGCTGATCACCTCTCTAAAAGAGCCCCTCTATACCTCTTGGCTACCAAGACCCCTCCCCAGCAAAATTATTTGATCTTTTTTTTTTTTTTTTAGATCATCTAATTTTTTACGCCTTCCGGGATAATAGGGATTTTTTTTACATATGAGTCCTAGCAAAACAGGACTGAGCAATATCATTTGACATTTATTATCAGATGGTATCACCATGTATCTCTCAGTTTATGCCGAGCCAATGCAAGTGCCGCCCCCCCCTCCTAACATTTTTAATTTGCAAGCTTTGACGTATTATAGCCTAGACCAGTGGTTCCCAAACTGGGTGCCGCGGCACCCTAGGGTGCCACGAGATTTCGGGGAAGGGGGAAAAATGAAAGGTTGAATAGATTAAAACCCGTAAAAAAATATGACCCGCGTAGAAATCAATCTCATTCCGAAGTCGAGAATATAGTATTATAGTAGGTATAACAAGAACATTTAATTTTTAATCTGTAATTCTGAATCAATAAAACATATAAAGAAAAATTAATTATATTTTGTCTTTTGCTTTTGTTCATCTTCATATGGGGGGGGGGGGTGCCGCAGGAAAAGTAGAATCTTAAAAAGGGTGCCGTGATGGCAAGGTTTGGGAACCACTGGCCTAGACTCTTGAATATCATTGAAAATCTGATGCTGGCTTAGGAAATCGATGCAAGTTACATATCGCTTGTATGGCAATCTGTAGGAGTTCAGGACCTCCGAGGCCAAGAACGAATACTAATTGTTGAGGCGAACCATCTGCCATCCATTCGTATTGTTTGGTAAAATGTGGTGTATGATCACGGGCACATCGAAGGAGGTGGTGCAGAAGAATAACACTATTTCCTGAAGTTCCTGAAAATGGAGGATCCGTTTGGTTACTCGTTGACTAAACACTTTTGGTGATTAGCAGAATCTCACAGTGACTGAAGGTGACTGTATCTTTTGCTTGTAGCCGAAATTAGGCATTTAGTCACATTCAGTTCCCCTTCCCCTCACCCCACTATTCTTCTTTTCTGTTGGAATAAACGCTTAGGCGCGACCGAATGTGAAGGATTCCTCCAGATCCGTAGTCAGCCATCAGCGGTAGGGGGTGCTGACTGTTTACGGGGGGGGGGCTTGAGGATACCCATGGTATATAACGTGAAGATTTCTACGAGGCATGGTGTAGCGAGGGGGGATGCCTCCCAAGGAACCTGAAATTGAATGTAAAATATGCAAAAATTAGTATTTTTCGCCTTTAAAACACGTTTTTTCGAAGTTTGCTCGAGCAGTAAATTTACCTACCTTCATTTTCATAAAATAGTCCTCGAATATCGGCGATTTAAAAAAATACTCCAATTTTCGACTGAACATCTCAGCCCCCTCCCTTGGGAAAATCCTGGCTCTCGAATTCGAAGAAGTTGAAGTCGAATCTTTATCGTTGCATTTTCTGGATTTTACCGTGAATTTTTTCAGCCACTGATCCATTATGTTGAACATAATATAAACCAAACGTTCTAGAAGAAAAATGACAAATTTACAGAATTACAATAAGAACATTGAATTTGGTCTCAAAATTCATAATCAAAACTGGTGATTATTCAACTTACCGACAACCCATTGAAAAAAAAAATAGAATATATCGCGTGAAAAAAGATTAACACTTTTAAAACGATCAAATTTTGGAACTTTTGGAAGTAGAAAAATTCTATTTCTGTGGACTTACCACGTTATCAGTTCTCAAACAGTCAGTCAGGCATTTTTATGGGTCGCAAGCTTACCACTGTGTTTGCGATGTATAGAGAACGACGAACACACGATTCGTCTTTCAAAGCAAAATCAGTGTTGGCATGTTTATAAACGTTAAAATATAGTGGAAAGAAAAGTTTTCAACAAAACTAGCGAGAAAAATATAAGGAATTCGTTATTTTTAGTCACGAAATTTTGCCAGGGGAGGCTCCGGCAAGCGCTGAGCACCCCCTAGCACCCCTGCTCCCTGGCTACGGGCCTAGATTCCTCAGAAAGAATAAATGGTGTTCGAACGTAAACTATTGTTCTTATTCAACACTTCTCCTTCCTCTCTCTCCTCGTGTGTCTCAGCTCCGAGTTAAACTGAGTGGCGAAACTGAGAAAGGTCTATGATATCGATCCACTTGTTAAAATTCCTAATTATGGGGGTCGGGGGTGATGTTAATCATGCGGAGAACAAGTAACGTAGGCCTCCTGATTCGCTAGTTGAAGATCTGATAATTCCCGAGGTTTCTCTCGAGAAAGACATCCCCTCTGATAGGTGTGGAGACTTCGAACCAACTCGGAGTTCATTTTTGCAGCATCTCAGCAGTGGCTCATACAAATAGCAACTTTTAAGGATCCCTGCTGTACTTCATTAATTACTGAAGGCACGTTGATACAACTGTGATACTCCAAACTCCCCATTAGTTACGAATCCCTGTGATTTGCAACCGGCTTCGAGCTTATTGTAATTTTTCCTCTATTCCCATGGCAATATCTAAAACGTTTCGTTTTTTCTGTGTTGCAGATGAGTTAAGCAGACGCGAGTGGAGTAATCTGAACGAATAATGACAGAAGCTGATTCGGGCGATGATCTGCTGGCAAGCAGCGTTTACGTTGGAGTTTAGTATTAAATGATGGACTCGTATGATTTATTCGGCGAAGATGTCAGCGGCAGTGTTTTGGACGGATTATCGGAACTGGGGAGCGACAACTTCGATCCGGCTGCTCGTGGCGGAGCGGGGCCGCCGCAGCCGGGAGGCTACGGCGTGCCTCAATCCGCCTACCCGCACCAAATCGGCAGCCACGCGCCTCCTTCGGCAGACATGCACCAGGAGTCGCCGCTGCAAAAACTGGCCAGTTTCGGAGGAGATTACTCGGCCGCCCCGAACCACATGGAGGGCGGGCAGTCGCTGTTCCATCCGAATCACGCCGGCGGCTACGATTCGGCATCTAGAAGTTCCTCTATGGTTCCTACTAGCGTGAATTCTAGTTACGGACGTCCCATGATGCCGCAGTCGAGGCATTCGGCGGCGGCGCCACCTCCTACCAATCAGTACGCGCCTTACTGCCCGCCGGAGGCGATGTACGGCGCCGGCGGGCACAGTATGGAAAACATGCAGGCGTGGAACAGTTATCCTGCCAACGTGAGGCACTATCCGCAAATGGCTCAAAACTCGTATCGACAGCAATCGCATATGAACTACCAGCAGCAGCAACAACCGCCACAGGCCGCCGACAGTCAGTCCAAATCGCAGTACACCAGCCAGCCGGGCATGATCAATTCCATGATATCCTCCCATCAGAACATTCCGTCGTCGTCCGCGTCCACGTACCAGCGACAGCAACAGCAGGGTCCCGCCGTTGGAGGTCATAATTACCAAAATATGCTCTACTCGAACGCGCCCGGCTATGGCGGCTACGGCACCATGAGCCAGCAAAATTCACAGTCGCGAGCCTCCTCCCACCATTTGCAACAGTATTCCCAAAGTCAGCCGCCGCAGCCCCAACCACCCGCTCCGACGGCCTCGCAACAACAGCAGCAGCAGCAGCAACAACAACAACAGCAGCAACAACAGCAACAGCAAATGCAGATGAACGATATCAGCAGTTCGCCGGCCAGTTACAATCACATGCAGCCGCAAATGCCGCATTCTGGGTTCAGTCAACAGTCGGTTTCCAGGCCGATCGGCATCGAAGTTCAACCCGGCGGAGGGCCGCAGTACACGGCGCCGCAAGCTCAATCCAAACCGCACACTAGTCCACAGAGCGCGAGCCAGTACCGGGCTCCGTTCCCGCAGCTGTCTCCGCAGATGTCCCCGCGGCCGCAGATGTCGCCGAGGCCGCAAACGCAGATGTCACCACGACCAGTAATGTCACCTGCGAAGTCTACGCACTCGCCGCATCCGCATCCGTCGCACGCGTCACAGCAGCCGACCATGTCGCCGCGGCCGGGCGCCGCCTCGTCGCATTCGTCGAAAAGTGTAATACCGCCGCCGTCCGGTTCGTACCCGCAGCAGAGCACGCTGCAGCAGCTAGAACAAATGGTGATGCCGTCAACGAACTCCAGTCCGACCGAGTACCCGGCGTACCGCAGCGTCACCCAGCAGCTGACTCCGCCGCACCACTGGCAGTCGCCGCGCACGCCGAACAACATCAACATGGCCGACCAAGGACTGGCCGGCTATCCGTCGTCGATAGCGGCCGACGAACACTCGAGCGTGGATGCCTCCAAGTGTCCGCCCAACTCGAGCATGTCGTTGTCCGAAGTACAAAACATTCCACCCCAGTCGGACCGAGGACCCAGCGCCAACAACATCGACTACCAACCAGGATCTCAAAGCAGCAACCGGTACGCGTCGTCGGTGGACTCGCTGGGTCCGCAGCAGTCGCAACACATTCCCGTGTCTCGCGCGTCTTCGGACGTCATGAGTCAGCAGCAGCAACAACAGTCTTCCTCGGATGTGCGGACCGGCATGCAGTCGTCGCCGTCGCATCCGAACATGCACAGCGCGCTGAATCCGTACGCGTCCGGCGGTATGCTGTCGTATAACGACGCCATGTCATATCCGCAGCAGAATGGCGGGAAGATCGATAGTATGGTTCCGGGAGGCGCCGAGCCCCCCGACCGGACCCGAGAAGAGTTACCGCCCGCGTCGCAGCCGCCGGCCGGCATGTATGACCCGCATCCGCATGCTCAACATCAACCGCATCCCATGTACCCGAGCAGTCCTATGGTGACCCACCAGCAGGAACTGGCCGCCCTCAATCAGCAGCTGCAGGAGTTGTACTGCATGCCACCCACTGGTCCTGATTTCGAAATGAGGGTAAGCCGGCTTTCGTTTTGTTTTTCGAGTTCGAATTGGTCGTCTGGGATGTTCTAATACGCAATTGGTTGTTGTTTCAGATAAGTCATATTCGAGAGAGAATCAATAGGCTACAGCAGCACGACGCCACTGAACAGTGCCTCGGTGGTAACCACTGTCCATTCGTGTCTACTATTTCGTACAACATGAACATGATCGATAATTCGATGGGCATGGTAAGACCGGTTCGATTTATATTGGGCTTCAGCCTCGTGGACGCCACTTGTTGAGTGTGTTGGTGGAAGGCTGAATTATTGAAATTTTGTAGAGAGTCAGGGACCTGGGTGGAATTTCTTGGAAAACGATAGAAATGCTACTGTTTTAGTATTCCTGAAGAGTTTCTTAGGGAAATTCGGGGCATATTGATTTGCTCTGCGATACTTGTCGCCCTCTCTGGTGGAAGGAATTTAGGTATCAGCACTGAAGAATGATTCTAACAAACGGCATCCATTATACTTCTTCTGTGTCCTAAATACCGGGCCTTCCTTCCGTCGACGACTAAAAAAACGTACCAAAATCGAGAAGGTACAGAGAATATAGACAAAATATTGTCATGCAGGCAGAAGTGTATCCTCTCCCCCCCCCCTTGCTGCTGATTCCGATAAAAGAACTCCAGAAACCGGACATACAGATAGACCGATAGAAATGAAGACAGGCTGAGATAGATAGACGCAAATAACCGGTAAATAGATGGGTGGAAGCTGGCGGACAATTAGAAACGTGTGTCCCCCCCTTCCAGTTGCTGACTGAGGAGAAACAGAGAAAACCTAGACAAGCCGTCAGGTAACCAAAAACTGTGATGAATGGAATTGAGAATTGAGTCATCAAGGACGACCTACCCTATTTCCACCCGACGCAACCAGAAATAACTCCAGAATTTGTGGGAAACCAATACATCTACATGGTAAAACTTTTTTAACTGTTAGAGGGGGAAGTCGAAATTCGAAATTTCTGATCCTATGACTTTTTTATTAATTAAGACGTAATTAACCCTGTGACCTTTTCAGCAAATAATATGTCACTTTGAAATTAGCTCCCTCAGGAACATTTGAAAGTGAATTCGCCCCCCAGTTTTGCTGCCTACGGATGCCCCGAAAAAGACCGGGACTGAAGAATAATTAGTAGAAAGTGAACCATAGAGCTCCCCCCCCCAGCCAGCGGGAAACTGCTGAATCTGAGCGGAACTAATACTACCCATACATGGTGTAACTTTTTTTTTCTGACGAACGAAAGTACAACATTTTTCATAAAAATTGAGGTTTAAAGAACTCACGACTTTTTCAAGCAAAAATGCCTTTTGAGATTGAGGCTTAAAAGTGTTTTTCTCTCAAGTTTCTCCGGAGACATTGCCCCTTTAGGAATCAGGCTAAGTTTCGTTGCCCTTTCTCAATTCTACCGTCTGTGGCTGCTGTGAGGAAAGCAGAAGAATTGAAATAGAGAGAAAGTGAAAAACCAAGATCTTCTCCCTTGACCGTGCTGAAAAAACAGAGATAAGATCAAAAACGGAAACAGTCGCATTCATGTGTTCTTTACCCGGCTGTCGCTGGGGAAATCACTGGATCCCGGGAAGAGAGGAAGAATGGCAGATTGGTGCACAGATACATAAGAACAGGAACACCTGCCCTCACACGTCACCACTTGGTGAATACAGCGTGGTTCGATAAGAGTGATAAGACAGACCAAGGTAATAAGAGACGAGAAAATTGATAATCAAGAGCATACAGGAAGACGTAGACAACCCCTCTTATCTCCTGTCGTGCTGTTTCACGTCACCACCACCAAGTAAATACTGCATTCGAGAGAGTGACAAGACAGATGAGGTTGTCAGACGAAATAATTAATGGACAGAAGCAGAAAGACAGACATAGCCAATCCTTTCCCCTGCCATTACCACTGAAAATAAAGTAGAATTTGAGAAAGATGTACAGACAAACAAACTGAGGTAGACATAAGAGAGACAGAACTGGAAAGAAGGCCAAACAGAAAAAATTTGATGGGAACCGTGCGGACCGTTTTGACCCTTTTCCCTCTCCCTCGTTACAAGAACTCGAAACAAGACCAGAGACAGAAAATTTGCCTTGTATGATAAGAACTTCAGAATCTAAGAGAGAAGACAGTCAAACAGAAACCTCGTCTTTTCTTCCTGTACCTGTTACTGCCGAGAAAAAAACCACTCGAAGATCTATGAGAGACATGGAGACGGACTTAACCGAACGAAAAGAAACAGATAAATACTACTGAAGAAGAAACTCCAAACTCCAGGAGACAGGCAGATAAACCGACCCAGCTAGAAAGACGAATGACAGGAAGACAGAATCCTCGTTTCTCTCTTTCTCGCGTTACCACTTTGAAAGCCTCTAGGGTTCGAGACAGACGGACTGCAAAAATAGCTTTCAGAAACTGGGAAAAGTTCGATGAATTTAGAAATTTAGCCATCGCGCTGTCACCGCCAAGAAAAAGAAACTTCGAAATTCGAGAAAGATAGACTGATAAGTAAACGGGGGTGGATTGAGTGAAATAGAGCTAGAAAGAATGCCGTCGTTACAAAGACTCATGCCCTCTCAACTCTTGCCTCCGATAAGAACTTCAGAGTCTCTTTTTCTAATTTGCTCTCCACCCGAGCCCTGAAATCCGCCCTTTCGAGCATTAAACTTCAAAGTCAGAGAGAGAGGACAGACATGTAAAAACCTTATCTTCTCTTTCTCCCTTTCCTCCACAGGGAAAAAAAACTCGGAAGACCTGAGACGGAAAGGTATATGTATAAATCAAACGATAAGAAAGTGACTGGCAGACGAAAATTGTCTTCTCATCGAGAAGATAGAAGGAACTCGAGAATCTGAAAGACATCGATGGACTGACAGACTTAGGAAAACGAAAGACAAGAGGACAGAAACTTTTTTCCTCTCCCATAACATACAGAAAGACTCCGGAATTCGAGACAGACGAAGTGGCAGAAGCCGTTGTCTTTTCCGTCAAGAGGAAACTTCGGACTCCGAGAAAGAAATGGAGATAGGCAAACTGAAGAAGACAGAAACTTAGCCCTCTCTCTATCATCGACTGGAAAAAGGAACTCGAAGATATAAGGTAGATGTATAGACCGAGACGGACGCACAGTCAAAAGCCTCCCTCCGACCTCCGGGAGAAAATACCGGAATCGTAGAGCGATACCTCCAAAAACAGAAAGATTCACTAATAGGAACCGACTAACTGATTGAAATGAGGCTACCTACTCCTCTCCTCTCCACCATCTTTGAAAATTGGAAATCTGGGTGGCTAAAGATACACAAACAGTACACGAAAATCTGTCTTTCTTTGGCCACCCTTATGACAGACTGGACTATAACCCGCATTCTTTCATTTTTTCGGTCCATTGTTGAAAACTACGAAATCCAAAAGCAACGGACACAGAAGGACAAATGAATCGACAGAGAAACCCGTAGACTGATTAAAGCTCAGTAACTTCCCCCTCCCCCGCCACGTCAAAGCTGGGAAATTGGAAAATCCTTAAAATGAACCGACAGAGACTGACCTACTTTTCCTCTTTCCATCGAAACTGAGATAGAGAAATGGACGGTCAAGTAGACAGCTGCCCAATCGTCTGTCAAAGAAGTGAGAGCCCGACGGTTAAATTGAGCCGCGACCCAGAGTTGAAACTCCCTTTCCCTACATTCTAATTATACTAGTTTCCACGCTAACGCCGATGATTGCTTTGATTTTGCAGATGCCGACTAGTGGTCGCGGTCGAGGCAGAGGTCGAGGGCGAGGTCGCGGCGAAAGTCGAGCCTCGCCACGGCCGCGGAAAAGTCGAAAAAAGGCGGTGATGGAGATGGAGCCGCTACCATATTCGCCTCCCATCTTACCTCCGCACGAAGCTCATCCTCCGTATCACGAGCAGCCGCCGCCGATACTACCTATGTCGCATATGACACCCAACTATTCACATCACGATATGAATCCTTCTGTTCCTAGCCTAATGCACAACAGCGCGCCGCCGCCTGCATCAAATGTAGTCGACCCGTCCGGGTATCCGCCGGCGCCGCATTTACAACCTTTGCCGCCGCCGCATTTGCATCACCCGCCGCCGCCACAGCAGCAGCACCACGAACAACCTTCGTCAGTTCCTCCGCCACCTATTTTAGAACCCGAAACCAGTGTGGGAAACGAATCTCCTCCCCGACGCATGGAGTACGAGCATCCGCCGGTGCCGGAGCCGGAGTCGTGTCCACAGCCAACGCTGGAGCCGGAGCCGGGTAGTCGGCAGCTGGAAGACCTGCAACCCGAACACGACATGGACTCGCAGCCGTCCGAGCTGGAGTCGCAAGAAGAACCGCAAGATCATGAATCTCGTATGAACGCCGACTTCGATCCGACGCCGACGGAAGAGCCGGAGCCGGACCACAGCAACCTGACGGCGGACACCGGCGCCGAGGCGGAGAACGAATTCGACCGAGAGGAGTTCTCGGACAAAGAAGAGGAACCGGAGTTGGATCGCTACGGCGAGACCGAAGAAGCGGACATCGAGGACGCGGATGTAGACGAACCGGAACAAGACCCAGATAGCAATTCACTGGTTCATTCGCCGGCTGTGATATCACCGATAGGTGAACAACCTCCCTCTCCCGACAGATGTTCCTCAAACAGCGACGAACCGCCGCCCATGCTGACCGCCGAACTACCTACCGAACCCTTGAATACCAGCGTTTTCAACTTCACCGAAGACGAAGAGCCACCCCCTCCGTTGCATATGTCGATGAACGGGTCGCCTAGGAAAATCAAAATGTCAAGGTGAGCAATTTATGTAACGTTTTGCTGCGCGACGCATACAATCTTGGTAATCGTTTTGAAATGTAAATTGGCCTGGCTGTGTGGATACACGGCCGCGCTCATTACGTGCGGTTGAATCGCGTCTTTATGGACGTCGGTGGTGCCAGCGTGTTGGTTGACGTTTCGCGTTTCTATTTCAGAAAACCCCGTAAGCCGCGAGAACCGAAGCCGCCGAAAGAGACGAAACCTATCCGAGAACCAAAGGAGACGAAGTCGAAATCGCCGAGAAGATCGAGGACGCCGAAGACACCCAGACAGCGTAAGAGCAAGGATGAGAACTCGTTCAGCTCCGAGGAGTCGAATTCCAAGTCCAGGTCGAGAAGGTGAGTTTTTCCTCGAGTTTCTCGAATCTAAGTTGTACGGTAACGTGCTCCGCGTGATTTTGAGCTGCTTAACCCGCCACGGTGTGTCTGGTTTGCAGTCGAAAAAGCAAAAAGAAGCTGATCGACGAGATCGAAGACGTGAAGTCGCCGCCATCGATCGAGCCGGAGCCGGTCGCGCGCCAAGAGGAGGAAGAAGAGGGCAGCGCGATTACCCCGAATAATGTGGCTGAGCCGGACGACTGGTCGGATACGCCGCTGTCGGCGTTGAAAGATGAGTCCGCCGACCAGGACGCCAAGTCAACCATCGAAGCAACCATCCGGGCTGTGTCTGAGGGCGAGTACAAAGACGATGATGTCCCGTCTGCGGCCGTCACGACACCCGACAATCGAGCGTCCTCTCCGGTCCCGGAAACGACGTCGTCGGCGTCGGTGAAAACGGAGAAGTCTAACGACGCTCCGGAGGACGACGCTTCGTCGACTCCGAAATCCGCTCAAACTACGCCTCAAAGTAACAAGAAACGAAGATCGAAAACCAGTCGTTCCAAATCTTCCAAGTAATTATCTTCTTTATCATTAAAAGTTTTGATTTCTATGATACGTAATTGAAATTAGCCAATTTGAGATACACGGTTCTGTTTCGTAATCGTACGCGCGCCGTAAAGTTGATTTAGATAATTTATGAGCTTGGTATCATTTCATGTTTGGTTTTTACCGACTTTTTTACTTTTTATGTTTTCTTCTCATGTAACCTTGTGGCTTGTGTTTGTAGACCGGTCGTTTCGAATCAGTCGAAGAAGAGGAAGCGCGCTGGCATTCTCGGTAATAACGAAGAATCGGAAGGCGAGGTGGAGAATCTTCCTTCAGGAGACGACGATGGTGGAAATGTAAGTATTACGCGAGTTTCGTTTCGTTTTGTCTATTGTGGTGGGGAAATGGTAGTTGTTGAACGAATGGTGCCGGATTTGAGCGAAAAGCGCGTCTCGGCCCCTAAGGCAATTGAATTTTCACCACTTCATTCTGCCTTTCTTTTTGTTTTTCATTCATCTTCTTCAGCAGAGTTTCGTCAGATTTGTTGATACTCTTGAACGATTTCCCATCATCTCGTTTGAGACTCGAGACCTGTCACGACTCGGTAATGTTGTTGCCGCATGCGAATGCAGTCCTTCTGTCTCTGTAGTCTGTAAGGGATTGCCTTATTTGAAGCGTGCGATCAAGACTAAGCGTCAGCTCGCAATGTATAGGCTTCCAGACTATTGGCCTGTCCAGCACTCACCATAGTCGCTAGTGTTTTTCTCACTCTCTCTCTCACACACACACACACACACACAATACTAACAAACAAAGAAAGCTGAAATGAGGTACGTGCTGATAACAAACACGGGGAGAAAACTTTAAATTCGTTTTATGAAGGTTTTCGAGAAGATTTAATTCTACAAATTAGTGTATTTATAGCTCATTGTGTGCTTTATCGATATACCTAATCAGAATCTTCAATTCACCTTTCATTATTTGGAAATCTCGATGCAACTTAAATTTTTTATGCAAAACGAGCTCCAGATATCTCATTTCAGTTAGTTAGTATAAAATCTGCCAGATGTCAGCCACTTTGCTTGGACAGGCGAATAGATATCGCACGAGTTCGGGAGAGTATGATTAGTGTATTTGCCGTAGGGAGCGTTAGTAGCATCCGGTAACAGGTAAGACTTATTAGGACTCTTCTCGGCTCTCTTAGACTTGCTTTAGATCTACCGAACTGAGACTTCCGAACTCGTTTAAAACTCTCCAAAACAGTTTCGAATTTGTGTAATATTCTTTAAGACTTCCCTGGACGCGTGTAAACATCATTAAGTCTCTTAAAGACTCTCATTAAAACTGTCCAGAATTCTGGAAGACTCGAAAGATTCTTCAGATTCGTTTTCAGACACCGAAGGCTCCTGAAACCTTCTTCATGACTCGTCTAGGCTCAGCAAGTCGGTTCTAACTAGTTTTGGAGCAAGCAGTCTATCTGAAGGTTTTTTTTGTACGTCTTGAAAGGTTTTTGTTTCTAGTCATTCTGACGCCTTTCTGTTTTATCGCTGATAATGTCTGTCTGTCCAGTTGCCTTCGGATATTGATTCTTACCAATTCTTATCCAACTGTTGAGTCCCTCTGATAGTTTTCTGAGTTTCTGATAACACAAGGGGGAAAATGGTACCATATTAGCTGCAGTAATTATTCGGAACCTGAGAGGAAGCCTTGTAATTAAGTACGGTTTTTTGAAAAAGATGTGTCGATAGTTGCGCGACTTTGATTACCTGTCACTAGCAACACTCGACGATATTCGCAGTGTTGCCTTGTCGAGAATATCGTTCAGTACTTAAATATTTGTGCCTAGATTTTGAATGAAAGTTCAGTGTCGCCATCGATTCTGCAAAAAGTTACATACGCCTTTTGTGACGCCTTTTGTGGACTCACCGGTGTCTGTCGAGTAAGTTTTGCCCCGAAATGCCCCGTTAACACATGCCCTCATGTGTGGCAAGCAACTTAAAACAAGTATTGGAAGCATAAAAGAAGATTAGAGTCCCAACATTTCCAAAAATGTCTTCAAGTGCTCGTGTATTGATGTATATATATATTTTACTTCTTCTTCTTCCTTTCGAAATACCTCTTTTTCTAATTTGCTCTCAACCCGAGTCCTGGAATCCGCCTTTTCGAGCATTACGTCAGAGACTCTGAGTAAGTTTCTAATTCAGTTCATTTCTCTGTGTTCCAGAAACGAAGATCCGCCAGAAATACTCAACGAAAGAAGTACGTGGACGACATAATGCTGTCCATTTCGGACGAAGATTCTCGAAAATCTTCGTCCCCGGGACCAAGAACTGAAAACACGAAATCTGTGACGCCTGAAAGATGTGGTTCTCATTTCTCAGATTCGGCTGTGAAACCAAACTTCGTTTACGTGGTAAGTGACCGCTGGAATCGGTTTCCTTTCTCTCGATTTCTGCAACCCTTGATACCGGATCGACGAATAAGCGAGTATATCTAATCGGATTTTGAACTCGTGTTTCAGAATACGACAGACGAAGATTCGATGGTTGTGCAAGGCATATTAGCCTCAAGAACAGTTACCAGAAAGAAAAAGAGTCCTGAAAACGCCGGTGGTGCTCAGGAAGGCGAAACCAAAAAACCAGAAGAGGAAAAAGAAAAGGAAGAAGATTCCGAGGGGAAGGAAAAAGCGCTCGACGAAAATGACGAGGCCGAAAAGAACGACGCCATAAAGAAAGAAGAAACTATCCTAGTCGATGAAAAGACCGAAAATCCGGTCGTGGACAAAGAGAAGAACGGCTCCGAGGAGCCAGGCGAAGCTGGCGAAGAAAAAGACGACGAAAACGTCGAAGAGGTCGAAGAATTCTACGTCAAATACCGCAATTTCTCACACCTTCATTGCGAGTGGAAAACCGAAGAAGAATTGTTCAAAGGCGATAAGAGGATCGCCGCCAAACTGAAACGATTTAAACAGAAAATGGCGCATAATACGAATATCTTCGAAAACGTAAGACATTAGTTTTGTGAATTTGATTTCGTAGCTTTAGTCCGCTAATTGCTGGCACGAATCCAGTCTCGGTTAATTCGTTGTCTGCTCGCCTTGCCGGCAAACTAGGGAAACACGTGAAACGATGTCTACCTCACTGGCGACAGTCTTTAGTATTTTAATTTAACGTTATTGTCTTTCGTTTACAGCTGGAAGAAGAACCGTTCAATCCTGATTATGTGGAGGTAGATCGAGTCCTAGATTTAGTCGAACAAGTGGATCCCGCTACGAACAAAACTATCAAACATTATCTAGTGAAGTGGAGGTCTCTGCCCTATGAGGACAGCACGTGGGAACTGGAGGAAGATATTGACCCTATCAGGATCCAGCAGTACGAGAAGTTCAACAAAATCCCGCCCAAAGACCAGTGGAAGGTACGTTTTCACTTCGTCCGCGGCACGCTACCAAATATTGACGACATTTTTGATTGTGATGATTCTGCCATGCTAATAATGAGGAAGTTTCGACTTTCATTGAATTGTACGTGAAATACTGATTCAAAATGTTTGTGGAACTAGCGTACGCCGCCGTTACGTGGCACATCAACCTTTACAATTCCGTGCGAAGCTTGAGCGTGGTCACGATTGATTCAGTTCAGCTACTGTAAAATTGTACAGTTTTAGTCAACAGACTGAGTAGAGCTTATATGTAAACTTTTCGAAACTACTGCGTAAGAATTGATATAGACTTGGTCATCAACTCTTTCGTATTGAGCGGAGGAGTTGATTAGAGTCAATTGATTTTAAGAATGAATTGACTGATTTTTTAAATCAGAGGCGGTCAATTTCTTTTCTTAGAAATCATCAGCTCAACGTTGGCGCTTGTGAAGAAGTCGAGTGGCTGAATCTGTTTTAAAATTTTGAAATAGTCTCGAATTAGTTCATTTTGCAAAAGAGTTGTGTCCACCTGTGGAATTAAACTAGACACGTTCCGGATTTGACAGATTTTTATGAATTGAATTCGTGGGATTAAACCTGTTTCTTCGTTCGCTTCAATAAAAATTGAAGACTTTTTGCAATCATCAGCAAACTTGAATTGCTTCATTCTGTGTATTGAACCCAAGTAGCCCGGAAGTTCTAAAAATTATTGTGATATTGTGTCGTATTACAAATTACCACATGATGACCTAGCCATGCTAATACTGAGAAAGTTGCGAGTTTCGTACTTTCGTTGAGTAGAACGCATAATTCTGAATACATATTGTATACCTCTTGTAGTTATAACAGTAATTAGCCCTTCAATGACTAATTGCATTATCACTCTTTCTGTACAGCCAAAGAAAAAGCCGCCTCCCAATCAGTGGATGAAGCTCGACGAATCCCCAGTTTACAAAAACGACAACACGTTACGAGAATACCAATTGGAAGGGTTAAACTGGTTGCTTTTTTCGTGGTATAATGGGTAAGTTGACTGTTTGATCTTGAGTTCGTGTTCTCATCGGGCTGTTAGGTACTGCCAGAGGAAGCGCAGTGGTTTGAAATATGGAATTAGTTATCGAGTCCGCGATAATTTACAGGCGCAACTGCATCCTCGCCGACGAAATGGGTCTTGGCAAGACCATCCAGTCAATTGCATTTATAAACGCGGTGCACGAGTGCGGCATTCGAGGACCGTTCTTGGTTATCGCTCCGTTGTCGACCATTCCGAATTGGCAGCGTGAGTTCGAAGCTTGGACTGAATTGAATGTCATCGTGTATCATGGATCGTAAGTATTCGTCGCCATTAATGGCTATGGTATCGAGGAGGTCCATTTTTGAACACGAGAAACTAACTACTATCATGTTCCATGTTGTCGTTAAAATAACCAAGTTTCCTTCGAGTTTATATTACAATTGAACTGGTGAAGTTGCGGTGTTGCTTGGGGTTGAAAAATACTTGAAGACAGTCTTCCCCGAGAAATATTAAGGGAGCGTGTGTACATTCTGGACTTCATTATGTATATCAGTAGTCTACTGTCCTAATGAGTCTTGACTTAAGGTGTGTAAATTGTAACGAGTGTGGACTAGGTTATAGTGAAATTTTAACTTGTTCTGACGTGTCTCAACAGAAATTGAGTTCTAATAAGTTGGTACGGAGTGTCTGAATCGATCTCAGCAAGTTCTAAGAATTACTCAAGAGATCTGTTGAGACTTGACAAGTCTTAGTAGAGTCTAAATAAATCGTATCAAATCTAGAAACCTTAACAAATCTTGTCGAATGTGGACAGATACTTGGGAAGTTTTTCAAAATCGTAACTAATCTTCGTAGAGCTTAAACTAATCCTGACGAATCCTGATTTCCTGGGAATACACTCAGCTAGCCACTTAAGTATGTACATAAAGCATTGGACAATGTTCTTTGAACTGCTCGTGTTCGTCCAGTTTTCTCTGTACCCTCGAGTTTTCGCTTTTCCAACACTGCCGCGGCTTACGTGAATATTCAAATCGTTATTCATTGTACTTCCGTCATGTTCCAGATCCGCGAGTAAACACATGGTTCAGGAATACGAACTGTATTACAAAAGCCCGACTAAAGGTGTTATCAAAGAAATAAATAAGTTCAACGTTTTAATTACAACCTTCGAAATCATCATTTCGGACTGCATGGAACTGAAAGACTTCAACTGGCGCGTGTGTGTGATCGACGAAGCTCATCGACTGAAGAACCGCAACTGCAAGTTGTTGGAAGGTTTAAGGCTGTTGAATCTCGTAAGTTGTTCTCTTAATTTCCGCCGAGTGAATGTGACCCACGTATTATTTTGTCTTAAAACTTTTGACACCAGCAACATTAGAGCCCCATGTTTACAAATCGACTAAATTGTATATCATTTTGATTGCAGGAACACAGATTACTGCTGTCCGGTACGCCATTACAGAACAATGTCAGCGAATTGTTCTCCCTGTTGAATTTTCTCGAACCGAGTCAGTTCAACAGCAGCGAAGCGTTTTTACAAGAATTCGGTGCGCTCAAAACCGACGTGGAAGTGCAGAAATTACAAGTGCTGCTGAAACCGATGATGTTAAGAAGATTGAAAGAAGACGTCGAGAAGTCGATTGCTCCGAAAGAAGAAACAGTTGTGGAGGTAAGCCCGATTCTGATTGCATGCGATGGTTTTCACCACTAAGAAAAGCAACGCCTCTAACGTAATTTTACGAATTGTCTTAGGTGGAATTGACGAACATACAGAAGAAATATTACCGCGGAATTCTGGAACACAATTTCGCATTCTTATCGAAGGGTACAACGTCCGCTAACATACCTAATCTAATGAATACGATGATGGAGTTACGGAAATGCTGCATTCATCCGTATTTACTGAACGGTAATTGATTTTCAAAATCCTTAACCTGTAACGATAGGAGTTGATTGACTGTTTATGCTACATTTGAAAGGGAAGGGCTGGAAAACCACTTCGAATACTGTCATGTTGGATTATGTGTTCTCGTTATGCTCTCAGTTCTCCACAGTCAGAAAATAGGAGTTGAGCGCTTTCAAAAGGTCAAGTCTGTTATTTAATTGGATCTTTTTAAACTAAGGCGATTGTGTCAGAAGCTTTGCCAAATTTTTCTTATCAGGGAGCTGAAGAGTGCTCAGGTGCACCAAATTAGAGAAAGACCATATCCATAAAGGAATATTTTTCGAAAAAGAATGGCTTACAATGCTTTAAGGTAGCACCGAAGTTTCCTTAAACGATCCCATTTCGTAATGGAATGCCCATGAATACTGCCGGAAGTCCTCTAGTGCACTCGTAGTAGCCGACCCTGCCCAGCTCAACTCTACAGTTTTCTTCGCATAACTTTTAGCTTACGTTTCGTTGTGGCTTTTCTAATTTGGCTTACACCGCTTTAGTTCCTCTCATTTTAAAGAATTCGATTTTCAAACGAATTTTGTGTACAGGTGCTGAAGACCAAATACAACACGACTACCGTCTGTCTCACGGCGAGGATCCGGATGCGTACTACAAAGCCCTAATTCAGTCATCTGGTAAAATGGTGCTCATTGACAAACTATTACCCAAACTGAAAACGAACGGCCATAGAGTGCTGATATTTAGTCAAATGGTTCGATGTCTGGACATTATCGAAGATTATCTTGTGTATCGGAAGTAAGCGTTTCTTTTAATTCAGCGAGCATGTTAATGTTAGAATTATTTGATAGTAGCTGACACTAACGATCACCGTTGTCGCAGGTATCCCTTTGAAAGATTGGACGGCCGGATACGAGGTAATCTGAGACAAGCGGCCATCGACAGGTTTTGTAAACCAGAATCAGACCGATTCGTATTCTTACTATGTACCAAAGCCGGTGGCTTAGGAATCAACTTGACAGCCGCCGATACCGTTATCATCTACGACAGCGATTGGAACCCGCAAAACGACTTACAGGTTGGCGCTTGATTTCATCACAGCTGGATCTATCGATTCTGCAAGGTCGAGCATATGTTAATCTCACCCGTTTATGTTGTTTCAGGCTCAAGCCCGGTGTCATCGTATCGGCCAACAAAAAATGGTGAAAGTGTACCGATTGTTGTGTCGAAACACCTACGAACGAGAGATGTTTGACAAGGCGTCGTTGAAATTGGGTTTGGACAAAGCAGTACTGCAAAGTATGAACACCGCTCAGGGCAAAGAGCTCAATAACAAACAACTGACGAAAAAAGAAATCGAAGACTTACTGAAAAAAGGTAAGCGTGAACGATATGTAAGCGTACCAACTGAAGGAGTCTCCCCGTACATTTATGTCAAGTGCCAAAATCACTTTTAGCAAGGACATTCTGTTTCTTTGCTCGTTGATGTCAGAAATGTCTGCTAGTAGGCAGACTTTGTTACTTAGCTTATTAGTTTCAAAAATGTTTATCAGTTTGCTGATTTTGAAAGGTGAAGAGTTCTCTGCTTTTCAGTTTCAATACTTTTCCAGTTGGCGTGAAGTCATGCGTAGCATTTTGTAATTTGGAATCCCCCTCGTCCTCTTCCTACGAATTTCGAAGAAAACCTTTCGCAGAAGAGCCACTCAGTTCTAACAAAAAATGTTTTTCTAAGGTGCTTACGGTGCCATCATGGAAGAGGACAACGCCGGAGACAAATTCTGTGAGGAAGATATCGACCAGATATTGGAGAGGCGGACGCAGGTTATCACGCTGGAAAGCGAGAAAGGTTCCACGTTCTCGAAGGCCAGTTTCGCCTCCAGCGGCATCCGACAAGATATTGACATCGACGATCCCGACTTCTGGAAGAAATGGGCTAAGAAAGCCGAAATCGATCCTAACGAAAGAGACGACATGGTAACGACATTGTGCAGCTTGGAATAAACCGGTGCGGTGTGAAGTGTTGATAGCTAAGGTGAACGTTTTCATTGCAGAGTGAACTTGTGATCTCGGAACCGCGAAGGAGGACTCAGATCAAACGATATGGTCACGATGAAGCGGTCATGGACATGTCTGACCTGGAAGACTCGTCTGTTGACTCGGACGAGGATACTGCCATTGGCGTTGGCCGCGGACGGGGTAAGATTTCGTTTTGTGCGTATTTCGGAATCAATCTTATAATATTCCGAGTTTCTATGTGTATGTTCGTGTTGCAGGTCGAAGGTCGAAGCACAAATTAAAAAAGAGCAAGAACAAATACGTAATCGAAGACTACGTTCCGAAAGACGGCGAAGTACTGTACGGTTGCTGGAGTCGCCCGGAATGCTTTAAAGTGGAAAGAGGGCTGTTGACATATGGGTAAGAAAAGGTTTACTTGTTCCGCGTGTGATTATGAAAGCTCGCTTTTACTTTTAGTAAAACCATCGTTCTAATTTCTGTAGATGGGGACGATGGCAAGAAATACTCCAACAAAATGACTTCCGAGATGGCTGGAAAGAACAAGAAGTCGAAGATCTCGCTCGAGTGATCGTAAATATCAGATCCACTGTTCAGTCTTATTCCTCAGAATTGATGTTACAAACAGTGCTTTAACTATGTTCTGTTTTCCAGGTATTGTATTGCTTGAGGTTTTACAAAGGAGATGAGAAAACCAGATTATTTGCTTGGGACATAATCACCCCAGACGATGTACCTCCCGAACTTTCAGGACCACCCAGAGATAGCATGAATGAAAGTTCGTATATTGCTTTTCTTCTATTGCTTTTTTCAAAACCGGTTTTATTGCAGTTGTTTCCGCTTTGATGGTAATATTAGAACATATGTATGTTCTTTGGAAAGAAAGAAATACACACGTGCGTCCTCGATTGAATAATTTAGTAGTTCGACAGAAGGCACCGTGCGAGCGTGTGCAGTAGACATTTCCGCGGTGTTGTGTCATCGTTAATTATCACATTATAATAATTACAATTGATTCTGTGTTGAACAGGTAGCCTATATTGTAGAACCCTGAAACGGAATAAGAAATTAGGCAATATACCGAAAATCAAAGAGAACCGAAGTGTTGAGAACTTACCCGTCGAAGATTTGGACCATTGGAGTAAAACCGACAAATACGATAGTGATGCCTTTTTAGATAGCAGTTACAGGAAACACCTGAGTCGCCATGCTAATAAGTAAGATAGAAATATCGATGAATGATTTTTCGTGAACCGGTTTTATGCGTTGATTATTAACGAAAATTCTTTGCAGGGTTCTTCTGAGGATACGAATGTTAGACTATTTGAAACACGGAGTGATTGGCGACTATGCTCAGCAAATTATCGACGGAGTATCTGCTAGGTAAGTTCCTCTTATTTCTGCGTGAAATTTGAAGACAGGGACGTACCGAAGAGTTTGTCCGGGGGGGGGGGGGGTACATATTGTGAAAGTTTCAACTGACTGAACTCAAAATTTCCAAGTGTCAAAGCAAAAGAAGAAAATCTTTTGACGTTGTTGGGTTTTCCCAACTTTCCAACTCAATCCCCAAGTATCAAAGAGCAAAAAAAAAACCTTGGAACATGTTGGATATTCCCAACTCCCCTGACTGAAATGGTAAATTTTCCCAACTGCTGAGTAAAAAATTCCTATGGGGGAGTCGCCCCCCTCCCCCCTCCTATCGGTACGTCCCTATCTGAAGATATAGTACATTGTCTTTCTATTAGAGGAAAACAATTACTACATTGTGGGCAGTTGTGTTACAATTTACGAACAGGGAATTCGACGTTATTATTTCTGAAATTCGTCAGTAGTTGGTGTTTCTCATTGAACATCGCGTATTCGTCGTCAAATATGAATAACTTTCCAAAGCATGCACGTCGATGCAAATTATTGGTTATCGTTATCTATTACGGTCGCAAAATTGCAGCTGTCATGCCGCGTTCTAATTTCGAAATTTGTCCGATAGCGAGTTGGACGTATTAATCGTAATGTTAGCATTTCAAATCTAGTGTTCGTGCTGCTATTTTGTTTTGAATCTTATCTGCAGTTTGAAATTCAATCCCGCGTGAATGTGTTGTACTCACTGGATGTGTTGGTTTATCAGTAAAAAATGACGTTTCTTCAGACTCGATTATTGGGTGATAGTGATCCGTTAGTTGTTTCTATTATCAACATTTTATTTATGATTAGTGTTCAGCTTATGGATTTATTTGGGTGTTAGGGTATCAGCTGTTGTGAATCCGTATTGCGTCCTCCATTGGTGATGTGTAATGGCTATGGCCTGAGGCTGTTGTTTCAAGTAGAACATTACATGTTTCTTGTTATTTTGATGTACTTTGGACAGCAGCTGGACAAGTCGAACTGTCAAAACCGGTGTGAGATTACCTGTTGGTACATGATTTCTTGATAGTTATAATATTTTGCCAAATTGTTAACCTTTGAAAGACAGATTCAGAGTGCATAGACTAGTGAATGAATTAGTGTTATCAATGCTCAGCTTCTAGAAAATTTACTGAATATCTTTTGAATTCTGAATTTCTGAGAATCTCATCAAATCTCCGGAATTTTTGTTGTCTATAAGAGATGTAACAAGAACATACCTAGTTCCAAGTCCTTTTTCTTTCTAAGACCTTCTAAACGGGCAGATCAGAGATTGTTGATTGATGTGGAAAATCCAGTCAGAACACAATGAATACTGGGAAATCAAAAAGGGCTTTACGTCCGCAGCGTTAGGTGGCTTCAGGATACTTCTTATATGATCAATTTTTATTTATTTGACACTGATCAGGTGGTATACAGCTTATAATTACTTATTGACATATTTTAATATGTTGCCCGTGTTGGGCCGTGCAGTAAGCTACTACCTGATTCGCCCACCGCAGGGCATATGTCTCTGTCGTCTTCCTCCATCTCGCCCTGTTGGCTGCTGTTTTTGTCCCGTATGGTCCCACCAGGTCGATGATCTCATTAGTCCATCTCGTTGGGGGGCGGCCCTCTTCCTTTTATACTGCCTCGGGGTCCAGAGCGTAGTCTTTAAGTCCCATTTTCCGGATTATCCCTTGCCATATGTCCAGCGTATTTCAATTTCAACTGTTTAATTTTGCACCTAATGTTTTTCGCCTCTGCTTTTTTCCGGATATTTTTCGCCGGGATTTTATATCTTTGTCTTGATAATACGCTGTATCTGTCTTTTAGTTAGAGACCATGTCTGGGCCCCGTAGGTTAAAACTGATAGAACTTAGCTTTCCAAAACTTTTGTTTTCAAACCAGTTTTCATTTTTTCTTTAGGGATAACAGGATAATAAAAAATAAAAAATATTTGTTTGTTACTTCAATGTTGAATTAAATAAACTTTTATAACAGAAATATAAATTTAAAAGTCTGTTCGACTTGTGTATTATTTACATGATTTGTTTTAACCGATGTAAATTAGGTTGGATTTTATCTTTTATAATTTTTAATTAAGTTTAGTACGAAAGGATTTATTTGATTATAATTAATTTGAGTTATAATTTTTAGTTTCAAATTAGTCTTAAATTAATTTTAAATAATTATTTTCAAAATAATTTAATATTTTAAAAATTTATTTTGCTTTTTAAAAACATTTTATTCTGAGACCGTGCCGAGCTCATTTGATTGAAAACTCGCTGTTCCAGACCAATTTGAAAGAAACCATATGCGTTGACCCCTCCAGGTTTTTTAAAGATTTTTTTTTAAGAAGGAAAAAAAACATACGATTACAAAATTTTTTGTTAATCATCATCTTTATTAAATACAAGAATATATTTTTCAAAATAAGCGCCATTCATGGCTATACAGGCGTCCATTCGTTCTTGACATTTATCGAACGTTTTCGCATATTCCGCCGTCGGTAACGAGGAGAAAAACATCTGCACCACGGTGATGACTTCTAAAAAAATCGCAATTCATAATCTTCATTCTTTAATTTTTGCAAATGGTAAATATCAAGTATGCAAATACATGAGTATTATTTACTTGGGTATATAAAAAGTTGATAAGCGTTGCTTATTTCTTATAATCTACTTATTCATTACTTTATCTAAATTAATATCTTTAGTTTTATTCTTATGAATATGGAGAAGAGCTACTTCATTCAAACTTTTTGCAGTTGAAGTTGATCGTAAATAAGTTTTAAGTCATCTCATGGATGAAAAAGAGAGAGTCGAATTTATCAAAGAATGGTTTCTTGGATTTTAGTTCCCATTCTGAACTATATAGCGCTAGTATCACTAATTAGTTAGACTTGTAATTCGGCTAGTAATTTATTACTTTTTTGTAGAAAAAGAAGTAGAATGGGAGGGTTTTTCTGAGCACTTGGTCAAATTTTTTTTTTTTGATTTTCCGGTGGGGTTCTCAAAAATTTAGCCAGACTCGGGCCCGCGAACACACGTAAAGTTGCCGCCTATGATTTTCATGTACTTTCTAATGAGGAACACCATACTCGAGTCTGTATTCCTTTATCACGCAAGGATTTCCGATCTTTACGTGTTCTGAGCTCCTGAAATGCCTTTCGCAGTTAGTGATTGCGTTCATCATTCAAGTGGTAACTCCGTTTTTATTCCTTAATGAACCCATTAACCAGAGCCACCTCTATAAGTTTCACAAGCTCTTGTTTCCAAAAAGATACGTCCATTCCACAGTATTCCAGATCACCAATTGCTCGTATTATTTTTTTTTTTTTTTTTTTTTTTTTGCACAGTATCATAAATTGATCGACAATACAGTCGTGATCAACTTTCTCGTTGTTATGGTATTTCTCTCATCCCGCCACGGAAGATCCCTGGAGCTTTTTTCACCCATGTGATAATATATGGTATTTCATTCTCATTTTAAGTTCACTTGAAATGGATTACCTTGTTTCATGATGAAGTGTCGGTATTAATAAATGTTCAAATGCTATCGGAATTATCAGCCAGTGTGCTAACTTATCTCGAGATTAGAAGCCTGTTATATGTAATATGAAGTTCTTAGACATGAATTACATGATTCTCAGCGGTACACGTTGAAACCAAAATAATTGAAGTATCTAAAATTTACTGATCGGTACAATCGAATTGGCATATAAAACTGAAAAGTCAAATTTATTGCTCAATATCCAGCTGGTTTGTCGTCGGTTCTTTTTTAATTATCGTCGTCTGTTCGCCCGCCATTTGTAAAATATAATTCAGTCGAGCGGTCTTCATTTTTGGAAGGGAAGACAACGGTGTGCGACAAAATTATATCGGCCGTCCGTGGTCAATAATATTTCAAATCGAAAACTGAAGTTGAAATCAAGCCGTGGGTAATTAGGTCGTTGGTTATAAAAACCGTCGTAATAATTTATTTAGATGGCATGTAAATTGGATCGCATGACTTTTAGCAACGCAGCCAAGTTGTAAAGGATAATTTTATATTCCGAAAAAGTTTAACAAGTACGTTCGAAACGTTTTCCGAAGGTTGAGTTTCTCATCGATTGTTTAATTCATCTTTCGAGTGTTCATTGTTTTTTTCCTGCTATTTTTTTCTTTCTTTCTCAGTCTCGGGTTAGTCGTGTGTGTATTTCTTTCGAATCCAGGACGTTTTTTTTTTTCGCGAAGTCGCTGTTACTTTGATAAATTATTTCGAAGTTTTAGGGTAAATTTTCTTCGCCGTTTTCCCGTTTCGTCGTTGGGTGCGACGGATCAATTGAATAAATAAATACTCGAAGTCAGTTATAATTGATAGGTTTAGCGCAGCGGTGCTGTTCTTTTTTTTTACCTTTTTATAGGTCTTGTATTGTCTTTGTTTTTTTTATGTGTCGGCATCGCATCCAGCCTTTCTAGTTCGAAGGTTTTATTTAACCAATATTAAAATGTTCTTACCTTCGTTACGCACAGTCGTATTGCTTCTTACCCACGGTGCTCGTTCTTGAGTCCGTGTACGAAAATGTAAATCGCCTGTGTAATCGTTTACACAACTGAAATTCGATTTTACTGTATCGGTTGTGTTCGACGGCGCTGCGGCCGTGCGGCACGTGATGAATTATGTGTTCGCGATTCTCGAGTGCGAATCAGCGTGTGCCGAGTGAACACTTCGCTGTGCTCGAACTAATCGGATGCGTGTGATTTTGCGATTGCTTACAGCTCGTTGCCGATTAACCCGCCTCACTGTGATCAAGCGCCTACCACGTGGTGGGATAAGGACGCCGACCGGTCTCTGTTGATCGGCACTTACAAGCACGGCTATGAAGCGTACGCCCAGATGAGAAGCGATCCTGCACTGTGTTTCCTCGCACGCTGCGGCCCGAACCCACCTCCTATACTGTGAGTAACCGAAGCCGAAAGCCAACTGTCCGCGGCCCGAGTGCGTAGTGAGCGGCGAGTAGTAACCGTGTCTTGGCTTTGTTCTAGGGAAGAGAAAGAGAAACTGAGCGACGGCGACGAGGGCGGCTCGGAACCACCCACCTTGTCCGAAGAGTTCCCGTCGCAGCCGTCGACGCCGATGACCGTCGCCGAGGACGCGGTACGGGCAGCCACTCCGGCCGCCGAAGAGGAGTCGAATCGCGCGCCCTGGCCGTCCATCACCGACCTGAACAACCGATTGCGAAGGGTGATCACCTCGTACCAGAGGAACTTCAAAAAAGAGGAAATGAAACTAGCCCAGAAAGCGAAGGTAACTATCAATGCCGTTTACTCGTATTCATTGTTTTTCATGACAGTAGTTAGTCGACGGTTTCTTATTTTTTATTTTTTTTTTATTTTTTTATTCATTATTACAATAGTATTCAGTTGTCGAAGGAAACGCTTCTATATTCTTTCGTTTGCCATTTCATAATACTGAACGTAGATGCTTTTAATGGATATTCTCTGTCGTAGTATCGCTATATCTATATTATTTTTATACACCCAGTAAATTAGAATGTGTGTTCTGGTTTATTAGCAACCGATTTGATGGCGAGGGGTTAAAAAGCCTAAGGTGTACCTTTTTAATAACTGGTAATTATCGATGGTTAGATGGTGAACACGAAGTAGCTTTTTATGATGTACTCGTGACAAGCGTTTGGTTTCGGTTTAAATTTTCTCTCGATTAGTCCGATTCGAGTTCGTTTTTTTTTATGTTGAAAATATTATGCTCGTATTTCAATTGCGTTAAATCGTATTTGTAATTTTATGTTCTCTCGCTGGCTGATCAGCTGTTCTTGCAATTTTGAAGCCAATCGAATCGAATTGAATTGACTTCTTGGAAAGCAAGTGCAACTGGGCTGGTATTTGGTCAGACTGCAGTTTTTTTTCAATTTTGTTTTCTAAGCGTAACGATACCGAATTCGATCATATTTTGTTGGAAGTTTCGTTCGCGTTGAAATATTATTCTATGATCGCGTTGGATGAAATTTTTGCAGCGGGAAGCATTCGAATACTCTGTACGCCCCCCGGGACTGTATCACATTCTTGCTCGGTTTGATAGAAAATTTCAAGAGGAATGGCTACACACCGCGGGTTGTGTGGTTGGTCCCGCATAACACTTTTACGCTATTGTAGTTAAGCGATATTGTCTTGTTTTTAGTTTCTCGAAACGAACGTTTGTTTTTTACGATTTCGTTATTCGTGTGAAAATATTCTTCATCGAGAGTGGAGTAAAGTAGTCAGGTGGACTCGAACTGATTCCTCGTTTGGGCAGAAAATGGATTGAACGCCATGCCATATGACTGGCCCTGTCGGAACAGATGTTACAGCTGCGTATAGTTCTGTCTTATTGGGAACAGGTGGTATTCTGTAAGTGCGGAACAGATGAGAGATCTGTCTGTGTTATAAGTGCAGACAATTGCCACTTAATGATCCCTGGGGGAAGGGGATCATGAACTCCAGCAAAACAAATTTGGTCGAACTAATGAATTGTGTTGAAGTGCGCACATGTTGATGAGTTTTCGCTTTTACCTTGAGAATAATGGACGTATTTTCGCTGGCATGGAAAGTACAAAGATACAGAAAACATGGGCCCATTTCTGAATTCTCTGAGTGTTCTGATGTCCTAGAGAAAAAGCAGCAGTCTGTAGATGATAGTATTACGTTGACGTATTTTATAACATGTGGCTTATCGTGTAAAGTGATATTTTTTGGCTGTGGTGGGATGGGCTGAGTTCCAACAACTACGACGCTTTAGACTCCCGAGTTCTTCAGTTCCAGTCCGTAGATGGAGGTGAGCTTGAGATGAGCTCTTCGAACTTGATGGGGATTTCCCAAGACTTAGTTGTCTTACCCGAATCACTGTTACATGTTGATTTTGGGAGCAACGATATTTTTGTACGAAATTGCAGCTGAGAAGCTGTTTTTACCTTCTATTGTTTTCGAGTGTTTTCAATGGGTATTAATTTTTCTTGGATTTTTGCTACTCCAACACAGTTCCGCTGTGAAGATCGTCTGGCTACACCACTGAATCAATTGCGAAAATTTTCAGTGTTAGTACACGAACGAGAAATTTTTATTTTTCGCATGTGTCCTACTAGCTACATTTACGGAGACATCCTCTTTCAAATTAAGCTCATCTCTTTCGATAGCTATTTCATTTACGAACTGAGCAGTAAATGCTGTAAGGTTCCTGTCGGTCTATCAAACCCCCCTAGTTCCCCAAAAATCCCTCAGCAACCCTGGAAATCACTTCTCCAAAATGGTAGTAAACACGTTGCATTTTCTTATGATGAAAGTTATTGGAAATCGACAGCGTAAAACTGAAAAAAGTCCCATTAAATCAGAAAATTGACACACAGACATCCTTCAACAAACCCCACTTTCATTTTTGTTTCTCGATCTCTGTAGACCTCCTGTACTGGAAACTTGACTTCCGCCAGGAGAAAAGCCGTCGGTTTTTTTCTCTTCTAAATTTTAAACTAGTCTTAGTGGTGAAAGATATGTATAGCGGCTTGAAGGCAAGAATAGTTACATAGCGACCAGGGCGGTACTTCGCCGTAGACCGGGGGGGGGTGAACCAGGGTGATCCCTTATCTCCGATTTGAAGAAGTTATGGAAAAAATGGACTGGGAAACGAAGAGAGTGCTTGTGAATGGATGGAGATTAAACAACTAGAGATTCGCTTATTGCCCTGGTAGCGGGCTCCGGGGACGAGCCGAGGGATGTGCTGGAAGAACTAAGCGAACGGCGAGAGGAAGCGGGCCTGAAAATTAATGTAGGAAAAACAGAAAATTTAGTCGAACAACCGGGGGGGGGGATCCTGTGGCTATAAGTGGGGGAAAAAGAGCGGGTGGAGGAAATTGAATATTTAGGGCAAACGATGTAACATTTAACAAAACAAAAAATTTGGAATCGGACATAAGAATAGCCAACTCGTGAAAAAAATTTTGGTATTTGAAAAAAATATTTCAAGGAAGCTTTTCATTGAAACAAAAAGGACAAATTTTGAACAGTTGCGCCTTTGCCGCCCTGTCGTATGGTTGTCAGACCTAGTCGCTCACTAAAATGGAAGAGGACAAAATCGTCATTCAGCAAAACAGTTTGGAAAAAGCAATCTTTGGGATAAAGAGGAAAGACAAGATTAATTAATCTAAAATTAAAAGGAAGTTAAAACACGACATTAACTTCCTCCAGGCTGTAAGGAGGCTCGAGTGGGACTGGGCTGGACACTGGCGAGAATGGACAATAACAGGTGGACGACAATGATTTTCGACTGGTTTTTGAAAGGGGGGAGAAAAAAAGGGAAACAAAGAACCAGATGGAGGGATGAGATGGATAGAATGTTCCGGCGCGAACAATATCACAGGATCGCGCAAAACAGGAAGGAATGGGAGCGTCTGAAAGAGGCTTTTGCCCAACAGAGGGCAACTTAACCTATTCTATATAATATTATGTATAGTTTGAGAAGGAATAAAGGTCGTTTTGTGGGGGGGGGGGAGGGGTTGATGGTGAATGCCACATTCAGACGAAAACACATCTCTTGAGACAGACAGGCAAGTACGTAATTACGTCCGGGGACACAGGAACATCCACCTTTCGAAATCCTGCGTTATGTCATCTTTAGTTTGTCCTACTGGTTGGTTTTGGTCTGTTGGACTATCTACCCATCTGCTAGATTTTGAAGAAGCATAACAGATCTACCCATGTATTTTTTCGAATTTTTGGCAGACAACTCGCCGTGAGTTTTTCTATGAGATGGGAAGAAGGTCAGGTTGATAGTATTTTATAAAAATAACGCAAGATATCGGAATTGGTCAAATACGTGGAAATATTTCTCCCAGAACTGATCGAATACATAAAGAGATGTCCCTCTCCCTCACCTTTTCGCTCAACCTCTTGAAAACATTTCCCAGAGTTGGCCAATTAGGCAAAATTTACAAGAAATAGAATTGTGCGAGTACATGGATGGTTGTTCCCTCTCCTTCTCCATGGACTCTCCCTTGAAACATTTTCTAAAATTGGCACGTTCAGTAAAATTTCCTGGAGATAGAATTGAACAAGTACATGATGGTATAAAGGTGTACGCTCTTTTCCCCGTTTTTCCCCTCCTAAAAATCCTGTGTTGATAATTGTGCAAAATTTATAAAAAAGTGGAGCTAATCGCGTAGAAAACTACGCCGCTACTCGTTACTCCCTCAAAAATTTTTTTAGATTTGGCCGATTGAAAATTTATCGACTATAGAATTGACGGAACACATGGAGGGTTCTTCCCTCCCGTCTCCCTTATCAGCACTCCTTCTTCTAAACATTTTCCATAGTTGGCGAGTATAGAGACCTGGATGAATACAGGGATGTGCTGCTCTCCCCACCCCCTCAATCGCCTCTTCTATTCAGGGTGGCCACTTTTCTGGAAATTCTGGGAGTCAGGGAATTCTATGAGACCTGGAAAAGTCAGTGAAAAGTCAGGAAATTTTGGAAGAAAATCGAAAAAGTCTAGGAATTTTGAAGAAAATTTTATGATGTGAAATTGTACAATTTTCTCTGCCAGACTCAATTGAACATTTTTTTTCACTCAAATAACTTGTTTGGTCGAAAAAGTTGGAAAATGGACTAGGAAAATCTGAAAAAATCTGGAAAAGTAAGGAAATTTCATCCTTGGAAAAAAAGTGGACACCCTGTATATTCATTGTATCGTTCGGATTCTTGTAAATCTGTCTAAATGCCAAATTTTCGATTTTTATTTTTCTAACTTTTTGGAATCTACATCGCCAGACGCATCTTTAGTGAAAATTTCATAAAGAAAAAAAAAAATCAAAATTCGCGGAGTATTGGTAGTTGTAAAGTTATCCAAGTCCATAGAGACGTATATGTTAAAATGAAACGTTCCTCATCTCTCTTGTAAAATTTCACTTTTGACCGTCGACAGATTTTACAGTTACACGGACGAGATTTAGCATACAGTTGGACCGAGTGCACGAAGGTATATCTCTCATCCCCTGCCTCGAAAATGTTTTCAGAGTTCGCAAAGTTTCAGATTTTTTTCTCTTCCTATTTCAAAAATGTTCGTTTGATAGCAAAATCGGATCTCATTTGGCAGATTATTTATTGGTGCCGTCTGACTTTCTCATGAAGCGGAGGGGGTTGAGTCAAGATACGTTCGGGAGGGCAGCACTCTTTTCCAGGAGAAGGAATTAAGATCTTTCGAAAATCCAAGCGGAGTGAGCAAGCCCGCTGCCAGTCATCTGCAATAGGGGGTCCTGCTGACTGTTTACCAGGGCGGCTTAAGGATACACATAGTATATTATGTGAAGGTTTATACGAGACAGTGGTGTAGCCAGGGGGCGAATTTCCCCCGAAGGCACCTCAAAGTGAATTTAAAATATGCAAAAATGAGTAATTTTTCGCCTTTAAAACACGTTTTTTCGAAATCCCACTCCCAGTCCAAAAGTCCCAAATTAGTTGACCAAGCTTTTATTCTAAATTTTAAAATGTTTCTGTGCGTTTCCGTTCAGCGTGATGATGATTTTTTTTAATGGTGTTATCTTTGCCAAGGGGGGCTCAAGATATCTTTGGAGGGGACTCCGCCCCAGATTGCCTCTCATGGCTGCGGGGCTGGGGGTGAGCCAACGCTTGTTGGTTCTTCTCTCTGTCAACGCCCGTGAGTTATAGGTTAGCGATATTAAAAATTTTCGAACCGTTACCCGTACATTTCCGAAAAATTGTTCGAATGTGTCAAGTACTGATGGAAGACATTGAGAATGACAGCAGGCACTGATCTTGGGGTTCCCAAAATATGAGTTATTCCACTTCTGAAGGTTGTAAGAATCGCTAGCTCATTAATTATCAAACTTTGTTGTTGGGTTCCTTTATCAGTATATTTGAGTTACGAGTTCCTAGAGTTTCGATTTTGCTATATTTTAGGAGGAAAAACTGAAAAACTGTATCATCGAGAGTTAAGGGCTCAATTATCAACAGTTTTGTACTTGAAGATTCGCAAAATTTCGACTTTGCAGTTTTTTCGAGCTAAATATTCAAATTATTTCCTCTTAGTCATTCAGATTTGTACGCTTCCGATGTGAATTTTCAGTGATTTTTTGGGAACTCTTACACTGATTGATGAATATCGTAGGGCTTCGTTATCAATAGTTACTGATGTAGCAGGGTATCTGCTGGTGCTGAAAAATCCTGAATTTTGAAAGTAGGTCCTAGAAGTTCTAAAAAGTGCCGAAATTGAAAAAAATATATATAATTGAAAAGTCCCTTCATTTTTGATAGAAGTATTCGAAAATGAATTTTTTGCGATTCATATGATTGATCGTTAAAAAGTGTTGCGCAGGATCTATATTCAGAAGGGGGGAGAAGCGAGGGAGTAAAAAGGAGGAGGGGTGAAGGGGATAGAGTTTCTGTAGACACCCTGTTTAGGGTTCCCTAAATTTTTGTTAAGCCTCTCATAGTCGCCACCTTGAACCTGTCGCTAAGTAGTAGTGGCGTGGTAGGACGTATGGCGATGCACGCATGCCAAAATGGCCCCTGAGACAGCGCACCCTGGCCCCGGAAACTACCCTTTCGAGTATCGCATTAGTGGCCGGAGGAGAATTGGGTCCAGTAGTTGAAACTTTCTTTCCTCTTGTGCGAGTATTTTCGGAGTAGAAGAACCTTGTGCGAAAGTATTACTACTCGTTATCTTCTCCTGTTGTCAGTCTTCAGTCATGATTTGAAGACCCCTCCCCCCACAATCTCAACTTCTTCATATTAATTTCTTCAATTTCTCATTTTTCCAGCTGTCCTCTGATTTGATACCACCCGAGTTGCACCTAGTCGTTACATAGCTAGTTGTCAGAAATGCTCTTAAGACTCATCCCCCTCCTTCCCGCCCAAGGTCAGTGAATTACTGAAAACACACCCCACGTTAGTAATATCATGGCTTCCTACAAGCGTGTGCCCGCTTTCGCTCTCTTTGTGGTATCGTTCCACATGGACTTGAAAATCTGCTTTAAGTACCCTATGTTTTGTTTTCTTTTTTTACTCTCCTTCCTCGATACGCCGAGGAACCAAAATATAAATATTAGGTTTTTGAAAACTCGTGGCTGCGTCTCTTCTCCTTTGAGGCTGCCCGAGAGAGAAAAAGAGGGCCTGGAGGGAATTTCCACGAGCCCCTCCCCCACTCTTCATTTTTGATCTTTAGTCAGATGGAAAAAAATTATAAGGTACGGGATAAGAGGAGGTTTCTTTCATGGTGTAAGGAGTGATTGCTGATTTGATGTACAGTATGATGTGTAGCCGTAAGCGTTGGAATTCAGACCTTTTAAAAATATCGGGCTCCCCTGAAAGTCCGCACCCGGGGTATCCCCCCCCCCCGGCAGGGTTGCTTCGAGGTCACTCCTTGCTGGTTTGTGGTAGCTTCGTGCGAGATGCTCATCACGTTGAATTTTCGAAATGCTGGGCAGTGTCTCCGCTTTTGCTCCTTGATCCGACTCCTTTGCATTTCTCAGTCGTTCAGTTCTGAAATTGTTGTTGGAAGTCAGTGTTGGTTCAGGACCCCGGAAGTCATAACTCCATACCTCACGGTGTCGTATGTCCGGTAGCGTGAAATTGACCTTCGTAAATCTTGCGTAATCGAGATTAGTTTTGTTGATCGTTTTCTCAGAGGATCGTGTGTGGTTGTCAATGATGGAATTTCGAATAGTAATACTCTGTCAGATCCGAGGAGAGGTCAAGTCCCTGTGATTTGCTCATTGGTGCTGTGTGCGTTTCCGTCGATAGTTGAATATAAAAGACGGCAGAAGTGCTGCATGGGTTACCCTGCGAGATACGATTTTGAGAAACTAGGATGTTCTGATGCGACTTCGGAAAAAGTGTTTTCTTGGCTTGAGTAGCAGATGTAGTTACTTTATCAAGCGTTAGTTCATCAGCGCTTCACATTTATCGAGTAGTAAGATAAGTGCACAGTACCGATGATGAGCGAACACTTGAAAAAGTTTTGCCAAATACTTCCACTACTTGAGTGAAAAAGGTACTTTTATTTCGAAGTCGTGACGTTCCACTTGACCGTGTAGAGTTTTGATGTGCATAATGCTTTCGGTGAATGGCTGCAAGTACTGGATCGGTGGTCGGTGATCGCACGGCTCTCTCAGTTTGCTGTTTCATTGGAGTTACGGTCTGGCCCGTGGTGTTACTTTCGGAAATGAGTCGAATCTAGTTGACATTTCGCGTGGGAAGTACCGAAGTTGAGAGGGTGCAGGGGTTCTTGCCTACCGTAAAGTTGAAAATTGAGAGGTGCGAAAATACCCGAAGTTCAGCTGGGAAGGTCCTTCTCCACTGGTACTAGACCTCGTTTTCCTCTGTTTCGTAAAATCTTGACCCTCTCCCTTATCCATCCGGTATTAGGAAGTCGATCCAATTTGCGATTCGTGAGCATTCTTTCTCTCCGGTTTTTTTTTTTCCTTTTATTTATTTATTTATTATTTTTTCCTTCGATAACGAATAGTATAATTGATAAGGAGAAATTCTGGAAGATTTAATTGAATGTTTCGTAAGTTCGGTGAGATTTGTGTCGAAAAAGTCGATGTTTGTAATTTGTATCTACAACAAAAGTAGGATCAAATAACGTTAGTTCAATACTGATAGACTTTTTAGTGTAAAGATATAAATGTTGTAACGGGTTGACTTCTCATTTTTCAAAACATTTTCGAACACGAATACGAATCGTCAGTTACGTAGTTCTAATTTTCTTTAATAGTTCTTTCATTTTTTATTTCGTTTTTTAAATGGTAATTTTTGCGTATGATTTCTTTTTGATCATTTTCCTCGTTTTCCTGCCGTCCAACGCTCGCGGACCTGTCGCATTTTCTTTTAATTTTTTTTTTCTTTTTCGTTTTTTAAATTTTTCTTAACCTTAAATTATGAATATTATCTTACCACGGGTATACCTGTGTAGTGTTTGCTTTTTTTGGACTGGGGGTTGTTATTGTTTTGTTGTGTGTAGCAGCTGAGTTACGTGGCCGAATTGCATGCGCCCTCACCATCCACCAACATTGGGCCGGCCTCTTCGCACGTATCCGTCGGCACGAGCACGGCCACTATACCCGTGGACGTGGCCTCCTTACTCAACTCCGGATGGGATTGGAACCAGCTGGCCATGTACTTGTGGGTCTGTATCTTGCCTAATCACTTTTTAAAACGCGTGTTAACACGATCTGAAAAATGAGGAGGAGAAACCTGAAACAAGCGAAATTCCTTTCGAGCGATCGTTTTACCAATTTAATAAGAAAAATTGCATTGTAGAGTAACGAAGGGACTGTTTTTTTTTGTTTTTTTGTTTCGTGTTTGCTGCTGTGTGTTTCACTGTAAAATGCGTTTTTCTTTGCGGGAAATACGTTTCGACCTGCGCAGAGTTTTCTAGTTCAATTCGATTGCAGTCTGATTTCTAGATAATTAATGTGTTCTATATTGTAGTCAGTCGAGACAGTCGTAAAAGAAGTAGTAGAGAAAAGGGATTTTGGGACAGCTATATGTATGGTTACATGGGTTCAGGAAAATATGTGGAATGTTCCGCTTCCGGGGGCTAATTCATCCTTCTGATGTAAAAACTTAATCAGACGTTTTCTGCGAATTGATCTGGGTACTAGTCGTACAGGTTGTTTTTTATTTCTTGAAAATCAGCTGCTTGGCCCATCTGTAGATGAGACCATATAAGAAATGTAGCGAACACTGAGGTTCATGTCGAACTTCCAGGGGACATATATACTCCCTCTTCAATTGTTCCTCAATAAATCTTCAACCTTGAGTCGTACTTGTAAACGTGTACATGCCAAAATAATTCTACGCTAAATTGTCTGTACAACTGGTTTCTTGCAATTTTTTCGTACTTTTCTTGGAAACCTCGAAACCGAAGAGTCCTAAACAAGTGTCAGTTTTGATTCTCTTAACTTGAATGACAGACTACGCTATATCCACTACTCAGATAGTTCAACTGCCTGCTTGTTTTCATTCTTCGATAATGACGATAAAATCAGCTGCAATGTTTTTGCATAAGGCTACGTGTATAGTTCAGTCTGGTATTAAATTTAAAAAAAATCAAAACTGACTATGGTTGTTTTCATGATTAGGGTTTCATTTGATACATTTCTTAAACGAAGACCTTATGGAGCAAAACCTTATGGAGGAGGGGGAGCATCATACGCTGTAAGAATGCCAATTATGCTCTGAGATTAACCCTCTATTATCATAGCAGTCCTGAAAATGTTATCACTGCTTCTGCACCCATTCCTTTCGACACCACACCAATGAAATTTATTTTTCGTTCCATTCGTTATGGAACCTCGGACTTCGTACGAGAACAAACATGGTATCAGTGAATTAGCTCTAGGGATTATGACATTGATCTGAATCAACATTGAAAATTTGGTATGGGGTAAGGAATGAAATTGTCCTACAAGAATGTGGTGTACTCTTAATTTTTAACTACAACGCCAAAATAATACCATAGATGAAATTAATGGCCTTGGAAACCTAATGTTCGACATCCGTATCGTATTTTATGACAGTTGTATTCCTCAATCCCCGCTCCTGATACCAGAGTTTTCAACTTATTGTTAAATTAATATCAGAAATAAATTTGGCTTCTTTAAATCCCCTTGATGTAACGATCTCATTTTTCGTCCGCGTCAGTAGCCCAAAATAACCATTAGTAAAAGTAAGACAAAAACTATGAGTTCATGCGAGGACAGAGGAAATGAAGGAATTCCCAGGGTGATTGGAAAATTCTTGACCTAACCTCCCCTTCTCCATGACGTCTTGCTCTATAAGATATGTGTTGAAGAGTTGTATTATGTGAACTTATTTTTGTATCTCCTTTTTTTTTTTTTCGGTGTGAGGGTAGGTACAAAGAAAGTGCAGGAAACCATTTTTATGCAAAATTTAGCGTAGATTCATTTTACCGTGTACTTTTTTCAGTACGCAGTTGAGTTATTGACGAGAATGGAGGATGCGGCACCTTATGTTCTCATTGGGGGCTCGACCTGGCGCCAGTAGTGGCAACAATTCTTAGAATATTTCTCGGAGTTTAATCTGCAGATGTGCCGAGTGGCAGCTGTGCATCAGAAGTGCATAATATACGTTCAACTAGCACCTGGATTAGATCGAAAAATATTCAGCGTAGTATGAATACAACTTGGAATTTTGTGATTTCATTTTGATAAATCCTAAAAATCAGGTTCTTCTAGAAAACTGATAAAAATAACCAGACTAGGACAATTTATTCTATTTAGTGTAACAATAATCTAGGTCTACCGAATTTTGTGAAGAAAAACTGTAAAAGTCAACGCGCTTGCCTTACATTTCACGCACAAGCTGCGGAGACTAAATAAAAAAATATGTCACCTGATTTTCAAATAAGTAGTATGAGGGTCACTTCGTGCCACTTTCGGTCCTAATTTTAGCAGTCTTTATACTCAAAGAAGTCACTGTGTAGCCAAGTGGTAACATGCCCACTTCGCACTCCTTGCGTCTCGGGTTCGAGTCCCACCAACGCTTTAAAGCTAGTGGTATTCAAATACCTCCACTAATAGCCTAGCAAACACAGCAACTACTGTATTAGTCAAGGTAGAAAATATAACATGTCCTGTTATCTCCACCAGTTCATATACATGAACAAGACATTACAATCGCGGGGTGTGTTACCATCAGTCAGAAAGATTGGTACTGTGTGTGTACATGTTATGGATAACTTATTCAGCATTATAAAACATATAGCTAGTAAGCAAACTGCGGCATAGAGAAGGAAAACTAATACAACAAAATTTTGAGGAAAGCAATGGTAAACTGCCCAGACTAACCTATCCAGGAAAGTTGCGCATTAGAACCCTCACAACTGCCAGCATCTGGCATTGGATATAGTGCTTGAAAAAGAAAATTTTCAAAGAAGCATTATAGTATAACGAATATTTTTGAGCACTTTAAATGAAAAAACGACAATTTTAAGCGATATTCGATTCATTTAAAATAGTTTTTTTTTGTTTGTTTGTTTGTTTGTTTGTTTAAACTGGTCTAAAATATTTGTTGCTTGGTCCATTTGGGAAAATGTCTATTGAGTATTGTTATAATGCTTTTTTCGGGTATAAAGACTGCTACGAGTAAAATTGGGTGTACAAAAGGTAGTATAAAAACTGCTAAAATCAGGTGAACAAAAATGACGTTCATACTGCTATTCGAATATTTTCAACCAGAGTTGAATGAAACTCGACCAAATTCAATCGAGTAATGTCCGAAAGTATACAAATTTGACCAAATTCGCGCGAAAATTGACCAAATTTAAACAAAAAAATTAATGAACATAGACATAATGTAACCAAACAACAGTAGTAGTATAAGGGCCAGTTTTACCAACTTCAGTTATACTCAGATCTAGTTAATATCCAATTAAAGTTAAACTTTAGTCAACTCTCTAAGTATGGCTAGTTATACTAAGCACCATTTAAACCACAGTTTTTGTTGGTAAAACTCATTTCCTAGTTTGACTCTAGTCTAACCAAAGTTTGGGTTTAAACTCGGATCACCTAATTTAGTAAAACCGGCCCTAGGAGTATCTTCATACCACTTTTGGTCTTTCTAATATTAGCAGTCCTTATTCCTGATGAAGCCTTATAGTACACCCTATGGACATTTTCCCAAATGGACCAGATAGTGAGTACTTTTGATTAGGGGTCTCCAACCTTTTTTGTTCAAGGGCCATATTGAAAACTATAGAAGGCCTAGCGGGCTAGCAATATTTGGGAGGTATGGAATGTTACTAGTTGAAAAAAAAAATAGAAATGAATTACTCAATGGTATGTTTTTAGGTTATACTAGTGCTTTGTATTCTCTTCTTAAAAACACAGGAAGATATAACACAATAGCATTTTATTTGACTGAATGTATTTACTAATTATCAATTAGGCAATATCGCCAACTGCGATGACATCTCACTGGGTGGCTTGCTGTCTGTTATCAGTGACATTTACATAGTTTTAAACGGACAATAAATTCTTTTCCAAATGATTTATTAGATAGTTATTTACATGAAGAATTTTTTTTTTTTTTTTTTTTTTTTTCTAGATTGAAATCCTCTTCAATTTAGGTAAATTTCCAAGTTTCATATAGGTATGTTAGAATTATTTTTCATTACCCTCCCATAAGCAAATGTACAGTGACTTCTACCCAGTGAGTATTCATAAGATTGCCTAATAAGATACAGACGTTGAAATTTCTAAATTATGAATACATTTTTAAAATGCCAAATATTTTCTTACATAACAATTTTCCCGCGGGACCGCATTTGCCCCGCAAGTTGTAATTTAGGGACCCCTGCTTTAGATCATTTTAAACGAATCAGATTTCACTTGATGTAGTCGTCTTGTATGTATTTAAAATGGCCAAGTTTCATTTAAAATTGTTGAAAATGTTCGTTTTTTGGTCCGTTTGGGGAACATCCATCCTGTGCTATAATGCTTCCTCTGGTATGAGGACTGCTAAAACTAGGAGGACCAAAAATGGACTGAAATGACCCTTATACTACTCAGGTACGTGAATTAGTTTTTGAAGTAATTTTTATTCCATTCTTTACACTTTGTGGTTGAGGGGAGAGGGGTTGCGTTGTTTGAAACTTGAAAATCAGTTCTGGTCAGAAAATAAACTTTCCCCCCCCCCCGCCCCCATAATTTCGAGGTTGGCAAATTCTAAAACTGGGGGAAAGTGGACAAAAACATTTTTTAAAATTTAGTCTGCAAATTTTTAGTTCTTAAAAAGTATTTGTCGGCAAATTTTCTTCTCTGCACCCCCCTCCACGCTCAACTTGAAAGTCAAGCTTTGTTTCTGGTTCTGGTTCCTTCAAATTCATCGTGAATATGATTTTTTTAGTTAATGTTTCATGACAGGCCTCATTCATAATGGTCCAAAAATCTCCTGGGGATTGAAATGTGAAATATTCCAAATTATTATCCTGTCTCTGATAGTATCGAATGTATCAAGACTTTTGCGTTTCCTGAAACGTTGAGGTTACTTCTGTTAGTTTTTCAGCCTTATAACCTACTCCAAATTTCACGTGATATTAGAACGTTATCTTTGGAATATTTCACAATTAAGCTCCATGTGGAGCATTACAACTTTAATTGCCTGAAAAATGAACAGCAAGAAGAATATCATTCTTGCTGAAGAAGAAAATGTATTTGCATGTTTGGTCGTATTTCAAAATTAAAGCGGTGAAAATCGTCCTAAATTAAAAAGATACTGAACTTTAAATACGAATTTGATTGCTTATTTTTGTTTTGAAAGTTGTTTGAAAAACGGTACATTACAAGGGCAATGAAAACATACATAATTACTTAGTGTTCATCCTCAATATTGAAGAGACTACTCGAGTTTTACACGTTCGAGTTGTAAAATAATAGAAAAATTGCTGACCAAGAATATAATTGTAGGCATCTTTGAAAAATGCCACAAATGCTTTTTTGTTAACATTTTGTTTGAAAATTTGAGAATTTTGAAACCTTGAAACTGGAGTTCCATGCATAAAATTATATTTTTTCAAGATTGGCAATGGTGAGGCTTCGAAAATGCAACAGAAACTTCGAAACGTTCCTTTTTATATTGAGTATTGAATGGGCTAATTAAGCCTTCATTTATGTGGCCTAGGTTTCTGTTGGACTTCGATGGCCCAAATTTTGAAATTCGAGTAGTCCATTCAGTATTCAGGATATGCAATAAATAGTTATGTGTTTCTATGGCACATTCAGTATACCACCCTTTGCCGTCGTTGAGAATAGAAATTTGTCGCGAAAATTGGATGTTCTTCAATTTTTAGAGCGTTGAATATTTCTCGTTTCAGCCTTCTGTGAACTGAAAAGGTCGGGGTGGGGGTGCGAGAATTATTACAAAAATGAATTCGAATTATAAAAACTTATTTTCGGTGTATTTAAAGGAACCGTTTCCAGTCTTCAGGTTTGGAACGCCCCTCCTATAATTCTCTGAAGGGAAAGATACAGGATAGTCACTTTCAGGAAAACTGGAAAAAAGGAATTTTGTCAGTCTGGAAAAGTCAGGGAATGTATACATATAATTCTGATGAAAATCTGGGATCTTTTTGAGAATAATGAAAATAGAAGAGTATGCACAATTTTCATAGCAGTCGATGAATATCAAATTTGATCTCAAATAGTTAGTATTCTCTAAGCTGTGTACAATACTAGCTGAAAAAAATATCAAAAAATTTGAAAAATCGGTCTAGAAAACCGGGAAAGGTCAGGGAAAATCATTCTAAAAATAGTGGCTACCTTGAAATAGAATTGAATCCAGCAGCTAATGCAGCGAATCACTAGTTGAATAGAATATTTTACCTCCTTATTCTATTGCTCCGAGCTGTTATATGTAGAGTCAAATTGTATCCAAAGTAGAACCAGGTACGTTGGGGTTGACTTCTAAATTTATGATAAAATTTTGTGTTAGCATTTCATCACTACGAACTAAATTTCCTTATTAAATGTTATATTTTCAAACTCAATTTCTAGCACTTGGCAAAACAAACAGGTTTGTTCATAGAAAGTTTATTGTCAAATTTTAACCTCCCTCCCCTCCCCCTTCCATTTGATGTTGTTTCAACAATATTTTTGACTGGCGTAGTTTTGCATTCGAAGAAGCCAGCATAACCTTCGTGAGTAAAACATTTCTACCTTTTTTTGGACCTCCACCCCAATGCTTACAGTGAGTCAGTGAATTTGCTGATCATATTTTTGAAATGACCATTGCAGACCTGTTTTACAAGAAGTATGGATCCGTGGGGAGAGGGCGTAAATGCATAGGTTCAGAATACTTCTTCACGCAGTTCTAACGATGATATTGGAATTCGAATATCGTTAGCTGGGTGGATGTAAGGGGCAAAACCTACTAGATAAAATAAGGGATCATGTGATGGAAGTAGAATAAGCTGGGGAAATTCGATTGTGCAATCAAACTTGAGGGAACCAATAGTACTGATAAAGGGTAGACGTTCTCGTGTTGGACGTTGACGTGTGATGCGGATGAAGTCGAGGGGGTGATGCATGGAAAAAGTAGTGGTGATGTTGGAAACTGAATATTGCTGGAACTGTGGTTATAGGGGGCAATATGTGTTTGAAAAATTAAAGGCAGGGCAGCGGCCATACATTATTTCAGAGTAGTTTAACAAGGTAAATGTGGTGGTAGTGATAGTGGTGTTGGAGTTCGGATACTACATCCATGTGTTTCATTGGTATCTGAAATTCGATTCCACCGTCTTATCCTCCAGCTGATTCTACTCCGATCTCGTGGGCCGCACTGGTCTCAGTTTGTCCAGCTGCTCTTTTTGTACTTCCACAGTTCCAGCTGCATCCCGATTCCAACATGATCACTATTTCTACCCTCAATTACTTGCTCCAGACTGCTATCTCGCTTGTTTTTAATGGACTTTTCTTTTGTTTCGCTCCCCCTTTCTTAGTATAATCAGTACTTGACATTTGGTCGTCCAGCTGATTCTACTTCAATCACTCGGGCCACATGTCCTCTTTCTTTATTTTTACTTTATTGGTCGGCTTTCTGCATCCATATTTCCAGCGATATCCAAACTGTGGTATCGCCATTACTCCTACTTTGTGAAATCATACCAGATTCAATTGTCACATCCAGGGTGTCTGTTGGTCATACAAGTCGTATAAAAGTCATACTACTGAAATAATTCTTCCCTAAAATACACAAAATGTGTGTATCCAAATAATCATGGACTCATAATTTTTTTTTTAATTTTTTTTTTTTTTTAGTATTTAAACCTGGAAAAAGTAATGGAAAAGTGTCATACAAAAGTCATATAATTCAAAAATTGGGATCTGGTAGACACCCCGCATTATCATCACATCAGCATTTTTTGATAAAGTGGGTCACAATGGTACTTGTTTATCAGACATAGTTTCAAGATCATATAATCTTCAGATTGAAAGGATCATGGAGATCGAGAAATCAAAATAATCATGATCTAAGAACACTAAAAGATCATTATATTTGTAATTTGAATGATGATATTTTTCTGATTTATAAAACGAACTAAGCTTAAGAAAGATTACAGAAATTGAGCAGAATCATGATCTTTTTCATAATCGAAGGTTGTTTTCAAAATGATTTTTCCATTTGTAGGGACGTACTGAAAAGTTTTTCCAGGGGCAGGGGGGGGGCAAGAATTGTAACATTCCCAAGTATCAAAGCGCAGAAAAAACTGGCTTGTTGGATTTTTTTGACTGACTCGATTGAATTTTTCCAAATCCGCCTGCCTAAAATGGTAAATTTTCCCAACTGCTGAGTGAGAAATTCCTTTAAGGGAGGGTAAGTTACCCCGTACTCCATATCAGTACGCCCCTGTCGATTCTTCAGTTTTGCAGTGATCTTCAGATAGTGATGTAAAATCACTAAATTCTTGATCTTACCCAACCCTGTAGTAAACATGATCAGCAGGTTCACTAACTCATGGGAACCGTTGTCCCAGAACTGCCCTTTTCATACTACTCACACGATTTATTTGTTTTATGAATTGTTCGTATTTGTTTCTTTCTTCTAAATTCGATTTTCGAAAAACACGACCGTGCGAATTAATTACATTTAAGAGTAATCATAATTTTTCTTTATCTTAGACAAATAATGTAATTTTGGACGTTTGATTTTTCTCAATTCGTTTTTTTACATGTCTTTGTATCTTCATTTATTTCTTTCAACTGTTACTTTTTTCTCTCTCTCTATATTATGTATACAGTTTTGCGTCTTTTAATAAGGCCGAAATGTATTTTCTTATCTTGAGCATGCTGTTTGTATCTTAGAGATTGTTTGAAAAGTTTACTGTGTTGGAATACGAGTAATATTTGTGGTCTAGTATGGTAGTAGAAAAATCGATGATGAGAAATATTAGAAATTATGTACGAAATTTTGTGCTGTATTTTGTAAACGAAAAAAAGAAAGAAAAAATAGGAAGAATCGCTTGATATTTTTCAAATCGACGCCACCATTAGAATATAGCGTTTGAACGACCGACTTGTTTTGAATTTTGTGATCATTTTCTGTTTTTCGTGTTTTGCACAGAAATATGAGCGCAAGGAGAAAATCGAGCAGATTTTTCGCGAGAAAGAGCGGCAACGACTGGAGAACAACCAGCGCAAGTGGACCAAACGCGAGGAGCAGGAGTTCTACAAAACCGTATCCACCTTCGGCGTCGAATACGATAGGTATCGGTCGTTGACTTACCGTACAGATGGGCAAAATCATGTGATCTTAAAATCGTACAGATGAAGAAAATGATTGAAGAATGGTCCCGACGTGATCCTTTGTCTGATCTCCAGATTATCTGAGAATATGATAGAAGATCACGTAAAACGAAATCATGATCTTCATTTTTTTTTTTTTTTTTTGCAAAACAATTATTCGATCTGTGTATTAATGTTGTAAGTGATCTGCAGATCGTGGTCATAGATCACTGACTACAAGATCGTGCTCATCTCTCTGTCAGCGTGTTATTGACTGGACAGAACGAAAAGGAATTTTAACCGTTCTATCGTTTCGAATTTCAGAGTTAGAAATCGATACGAGTGGAGTAAGTTCAGATCGATATCGCGGCTGGATAAGAAATTCGACGAAACGATTACAGACTATTATAGAGCATTCATCGCGCTGTGCAAGAAAGTCTGCGGCCTAAAGCTCACCGAGGAAGACGGTAAGCACATCGTTTCGATAGTCGTAAGTGGGTGGTCCTTGTTGAAGAAATTCTCTGATACGTGTTAGCATTGAAAAGTAAAGACGTTCAAGATACTGTTGTGCTAGAAACGAAATTTTAGGTAGAAGTAGTCTTCCACCCTCGATTCAGTTTATGCATCTCACGCATATATAGGATGGAAAACGGTCAGATAGTCCCCCTTCTGCAAGTTGAATCTACTTAGCTAAGCGGTTTTGCAGCTCCCCTCTGTCTTTCAGCAACCCGAGCAATCCACTGGTGAGGAATTGTGAATAAGCTTTCATTTCGATATGTGAGAGAACGAATACCTTATGTCTACTTTCAAGTGTTGAGAGATGTTCAGAACTGACATGTGAACTCTGATTCATGAGGAATGTACAAGGTGTCACAGGCTCACTAGATCTTTGTACATGGGTGTGCCGAGTACGGGAATTTCATATACTTGACTTCTTTCACACCCAGAAAACGTTCTTCTATATTACTCAATTCAGCCAATTCAAGTGGCATCTTAGGATTAGGAAATCGTAACTCTTTATACGCTAAAGACAACAGAGGAATTTTAAATCGATTCGCAGGAGGAAGTTTATTTTAATTCAAATAAAGCTTACAAAAGTTTAGGAAAGATGGATGTGCCAGTGACGCCAGTGCAATGAATACGTGTTCAAATGGCTAAGCAAGCAGCTCAGCCTATTTGTAGAAATGTTTGCTTGGTCATATCTCTGAAGGGTTATTCCCCTTTTGAGTACAAATCTTCTCGTAATTGAAAACAGATGGCATGGTGGAACATTCTGGCTGTAGAGTTCATCAGTAAATCGGTAGTAGTTCTACGGTATGTTGACAACATCGGTTTTCCCTTACAAATTTTACAAATTTGCAAGTCCAGTTTTGTTCGATTGGTTGGAAAATTATCAATAGTAAAACAAGATGTAGGCTAGCGAGTTTGAAACAAATATTTGTGAAGGGTATGTCCGGGAGAATGATTGAACTGTTGACTCAAGAGATCAAATTTTTTGTACAATTGAAATAGTATGAAGATAGTTGTGGGATTTATTCTAAAATCGATTATGTTGATCCAGCCTCTTCAAAAAGATCAGTACGGGAATCCATCAGCTGAGTATCAGGAGAATCTGCTGGCTTTCTTTGTTGCTGGATAATTATTTACCTCGATACCTAGCTAATAGTTTGTTGGCCTATGGTGTGGTGGGACGTATGGCGATGCACGCATGCCAAAGTGGCCCCTGAGACACCGAACCCCCGGCACCGGAAACTACCCTTTCGGGCAAGTTTGTTGGCCTGGTCGGAAATATAAATAGTCTATGGGCCTCTTCAGAAATATAAAAAGTCTAATTTGTCAGTAATTTGAAACTAGAACTCCCATAGCCTCCATCTTCGTTCTCCAAAAGTATTATTTATCTTCTTGAATAACAATAGCAAAGCACAGGATAGAGTGGGAGCGCTTACGTGAAACCTTTGCTCGATACGGACCTGGAAACTAGTAGGTCCATTTTTGAGGGGCCTCATAATCGCAAACTAAAATCAATGTACTGTCAACAATCCAAATGAAGGTATTTAGATTTAGAATTTAGAATCTTCTTGAATATTTACCTCTCCGCCGCGATTTGCACCACAGTCTATTGAGTTCGAATAAAATAGACCGAATTATATAAATTAGAAAGAGACCACCCATTAGCAATGTCAAGTCATCCCCTTCTCACTGCCTATCCAGCAGTGGTTTTCTGACCAGTTCCTAGTGTTTTGTTCATGAGAAAAATACAGAGATGGACAGACAGAAAATAGTTTTAGCACTTAAGTTTTCCAAACAGAGTTATCTCATATGTACTTTTCAGTTGAACGGAAAGCTTGAAAGTTTCATTTGAGGTGGGGAAGGAAGGGCTAAATTTTTTCAACTAAAAAAATTTCGCCAAAAACGAAATGAAAAATGTATTTATCTTGATTTTTAAAACTAAATCACCGTACTTCTTCAGTTTTCACTCAGGGGGATCTCAAGCCTGTCAGTGAAATACGATGTTTATTTGGTGGATAGAGGGGAGTGTGACTTTCGCTTAACTTCAATTTTAGGTGACTAGAAAAATGTAGAAATAGGCAATTAAGAAGCGGCTTTTTTTTGTTGTTTTTTTAATTTCCTGGCTGTTTCTTTTTCATTTTCAGGGTGGCCACTTTCCTGGAAAAACTGGAAATTAGGGAAAAGTCAGGGAATTTTCAAAAAATAAATTTTTAATGAAATTGGGTGGTTTAGAAGTTTGATGGTAGTTGGTGGTTGGTACCTATGTTTAGTTCTATATAAGATTTTTGTTAACTGCCTATTGGTAGACAATTACGGTAAGAGAAATTGAAGAAAACAAAATTGAGTGACAACACTCATTAATGAACTTCCAACCAGTAGGCTTACTCTGCAAAGTAAAAATCGGAAGTCGATCTGGAAAAATCAGGGAAATTCATAATTGAAGAAAAGTGGCCACCCTGTGCGAATAATGCGAATATAAATACATTTTTAGAACTAAAGCAGTCTGCCTATCTTCACTCTTCAGTCAGCTTGGGTCTGTCTGGGTGTCGTTGGTCGCCTTCGGTTCCACGACTGTTCCCTGGTAGCCTCCGCCTTCCTTCTCCATGTCCGCACTTTGGCCTGCACACCCAAGATTCGTTCCAAGCAGTGGAGATCGCCTCCGTGGGTAAGACAGTTTCAGAAGACTTCCACCTCCAGTTTCCTGTCGTTTCCATGAATTGGTGGTTGGAGTAATTCGAGTCCAATATCAGGTTCCAGGTTCTGTCACCAGTGATCCTCCCTGGGACGGGAGGATCACTTGCTGAACCCGAGGCGCCACTGGGCTTCCCCCTTTTCATTCAGCCGTATTTAACTACTCCTTGTCAGTATTTGTTGTATAATCCTGCCGCTTCAGTGGGGATTCCGGTGGTTGGTGTCCTGAATCATTCACCTCTGTCACAACTCGATGAAATCAAATCAACTTTTTTAGTCGGTAACTCCGAAAAAATCGAGAATTTTTTCTTGCTACTTTGGAGTTGGCAGTGTTGAATTTCTGTGTTTAATGCTCAATACGTACCGGATAGTTTTGGAGTAGTCGGCCAACAAATTCGTTCTTCCCCCCGCCCTTATTATTACAGGGTGGCCACTTTCCTGGAAAAACTGGAAATCAGGGAAAGTCATGGAATGCTTTCAGTCAGAGAAATGTCATGAAAAAGTCATGGAAAAGTTGGGAAATTTCAAAAATGAAAAATTGCGTGACTTAGAAGTATCATGGCGGTTGGTACAACCCTCCTTCCTTTCGCCTAAAGGGAGCGGAAATTGCGCTCTATACAGCCCTGAAGTACCTCGGGCTGTGGTTCGACGGGAAGCTGTCGTTCAGAGAACACGCGAAGAGGACAGCGCAGAAAGCGGAGAGAGTCGTAGCCGGATTAAGCTGACCATGTTTGGTACCTATGTTTAGTTCTACCTATAAGATTTTTGTTGACTGCCTATTGGCAGAAAATTACGGTACTAGAAATTGAAGGGAAAAATAAATTGAGTGACATCACTTGCGAATGAATTTCCAACCAGTAGGCTTCTCTCTTTTCTAATTTTTGTTCTCAACCCGAGCCCTGAAATCCGTTCTTTCAAGCTTTACGTCAGAGACGTCACGGAGGCTAATAGGTCTGTCTTAGCCCTCTTCACATCTTGCCGAAAACCCGGCCTAGGTCGAAATGTAACGAGTTGCTACGTGGGCTCGAACCCGGGACCTCCGGATTCTGAAATCAGCGCGCTATCCACTCGGCCAACCAGACGCCAACCAGTAGGTTTACTTGTTGAGAAAAAATGAGGAGTAGATCTGGAAAAATCAGGGACAGGTCAGGGAAATTCATAATTGAAGAAAAGTGGCCACCCTGATTTTGCTCTCAACCCGAGCCCTGGAATCCGCCCTTTCAAGCATTACCTCAGAGACGTCACGGAGGCTGTTAGGGCTGTCTTAGCCCCTTAGCCCTCCTCTCTTCTGCCTGAAAAACCAGCCTAGGTCGAAATGTAGCGAGTTGCTACGTGAGCTCGAACCCGAGACCTCCGGATTCCGAAACCAGCGCGCTGTCCACTCGGCCAACCGGACCCCTCAGTTTCCTGCCTAAGAGCAGTCTTATGCCGTTCAATATCTTTTTTCGGCGGGGTGAAGAGGTGACAGATTTTTTTTTAGTAAAGAAAAATGTCGAAGAAAGGAAGAATATAATTTCATTCACCTCAGTTTTTCGAACTAATTCAGTTTCAATGATTGATCTATTTTTTATTTTATTTTCCAATGGAGGGCTGTAAAACGTGAATTGACTGAAAAATTCAGAGACGAACCAGCAAGACACACTTTTGCATTTCTTCAATTTGCACACCTGAAATTTGGTCTCATACTTCTTGATAGAATGAAATGTATTGTTTTGTTGGGAGGGAGTGGGAGGGTCATAATTTTTCTTCGTAAATAATGTAATAAGAAAAAGAATTGTTTTCTATTTTTCCAGTTAAATGAGTTCGAGGATTTGTATTCAGTTGTAGTGGAGAGGGGAGGGATTTGCAAAATGTCAGTTTTGTAATGTTAGAGATGAAAAGGCAAAAATGAAAACAAATTCTCGCTTCTGTAAGTGTTTTGTTGAAGGGCGATCTCAAGCCAAATGTTTCTACAAGTGTGAGAGAGGGGGTATAATTTTTTTGAACAAGATAAAACTAAAATAGGAGGAACAGATGTTTTTCATCTCAGTTTTTCCTGCTGAATTGATTTCTAGAATTTATTTTGACTTCATTGGGGAGGGGGAGAAATCTTGGAAAACGTTGATTTTGTTATCTGAAACTGAAACCGAACGATCGACTTTACCAAGACCATTACCCTCCGTCAAGATGGAAGAACTCGTTGGGGGCAGGAAGGGTGGAAACCCGAATCCTTCAGTTTTCAGAATTGTAATCTCATTTGTTGGAGTAATCTTGAATCCTACAAATGGGGAATAAAATATGTTACACATTTTATGGTCTTCCACCTGACGACCCTGTGAACCAGCTCAGAATGGTTTGAAACTTCTGGAAGGAGAGGGCGCCCATGCTCCACACGCCTAGGTGTTAATGGTAACTGCTCACAAGTTTAACTCCCACTCTACCATTTGTAAATCGCTTGTTAGTAGTCGATTGGTTTCTAAAATTTGTCGAAAATAGCCACCGAATAGAAATCGTAGAAATAAAGACAAGATAATGTGCCCTCGAGTCTGACTCCCATATTCTTGCTCCTTTGATCCATTAGAATTACTTGCTGCGGCTGCCCCTTTCATATATCTCTGTTTTATTGGATGCTCGCGTGACAAGAGCAACTCTTGCCTGTCCTCTTGTACTCCCTTGGACCCTGGTTTCACGTAACCGCCTTTTTTTGAATTTCAGAAGCCGCAGACTTCCCGGTCGAGATGATTAACGAAGAGAAGGCTAGACGAGCCCTGGAACGGATAAACTTGTTGAGCAAAATACGCGAAGTAATTCTACCTCATCCCTTGCTGGACGAACGTCTGAAACTGTGTCAAGTATCTGCCGATGTACCCGACTGGTGGATCCCTGGGAAACACGACAAGGATCTACTCATTGGCGTTGCTAAGTAAGTGTCATCCTTCGTGTTCCAATAATGATATCACGAAAATGTGTCGGCTCTACTAGCCCGTGAGATTTCGTATGCCCGCCAAGGTTCCATTACAAATACACGAGTGATCGAGAAATTCTAGTGACAGTATTCATCCCATTTACCTATAAACATACGTTTTGTTTTAAATATCTGCCCAGTGTTTTTACTCGAACATTGTTTCTGCTTTACAGACACGGTCTCGGACGAACCGATTTCTACATTCTCAACGATCCGGAGCTGTCGTTCCGGGAGATTGTGAACAAGAATGTGATGTCGGCGGTCAGCGGCAGCGTCCTCAAGTCCGACTTCATGTCGAACCCCTTGAAGCCGGAGAAGTCGGACAACGACATCGTTCGCGTTGACCAGAATCAAATCGTGGTGAAGTTGGAGAAAGGCGAAGGCACGCTACAGATCGAGAAGGTCGGCCCGGTGAAGCGCGAACCCGTGTCCGAGGAGGCGGTGTCCGTCGACATATCGTTCGTGAAGACCGAGCCCGACGATTCATCGGCGACCGCCACCTCGACCTCGTCTGCTGCCTTAGAAACGGAGAAGCCTCACCGGTCCGTCTCCCCGCCGGCCGACAAGTCCGAAGACGCTGACACAAAAACCGAACCAAAAGATAAGACTGATGATAAGAAGACGGAAGACGCGGATGAAATAGACGCTGCAGGCGCAGAGTTGGAAAGCCTGACTCCGGTATGTAGTGCTACTAAATAGTGTCGGGTGTTTGAAACATAAAGATTGACCCCCTTGCTGGGATCGTGGTAGCTTGCCGGGAGGTGGACTCACCCTTTTGTTGTTTGGCTTTAAAATTTTCTGTAGGGTGTGGCTAGTAACGTTCCTGTCTAACCACACCTTCCCCCTCATAACTAACAAGATACACGTACTTTCCATCAGGGACGTACCGATAGGGGACAGGGGTATACTCCCCCCCCCCCCCGTAAGAATTTTTCAAAATTTACCATTTCAGTCAGGCTAGTTGAGAAGTTGGAAAAACTCAACAAGTCAAAAGGTTTTTCTTCTTTTGCTCTTTGATACTTGGGAATTCTGAGTTGAGTCAGTTGGGGGTCTTTCTCAATGTTTACCCCCTCGCCCCGGGAGAACTCTTTGGTGCGTTCCTGTCTTCCATGAGACTGGGAGTCTCCAGCTCCGGCCTTAATTATTTCCTAATTCTGTCATGACCCAAAATTCTCGTGTCTTCGTATTGGGAATGGCCGGGATAGAAGACCTAAACCTTGCCACAGTTAGTTCAGGGTTCATTTAGCTATACAAATTTGAGTAGCTAAAGTGAAATAACGTAATCAGTATCAATTATCTAATTTGTGTGACTCATTCTCCAAACAGGTCAAAGATGAGAAACCCGAGCCGAAGGAACTCGAAATCGACGACCAGCAATCCATGGAGGTGGACGAGCCCGAGGCAACGGACGCTCCGAAATCGCCGGAAGAGAAGATGGACGTCGACGTCGCGGAACCGCCTGAAGACGAAACCGATGATGGCAAGTCCGCCAAACCGGCGGACGATATGAAAGAGGAGGAAGGAGGAGCGGTCGATGCCGAGACGGCGAAGGCCGCCGCCGAACTTGCCGACGAGAAAACGGCTATCGAATCGGCGACCTCGGCTGAGCCGGTGGAACCCGAAGCCAAAGCCGAGCCGACGGCTGCGGATGAGAAGAAACCCGAGAAGTTGTTGGCGGACGCGGCGTCGACCGCCGTCAAGAAGGAAATGCTCGGCGCCTCCAACTCGGCGATGGAGAGCGTTGACAAACTGAAGGCCATGTTCCCTGAGCTGGAGGTGATGCACAAGGGAACCGATCTAGACTCGAGTGGCGCCGGATTCGTGTCCGACAAACAGAGTAAAGCCCTGCAGCTGGAGAAGACCTTCGCCCAGCTGATCGCTCAAAGTTACCAACATCCGATCAAGTGGCCAAAGGTAAGCAGGATGTGTTTCTTAATTCGCGCTGTTGATTTTGACCGGGCGGTGAACTTCCTAGAACTTGAGTGTTTAGCCCGCGCCTCTCCCTCCTTTCGTGTATAGGTTTGGTCCTCGAATGTAGCCCACAAATCCACGAGTCTTGAAGAATTATTCTCTCTATTGGAGGAAGATGCGTCTGTTGTACCTCCACTCCCTTGAAAGGGGATAGGAGGCGTAATCTCCCAGCAATTTCAACAAAAGAAATCAGATGACATAAATCTCCGTTTCCCCGAAGAAAAATGTATCTGGAATCGAGATTCAAGATCATTCTCTCGCTTCCAATCTCGCCTCCCCCGGCATCACCATTTGGAGATCGTTGTAGAGAGCCAAGATTTCTGGGTATATGATTGCTCTTGTGTTCCTTCTACATCTTTATGTATGATGAAGATCCAGCGATCTCTTCGATGACTCCTCTCTTTAAAAATCAATATTCCACTTCCCTTTGGTCAAATAGTTCTCAAATTCTCTTTCGATCTTTCTTCGGGTATGCAATAGAAGCTCCGAATAAGTTCGATATAACCCTATCGAAAGGGAAGAGGCCATGGAATCCCAGGAGCTCCTATTTTGTAAAGTAATTCGTATGCTGGAGCGTAATTTTTCATTTCTTGAAACAGAAAAGGTCATTCAGTGGAATGTTAACCCCTCCCCATTGCAGCAGTTCCCCTTCCTCTTGAAAATGAAAACCAGAAGACGATCACCGTCATTAAGATCTTCTAACAGAATCAGTGAAATCGTTTTTCGAACACCGCCGAATGCCCCTTTCGTCACCGTAACACTGGAACACCCGTGAATCGAAAGGAACCCTGGGCTAACTATCGTATCTTGTACTTTTGTCTTCTCTCACGTTCATTCCTGTTCTGTTTTATTCTAGGAGCACGCCATCTTGATACGCTTGCAACACATTATCGAGTGCGTGGAGACGGGCGAGTGGCCGGTCAGCCGCACCTTCTCGGCGTACACCGTTCCGAGCGGCGGCGGCAGTAGCAGCGTCGACATCGACCGGGACTCGAGCACGCCGAAACGCGACTCTTCGACGCCGTGTTCGTTACCAGACGGCTCCGAAATGATAACCATCACCACAGACCATTCCGGCGTTGCTGGCGGCGGTGGTGGCCTCGGCAGCGGCGGCGGCATCAGGGGGGCCAGCTCCGCGGTCACGCTGAATCCGTCGATCTTCAACACCAGCTCATCTCTGTCCATCACGCCGACGGTACAGCCTGGCTTGAAACGCAAACGTCATATCGCCATTGACGTGGAAACCGAAAGAGGTAAGGAGAAGACTTGAAATTACAGCTGATCGAAGGAAAGGGAGGTCAGATTCACGAAAATTTAGTTGTATGGCTGAACTCGAGTGATTCCTGCGACCTGCGCGAAAAGCAACGAATACGTTTTTAAGGTCGATCATCTTGATCTCTTGATCGTGTCTGCTGTCGAAAGTCTCCTAACCTAGGTCCTTCTGTTGTGATTGTTGTGGTAAGCATGGTTCCGATTTTCTGAGCTCTTGCTTAGTGCTATCTAATTACTAGAAAATCTGGGAAGAAATTCATCGGTTACCAAACTATTTCTGAAACTGACCATCTTTTCTTCAGTGCCGAACAAAGCTTTCCCTTCCTGCAAAAAGAAACAGGTTTCAGTACACCAACCTCTCCAACCTAATTTAAATATTTGTTGTGTTCGCAGCTAAATTACACGCCCTACTGAATAGCAATATTCAGGCTGCTCACAGCGCCAAACAGTCTCCGCTGCCGTCGTGGGAGCCTACGGACGAGTCACTGTCGGAGGACTCGAGGTAAGATTACTCGAACTCAGTAGTACATGACCAGCCTCAGTATGAGACTCGTGAACCTCCGTATTGATTTTTGTGTGTGTTTTGTAGGCGATCAACCCCGATTCAGACTTCATTACTGCAACCGCCTCCGGCCCACCAGCACTCGCAGGCGAGTATACGGCCACCGCCGATCGTGAACATGCCTTTTGATGTGAAATTCCATTCGATGAAGTCTACGCTCAGTTCGGCGACGGTCTCCGCGAACGCTCCTATCGATCTGTCCGCTGGGTAAGTCGAATTCGAGACATAGGCGAGTGCGTCCTGTCCCGTATCGATTTACTGACTGTGCTTTTCTGGTTCTGCAGCGTGTCGAAGTCGACTTCGGAAAGCAGGAGTTGCGGTATCGATTTGAGTGCCGGATCGAAAGGCAGCGTCGGCAACGACTCGTCTTCGCTGATGGACGAGGTGCAAGATTTCTCCATGCCCAGCAAGAGTCGGCATAACCAGTTCAATGCTCAAAGTTCTCATTCTTCGTCGGCGGCAGTCAACGCCTTCCACCACCAGCAACAACAGTTCCAGATGCAGAGTGCGCCGTCTAAGAATAAGATCGACGATATTTCTATGAAGATTCTACAGAAGAAGAATTGCGTAAGTGAATCTTGGAAACTAACGGCTTAGACATTCTAATGGTCCGACATGGGTGACTGGTTTGGTCGACTGAGAGTGCGAGGGTTAGGAAGGTTCTGTCGAGAGAATACTTCCGAATTGAGGACGTCGAGTTCCAGTGAGTGCGAGGATGAGGTTGCTGTATTGTGGACTTACAGTACCTGTTTTGGTATTTTTGATGTAGGTGATCTGTTTTAGGTTGAGGGAGGCATGCAAAAGAACTTCCTTTATCAACTGGTGAATGTCGACTTTGTATTCTAGAAACCTGGCCTCCACCCTCGTGTTAGAAAGGAACACCGGGAGGGTTGTCTGCCTGAAAGCTGAACGATTGCTGTGGTAGATGTGCCTCTCCGAAATACAGCTAGACATATTCAGTCACCTAATAAGGCTTACAGAAACGGTCAGTCAAATATTACGCGAGATAGACGGACAGACAGTCAAGCTGTGAGGAATATTTACAGAAAGTGGAATAAGTAGATGAGCAAGCAGTCGAAATATTAGGCAGCAGACATGGGGAAGTTCACGGAAATGAAAATAGTTTCAAGTTCATCAGTTCAGTTCAACTTCGAACTTTATGCTGTGTTCAGTTCAGGTTCATTTTTTTGTGGATGTGTAGAACGGCTATCACTATTGCCAAATGAACCTGAACGATAAAAAAAGTTCAAAGAAGAGAAGTTTCGTTCATTTTTCATTTTCCATCGTTCAATACGAGTTCAGATTTATCAAACTCAACTTGGTCTCATGTCTGTTGGATGATAATCCCCTTCCCCACTGGGGAAAGCAACGGAGCCAAGAGCCAAGATTTAGAATCTGGCAATTCTAAATTTTCTCCTTCGGTAGAGGAAAAACTTCGGGAACTCAATATTCAAGTTTGTTGGTTAATAACAGATTGACTAGTTTACAATCAGACAGTGCCAAATTTTGATGGAATGTACCCTTGGTGGGAGGGCACAGTGGAAAATTTCCCCCTTCTCTCCTTCTGTCGTGTGTGAGAACTCTATATTATTTCTTTGTCTTGCAACTCTTTTTTAGTGCTTCTTTTACCTCGATTTCCTGAGGTCCTTATGCCAGATTTTTACACAGGAACATTCTCTTCTTTGCCTTCTGGGTGAATCTAATCTCTGCTTGAGACTGTGTAGGATTTCCCTACATTTACTGAGAACTCGTCGTTTGAATTTCTTCTGTTCTTGAAATTCTTTCAGACTTTTGTGATACTACTCGCTGAGACACTTCAGAATTTACTTGAAATTCTCTAACTTCTTCAATCCTCTTCAAGACTTATTTGAAGTTTCTGAGACTTTGTTTTAGATTTATTCTACCTTATTTTCTGGACTTTTACAGATCTCTATTGACGACTTCTTGAGCTTTTCTGAAAGATTTATTCAAGGCTTCTAGACAGGTTGAAGACGCGTTAAGGTTCTGAGGTTTGTTTTGGATTTTGAAAACATCCATTGAAGACCATTTGAGATCTTCTGAGCTTCTATCTAAATTAAGATTCTCTGTGACTCTTCTGCATGACCGGTCATGTCGTGTAAGGCTTATCAGGCTTCTCGGAACCTTTCCCGATTTGGGTAGGATCCTGCTAAAATTGCGTAAGACTCGTCAAAGCCTTCTTGAAGATTCGCTAAGACTTTTCCAAATCTTTTGACTCTTTCGGGTTTCTTCAGGGGCGGAAATAGAGCGAAAACTTGAGGGGGGGCTGAAGCCCCAGCGCCTAAAATAATTGTACAAAAATTCTAGAATCATAGCCCTCCTCCCCCCCCCCCGAAAAAAAACAACAACAACAACAATAAACAATAAAACTATAAATAATAGATTAATTTTTTCTCTGTAATACTTCGTATTGAGATTAATTTAAAAAATAAACTTTGGGGAAGCTAATTTTGAACCCGTGGGGCTTAGGCTCCCCTAGCCTCTCCTATTTTCGGCCCTGGTTTGTTTGAGACTCCTTCAGGCTCATGTAGATTTAGTTTAGGATTACGAAAGACTCGTTCAGAATTATTTAAGACTTGAGAGGCTCTTTCTGGTTTGCTTAAAATTCTTTCTAGTCTTCCCAAAAATCGTCAAACTCTTGTGAGACTCTTCTCTACTTACTTGAGATTTTTCCGGGCCTTCGCAAGATTAGTCAAAACCCATCACAATCTGCGTTGAACTTTTCCAGATTTATTGGAGATTTTTTAGAACTCATTCAACGCTTATCGAGACTCATGAAGACTTGTTTGGAACAATTTAAAGACTCGTGAAGGCTCTATCCGACTTATTTTGGTTTTTTTCAGGCTTCTTGAGATCATAAGCGCAAATAGCTGACTCGGACTGGGGGATGGAGTTCATGTGGGGCTAACATGTATAAAAATTATGACAATTCTAATTCTTTCGCTTGAATAATTTTTCAGTTTTTTGGGGAGAAGGGTGGTGTCTGTGGATTTGGAAAGAGCTAAGCCCAAGCCGCACACAGCCCTCTCACATATTCCCTTACAATTGAGACTCAATGAAGCTTTTCAAGAATTATGTAAGACATGCAGTCACTTCGAAGATTCTCCAAATCTTGTAGACTTGCTTAGGACTTTTGAAACTTATCCAGACCCATTTGAGGTGCTTAAACACTTCTAAAAGCTCTTTCAAACCTTAGTAGGATTATCTATTATTCATCTCGACTTGATTGAGGTTTTTCAGACCTCGTGTAAGACTGACCAGACTCTTCAGAATTCTTCTAAACTTGGCGTAGACTCGTTAAGAATTGTCTCATACTCATCTAGACTAGTTCAGACTCCTCTAGACTTGATGAAGTCTCGTCAGCACTTGTCAAGACTCACTTAGACTCGTTCAGGTCTGATGATTCTTCCAGGTGAATTTAAGATTCTTAAAGACTCATGAAAACTTGGTTAAAACTCTGAAAGACTCGTTCAGCCATTTATAACCCTAACTGGCTCTTTTGGACAGACTTTAGATTCTGTTAGTCCCTCTGTGTCTTCTCTTAGACTTTTTCAGACTCTTACAAACACTTTCTGACTTATTTGAGACCTAATAGGACTCTACTGGACTTGTTCTGTTCTCTTTAAGACTCTTCCGGACTTGACCAGGTTCACACAAAATTTCTGTAAACTCTTACAGCTTCTCTCTACTTGTTCAAAATCCTTTGAAACTTCAGAACTTTGAGATTCTTCCAGATGTAATGAAACTCTTCGAAACTCAGTTATAACTGCTCAGAATTCCCAGATTTGTTCAAGACTTTTAGCAGGGCGGTGGAAACGTGCCGGAGTTAGTGACGAGAGACGTCTCGATCACCAGATTCCCCAAGATTAGAACTAGAGGCAGGGCCAAGGATCTGAGGGGTCTGGTTGGCCGAGTGGATAGAGCGCTGGTCTCGAAATCCGGAGGTCCCGGGTTCGAGCCCACGTTATAACTCGCTACATTTTGACCTTTGACATGGCCGGTTTTTCGAGAAGAGAAGAGTGTTAAGACTGCCCGAATAGCCTCCCCGACGTCTAAGGTAGTACTGGAGAGGGCGGATTCTAGGGCTCAAGTTGAGTGCAAAATTAGAAAAAGAGTGCTAAGGGAAACCTGACATGGTCTGGGTCAGTGTCATCGAATCTGCAGTTCAAATTCTTTAGGAAGTTCAGGCCTATTCCAAATCTGTTGTCCTCTAGACTACAACGCTTTTTTATTCTTAAGATCTAATTCAGATTTCAGTAAGGGTCTTTTTGAGATCCTTCTCCAATCGCGTTAGAATCCTACTAATCCTGAAACAGATTTAACGATCATTATTTTCTTCTCTCTCTTCTTTTTTCTCATTATTTCCTGTCGGATTTTCGTTCCTTCTCTTTTAATTTGTTCAAGTGCCCCCCCCCCCTTTCAGTTGATTTTTCCAGAGCATTTGCACCTTTCCTTCTTTCTTACACATCCAGCTGCAGACAGACAAAACACGAGACACTTCGCACCCTAGACAGAACCAACTAAGAAACAGCCCGAAATACAGGTGAATTTTTGACACCCCAGTAGACAGATAGACTGAGTGTTGAACTAAAAATCAGGAAAGTGACTGCCCTTCGAGGTCATGTTGTTCTGACAATGATCATTGCTATCGGACTCACGCCGTTATTTTCTCTTTCGATTACAGCCCTCGGACGGCGGCAAGAAACGACGCAAACTGGACGAGATCGTGATGGGCCTGTCCAAGCTGCAGCAGTCGGACGTGGTCGGCAGCGGTGGCAGCGGTAACAGCTTGGGCGGCGGTGTGAGTCGTGCGTCCGCCGGCGGCTCGTCCTCCGAACTACCCACGAAGAAGTCTCCCGCTTCGCCTAGTCCCAACTTCTCGGCCAACCTGTCGACGAAAACGTCATCGGCGTCCTCGGCGTCGCAGCTGCTGTCGCGCACGCTGAGCTCGACGGCCGGAAAGGCGTCCCTGGATCTGTCCTCGTACTTCAGCAGCGTCGAGCAACAGAATCTGCTGCTGAAACAGCAGCAGCTGTTCCACCAGCAGCAACAGCAGCAGTCGCAGTCGAGCCACAAGATTCCGATGTCGTCCGGCGGCGCCTCATCGCTAGCCGGCCAGCGGAACAAGGCGTACGAAGCGATGCTAGCCGATTTCAGCAAGGTGAACGACATCTCGGCCAAGATGAACAACGCGTACTCGTCATCGCACGACGCCAAGGTGAGTCGGGTTAGTGCGTTGCGTTAGAGATTCTGTTGGAGCAGCAGTGATCTAGATCTTCGCAAATTTCGGGAGATGCTGAAAGGTTTCGATTTTGTCAGCTGGTCAAGTTTCTCGGCGAGCTGTCAGTAATCTTGAGGCTTGATTCGTGAACAAGAGCTGGCTCTCGTAGATAGGCAAGGTTTTTTAGAGCTTAGCTCTTTGAGCTGGTCAGTTGTCAAGTTCTTACGCCTTGAGCTTTCAAGATCACCTCAATATCTTGGAGGCTCAATCTTCGAAAATAATCTAAAACTGAGAGCTTGGCTCTTGAGCACTTCAAAAGAATAATGATCCCCTCTGCGTTGAGGAGGTTAGTTTTCAGTAAGAGCGGAGATTAAAAATTACATATTGGAGGTTAGGGTTATTTGATTAGTCGTATGCTTCTTCAGTTCACTAATTTTTGTGGAATGTTGGGTACAGGTCAACAAATGGCTGGCCGAACAACACATGCCTGATCAGCAACCACTTTCGGCGGACTTCATGTCCGCCCCTCGCCGAAGACGACCGCGAGTGGATCCTACCTTATTGGACTGGAAAAAACTGACTGGAGAGGAGAACGTCTCCGTCATCAATCGAGAGACTGGAAAGAAAGTGAGTTTTTTCGACCTTCGTTAATTACTGTGAAGCTACAATGCAGTCATAAAATAGTCTTCTCCGCAAATTTGTCCGAATCCTCGCAATTCCTTGTGCAGCTTCATCGCCCAAGAGGTTGAACGTCTCTTAGAATCTCGAGGTGGAAACTGTTTTGATAAAAATTGTTGCTCATTAAATTCTAGACGAAACGGTTCTCGCAATTTTTCCGTAACAACCCTCGATATGTCAAAGGGGCTTTAAAATGACCGTTGCTGTGCATTAACCCAGGCCTTACGAGAGGGCGGCGGAAAATTTGATACTTTTCTGACCTCTTGGACTCAGCAAACAGAAGGAATGCTGATTGTCTCCGGACAAGTTGCTGTAAAGTCCTGTCTACCCATCTCCGGGAATTTTCCTCCCTCCCCCCGTCCGTACCATTAGATACCACGCTTTTAAATTTATGTTCTCCACCTTTCATCAGTGTCAGTTGTGACTTCATTACTACAACTTCGTGTTCGATGGGGTATCTTGTTTTGACCAAATGGGAAGGGGTGTTAAAATTGGAAAAGCCATATTTGACGAAATCGCGAAGGGGTTCAGACCTCCTCGAGCCTCCCTTGGCTATGCCATCGCAGAATTCAGTTTTCATGTTGGCTAGGCTGTAACTTGTAAATGATGGTACTTGAGAAGAAGGGGTGGGTTCAAAATTTCCGTGCGGTGTAATGCGAATATTGTTTTCTTGGTTTGCAGAGTCGCTGAACTTATTTTTGATGACCATTTAACTCTAATCAGCAAATTATGACATCTAAGAAGGTGGGAGGAAGCTAGGATTTGTGAGCAGGGAGCAAGAAATTTCAAGCAAAAGATGTACAGAATGTTTTTAGTGAGCAGGAGCATCCAAAAGGAGGAGTAAAAATCCCCCTCCCCATCTGGCTTGAATCCCTGAGGAAATTCACACAAACGTGATTCTTTTTAGTTTTACCTCACGATATATTTGTGGTTAAAATTTCGAATTTTCATAATTGATAGAAATCTCATCCTGCTTTCCTTCCTCCTTATCCCATCCTTTCTTCCACCACCACTCTTTTAAATTATCGATTTAGAAGAACTAAAGAGACGTTTTTCTGTTTTTTGCTCTCCATTTCATGTACTGTACCGTGTAAGTTTCCCCCCCCCCCCTACTCTTTGAGACAAATTATCGGAATCCCCGAATGAAGTAATTTTTTTTATGTGGATATGTCTATTGGCTAGCCCTCCCATCCTTTTTTCGACCGACACGGAACTTGATTCCAATTCAGTTCAGTTGTGAGTATTGCATGAAGCCAATCAGTTTGATTTAGCTCTTCATGGTTTCAGTTTAGTGGTCCACATTTCCATAGAAATTATTTTTCCTTCTAATCATGTGCTCATTGATCTTGATCTTCGCTGCGCGGCTGCACTCTGCAGCCGATTAATTTGCAGTGCTTAAAAGTTTGACATCTTACAGCCATGGGTATACTTGAGCTAAAAGTGTAACGTTCCCTCCGATACGCTCGGCGCTCCACCCGACATTCTTTCAGCCACATGCTCATTAATCTTGATCTTAGCTGCTCGACTGCAGTTTGCAGCCGTGTTAATAGAAATTTCCATTAGGGTATGATATCCTCCTGTTACTATGACGGCGTATTACCTGATTAATCCCTCCCCCGACACGCCTTGTTAATAGAAATTTTAATTAAGGTGTTTCCCAGGGCTGGCAAATGGTAACGGTAACATAAACAAAATAACGGAATAACGAAAAAATTTGGGCAAAAATGAAGAAATGGTAAACGAATAACGAAACGGGGAAAAATTTAGGGTATCGATGAACTCGAGAAAACATTTGGAGCATCGAAAAACAAAAAATGAAACGAAAAAATCGCCATTATTTCCAGGGCTGGCGAATGGTAATGCTGGATTTACACCAAAGTTATAAATGCATGCTATTAACAATAGTTTTGCCTTAACATTTTAAATGTAGCGTACTCGTTTGCAGCATGCTTATAACTTTAGTGTAAATCCAGTGTAACGGTAACGAAAACGAAATAACGAAATGATAGAAAATTTTGGGCAAAAATGGAGAAACACGGTAAACGAGAAATAAAACGGAGTAAAAAATTTGGGGTACTGATAAACGGAAAATAAAACAAAACAAAAAACTAGGGGGATATTTGAAATATCGAAAAATGAAACGAAAAATCCCAAAAAAATTTCGTTTGCCAGTCCCTAGTGTTGGAAGAACGCAAAAATCATCGTTCTTGTTCTTGTACGTTCTTCTCTAACTGCATGGTTCTCATTCATATTCTTCAGTCTCCTTACCCAGTGGTGAAAAGACAAACGAGAACGAGAAGAACATGATGGGATTGAGAACGGGGAATGGGAATATAGGACCAGGTTGGGAACAAGAACGAGAATGCGAACGGTGGTAATTATAGGGCAAGGAGAATGAGGAGCATGAACAAAATCATGCAGTTAGAGACGAACAAACGAGAACAGGAACGAGATGATTTTTGCGTTCTTCCAACACCTTTGCAGCTGGTGCAAAAGTAAAATTCTGAAAGCCTAAAACCATCAATTATAAATGTGTTTAGTGAAAAAATCAACCTGCAGTACTTGGATGTTGGAAGAACAAACGATAATGAAAAGAAAAGTGTGTTCTCGTCCTCATTCTCAGAACGAGAACATGATAATATTCAAACAAGAATGGGAACAGGACCAAGGTGGGACAAGAACAGGAACGGGACCAGGAACGATGATTTTTGGGTTCTTCTAACACTGTCCTTACCTTAAAATTACCAGCGTTCTCGTTCTCATTCTTATTATGATATTGTTCCTGTCCCCATTTCCATTCTTGCTCCCACCTTGGTCCTGTTCCCCTTCCCCGTTCTTAATCCAGTCATGTTCTCGTTCTCATTCTGAGAACGAGAGAACATTCAGTTTTTCTTATTATTCTCGTTTGTTCTTCCAACACTGGTGCAATACTGCAATTTGATGTTTTACTTTAAAGGAAGAGGGTGTTTGCTATGTTCAGATGTTGTTGTCTGCATATGGGAATTTTACTGCATTCATCAACTAGCTGATAAGTTGGAGTCAATAAAATGAACTTTTTGCTAGTTTTATTTTTAAAGAGTGTTCTTGCGCTAACTTCCTACACTGATATTGATGAAACAAAACCAAATTTGAAATGTTGAAGCTTTGAAGCTAATATTGAGATACAATACCAATGTACATACGATAGAACAAATCTACGCCAAAACGAGAATCTTTCATTTTCATCTTGCCAAGTTGCACTTGTAACCGAGAAGAAAATATTCATAATAGTAGACGGACTTACCGATAGATGGCAGCAGTTAACCAAACGTGATACTGAACTAAAACTGAACTATGATCTGTACACAATTCACTTGTATTTAAAGGAAAAAATGATGAAAATTCAATTGCAATAGGGCGTTTGCAGTGCTGCGCGCGGCAAACACCCTAAAAATATATTATTGGTTTTAGGCTTTCAGAATTTGCGCCAGCTACAAAGGTGTTGAAAGAACGCAAAAATCATCTCGTTCTTATTCCTGTTCATTCTTTTCTAACTGCATGGTTCTCATTCATGTTCTTTGTTCTCTTTACCTTAGAATTACCAAGGTTCTCGTTCCCATTTCCACATTGTTCCCATTCCCGTTCTTGTTTCCACTTGAGTCTTGTTCCTGTTTCCCCTTCTCCATCCCATCATGTTCTCGTCCTGAGAACGAGAACATGCCGTCTTTCTTTTCGTTCTCGTTTGTTCTTCCAACATTCGAGTACTGCAGTTTGATTTTTTCATTAAAATAATATGTAGTTGATGGTTTTACAGGGTGTCTACCAGCCCCAAATTCTTAATATAGGTCATAAAAAACGCGAAAAAGTCACGAATGTTTACAAAATACCCGCAAAATAAGAAAGTTATTGTGCCACTGGGCGAACAAAGGCATCTCCTACTTTTTTTATTCATTTACTATGTGCTAACTTGAGCTAGGTTTACACTGGGACACTTTGATGTCTAGACAATGAAGTTTCTTGCTAGTTGCTTCATGTAAACAGGCGAGAAAGCAAACTTTCTTCAGGAAACTGAAAGAAACTAAAGTTGAGACCCGGGCAACTTTTTTCATTAGTATCCCGATTGTTTCTCATCACGTGACTGCTACTACAATTCTGATTGGTTTATTGTCTGGACACCAAAGTGTCCCCGTGTAATGCCTTGCATGTAAACGGAATGGTGCTGAGCACCTATCAAAAAACTTAATTCTCTAGACACCAAAGTGTCCCCGTGTAAACCTAGCTTTACTGTTAGTTTTACATAGTTTCTCATGTCTGTTACTTTCAGGTTTTCTGTCTAATTCATGGGTGGGGGGAGGGGGGGTATGAAATGATTTTTCAAAGGTCACAAAAAAAAATGAAATAAAGGTCGCGGGAAACCATGAAGAAGCCACGAATTTTCATTATTTGATTCTGATACGGGCCCTGATTTTTAGGCTTTCAGAATTTTACTTTCGCGCTAGCAGCAGAGGTGTTGAAAAAACGCAAAAATCATCTTGTTCCCATTCTCGTTCTCAATCCCATCATGTTGTTCTTGTTCTCATTCTGAGAACGAGAACTGAGAACATGCCGTTTCTCTTCTCGTTCTCGTTTGTTCTTCTCTAACTACATGGTTCTTATTTGTTCATGTTCCTCGTTCTCCTTACTTTAAAATTACCAAGGTTCTCATTCACGATCCCTTTCCCGTTCTCATTCTCAATCTCATTATGTTCTCATTTGTTCTTCCAACACGGGCCAGCCTGGTATTTACTTCTAACTATGTGCTCACTGATCTTAATCTCTGCTGCGTGGCTGCAATGTGCTGTTGATTAACTATTATAAGACATATCCATGTACCAATGTATCTGCATACTGATGATTTTGGCTCCTTCCCTCCTGGGCATTTGATATCGTTGAGACCCTGAATCCAAAACTGTGATTCTGAAGAAGGGAAAGAAGGACGGCAGTAGGGTGAAGAACAATATAGATATTTTCTTTCCCTGCTAGTAAGACAAGAGAACAAAACTTGTCTATCACTGATAAGACAATGACATAGAGACAGATATGAGAAAGATATGAGACCTAAAGCGTGACCTATACAGAGAAAATCCAAAAAATGCCAGGCAGATCAGCTACCCTCTTTCTCATTATTGATAAGACATGTAGACAGGCATGAAATTTGTCTGAAAATCCAAAAAATGCAAAGGGCAGATAAGCTATCTTCTCAATCATTATTGATAACACATGAAGACAGACATGAGTTTTGTCTATCTATTGCTAATAAGACGACATCGAGACAGATTTAAGAGAGACATGAGAATTAAAGCGTGCTCAAAATATTACTAATAGCTACTTTCTCCTTCCCCACTGTTGAGACATAAAGATGTAATGACAGATATAATAAAAATATGGGACTTGAGAAGTTCCTATATAAATATTGATAGCTACTTCCTCTCCCCCTGCTGATACGACATAAAGATAGTGACATTCAACCTGAGACATGGCTCCAGTGTTGGAAGAACGCAAAATCATCATTCCCATCCCGTTTGTTCTTCTCTAACTGCATGGTTCTCATTCATGTTCTTTGTTCTCCTTACCTTAAAATTACCAACGTTCCCGTTCTTGTTCATGCTCCTCATTCTCCTTACCCTGTAATTACCAACGTTCTCGTTCTTGTTCTGAGAACGAGAACCGAGAACATGCTGTTTTTCTTCTAATTCTTGTTCCTTCTTCCAATACTGCATGAATCTCTCAGCTACATGAAGATAAACATGTGACTTAAGACGCACATGACAGGTTGCCTACCAAAAAAATCAGCAGGGGGACCAGACGCTCGACGCTCCACCCGACATTCTACCAGCCATGTGCTCATTGATCTTCATCTTTGCTGCGCGGCTGCAACCTGCTGCTGATTAATTGCTATATGAATGTCATATCCATGTACCAATGTATCTGCATACAGTGTAGATCTATTCGTATTTGCTTCTGGTTTTCGATATTTTCACACCCAGCTAGTTTGAAATTTTGCTCGTTCCATCACTTGCAGAAAATCGATAATAGATAAATGTTTCCCCACTACGATTTTCTCCCTTCTTTCGCTCCCATAAGATTGGCTAATAGCCGAATACTGTCTAGCTCGTTGACTCTAAAATTTTGCTGCAGACAGGTTGAAAAAATGTCGTAACTGACAAAATCCTGAATTTGTCCCTCTTCTCTTCTATCCTCTCAACGGTTCACAAGAAATTGCCTATCAGAGGAATTATTTAATATTCTTATTTTCCTATTTCTGTTTGTCACCTCAATATTTTTTCAGACTGCAAAGTTGAAATTTTGAATGACACAAAATTAATCAGGGTGACCACTTTTCTGGAAATCCTGGAAGTTAGGGAAAAGTCAGGGAATTCCGAAAGAAAGAAAAAAACCGAAGAAGTCATGGGAATTTTATTCTCGGAAAAACGTGCACACCCTACTAATGCACCTCTTCCATATGCCTCCTTTTCCCTCCCCTCGCCGTATACCAAAAAAATTCCTATCAAAAACGAATCATTTCCTGCTTTGCTTCACTTGTCTAATTATTTAAAAATTTTGGTATTGCTTATAGTGTATCATGTGTAAAATTGAACTTCCCTCCGCCCTCCCTCCCACCAAAATGCTTTTGTCATTTAACGTTGTGGTCCGTCCTTAGTTATGAGCGAATTCGAATTTTGTGGTTGAAAATTACGAATAACCCCCGCCGTCCTTAATCTTGGAAGGATACACTCCTGTTGAGAAGTCTGGGGGAGGTCTTTCTAACTAAATTGAGTGATGTGCGTCGAACTGTGGGAGTCACTCTGTCTCACTACCGACTGGAGCATACCGAGTGGAACCACGGGGGAATTCTTCTACTGGCTTCACAATATTGACTTCGGTTGAGAAATCAGTGGCCCGTTTCGCTGTGACTTGCTGAGACTTTTTGTCTGTTTGACTAGAATCAGTATTCAAACCTCAAACATTACCTCGATTGGAGAAATTTCGGTTTCTCTTTTCCCCTTCTTTGCGTTTTCCCTTCGCCAGTCGCTGTTAGATGTGATAATGATCCCCAAAAACATTGATTTTCCCTCGCTCGACTATAGTGTTCGCTTTCCGTTTTTGTAAACCGTCTGAACCCCCTTGTCTTCGTGTGTTCCAGCTGACGGGCAACAAAGCGCCGCCACTGAAGCGCATCGCCAACTGGCTGCAGGAGAATCCGCAGTTCGACGTCGACCCGAAGTGGGCCGAGCTGGTGAAGGAGCGCGGCAACCTGCCGCACGAGCTGCAGAAACGACTGCCGTCGCTCGACCGTAAAAAGGGCCCCGGCCGGCCGCCCATCCTCACTAGTCCACCGACGTCGCAGGCGGCCGCGGCGGCTGCGGCCGCCGCCTCGCTCAGCTCGACCGCGTCGTCATTGCCCACCTCGCTGGCCTCCAACCTGCAGTTCTCGTCGCTGGCCTCGGCCGCCGGCCTCAACGCCATCAACCCGACGACGTTGCTCAGCGGTCTCTCGATGAGCAACTTCGACCCGAAGTCCAACCCGCTCCTGTTACCATTCGCCACCGGCATGCCAAACATGAACGCGCTCAGCGGCATGAGCGGCCTCAGCAACATGAACTTCTTCGCCAACCTGGCCAGCCTCGGCATGTCGGGCGCGCTCGCCGGCATGGACGGTAGCTCGCTGTCCGGCGCCGCAGGCGACCACTCGAGCCCCGCTGGCGCCTCAGGCTCCGGCGGAGGCGGCGGCGGCGGCGGCTCCAACGTGAAGTCCAGCAAAAACCGCAGTAAACCGGATGGAGGTGGCGGCGGCAATTCAAAGACGCCGTCGGTGTCGACGGCCAGCAGTTTGTCGTCGTCGCTGCCGTTCTTCTTCCAGCACCCGATGCTGTACACGCCGCTCGGCCTGACCGGCCTGAATCCGTTCTCGCTTCAGTCCGGATCGCTGCCGCCCACCTACGACAGTCTGGCGCTGCTGAACGGCGGCCTCGGTATCACCTCGTCCGGCGTGAACACGACCGCGACGTCGTCGCGGCACAAGACGAGCACCAGCAGCAGCGGCCGCTCCACTATGGTGACCTCGTCGAATGTGACGTCGTCGTCAACGGGACGCGGCCAGAGCAGCAGCAGCCGCTCGGCGACACCGCACTCGCAATTCCAGTTACCTTCGTCGGACAGCCACCTGCTGGACACGCTGACCAAGCGGTCGAGCGAGAAGAGCGGCCGCAGTCGTGACATTGACAGCAGTCTACGCAGCCTGATGTCGGGCATGTCGCCGCTGAACATGCACGGCTTCGGCGGCAGCGTCGGCGAGGGCAAAAAGTCCAAGGAGCAAGAGATGCTGGAGAACCTGAACACCAAATTCTCGCCCGAGTTGTTCGCCCGCATTCCGGCCCAACTTTCGGAGGAGCGCAAGTCGACGCTGCACACCAGCACCAGCGACTTGATGGAGAAGCTGCTGAAGCGGTCGGCGCCGCTGGATCACAGCCCGCTGGCCGGTGAGCGCTCGTTCAAGCGGACGAAGGAGTCGGCGTTAGCGGCAGCCATGAGCTTGACCACCGCCGTCAGCGCCGCGCTCCCACCCACCATTCCGGTGCCGTTGACTATGCCGGAGTCGACCTCCGAACCGGTTGCGCTGTCGCTGACCAGCTCAAAGCGCAGCGAGCGAAGTAAAACACCTGTGGAGCCGCCCGAAGAGACGGAACGGACGGAGGAGGCGAGTCAACCGCCGCCGGTGGCACAGCCGCCGCCGGAGGAGCCCAAATACGAGGATGCGAAACCCAAGTACGAAGAGCAGCTGGCTGCCGGCTCGGAGCCGACCGACTCGACCGAAGAAGTGGAGCCGCTGGAGCTGAAGGTGGAGTCATCGGCGGTGGTGTGCGACGCAACGATAGAGCCGGCGCTGTCGGCCGCCTCGTCAACCAGCTCGCAGCACGAGTCGGTGCGGTCGCCGTCGGTCGAAAAAGAAGAGATCGGCGGCGCGGCTAACAAGAAGCGTAAACCGCGGAACAAGAAGAACCTGGTGATAGCGCCGGAGGAGGCGATCGAGCGGAAAAATCTGCGCAGCAGCGCCGGCCGTGCGGCGGCGGTAGCAGCGGCGCGGGCCGCCAGAGCCGCCGCTCAGGCTCACGACGAACAAACTGACGAGAAGAAGGACGAAGACAGCGCGGCTGAATTGTGACCGTTGTGACGTTAGACATTTTGGTATTTTTGTTTTGTATGTATTCTTGTTTTGAGAGCAGTTCGAAACAAAGTTACTTGTTTTTTTTTTTTTTTGTTCCGATCAGTGTAATATAAATTTTCAACTGTACCAATTAGCGTATCTGTCTCTCTTTAAATTATGTTGTATTTTTTTTTCTCTGTTTGTGTAGCAAAATCAAAAAAATGTACAAAGTTTGATTTCGATAATCGTTGTGCGACTATATTGAGTTTTTTCCTTTTTTTGTAAATTGTAAGTTTTTTTTGTGTATACTCTCGGAGTCCCATGTCTCGCGTATGTAGAGAAACCAACGTACGATTCGTTGAGGTATATTTTTTCTTCTATTTTTTTTTTCAATCGTGTTTTTTTCTTACTTTTATTATGAATAAAATTTATTATTTATAATAGTATTAATAATTACGGTTTTTTTGTTTCTTCGTTGAATTTTTGTGTGTCGTGTTTTTTTTTCTGGATAGAATGGTAACATTGGGCCCTGCGCGTTTTTAAATTCAACAGACTGATATAAGTAAATATTTAAAAACTGTGGAAGCGGTGTCCTTTCTACCTTCAAAAAGTTTGCATTTTTCTATTATTAATTGACGGTTAGTGTTTGTACGCTTTGTTAGAATGTTTTTAGTGTAGATTAGGGAAAACAATGAGGGACGAGCAAGAGCTCGATCGGTCAGCTATCTGATTTTTGTTTCTCGCGTTTCCGGGGCCGGGAGTGCCGGAATTTACTCGACTGACCCCGAACCCAAGTATAAGCCGTTCTGAAACGGTCTCACTCCCGGTGAACATGTTGATTTTTATACCGATTGTTTCTTTGTTTATATAATTTTGTATCTTCTGTTTTTTTTTGTGTGTGTTTCTGTTTCGCATCGTGCAATTCGAATAATGGAAATTCCACATACGCTCTCTACACGAAAATTTTTCTCTTTTTTTTTTCGAAAATAGTATTGACGGTATTCGTAACAGTTAATTTTCTGAGAGGTACATCAACTTGTTTTGGTATTTTTCAGCTAAAGTTCACTGTGATAGTCAGTTCATTTGAATGTGGTTTTTTTTTATGTATAACGAATGCACTAACGATTTTTCATTTACGCTTTTTATCATTGTGATTAAGTATATTCGTGTTTTTTTTTGCCCCTTTCCTTTTATTTTTATAATTTCATGTTTGTTTCTTCTCTTTCTTTTTTTTTTTTTTTTAGCGTGATTCCCCCCAGTATTGAATAATTACTCCAGTATTATTGGCTGGCATAGCTGTTGGCAGCTTTTCGTGGATTTACAATTATTCCATTATTAGATTTTTTTTTATTATTTTTTTTTCTTGTAGATACGGAAATATTTTTCGAGAAGGTGTTACTAGATGAATCAGCATTGTATATTTGTAAAATGTTATCTTTCCTTTTTTTTTCAATTCCTCTCGTGAAAATATTTTTTTCTATTTTATATATACATAAAAATTAATACAGCGTATTGGTGTCTGTAATGTGAGTGATTTTCGATAAACGTATTTGTGGAAACATTGAATACAAAACGAAGATATACATATTTATGTATCATATATACGTATAATCTGTAAAAGCAAATCTATGCGTATATTTTTAAAAGTATGTTTATATTAAATGTTTTCTGTCTTTATTTCTTTTATTTTGTGTAAATAAAAATATATATATGTATCACATAATTAAGGATAATTTATGTTTATAAACAAATAGAAATACATATTATGTAAAAATCACATCAAATAAATAAAATTTCCTAATTTATTTGTTTTATTTGGAGAGTGGTCCTAAAGTTATTTTATAGCAGAGAATAAAATTTATGTCGAAAATGCCGAAAAAATATTGGAAATATCCAGGAAGGTGGGACAAAATAGACCGCCATTTTCGTTTTTGTAAAGGTGGTTGTGACTACGATTATGACAGGCAGCATAAGCTATCGGGTATGCGCTCATTACATGAGAGTGTTGGAACAAGAAAGCTGAAAATATGAAAATTGACAACCTTCAGTTTGGTAACTACACTTGATTTTCATAGGTGGCGTAACCGAGAGTTTTCGAAGTTGGCAGCCCTGCGCTACCATAGTTCTCGAGAAAAATGAGCTTTTCATAGGTGAAAGCTCAAAGTTGTCAGAAATGATCTCCTCTCACCAAAATTTCAATCCGCTTCGCTCTAGCTGTCTCCAGTCCAAAGTTACACGCGTTTTTCTACAGAAATTTTTTTTTCAAAAATTTTCACAAAAGTGAAAAAAAGTGAAATTTGTCAGAACCCCAGCATATTTACTATCAAATTGAAGGTAATGGAAAGTTAGAACTTCTCTAGAAGCAAAATTTTTCTCAGTTTTCACCTCTTTCGAAAGTGTCAACCCTTTTCGCTGTAGCTGCCACCAATCCAAAGATTTTTGCATTTTATTAGTTCGCCCCAGAGAAATTAGCGATTTCGAAAACGTCAATTGGCGTATGAGAAATAGCATATTCAATGCTTCGAAGGCGTCACAATTGTATTTCAAATTTTCTAATATTCTGGTGATGCCTTCAGCACATCGCGTATGCAACTCAACATACACCAATTGTTTTCGAAATCGCGAATTTCTCTGGGGGGAACTAATAAAACGTGAAAATCTCCGGACTGGGGATAGCTAGGGGAAAACGGTTTGAAATTTTCAGAGCAGATTGATCTCCTCTTTCGAAAGTGTCAACCCTTTTCGCTGTAGCTGCCACCAATCCAAAGAATTTAGCATTTTATTAGTTCACCCCAATGAACTTAGCGATTTCGAAAAACGGCGAATATTCTGGTAATGCCTTCAGCACGTCGTGTATGCAACTCAACCTACACCAATTGTCATTTTCGAAATCGCGAATTTCTCTGGGGGGAACTAATAAAACGTGAAAATCTCCGGACTGGGGATAGCTAGGGGAAAACGGTTTGAAATTTTGAGAGCAGATTGATCTCCTCTTTCGAAATTGTTAACCCGTATCGCCGTAGCTGCCACCAATCCAAAGATTTTTGCATTTTATTAGTTCGCCCCAGAGAAATTAGCGATTTCGAAAACGTCAATTGGCGTATGAGAAATAGCATATTCAATGCTTCGAAGGCGTCACAATTGTATTTCAAATTTTCTAATATTCTGGTGATGCCTTCAGCACATCGCGTATGCAACTCAACATACACCAATTGTTTTCGAAATCGCGAATTTCTCTGGGGGGAACTAATAAAACGTGAAAATCTCCGGACTGGGGATAGCTAGGGGAAAACGGTTTGAAATTTTCAGAGCAGATTGATCTCCTCTTTCGAAATTGTTAACCCGTATCGCCGTAGCTGCCACCAATCCAAAGATTTTTGCATTTTATTAGTTCGCCCCAGAGAAATTAGCGATTTCGAAAACGTCAATTGGCGTATGAGAAATAGCATATTCAATGCTTCGAAGGCGTCACAATTGTATTTCAAATTTTCTAATATTCTGGTGATGCCTTCAGCACATCGCGTATGCAACTCAACATACACCAATTGTTTTCGAAATCGCGAATTTCTCTGGGGGGAACTAATAAAACGTGAAAATCTCCGGACTGGGGATAGCTAGGGGAAAACGGTTTGAAATTTTCAGAGCAGATTGATCTCCTCTTTCGAAGGTGTCAACCCTTTTCGCTGTAGCTGCCACCAATCCAAAGAATTTAGCATTTTATTAGTTCGCCCCAATGAACTTAGCGATTTCGAAAAACGGCGAATATTCTGGTAATGCCTTCAGCACGTCGTGTATGCAACTCAACCTACACCAATTGTCGTTTTCGAAATCGCGAATTTCTCTGGGGGGAACTAATAAAACGTGAAAATCTCCGGACTGGGGATAGCTAGGGGAAAACGGTTTGAAATTTTCAGAGCAGATTGATCTCCTCTTTCGAAGGTGTCAACCCTTTTCGCTGTAGCTGCCACCAATCCAAAGAATTTAGCATTTTATTAGTTCGCCCCAGAGAAATTAGGGATTTCGAAAACGTCAATTGGCGTATGAGAAATAGCATATTCAATGCTTCGAAGGCGTCACAATTGTATTTCAAATTTTCTAATATTCTGGTAATGCCTTCAGCACGTCGTGTATGCAACTCAACATACACCAATTGTCGTTTTCGAAATCGCGAATTTCTCTGGGGGGAACTAATAAAACGTGAAAATCTCCGGACTGGGGATAGCTAGGGGAAAACGGTTTGAAATTTTCAGAGCAGATTGATCTCCTCTTTCGAAAGTGTCAACCCTTTTCGCTGTAGCTGCCACCAATCCAAAGAATTTAGCATTTTATTAGTTCACCCCAGAGAAATTAGCAATTTCGAAAACTGCGAATATTCTGGTGATGCCTTCAGCACGTCGCGTATGCAACTCAACATACACCAATTGGGTTTTCGCAATCGCGAAAATCTCCGGACTGGTGATAGCTAGAGGAAAACGGTTTGAAATTTTGGGAGCAGATTGATCTCCTCTTTCGAAATTGTTAACCCGTATCGCCGTAGCTGCCACCAATCCAAAGATTTTTGCATTTTATTAGTTCACCCAAATGAACTTAGCGATTTCGAAAAACGGCGAATATTCTGGTAATGCCTTCAGCACGTCGTGTATGCAACTCAACCTACACCAATTGTCGTTTTCGAAATCGTGAATTTCTCTGGGGGGAACTAATAAAACGTGAAAATCTCCGTACTGGGGATAGCTAGGGGAAAACGGTTTGAAATTTTCAGAGCAGATTGATCTCCTCTTTCGAAAGTGTCAACCCTTTTCGCTGTAGCTGCCACCAATCCAAAGAATTTAGCATTTTATTAGTTCGCCCCAGAGAAATTAGCGATTTCGAAAACGTCAATTGGCGTATGAGAAATAGCATATTCAATGCTTCGAAGGCGTCACAATTGTATTTCAAATTTTCTAATATTCTGGTAATGCCTTCAGCACGTCGTGTATGCAACTCAACCTACACCAATTGTCGTTTTCGAAATCGCGAATTTCTCTGGGGGGAACTAATAAAACGTGAAAATCTCCGGACTGGGGATAGCTAGGGGAAAACGGTTTGAAATTTTCAGAGCAGATTGATCTCCTCTTTCGAAAGTGTCAACCCTTTTCGCTGTAGCTGCCACCAATCCAAAGAATTTAGCATTTTATTAGTTCACCCCAGAGAAATTAGCAATTTCGAAAACTGCGAATATTCTGGTGATGCCTTCAGCACGTCGCGTATGCAACTCAACATACACCAATTGGGTTTTCGCAATCGCGAAAATCTCCGGACTGGTGATAGCTAGAGGAAAACGGTTTGAAATTTTGGGAGCAGATTGATCTCCTCTTTCGAAATTGTTAACCCGTATCGCCGTAGCTGCCACCAATCCAAAGATTTTTGCATTTTATTAGTTCACCCCAATGAACTTAGCGATTTCGAAAAACGGCGAATATTCTAGTAATGCCTTCAGCACGTCGTGTATGCAACTCAACCTACACCAATTGTCATTTTCGAAATCGCGAATTTCTCTGGGGGGAACTAATAAAACGTGAAAATCTCCGGACTGGGGATAGCTAGGGGAAAACGGTTTGAAATTTTGAGAGCAGATTGATCTCCTCTTTCGAAATTGTTAACCCGTATCGCCGTAGCTGCCACCAATCCAAAGATTTTTGCATTTTATTAGTTCGCCCCAGAGAAATTAGCGATTTCGAAAACGTCAATTGGCGTATGAGAAATAGCATATTCAATGCTTCGAAGGCGTCACAATTGTATTTCAAATTTTCTAATATTCTGGTGATGCCTTCAGCACATCGCGTATGCAACTCAACATACACCAATTGTTTTCGAAATCGCGAATTTCTCTGGGGGGAACTAATAAAACGTGAAAATCTCCGGACTGGGGATAGCTAGGGGAAAACGGTTTGAAATTTTCAGAGCAGATTGATCTCCTCTTTCGAAATTGTTAACCCGTATCGCCGTAGCTGCCACCAATCCAAAGATTTTTGCATTTTATTAGTTCGCCCCAGAGAAATTAGCGATTTCGAAAACGTCAATTGGCGTATGAGAAATAGCATATTCAATGCTTCGAAGGCGTCACAATTGTATTTCAAATTTTCTAATATTCTGGTGATGCCTTCAGCACATCGCGTATGCAACTCAACATACACCAATTGTTTTCGAAATCGCGAATTTCTCTGGGGGGAACTAATAAAACGTGAAAATCTCCGGACTGGGGATAGCTAGGGGAAAACGGTTTGAAATTTTCAGAGCAGATTGATCTCCTCTTTCGAAGGTGTCAACCCTTTTCGCTGTAGCTGCCACCAATCCAAAGAATTTAGCATTTTATTAGTTCGCCCCAATGAACTTAGCGATTTCGAAAAACGGCGAATATTCTGGTAATGCCTTCAGCACGTCGTGTATGCAACTCAACCTACACCAATTGTCGTTTTCGAAATCGCGAATTTCTCTGGGGGGAACTAATAAAACGTGAAAATCTCCGGACTGGGGATAGCTAGGGGAAAACGGTTTGAAATTTTCAGAGCAGATTGATCTCCTCTTTCGAAGGTGTCAACCCTTTTCGCTGTAGCTGCCACCAATCCAAAGAATTTAGCATTTTATTAGTTCGCCCCAGAGAAATTAGGATTTCGAAAACGTCAATTGGCGTATGAGAAATAGCATATTCAATGCTTCGAAGGCGTCACAATTGTATTTCAAATTTTCTAATATTCTGGTAATGCCTTCAGCACGTCGTGTATGCAACTCAACATACACCAATTGTCGTTTTCGAAATCGCGAATTTCTCTGGGGGGAACTAATAAAACGTGAAAATCTCCGGACTGGGGATAGCTAGGGGAAAACGGTTTGAAATTTTCAGAGCAGATTGATCTCCTCTTTCGAAAGTGTCAACCCTTTTCGCTGTAGCTGCCACCAATCCAAAGAATTTAGCATTTTATTAGTTCACCCCAGAGAAATTAGCAATTTCGAAAACTGCGAATATTCTGGTGATGCCTTCAGCACGTCGCGTATGCAACTCAACATACACCAATTGGGTTTTCGCAATCGCGAAAATCTCCGGACTGGTGATAGCTAGAGGAAAACGGTTTGAAATTTTGGGAGCAGATTGATCTCCTCTTTCGAAATTGTTAACCCGTATCGCCGTAGCTGCCACCAATCCAAAGATTTTTGCATTTTATTAGTTCACCCCAATGAACTTAGCGATTTCGAAAAACGGCGAATATTCTAGTAATGCCTTCAGCACGTCGTGTATGCAACTCAACCTACACCAATTGTCGTTTTCGAAATCGTGAATTTCTCTGGGGGGAACTAATAAAACGTGAAAATCTCCGTACTGGGGATAGCTAGGGGAAAACGGTTTGAAATTTTCAGAGCAGATTGATCTCCTCTTTCGAAAGTGTCAACCCTTTTCGCTGTAGCTGCCACCAATCCAAAGATTTTTGCATTTTATTAGTTCGCCCCAGAGAAATTAGCGATTTCGAAAACGTCAATTGGCGTATGAGAAATAGCATATTCAATGCTTCGAAGGCGTCACAATTGTATTTCAAATTTTCTAATATTCTGGTGATGCCTTCAGCACATCGCGTATGCAACTCAACATACACCAATTGTTTTCGAAATCGCGAATTTCTCTGGGGGGAACTAATAAAACGTGAAAATCTCCGGACTGGGGATAGCTAGGGGAAAACGGTTTGAAATTTTCAGAGCAGATTGATCTCCTCTTTCGAAATTGTTAACCCGTATCGCCGTAGCTGCCACCAATCCAAAGATTTTTGCATTTTATTAGTTCGCCCCAGAGAAATTAGCGATTTCGAAAACGTCAATTGGCGTATGAGAAATAGCATATTCAATGCTTCGAAGGCGTCACAATTGTATTTCAAATTTTCTAATATTCTGGTGATGCCTTCAGCACATCGCGTATGCAACTCAACATACACCAATTGTTTTCGAAATCGCGAATTTCTCTGGGGGGAACTAATAAAACGTGAAAATCTCCGGACTGGGGATAGCTAGGGGAAAACGGTTTGAAATTTTCAGAGCAGATTGATCTCCTCTTTCGAAGGTGTCAACCCTTTTCGCTGTAGCTGCCACCAATCCAAAGAATTTAGCATTTTATTAGTTCGCCCCAATGAACTTAGCGATTTCGAAAAACGGCGAATATTCTGGTAATGCCTTCAGCACGTCGTGTATGCAACTCAACCTACACCAATTGTCGTTTTCGAAATCGCGAATTTCTCTGGGGGGAACTAATAAAACGTGAAAATCTCCGGACTGGGGATAGCTAGGGGAAAACGGTTTGAAATTTTCAGAGCAGATTGATCTCCTCTTTCGAAGGTGTCAACCCTTTTCGCTGTAGCTGCCACCAATCCAAAGAATTTAGCATTTTATTAGTTCGCCCCAGAGAAATTAGGGATTTCGAAAACGTCAATTGGCGTATGAGAAATAGCATATTCAATGCTTCGAAGGCGTCACAATTGTATTTCAAATTTTCTAATATTCTGGTAATGCCTTCAGCACGTCGTGTATGCAACTCAACATACACCAATTGTCGTTTTCGAAATCGCGAATTTCTCTGGGGGGAACTAATAAAACGTGAAAATCTCCGGACTGGGGATAGCTAGGGGAAAACGGTTTGAAATTTTCAGAGCAGATTGATCTCCTCTTTCGAAAGTGTCAACCCTTTTCGCTGTAGCTGCCACCAATCCAAAGAATTTAGCATTTTATTAGTTCACCCCAGAGAAATTAGCAATTTCGAAAACTGCGAATATTCTGGTGATGCCTTCAGCACGTCGCGTATGCAACTCAACATACACCAATTGGGTTTTCGCAATCGCGAAAATCTCCGGACTGGTGATAGCTAGAGGAAAACGGTTTGAAATTTTGGGAGCAGATTGATCTCCTCTTTCGAAATTGTTAACCCGTATCGCCGTAGCTGCCACCAATCCAAAGATTTTTGCATTTTATTAGTTCACCCCAATGAACTTAGCGATTTCGAAAAACGGCGAATATTCTAGTAATGCCTTCAGCACGTCGTGTATGCAACTCAACCTACACCAATTGTCGTTTTCGAAATCGTGAATTTCTCTGGGGGGAACTAATAAAACGTGAAAATCTCCGTACTGGGGATAGCTAGGGGAAAACGGTTTGAAATTTTCAGAGCAGATTGATCTCCTCTTTCGAAAGTGTCAACCCTTTTCGCTGTAGCTGCCACCAATCCAAAGATTTTTGCATTTTATTAGTTCGCCCCAGAGAAATTAGCGATTTCGAAAACGTCAATTGGCGTATGAGAAATAGCATATTCAATGCTTCGAAGGCGTCACAATTGTATTTCAAATTTTCTAATATTCTGGTGATGCCTTCAGCACATCGCGTATGCAACTCAACATACACCAATTGTTTTCGAAATCGCGAATTTCTCTGGGGGGAACTAATAAAACGTGAAAATCTCCGGACTGGGGATAGCTAGGGGAAAACGGTTTGAAATTTTCAGAGCAGATTGATCTCCTCTTTCGAAATTGTTAACCCGTATCGCCGTAGCTGCCACCAATCCAAAGATTTTTGCATTTTATTAGTTCGCCCCAGAGAAATTAGCGATTTCGAAAACGTCAATTGGCGTATGAGAAATAGCATATTCAATGCTTCGAAGGCGTCACAATTGTATTTCAAATTTTCTAATATTCTGGTGATGCCTTCAGCACATCGCGTATGCAACTCAACATACACCAATTGTTTTCGAAATCGCGAATTTCTCTGGGGGAACTAATAAAACGTGAAAATCTCCGGACTGGGGATAGCTAGGGGAAAACGGTTTGAAATTTTCAGAGCAGATTGATCTCCTCTTTCGAAGGTGTCAACCCTTTTCGCTGTAGCTGCCACCAATCCAAAGAATTTAGCATTTTATTAGTTCGCCCCAATGAACTTAGCGATTTCGAAAAACGGCGAATATTCTGGTAATGCCTTCAGCACGTCGTGTATGCAACTCAACCTACACCAATTGTCGTTTTCGAAATCGCGAATTTCTCTGGGGGGAACTAATAAAACGTGAAAATCTCCGGACTGGGGATAGCTAGGGGAAAACGGTTTGAAATTTTCAGAGCAGATTGATCTCCTCTTTCGAAGGTGTCAACCCTTTTCGCTGTAGCTGCCACCAATCCAAAGAATTTAGCATTTTATTAGTTCGCCCCAGAGAAATTAGGGATTTCGAAAACGTCAATTGGCGTATGAGAAATAGCATATTCAATGCTTCGAAGGCGTCACAATTGTATTTCAAATTTTCTAATATTCTGGTAATGCCTTCAGCACGTCGTGTATGCAACTCAACATACACCAATTGTCGTTTTCGAAATCGCGAATTTCTCTGGGGGGAACTAATAAAACGTGAAAATCTCCGGACTGGGGATAGCTAGGGGAAAACGGTTTGAAATTTTCAGAGCAGATTGATCTCCTCTTTCGAAAGTGTCAACCCTTTTCGCTGTAGCTGCCACCAATCCAAAGAATTTAGCATTTTATTAGTTCACCCCAGAGAAATTAGCAATTTCGAAAACTGCGAATATTCTGGTGATGCCTTCAGCACGTCGCGTATGCAACTCAACATACACCAATTGGGTTTTCGCAATCGCGAAAATCTCCGGACTGGTGATAGCTAGAGGAAAACGGTTTGAAATTTTGGGAGCAGATTGATCTCCTCTTTCGAAATTGTTAACCCGTATCGCCGTAGCTGCCACCAATCCAAAGATTTTTGCATTTTATTAGTTCACCCCAATGAACTTAGCGATTTCGAAAAACGGCGAATATTCTAGTAATGCCTTCAGCACGTCGTGTATGCAACTCAACCTACACCAATTGTCGTTTTCGAAATCGTGAATTTCTCTGGGGGAACTAATAAAACGTGAAAATCTCCGTACTGGGGATAGCTAGGGGAAAACGGTTTGAAATTTTCAGAGCAGATTGATCTCCTCTTTCGAAAGTGTCAACCCTTTTCGCTGTAGCTGCCACCAATCCAAAGATTTTTGCATTTTATTAGTTCGCCCCAGAGAAATTAGCGATTTCGAAAACGTCAATTGGCGTATGAGAAATAGCATATTCAATGCTTCGAAGGCGTCACAATTGTATTTCAAATTTTCTAATATTCTGGTGATGCCTTCAGCACATCGCGTATGCAACTCAACATACACCAATTGTTTTCGAAATCGCGAATTTCTCTGGGGGGAACTAATAAAACGTGAAAATCTCCGGACTGGGGATAGCTAGGGGAAAACGGTTTGAAATTTTCAGAGCAGATTGATCTCCTCTTTCGAAGGTGTCAACCCTTTTCGCTGTAGCTGCCACCAATCCAAAGAATTTAGCATTTTATTAGTTCGCCCCAATGAACTTAGCGATTTCGAAAAACGGCGAATATTCTGGTAATGCCTTCAGCACGTCGTGTATGCAACTCAACCTACACCAATTGTCGTTTTCGAAATCGCGAATTTCTCTGGGGGGAACTAATAAAACGTGAAAATCTCCGGACTGGGGATAGCTAGGGGAAAACGGTTTGAAATTTTCAGAGCAGATTGATCTCCTCTTTCGAAGGTGTCAACCCTTTTCGCTGTAGCTGCCACCAATCCAAAGAATTTAGCATTTTATTAGTTCGCCCCAGAGAAATTAGGGATTTCGAAAACGTCAATTGGCGTATGAGAAATAGCATATTCAATGCTTCGAAGGCGTCACAATTGTATTTCAAATTTTCTAATATTCTGGTAATGCCTTCAGCACGTCGTGTATGCAACTCAACCTACACCAATTGTCGTTTTCGAAATCGCGAATTTCTCTGGGGGGAACTAATAAAACGTGAAAATCTCCGGACTGGGGATAGCTAGGGGAAAACGGTTTGAAATTTTCAGAGCAGATTGATCTCCTCTTTCGAAAGTGTCAACACTTTTCGCTGTAGCTGCCACCAATCCAAAGAATTTAGCATTTTATTAGTTCGCCCCAATGAACTTAGCGATTTCGAAAAACGGCGAATATTCTGGTAATGCCTTCAGCACGTCGTGTATGCAACTCAACCTACACCAATTGTCGTTTTCGAAATCGCGAATTTCTCTGGGGGGAACTAATAAAACGTGAAAATCTCCGGACTGGGGATAGCTAGGGGAAAACGGTTTGAAATTTTCAGAGCAGATTGATCTCCTCTTTCGAAGGTGTCAACCCTTTTCGCTGTAGCTGCCACCAATCCAAAGAATTTAGCATTTTATTAGTTCGCCCCAATGAACTTAGCGATTTCGAAAAACGGCGAATATTCTGGTAATGCCTTCAGCACGTCGTGTATGCAACTCAACCTACACCAATTGTCGTTTTCGAAATCGCGAATTTCTCTGGGGGGAACTAATAAAACGTGAAAATCTCCGGACTGGGGATAGCTAGGGGAAAACGGTTTGAAATTTTCAGAGCAGATTGATCTCCTCTTTCGAAGGTGTCAACCCTTTTCGCTGTAGCTGCCACCAATCCAAAGAATTTAGCATTTTATTAGTTCGCCCCAATGAACTTAGCGATTTCGAAAAACGGCGAATATTCTGGTAATGCCTTCAGCACGTCGTGTATGCAACTCAACCTACACCAATTGTCGTTTTCGAAATCGCGAATTTCTCTGGGGGGAACTAATAAAACGTGAAAATCTCCGGACTGGGGATAGCTAGGGGAAAACGGTTTGAAATTTTCAGAGCAGATTGATCTCCTCTTTCGAAGGTGTCAACCCTTTTCGCTGTAGCTGCCACCAATCCAAAGAATTTAGCATTTTATTAGTTCGCCCCAGAGAAATTAGGGATTTCGAAAACGTCAATTGGCGTATGAGAAATAGCATATTCAATGCTTCGAAGGCGTCACAATTGTATTTCAAATTTTCTAATATTCTGGTGATGCCTTCAGCACATCGCGTATGCAACTCAACATACACCAATTGTTTTCGAAATCGCGAATTTCTCTGGGGGGAACTAATAAAACGTGAAAATCTCCGGACTGGGGATAGCTAGGGGAAAACGGTTTGAAATTTTCAGAGCAGATTGATCTCCTCTTTCGAAGGTGTCAACCCTTTTCGCTGTAGCTGCCACCAATCCAAAGAATTTAGCATTTTATTAGTTCGCCCCAATGAACTTAGCGATTTCGAAAAACGGCGAATATTCTGGTAATGCCTTCAGCACGTCGTGTATGCAACTCAACCTACACCAATTGTCGTTTTCGAAATCGCGAATTTCTCTGGGGGGAACTAATAAAACGTGAAAATCTCCGGACTGGGGATAGCTAGGGGAAAACGGTTTGAAATTTTCAGAGCAGATTGATCTCCTCTTTCGAAGGTGTCAACCCTTTTCGCTGTAGCTGCCACCAATCAAAGAATTTAGCATTTTATTAGTTCGCCCCAGAGAAATTAGGGATTTCGAAAACGTCAATTGGCGTATGAGAAATAGCATATTCAATGCTTCGAAGGCGTCACAATTGTATTTCAAATTTTCTAATATTCTGGTAATGCCTTCAGCACGTCGTGTATGCAACTCAACCTACACCAATTGTCGTTTTCGAAATCGCGAATTTCTCTGGGGGGAACTAATAAAACGTGAAAATCTCCGGACTGGGGATAGCTAGGGGAAAACGGTTTGAAATTTTCAGAGCAGATTGATCTCCTCTTTCGAAAGTGTCAACCCTTTTCGCTGTAGCTGCCACCAATCCAAAGAATTTAGCATTTTATTAGTTCACCCCAGAGAAATTAGCAATTTCGAAAACTGCGAATATTCTGGTGATGCCTTCAGCACGTCGCGTATGCAACTCAACATACACCAATTGGGTTTTCGCAATCGCGAAAATCTCCGGACTGGTGATAGCTAGAGGAAAACGGTTTGAAATTTTGGGAGCAGATTGATCTCCTCTTTCGAAATTGTTAACCCGTATCGCCGTAGCTGCCACCAATCCAACGATTTTTGCATTTTATTAGTTCACCCCAATGAACTTAGCGATTTCGAAAAACGGCGAATATTCTGGTAATGCCTTCAGCACGTCGTGTATGCAACTCAACCTACACCAATTGTCGTTTTCGAAATCGCGAATTTCTCTGGGGGGAACTAATAAAACGTGAAAATCTCCGGACTGGGGATAGCTAGGGGAAAACGGTTTGAAATTTTGAGAGCAGATTGATCTCCTCTTTCGAAATTGTTAACCCGTATCGCCGTAGCTGCCACCAATCCAAAGATTTTTGCATTTTATTAGTTCGCCCCAGAGAAATTAGCGATTTCGAAAACGTCAATTGGCGTATGAGAAATAGCATATTCAATGCTTCGAAGGCGTCACAATTGTATTTCAAATTTTCTAATATTCTGGTGATGCCTTCCGCACGTCGAATATGCAACTCAACCTACACCAATTGTCGTTTTTGAAATCGCGAATTTCTCTGGGGGGAACTAATAAAACGTGAAAATCTCCGGACTGGGGATAGCTAGGGGAAAACGGTTTGAAATTTTCAGAGCAGATTGATCTCCTCTTTCGAAAGTGTCAACACTTTTCGCTGTAGCTGCCACCAATCCAAAGAATTTAGCATTTTATTAGTTCACCCCAGAGAAATTAGCAATTTCGAAAACGGCGAATATTCTGGTGATGCCTTCAGCACGTCGCGTATGCAACTCAACATACACCAATTGGGTTTTCGCAATCGCAAAAATCTCCGGACTGGTGATAGCTAGAGGAAAACGGTTTGAAATTTTGAGAGCAGATTTATCTCCTCTTTCGAAATTGTCAACCCGTATCGCCGTAGCTGCCACCAATCCAAAGATTTTTGCATTTTATTAGTTCGCCCCAGAGAAATTAGCGATTTCGAAAACGTCAATTGGCGTATGAGAAATAGCATATTCAATGCTTCGAAGGCGTCACAATTGTATTTCAAATTTTCTAATATTCTGGTAATGCCTTCAGCACGTCGTGTATGCAACTCAACCTACACCAATTGTCGTTTTCGAAATCGCGAATTTCTCTGGGGGGAACTAATAAAACGTGAAAATCTCCGGACTGGGGATAGCTAGAGGAAAACGGTTTGAAATTTTGAGAGCAAAATAATCTCCCCTTTCGAAATTGTCAACCCGTTTTGCCGTAGCTGCCACCAATCCAATGATTTTTGCATTTTATTAGTTCGCCCCAAAGAAATTAGCAATTTTGAAAACGTCAATTGGCGTATGAGAAATAGCATATTCAAGGCTTCGAAGGCGTCACAATTGTATTTCAAATTTTCTAATATTCTGGTAATGCCTTCAGCACGTCGGGTATGCAACTCAACCTACACCAATTGTCGTTTTCGAAATCGCGAATTTCTCTGGGGGGAACTAATAAAACGTGAAAATCTCCGGACTGGGGATAGCTAGGGGAAAACGGTTTGAAATTTTGAGAGCAGATTGATCTCCTCTTTCGAAGGTGTCAACCCTTTTCGCTGTAGCTGCCACCAATCCAAAGAATTTAGCATTTTATTAGTTCGCCCCAGAGAAATTAGCGATTTCGAAAACGTCAATTGGCGTATGAGAAATAGCATATTCAATGCTTCGAAGGCGTCACAATTGTATTTCAAATTTTCTAATATTCTGGTAATGCCTTCAGCACGTCGTGTATGCAACTCCACCTACACCAATTGTCGTTTTCGAAATCGCGAATTTCTCTGGGGGGAACTAATAAAACGTGAAAATCTCCAGACTGGGGATAGCTAGAGGAAAATGGTTTGAAATTTTGAAAGCAAATTGCATAGTTCTCGAGAAAAATGAGCTTTTTCAGGTGAAAGCGCAATGAAAACGCAAAGTTGTCAGAAATGATCTCCTCTCACCAAAATTTCAATCCGCTTCGCTCTAGCTGTCTCCAGTCCAAAGTTACACGCGTTTTTCCACAGAAAAAAAAACTGGGAAAATTTGGCTTCTCAAAAGAGAAGTTCTAACTTTTCATTTCCTTTATTTTGATAGTAATATTGCCTGGGGTCTGGTGAAGTTCCCTTTTTTCACAGTTTTTTTACTTTATGTGTGTGATATTGATGTATTTCTGTTCTTAGATGTATAGTGTATTTTTCTGAATTCTTCAAAGTATTACTTATTTGATCTTGTCACATTAATTAATTAAATCTTCGTCAATTTGATTTAATAAATGATTTTCTGTGATAATAAACGATTTTACTGGAATTTCACAATCATTGATGAATAACAGAGCTGCAGTTATTACCGTTTTAACGAGCGATTTACTTGAACTCCTTCAATGTTTGACTATGCAACCCGCTAATCACTGCAAACAAATCGGGTTCCTGCGAGGTGAGAATATGCAATCCAACTACCATGTCAAAATAGCTAGAATGCTTCCAAACAGCCGAAAATATACTAGTTTCATTAGGAGAATAGGAGTTGTGTAGAGGTACTACTTTCTTGATATTTCCAATGCATGGCATTGGAAAAAAAGGGGTGTGGCTAAAATTTTAGACCACTCCCATTGTAGCCTGGTGGAGAATGACTTGCAAAATAGATGCAGAACCCTGTTTTCATTAGGAGAATATACATTGTAAAGAGGTTGCAGGCTCCTAATTTTCATCGAAGATGTTAATGGAGTTGCATATGCATGTATGTTGAAGGCAGCTGTTCATCAGTATGTTGTGGAAAGTTCTGGATTTCAGACTGTTAGTTGGGTTGCGTATTGCTTGTATGAAGGGTCGAGGAATTTTCTTGACAATTAACTCCCATGGCAGAAATTAGCTGTTTTCGAAATGTTTTGATGATTTACAGGAGCTTATGAGTATGCAAGGGCGTGACATGAGTGTGAGCAGGGAATGAATACTCAAAAATATTAAAAACTTGTATTCGCTATCACTGAATCAAAGATTTACCTTTTATATGATAAATAATACATAGAAACATCAAAAAAATAAAAAGATAAAGGTAAATTATTTACAACCAACTGGTATACCCTTACAAAATATAGATGAAAACAACAGATTTATTTAGGCCAAGGCAAGAGTTCTTTCTCCACCATTGTCGCTGCGTCCTTTCGGCCCATTATGCAGAATATATTCAGCAAATTGATGATGGCCGTTGCTACTCTATGACCCGCCTCCCATATATAAAGAATGTGATCAGTGGGACTCGATTTTATCGGGAAATACTTAATGTACCTGGAATCAAAAGCAGAAAATTGTTAGTAACATTGGGAAAACAAAATATAAATGTTAAATTAATTCTGAATTCAGAGTGTTCTGAGATTCCTAATTATCATTTTGTAGGTCTTGTGCATAGAGAAGTAAAATTAGCGAAAAGATGGAATCCGAAGGTCAAATGAACTGAGATAAAATGAAATCACGGGTGATATGGTCAACAGGTGGTGAAAGGGTTGAGTTTCAAGGTAGGGCGAAATTTAGAGGAACAGAACGGAAGATTCGAGTCTGAAGGTCAAATGAAGGAGATGAAATGAAATCAAGAGTACAAATGGTCAGCAGGTAGTAAAAGGGTTTAGTTTCAAGGTTAAAAGGACCAAATTTAAACAAACAGAGCGAAAGATTCGAGTCCGAAGGTCAAACAAAGGACAGTATACAGTGAAATGGTTAACCAAGTAGTAAAAGGGTTGAGTTTCAAGGTTACAAGAATGGAAATTAAACAGACTGAGCGAAAGATTCGTGTCCAAAGGTCAAATAAAGGAGATGAAATTAAATCAAGTGTACAAATGGTCAGCAGATAGTAAAAGGGTTGAGTTTCAAGGTTACAAGGGCCGAATTTAGACAAACACCGCGAAAGATTCGAGTCCAAAGGTGAAATGAAGAAGAATATGGAGTGAATGGTTACCCAGGTAGTAAAAGGGTTGAGTTTCAAGGCCACCAGGACAGAAATTAGAACATCAATGCGAAAAGATGGAGTCCAAAGGTCAAATGAACTGAGATAAAATGTAATTGCGAGTAAAATGGGTAACAGGTAGTGAAAGGGTTGAGTTTCAAGGTTACAAAATGACAGAATTCCGAGAGTCTGAAGGTCAAATGAAGGAGATGAAATGAAGAGTGAAAATGGTTAGCAGGTAGTAAAAGGGTTGAGTTCAAAGGTTACATGGACGAAATGTAATCGAACAGAACGAAAGATTTGAGTCCGAAGATCAAATGAAGGAGAATCTAGAGTGAAATGGTTAACCAGGGGGTAAAAGGGTTGAGTTTCAAGGCCACTGGGACAGAAATTAGAACATCAATGCGAAAAGATTGAGTCCAAAGGTCAAATGAACTGAGATAAAATGTAATTGCGGTTAAAATGGGTAACAGGTAATGAAAGGGTTGAGTTTCAAGGCTACAAAATGACAGAATTCCGAGAGTCTGAAGGTTAAATGAAGGAGATGAAATGAAGAGTGAAAATGGTTAGTACGTAATCAAAGAGTTGAGTTTCAAGGTTATACGGGCGAAATTTAAACAAACAGAGCGAAAGATTCGAGTTCGAAGGTCAAATGAAGGGGAATCTAGAATGAAATAGCGAAAAAGTGAAGTCCCAAGGTCGAATGAACTGATACAACATGAAATCGCGAGTGTAATCTCTACCAGGTAGTTCAAAAGTTGAGTTTGAAGGCCACTGGAGCTGAAACTAAACTCCCATAGTGAGAAAATGGAGTCTGAAGATTAAATAAATGGACAGAAAATGGCATCGAGAGTGAAATGGTTAACCAGATAGTAAAAGGGCCGAGTTTCAAGGTTACAAGAATAGAAATATGAACACCAAGGCGAAAAGATGGAGTCTGAAGGTCAAAGAAACCGACATATTTTTGGCCACAGGCCCTTTCGCTCTTCCACTCACTGGCTCTTTCGAATTAAACACCGAGGCGAAAAGATGGAGTCCGAAGGTCGAAGAAACCGACATACTCTTGCTCACTGGCTCTCATGGTCTCTCGCTCTTAGGCTCTCTGGCTCCAGGAACTGAACGCTAGGTAAAAGCTTTAAATTAAAAGCTAGTGATTTTCATGAAAGCCGAAAGCCGAAAAGCCAAAGGTCAGAATAGACTGAGAAGTTGTAAGTTAAAAGCAAAATCTTTATTTTTTGCCTTTTTAAATAAAACTTTTTCCGCAGAAATAAGTGATTGAAATTCTAATTTCAGAAACTGATAGACAGTAGATGTAGACTGAAAGTCTAAAACTGAAATTTTGTTTTCATACTTGGTATATTTTTTCAATAATTTTTTGGAAGCTAGTTGAAAGCTGAAAGTTTAAAGCCGAAAGCCAATGATTTTCATGAAAGTCGAAAGCCAAAAGCCAAAGGTCAAAGTAAAATTGGAAGTCGAAGGCGCAATATTTATTTTCAAAATTAAGGCTAAAAGCGGAAAGTTGGAGTTTTATCTTTCGGCTTTCAGTCCCTGTCTCTCTCCTTCGCTTGCTCTCTTATCCTCTCTAGGTCTTTCGCTCTAATGCTCTGGCGCTCGGTGGCTCTCTCATTCGAAGGAACTAAAGAGCGAAGTAAAAAGGTTGTGTCCCAAACGTTACAAGGACGAAAATTAAACAAACCTAGCAAAAGATTCGCGTCTAAACTGAAGGCCAAATGAACGAAGGTACACCTTCGATATTGGACTGCAATTCAGAAATCACAAATATAATATAATAGATTGCTTACCTAGAAATCCGAGGGGCGTGTACTGAGATCCATGGAGTTGTACAAATCAGTGTGTTGTTAGCCAAAACAAAACGTAACGCAATGCAAATTTTGATAAACTGAAACAAAATACACGCCCGGGAAAAAGGACGATTAAACGAAGCAGTTTGCTTTCATTAATTATACTGACACGTTTGAGAACACTGCAAAAACAATTTCGACATTAGAAGTTGACATTACCTAGGTACATAACCTTTGACTATTTTATATATTATATAGTCAAAGAACATAACTGACATTTCAGTTCCGCGAAATTTCGGATCAAGAATACGCCTTCGATACTGAAAACCGCAATTCCAATATCACAAGTTTTCAATAGGTTGCATCCTCAGAATACTAGGAGCATGTATTCATAATCCCGGGTTTGTACCACAGTATTGGGAGCCAAACCGAAACGTACAACAGCGTGAATTTTAGTAATGACTAAATATTACACTTGCCCCCTCCAAAAAGGGAACAATCAGTTTGTTTATACCGATTGCGAAAACGATCTTGATCCAAAATTGAAATTATACCGAGGATTCGTATTGCTAACAATTCAGTGTCACCATAGGCGCTGACTTGGTGGTTGTTTTTTTTTTTGGGGGGGGGGGCTCTAATAAAAACTTTGGAGGGACGACGCCTTCCCCCAATATTTTCAACTCAAAAATGGAAAAAGTATAACAAATTTTATCATCAATTTCTAAATCTAACAAAACAAAAAAAAAAGAAAAAACGAATAAGAATAAAATCGATAATACCGAAATATCAGACGCATCTCAATTAAATAATCAAAGAAAAAACCGCGCTCCCATTGATTCTGCTCCCTCTCCATATTTTCCATAAGTCGGCGCTTAAGAGTCACTATAAATTTCAGACCATTCGTATCAAGAATACGCCTCTGATGTTGAAAATCGCAACTCTATTATCACAAGTGTTTAATCGATTGCATTTCTAGAAAGACAAGGGGCGTATACTCACATCAGCGGATGTTAGCCGAAAGGAAAAATTACAAATTTTTGTTATAAAACGGTCAAGGCCAGTGAAAATTGAGTGAAAATAAGTAGTGAATTTTATTGATAAAATTTTGAAAACTCCCCGGGTATAGATCATGTGTCTTTTTCCTTTTGCCAAAAAGTTTTGAAAAGTTTTGGCGCCGGGACCTGATAAAAATGACCTAATTTTTTCATACAATTTCAACTCCACTGCCAAAATTAAGTTACAGTCATTTTTTGACAAATTAGGCCGATATGAATACTCCAATGTCGCCCAATTTAGTCAACGAATTTGAGCTCAGTTTGAAAAATTCGAGAGTTATTGAGTGGTCAACTCAATGTTTTAGAATTCTGAAAATTTCTCCATATTACACACGTCTGGTTGGGCGAAACATTTTTCGAAACGCTCAGGCACCGGGACTTGGAAATGATTTAATTTTTCGAGACAAATTTGAATCCACCATAGAAATTCAACTGGACATTTTTGACCAGTTTCACTATTACTCCAATTTTTCATCGTATCTCAGAATGTTTGGAGAAATATTCAAAATTTTCAAAAATCAAAAAAGTTGAGTCAACCACTTATTTTGGTTTAATTTCTCTTGTTTAGCTCAAATTCATTGCCCGGATTTGGCGACAATGTCCCGTTTTCGAAATACGCTCAAAAAGCAGTCGAAAACCGATCAAATAGCATTTGAATTTCCGAATTCATGAATCCAAATCTATAAAGAAATGGTTCACAAGAATCTGATCTACTGTCCTCCCCAGTCAAGGAGGTCTACTAATCAGATCCCTGAACAGGGCTGTCTCTATGATATTTGGACCTACGCCACCAAAACAGAATAACATGAAAATGGGGAGCAGATAAGTTAGTATGGCTTGTGTACACGTGTACGCTTCGTTTCTCCACTCGACCACCTAGAGTTAGAGAATTAACTTGTTTGCTGGCGTACAAAATAATCTATTGTATTAATTAAAACTTACGTGAGTCTAGTCGTGTACAACATCCGGTTTGTCGAGACTAGCTAAAAATGTTTGTAAATCGGATAACTTATTCTTTAGGGCGCTGACTCCATTCAGAACGATATTTTCGGGTTTAAGAGCTCCGCAGCTTTCGACCGTGTAGAAGTATTTGTTCGGTTTGCCTTCCCAGTTGTACGGTGCCTCGACTGCCACATAAAACGTATACGTTTAATGCACACAGAACAATAGCTACATAATAGTCGCCAACGCTGGGTATTTTGAACTTACAATGATCTTCGTCCAATTCGGAGTACTCGCTTTTCTGCCACTCTTCGGGTTTCGGGAATAAGGTATGTCTGAACGCGTTATCCGGATCGTATTCAAATCCAACACTGGCGGTTGGATTCCATTTGGCGTGTTCCTTGCCGAATCCTTTCTTCGCGTAGGCCCGTAGTTTCAGTTCTTGGCCTTTACGTAACTTCACTATCAAAATATCTACGCAGTAATACCGATCGATTAGAACTGCAAGCAGACGTTCTCAAATTCGAGCGTAACGATTAGAAAAAGTGACAAACCGTCGGTTTCGCCGTATTCGGTCGCATCGGCATCTCGATTGCGAGAGGTAACCGGCACCACGTGCGCTTCGCTGCTTTTTAGATCTGCGGATGTCACCAACCTTGTCTGATCGTCCGCGCATTTGACGTCTAACGTGAACTCGACACTACACTCGGGACAGAAATCAACGCACGTACAGTCCTGTAACAATAGAAACCACGAATTTACATTTTGATTCTCGGTTGATGCACGAATAATACCGAAGAATACTCTGGTTACAAACCCGAGAATACACCATTCTATCGATGACTTCATCTGATGTAAGTGGAATCAAGCCGACTCGAGAAGCGATAAATTCATCGCTTAACACCGTTGAATTCGCTTCCAGCTGTACCCAATCGATAGCTAGAGTTGGAGTTTCGGCGATAAATACACGTCGTAGGCTATTCGCAACGCTGTATACAGAAGGTTGTTATCAGTACGACTATTAAAATACCTGTAGCATGGATAGCACAGAAGGTAGAAGACTGATGTTTCCTACCTGATATCAGTGTCTTCGACTTGGAATTTAATGCATTCCGCGGTGAGGTCGGTGATATGTACGGATGGTTGATTAGCGTACGGCATAGCTGTCGATCCGAGGAACCAACTTCACCCTAACGCAATCGAAATTCAATAGATGTGTAGCGATGACACCTTACTACTTATTCGAAGTGAGGTTTAACTTTCTAAGGGATCTTGGACAACTGAATACAGAATAGTGAAGCAAATACTTACGAATGAACTCTTCCTCGTGTTTCCCTGGTTTTCTTCGGCACGAATTACTTTCACTTCAGCAAATAGATGAACATACAACAAAATGGCCGGTTGATACTGAACGTCGTCATAGACATTTTTTAAAAACTGGATGATGGAAAATATCATTGAACCTTACTTACTCAAGTATCGTTAGGAGCGCTAACATCAGTATTAATCTATTAATATTTGAAGAGGTAAGATGATTAGAAATTAGAATCAAAACCAAAACTTGCCATTTCACTCGGGGTAAAATACTGTACACGGGTGCAAGAATATCACCGGTTGCGTCAGTCAATGTACGATAAATTACATACTCCACGTTTACAGGCGCAGCAAGAGACTCCTGCACCCGTCTATAGTATTTTACATACTTGCGCCCTTGAAATAAAATGGCGTGTCGATTTTGATCCGAACCCCTTTATTTGTTCAATCACATCACGATGTCAGTGCTACGACAGCAAGAAAAGTGTCCAATGTCCAAGCGTCGTAAGAATCTCATAACAAAGTATGCTAACGAACATTTTTCCGCTCTTTGCCAGGCCCGTTACTAGATTTGTATGCCATTTCAGTTCTTTTGTAACCAAACACCCTACTCCCATGTGAATTTCTCTGGCAGCAAAATCTCTCGAGTGACAAATCCACCACAGCAAAAATTTGCAAGTGACTTTCCCAAGTAACCCCGTTTAGTATCCCTTTGTTCGCCCCCTCCCCCGAACTCAACACCTTCAAGGGCCAACCCTCGTTACCCATCTCCATAATAAGATTCCGACACTGAACCTGTAAAGACAAAAAGATTACGATCGCTGTTCTGAATCTGTGATTTTCTTTGGGTTTTCAAAATTCAAATGATCTGCAGGTCATGATCTTAGATCAAGATTCAAGAGCCCATTCCTAGATCCGACACATCTCACACAAATCTTCCAAAACAAGAAAAACCGCAATTGTAACACGATAATCGTTTGATTTGAAAGTTTATAAAGAGGGAGAAAAAAAAAAAAAAAAAGAAGAACATAAAGAACATAAATAATTTACCGAAACGATAATACAAAAAATTATAAAACATTCGTAAATTTTTCATCAAAACAACGCATACATATAAAACATTTTATCGCTAGACCACGAACGTTAACGTTATCAAGAAACTATACAAAAATACGTCATAAAAAAGAAAACAAAAAAAATTATCTCACGATAAATTTACAATCAACGAGTTGGCCTAAAATTAAAATGAAAATTATCGACATTTCCACGTCCGAGTAAGAAAGTTTATTGGAATGTACTTAAACAGAAACGTTATATAGATCAATACTCGTACATTCGAGGTAACGAAGAACGATGAAAAAAAAAAAAGGGGGGGACATGGCAACTAATATTTCATCTTTAGATCAATAATAGGGAGTCTTAGGAACTACGAAAAATACATATTACACTAACAACGTAACAAAAAAAGAGACTGTGGTTCTGGTTAACAGTTTACATACGAGTCAATGAGGGGAGAGGGGCACGAATACAAATCGCAACTCGAAAAGGAATACGAAACATTGAACGATAATCAGTGCTCAACACAATTCCACGTAGTTACATCCGCGGTCTGAGTTCTCCGGTCCAGACTCCAGGAATCAACTCATCGACTGCAGCACCACAAGCAACACGATAATTGACGATAGCGGACGTTACGGAAGTGTAATCTGGCAAAAAAGATCGGTGATTCGAAGAACTTGAGTTAGCGGATCGCGCGATTCGAATTCGCACTCGGTCAGTCTTGTTCGCTCTCCTCGAGCGTGGCCGCCGCCACAGGCTGGCCCGGCGGCACCGGCTCCGGTTTGTCGTCCTCTTTGTCGACCTCCTTGTCTTCGTCATCTGACGAGTCCGATGACGAGCAAGACGATGACGAGCAGGACGACGAGGATGACGAGTCTGAGTCCTCAGAGTCGCTGTCGTCGGTCAGCGTTTTCGTGCCGTCCGTGAACGCGGTACTCTCTTCGTCGCCGTCGACGGCCTTTTCGCACTCCAGCAGCTCCTCCTCCGGATCGACGGTCGTCTCGTCCACGACCACGTCGCCGTCTTCACTCTTATCCGACGCCTCGGTCCCGCTTTTCTCCGCCTCTAGTTCTGCGTCCGAGTCGAGTTCGGCATGCGCGTCTGCGTTCAACTCGACCGTCTCCTCGATCAGCTCCTCGTTGATGGTGCTGTCGTCCTCGAACTCGGCCGTCAGCTCCGGCTCCTCGTCGTCCTCGCCGTCTACCTCGTCATCTACCTCCTCGTCCTCTTCAAGCAGATCGTCTTCCTTGAAGTCCTCCTCCTCCTTGTAGTCGACCTCCTCTTCGTCTTCGAGGAAGTCCTCTTCTTTCATCTCGTCGACCGCTTTGGCGCTTGCGTCTTCGTCCGCCTTCGACTCGCCGTCTACCGGCTCCTCTTTCATGGCGAACGCTTCCACCTCCTCGGTGACATCCTCGACTTTGACTGGCGCCGGCGACGACATCGCCGATGATGCGGACGAGGACGAGTGCGACAGGCGCGGCGTCTCCAAATCGAACAACGGCTTCCGGATGCGCTCGACTACGATCTCTGTCTCGGCTTCGTTTTCCACCGGCTCGACTTTGGTAGGTGTGAACTCCTCGCCGGTCTTCACGTCCACGTACATTTTCTTGTACTCGGAGTCATCCTCGTTGATAGTGACTGGCGGCTCGAACCGGTTCTCTTTGCGGCCACTGTCCTTGAATATCAGCACCTGCGAACAGAATGTAAAGCGTGAAAATTTGCTGCTCAATTCAAGTCCAAACGAGAGACTTCTCAAGAAGTGAGACTGACATCGAAAGGACAAGGAACTGTTTGTTCTTTCAGGATCCGGTGAGTTGCGTATGGTATTGTCGTGAAGTGATATTGAAATAGACGAACACACAAAAATGCCGAATGCCAATTAAAGCCGAGCTGGCCGCCCAGGCTGAGGGAAGGGGATGATACACACTTCATCGCAGCAAATGCAGACGTCAGGCTTTTTCCCGCATACCATAAGTCCGACCTCAACCACCGCCCTTCGCCAAAACGGACAAGTTGCTCACTGAAATCTGAAAAATTTTGGGGACAGATCTGTAGTCTGAAGATCCAATCAGACAGAGGGACAGTCAAGTCACACCAAGAGGCAGGCAGGTCAGCTTGTGTAACACAATTCGTTAATTAATCTGCCAGCCCTTGCTGAACCATCCCGAAGATCCCCTGGTCCTCCAACCAGAAGCTTCCACCACCATGACCACCCCTCCCCACGAGAACCTTTTCTCTCAAGACTCCCTCCCCAGGACAAGAACCTTCCGCACCACGGCCTTCATTAGCCTTCCTGGCCGCCTTTCTGACCAAGGACTTCCTCCTCCACCGGGATCTCTTATACACCATAACCCCCCACCCCGAGACTTTTATCTCCCTCTACAGTCCCTGCCACCATTGTGGTTTTCCTCCCCTTCAGGAGCTCCCTCCTCCATCATGAGTACCTTTTTCACCTCTGGGTCTTCATCTACCAAAGTTTTACTGCCCTTCCAGGATCCTCATCCACCACTACCTCCTCCTTCCTCAATGGCCACCCTCTCCTACCAAGGATTTCCTCCGCCACCAGGACCTCTCACCCACCCCTACCACCTGGGCTTCATCTCCCTTCACAGCCCCTGTCCTCACTATGATCCTCCGATCCCCTCAAGATCCCTGGCATTCCATCCAGGAGCTCTCACAACCATGACCACCTATCCCCCCCGAAAGCCTTTCCCCCCTCAGGACCCCACCCTGCCATCAGCCTCTCCCGCACCACGGCCATTTCTCTCCCCGGCCCCCTCTCTCGCCGAGGACTTTCTCCTCTACCAGGTCCTCTTACTCATCTTAACCCCCCGCCCCACCCAGAGCCGCCATCTCCGTCCAAAGCTCACGCCCCCACAGGGGCCCTCCTCCCCCTTCGGAACCTCTCTCCTCAACCATGAACCGCCTCCTGAGGGAAGGCTACCCCGGAAAATTCAGCAATTAAGAAGCAGGGTAGGCAACCCGCAGTGGGTTGCCTACCTTTGGAGAAATGAGCAATGAAGCGGCAGGGTAGGCGACCCGCAGTGGGCGGTGATGATGATAACGTCATATGAACCTGAGATCTCAGGTCCGCGGGTAATTCAATCTGAGCCAACTAATCAATCAAACAAAAAATAGATAGACCAATGTGAGTCAAACAGCAGCCATTGTTTGTTCATCCTGAGTCAGCGAATTACTCAATCAACCTAGGGTTTGGCAGATGGCAGAGGTAATCCGATCAAGGTCAAGTCAATTCTAAAGAACAAACTACGGAGGATGACGAGCCTCTAATCCGACCCTCAGATGCGGCCCAATCAGCTAACCCCCGTCCTCATTTCACAACCCCGATCGCGATCCCTACCCTATTACAATGAAATCACTACGTACCTTGCCTTCTTCAGTTTCCATCCAGATCTCCAGACGGTCGCACTTCATATACGCCTCCGGCTTGATGCCCTTCATGTTGCCGAAGTGCAGCTTCTGGTGTTCGCGCAGGAAATGCGGCTGCGGCACTGTGTAGTTGCAGAACTCGCACACGTACGAGCCTTTCGGGTTGAAGTGGCAGCGCTCGTGGTTCTCGACGGCGTCCCGCCGCTGGTGACTGTACGGGCACACGTAGCAGCGATGCAGTTGGTCCGTTACGTTCACGCCATCCGCGATCTTCTCCTGCATCAGTACGACCGCCTGCTGGTCGGCCACCGAAATGTGCAACGTCTTGGCGGCTGACTTGGTCGGCGTCGACAACGGCGTGCAGTTGTACTTCTCGGGCGACGCCGACGCCGCCGTCACCTTGGGCACGTCAACGCGCTCCAGCGCCACCGACGGCGCCCGCACCAGGCCGACGGCGCTCATCACATCCATCGTCTTCTCTGGCGCCTCCTCTGACAGGCTACGCGCCGACGCCTGCGCGCTGCTGGCGCGCCGTTCCGACAGGCACCGCTCGTTCATCTCGTGTTTGCGCATGTGCTGCGTGTAGTTGGCGAAGTACTTGACCGAGTAGTCGCACTTCTCGCAGCGAAACCGCGACTTGGCGCCGTGCAGCAGCACGTGCGTCTTGTACTGTTCGCGCTTCTCGAAGGCTGACGGGCACTTGTGGCACTTGTAGCGCTTCTCCTTCAGTTTGCCATTCTTCACCGTCTGCGGGTAGACGAAATCCGGCGAACCGTGCATGAGGATGCCAAATTCCGGGTCGACTGACAACGACGCCGTAGACGCGGCCGCCGGCATGGCGGCCGGCGTTGGCGTCGTCTGCTCCCTGATAATCTGTTCGCTGCGGTGCTGGAAGAGCTCCGTGCCGGAGCTGGGGAAGCTGCCAGCGGCGCTGCTGCCGAAGCCGCCGCCCGCCGCTTGGCTACCCAGCTTTTTGCTCTTAGCCGTCTTCACTTTCATGCGCGGCTCCAGTCCGTGCACCGACTCGTGCTTGATCAGGTTGCCGTAGGTCTTAACGCGGTAGTCGCAGCCGCGACACTGGTACTGGTCTTTGCCGCCGTGCAGCGTCAGGTGGTGCTGCAGCGCGACACTTTTGAAGAACTGCGCCGGACACTTGTGGCAGGAGAACTGTTTTGTCACCGGCTTCGGCTTGTTGAGCACGCCCGGCTCGTCTTTGCGCAGACTGATGTGTACGACCACCCAGCCGAGGCCGGCGAAGCCCGGCTTGTCCGGGATCAGCGTGGTCTTAGGCCGGGCGAAATCCTTCGACACGGCGTAGGTGGCGCACATCGCGTTCGTCTTGTCCTGGTACTCGTTCGAGTGCACCCGTTTGTGCGCCAGCAGCTGCGCCTGCTGCGGCGCGCTGTATGTGCACGAATTGCACTTGTACAGGTGGTGGGCGCTGTGGAAGCGCGTGTGCGACTCCAGGTCCTTCTGGTAGAGGAAGCGGGCCGGGCAGACGTTGCAGAAGTGCAGCACCTTGTCCTCCGGGATGGGCCGGTCGGCCTGCGACGTCGACGAGGAGACGGCGACGGTCGCTTCCGACGCTGCCGCACCGTCGGTCGACTCAGCACGACTAGAGCCGAACGTCGGCACGTCGACGGTGGTAGCGACTACCTTCTTTTGATCGACGCCGCCACCGACCTCGCTCTTGGCGGCCTTGAAGCGGTCGTCCTCCTTTAGCATGCGCGTGATCTCGCGAATCTGCGATTCGTCGCTGCGTCGCGCGTCCGCCAGCGCGCATATCTGGCCGAAGGTGCCCTGGTGCACTTTGAAGTGCGAAGCGAGGGCGCCGGCGTTGTTGCACACGTAATTGCATTCGGTGCACCGGTGCGTGGAGGTCTGGTTGCTGGTGATGCTGCCGTTGGGCGAGCGCTGGATGCGGTCGAAGTGCATCTTCTCGTGCTCGTGGATGTTGGACTTGCGCAGGTTGACGTGCGGACAGTGGCGACACTTGAACATCTTGGTCAGCGTGCCGCCCTTGTGCACCCACACGAGCGGTATGTCCGGCAGGTGTGCCGTCTCCACGTCCGTGTTCAGCGTCAGCCCGTTCTCGGGCGTCTCCTTTTCGACGGCTTCTTTGATGCAGTTTTTGAACTGCGCTCGCTTGACGCCGTGAATCTTAAGGTGCTGGTGCAGCAGATGCCGCTTGGTCACGTTGTACGAGCAGATGTGGCACCTGAACGGGGCACCACGTAACCGATGGAACTGTTTGTGGTACAGGTACTGGCTCTTGTTGTTCGTCACGTACGGACAGTGGTTGCATTTGAAGCGTTTATAAATCTCCATCTAGACCGGACAGAAAATACGCGTGTTAGGATTCTGCATTCATCCACTCGTCCATATAGATCTTTTTGTGCAAGTTACCGTAAAATTTCGTGATGAAATTTGAACGTGTGAGTCTGTATCTGAACCTTTTAAACTCGGGGAGTAAACAGCGAATTCAAAAACCAAATCAAACCATCCAATAGTTGCGTAATGTGATTAATTGGGCGGAGAGCTGATGGAGAGACGGTGGGAGGAAGGAAACAAAGAAAGAAAGGGAAAATGAAAAAATGAAAGAAAGAACAGAAGGAAGGAAAGGTAGAAGAAAGAGAAGACGAAATACAGCAATTAGGTCTCTTGCAATAGTAAACACAGAATAGAACCGACCGAAGAAAAAAAAACCGCCCCTGCCAAAAATGAAACTCATTTCAGTAGTAAGGGCGCATCGTTCACAGACTCTCCTACAAGATGCACCCTTTCTACCGCAACAGGTTCACTCATCGCTTCGTTTCCGTCTCCTAATACACCCCATAATGTTTTCAAACCCACAGAAATGGAACGTTCAAGAGACCAGCACTCCACACGATTTTTTATTACATAAAAAACATTGTGTAATCCTCGTTAATTATAGAATTGTGTGGAAATTACCTCCTCGCCGCCGCCATTTTCGGGTTTGTTCACACTAGAGTCGGCCACATCATTCGTATTGCTGTCTTCCATGGTTTCCATTTTCTCTTCTTCGCACTCGTCTTTCTTGACTGAGTTTAGTGTAACCAACGACATCGAATCCTCCACATTCTGGACTCCGTGGGCGGAAATGTGATTCAGCATGAAACTGGAATCATACAGAACATCATATTTACATTGAGTCTCTGCCGAGTTGAAAAAATAAATAAATAAATAGTATGATGATACGCGGACAGAAGGATTGAGAAACTGATCTCAGAGGTTGCAGATAATGCTTATGCAGGAGCAGTACCTCCGACTTCCTCCGATGCCTTTGGTGAATTGCTCGGTGATTGTGAAGGTCAAAACTGGGGTTTCGGTTTTCAATAAATTCAAACCAAAATGTTCCGCAGGGATACGCACAGAACTAATACAGGGTGTCTGCCTTCTTCTAATTCACTCTCAACCCGAGCCTTGGAACCCGCCCTTTCGAGCATTAGTGCACGTTTATAGTGAAGCACAGTCGAGCAGAGCAGAGCGTAGCAGAGAAAATACAAAACAACGTTTGCGATGCTCGGTCGGCTTCTACTCCCCTCCAGCCCATTTGCTTCAGGCTGCTATGCTCTGCTACGCTCTGCTCTCTGCTCGACTGTGCTTCACTATAAACGTGCACTTACTTTAGAAGAATGGAAAATAAAGAATATATGACTTTATATGACCTTATAACAATTTTTTTCTTTGACAAGTGAGACAGCTTACACGGACATGTATCTTCAGAAGAGAAGAGTAGAATTCCGCCACTCACTTCACTACTGTTTTACCCAAAACGGCTCGCTCTTTCCATTGACACAAAATTACCTTCATATTTTGTATTCTTTTCACACTGAATAAAAAAACAGTAGGTACAAAAATAACTGGAAATGGCGAACGAATCACAAACGAATCACAAGTGATTCGAATCCGCGATTCGAATCAAAAATTTTTATTCGTGAAATGTATTTGAATCAATTTGAGAAGGATTCGTGAAACAAATGATTCAAAGGTGATTCAAATCGCACATCATTGCTTCGTGCAGGGATGGTTAGCTAGCCGTGAGCTTTTAGCCGTTAGCCGAGCGATTTTGGAGTATGTTTAGCTAGCTGTTAGGTTAAAAAAAACTGAACTTCTATCGGCAGATTGAAACATTAGAAGTTCTCCTAATCCCAGCCAAACACTCAATTGTATAGTCGAAAAAGTTGGAAACGTGAAAAATGGAAAAGAAATTTTGCTCTAAATTTTTAATTTTGGCGAAGTCCGAAGTCGGAATATATGCTTGTTGTTAATCCTTGATTTGAAGAGTAAGCACTATTCTTACTTATATTCATTTCAATATATCTCTGAAGGAGAAAATTTCATTAGCCGTTCGTTATTAGCTGGAGTCAATCAGAAAAATTTGTTACTTTAGCCGTTAGCCTTAGCGGTTCAGAACGGCTTACCATCCCTGGATTCCGTGATTCGAAAAAATGGGAGTGAATGTGACCTGCTAGACAGAAAGGGACTTGAGCGCTAAAATGTAAATTTTACAGGAGAGCGGATAAACAAAATTGATAATGTTTGCACGTTGTGGAGAGGACACTCAACTTTGAAGACTTACAGCAGTTTGGGAATTTTTTTTTAGAATTTTTTCGACAACACTGCGCGAAAGAGCGGCCAAAAATTAGTCAAAAACAACTGTTATCACAAAATGATTTTTTTGCGTAAAGGTCCCTTTCTTCCGGGAAGGTCACTGATTCGCATACTTTCTTTTAGACTTTTTGTTTTCAATATTTCAATTTTTGTTTTGGCTTTTCGCATTCGTTTTCATTTGTTTTTAGGGTCGGCTACTAGTAGCCGAGCTTATTGCAATAATTTTTTTTTTCCTGTTTCAGTATCCGGATTGTAGTTCATCTCCGCATCACAAAAGCACTATGCGTAATTTTTAGGGTCGGCTACTAGTAGCTAATGTTGTTTCGCGAGTGAAGGTGTTGTCAGCGTTGAACATTTTATACTTTGGGTTTTACTTTACAACAGAATTATTTCCTGAAAGAGGTAAAGCTTGTCTACGTGATGAGGAGCAAGATGCGAGAATTGTAAGCTACGAGTAGTGTTTTAGGGTTCAGTGTTGGTGTTTAGTATAGTATTTATGTTTAGTGTTCTGTTTGATTACTGCGTAGAACACATTAAATCGGAAAATGAATTTTGAATGCAATAAACGGAATAACACGGAAAAGGGAGTAATATTATTATTAAGCGAACAGAGAATCTGCTTGCGTGAATATTACGTTGTTTTCATTCTCTTAGAAGTAGATAATTGTTGGCTAATCATTTGATCTTCAGAAATTAGAAATCCGATGAAGATGGTTTTAATGCGAATGTTTATATTTTGGAACAAAAGACCTTCAACGTCATTACCAATAGGTCGTTTTCCTGATATCTTTTCCACGGACCGCCAATAAGAGATAGGCTAGTCTCTAATTTTTCAGTCGAGAGCCGACCCTCTTCCAGCAGCTAGCTGCTTAATGGAAAAGGAGCGGGCAATCGAGACAGCTGCCCCTTGATTTCTAGAAACTGTGTTCAAAGTAGGTTACTTTAAGTTTTGATGGGTCCCATCATCTATCGTCATCGAGAACTGTCCCCTTGGAAGTCTTTTCCAATTATACTCAACACCTCGTGCAGGTACATTCAAACTCTAGCTTCCTTTTCGGGCACCCCTCCTCCTCTCTCACGGAAATTGCAACCTCTCTAGCTATCTAACATAAAAGTACCTGAAGCCAGCACACCCGTTGAAACTTCTTCTAAATATGAACGATCTATGTTCATCTCCCTGCCAATTGAAAATTTCGTTTCTCCAGCCTTCTTACCCGAAAACAGTCTAAAGCCAAGATCTCTTGCATCCGTGTTAAGGACGCACAAAAAACCATTCAAAATACATGTAGTGAATTTATTGAACGTTTCTATTTTGTTCAGCTTCAAGGGAATTCCTAAACTACCTATTTCGCATTATATCCTTACTTGAATAACCAAAGAATTTCAAAAAGGAAAAACTCCTCTCAGAACCCTTCTTCACAGCAACTCGATGGCAACTTTTGGATTCGCATACTCTAGATAGCTCGCACTTCCTAAAATATTATCTCAATGTATGCGTTTTGAAGTCGACCGATGAAAGTAGAACAGGAAGCTACCAGACATGTGAGAAAACCGCGATACGGCTATAAAATTCAGGAAGTAACCAACACCCATTTCCTCTAGATGATAATCTTTGAACATCGTTACTACTCACGCTTTATCGTTGGCGAAGAACGTGCAAAAACAGCATTTGAACAGGGCCGATGGATTCTCTTCGTGGTGACGGTTGTGAGCCTGGAATGTCGTTATGCAATCTGTCTGAAAAGTGCACAATTCGCATTTGAAGGCGCCTTTCGATTGAGTATCATCTGTGGAACAGAGCGAACACCAAATTAATGATCGTGGACATCTATGCTTGAACGACTGCTGTACTCGCGAATTCACAGAGCCACTCTGTTTGGAACCACAACGCCCATCGAGAGTTCACATCGACAAGCCTCTTTTACTCATTCTGGACTTCCTCAACCTATTTCAGTACTGAGACCTATACACGTGACCATCGCCACATCTACCACTACGATACGACTACGTGTAATTAATTCACTTTCGTAATCACCAGTGGCGGAACGAGATGTTTCCAGATTGAACGAGTTGCCTAACTCCGAATCGGTGCCAAGTGTACGCGATTCGTTTGCGCTTTGAGAACCGTTCGTGTAATGCTCTTTAACGTGGGCCAGTACAATATTTCGATCCGTGTTTCTGTTAACATAAACAAAGCCTTCATTAGTGACACAGAAAATGTTCCTCATAAAACGTATATCTTACACGATTTACTTGTGTTTCAATCGTCTAATAACAGGAAGACAAATTTCGTGAGAAAAACACACTCCGCATCCAGACATCGAGAGTAATTAGTCGGTAGGTACATATACATACGGATATCAATTACGACACAAAGACAGTCGAGGCTACACTCTCCACAGTCGGCAGTTTGCACGGTCACAATACACGTGCGTTTATTTGTCCCTCTCTCTCTCTCTCTTCCTGCACTCCGGAGACCGAAGAGACCTCTCCACAAATTGACTCACCTTGGCTAAGAACTTGGGATATGACACATAATACTTAGTAAGGACTGGATGGAAAGTATTCTTTTTTCAGGAGAAAGGCTACGGAAGGGAGTGGACAGGGAGATTTAACCCTTCGACTACGTGAAACATCCACGAGATCACAGTAATCCTTCTTGAAAATAATCATCTACTTCTATTTGCTTCCGAGGAAGGACCTGGCGGTGAAACTCACTCGTCAAGGCATCCTGAAGAAAATACTGAGGTAAGGAGGTTCTTCATTCAGGACATCCGTTAGTTGATAATATTGAAGATTTCAATGTTTTCCCATCTCCAGCCCAAAAATTTATTTTCGAATACTTCTGTCCAACCATGGTAACCTTACACGATACCGAAAGCCTCCCCTTATCAACCAACTAGACAACCAGTCGACAGTCTGTCAGACAGACAGACAGATTGATAATGGTCAGTCAGCCCAATTATGTATGATATTATAGCTGATAACAAGACCCACGAAGGTGTATCCAGTATGCAATCTGACACAGGTGAAGGGGACGTACTCAAGAGGCCAACATAAAAAACGTGATTTCATTGAATAATCCAAGATCCACCCAGGTCATTAAACCATCTCCTTCCCCCACAGATAATATCTCTAGTCTAGACACCAACCTGAACTTGCACTTCTTGCACTTCCACATTTTCTTCTCGGACGGCATTTTCTTCTTCGGCACCTCCGAATCATCGGTGGCGTCGTGACGCCGTTTCATCGGCACGGCTGGATTGGCCGGATGCAGCTGCGGTAGCGGCCTCATAACCGGGTCTGAGACGCCGGCCGCCTCGTTGCCGCCGTTCATAGATGGCGCCGGCGTCAGTTTAGGGAGCAGCGGCACCGGCGACGGTGACTGCGAATGCTGCTGCTGCTGCTGTGCTTTAATCGGCGTCAGCATATCCATGTGTGGTTCGTGCACCCGCATCTGCGTGATGAAGCGGTTGTACTTGGTGTAGTTACGGCGGCCCGTCTCCACGTCGATGGTGCGCATCTCGGCGCGCTCGTGCGTCGGATCGCGTTCCTTCTTCAACTTGATGTGCTTGGTCACGTCCCACTTCCATTTGGACTGGTAGGGGCACACCGAGCAACCGAACGGCTTCACGTTCATGTGGCTGACGATGTGCACGTGGAACCGCGACGCCGTCGAGGCCCAGAATGTACAGGTAGGACACTTGAATACCTGAAAAAGCGACAATGCGAAATGTAAAATCGAAACCGAGACATGCTTTTATGATGACGCTATCAACATATTAGTTTACTTTTTCCTGACCTGCGCTTCCCAAGTAAAAGCCTGAGCGCAAGAAGTGGTCCAGTCTGTTTCCTTAAAGAGACAGACTATGCCAATCAAGAACATGTTAGAAGTGGTTAACATAGTCTGTCAAAGGAAAGACATTGACTTGGTCACTTCTTGCACTGAGTCCTCCAAGTACACGTCTAATCAAGTTTTTCACAGTTTCAATTGGTACCATCATAGGCGTAACCACATGGCGGGGCGGGGGGGGGGAATACGAGGGCTATAGTCCTCCACAAACCCTGAACATTTATTTAAAAATCTGAGTATTTTACCTTTTTTGCATAAAATTTACCCCTCCTCGCTCCAACTTTTCACTGGTTCAACCCCTCCCAGAGGTAATTCCTGGTTGCGTCTATGAGTACCACGGTTGCCCAATTTCAACAAAATAATGTCATTATTCCATTTACTTATTCAGTATAAATAGAAGAATTCAACGGGCTGAGATTTTTCGCATCTGGACTCACATGTCCAAATAGCCGAAGGAATCCTCTTCACATAACTCGACTAAGAAAAACTTTTACGGGAGCAGGGAAGAAAACTGGATCAGAACGTGGAGGAACCAATGCCCTACAAGCAGGTAGTGCAAATTTATTCAAAGCTTCAAGTTTTACCCGGTAAATTTTTGGACGTCAGCTGATTTCATTGGCCGAAAACTGAAGTTTAAAATTCATCAGTCCAAACCTTTAGCTACTAATTTGTATAAGCCAAAAGCTTAGCATGTTGATTTATTGGCGACTTGAACTTAACCTGAAATCTTTAGAATTTCTAGTAACGTTAAGCATTAAAATAGATCCTCAAGCTTGAAGGCGTTAACCATTAGTTTCACCTAAATTTCCATAAGTGGAAAGATTTAGCGTGAAGTTTACTTTTCAAAATCATAAATTTTGGTGGAAGCCGTAACCAGATTGAAAAGCTTACACTCCCTGCCAAGAATCCTGCAAGTCTTACAAATGACCAACCAAAACTAGTTTTCTTCATCAATGCATGCGACAAGAAATACCATAAGCGCAACCAGGAATTACCTCTGGGAAGGGCTGAACCAATGAAAAATAGAAGGCGGGGGTAAATTTCATGCAAAAAAGGTACAATACTGAGATTTTTCAGAAAATGCTCAGGGTTTGGGGAGGGCTATAGTCCCCATATCCTCCCTGGTTGCGCCTATGATAGTATCAATTGAAACTATGAAAACTTGATCAGGCGTGTAACTTTGAAAGCTCATGGAATTTTCCGTACTAACCCTCCATACATAACTCGAAAGCAATCAAAGTAGGAACGGGAGAAGTAAAAAAAAATTTCAGCATCATTCATTCGAACATAAGATAGAACCGAAACCTTTTGAAGCATGCCAACCCCTTTACTTTAAACTTAAAATTAATTTAAATTGGTATAATTTTCCAAACAAGAAAGCTGTAATCTCATCACAATGGCACCAAAGGGAAGATCCATCATCAGATGACCAAAAATGTACCTACTCAAAACTTCCCTTACATGAAAAGCCGTATTCATATCATAACGGTATTATTTTAAACATAATAATCCTGCACATGGAACCCTAAAAGTAACTAAACAGGAACCAAAGCACCAACACAACGAGTATTCCCCATCAATTTCTGAAAAATTGAAACCAGAACCTTTTGAAATTTGCCAAGGGCACTTCATTTCGAACTTGAAAGTGACCTAAATGAGAACAGAAATACAACAAAAACCACTCAGACTCGACGCAGTGAACTGAAATTCCGGAATAACTGTTTACAAAAGCAATATCACTTTGACGTCAATAGACTTCTTCTTCTAACAGAAGTTCGGGAGTATCAGGTCTTATCACAAAAAAACGATTCTTGATCACGATGTTGCATGTTTTAGTCATTTCAGTTATAAAATTCAACGCAAAGCGAATTGAAGCCGAAATTACATATCCTTAGAATCCTTATAACGCAAAGATTTTATAAATTCAATCAAATTCCACAAAAATCTCATGTGTACAAAGAAATCTTTCGTGCAAGGAAACCGACTCAAACAACAGATTCATTCGAGAATTCAAACCCATTTGGTTATACTATTATCAAACCTGCGAAGGTCCTCAAAGAATCTAAATAGTTGTAAGAATCCGTAATTTACTGAAAGGGTTCTCATTTCTTATTTTTTTCCGTATTTCTGATAGTCAACTTACATTTAGTAACAAAAAACGCTATTTCTTTACATAAGTGATATTTTCACAAAACATGGCTGAACTCGTAACATCCATGTGTTACAAGGATTCTAAAATTACATCGATTCAATCTCCTCATTCGCTGGAACTTTATAGCTATGATGTCTAAATGGCCATATCTTAATCAATAACCGATTGCGTTTACTGTTTAGAACCAGAGGGATAGTTCGTTGTCACCAGTGGTTACTTTCAAATTCATCAAAAAAGCATCAATCCTCAGAATTTGCCAATTTTCAACATAGGAAAGCCATAGGTGCCTATTCAATTTATAGCAATTCTAAACATTTGGAACTCTTAAGACAAAATCTGAGTTGACACACACATCAAATGATATAAAAGATCATAAATATTCAATGATTCATGATCTCGATCCCGAGGTTACTTATTCCAAAAAACAGCTCGTGGGATCCGTATATCTGTAGCAACTGACATTCATAATGCCGCTTCTTCGACCAGCAGTTACGAATATCAACTTTTGATAATATCTGTGGCAACGTATAACTCATACAGTAACACTGAGCCGACCCAGACACCATTTGCAGGCCCTGATATTGGTTAACAACAATACTTCAAGACAGATATAAGATCGTTTCAGCGTTCTTCCGACGCAATAAGCATCGTCTATCATATGTTAATCCTTTAAACACACACGCCACTCTAGCACGTCAGAGGCTAAGAGAATATGCATGAAGCCGTATGAACAATAAGTCCACGTTAATGACGCACCTTTTTGGTCGAGGACTCGCTATTGTTAACATCAACCATAACTTTGTAATGCTCGGTAACATCGTCGTTGTTTGGTATGACTGAACCGATACCAGGCGCGATTTCATAACCAACCAAACTGGACTCGCTGGCCGGCGACTTGCTACGAAATTCTTCATCCGGAAATTCGTCGCATTCTTCTTTTTCGTCGCAGAAATTGTTCCACACGAATACTTTGTTCTCTTCTTTCTCGGTTCCCGGATCTGCAAATGAAACGAGCGTCAATATCAGCTACGTTCTGATACTCGCTAGTAAGCGTTACAATGAAAAAACTTCAAATACAGTTGTACAAAACTATGAATGGATGTACATACATATTCATCAGTGACTAGGATATCTAGATTTTCAAAACTCAGGCGGATGTAGAATCATCTGCTGAAATTTCACTATCCAAGTTCACTCAACACTCATCCCATACCACGTTGTTCACTTACATCAGCATTGGTTCAGATGCTCTATAGATACTACAATCATGAACGGCCATAGAACTGAGCATGAAGTATCTAAGCAATAGCTTAACAGTTGTGAAGTTGTGATCAGTAAAATGGCAGCGTGATTGACAAAATGGTCGATTTGAGACAACTTTATAAAACGACGGCCGTATCGCCAACAGAAGCGGATCAACTACTAGTGGCTTACCTTGTACATGAATGAAAAACATCTCAAACATACATCACTCGCTCAACGACTTTAATCGGAATATTGTACCAATCGTGGATGTAAATTCTGAATCAAGAGCGAAATGCTGCGGCTTAGTTCGAGAGTTCGAACATGCCATGCTATGATAAAGAAAGGAATGGCAGAATGACCAGAACGTTTCGGAATACATCGAGCACATGAATATCTAGAAAATCAGCTTGCTCGACTAATTTCACAATCTTTTTTCCGCGTCTACGGCAAAGCCGCGTATTCATGACAACGTTGAATAATGAAGGCGGTAACACAGTAAAATGGAAGGAATAAAAACGACATTCGTGGACGCGTTTTGCAAAGGCGCGCTTTCCCAAGGAGCGTTCACAACGAAAAGAATAAACAGTCATTTACAGCGCAACAATGCGAGGCTTGGTTGGGGCTTGGAACAACTTATCACTGGTATACGTGTATCATTATGCATACACAGCGTATGTTGCTACTTCCACCTCTTCCAATTTCCTACTTTTTACCTGAAGCAAAAAAGACAAAATTCAAGATAACACTATACATCAATACGTGTTTGTTCCTGTAGCTGCTCTCAAGCTTCAACTTTAGATTCTCATTTTAAAAGGTAAAATCACCGGAACTTATATAAAGACTCCAAATTGACTGGTTGAATACCTTAGGTTTACAAACAAGTGAAGAGAGATAATTGCAATACTGAGACATGGGAGGCTGAATTGAGTTATCTACACTAGATATGTACAACTGTACAGTTATCTACGCTACAATATGTACAATTGGTTGAGTTATTCACGCTATGATATGAACAACTGTACCTACATCATCCTCACTTTGAGTAATTCCAAGTTCAATATAAAAATGGAAATTTTCTAAATATATAAAAGTTCTGAATGAGAACGTGAAACAAAAAGGTCGGCATCAAGCAAAATTTATTGTCACTTTTTTGACACAAAATTCCATACATAACTCTACACTAAAGACGAGTAACCATATGTGCATCAATTTTCAGATCAGATTTTGAATCAACTTTGCTGGGAAATTCAATTCAAAAATCGATGTCAACATGGTGATTCGACTTTTTGTACTTGTACCTCACTGTACTCAACTTGAAATTACTACTATCATCGAATCATGCGGCATAAGTTGTAATATCTATTCTTCTGACTGATTGCTATTATGGATCTTTTGGTACAGAACAAGATCCTTGTTGGTGATGGCAGGCGAGTATATTGAGCTGTCATAATTACGATATATGAGGAGTTATCTGTCAAAAAGGCGTCCATTCCATAAGAAATACATTGAACGGACGCCCTTTTGACAGGTAACTCCTCATATGTAAAAATACGGTCAATTGTTGTAGTTTCAACTATGTCATTTAATCAAATTTACATTATGGTGAACAGTTATGATTGTAGTATATTAATTGATTCCTATGGTTAATGGTTAAGGTTATGTTATCAATATGGTTATTAGTCACTTGATTATACAGTCAACAGATATGGTTAAAATCATGTTAATAGGAAGTTTTTGGGACACCTCTCACAATGGATACCATAACCTGTTAAGTACCTTCTGAGCCAACGAAAAGTTTATTTGACTAGTGGCGGTTTGTGGCATTCAGGTTAGGTAAAGCTGTATGATCAGCGTCATTTGTATCGAGGAGCAGGCCAATCAGGCAACTGACCAAAATGACTACTTGGTAAAAGACAGCCAATTAACAATGAAAACAAAAAAGATATTTCTTACAATCTCCACTACCTACCTACTGTTAATGGTTTCTTGTCCTCCACCCCTCCCCCCTCTCCAAAAGAGGGTTCCATTAATATCTTATTCGTTGCAAAGACAAAATATTTACCTTCTAAGTAGTATTTACTAACTGAGAATAAAAAGATATGTCAGAAACTGAGTTAAGAATGAGCATTGCAGGTATAAATGTAAATTTTTTCAAGTGAGAAACACTCAAACACTGTCAGGTATTGGGTAAACATGTCAAATTCACACAGATTAGTAAACATCGCTAAGTCCTAATTTACCTACATTAGCCCTAAAATTGGAAAAACGTTTCAACTTCTTGCATTTCCTTCTAAATATCCGAAAGTTTCAATAACCCTCCTGAGCACTTTGTAGAAATTGACTTCCTAAACTTCACTATGAATCTGACATATAATACAAGTTAGAAAATGTCAAACAATTAAGGCCCATCGGAACCACAAAATAAATCAAACTGGAGACTTCACTAACTGCCTCTCCCTTACACATGAGATTTTACGAATTGATAACAGAGACCTACAAAACGATCTGTAAAATGATGAAATGATTGATTAATCCCTATTATCTCTTATTGAGAATCGTTCGATTGTGATCAAAAATGGCAGCTATCTCCAACTATGTTTTAGCTCCTTGCCAAATTAAAAAAGGAAATCTAAAAGTTCAACAAGCTGTAGTAGTTAATCTGATCGTACAGTTCTTTTCAGATCAGGTCATGCATCCATTCTCAGATCTTAAATTTTGACACAAGCTCAATTTAGATACTTCAAGTTCGTGCTCACCGACTGGCGATCCGCGAACATGTTTTTACTATTTTTTCCTCTCACTCGGTGGGAGCCCCAGGGCCCGGGCTCCGTAGGTGCACCCCTACATCCGGCCCTGTGATTTCTTCAGTAAATATATCGGTACTTCATAAGATATTTCTTTAAATGGTTGGGCTAAATAGGGCGATCCACTTTTAGAAATGGACCACACAAGCAGATTCATGTAGGTATTTATGAAATTTTTTGACATTTTGGTCACAAGTAAATGATTGCCAGGCTGGCTAAAAATAAAGAGTGCATTCAATTTCAGTGGCGTCAGACAGTTTTAGAGGGGGAGGGGGCGGGACGAAAAGCAAGAAAGAAAGGAGTGAGCAAACATAAAATCTCCTATATCTCCGCTCTGAACTGAGATCTCAAGAAATGCATTTTCATCAACTTGCTGAATAGTTTTTGAATTCTCTTGGAGGGGCCGGTACAGATTATACTCTTCGCTGTTATAACGTTCGTTAATTTGGCCTCCAGGGGAAAAGATTCAAGATATATGGCATCCCCCCCCCCAAAAAAAAAAATCTTCGACTGTTCTTAATTGAAGTTTGGAAATCGGAAGTGAGCGGTCCTGAAATAATAATGAACTGTTACAGATGGATGACTGAATGCTAGATCGATTCTTTCTTCATACACTCCCCTCACCCCTAAGACAAAGAGTTGAAATATAGGAATGATAACTGTAGAGTTCGTTATAAAAAAGAGACAGTACTTTAGAGTCGCAAGAATGCGCATGTTACGTTTTAAAGAGTACGTCTGGTAATCCTTATAGTCACAGGATACCTCAATGTTTAGCTTCCATTTGAGACCATGCGCGTTTCGGTATTGGTTTTGGTCTTCGCGTAACAGTGTGAGAATTTTGGAAAACTTTCCTGTAAATAGGCAACACTTTTTCATCTACTTTATCATGTTTGCTCCACGCGGGGTTTTCTGAATCGCTAATTTTGAATATCCCGTCAGATTTCTCATCAGACTCCGATTTCACCCCTCCTCAACTATGGGCAAAGTCAACCTTGGGTGCAAAAACAAACTGTGCACCGAAACGGGAGCTTTCTTGGGTCACTGATTACAAATATGGCGTCGGATTTTTTGGTGACCACGATTTCACCTGCCCCTCTTCTCTATAATTAGAGAAAAAACAATCTTTGGGCGCAAAATCAGGCAAAGTACTGAAATGGGGGTTTTCTTGGCTCTCGCGAAATTCAAATATGGCACCGGCCTTTCCATCGAATTCCGATTTCACCCTCCTCCTCCCAGCCCATACTCGAATTTCTCACTTCCAATAGGGAAAAGCGACTTGAGGCGGGGAACTGAACAGGGGAGATTTCCCTCTCGTTTCTCAGTAAAAGTAATCATTATCTTCCTCTTCCTCGAGGTAGGAAACAAAGTCTGTCTCCTCGATGAAAAGAAAGAATTGAAACAAGGCTTTCCCTCTAAGGCGGTTGCCTACCTGTCCGCCTGACTTCTTATCAACTTTGTAGGCAGTTTAACATTGGCTCTCATGGAGAAAACACAAAAAACGCCATTTTCTCAAAAAAAATCGAGTTTTACAGGAAATGAAGAGGAACAAAGTTGAAGCCCTCGTAATTTCCTTTCAGCAGACTCCTATTTCATATCTTCTGGTTGAATTTTTTCCCCTCCCACAACGCTGTGTATTAAATGTTATCAACATTGTAGGCAAATTACGGCAAACAATAGACCACCGTTTTGGAGCGCCGCCCCCCCCCCCCAGGAAGGACATATTTATGCTCACACGTGCAGATCTTTTTTTTTACTAATACCAGAGCGTCCCAAACTTCTAACATACGACGTATCCAGAATTTTCACGTTTTAGCGATGAATACTTCAATGGGTATCTGTGAAAGAGTATACCATTTAGCATTTTTCAATTGTGATTTCATTTTTCAAACCATTATTCGTTCGTCGAATTAGCTACCCAATGATACGTAATGCAGTGCATATCTACTATATACCTAATTTTGCTTCGTTATGGCGTGTGACGTCATCACATTTTCTTTCCGAACGTGAGTAACAAATGGGTTTTCGTTTTAAAGAACGCAAGGCCGTGGGTAGGAAACCTCTGATTTAGAATAAATAGCCTCATCTTTGCATCAGTTATGTACATTATTCATGGACATGGTTATTAGTCCAGATGCTGAAAATAGTACAAACTCATTTCTGAAGGTCAATCTTCAACTCTGCTCGTTTTCACAGCACGTGATGCAGAAAACACTCGGGAATCTCTTCAGCATCACTCTCCTAGCTTCTCCAAAAATAAACTCAACACACATTCGGGCTGTTCAGCATACATGAACGATCCGTATGCCTTTATGACAGATCTTTTTCCATCCTGACTATCCAGATGAATATGACGGCATCTTCCAGAACATATTCTTCGATTGAACATCGAAAATAAACAGACGGCGGACGTGAGATGTGGGTTTTTTGCCATATGTACTCGTCGTGGAAGATGACGACGAATCATGCACTCGACAGACCACACGGTAAAGATACACGTCGAGCGCGGTCGCGAGAAGGACGAATCAATTCACATCGACCAATTCGAACGACCAAGAACCAGATGACCTGACATGGCATTACTTTCTCATATTTCAACATCTGCAATACGAGACCAACGCGAAGTATTTCAACGTTACACCCTACAGTCGCAGTAGTCCAGCGGGTACTCTCGGGCCATTTTAAAAATGTGCGTTCGACTACGAAACTTACTTTCCACAAATTCATCATTTTCTTCGGGCTCATCTTCGATTTCCCCGTCCTCTTCCATAGGCACGTCCTCGTTACCATTAGTTTCGGCCGCGTCAATGTTGCTGCTCTGTGACGTGTTGAAACAGCTGCTGTCATTTCCTTTCTTGATCATTTCCGGACACGATTGCAGATGCGCGAACAGATCCGAACTGGTTTTACACCGTTGTCGGCAATGTTGACACCTAGATGAAAGAAATATAAAACGAAGAACGCGTTAGGTATATTCGGAATTCGGGTTTTCAAAATTTCAACTTATCATTCATCTACATAGATGGTATACCTATAGACTGTCAAGCATAACAGTGGTGAACAACTACAGGAAACATGAAAACTAGAGTGCACAACTTGTACAGTATTAGGGTAATATTTTTCGGATCTCTCAACTGCCAACTCACAATACTTGAACTTTATGTGCACATCTCAGTAGATGATAACTTGTTTGGATTGACTTTCATTATTATTAATTAAAACTGAAAGGTTAACAAGTATTATTGGTTTAATTAAGACCTGCATCAGCATGCAAGGTGAAAGAAAAAACACTAGGAGAGAAGCTATCAGTATAACTGGCCAATGAAACAGCATTTTTTCATTTCAATTTTCAAGAAATTCAAAAATTTAATCGGCTAAGCAGTAAGGATCTAAGAATAATCTCTCATTTGAAATGCCCGAGAAACAGTACCTAGAAATAAATACAATTTAGGTCCCATTTACAAAATATGTAGTATCCGTGAGAAAAATGACCTTATTTACATTTTCTGAATTATTCCCCAACTTTAGAGCTAGGCACTTGTTTGTGGACAAAATAACCGTTTACATTCCGTTCTTGTTCATTTTATATAATTTTTTCCCAACAAATATATCAAAGCAACTTTCTCAAGAGGGAGGAGGGGGGAGAGGATGGGGATCATTTTGCAAACGAAAGAATATTTTCAACTTTATGAATAGAAAAATTAAATTTAAAAAAGTCAACATTTTTAAATATTTATCAACTGCTGAGTGAATTTAATCTTATTTGTATTAATTGCAAACTCCAGAAGACATTTGGGATGGATTAGTCACTCCTCAGTACTATGTCCTTGTTGAACAGAACGGAACTGAATGGTAGGGTAATTCATATTGAATATAATGGATGAACAGGAACATACTATTCTGGGACACAGAATGGAACCGAATTTCTAATTCATGAACTCTGCCCAACTCTGCTCAATAAAATGTCAATACTGTGATAATATACAGACCTCAGACCTTCAAGGCAGAGGTGAGCAAGCTCATGAATGCAATTGATCTATTATCACAATCTGCAGATCACTTGAAAAATTAAAAACATCACACTCAAATCAAAAGATCATTTTGACAAAAATAAAATCTTAGATAATGAAAAAGAAGATCTGAAGATGATTTTAATCTTTACATTTAGAATTGTACACCATTAACACCAGAACAATATTGGGAAAACTAATTCAATCCAGAATATTATAAACCATAACGAACACCAGAACAATAATTGGGATGATAGCCTCACCTAGTTAGCGCTTGTATCCTACATGGTATGGTGACAATGGCGAGAACAGCTGATAAGAATTGAAAGGGGATGATTTCGTGAAATCATCCCCTTACCATACCTTATCACCTCGTTATTACCAGCAGGGATACCAACTTTGTTAACTCAGGTTAACATCCCAATAGGAAAACTAATTCATTGTGATTCATTTACAAGTAAATGTTATAGTGAATGAAAGAACAGTAAAAAAGTACAAGAACATGGGAAAATTGATCAATTTTTAAAATTCTGTAGAGCTAAATGCAGCAGTGAACTAGATAAATAAATACCGCAGACCAATAACCATAATAAATAAATCAATGAGGAACAGTGCTAAGCAAAATATGAGCAAAACAAAATTAGGACGAGGAGTTGCTGACCAGATCAACACAGCCAAAAAACAAAATGATTTTCACAACTTCCAAGTATTTTAGGTATGGGTACCTACTGCTGTAACTATTCCATTCTGATGTCACGGGGCAACTGAATACATTATGTGATAACAAGTCTCATAAGGAGAACATATGAATAAGCGAAACAAATGGAACTCTCTACTCTGAATGAACAAATCACTAGTGTTTTCAGATAGCTGATGAACATTTGCGTTTACAGCCCTGCTAAGTAGCAAAAGAATCTAAAGATACTCTCATTTGAAATGCCTAAGAACAAGAACCCTGAAATATGAGCAAATAAGGCCCCTTTCAAACGACAGTATCTGTGAGAACTTGAGAACACTGACCTTAATTATGTCTTCTGAATCATTCTACAACCACTGAGCAAGTTACTTCTAACCATTCATTAAGGACACAGCGAAACAAACTGCATTGGAAGAGGAAGGCCGACGAATTTTCCAACTGAAGGTTTCCAAATTTTGTAAGTGGAACGAGTGAAAATATTTTGAAATTCTTCTGATTTAAATAGTTAAATGGATAAAAGGGGTCTTGTTTCGTGTCTTTGGAGTCAAATTTTCTCACCTTGGACAGCATTTACCCATTTTCCCCCACCTGGCCACCGTGATTAGGGGAAGCTCATCCCTTTCCCAAAATCACTGCGCCCCTGCTGTTCAGTGTCCACATTCCATTCTTGTTAATTCAGCTAGTATAACAAAATACAAGTATGTACAAATGGTAAATTTTGAAAAATTATAATTGAGCAGAAAGGAAATGTTCCTGGTTTCCAACCAATATGAATCCTGGTTGAAGGAGAGAGGAGGGGAGAAGATCTACTTTTTCTAAATGAAGAACATTTCAAACTTGACAAGCAGAACAAAACATGGAAGAAGTCAACACTTCTGAAAATCTACCGATTACCAAGCCGATTTTCCCAACTGAAAGCCAATTTTACCAAATTTGTCAACTCAGCAAAATGTTTTGGATGAATCTTCACATCCCCACCCAATGGTACATCTTTGGTGAACGGAGTGGAACTGAATAGTTCCGTTTTTGGAACATTAATGGAACAGAAAATGAACAAACTATTTTAAGACATAAAAGGAACGGATTTCCTCATTTGTAAGCTTTGCCCAACTTTGCTTAACATAAACACATCAACACAGCGATACACACAGATCTCAAAGCAAGGAAGGCAAGATCATGAATCCAGTGATCTAAGATCATTTAGAAATTGAAAAATCTTGGTTCAAATCAAAGGATTATCTAAAAAAAATTCTTAAATCATGAGAAAGAAATCTTATATGATCGTTTTGATCATGATATGGCCCAATTTCTGTAACTCTATAGTCATCGATAATTTTAGAAATCATAAATGGATTAGTTAGAACAATGCAGGTGACAAAAAGAAGAACCTAATTCAAGTCTATGTATCGTTCATACAACTAAACTGTGGGTAACAATGAGAAATCTTATCCAAGTTTGTACTAGACAAATGCGGATTTAAAGATCCACAATATTAAACCACAAGCATCCCGCTACTCATCCCTTAACAACAACCTGTCGTAATACCCAACATTCACTTTTGACCAGGGGTGGTATACTCAACAGGTTTCTGGTTAGATTCTGGTTCCTATTCAAGTTAGACATCTATTTCAGTTCCAAATAAGATTTCCTCAATACCTTCGAAGGCAACTTTTAAAAACTACTTGTTTCTGACAAGAAAAGGGGCTTCTGTTCCATCCCAACCTTTGACTGTAACTACAAATTCCAGTTCTATAATCCAACAGAATAACAAACCTGGTTGATGACAATTCGGCACCGCTGATCAGAGGTCCGTTCATAATCGATTTCTCGTTCTTCTCGGAGCTATCAGAGTGCGTTTTCTGATGCAGCACCGACTCGGACAGGCATTTGGATTTGTGCCCGCACCAGCACACTAGGTTATGCGTTTCGCCGGCGCCCACCATCAACTTCTCCTTCAGTCTATCAAAAAACGTGGCGTTCTTCTTCTTGAACGAGTCGGGTAGCTTTTTCACCTCGGGGACTTCGGCCTCGGGTTTTGCTTCCGCCGCTGCAGGCAAAGCGGCCGATGCGTTGGAGGTGGTAGCGGCGTTAGCGGCGGCCGGGCTCTTCTCCGGTACCTTTCGCAACTTCTCCAGTTCCTTTTCGTCCGCGAACAACGTCATGAAGTCTTTCAGTCGGTCCGATTTGAGCGACGATTCGTCCGCGCCAATCAGCGAGGCGAAGTCCTTCAACGAACTGGTGGCACACGACTTGGCGTAGATGTCGTTCAAATCTTTCTCGGTCAACGGCTTCTCGAACTCCATATCGGCGTAAGAAAGGCCGCCTGGAAGGAGGCCATTCTTTCCGGCCGTTGGTACCGGACTCTTACCGCTCGGCTTCGTCTTACCGGGCGTGCTGTTCGGACTGCCGCCCTCGTTACCTCCGGAGCCGTTATTCTGGATGGGGATCAGATTCGGAATGGGGCGCGGCAGCGGCTTCTTCTTAGCCGCCGACTCCAGACCGTGTACGCGCACCTCGTGCCTAATCATCTCGCTCTCCCAGGCCGCTTTGTAATGGCACACCCGGCATTTGAACTTCTTCACGTACACGCTACCGTTCTTGGTGAGTATCACGTCCTCCGGCTTGAGGGTGCCGTTCAGGTAGGCAGCGGCAGTCGGATTCTTCAGGTTCAGCATTTTAGATCCGCCGGGCACGTTTGGTTTGACCATCGTGATCTCTACTGCGGCCATCTGCAAGCAAAATGAAGATCGGAGATTAGTTTGCGGTATACTGTCGCGGAGTAATGATAGATAGGGGGTATGGGAGGGAGTTGCTGGAATACTGAATCAGGCGGGTTGACCGCGTAATGTCCCGGAACAATTCGAGAGTAGGATATGATGGTAAGCTGAGTAAGCGGAACAGAGTTCAGGTCTTCGCCGCAATAATGAAATTTGTCAGTGTTGCCCTCAGAAGATGTAACAGTAGCGTGGCGAGCAAATAAGTACGACCTCCTCCCCCCTCAGTTGAACTAAAATATATTCACTTTCTTGGATATCATTCTATTACAATGTTTTCGAATTCAAGACTCTAGAGGTGTAGCTGGGGGGCCAGATGAAAACGGCAACAAAACAAGAGTACCCGTAAACACCAGAGTACTGACATCCGCTATTTCGAGTGGCGTATCGAATTGCGAATCATCAGGCACCAAGAGACTCAAAATGGCGGATGTCAGTACTCAGGTGTTTCCAAGTGCTCTAACAAAACCACTACGCCAAGGCCCGACACAACGTAGGAGGAAATCAGCCCTCGCCGCAGTCACCAGCAAAAGTAATAATCCGGCCAGGGAAGGACAGACATTTTTACTCGATTCCTCAATCTGTTCGTCCAGAGTTATGACAGACTTTGCAATCAATTTTCAATGAAGTTCGGGTATAAAACTTCATTACACGCTAGTTTTTGAATTGTCTTCTCAGGAAGAAGAATAACTAGGAAACTCCGATCTAGAAGTCAGGAGCTACCTTTCCTTTAGTGCTCTTGTTTTTGGTATTTCACTGAAGCCTAAAGGAAAATTATTTAGGAACGACTTTGAAAAACCTTAAATCATCAAACAGCCAGTCCTCTTTCTTTCCGTTTTGAGAACTGAGCCATTTCCGTTTTCAGAGCCACAACTCTAATATCTGAAGACAGCTCAAACCTTGGAAAACTTGAGTTCCGGCCCGCCTTGTTTTTTTTTTTTTTTCTGTAAAAGAATCTTACTCTTTTGTGCTATAGTCTTGCTTTCATCCAGAAAAAGTCAGACAGCATCCATAGTCTTTAGAAGTCTGAATTAGTCTGAACAGTTTCAAAGAATTTCCAACAGCCTGAGAGAACCCTCAAGTCAATAGAAGCCTTCAACACGTTCCAATGATCCTGGAGTCGTTTCAACTAAAAGTGCGTACTGTCCCTCAAGAGACTTCAGAATAGTTTTCAGGAATTCTAATCGGTCTTAACTAACCTTAGTGAGTCTCAATTGACTCTGAACTAGTTTTACTGGAGTTAAACCAGTACTTTCTGAAATTTAAAGAGCCGTAACCGAGTCTTGACTGGTTTCAACTTTCAACAGAATTTTAAGTAGAAATTCAGAAAACTGGCTAATGGTAGTCTTAACATGTCTCAATTAGTCTTAACGAGTGTCAATCTGAGTCTTAAGAAGTTTTACATAGCCTTGAACGCACAACTAAAAAATTAATATTAGTCTTACAACGGAGTCCTCGCGAGTCTCAACGGTTGCTTCATGCGATTTCTCGGTTTTCATATGCTCTTATCGAATTGCTTTTCTCGATGGGATAGCGCGGTCCTAGCCTTTTCAACATTAGAAAAAGAATACGTACAAAATGGCTAAAACCGGTAAAACTTTTGCCAAAGCTGACATCAAAAACGATTTCCAGCGGCAGTAACATGAATTCAACAGATCACACTCCAGTATCTCAGATCCTGAAAGTAATGGCAACGCCATTTTTCATTCAGGAAGTACTCATATGAAAAGAAATAGAATACCAACGTGACTCAATGATACGTCGTTTATGATTCTGCAAACGGAAGTAAGTACCTCACAAAAATGTGGGAGTTACAAAAACAATTTCAGATGACACTGAGAGATTCACAAACTTCACACCGCAGATTACACTGAAACTACAGGAAGTCAACAGGACCATAATTGAATGCCCACATGAAACAATTTTGATTAAGTAACAATTTTCACAACACATATCATTTCACCAGAGGGACAGCTTATCTGCGTTAACATTTGCGAATTATCAAAATTGATAAGCCAAAACTATTCCAGTTCAATTGTACCAAACAACCATTTATTGCTGTTACATAAGCCACTAACAATAGAGCACCTGGAAACAACCGAGTATGGACATCCGCCATCTTGAGTTAACTGGGCCCGTCGATGCGGAATCCGACTAATGTCTGGTCCAGTTAAGAAACATAACTGGCTACCCGCAATACACACTGATATATGGGTATTTTCGAGTTGGAGGGGAAAGACGAGTTCGAGAAAACGTTATCAGCGCTGTGAAAAAATTATGTTTCTTAACTGGACCAGATTTTATGCGGAGCTAGTGGAGCGTACCGGGTAGTCAATGGTTAGACTCAAGATGGCGGATGTTGATACTCGGTTGTTTCCAGGTGCTCTACAAATGATAGAGCCTACCAACAATAGAGCCCCTGGAAACCAGGGGTGGAAGGCTTAAGCCTGTAACGGCTTAAGCCGAAGCGAAAAGCCCATTTTTGTTTCAAAGACAAAAAAGCGAAAGCTAAGCTGAGCCCAATTGGTAAAAACTTGTGAAGCCAAAGCAAAAGCCAAGCCCAAAAACTATTTGCTTCGCATCCCGCTTAAGCCTATAACGGTTCAAGCCGAAGCGAAAAGCCCATTTTTGTTTCAAAGACAAAAAAGCCAAAGCTAAGCTGACGCCAACTGGTAAAAATTTGTGAAGCCAAAGCAACGCATCCCTGCTGGAAACATCCGAGTACTAACATCCGCCATTTTGAGTCGCTTGGTGCCCGATGATTCACAATTCACTATGAGGAACGCCTCGCCAGCGTGCCATGTATCGAATTATATGTGAATCATCAGGCACCAAGGTACTTGAAATAGCAGATGTCGTCATATGTCAGTACTCGGGTGTTTGTAGGCAGAGATGGAAAGCAAGCTAAAAGCTGAAAGCGCAAAGCCAAAAGCGAAGAATTTTCTACCTAAAAAGCAAAAGCTGAAAGCACAAGCTAGAATGCACAAATAATTGAAAGCAAAATTTTTATTTTTAACAGCGTTTTCAGTATTTACCTATTTTTTTATAAATTATAATTTCAAATTTTCATTATCTCAATGGTCAGTGCTGTTAAAGTGTTCACTTGTTATGATGTAAAGCAGTGTAGTGGAAAGCTACTTCTAAAAAACACAATGTTGTACAAAATCTTTAAAATTTACAGAAAAAGCCAAAAGTCAAAAGCGGAAAGCTCAAAGCTTATGATTTTTGCATTGAATGAAAGGCAACAGCCAAAAGGGAAAGCTAAATATAAAAAAATTTGAAAAGCAAAAGCTAAAGTTTTATTTTCCAAGGTCAGAAGCTAAAGCCGTAAGCAAAAGTTTTATCATATGGCTTTCCATCTCTGTTTGTAGGTGCTCTACCATGCTTACAGCAGCCAAAAACATATAGTCGAGAATTTCTGAGGATCTCAGAAGTAGAGGAAATTTAAAAAAGAATTTCTGATTATTTGTATCCGGCAACCCTATGATGTGCCCAGTTGGGCCAAGTTTGCAGTCTGGTGCCGAGTGCACTAAGACAACATTTTTCACATGGATATAATGGGTCGCCATTTTTGTGCAAAAGTTAGGTTCGTTAAAAGAATATCGACTGAGTGGTAAACACCACGTGACCAGCATTCTCGTTTCACTGTTTCACAGACCGAACTTGCAAGAAAATGGCGGTCCATTATACCCGCATGAAACAATACAGCCCTAGTGGCACTGGGCACGACCAGTAAGGCTATGTAAACTTTGTATGGGCATGCTCATCCACCATTTTAATTCTTCCTGTTTCCAATAGCTAGGGACAGGAATTTTGTGCTCTAAAAACAGATGAAATATGCGCTTACAATATACTTTTATTCTCCCAAAATATGCCACAAAGCCACAACAATATGGGCGTCAAAACCTGCACTAGAGAGCGCTACAAAATCACCTAGATGGGTGACACTGAAAGGGTGATCATGGATACTTTTGAATGGAAATATTGCTATCCTAGGGAAGGCAAAAAACGGCCAGAAATTCTCCCACCCGCTTGTGTGGACTATAACTCTATTATTTAGCAACAATACAATAAAATGTCGGACGAGATTTTTTTAAATTAATTTCTGATTGATTTAAAGACGTTTTATGTTTGCTATAATCTTATGAAAAATTGTACATGATCACCTTTTCAATACACAGGGCCACCAACTTTGGGAACTCCAAGTCTTAGTGCCCATGATATTCAATTTAAAGGAAAAAATTATTCGAGTTCAATAACAGCACTGAGAACTATAAGCAGACAACAGAATTAAAATGGCGGTCCATCCAGTATTGGTAAAGCTCTAGATAGGAGCAAAGATGAAAAGCAAGCTAAAAGCTGAAAGTGGAAAGCCAAAAGCAGAGAGTTCTTTACCTAAAAAGCAAAAGCAAAAGTTTTATTTTTTCCAGCTTTTCCAGTATTTATCTATTTATAAATTATAATTTAAGATTTTCATTTTTATTTTCATTATCTCAATGGTCAGTGCTTAATAAGGGAAAAAGCCGAAAGTCAAAAGTGAAAAGCTGAATATGAAAAAATTGGAAAAGCAAAAGCTACAGTATCATATGGCTTTCCATCTCTGGATAGGAGAGTACGATCATCCGCCATTTTGAATCCAACTGCGCCCGTCAATGCCGAATTGACTTCGCGGTACGCTCCGCATAGTCGGACTCGGCAATCACGGGCACGGCTGAAGTCAAAATGGCGCACGATCATACTTACACTAAGTGTACAGAGCTCTAGTATTGGGACTCGGAATCAAAGTGGCTGACATCTAGCGAATATTTTGTGAACCCCCATTGAGTGATCATGGCCGATAACACGTGAACTCATCACCGAAAGCTTTGTGAACGCTGATTGAGGTTGCACAAGCAGGGATGCTCAAGCTTTTTGGAATAAAGGCAAACTCTAACACGGTCTGAATGGCCAGCAAACGGCTGAAAGAAATCGGGAGGAAATCACCAGGGCCGGCAACTTTTGTGCATGGTAGTGAATGCTACACATCATACCCATTTTGGCTCACACCGCGCCCGTTGATGCCGAATTGATAATAATACGCGGTACGCTCTACTTAGTCGGATCTGGCATCCACCGGCACGGTGTGAGCTAAATGGCGTATGTCTTCACTTGCATTTATAAGGCTCTAGTAGAGAGTAGTCAGAAGTGAACCCCACATATTCCATCCACTGTTGTTTATAGATTATAGATCGACAATGAAGTTTATAGTCTAATTATTCCGGCTTTAAAAATTAGCACTTAGCACAGAAGATTCTTATTGGCTAAAAGCTAAATTTGTAGTTAGTTGTGTATCCTTGGCTAGCGAACGGCCAACAAATTTAACCCAAAAATCCTCATGTTAACAGCTAACGACTTCAGCTTAGCTAAGCACTTCTGTGCACAGGGAATAACAGGATACAAAATGGTGGCTGAGCATACCTACACGAGATTTACACAGCCCTACAACCGGCTCTTCCCGACCTCGTCTTTGTTCGTCACACCAACCAACGACCTAGAGTTCATCCGGTCTGCGAGTCGCCTCATCGCGACGTCACGAACCGCTGCGCGGCATGTTACAAGAATACGTCATATGAGCTATACACACAAGAAAAAGCAACAACGAAGAGGCATTGTACTACCCCACAATTCCCCAACTTTCCACGGTGATCACATGTCATTCCCATGTCCCCGCAAGAAGGTCTTCCGGCTGAATCCAGCGACCGTGTAAGCGGATTAGGTTTGCTTCCCATAGTGCGAGCTACGTTCTACACAAAACGGAGATGAGACTTCTGCCAGTTGCCACACTCGACACCGATCGTCACTGGCTCGGCTCATATCCAGCCCAACTTGAACAGCACACACAACAGAACCCAGACCACTATATCTCGCCGCTGGGCAAAGTGAAAAACCAAGAAAGGGCAGCGTCGTGCCGTGGAAACGCAATACACAGCAGAGAGCTGACATACGCCAGCAACAGCACCGCATCAACGCAGAGAAAGAGAGACTGAAATAGAGCGAGAGAGAAAGACCAGCCTGCCATCATTAAACTCTATCCCTCCTTATGATTCTGGCAACGGCCCTCGACTGAGCAGACGAACGCGCACACCGTTCTTTCTTTCGACGGCTTGGCTTATTTCGGTCAGCACACTCGACGGTCGTCAGCGCACGTCGACGCCGTCGTCGGCGTCATTTCTACACGCGGCCGCTCGACTGCGCCCGGACGGCGGAAACGTGAACGCTCGGAATGAGGTCATCGCTTGGTCGGCAAAACCACGTCAGCAGTCTGCGCACAATCCCCGACATCGAGGACCGCTCGTGCAACGAGCCGCAAAAGGGAGTTTCGAACGAGGAACACCGATTAGTCAAAAATGGTAATTGCGATTCGTCAACTCGGGTATCTCGGGTATTAATGACGGCTTAAAACTAGTTTCTAGCCTGCGTTGGAACACGACACGGCGGATGCGGATGGCGAAAACGAGCTACAGCTGTCCCGCAATTAGCGGTTTGTCAGGAATTTCCTTAAATATCTTGCCAAGTACAACTTATTTGAATCGTTTAATTCAGAAACCGTCGGCGCGCATAGAGAATCTCTCTGCACGGACACAGTTTCTCAACTGAACAATGCATTCGTGTTGAACACGCGTGGAAAATTATTGTTGTCGCTCCCTTCACCGTTACTGACAGCCCGGATCCGCCCAAGGGGGCAACGATGACTGCGAGGCCAGACATATACAGTAGTGGACCAAGTTTCCAATTACTAGGGGGAACAGAATACAAATATTTGGCGTTGTCAGTGAAAATGTGATGATACTAGAGCATCAAGATAACGAGTATGATCATTGGTCAACGCCATTTTTGTTCATCAGCGTGTAATCCAGACAAGGGTATTAGAAGCGGAGGGTATAATCAACGCCCGCCATATTTGTTTGTGGTGTTATTGAGTGACTGTGTACAGCTGGTTTACAGCAAGATTCTTATAGAGTGCAGCACTATGAACCCAAGTAGGGAAATACGCCATTTCTTATCCAATCGTGCCCGTAGAAGTCGAATGCAACTATGCGGAGCGCACTACGTAATCAATTCGGCATCAAGGGCGCGGTTGGATAAAAAATGGCATATTTCTCCACTCGTGTTTATAGCACTTTACTCTAACTAGAGCTACTATAATTTCTAAAAGTACGATAATACGCCATTTTTGATTCAAAAGCACCCGTCAATGCCGAATCCGACTATGCGGAGCTCAGGGCCGCCGAAAGAGGGGAGGGGACTTTTCCCCTCGGGGACGGGTTTTCTGAGAGAGCCCGCAGAGTCACAGAAATTATAACTATCAAATAGAAAATATGACTTTTAACAAGCAAAGAATAATTTCAGCGTAGGCCCACAGATTTTTTTTCCCAGGCCCGGTTTGGCTCTTGGCGGCCCTGGCGGAGCTACCGCGTAGTCAATTCGGCACTGACGGACGCTTTTGAACCCAAAATGGCGTATTATCATACTCGCTCTCTATTCAGTATCTTTAACTAGAGAAGGTTGGCTCATTCGGGTAGACAACCCGCAACAATTCTTCCAATCTCACCTGTGCCGGAATTCACTACATAAGAAAGTAATGAGAAAATGGAATTTTTGCTGTAGAGAGCTCTTTTTCAAACAGTAGCCAACTGAATGTTGTATAAGCAGGTATGAATGTGAGAACTGGTACTATCAGTGCAGGTACTGACATTGCCTGATCTAACTACCTTTATCGGATTCTCTCGGAGCTGGCTCGAATTACATTGTATGTACTATCAGTTCGAATATAGCCTTTGATTATAACACTGTCTGTATCCGTTACTCATACTACGTTGTAGAAATATAACAGACAAATGTGTTGAGGCACCAATTATAAGTAAAAATTGAAAAAAGCTGTATTCCCATAAACGGCCTGTGTGATAGGCACTTTAATGGCGTCATTGACGTCTTTGCGTTTTGCTAAATGGTCCAACTTTCTAAAGTCATAAGAACCTTGGGTTTACGGTTTCTGATGTTATCATTGGGTGATTGTGTACAGCTGATACACAATCTATGTTACAAAGTTTTTGTCTTAGTCATATTCTCTTCCAACTGAGACAAAAACTTCATAACATACGGAGATGTCAACTCCCGTTCACAAACGGGAACGCGTTCAGGAACGGCGCACCTCCACCCACAACCACAAACGAGAACAAAGTGAACGCGTTCGTTCCATTTTGTGAACGAGAACGGAGAGAGGAATGACTACAGTCAGAGATGTCAACTCCCATTTGCAAACGGGAACGGGTTCAGGAACGGAGCACCACCACAAACGAGAACAAAGTGAACGCGTTCTTCTTCTCACATGAACGAGAACAGATGTGAACGCGTTCATATTTTTGAGGAACGCTGACATCTCTGATCACTGATAACATACATGTGGCCTGACAGGAAGAAAGGAACCTCAGCGCAAGAAAAAAAACATTTTTGTGATAACAACTGTCTTTGACTAATTTTTGGCCGCTCTTTCACGTGGTGTTGTCGAAAAAATTCTAAAAAATTTTCCCAAACGGCTGTAAGTCTTCAAAGTTGAGTGTCTCCGTAACGTGAAAACGTTATCAATTGTTTATCCGCTCTCCTGTAAAATTTACATTTTTGCGCTGAGGTCCCTTTCTTCCTGTCAGGCCACACATTGTAAACCAGCTCTACACAATCACTCAATGATAACGCCAGAAACAAACTTAGCGGATGTCAATTTATTATACCTTTTATTTCTATTCGGACTTCGAAAGATTCAACAACAAAGTAGCTGACATCTGGCAGATGTTTTTGGCAATCTTATCAGTTGTAGGATTCTACTTTAGGACTAAGCTACCGGCGCGTTTCTCCACTGGAAAGTACAGCATTGTTCACTAGTCATTACTATCCTAACTGATAAAAAAACATTTCCTTGGATGCGGTAAGGAAGGAAGGCTTGATGCTAGCGCGCCGCGCCAAGGGTATCAAGTCAATGGTCACTCGCTCAAGCTTTGGCTTCTGGCTGCTGGTTGACTCGGCTTACGGCTCAAAGCTACTTTCCCTGCCACAGCGCATCCTGTCAGGTAGGGCTGCTTGAATTTTAGGTCAGGCTAGTATGTGACTGTAAATCGGGGTGACTTTGCCAATGGGAGGTGACTTTACCAGTTTTTATTTTTGAACATATTACTGGCTCTGTGACAAATGTTGTGTTCCTAAACTTCTAAGGGCATAGATCGATGAAGGGACGTAGATACAACTTCAAAAACCAGTGAGATGTATCACAGGCCGAAATAGGCGACAAAGGTAGCCTGTTTTTCAAGCACAGAAAAAGTTCCGAACTAGTAACCTGATAAATAAGGTCTGTGGAATAACCAGGTACTCACAGCAAAATTATTGCGGTGTCATTTCAAAGCCTAACACTCAGCTTTCCAAGGATATATGTATAAAGTCTAGGCATTTTCCAGTCTGCAATCACAAGGTATAAATAAGCGAAAAACTGCCTTGGGGTGACTTTGCGGCATGCCAATTTCTGTTATCATCAGTTTGAAAAGATACAATTCGCGACGAATTCGTGAGCTTCCGCTACACTCGCGAGGTTGTTTTGAGTTTTGAATTTAGCTAGATGTCATTCGACGACGTTTTGAGATATCAAGAACATAAATAAAAGTGATATTCCTGAAACTCTTGACTATCAATACCGCACCACTGTTCAGGACAAATAACGACAATCCTTCTTCGCATTCAAACGCAACATTGCCGGCTCTGTCTTCCTCGAATCCTCACACCGGTATACGTTCTGGTCGATCTTGTTCACAAAAACGGGTATTCCGACGCATATACTTACACCGCACCGCAAAACATGGCAGCCGCCACAATCCAGTATGCACATAAGGCTTTCGCCATTGTCAAAAGAAATCATTATGGACTAAAACCGCAAAACATGTACAGGAATGTGAGGGTCCAAGATATTTCCCGCAGGCTGCTTCGTCAACGACTACTAGACAGAGAAGAGTAGCACGGCCCTCACTGCGCTTCACAATCGCTTACATGATTTAGTAACCCAGTTTGTCAGTATGCCACGACTAAGAGGTGAGGTAAGAAAGCTGCATCCTCCTGTGTAGCAGGACTGTGAAGCTGAAGTCGAAAACAAATTAAAAACCCAAAATTAGACCAAATATGAAGCCTAAGTCAAATAAATAGTTCTGCTTGAACCTGAAGCCAATGCTGAAACTTAGAGCAAGTTTAAAATTCAGCTTAATTTGGCTTCGCAATACAATTTTGGCTTTTGGTACAGGATCGTTTCTACAAAAGACGACCCAGAAACAAATCTCTAAGTCTGCTCAGAATGCAAAAAAGCAGGATTCTTGATCAGCTGTGTCCTTTCTGTATGGAGTGAGCAAGATGGTAAAAAAATATCTGCACTGCATGCCGATTGGTACATGGATATGTGTTATGGATACCGAATATATTCCACGCATTCAGTCAATATAGAAAAGTCGGATTTTGTAGCCACAATTAACAGAAGACACTATGCACTCTTGATAGAGGTGCAGAACGACTCATTACAGATGACAAATATTGCAGCGTACATAAATACACCAGCCTACTAATACTAGAGCACCTGGAAACACTCGAGTATTAACATTCACCATTTTCAGTCGCTTGGTGCCTGGTGATTCACAATTCACTATGTGGAATGGCCGCCAGCCTGCCGCATATCGAATTGTGAATCATCGGGTACAAAGCAATTCAAAATAGCGGATGTCAGTACTCGCGTGTTTCCAGCTGCTCTATTAATACTACAGCGCCTGGAATCACTTGAGCATTGACATCCGCCATTTTCTGTCGCTTGGTGCTTGGTGATTCACAATTCACTGCATGGAATGTGCCCCCAGTCAGCCGCATATCGAATTGTGAATCATCGGGTACAAAGTGATTCAAAACAGCGGATGTCAGTACTCGGGTGTTTCCAGCTACTCTACTAATACTACAGCACCGCACCTGGAAACACTCGAGTACTGACATCTGCCATTTTCAGTCGCTTGGTGCCCGGCGATTCACAATTCACTATGTGAAACGGTCGCCAGCCTGCCGCATAATGGATTGTGAAGCATCGGGTACAAAGCGATTCAAAATAGCGGATGTCAGTACTCGGGTGTTTTCGGCTGCTCTACTAACACTAGAGCACCTGGGAACAATTGAGTATTGACATCCGCCATTTTCTGTTGCTTGGTGCCAGACAATTCACAATTTGATACGCGGAACACCTACCCTGGAAACACCCAAGTTTTGACATCCGCCATTTTCTGTCGCGTGATGCCTGACAATTCACAATACAATACAGGGAACTTTTACTGGAAACACTTGAGTATTGACATCCACCAATTTCTGTTACTTGGTGCCTGATAATTCACAGTTTGTTATGTGGAACCTTCTGCATAGTTAATTGTCAATCGTTGGATACCAAACGATGGAAAATGGCGGATGTCAATATGCGGGTATTTCTAGGTGCTCTAGTAATACTGGGAACTAGGATCCTATGAAAATCCTAGTGGCAGTGTTTGGTACTGATGTATGTTACTCATTGCAAATACACTAGAGACTAGACCATTACAATTATTGACTGGACACCAGAAAAATTGAGATTCAAAATAGAAAACTATGCAATAATAGCACAGAAATTTCAAGAAAACATCACGGATTTTTTTTTTAATGTGTTTGTCCCATAAAAACAATGCTAAATTATTAGAATAACCCTGTTGCTAGTTTGCGCTGTATGCATGGCCAACTTCTGAGTCTGAAAACACTTGAATGTATGTCAAATACGAGTTTCTAGTATTAGTAGTCTAGTGTGTTTGGGATATGTAGCAAAAGTAAGGCTCTGCAAGCTTCATCTAGGTACCCTAAGCCACCATATTGTATCCTTTCATTCTCCATGCAATATCAATCATCACTCCCGACGCATGATGCGTCACCTTGTTATGAGAAAAAGTTTTTTTTAAAAAAATGGCAGGCGAGCATTCTCATACAAAGTTTACATAGCCACGCATTCTGGGACGTGTTTGTTCATCAGAAAAAGTAAGGATCAAAATGGCGGATGAGCATGCTCATACAAAGTTTACAGCGCCACTATTCTTCGATCTGTTTGTTTGTTATCAGAAGAATTAAGGATCAAAATAGCGGATGAGTGTGGTCATACAAATTTTACAAAGCTACGTGTACCATGATGTATTTGCTTGTAATCAGAAAAAGTAAAAATCAAAATGGCGGATGAGCATGTCCATTCAAAGTTTACAGAGTTGTGCATTCCACAATGCGTTTGCTTGTCATTAAAAAAGGAAGAATCAAAATGGCAATGAGCACACTGATATTGATACAAAGTTTACAGAGCCACGCATTCCACAAAATGTTTGCTTGTTATCAGAAAAAGTGAAGATCAAAATGGCGGATGAGCATGCCCATAGAAAGGTTACAGAGCTCTGCGTTTTGTGATGTATTTACTTGTTATGAGAAAAAGTAAGGATCAAAATGGCGGATGAACATTCCATATGAGGTTTACAGAGCAACAAGTTTTGTACCGCGTTTGCTCGTCATAAGGAAAAGTAAGGATCAAAATGGCGAGTGAGCATGCCGATGCTAGAGACCTATAACCACACAAGTGCGGAAATCTGCCATTTTGTATCCAACCATACCCATGGATGCCGAATCCGAGTACTGCGCAGTCAATTCGGCATTGATGGGCGCGGTTGGATACAAAATGGCAGGTTTCCGCACTCGTACTGTAATAGATCTTTACCAATGCTAAATTTACATAGCTATGTATACTTTGTATGGGCATGCTCATCCGTTATTTTGATCCTAACTTTTTCTGATAACAAGTAAGCGTATCAAGTAACGCGTCGCGGACGATGATGAAGGTTGCATGAAGAATAAAATGATAAAAATGGTGGCCGAGCATACCTATAAAGTGTGGTCCAGTTAGGAAACATAATTTGCTACCCGCAATACACATTGATAATAGGCATTGTGAAGTGGGAGGGGGAGGACGAGTTAAAGAACACGGTCGTTACCCACGCCGTGAAAAAATTATGTTTCTTAACTGGACCAGACTTCAAGAACTTTACAGAGCCACAGTGTAAGTGGATGATGTAGCAATTGTCACAATGATATCATGGTGACATCTGAAGTGTTGGTCAAAACATGAAGCACAAATTTTTGGCTGGTCCCCAGCCTTAAAACTATATATTATGTCAAAATAATGACTCCATCACTGTTAACCTGAGGCTTTCTTCATTCGGGAGTGAGCAATAAAGATCTAGATCAGAGCAACATTTCCTGCTCCATGTGAAGCATCGGAGTAGAAAGAAGAAAGAACACTGTTATCTACTGATCACATGACTATGTTTAGTCGGTCTCATTCTTCAATTCCAGAGCGTGCAAAAACAAGTTACATGGTAGATTATTTTAACTTTGTTCCGAACAGAGAGGAACAGAATTTTGGATCCGCTGTGTTCTAGGGAGTAAGCAGGATGATAAAAACAAAGACGTCACCGCTGTTAATCTGTGGCATTTTGTAGTCCAGAACAAGTAGCACAGACCTTGCTCGAAGTAACATTTCCTGCTTCATATGAAGCGCAAACAGAGCAGATAGTTATCTGCTACTATCACCTGACTATTTATTGTGTTTACCCAGTCACATTCCATAACTCCAGAGCCGCCAGGAGCAGATTACATGGTGTAAGTCATTCTCACTTGATCTGTAATGTCACTTGATCGTGCTCTGTTATAGTTTGCTCGGAGCAGAGTTAAAGAACACACTTAATGAATCAGCGGCGAAGTGGTGATTGGTAATCCGTGAACAAGGTTGCGAGGCTGAAGTCAAATTAAACAGCCAAAAAAGAGGCCAGAGTTAAAACCGAAGCTAAGATGAAGAAAGCTTTACCCGAGCCGAACCAAAGTCACAACTCCATGGCTTCGCAACCGTGGCATAATACAACTATTTCCCCAAATGTACACACACACTTCATACACAAAACTGACACAGAGGTCTTCTGTCGCCATCGCACCAGTTCAGAACAGTGTACACTGTTCGCACAACAGGCATTTCTGTAGACACCTCATTACCACTTTCAAACTAGCGACCTCGCCGGCTCGATATTTTTCCAAAATGGCTTCGAAAAATCTACCGAGCCAAGTCGTTCACGATATCCTTGACTCGAAAACTGGTCGGCGGTCGCTCGGCACGCCGTCAGCGAGAGCCGACCGAGCTTCAATACCCACGATGACGCATCCTTGCAGACAATTTGTATCGCAACACCATGTAATTACCGCCGACGCTGCGGCGAGAGCGAAGGCAGCCAAGTGCCGCGAAGAGAACAGCCGAGTAGGAATGCTGGAAGGACGTCGTGCGAAACCGTCTTGCTCGCAGTTGCAACAGAACCGCCTGCTGCTGTCTGTTATACGTGTGCAAACAATAACGGCAAGAAGAACGAAGAGCGGACGTGACCAAGAACTGAAAATGTGAAATCGTGGAAGGGATCTACGGCATGCTGGTTGCCAGCGCCCGCGCCCACGCCCTTTCCACCCAACTGGTTTGTGTCAGTCAAAAATCCGAAACCGAACCTGTACCGAACGAGGAGCGGACACGAATCGTACCGAGACCCGCGGTCACACTCTGCTACGGCATAGCAGCCAACTCGTCCTCTGGCTTCGTGGTGCCGGGGCCGGTTCTTGATACGCGAGAACCGAACTGAAATGGAATGGAATTGTGCACAGTCAATCGACACACAAAAGCGTATAGAGCATCGAACACGGCGTACAAAATCGATTGTTCGATATGTGATCGGAGGGTGGTGGCGCAGCGGGCTTCCAAGTGAAGAATGGGCAGGCAATGCAACAGCCAGATGAACTGGCGATGTGGGGAGGTCAACACTCAACACCGAACCTCGGAACCGGACATGCTCAACCACGAACGTTGGAAAAGCATTATTGGGGTTGTTTTTGAATACAAGTTAGGAAAAAATGAATTCGTGTATGGGGTGAACAGAGTATAACGTCGAACAATCGAATCTTGGACTGCCAAGAAGTCGTGACACGTGGGAACTTCTTATTCACTGAAGGGCTCAACGTTTTTGAGGGTTTGTTAAAAGAAAGAAAGAAAGAAAGAAAAAGATAAAAAAAAACAAGCGATTGGCTCAGGCATAGTGATAGTAAAATGCTCAACCATTTAATATTGACGAGCATATGCTTGATAGTCCTAGTACTTGCTCAGCATTTGTTAAATGAATAAATACTCGAGAATTTATTACAGACAAAGCATTTACTTGAAGTGCCCGAGAAAAAGCGAAAGATTTGAGCATTAACTTATTTCCAACTGAGTTAAATCACAACTCAGTGTATTTGGAAGTAAGAATTGACTCATTTTGAAAGAGTTATTGTAATATTTCTTAGTCTCTCGACTAGCAGGTTGCAGTCTTTCCACTTTTTTTTCTGCTGCGCAAATTTTTTCATTTCTGAGAAGGATTTACGCTTTGTATGCTTCATTATCTACTCCTCAGAGCTCATTCTTTGCCTTCCTTTCCCGTTCCTCCCCTCAAACATTCCCTTTAGCAGTAATGACAATATCACTGGATGTCATATCACGTCTTATCATTTCAACTCTTCTCTTTACGATTAAATTCCAAATTTCTCTTTTTCTTCCTATTCGCCTCAATACTTCCTCATTCCTGATATTTCCTATCCCTTTGATTTTCACCACATTCCAAAAGCTTCTATACCTTTTCTTTCTTGTGTTCCTATTGTTCAGGCCTCACATCCATAGAATGCTAAACTCCAAATTTACGTTTTAAGAAATCTCAGCCTCACTTTTGAATCCATAATATTTGCCCTAAATATGTCTTTAAAAAAAAAAAAAAAAAAAAAAAAAAAAACCGGAGAACTACTTGTTTTATTTTACTATTTCTGTTTGACTTTTTCCATCTTGCGTTATCAAACTACCCTCCTTTATTTTTTCACATCATATTTCTGTATTTATTGGATTTTGTTTGCATCTACTGACTACCATCGCTTTTATTTTTATTCATCTTCATTTTATATTTTGTTTTCAATTTTTCATCCAAATTTTTCAATGTTTTCTTCAGTTTTTCTTTACTTTTTTCCATTATTGCAATGTCATCTGGAAACCTTATCATTCTAAACCTTCTAGTATTATCACCCCTGATTTCCTTTTATTCATTTCTTCAACTCCTATTTCATTCAGAGCTAAATTAGTAAAATGCTTGAAATGCATCTGAATAAATGTTAGGTATGTCAAATGTAAGTGTCATTACGAAATGAAAGGACTTGCACAAGGTAGAGAGAAATGGAGAGGTGCATCAAACGGTCGTAAAACTGATAATCTTATCATCATTTCGAAGCCACTTGCTCCTCGAGCATTTCTAAAATCTGAGCATTTAAAAATTCGAACATGTGCTCGACAAATGCTTGAGCCCGTTACCATTCCTACTCAGGCATTAGAATGCAGATATGGAAATAAATCCGGAACAAAATCTAAAATCCAAAACCGGATTTTCGGGTTCTAAATCATTTTTCCTGGATTCTTTTGATATGGTTTTGAATCCAGTTTTCTGGCTGATTCAGATTCGAACGTTTCAAGCAGTGTTGTTAGACAGAACAAAATAAAATGACAAAATGACAAATGAATTTTCAAAATTTTGTCATCTGACAAAACCATAAATTGTTTCCTGTCAAAAATATTTCGTCAATGACATAACAAAAATGAATCCAATGACAATACAGAAGGCCGAAAAATCATGTTATGACATTTTGTCAACGATTAAATTATAGACTATGTTCAACAACATAATAATTGATGACAGATTATGCTAAGCGACATTGCAATTGACCGTAGACTATGCTAAGCGACATGACAAAAAGGAAGAAAAAATGACAAGATAATTTTGTTACGATATAACAAAATCATGAAAAAACAAAAAGACAAAACTCTGACAATGATATAACACATAACAAAAAAAAAGATGAAATGCTCCTCTAACAAAATGACAAAAAATCGTTTTGTCTAACAACACTAGTTTCAAATACGTTTACCACGCACACGCAAGATGCAAGGACGATTACTAAAAGGGCAGCGTCGAGTCCCAGTAAACAAATACCAGCAAATGGAGTAAAAATGAACAAATTTTGAGGTTTTTGTAAAATATCTCTCTCATTTTTGAAGGTGAACACACCACGCGGATCGCGCTGTAAACATTTGACCTTTACAAACAATACTGGCTGAAGAAAAAGAATCCCCGCTGAGTACACTTTTTTTAAAAGCTCAAAGTTTGTTCGCCTTCACCTCACTATGTGTGGGGTGAAAATGAACTTATGTTTTTGCATGGTAATTTTCTCTGATGGCGTTGTAAGGTTGAAGGTGAATAGATTTTAATGGTTAAAACACAAAAATCGCGAGAATATTCGTGAAAAACAATAAAAAGCAATGTATTAGTAGGTAATAATAATTATTTAAAGTTGATACAGGAAACTAATTGTCGTATTTACTTTCGTGGTAATCTTCATTAAGAACGTTATAAAATCATTAAGAACATTAATGATACACGGAGCATTCTCAACAGATCAGTTAAGTAGGCAATCGAGTTTTTTTGTGTTTTTTTTTTTTAAAGTTGTTTTCTGTTATTTGAAGGAAATCACATTATGCCGGTTTTAATTAAAAACGCCCAGCGACGAAACTAAAGGGGAGCACGAGGGGCAGCTTGACCCTTAAGCTTCCGCCGGAGTCGGGAAATTTTAGCAGATAGATCAAAAGTAGGAAAAATCCAACAAGTCAAGAGATTTTCTATAGCCAATACAAAAAAAAATTGATACTTTGGAATTCGGTAATGTTGAGCTGAGTCAGATGGGAATTCAACAATTTTTGCCCCCCCCCCCACAAAAAAAATAAAATAAAAAATTTTCGCTACGTTTCTGATAACGCTACACAACAGCATAAAAAACAGTGAAATGAGATTATATGCTTTTAGCTATATTTTGAACGCTGAATACGATGACGTTAACCATTTTTCTCACAAATCTCTCGTTTTTCATACTTAAAATTGAAATTTTATCAAATTTTTCCACTTCTTATTATTTTTGGTTTTACAACAGCTACACTGATATACTGATAACAATACTGAACGTACACATCAAGAATAGATGGATAATTCTCCAAACATACCAAATTTCGTAAAGAACGATTTGGGATTTTTATAATGTCATTTCCGAAAATTTTTCTCCATTAAGATTTTAGCATACAGGAGTACTACACATACGTGGTGTTTATCAAACAGGAGAACTCTAGAGGGGGCAGGGGAGTATAACCTGTCCACTACCAAGGAAATGTTGACCACTACAATTGACTGATAAGTTATTTGAACAATAATCTTGACTGAAAGCTGCAGGCCTACAAATTCATGTGTGCAAGGAATGTCGAGGGAAAAGAGTCTTTCGCTTCTGAATATCTAAAAGTCGTTTCCCCGGACTTCCACACATGAATTTCCTCCATAGTGAGCGAGCATTCCTTTGTAGTGGTAATAAATATGCAGGTTAGCACTATGATGGATTCAGAACATGGCCACTACACAAAAGACAAAATTTACATATAGAGTGATTAGTTTGCCTGACAGCAGTCAATGGGAGAGAGGTAACCCTGAAACATCATTAGCAGTGTTGCTAGCTGTTAGAATTTGTATAAACTCTCCTGGAGTGATAGAATTTCTGTATTTCCGTCACAAGTGTTAACTACAATGAAACTACATGACTGTGAAACATAACTTTTCTAAATAAATTTGAATTTCGGTCGTGATGAAAACACTGCATTCAAGAATTTTGCTGAAACGTTATTCTGCACATAAAAACAAGGACATATTGGGATCTAAACTCAAATTTTCAAGTGTTGGCAGCCCTGTATATGTGTGAGTGATCACCTATGATTCATAGTAAATATCATTAAGTCGATTAGATCACTTTCAAAGAAAAAGTGTCCTAAATTTAACTGCATCAACATCAAAAAATTGAACTATAATCAGTTCTACTGGTATAGTAATGTTTATTTATTTTTTTACCCTCCTGCAGATAGCAGTTTTTCTATTTGAAAGTACACATCATCACTCATTCATTTTCACCCGCACATGTGATTTTGCAGCGCACTCTAGTGCAAGTGTAAAAGCCCCAATAATCACTTAGCATAAAAGAAACCTTCTTTGTGTAAATCCTAGCGTTGCTTGAAAATTGACTATTCCAAAGAACAAAATGTAGGTTACAGATTGCTGAGGTGGTCTCGGGCTGTAAAGCTGTGGTGTGAATATTCATTATCCAGTCAAATTTTTTTATCAACTATCCTGGTCAAATTTTATGTTGTAGTTTTTCCTCTTCTATAGCTAGAATAAGAAGTTGATTTGGACCATTTACAGAGTGAAACAGAGGGTGGTTACATCCAATACAAAAGAAAACTTAAGACTATTTTTCCAGTTCTTTGCCCAGAAAATATTAACCACTGAGCGAATACATGTGATGTTATGAAAGGGATAGTCATTAAACCACCCAAAAAAAAAAAAAATATTCAAGCGCTCCTAGTTTTGGGAATAGTTGCCAATATGCGAAGTATGTGCATGTTTGGAGAATCACCCAGAATCATATGGACGCTGTTAAGCGTAACGGAACCAACCAACAAAATCTGTTTCTTGAGGACACATGATTCGAAGTTCAAGAGCCGTGTAGAAAGTATATTACATAGCGTTTACTGATATGCTTTTTTCAACATAAGTACACATTTTTGTATCGGGGGCCCAATTTCGAAAAATTCTACTTTTTACGTTCTTTCCAACGATACTAATAACTCATTTAGTCAACAAATGTCGGTTGGTTCTGTTACGCTTAACAGCGTTCATAATATATTCTCATGTCATTGTTTTTTTTTCTTTTTAAATCTTAAATTGTTGTCCAGTGCAATACTTGTTGCCTCTGTTTACCTTAACAAAAAAACAACAACAAAAAAACGTACCATTGACCATTTCTTACTTTGGTGTTGCCATGTGTAGCATTTGCTACACCCGCTATAGAGAAGTTGCCGGCCCTGTATGGTAGCACTGTTACACCAGGGCAGTGCTGCCAGACATGTACGGATTTGTCCATACAAGTACAGAATTTTCCAATGTTGAATAAGTTAGTACGGATAAAGTACGGATTTGACCAAAAAACGGATGAAAATGGAAAATGTTAGCTAAAAGTTGAAAATCACCTAACATTGAGTTGAGTAGTCGAGTTGGAGTACTCAAAAATTCGAGTAGAATACCTAGTACCTTTCAGCAAACTACAGGTAGAGCTATTACTACGATGTTAGGATACAAATCTGCACTAGAGTGCGTTGCAAATTCACCTGTGCGGGTGTTAACAGGGGAAAATGAAAAAGTGATCATGTGTACTTTCAAATAGAAACACTGCTATCTTCAGGAGGGGAACCAAGAGCAGATATTACTCTACCAAAGGAACTGATTATAATTCAATTTTTTAGTGATAATGCAGTTAAAATTTAGGATAAATTTTCTTTGAAGGAAAATTTCTAATCGACTTAATGATAGCTGAAATTTGATACACGCTTACGGATAAATCTTCATGGTCACCGATTCATACCACTGATAAGACACAATCGTGCCAACATTTGCAACTCTAATTTATATCCCAATTGAAGCACTGCGCGGAAGAAGGGCCTTCATCTCATAAGAAAAAAGAAATACGTTGAGCGAAGGCCCTCCTTCCACGCAGCGCTTCAATTACTGAAGTTGTTGCGTCAAACTATATGGTCAAAGGTGGATCAGTGCCTTTTTCGGGGGGGGGGGGGGGGAAGGAGGAGGAGAAATTTGCTTAGAAGCATCGAAATTCAAAAAAGTTTACGTTTTTCCTGCCATCTGTGATTGCACGTTGCACATATGATAACGAATATTGAAAAAAATTGCCGTACAAATCCTACGCAAATGTCAAAATTACGGATTTTTGAGAAACCCATCTAGCAGCACTGCATCAGGGTGTATACTGTGGCGCTACAATCCTACATTTGTTCAACTTCACCTGGTCCACAGTCACCAGATTGGGCATAAATCGCCAACTGGGCGACTTGGGAGAACTATTTGCAACGAAAAATCTACTCCGGCGACCAGTTGCAAATTGGGCGATTTTTTTTTTTCTAAAAAATAAATTATGTTTTCCCCCAAAAAATGTTCGTTATTTGTACTCGAACTTCATTTTTGAAATGTTGACAGTGTTACTCATTTTTGTGGTAAAGAAAAACAGGAAATTGAGTACGCTTTATGGTAACACTTTCTGCTGTATATTAACATGCGGCAGCACTGATTTCCCGAGATACGCAACAGCTGATAAGTTTGCAAGACAGTGCGATCATACAGAATCAATACGATCTCTTCTATTCACCATTTAAATTACATATAAGCTGCGAGGGAAAATTCTGGGCGAATTTGGGCTACATTGCGTGTTGAGAATGGTGACTTAAATTTACCAGCATCTGGTCACCCTGACCTTGCCAATCATCTTCACCCCATTTGCCGGTACCAGTCAGAGCAATATGCTGTTACTCAAGGAATTCCTAAATCCTTATAAACAAGTCCCTGCAACCAAGTAGTGTTGCCAGAAGGGAAGTGGAAACATTTACAAGCATGAAATTTTCCAAGATTGTTCTGGATTTCATATATGTACTAAATCAAATGTGTAATTCTCAAAGTTGAACCAAAACAGAGAACAAAATTTTCTTTGGTTAGAATTTTGAAAATGTACCACAACGAACCAAAAAGTGACAAACTATACCATACACGACAGTTGATCAGTTTGCAAGACTGTACAATCATATTGAATCAATACGATCGCTTCTATTCACCATGTAAATAACATATAAGCAGCAAGGGAAAATTCTGGGCGACTTTGCATGTCACAAAGAAAAAACAGATCCACCCAAGAATGAAAACGTACCACAAATTGTTGAAATCACCAGACATTGGTTCTAGAAAAGTTGAAACGTACCAAATCTAGCAACAGTAAAACCAAGCCATCAGATTTCTGGAACAACATGGCTCAGGCAAACTAGCAGACGCTACAGCAACGCGCTCTACATTAATACTCTACATACTGCGCACTTATATTCAAAAGTCAAGTTAATCACCGCTGTTCACGACCAATCAAGTGTGAAGTACCCCCATTCAATCTTGATACAACTCAAGGACACATTCGTTACCGGTACAATCCCTCTTCAAAATAGCCAACCCCCGCCATCGCCAATTGAATAGTGTGTGCCGTACTTACGTTCTAAACTGGTTCTCTTCAACGAGCTGCAATTTGCAATTTTTCGGTTCTCCACAAATTCTATGCACTTCGCTCATGGTTACCGATAAACAGGCGCACGCACAAAACCGACGCATAAAATTTCTCGCGTATCACATTTTACGCGCACTCGACAATATAGCAACAACGTGGCCGGAACTAGACTACCGCGTCGACGCTCGACGGACAGCAGTCGCTGTCTCACCGTCACCAACCAGTCCCAGAATGCGGCCCCCAGCAGCCGATGAAAATACCACGCCAGCGGCACCACCAGCCGCACAGCGACGGCTACAGCCGAAAATAATCGCAATCGCGCCAACGATGCAGCCACACGCACGCACCAACACTAGCACACGCGAGCGCGATATCCGCCACCTCGTATAATACGGCAAACAGGGAACAAGAATTCCAATATGGCCGCGCTCTGCCTCTTGCGTTAACGAGGACAACGACGACGACGCCAACAGGAATAAAGAGAAACCCGAATAGCTTGTGACAACCACAAGGAATCAGAAAAAAAAATGCCTAGCAGACAATCGAGATTAGTCCAGACAAGCGCGATGAACACCGAAGACTGAATATGAAGACAAACGGGCTCGATTCTGTTTCTGTGAACTCCCAACCTGGTCCCGGTCTTCGTCACTCGTTGACGATGACGACGACAGAACGAACGAACGCGGTCGGGCGAATCGAGCGACCGACAGCACCGACACTACGCGGCAGAACGCAGGCAAGGACGGAGAAACTCGAATGTCGAATCGACTCAACGAAACGCGTACACTGTAGATTACCTACAAAATATTATTAGGAAACGAGTGGAAAGCAACAAACGCAACCTGGTACTGGCACTGGCTGCATGCACAGACTGACAACACTCGCCGGCACAGGCACAGGTCTACTCCTCGCCACAGCTGTAGTCGTTCTTAACTCTTAACTGTATTGTCGTCGCCGTCGCCGTCGCCGTCGCTCTCGTCCGCTCTGCATTGTTGAAGCGGTTCGCTTGCTTTGGCTGGCAGCAGCAACAACGCGAACAAGAAACCGGCGCCCGGTACTGGCACCGCGCTGTACTTGCGCTGGCGACAACCAGCGCTACCCACCGGAGGGCAGCTAAAATTCACGAACCACCCGGCACGGTGCGCTCGCCTCTCTGCGGCACTACGCGTTCACCCAGCGCGCAACGCGCTTCCCTTATTTCGTGAACGCGAAAACTGCACACACAAATCGGCACCACGCTGACGACCGTTCGCATCACATCCGAATGTAAAGATACATTTTTCGAAATACGGGCGAAAAAGGCTGCCGTTGACACGGCGCAACCGCGTGTAAACATGACCACGGCACGAGAAGAACACGTCCGACGCTGTAGGATTAAACGAGTAACACGTGTCAGTGACTAGATACTGAAAAATACTGAGTTTGAACAGTCACAGGCGTCTCTGTAGAACCCGGCAGGTTGAAGCCTCAAACTATTTACCCAATTGCTCGTGATTAGCTAGTGAAAGAAGAAAGCTGTCTGTAACAGGCTAAATTGGCTTCACCCCTCTGGCTCCATCCAACTGGGTGTTGGGAAAGGTATTACTCACATCTCTACGCACAGCCCAGAGAAGAGAGAGGATTCAGTAACATACCGCCACCCACAGCCACTGTTCCCACCCCTTTGGGATGAAGAATGTGTCCCAATAATTCTAAAAGATATAGTACAACGAATTTTGCAAAAGTTGAGAAGCACAAAGTAGCAGGCCTCGATAAAATCGAAAATTGTAACTTGAAAGCAGGGCTGCTTAACTAAGTCAAAGCTTTTAGCCATCAGCCGATCAATTTTGGCTCAACTAATGAGACCATGTTAGCAGTTATCCAGAGTCAATTGTTTGGAAACGTTAGCTTTTAGCTAAGTTTTTAGCCCTTCCTCACTAACTCGTAATCAGGGTTGCTTAGCTAAGCCAAAGCTTTTAGCCGTTAGCCGATCGATTTTGGCCCAAAATTAGCTCGCTAATGAGACCGCGTTAGCCGTTAGCTGTAAGCCGAAGCCAATTATTTGGAAACGGTAGCTTTTAGCCAAGTTTTTATCCCTTTCTCACCAACTTGTAATCGGGGCTACTTAACTGAGCCAAAGCTTTTGTCAGCCGATCGATTTTGGCCCAAATTAGTTAGCCATTAGCTAGCTAATGAGACCACGTTAGCCGTGAGCTGTTAGATAAAGCCAATCGTTTGAAAACGCATTAGCTTTTATCCAAGTTTTTAGCCCTTTCAATTGGCTAAGCAGTCTTGATTGAAAGTGCTTACACCGGCACTTGCACCATTTCTGGCCTCCCTCTTCAACCAAATCTTATCTAAAGAAATTACCCCCCCCCCTCATCGGTGGCATATTTTGAAAATTACCTTAATGCACAAAAAAGGGGATAGAGGAATGAATTATTGAAGAGCTGCATGCCATCAGGTTAGTAAAAATGGGTCGAAATTTCCAAGGGACACCAAATTAGCCCTCCAAATAGAGCTACAACAACCTTTGGTCCACTTTTGGTACGTATCTCAGCAACGCACCATGGCAGCCGAGTGCGTTCAACAAAACTGGACCACAAGAATAACAAAGATCAGTGCTTAACTCTGTTTTTTCCCCTCCGAACTTCTTTTTAGCTCACATCTTGGGAACCAACCATTTCCTCCAAATATGACTAATAAATTCGAATTTAGAGCCCAAAATATCCTAGAATCAGTTATTAACTCAATTTTTGGATTTTTTATATTTTTTTATACTAGATCAGAAAGGCAATGTTTACATTGGTGTTTTACAGACGACAAGAAGCGCCTATCATTCATGCATCGAGTGCTAACAAAACCTACATGTAAAGTAAACGTCCCTCAATGTAAAGCGTTTTTACATGAAAAAACTGCTGGCCAGTAATTTTGTATCGGGAAAATGAACCCGCGTCCATTGATACATTTGACTGAAATGTAGCAATCGTCTCTAACCACTCGGCCACAAAGCGAATCACGACATAGTGACTTAAGAACGCATTTAAATATTCACGACGTAGTCCAGTTCTTACCGTTTGTTGTTAACAATCGTTACATTTTTGCTGGCCACTACCTGTGTATGCTGTTTGTACACGTGAACAAACTGAAGACAAGACTGCAATCCTGTACTTTGTTGTAATTAACTGAGCAAATTAAATTTTTGAATTAATTACGCACACAAAAATCACCTGTCAATAATTTAAAGAAATAAATAAAATACAGACCATGTCAGCGAAAAACATTGCCGCTTCTGATCAAGTAGTATAAAAAATATTTTATGCTGGATTATCAGTACTTACCAGTAAAGAATTGTTTAAGAAGGGGAGAGTGTCAGCAAGTTACTCACAAAAGGGCGCGAAAAATATTAGCAGCCTACCGTCTCCCCCCCCCCCTCCAGTAAGAAAAGAACAACTAAAAACTAAATCCATCCTCAAACAAGAATAACAGATAACGAGTAAGAAAAAAAAACGAATTATTTCCCCCCAAAATAAGATAATGAGGCAATGATACTAAGATGACTGCAAATTTTGCTAATTATTGCTGTTTCCAATGAATTCTCACACAAAAACCGGTTGAAATTAAGATTCTTCAACACCCATTACTTTGTAGTAATCTTGTCAGCCCCGTCTGTGAGGATTCATTCTGATTCTTTTAAACATGGCTTGAGATTTTGCGATAATACGAAGCCTAGACAAGAAGCATTCACACCTTGATAAGACATCCGGGACCAAGGCAAAGTCTTTCTTGCCCACCTCTTTCTTTTTCCCCTAATGATTGCTTAGACATCATTTCCCAAATTATGTTTGAAATTTGTACAGGCCGGGCCAGGGAAAAAAATCCCCAGTAATCCCCTCGTCTGGTCTGTGAGACACTACTAAGACACATTCAATGATTCAATCTCTAGTAAATGATTCAGGCTTAATAAGGCTCATTCGACTGCCGTTATGATTCGTCATTGATCTTGACTTTAAAAATTAACATTTCAGAAAGATGTGGCGGCGAGGGGGCAACAGATGATTCGTGTACAGACTGTGACTTGCACATCGAATGTTCTTCCTTGACTAAAAAATATATACAAGGACATCTTGGCTCTTGGGTCTTCTTTCCTTTCTCATGGTCCAGTTTTCCTGTATCATGAGACGGAAGCGGTAATCACTACCCTTCCCTCGAATCGCACTCGAAAATCGTAAGGATATTTGACGTCCATCGTCATCAATAATTTTTCCCAGCTGACTTATCTCCGTTACAGCAAAACGAGGGGCTAGATTACAAATCTTAATCGCATCCCAGTTCAGAACCAGCGTCACTGGGGGTAATTCATTTGCCTGTGTGGGAATGTCTGAACGGACACAATGCCCCATTCATTCAAGGTCCTTTTCCAGGTCTAGCTTGAGTAACTGTGCAAGAATCTTCACACGCTGCAGGAATGCGGAATGAAGGAGGTTGAGCTGCGCGAGCGAAAATTTTCTTGCGGATTTTGCTGCGTTACTCCGTAGAACATTCTGCGGAAATGGAAACATTAGTCCGGTGTTGGAAGTGCTGCTGTTAACGGTTCACGAACAAATTTCAAAGTATGGCAGTATGGCGTTGCCCTGCCTCTTTGACTCGACAGCGCTGCGCGGTTATCAGTCAAATGAAACGTACTTCCGTTAAAAATATGTACCAATAAGCTGGGCGTGGGTTGATTGAGTACTGTAGAGATAACTAGAGACGCTATGAAAACGGATTTCCATTCGACGACTCGCACTCCTATCCAACCAAATGCCGATATTCGATGGGATCGGTGCCCCTTCGAGACCTTTCGGCCGACTTGCCTGCTCAGAGTCACACCAGGAACTACTGGAGATCGGAAATGAGTGCGAGGGTGCTCAAACGAAAACTTCACCCTAGGCCGCCAAGATGTCCGTTCTCCCAGTACGCTACACCAAACCGAAGTAGGTATTCATCATCTGTCACTAGATACGTGAAAACTAAGTTCAAACTGCTATAAAAGCGACACTCACAACATATGGCCAGTGAACCTTCTAGAACCGACTCGTTCCCAGCAATTACAACCACGACCCTCCGTCGATGGTTCGAATAAATAAATAATGGTTACACCAGACGTCGGGCTAAACTAGAACTGAAACCGTTCAACGAGGTCAAGAGCCAAGTAAAGAACATCTTGTGAGAAATCAACGTTCATTTTTCATAGCATAGTCGTGTACGTACGGAAAGAATCTCTCCGGTTAAAAGTTGGAAAATTTGCAGTATTTGCAGTTTGTAGAATTTCTTCAGTGCAAGGCCCCAGTAAAGTTTTTGTGAACCGGTCCATCACATAATTTCTTATCTTGTCGGGTACCGCGGGTTCAACATCAACCCACTGCTGACAAAATTTAGTTAATGCTGTAGATTTCCTCAACAAGACGTTCCAACTTTACTCCCATTTGAATTGGCACATATTAATCTGACCCAGTTTGTTAGTTGAGGATACATTCAGGGGCATACTGGAAGGGAAAAGGCTCCCCCAAAAAGTTATACTGTTAGCTTTAGTGGGATAATCAGCAGCCGTCGCTTGAAAACTTTGAAACGTTTTGTTTGTTTTTACACCCCAAATCAGTATAAAGAGAGCTTAAAAATGAGTTCGCCAGAGGAGCAAGTGAAAAGGGAAACTTCTTAGCTTGCAAAATCCAAGTTCCTCAACCCCTTCCCCTCCAATATTACTTGGCGTGAAGTAAGTCTCATGTCTTCTTTACTTTCAGTGCGAAGAATGCGATCACTTTACATCATGCGAAGTTGATTTTCAGTCTGAATTTTTAATGCCACAGTCAGAGGCGAAACTTGATTTTCAGTTTGGGGAGGGGGGGGGCGGAGAAGGAACACTTGCTGATAAGATTTTCTCAAAATTTGAGAATTCGCCGATTTTTTAATCAAAATATTTTTCAATTATTGAAAAAAATAATAATAATAATAATAATAATAAACAAACAAACAAACGTTCTTAGAAAATGAAAATTTCAAATGAACAGTTTCAAAATTTGCTGACTGCCTAATTATTAGGGTTTTTCACCCGCCCCCTCCCCATAGTTTCGTCCCTGCAAATGCGCACATGAGTATACCCTATTATGGGAGGGTAAAGTGGAAGGATGTTAGGAATACATGAGGGGAACACACAATGTCCTTTACACATTGAGGCGGTCACAAAGTTTCCTGTTGATCAGATTAGAAGAATCCGTGTCAGAAGTTCCCTTTCGTTCTTATGGGAAAAATACATGGAGTTTTGACTTCGGTTCCAGACTAAATTTCCCTCCTGTATCGGGCAGTACATCGCTAGTATCGACTACTCTTATCAGCTACCAAAAGGTGAAGTTTTTGACACATGTAGCAAAATTTTGGAATCTAGGTATAAAAATAGTCTTAATTGAAAGAAAATTCGTTGTTCGAAAAATTCGTTTCTCTTTAAATACTTCAAAAAGTCTTAATTTTCGAGATATTTCAACTGTAATGAGTATGTACATACATTAATGGGAAAAATATATAGATTTACCTTTTGCTACATAAGTATCTATTCGACTCGATAGCAACGCGCTCTGACGGATGTACGGCCCGAATATTCACCAAGACCAAAGACGGTAAATTAAACAATAGAAAATTTGCAATCGGATTCAGCTTGTGACATAAGTCTTTTGCTTTCAACTTTTAGATTTTAATAAAATGTTCAACTTTCTCAAATTTCAGGCTCTAGGTCAAACAGAGAATCTAGTTACAACAGATTTCGGGCTGCTCAAAACGGTAGCGCGCTGTAGTCGTTTACAAATGATTGAATGAGTAAGTGAATCACTGACTCATTGAGTGAGTGACGAAGTGTGGAAGTGAATGAATAGCTGAATTAGAGAATGAATGAATGAGTGAATGAATCACTGAGTGAGTGACTGAGTAACTGAGTGAATAACTCAGTGCGTAAGCAAGTGACTAAGTGAGTGAGTGAATCACTGAGTCACTGTGTGAATAACTGAATAAGTAAGCGAGTAACTGAGTGAATCACTAAATAAGCAAGTAAATGACTGAGTAAGTAAGTGAATCACTGGCTCATTGGGTGAGTAACAGAGCGAGGAAGTGAATGAATAACTGCATTGGAGAATTAAGTGAGTGAATCACTAAATAAGTAAGCGAGTGTCTGAGTGAATCACTGACTTATTGAGTGATTGACGGAGTGAGGAAGTGAATAAATAACTACATTACAGAATGAGTGAATAACTAAGTGAGTGGGTGAATCACTGAGTCACTGAGTAAGTGAATTCCTTATCAAAGAATCACTAAATGAGTAAGCGAGTGAGTATATCACTGACTCATTGAGTGACGGAGTAACCGAGTGAATCACTAAAGAAGTAAGCAAGTGACCGAGTGAATGAGTGAATCACTGACTTAGTAGTTGCTATATAATATGCAATTTTTCGAGTTTTACCTAACGGATTCAAAAGTGGAGGAAATTGACGCGTCATGGGTCAATTAAGTGGTATCATATCCTTGAACTGAGTACTGGAGACGTGATGTGAACAATGGTCATGAAACTATGGACAGGGTGAAATCGCCCGTTGACAAATTGCCACTGTTCCGGAAAACATGGGTGAACTACTAAAACGTTCGATATACGCAGCTTGAAACCTTCTGCTTTTGACTGACTAGTCTCTGACAGGGGTCCAGGGTACTCCATTTTCAGAAACGAAATTTGACTTTCAGTTCGGAAAGGTAGAGAAGAAAAATTTGCCGACAAATATTTTTCGAAAACTAAAAATTCGCCGACAAAATGGTTAAAAAATTATTAATTTACCAATTTTTTAATCGAAATATTTTTTAATTGAAAAAGAAAATAAATAAACAAACAAACATGCATAAAAAAATGAATTATTGGGGGGGGGGGTTCAATTCCCCACATCCCCCTATAGTTTCGCCCCTGGCCACAGTTGGAGAAGTAGTAGTCCGTCAACTAAAACGCCAGATGATAGATCTTTGTATCTTTAAATCTGTAGGATCCACAATTATTAGCACGCTAGCTTACCAATTTGGTAATCGTAGTTTTAAGAATTACACTGTCAGTTTTTCAGTCACAATTTTGGGGGCCCATAGTATCGAAAACACAACCTTGCCAGTAAAGTCTTTTACTTGCTGCGAAGCGTATAATCGCTTTCACCGAAGCATAAAATCGCTTTTAAAGTCCAATGTTATTTTCAATCCTGTTTCTCTGAGTCACGCCTTGACAACCTCTACTTGGATGACTGTTGAAAAATGGGTCCGTTTATTGAGTTTTTCCTCAGTTCCTACGCAGTTGGACTGCTGAAATTGAACCCGTCACTCTCGAGAAGAGTTTAAAGGACGGTGGTTGAGATCCTTTTTCCGAAGCATGGAGCTCCTCATAGTCACTAAAATATTCATAAATTACCTCATAGGTGTAACGAGGGAGGTCGAGTGTTCTGGACCCCCTTTGCCATTTCGTCAAATAGTGGTTTTTCTAGTTTCTGTACCTCTGTAACACCCCTTCACCTTTTGGTCAAGACATGACCCCCTCAAACAATAGGCTGAATATACCACTGAATGGCCTCTTCCTGCTACTGCGCCCTTGCCAGTGTTGCCAGACTTTTTTATCATGGAGTCGCCGATCCGATTTCTCAGTGTCGCCGCCGGCACTGTAAAAATCGTCGAAATTACGCTCAATAAAATTATATAGAGGTAGCCAAAATTAGGCCACAAGCCACACTTCTCTTGTCGTCAGAGGTCACTTTCCATAGCCCACTTGGCGAAAATTCGCCCAATCTGGCAACACTGTTGCATCGATAACATCACCAAATAGTAAAAGATATAAATAATAAAATTTACAATTAAAAAGTTAGTTTGTCCCACATAACGTTATGTTGTTATGTTCTTCAAATTATTAAACAAATTCAATCAACTCAAGTTTCTTGATTCTGAAAACCCCCAAGTGGAAAAAATCTGACAGCACTGATCGTGGTATTCAACAACGTTACGTTATATATAACATGTGGACATCAATTCTGATACCGTAACACAACCATCAAAATAAATGTCAACATAAGTTCCCAATGTTCACATTTCGATCAAATTTCCGTATTTCAAATTCAATTTCAGTTACTTTGGGGGGTAATTCGCCCTTTCGCTTCCCCCTGGCTACACCACTGCCTCGTAGAAATCTTCACATAATATACTATGTGTATCCTCAAGCCCCCCCCCCTGGTAAACTGTCAGCACCCCCTATTGTAGATGGCTGGCTACGGGTCTGCTATGATATTGTGAGAGATTGTGAATGTCGACAAAAGAATCGATTTTTGCTTGGGCTGTGTTTTACAGGAGGATGCTATTTTCCTTCGTGGACGCTGCCGAGCAGTTCTTAGTATAATTATTTAAGCCTGGCTAGTTGCTCTGGCTGCGGCAGGGACGTACCGACAGAGGGGTGGGGGCAACTCACACCCCCCCCCGTAGGAATTTTTTACTAAGCAGTTGAGAAAATTTATCATTTCAGTCAGGCGAGTTGGGAAAATCCAACAAGTTTTTTTTTTCTTAGTTTGATACTTGGGAATTGAGAAGCTGGGAAAACCTAACAAGTCAAAAGGTTTTTCTTCTTTTGATTGATACATGGGAATTCTGAGTTGAGTCAGTTGGGACTTTCACAATTTACCAGCCCCCCCCCCTCCCCAAAGAGAAACTCTTCGGTACGTCCCTGGGCTGCGGATCTAATGTTCCAAGTCTTGAGCCACTAATTCGGCGGTCAAGCTCTGAAAAATTTGCACCTTCATCGTATGTTGATTTCACCTGCGGCCATGTCGTGGACTTACTTGGACTCGCAGTGCAGTGGTGGTCACTGGTTGGTCGTCATTTTACCGCACCAGTTGGGCCGGCAGGAAGCTCGTCTGCAGCTGTCTCGTCAGTTATACCACGTCCGTTCAGTCTACGTTTTGTTAAATGATTCAATTATTATTTGTAATCGAGGAACCCTGGTCGAAGTGACTGCTAAACTGAGGTTACTGATGAGGGTATGGCACACCAGACGATGTGACGCAGCTAGCTAGTTGATTAGTGTGGGCCCGCATTCAAACGTGCCCACCACTTTGGCTTCCCCTGTATGTTCTGTCCGCGGTCTTCATGAGACGCTCCAATATACCGAGCAGCGGAACACGGTGAAGAGTGAGCAGTGTATGATTGGATCGCATTGTACATGTAGGATACGACGGTACACACTACACACACGTCTTCCCACAACCAGCAGCAGGGAGTGGATTTACACGAAGAATATTTTTTGTACGGTAATCATTTAATTTGTCTTTTCCGTCGCCATGCCCGCGTGGTAGTGTGCACGTGTGCGTAAGCATGTCTACGAGCACAGAGAATGGAATCATCGGAAATTCGCGTCGAAGGTCTTCTTTGCGAAGTGACGACGTCCCGATGTCGACTTGACTGCAAAACAAGAGTGACAGAGACCGCGAGTGAGAAAGAGAGAGCTCGTGCTAATCCATCAAAGGTTGCCGGAAAATCAATAATGGCCGATGCAGAAAGTGCTGGCTGGATGTAACATAACACACAGTTCGTATTCCTGTGGCGGGACACTAAAGAGTTCCCGAACGATAGAGGGTTCCTTCTCCACAGCGACTATCTCCCCGCAATCGTGGCTGTTCATGTTTCCCTTCCAAACCGAGGAGCTTCTCGCGACCACGAATGTATTTGTGAATTATAGTCCCTTGCAAGTGCGTCCTTACACCATACACCAAAAAGGAATCTTTACATCGTAAATAAACCCGTTCACATCGTTCGGGAACTCTAGTCCTAGTTGCAGTCATGAAGAACTTAAACCACTGGGTCGTTTCTGCCAGAAGTAGTGGTGATTGCAAAGACTGAAAAATAAAGCTATCACGTGATGTGGGTAAGGATCGCTTCGTCATGAGAATAAAGCGTAAAAAAGTCTTTAGAGCCTCAGTCTGCATAGATAATAGATATGAACATCTGTTGGTAGAAGACTGTTGGGGATGAGGAACCTTAAATAACACGTATATAAATTCAGAAAGAGTCTGATGGAGTTCGAAAAGAGAGTGAATGAGTCTTAATCCATTATAACAGAATCAGAAGTCTTAACATAGTTTAACTAAGCCTTAATAACAGTCAACTGATATCTCTGTGACTCTCCATGCGTTGAAAACTCGTGTCTTCACTTCTTCCATTGGAGTAGTACTGAGGCAGACACGCCTACAGTCAGAGGGTACGATCATGGTATCCGTGGCGTCCCTCTCAAACTCGCAGAAAATGTCGGACACAATTGTAAATATATATCGCATCGACGCTATGATACGTTACTGCAGACTACATAGGCAAATAAATATAAAAGGTTATCTTGGACAGTTAGTTTAGCTGAGAATTTATCTGGTGTCAGCTACCTCGCCCCTCGCTTTCGCTTTTGCACAGTTCCGACAAATCCTAGCTATGGATATAAAGACAGGCGCGCTTGTAGCCAAGTCAATAATATAAGCGAATATTTGTCCCCCGTGTCAACTGGCTGACTGGCGGGCTGAAACTAGGAGTAGGCACCACAGTAGGGGTTCCCCACACCAGTGATCGCGACGTCGCAGAGGGGTTCAATCCCACCGCATCGTATCATCCTTTCCTTCCCCTCAGGCTTGCAATAGGATAATACGTGATTTCACACTGAACTGCACACCATGGTGGCCCTCACGGGACGCGCGTACTGGAAGCGGAACGGCGAAATGGGGGCTCGGGCCGGCCTCAAAGCGTCTTTCCGGCCAGTGATGCGATACTCGAAAGGGTAGTTTCAGGGGCGGGGGTGCTGTGTCTCAGGGGCCACTTTGGCATGCATGCGTCGCCATACATCCCACCACACCATTGGAGTTTGTTACAGAGTCTTGAGTACGTTTTTACGAACCTAAAACACGCCTTGAAAGGTTCTAATCAAATCTCACAAAGGTGTAAGAACTCCAAACGGGTCTGAAAATCTGAAGGGTTTTCAACAGTTTGAAAAGTGTGAAGAATTTTAAACGAGTTTCCAAATGTCTCATACTTCAAAAGTTTTAATCAAGATTGAAGAGCTCCGCCATTTTGCTTAACAGACATGCTTCCTGGATCTGCCACAGTACCTAATGGACAGTTTTCTCAAGGAGGGAGTCGATCTTCATCAGCATTCCTTTCACAAACAGGAACTTTCAAGAGTCAAATGAACAAACTGATTCCATATAAAAGCTGTCCAATTCTTGTATGTTCTGAATTGCCCTCCAAGTAATGCTTCTTGGCTTCTCCGTTGTGCCTAACAGGCATGCTTCCTGGATCTGCCACTGCACCAAATGACAAGTTTTCTCACGGAGGAGGGAGTCGATCTTCATCAGTATACCTCTCCCAAATACGAACTCTCAGACTTCAAATGGACAAACTGAATCTATCTTTCGGGGGTAAACTGTATTTCTGAGACCACTGGTCTGCGTCACTTTTCTTGCTACATGGCCGGTACCAATGCTTAAGGGGAATTCCCAAACACGTTTCCAACCGCCTAGAAACGAACGGAAAACTATCGGGCGAAAGAATCAACAGATTAGTCAAGCAAAAGAACACGCCTGGAATGGAGGATCGCAATGCCAACGAAGCAGCCGCCAAGTACAGAACATCCTACCGACACAGCCGAGGACCCGGATGGATGTTTCATTAACGAGCTGTACAATATACACCCAATTATTAACATCGACATTATCGCCGCACTCGAAGATGCCACGAGACCACAAACCAGCGGCAGATCCTAGTTCGCATGCCACGTTGTATCGCCCACCGTCATTCCAGAAACAGTTTTTTCGGAATCCTAACTCTGGGAAGGTACATCAAAGGTCGTCGCTGACATTATCGGGGTCATATACCTCTGGCTCGACGCGTGGAAATAGTGTATGCACATATTGGCTTACCTGAGCGACCTCGTCGGACGTAACCGCCGCTTCATTGCTGTCGTCATCGCCATAGCCATCGCCATCGCCATCGCCTTCGTCTTCGTCGACTGACGCGGCCCCTGAAGGCGGAGGCAAACTTTCACTTTCCATTCGCAACAATTCTAGCTCGTCGAAATCCGGATCGGCGGCGGCGGCCGTTTCTTGCTGGCCGATGATGTCGGACGCGCCCACTCGGCAACGTCGCTTCGCCGGTACCGGCATCGCGATGCCGCCGCTGCCGTTTTGGTTGACCGGCGGCACATGATGGTTCATCTCGTGCACCGTCAGGCTTTGTTTGATGTCGGCGGTGAAGTTGCACTGCGAGCACTTGAACGCGCCGTTCGCGAAATGATTTTTGTTGTGCCGGTCCAGATTCCACTTATAGGGCGTTCTGAAGTCGCACATCTCGCACTTGATCATCGGCATCGAGTGGTATTTCACGTGTTTCGTAAACCGCGCTTTCATATGGGTGATGTAGTCGCATTTCGTGCAGCGGTAGAACTTCTTCTTCAAATGGACTAGCCGCTCGTGGCGGGTGACTAGATTGGGATTACGACTAGAAAATGAGCACAGGGAACACTTCAACGGCCGGTCTTGGTCCACTTCTTCGTTGGCCGCTTCTTCTTCAGCAGCCGTCGCCGACGATGCTTCTTCCTTGGGCTCAGCTTTGGCGGACTCGACAACCGGTTGGTGCTGGACTTCGGCGGCGGCGGCCTCGTTCGACTCGCTCCGGAGTGCGACCGGCGCCGGCAAAATCTTCTGCGTGCTTTTCGCCTTGATCAGCAGCTTACGTTTGCCCATCACGTGCACCATGTGTATGTGTCGCTGCAGCTTCTGGCTGTGCTTCGAAGCGTACAGACAGTGCGGGCACTCGTAAATGCGGATCTTCTCTTTGTGCACGTTCTTCAGGTGGTGCAGGTAGTAGCGCGGATTCTGGGTGTAGTAGCTGCACGAGGAGCAGGCGTAGTTGCGTTTCACTTTGCACTGCGGCAGCTCCTCGTCCGGTTCGGCGCGGCCATCGTTGTTGGTCGGCGGCGGCGGCTCGACGTGCTTCTCGAAGGTGTCCGCCGCGCCGCCGGTTACGTCATCTTCGGCCTCCGAGGTGCCGAACAATTTATCGCCGCTCACAACGCTCCTCACCACTAATTGGTTGCCGGATTTGTGAACCATAGACGGCGGATACGACATCCTGTCGCGGCCAGGCGGTCTTATCTGGATCGCAGCGCAACTGTGTGAACGTACACGCTCGGGTCAAACGATGTTTCCGGTATGTCCTGTACAACAGAGATAAAACACACGCGTTAATACAGAAAAAGTGCTGTGCCGCCGACTGAGCACACTCGTTATCGTGTGTAGGTATGCAGCTAATTATTCATTCCATTCCGTGGCATTGAAACGCAGCTATAACGAACAGTGTGGTACCAAAGAACCCTGATAAGATTCGGACCATTATCATGATGATGCATGTCCTCTGACCACTGCGATTACGCCTACACTCTCAGCTGGACAGAGTTGAATGAGCGAAATTTAGTGATTTAGTGTAGTTTCATCTCTTCTATTTGGCAATTAAAACAGACAGCCAACAATAAATAGAAGTTCATGAATTAAGGTCCACTTATCAATTCACTAGATGAGTTCATGAGTTCAGTGAGATAACTCATCAACTCATTTCAACTTTTATCTTCTGCTGACCAACTCATTTCACATTATCTCCTATTCATCAACTTATTCAGTTGCTATCCTTAAGATGACCATGGGTCAAAATGCGACTCCCGAGTATATCCAAGAATTAACTCCGAGTTACAGAGTTGACACTCATCTAAATGACTAAACTCATCAATTCACAACGTAAGTTGGTTTCAGGTAGGCGAGTCAACTCATTTTAAATTGTCTTCAGCTCATGAACTCATTCAGTTAACTCATCATCTCATGAATAAGTTAACCATGTGTTGAATTAGAACTTTTGTGTTTCAGAAGAGTCAACTCAAAATAACTTTTATTTCAAAGTGAGTTTCGCCCAGCTCTGTCGATCCCTCGACAACGAAGTTTGACTGTGTTCGGCTGATCAAAGTTTAGATCAACTTGATTCCTACTTCAGTTGGATCAACCGGTAACTGATTAGTAGTACTCTTCTAGGTTACTCAAACGTGTTTGGATTCCAGCAAAATATCAATGACACAATAATCCAAGATCAAACGTCAGTGACAGAGGTGCACAAAATGCAACTTTGCAGTTCTTCAAGGATTATCTATGATCCATGAATCACGCTGGGACTCATCCAACAAGTAGGCCGAATACCAGGTACCAATTCTGCTACAGGTCGTAGTCTTTAAATAAACACCAACGAGCTGAGACTGTATTACTTTATCAATTTAAATTCATTACTAGTAAACTTATATTTTCGTACACGAGAAAATCATTTCACACCGAATGTTTATTTTTCCATCAAAAAATTAAAAGAAAATCCTATCACTTTGCTTCCTAAACGTGAACTCGCGACCAAACAATGAACACCGAACATAGAGGTTCGTTTTTATACGTGATGGACTCCAAAACAAATAACTCACTAATTTATCAACAACTAACAATATTGTTATGGTTGTAATCGGTATCCGTTTCAGGTGTACCAAGTCAACCAAAACCAACTATTATTGCCGCAGTGTACGACCGATGGTCAAACGACAAACGGTGTCAAGTTCAGGAAAGCGAGTAGGTATTGAATTTTCATCACCACAGAGGTGAAAATAGATATAGTGCTTGGGGAACTTAGCCTCCTCAAATCCTTTGAAAGACCCGCAAAAACTGAAAAATTATATGGGGGAAGAATTTTTAACATTATTCTAATACGTGTCACTCTTTCTATGAAGCCCCCCCCCCCTTTAGGTCGGCTATTTGCCTAATTGTTTTCGTCGATACTGGCTGTAGCGCATCGTTGACAAAATTCACAACACTCAAAGGTATACTTCTGTTTTATATTGCCTACATTCCTCGCTGAAAAGGGACCAAAGGAGATCGAAAAATCGAGTCTTCAAATTTTCGCAGCAATTCTAGCTACATAATTTGGACTCCGGCTGCGAAATGAACGGGAGCCCGTGGACTGAGTCGAATTCAAAATTTAGGGGCCATCGAGTCCTTGCGTATAAGAGCTCCCCGTATCCTTACCCTTTCAAATACCTTTTTCTTGCTATCTTATGCATAACTTTTACAAAATTAGGTATCAGCTTCCTAGCTGCACTTCATATCCTCCCCTCTTCTTCGACATGTGCTCCTGTTGGTCTGCTAGGTCGCTTCAAATGCTATTCATTGTTAAGACATGACAAACTAGTAAGCAATCTACTTGCCAGTCTATCTCCTTGAAATAGCCGAGAAACCGTCCTCTTTCTGAGGAAGCAACATTCAAGATTGAGTGGGAGCACTTTCTTTTACTCATTTCCGGTGGAACTCGGTCCATTGTCACCTTTTTTTAGGCGAAGCTGGAGGCGGAGGGAAAAGGAGGGATCATAACTGAAAATTTCTCTTGAAGTACGTCATCGTTCAATATTTTTGAGTGGGAAAGGGGGGGGGGCGAAGAAGAGACGAGATACATAACTGTAATTTGCAAAATAAGAAGGTGCTACATTAGTGAGAACGAGGGTGTTATAAAAATATTTTGGGTCAAAAATGCGCCGTTTTTCCAATTGGTGGCAGAACAATTTTCCTGAGTTCACACAAAATTTCTTTCTCATTATTTATCTATATATTTTTTTTTTGGGGGGGGGGAGCTGCTGCGGACCCTCCAGCAGGGCTCACCCCACCGTCATTACTTTTCTGCGTCGCCACACGTACCAAAACGAGGAAGTGAGGGGTGAAGGAAGGTAGTGCGTCCAAGAAGAGGAAGTGAGGGGTAAAGGAAGGTAGCGCGTCCCTCTGCGATGCATCCGAATTCCAGGTTAATGCTGAGTGAGCGTTGCCTCAGTCTAAGTGACCCTGGCAGGAAAGCGCAAATCCAAAGCGGAGAGGCGAAAGAGGGGCTCAGGCCAGCCTCAATGCGTCCCTCTGGTCACCGATGCAATACTCGAAAGGGTAGTTTCCGAGGGGTGCGGCGTCTGGGAAGTAGGAAACCATTTTGGCATGTATGCATCGTCATACGCTCCACACCAAGTGAGAGGGTGGAGATATATGCACCGTATTTTATCGAACCTATGACGCCTTCGATTCTAAGACGAACCCAAAATTTGAAAAAGGCATTTCAGAAAAAAATGTAAACACACTAATGGAAGACGCAGTTTATTACGCTTCGTCATCATCATTATCACTGCATTCTGTAGGGTCGATACTAGATTCTAATCCACTGGATGATAAGGGATCACGATCGTCGTCTTCAGTGTCTTCCCATACCGTATAGTCTTCTGTACCGTCGAATGCGTTAGTAATATAGCATTTCTTAAAAGCTTTTTCAATGCTTGCAGGTTGTACTTTCTCACATGCCCGAGAGACCCAGTAGGCGACTGTCGAAGCTGGGGCTTTTTTAATTTTACCGGATGGGGTCAGCTTCATTTTCTTTACTTTCATCGAAATCATTAAATCTAAGATGCACTCGAATCTAAGACGCGCACCACATTTGAAAATTCAAAAAATGAATTTCGGGTGCGTCTTAGATTCGATAAAATACGATAGATGAAAATTAATTTTGAACTGGTAGTTTGATTTTTGAAAGGAGCGAAGGAGTTAGAAGACAAGGTACATGAATGTAATTTACAAAAAATAAGAATGTGCTGAACTGGTGGAGGGGAGGAGCTTCCCACAGATATCATGGTTATTGGCGACATCATCTGCACTGAGGGAGTGTGAAAAAATTCGCGGCATCAGTAGAGCGAACCGAAGCGACAAGTGAAAATCTAAGAAACTGAGGATCCGATTTTGGTAACTGGGGGTAAATTTCGCCATAAATTTGTTAACGGAGAAGAAAGGAGGATACGTCCTTATGTGCGGGGTTCCTAAAACTAAAAGAACCTAAGTTTGTTTGCAGATTTCTTAAATTTTCAAATAAATCTTCAGCAGGCAATATTGAAGTTTACTTCGGGTTAAAAATGCCTGACTTTTCTAAATGAAAGCTGAAGAATTTTGTCCCGTTTATGCTATTTTGTTTCGGGGGGGGGGAGGAGGAGGAGGAGAGAGAGGTTATACATCACAACTTAGGTCATTTTGGAAGTGGGCTCCTCCTCAATTGATTTTACGTAATTAAGGATCTAATTAGTAACATTCAACAACTTGTCATGAATATGCTATTTCAAGTATGAAAGTCTGGATTCAATATTCTACATCACCATGAACAGGTGAAAACGAGAATAAATTGAGCTTATTTTCGCATTTAAACCGATTTAAAAGCCAGGAAATTAACGTAATGTAAAGTTCAAGCAACATTCAGAATTCGAGTACAATTTTAAAAAGGTATTTTTTTAATTGACAATTGGTACTAATATTTTTAATCGGATTTCAAACACCATGAAATTAAACACGGACAACACAGTTTTTACAACCTATGTGATTCTATCCCTACTTTTTAAAATTGAAATTGTTTCCCGTTGCTAGAGTTCATATATTTCAGTTCAATATGTTAAAAATAGTCAGTGTGCTTCCGGATACAACAGTAGGTCAATGACCTCTGAAGGTAATGATCACGGTCAGTGACTTAAAGGTCGACGATCTGCTTCGAAACTCTCAAAATCCTTCAATGGCCTCATACCTATTACCGCTCCAACGAGTCTGTGCAGATGGTTCTCAAAACTAAAATTAACTGCACATACTTCTAGAAAAGATCCCTTGTAACACACAAAATTCAATATCACTTCATATTTACTGTAAGTATTGGGGGGGGGGCTGATCGGTAACTGGGACTATTCCTCACATGGGGAGTTGGTGTAAGTTCCGCATACGTTGGTAGGGCTCCCAATTTCTACTCATGACAGAACCACAGATGAAATTTTAGGTAGGATTTTCTGTTGTTGACTTTTATTAACAGAACTGATATTTCTCGGCAGTTTTCATGAGACCCCCCCCCCTCTACGGGTGTTACCTTGGCATGGCGAGGAAGCTTAAAGAAGAACCAGAGGCATATAGGAGAAGGAAACGACAAATCAACCATGATGAAAGCAAGGGGAAACTACATCAGTATTTCTCCCTGGAGATACGTCTCCACCACCAAAATTATGATGGCAACTCACAAAGTAAATAATAATTCCGAACGTAAAAAGTCTCCCACTCAGATGTCCGAGCGGAGACTACCTAGTGAGAAACTTATCAGAATTTCGAATAGGGCATGGAATGTAAGGACGCAGAATAAGGAAGGCAAATTAGAAAAATTAAGCAAGAACCGGCGATCTTCAATTTTCTCACTTGGTGCAAATACAAAACTTCTAAATAAGGAACCCTGGAACACCCCCTCCCCCCCCCGGTCAAGAAAATTGAAACACAAAGAACATCCAATAAGCACCAATAACTTTTGAAAAGTTGAATTTTGAGGGGGAAAAAATGTAAATTTTTCCACCTAATGCACGTTCTTTAGTGCAACTGGACTATCGCCAGCCCTGAAAGAACCAACTATGAGGAGCAGATAATGAAGGCAAAATTAAGTGTAAATTCTTCTCAGAAATTAAAATATTAGCAGAGGATAGAAAAAAGTGGAGAGATGCAATCTACTAGTCCAAAGGCTAGGGAAAATTTATCATGTGAAAACTGCCTTTTCTAGTTTATTTTCGGCCTATATTTCAGTAGCATAGCAGCGGTGTTAAAGGGGGTGCAAAATTTAGAAAAATCACTATCTGACGAAATTGTAAAGGAGGAATCCAGACCTCCTCGACACCCTCTGGATACGCCACACCTACATTCAGATTGTAGCGACCTAACCATATGGTAAAAGACGAGTCCCTAATTTGTTCTGCGGGAAATGAGTTCAGTGATATTTTTCCTTGCCTCAGGGACCAAGTATTGTACCCCAATACGACACTGAAGTAAGCACACACTTAAAAGGGTTGTCCTCAGGGTAGTGGTCTGCGCTCCTTTTGGCCAAAGAAGTGCAACATGGCGATACTACAGAGGACTTGCTGGCCGGAGGAATCAAAAAAGGCCATTTTTGGGCTAAACTCGGCTTAAAAACCGACCTTCTACAGGGCTGGTCAAACATCGGAAATTTGCCTCGAAACTTTAGGACCGGTGTGCTGCAGCCCTGTGTGTCTGGATTTTATCCAACTCAGACTCTTCATTTTCCTGAGAACGACCTCGAGTGCCCTTCCTGCATCCGTATCCACTGGCAACAGATGCTATGGACTAATAAAACTGGATATGCTTGCTGTTTGACCCTACCCCAACTCCGCCGCTAAACAGTCGCATACCACGAAACATATAGCAGATCAGTAACTCCGAAAGGTTTCTTTTCAGTCCCTTCTCATTACAGGTCACACATACGGGTCATCGAGGTTTCTCCTCGGTTCGCTGGAGTCCGTAATCCGCGAACAAAAAAGGTTTTCTTCGAGATAGGTCGACGTGGTGCATGTCATTTCTGAGCCGAACACGCCTGCTCAGACCTGAGCCGAAGGCAACATGGCAACTGGAAGCACCGGAGCATAGAGGTGACTCCGACATCCCAGTTCGCTATACGGACCGCGGACACATGTTTTTGCATTCGAACCCACTTCGGCGGTCCGGATCCGGTCACAAGACCCCCGTAGACGGTACGCTAAAGTAAAATGACGAGTTGTGCGCGTGTTTCCTACTGTCGGGGCGATCGCCGTATCAAATGGAGAGACAAGAAAGAAAAATGTATGTAGAACGATATCAACGCCGTCGTATCGAATGTCAGCTCGCAGCAGAACTGGTAGACCGGTTTCCAAAACCGATATCGCTTCTTTGCGTGGCATGGCATGGCACGGCATCGCCACATCGCACCATCATCGACGAACGGCCGCACTAACACACCGAACACCGCTCCAAGGATGAACGGGCATAAAATGTGAAACGAGCACGCCGCAGAAGGCAGAAGAAAAACAACAACCGCTCTCGAACGCCATTGAAACCGAGGACTTCCAGCGGTTTAGGTGTACGCAACCATACCTGTATAATTCAGTCGCAGAGGCGAGCAGGAGACTACGTCGAAGAGGACAGGCCGGCATATGGCAGCTGAAAGTCGTTCATCGGTTTCATTCTGGGCCAGCGGACACACAGACACCGCAATAACGTCGAAACCGAGAACCTTTTCAACGTGGAACCTTCAACCTTGTCACGAAGGTAAATTATTACACTTCAAAATCTGCTTGGCCGCCTGCGCAGCTGAAGACTCGCGGTGCCGAGCTACCATCGCGAATTGATGCGACGTCGGGCGTAATATTGAGCAATATGAGAATCGGTAGCGTTATTTCGAGTCTTCGATACCGCAGAGGACATTCCAACACGTGTAATTAGCTCTGAAGCGGTCACCTCGGCTCGGTATGGACGTTTCGATTTCACGAAGTCCTGGAGATGGGACCTAATGGACACGTACTTTAAGGTCCGTTTTCCTGAACATCGTTGGAAAATTTTACATTCGTCAAACTGGTACACTTGTGTGAACATTGTGAACCCAAATGACTGAAATCAGGGTCCCTCGGAACTGCGAGCCCTCAGCATTGTAAATCGAGGAAATACTGGACTGGAACCAAAGACCTGGTCTTAGCGAGATTTTCGGGTACAATGGCGAACATCCGGACCCATGCTGGCAAAAAGACCTAGTAAACAGACTCGGATCGAGACTCCTATTGAGAATAAGAATCAATGTGGAGGCTGGGACTAACTGGAAGATCAGTCCCAAAATCCAAAAATGGCTGTAAACGGCAATGCCATTTTGTGATATCTAAATCTGATGATCTGTGAACTGATATTAAAATAGAACGCGCTAACTGCAAAAACGGTACTTTCGAGAAAATGAGGAAAATGTAGCACCTTTTTGTAGAGATCCCAGGGACGTACCGAAGAGTTTTCCCTGGGGGAGGAGTATGAAAGTCCCAACTGATTCAACTCAAAATTCCCACGTGCCAAACCGAAAAAAAAAATTTCGACTTGTTGGATTTTTCCAACTCTAGCGAAATTTCCTCACTTTGGCTGACTGAAATGGTAAATTTTCCCAACTGCTGAGTAAAAAATTTCCTACAGGGGGGTACGCCGCTGAGAGCACCTGAAAACACCCGAGTAGACATCCGCCATTCTTGGGGGGCACTCGCCCCTTCGCCCCCCCAGGCTACGTCACTAACAGTACTTCATACGAGTATGATCTGTGTTCGAATTGATTTTGATGATTCGCTCTAAAGATATAAGCTGTGGAAAGATTTGCCTGTTTTCGGCGTGATAACGTTCCCTTATTTTCGAAGTACGTCATCAAAATTGAAAAAAGTAAGTATTTCATATTATTAACTTCGGACTTTTTGTAACTGTGAGTTCAAAGAACATACTAAGAAACATTTTCGAATAATTAACAGATGATTGAGTATAGCTACTTATCGAGTGCAAGTCCTCGGAATTGGAGATGGAATCCAGTTGTGGAACTAATTGGATGTATCGATATGAGGATTAGGGAGGCAGCTTCCCCACTCCTCCCCCCTCGTAGGAATTCTTCACTCAGCAGTTGGGAAAATTTACCATTTCAGTCCGGTGCAGTTGGAAAATTCCAAGCCAAGTTTTTTTTTTTTGCTTTGATACTCGGGAATTGATTTGAGAAGTTGGGAAAATCCAAACAAGGTTTTTATTTTGCTTTTGAGTTGAGTCGGTTGGAACTCTAACAATTCCCCCCCCCCCCACCAACAAAAAATTATAATGCGGGAGAAAAAATTTGACCAGCATTTGGCTCCAGTTTCTTTGAACTAATGATTGGCTAATTTTTCTTCCTTGATACTCATCAAAATGTTGCTAAAAATTCTTTCACTCATATAATTTTTCAATTTTTGGGAGCTATTAGAGGATTGGACGAAGCTAGGCTCCTCAAGCTACAGTATCCACGTCTCTGGAGCGATGTCATTTCCAACTCAATTAGGGGTCGAGAAAGCAATATTTTGTCTAAGTTTTCGAACTTCTATTCATTTTTCAATAAGAAAAATTCTCTCCATTTGCGCAACTTTGGCAAGGGGGTTTAAAGTAAAAACTAAAGGTACATAGGGGAAGAAAAACTCCGACGGATAGACCCTGATGAAAGCCACGGGAAATTAGATCAGTATTCTCTGGAGACGCGTCTCCACCACCATAATTATGATGACAACTCACGAAGTACGGCAACATGGGGTAATTTTGCAATCATGGGGTGACTTGGCACATTTATGCTTTCATTACTTCTGCAAGCGCGAGGGAAAAACATGAACGTGTGGTAACACTGAGGCACGACTGTTATAATGTAGGAGGTAGTAGCCGTAGTAGCTATCGTATTCGTATATTCGAACTCCGCTAGAAGTGCTGTAACCGCTGGACGAACAGACGATGCCGTTCGTTATAATCACAATCTACTACAGTGCAAAGTGTCAGTTGATTTACTAATCTCCTGCTTTTAGTTTCATGTTAAAATGAATTTGTTCCTTTTTACTAGACTACACTTACCCTGATAAAACAGAATTTTGTTCAGAAATGATTATTTTCAATTTTAAAATGATGTTCAAAGTTTACATGTTCATACTGATGTAGGGTTTGTAATAAATCATGTTTTCGTCCGCTGATAAACTTTATTCAAATATGCGAATAAAACCAACTCGGTTTAATTTCGCTATAAAAATCATACAAATTATATTACAGAAATTATTTCAGATAGAGAGAAACTTGACTTTCAGTTCGAGGGTGGGAGGAGGTATGGAGAAGAAAAATTTGCCAATTTTTTAATCAAAATATTTTCAATTGAAAAAATAAATAAACAAACACACGTTCTTATAAATGAAAAAGTCAACTGGACAGTTTCAAAATTTGCCGACTGCCAAATCATTGGGGGAAGGGTCAACTCCGCCCCTCCCTCCATAGATTCGTCCCTGGTTTCAGAAGAGTGAAAGAGAGAGAAAACTGTGGTGTATTAATCAGCACAGCGACGTAGTAGCAATTGGCAAAAAACTGGGGGGAAAAGTAGGGAAAAGTAGAGGGGGTAAATTTGCACAGAACTGTTTGAAACTCGGTAAGTAATCAATTTTGATGTTCTATCTTACTGCTAGTGAATGAACAAGTACAAATGGGATGCTCATGAATTTCATACATGCCAATCAGGGTCTTCGACACCTTAGAGCAAATTAGTGCTACGTACATTTTACTGAAATCGGCAGACGAGGGAGAACAAGTTTTCAATAGCCTATCACACCTGTCTTACGAAATCGTGACGTCACGCTTACGTAAAGTGGATGTTTTGCCAGCATCAACCTGCAGTGTTGCATATGATAGAGCGGGAAATTTATTTTTTAATGATACCAATAACTCATTCTATACAACGCTGTTTTGCTCTAAGACGTCTTCTTAACCTTTCAAAGGACAGGTCTCATTTGTTTTTTTCTTATGATATTAAGAACAGAGAAAGAGTACAGTTTTCATAGTTGACATTTGTTGGGTATTTTGTATACATCTGTCCTGTATACACAGTACATCGATTTGGGGTTACTTGGCACTTTTAACAGACAGCACTACATTTACAACTTTTTTCCCTGTTCGCTTATGAACATGTGCAATATCACCCCATCGCAATACCGTTTGGCACAATTATTTCAAAATTCTGTTGAAAATTTGTGGCGCAAAAGGTGTCACAATCTTTTGGGGAGTGTATTCCGCAATGCCCCATCAAAATTACAAAAAATATCCCGGTTCTCTAACCCAGCTTTTACAGGCCGTAGAGCGCGTCAATGTTGAAAGTATACAAAAAAAAATGAGCAAAATCACCCCGTGGCACAGTAAATAATAATTTCGGACGTATTGCTTGAGAGAATGGTTGAGGGAAAGAACTGGGAAGGCAAAATATGAGCTATGAGGAGCAGATAATGAAGGATACAAAGTGTAAATCCTTTTCGGAAATGAAAAGATTAGCACAGGAGCGTAGCAAGTGGAGAGACGTAACCTACTAGTCGCGAGACTAAGGAAAATATCAACAATAAGAAAAAGGGGCGTTTAGGGGAGACTGAGAACTACATCAATCGGGCAGCGAAACTGAAATTTTGGGTACGTCAACTTGACGCCAAATGACAACTTTTAAGCACAAGCCGTTTTAATTTCGAAAAAATTGCAAAATAGGACCCTACCCTGCATTTTTGGTTCTTCTAGCTACTTTCAAATTTCAAGAGAAGGGTGATTCAGAACACTCAACTAAATTTTTTGTTCCTCCACTTCAGCACTAGCCACTGATGACACACTGCAGTCGATTTATTGGACACTCGATAATTCTATTTGAGATTCGAAAGCTGGTGGTGCGTTTAGTACCTCCACTTGGGAAACTTCCGTATCAGCCAGGCTCAGTGAGATTTGCGACAACGGCTCGGTAAGCTTCAAAATTGAGGCGTTTGCTTTTCGAGGCCCACATTACTGGCAAACCGAGGACCCTGAGTTCGACTAATTCGTCGTCGTGCGTAATCTTACACTCTTGAGCTAACCAGCAATGGAAGGAGCCTCGCGATTACAAAACGAAGAAAACGAAATTGTCACGAAGAATGCACGGAGGTGCAGTAGGCGGTAACCTTGGACTTGATCGAATCGGACAACTTGCGTCGCGGCGGCCACCAAAATGACACCGGTCGGTAACTTTCCGATCCGCACATCACGACGTCCAACGCGTTTCCTCGCATTAGCCGAAAATTAACTCATTAGAGTCACAATTATTCCACGTTCTAAGAGGAGAAAGAAGAACTACTCTCCGAAGTTCTTATGATAATTTCGTCGGTTCCTTTGGTACGTGCCGCGCCATCTCAGCACCGCACAAGGCCGCCTTTCTCGTACAGATTTAGGATCTCCGGATTCCGGGCCTCAGCCACCGAACTATGCATACGAATCAGCTCGCACCTCGTACAAAGTCGCTTTTTTCTGCGATTACGAAAAATTCTCACATCTGGATGCCAACCGGGAATGAACGAGCAGTCCGATGGTTCGGGCACAGAAATGGCAGACCTTTAGAAATTGTCTGGCAGCGCGGGCACGTGAATGCATGTATACGAGCTCGGTGCGGTACTCTCGCTGGCACTGGTTACAAAATGCAACAATGTCGACGAGGGGACGGGTGAGGACGGAACACCAGACCCAAAATCCGTACTGGGTTTGTCTTTTCTTCTCCTTTTTTTTTTTTTTTTTTTTTTTTCGTTCTCACGTCTTGTTCTTGACGCGGCAGTACGATGCGATGTCTGGTTGTAGAGGTACGCGCTCTCGTTCTCTCGGTTCTCTTGACCACCTGCGCTCCACTCTCTGGACCCGAACTGGATCCGGATTGCGGTGTGCATTCGTCTTGCTTGCAGCTGCTGTTGCCGCCGGAGAGTACGTCGAAATGTGGTTCGAATCGAGCCCATTCATGTACGAGCGAATCCTCCGAGCGTTACTCGGTTGTTCCGCTGACGGGTGATGGCGGTTTTACACCAGGCTGAGTCCGGCCAGTCTTCGCAAACAAGAAGTTCGAGGCAAAAGACTCGATAACGACCTGAGGGGCGGAGTGACCTGCCGAGCAACCGAGCGAATGCCCGGTGGCTTGGCGCGAACTACGGCCCGGCCATCCAAACGTGGTCTAATGGTCCCGGAAATAATTTGATAAAATTAGCGAAAATAAAAAACGAAATTGTCATCAACAATTTTTGCGGTATATCGTTGATACTAGCCGTCTTGGTTGCCGACAACAACACTTCTTGGCTCCTAGGTCATTTGCTCATTGTTACGGTCCGAAATTGGGCGTCTGATTGGCCGAGCAGATAATGCGCTGGTCTCGGAATCCGGAAGCGTCCTGGGTTCGAGCCCAAGTAGCAACTCGCTATACTTCGACCTAGGCTGGGTTTTGGGCAAGAAGAGAAGAGGGCTAAGACAGCCCTAACAGTCTCTCCGACGTCTCTGAGGTACTGCTCGAAAGGGTGGATTCAAGGATTCGGGTTGGGAGCAGAAATGAAAAAGAGATGGTCCAAAATTATACGAGGAAGACCCAACGTGCGGAAGAAGAAAGGCGACATGATCAGTCATCAGCTGTGAAGGAGGTTCTGAAACAGGAAGCTTCAACTTGGAAAAGTGCAGCCAAATTCAAAGTCCAGATGAAAGGGGGAAATCTTGACATCGATGCCGACTGCGAAGTATTCACAAGTTGGCGCTAAGCCGGAAGATGAAAAAGAATTGTTCGCTATATACTGACAACTGATATCGTATGATTCCCGGTGTCCTGGCACAAATACAACCTGATGATCCGAGAATTGGTTTAACATTGCGAAATTATTTAGTGTTTTTAGCGATAAAAATGTAGCTCAGAACCAAGCTCAGAGTGCTAATAGGGTGCGGGTTACTGGAAGTGAAAAGGCCTTATATCGGTGGGTGTGATCACTATCGAAGATATAAAACGTGCCCCATGACCTTAAACCTAAATCATCTTGTGGTCCTGATTCCATTCCACCCTACATATTTCGAGCTTGCTCACACTTTTTAAATACTCCGTCTGCAATACTGTCTTTGAGACAGGTATCTATCCAACAATATCTTTTTTCTAATTTGCTCCCGACCCGAGTCCTGGAATCCGCCCTTTCGAACATTACTTCAGAGACGTCGGGGAGGCTGTTAGGGCTGTCTTAGCCCTCTTCCCTTCTGGCCGAAAAACTGGCCTAGGTCGAATATTCTGGCGAGTTGCTACGTGGGCTCGAACCCCGGACATCCGGATTCTGAGACCAACGTGCTATCCACTCGGTCAACCAGACCTCTTATCCAACAATATGGAAAATGTCGAAAGTTATTCCATTTTACAAGTCGGGCAAAATAAATTAAATAGAAAATCATCCCATCTCTCTAATTCCACTCGCGGCCAACATTTTTGAAACGGTCTTGCACAAGTATCCATACAATCAATCCAAAAATATCTTATCTCCGTGTCAACATGGCTTCAGCAAGGAATATTCAGTGCAGACAAATCTAATGAACTTCATATTATATGATGTCAATATAACCCTCTCTAAGGGTGGGCAAATAGATACCATTTACACGGGGTTTTCAAAGGCTTTTGACACTGTCAACTACAAAATCTTAATCCAAAAATTGTGCAGCTTTGGCTTTTCAAAAGATCTAAGAACTCTATTTCACCCCTACTTAAATAACAGAATGCAGTTTGTTGAGTATAAAGGAGAGGCCTCTCCGTGTTACAAGGGTGTCAAGTGTTCTCCAGGGTTCGGTTTTGGGTCCATACTATTTTTAATTTTTGCCGATGATATTTCTGAAAAAATCCAATTTTCAAAATTATTGCTGTATGCAGATGATATGAAGATTTATAAAATTATAATATCTCAAAATGATTGTGTTAAACTGCAACAAGATCTTGACTCATTAGTTGAGTGGAGTGATAGTAACTTGTTACCATTTAATACTGACAAGTGTAAAAAAATTACCTTTTCAAGAAAAAGATGCCCCATTTTACACGAGAATAAAATAAAAAAAGATACACTTAGGTGTGTAAATTTTGTTAAAGACTTAGGCACCATTTTGGATTCCAAACTATTATTCAATATGCATATCGATCACATAACTTTAAAATCTAAAAGAATGGTTGGCTTCATAAAGAGAAATGGAATTTGTTATAAAAATTTATTGTTCTAGTTTTGTCAGATCAATATTGGAATCCTCCTCTGTTATATGGGATCCTAAAACTCAACAAGCTAAAGATAAAATTGAGAAAATTCAAAAAAGATTTTTGAAATACTTATATTGCAAAATCTTTATAATATATTATTCTTCTGAAATTTATACAAAGAACTTTTGGTTGGCTTCGAGATTATGGGTCTGAAAAGCAGAAGATGTCTGGCAAAGTTGATCTTCTCAAGGGATGTTCTGAATAATAAAATTTTGGATTCCAACTACGTAATAAGTATTCAATTCAGGGTCCCTACATTTAATACAAGAAATACTGATCTATTTGTGACACGTAGAAGCTCAGCATCAAGTATGGACAATACTCTAGCATTATACATATAATAATATTACCCAAAAAGACCCTGGGATCGACATATTCTTCATGAGTATAAGACAGTATATTTCATCAGTCATTAAAGTACTCGAGGGTATGTAGGTCCTAGTCTCTGCAGTTCCTTCCCTTAGACTGCACAAGTATGGTTTGTTTCGGCCCCTCGGCTTCCTTCAGCCCTCAGTTCTCAATTTACAATTCTCAACTGCCACCTGTGAACCTGCGTGCTCCTTACTCTTCGCTCTGCCCTTGCTCTCGTACCTGTCTCCCCCTCCCTCTTTCTGTCATCTGTTCCTTCTTCTTTATCCTCCACCCTTCCTTTAGAAAGTATTTTTTGTTTCTGTTTTCAAGAATAATTATTACATTGTGATTGCTGTCCCTCCCTGTCAATGGGACCTTCGGGCACCTGTTCGGGGGGGGGGGCATAAATAAAATAGAATAAATCTTCAAGCCTCTTCAATGCTCGTTTATGACTCTTCAAGACTTCTTTAAGAATGATGCTATAATTAACTTTATTATTATTATTATTATTATTATTATTATTTTTTTTTAAATCTTTCAAGAATGTTTAAGACTCTTTACAGGTCTTACAGACTCGGTCAACAGTACCCCAAGCCTCGGAACTTTACTCTTTTAGATTCGTTTCAGTCTTCTTGACATCCACCTGGATGGATTTAGAACTCTTTGAGACTCTTAGATTTCTCAAATTTTGTTTACAACTTTTCAAGACTTCTGAACAACTTTTTAAGACTTCTGAACATGTTTTCATCATTTCTAAGGATCTTCGAGATTCGTTTTAAGACCTTTCCTGCCTTAACTGAAATTTTTAAATCCAGACGAGCATAAGATTCTTCGAGATTCATTCAGACTTTTCCAATTATTCTGCTTTAGAGTTTTCAAAAATTCTTTAGGACTGTTACAAACATGACTGAAACTTTTTGAGACAATTCCTTTGCTTCATTGAGACTTCTGAAACCCTTCCAGCCAAGTTAAATGCTTTGATATTTTTTAGACCCTTTAAGGTTTTTCTGAACTTGTTTGTTTTAGTGTCGAGTCTTAAGAGTCTTAAATAGGTCTGAGTCTCGGAAAAGTCTGAAAGATTCTGAAAAATACTGCAAAACGTAAAATAGTAATCTGAAACTAGCCCGAAAAAACTCTACAAATAATCGATAACAATTCTGAACGAGTCCTGAAAAGAACGCTTGACCGAATTAAAAAAATGTATGCGGATATTACCCCCCTCCCCCCCTCCAGAACCGGGATAAAGTCGGAAATACCCATTTCACGACTTACCTCAGCTAGTTTTAAGGGGTTTTGTAAGTCTGAAAAATCCTGTGTAGAGCGTGCAAAAATAATATTAAATCCGAAGAAGTTTTAGAGATAGCCTTGAACAATTCTGGACCTACAAAGGACACAAAAATGGAATTACAAGAAAATTGATTCTTCCGTATCCAAACTCTCATATGGAATACGCAAAGATTGTTGTTTCAAAAAATCCAGCTTTTATGCTGAGGCAATAAAATTTATTCGATTGTAACTAATTTTCAGAAGAAAAACTGAAAATTGTATAAAATGTTTAAAAAATGGTGTTATTTTTTATACTCTTTCTTAGGGAGAGGGGAAGAGGAAAAAATGACTATTATGATGAAGAATGTTTTTTCTCACTTTCCTCCCAAGGAGACGAAGTGGGTGCAGGAATTGACCTGGACGGTGGTGGCCTCCAAAACTAATTTCCCTGGTAGCTTCTTTGGTCCCACTCCGCTTATAAAACAGTTCTACTTTATTTTCCCCTAACTACTCAAACCCTAAAAATTACAAACTAAGGGGGCGCAGTGAGACAAAATACTATCTAGCCGGACAAAAGTCATAAAGATCAAGTTCAAAAAATGATTGGAACAGGAACTCATTTACTCCTCATAGATGAACTCAATCGTTAATAAACGCATTCGGCTGAGGAACCTCTCAATCCCGTGTCAAAAATATAGAAGCTCGCAGTTTTCCTTCGTTCAAATCCTAATTTCGAGCCCTACATGGACAAAATTGCCTTAGTTTTAAAAATTGAACCAGTTGTCGGAACATTGGTTTTTCGAGTCTCTGACTTTGAATATCGCGGCCCCGATTTGGGCCCTAAAATCCATATTTCGGACTTTCAACGGCAAAATTGACTTGACTCGAAAAATTGAATGAATGATCGAAACAAAATTTTTTGTTAGTTGATTCCCAATATTGCACCAAATTTTGATCCAGTCCCGATTTGGGCCCAAAATTTAAATTTTGGATCTAAAATAGAAGAACTTGATTTGGTTAGAAAAAGTGAACAGACTATAGAATATAGAACCCGTTTTTTTAAACGCTGATTTCGAATCTCGCATCAAATTTCCGATTTTGACCTAAAAATCCAAATTTCTGATTCTAAATAGACAAAAAATCGATTTAGTTTGAAAAACTGAATAAAGTATTAAAACAGTGGTTTCTTGGGTCCTTGATTTCGAATATCTCATTAGATTTTCAATTTCCAAAAACCCAAAGTTTGGGCCCTCAATGGGTAAAACTGACTTGGCTTCAAAAGCTGAATAAAGTACCGAAACAGATTTTTTTTTTTTGGGGGGGGGGGGGTTGCAGATTCTGAATGTTACATCAGATTTCTGATTCGACCGCCGATTTGGGTCGGAAATGCTAAATTTCGGACCCTGAGTGACTAGACAAAACTAATTTGCTTTAAAAATTAACAAAGTACCGAGACAGTGGTTTCTTGGGTTCTTAATTTCGAATCTCGCATCGAATTATTGATCCGACCTCGATTTTAGCCTAAAAATCCAAATTTCTGACCCTAAGTGGGCCAAATTGAATTCGCTTGAAAAACTGAAAAATCGAAACAGACGTTTCTTGGGTCTTTCATTTCAGAAATCACATCAGACTGTGGATTTCGCCCTGGTTTGTGCCTGAAATTTCAAATTTTGGACTCTGAATGAGTAAAATTGATCTGGCTTAAAAAATTAAATAAAGTATCAAAGCAGCGTGTTTTTAGTTTACTGACTGTTCATGAAACTTTTCAAATTGCAGAAGGAGGGTTTCAAATTTATTTCAACATACTTGAGTCAAAAAGAAACTCAACATTTTTAATTTCGTCAACTCTGCTAAATTTACGAACTTTTGAAAATTATCAAATTATGGAGAGGCGGAAGTTTCCAACGAAAAAACAGAAATCCAAAAGACCCGACAGAAAAGAAAAGCAGAAAATTAAAACACTTTTAGCTTCGCAATTCGCCAGTTGCGGCTGCCCACGGGTGCCGCCCCTATACCATCCACTGAATACACTTCCTTTCATAACATCAATATTTTCAAATTTTTTAGATGACTTTTTTTTTTTTTTTTTTTTTTTAAATTCGGATGATGATCCCAAGGAGAAGTAGTAGAAATGCCAGCTGAATATTCCATAAACCTTCGTAAGCAAACCTTTCAAAAGGGAAAAAAAAGGCTCGTCAATTTTTTTAATTTAGACGATTAGTTAGCAACATTTACAACTGACATATTATATCAATAGAATTTCTTGAAGAGATGGAGAGGCTCTGCGATGGCTCCGTTTTTTTTCAGAATCAGAATCTACAAAGCCGCGACACATTAAAATTTTAGTTTTTATCATCTCACAGCCACTTCAGATGTAAAGGTAGGCAAACTTGTAAGCATAACTTGAGGACAAGTTGTCGAGCCGTTGAATTGAAGGGAGAGCCTTTGATGAGATACGCTGTACAATATGTTTCTTGGTCAATTATCCTGATCGAACTGCTTAAGCAGGAAATTGGTCCTGGCACCATGCTGATGTACTGCTTAAGTTTACTTTTGAAAAAACTGAACTAGGACTGAGCTAAGTCCGATAGACAATAAGGTTCATTCGCAGAAGGTATTTAGCTAGGGGAGGGAGGGAAGACTTTCAGACTAGAAAATTCCCACTCTTTTGATTTGTCAAAAACACAACAGAGTCCAAGGTAGCTGGTCTGTCCTATTCATAAAGACTATGTCTGTTGTTATGTCTCCAGTCTTAAGAAAGATTATGTCTTATGTCATGAGGCTTGAGATCTTAGAGTTCAAAGGTAGCTGGTCTATTGGCCTGCCCTTAAACCATTCATCAGGTACAATAATCTGCCTAGCGTTTTGTCCATTTTTATGTTTCAAATCTTGGGAAAGACCAAGTATGTCTTACTTTTTGAGACTCAAGATTTCGAAGATTTGTCGTTTCACTCTTATGCCAGAACAGATTATATCCTTAAAGGTAGCTGCTTGTCTTATTTTGGTTTATTATATGTTTTGTTGTTGTTGTTGTTGTTGTTGTTTTCCTACTGTCTGATTCTTATGTCAGAACATATTATGTCCTTGAATGTTGCTGGTCCGTTCCAGCAGTTTTTCCGGTTTTCAGGCAGACAAACCACCAGGCATTTCTGACAACCCGCTTGGCATTTCTTTATGCGGAGACAAAGGAGGAAATAGGGTTTTAGTAGAGAGGTGAAAATTGAAGTAATCGCATATATTAGTCCATTGTAGAGCCTGAAGGGTTGAGGGGAGAGGAGAAGGAACCCAGAAGAAACAAACTCAAAGACTCAGAATTCCTATGAACAACGTGAAGAACTTTGCAGTTGGGAAAATTTAAGTAATTGAAGAGCAGCTCCCTATGGAGCCCAAAGAAAGAGGGGTGGATAGAAAGAACTCCTGAAATGGATTTAGCGACCCAAAAAATCCTACTATCGATGTAAGTAATTGGGAAATTCAAGTAAACTGGAGTAATTAAAAATAACCCCCCCCCCTCCAGCCTAAAGGATTGTGGAAAGCGGAAACACCCTGGAATGAATTCAGTGACCTTAACAACACCCATTTAGAAAATTAAATCTCTTGTAGGCTCAAATGAGGAGGTTTCCCCCGCGACTGAAGCTCAAATTCCGTAAATCAATGTTAATTCCCACAAGAACTTCGCCTCCTTTACGGCACGTGTTAACCTTTTTCAATTTCGCTTAAACATCACAGAAATTATTTGAAACCGATGGGAGGGGGGGATGGCTCACTAAAACATCAAAAGTCAAAAATAAGGACTACCCCAATGTGCAGTATCCACCGTTTCGCTCATGTGCTTCACTCATATTGTAGAGACTATGTTCAAAAAAATAAATATATGTAACTGTATCTCAATATAAAACATCGTGCTGAAATTTTAGGAGCATGTATATAAGGCTATAGGGAAACGAAAACCAGCCACAAACCAGAAATGGTATGGTGTTTTTCGGGAACTATCTTTCTTGTTTTTTACCGTTCGACTGAGGACTCAAGAGAGTCTGGCGAGTGAACTCCAACACTGAAAGTGATCTTTATGTCTTTCAATACAAGCACACCAAATTTTACGCTTTTCTGGCAAAATGCACGATTTTTCCTCAATCAGCTACACCAAAAGTTTCGTCTCTCTTATCAAGAGTCCCTGGCACCACCAACTCGACCTTCAGTAGCTACCTTCTGATATGTTTGCAACATTAACCCAGCACCAACTATACTAAAAACTTCGTTCCAAGCATCGTCATCGCACCAATTCAACCTTCGACAGTCGCCTTCTCTAAGCACGTCAAAACATGTCTGAAACATTAACCCAATACCGACTACACTGAAAACATTGTTCCAGGCACCCTCATTACACCAATTCGACATCCAGCAGCCACCTTCCGATCTGAAATCCGAATTCTAGCACGTCAACATTTGTTTGCGAAACAGTTACCCGACACCGGCTATACTGAAAACTTCGGTCCAGGCACCCTCACCACACCAACTTGTAAGAAATTGAATTTTTAAACAGGAGTACGCAGAATTTGGATGCACAAAAAAAATACGCTTAGAGGGTGTGAATTTTACAATTATATTTACCGAGTGGATTATGAACTAAATTTCACTATAAATTATGTACATTGGTGGGGCGGATGGATAGCCGGATGGGCATTACTCTAGTTAGATACTTATAACAGATTTTAAAATCGCGTCTGAGTACTGGCACAAATATCTACCTCACTGTAGCCCAAAACTAATAACATATCGAAGCACCAAAGCGACCCTGTTTTTAGCCCAGAGTCCAATTAGCAACAACTTACCACGCGGTTCAGTACCTAGCCCGCACGAAGCCTATAGGTGTCACCCTGGTAGTCCCGCCCCGAAGCTGTGCGGCAAGCTCAGCACGCTGTCCGAAGATTCAACCGAATACCTGGACTACACTCGGATCCACATAGTCGTCTGGGAGAGTAACGTCTACCCTACATAAGGGAGAGCCTGGGGTCTCAGCTAGACCCTGGTGACCTACAGGATTCGTGCGGGCTAGGTACTGAGCCCTTTGGTAAGTTGGAGCTAGCTATGGACAATAAGCCAGAGAACAGAATCGCTTTGATTCTTTGATGTGTCATCAGTTTTAGGCTACGACGCGGTGGAGATTTGTGCCAGTATTCAAACATGATTTTAAAACTTGTTATAGGTACCTAGCCAGAACAATGCCCATATCCAGCTATCCGTCCGTCCAACCATTGTACATAGTTTATGGTAAAATTTAGTTCATAATCCACTCGGTAAATATAATTGTAAAATTCACACCCTCTGGCCGTATTATTTTCGCACATCCAAATTCTACATCTCCTGTTTAAAAATTCAATTTTTTACAAACTCGGCCTCAGAGCGATCTTCTGATCTGAAACTTCAATTCTGAACACGTGAACACAGGTTTGCAACATTCATCCAACACTAGCTACAGTCCGAAACATCGTTCTAGGTAGCCTCACTACACCAACTCGACCTCCAGCAGTGACCTTCTGATCTAAAATCTGAATCTCGAATACGTCAACACATGTCTGAAACCTTCATCCAACACCATCTACATTGACAACTCCGTTCCAGGTCAGTGCCGTATCCACGGATAAGGCGAAGGGGGACGGGGGTTTGACCAAACATCGTGGTGATTCAGCACGTGCATATATTTACACACGATTAAAAAATTTGATGATTTTTTCACGTTCCAGGTCAGTGCAGCATCTAGGAATATATCGAAGGGGAGGGGGGTTGACTAAACATCTTGGTGATTAAGCACGGGCAGGGACGTTCCGAAGAGCTTCTCTTGGGGGGGGGGGGGTGAACGTCCCAACTGATTCAACTCAAAATTCTCAAGTGTTAAAAAAAAAAGCAAGCTTCCCAACTCTACCGAAGTTTCCCAACTTCGGCTGACTGAAATCGTAAATTTTCCCACTGAGTAAGAAATTTCCTTCGGGAGGAAGCTCCCCCCTCCCCCTATCGGCACGTCTTTGAGCACGTGTATATATTTCCACACGTTTAGAAAATTAATCAATGACGACTTTTTTCAGATTACACCAGCAACAATCTCAGCCTTACCGGAGATGGGGGGGGGGTCCAGACCCGACTCGCTGTATACGGTCCTGTTCCAGGTACTGACACACTAATTCGACCTCCAGCAAAGACCTTCTGATTTGAAATCCGAATTATGAACATGTCAACACACGTCTGAAACCTTCATTCAACATAAACTACACTGAAAACAGTGCTGCCAGATGGTAAGTTGAAAAATGTACTAGCAAGGAATTTTCTAAAATATTTACAGATGTCAAATGAGATGTATCAAATGATATGTATAGTTCCAGATCTCAAATGAAATGTATCAAATAAGATGTATAATCTTTGAAACTGTACCAAAATGCAGAACAAATTTTTTTGGTCAAAATCTTCAAAATGTACCAAAACGATCCGAAAAATAATGTACCAACAAATGTTCCAGATTCTACCAAGAATAATGAAGATGGACCAAAAAGAACAAGAATTGCTGCAATCACCAGCCATTGCATAAAAAAGTTGATATGCATCAGATCTGGTACAAATGTACCAAATCTAGCAAAGTTGACTGATAACTTCATTCCACGCACCCCCATCACACCAACTGAACCTCCAGCAGGCACATTCTGATCCGGAATCTGAATTTCAAACACGTCAACACATGTTTGCAACTTCACCCAACACCAGCTACACGAGAACATCGTTCTATAGTCCATTCCAAATAAGAATGCCGAAAACAGTTCAGGCGTATCACACTTTGCTGCGTATCTATGCAGCCCAAAAAACATTTTTATGTTATCAATCGCTGCGAAAATTCAGATTTATGTTAAAGTTGGTGTATGAAATTTATTCTCATTCATTAAGAAATTAATATCATTTTAAATTAACGGAGTATCTATGCTTCGATTTGTAGTGCTGTACGAATAAACTACCTTTTCCTTTCCCCACATGCCACCATACTCGCATCTGTTTTCGGCATTCTTATTTGGAACGGACTATATAGGCAGCCTCACTACACCAACTCCACCTCCAGTAGCGACCTTCGGATCTGAAATCTGAATTCTGAACCAGAGTACTGCACGCTTACCCACGCAGCTGACCGTTACCTAGTATTAACAACACGGTACTGTGAATTATACCGGGTTCGTCAAACTAGGTACTAGGTCCTCCCACTTACCTAGTACCGGGAAGTAACTTACCTAGCTGAAGAACAATCCTAGTCAGTGGCGTAGCGTGTCATGAAAAAGGGGGGCTAAAGTATTTTTACCCCTCTCAAAAAACTACCCCCTCCCCAACATTTTTATCCCCAAAAAAATGTTTACTCCCCTAAAAATTGTTAACCCTCAAAAAATTTTTAATCACCAAAACATTGTTGATCCCGTCCCCCAAATTTTTACACCCCCAAAAATATTTCATTGCTCCCACAAAAAGTTGACCCCAAAAAATTTCACCCCCAAAAAATTCTCCCCAATATTTTCATCCCCCAAAATATTTTTACCCCTCCCCCGAAAACTTTTTACCTTCCCCAACAAATATTTTTACCCCCCCCCCTCGCTTCATATTTTCACGCGGTAGGAAATCATGGAACGTTTTCTGTCTACCAGGTAAATCCCGGCAAACGAGGTAAACCCTGTACTTTACCCAGCCCCTCGCAAAATTTAAAAAAAAAAAGTTACTAGTTGCTACCCGGTAATACACTGTACCACCTAGTACCGGGTGGTACCAGGTAACTGATAATACCGAGTAAAGGGTATGAAAACTAGGTAGTATAGGTATTTTACCGTGTTGTTACCTACTCGCTGCAGTACTCTGTTCTGAACACGTGAAAATATGTCTGAAACCTTCATCCAACACCATCTACATTAACTAACTTCATTCCAGGTCAGTGCAGTATCTAGGAATATAGCGAGGGGGAGGGGGGGTTGATCGAATATTGTGATGATTACGCACGTGCAGGGACGTTCCGAAGAGTTTTTCCTGGGTGGGGGTGGGGTAAACGTCCCAATTGATTGAACTCAAAATTTTCAAGTGTCACAGCAAAGAAAGAAGAAGAAAAAAGAAGCTTAAGAGAGAAAAAAAGCAAGTTTTTGACTTGTTGGATTTTCCTAATTCTACCGAAATTACCAATTTCGGCCAGCTGAAATGGTAAATTTTCCCGACTGCTGAGTAAGAAATTTCCTATGGAGGAAACTCCCTCCTCCCCCCTATTGGTACGTCCCTGAGCACATGCATATCTTTACACACAATTATAAAATTTTCGCCTATAATCAACGATAATTTTTTTCAGATTACACCAGCAACAATCTCAGCATTGCCTCGGAAATTTTTCTGTCTAAGGGGGAGGGGGTCCCCACTGCATACAGTCCTGTTCCAGGTACCCACATACTAATTCAACCTCCAGCAGAGACCATATGATTTGAAATCCGAATTCTGAACACGTCAACACACGTCTGAAACCTTCATTTAACATCAACTACACTGAAAACAGTTCTGCCAGATGGAAAGTTGAAAAATGCACCAGCAAGGAATTTTCTAAAACTGTTACAAGTGTTCAATGAGATACATGCATTAGATCTGGTACAAATGTACCAATCTGGCACAGCTGACTTCAAACATCACTCCACGCACCCCTATCGTACCAACTGGACCTCCAGCAGCCACATTCTAGTTCGAAATCTGACATCTAAACACGTCAACACATGTTTGCAACATACACCAGAACATCGTTCATCTAGGTAGTCTCACTACACTAACTCGACCTTCAGTAGCGACCTTCTGATCTGAACTCTGAATTCTGAACACGTCAAAACATGTCTGAAACCTTTATCCAAAACCATCTACACTGACAACTTCGTTCCAGGTAACCTCATTACATTAACTCGATCTCCAGCAGAGACCTTCTGATCTGAAATCCGAATTCTGAACACGTCAACACACGTCCGAAACCTTCATTTAACACCTTTTACTCTGAAAACAGTGCTGCCAGATGGAAAGTTGAAAAATGTACCAGCAAGGAATTTTCTAAAACTGTTGCAAATGTTAAATGAGATACACACTAAATGAAATTTACAAATGAGGAGTTATCTGTCAAAAATGCCCCTGTCAGCAATTATGATTTTGAGAAAAACAACTTCAAAGTTTTCAAGCTGAAAATACTTACTGCTTTCAGACTGATTTAACTGAAAAATATGTTATTATAGTATTCACTGTGATTCCATTAATAAAAATGACTGATTAATTGTTTAGTTCGTTCAGAAACAAACGCGGATGAATTAAGGAAGGAACATGACAGGGGCCCATTTTAGAGCGATGGAAAAATTAACTTGGTGGGACGTGTCGTGGTTTATTAGTATCTGTTTTCCCATGATAATATTAGTGAATCTTATGCATTTTCTCTTCTACTTCGCTTGTTCCCATACATTAATACAACTTATGAAACAATAATACAATTCCTAACTCGCAGTATAATGAGTTATTGTCAATTCTCGTGATTGAAAAGCTAATATAGGTAATTGCGAAAATGTATCTCCCTGCTCATAACGCAACCAAAATGTGTAATTTCTGAGGTGTATTATCGTGTATAGTTACTGGCTTTTCATTCTATATGTAAGCTTGGTCTCATTGACTATACGACGAGTTTGTACACATTTCGGCACAGAATTGATGTTAATACAATGCGTTTGTAATCATTTATTGGCGCCAATTTTGCTGAATATCATATGTTGGTACACAGAGCGGGGGTTTCCTAATAGAGTAGGACACGGAGTATTCGAAAATCAGCATCTCCGCAAAAAGGACACCTGCTCAGATAACTTCTCAAATATGGTTCCAGATTTCAAATGAAATGTACCAAATAAGATGTGTACAGTAGACACTCGATTATCCAACACAATTGGGGAATGGAGACTGCTGGATAACGAAAAAGTCGGATAATACGAATGTGATATTTTTTTGGGTTTTTTGATGCGGTAGGCCTGAATAGTGGTAGTAGATTGATGAAGGAAGTACAGAACAGCAATATTTGAACAAAATTTTATTATAAAATTGCAAAATGCATACAACGTTAGTAGGTTTGTTACTGTCGGATAATACGGAGAATTGTCCGATAATCGGAGTGTCGCATAATAGGAAGAAAATTTTTACTGTCGGATAAGCCGGAGTGTCGGATAAAGAGGTGTCAGATAATCGAGTGCTTACTGTAATTTTTGAAACTCTGTACCAAAATGCAGAACAAATTTTTTCGGTCAAAATCTTCAAAATGGACAAAAACGAACCAAAAAATGACGTACCATCTAATGTTCCAGATTCTACAAAGAATAATGAAAATGGGCCAAAAAGAACAAGAATTGCTGCAATCACCAGACGTTGAAATGCATCAGATCTGGTACAAATGTACCACATCTGGCACAGTTGACTGAAAACTTTATTCCACACACCCACATTACACCAACTGGACCCAGGCCCGAATCCGGGCCCGTGCCCAGAGCGGAACATTTTTGAGGGGGGGGGGGGGGGTGTTCGAGTATGATATATAAAAATTCATTCCCAACTCGTAACTCCCAAGTTCAAAACCGATACAAGCGAAACGTTTAAAAAAATCCAAACGGAAGGCAAGGGCAAGTAATAATTTTAGCAACAGCTCGAAGGGGGGGGAGGTGCTTCGAAGTGGGTGCCCAGGGGCGCTCGCGGCCTTAATCTGGCCCTGGCTGGACCTCCAGCAGCCACGTTCTGATCCGGAATCTGAATTCCAAACCACGGACGAACCGATGGTGGTGGAGGGGGGGGGGGGGAAACTTACCACCCCGTAGGAATTTTTCACACAGCAGTTGGGAAAAGGTGAATTGGAAAAATCTAACAAGTTACAAATGTTTTGTGGGAATTTTGAGTAGAGTCAGTTGGAAAAATCCAATAAGTCAAAAGCTTTTTTTCTTTTGCTTTGATACTTGAATTCTGAGTTAAGTCAGTCGGGACTTTCACAGTTTTTACCCCCACCCCCTGGAAAAACTTTGGTACGTTCCTGTTTTAAACACGTCAACACAAGTCCGCAACACTCACCGAACTTCACCACTTCCGCCTCTCTCCTGAAGAAAAACCTCCGTTCCGCCACTTGCTCTCTACCAATCCATAAGGCATTACGCGGTTCGCGATCAATTCCCCCTACATGGTGCATACAACACATGGATGGAGGGGGTAGAGAGGAACGCCGAGGTTACTCGGCACGTTTTTCTGCAAACGCTTTCCTGCACCGACAAGTTCATACGATACCGCAGCGGTACCCACAAATCAATACCCCAGCGTGAAATACGAGCCGGATAAGGCGGCAACGAAGCGAACGAAAAAGCAATATTCCGCAGCTAAAGGCTGCATCCGACGTGTATAAATCGATCTCCCAGAAGATGGTCGCGTAAAAGTTGCCACTCACCCCGGTGCCAACAACGGCTAACTGCAACTGACTCATCGAACTCGGCCAACCGAGCGACTGCAGGTCCGACGACTGCGAAAAAGTCTCTAGTAGATTACAAAATGGCGGTTAAGTTGGGACAGCAAACGGTCACTTCAGGTTACACAGACCACGGATACAACACGACAATGCGAAAACGAACACAATCTACCAAGACAAATAAAAAAAGAACAGAGACGCGAATCGACTTTCGCACAGCTGAACCTTCGACAACACTAGCTGGAAACGAACTCAACTCGAAGCAATACAACTGCGAATAACGGAGACTGGCCAGCGGTCCTGTTCCTGTTCTGTCGTGAAGCGAGCCTACGACCGAGAGAAAGAGAGAGAGAAAAAAAAGGGCTCTCTTCGAAGGACATGCGAACGCACACCGAACTATATATATACAACATAGGAGAGACCAAACTATATGGCCGCATTAATTAGAGAAAGACCACTGCGAAGAACCACGACCCGAGCCGACCGGGTCGACAACGCGAAGGGTGCTTTGGAGACACCACTACACGCGCACACGTACGCTCGCCGACGACTACGCGAAACGACAACACGGCCACGCGTGTTATTGCGAACCAGCAACGACAGTGGAACGGAGGTACGGTGCCTTACCCCAGGACTACACCGACTATACGCGGCGTACAATGTAGAGGGATAACATCTACATCGAGGATATATAGAATACGCACGCATACACGAGACACGACGGACGCAACCGACACGACCGACCCTTCGAAGTACTCGAGTGTATTCAATGGGGGGTTGAAAGAGCGCCGCGATGGGTTGGCGTGGCTCGGCGCTCGTCGCTCGGCGGTGGCTCGCTGCCTCGCTTCGGCTCTGCCAGGAAACGCCACCGCTGCCTAGCCGGCCCCGGAGCTGTGCCGCGCGGCGCTGCTGCTCTCATCGTCGGCGTCGTGGTCGCGCCCAGAACGCACAGCGAGGAAGCCGTACAGCGCCTCGCCGCGGCTTGCCGCTGTCGTTTCCCTACAGTTGCGCGTTGACCCTCGGCTTTGAAAACCGCTGGCTGGCTGTCCTCGACATCCATTACGAGCGAGCTTTTAAAATCGATATGGCTCTCTTTCCGATTCAATGGTATTCCGCTGAGAGGAAGCTCTCTAAGTGCCCTTTTTATTCTTTCTACTTTCCACGCGCCGCTCCTATCAGCGGCTCTCTCTCTTTCTCGCTTACTTGAGTTTCGGATTGTGTAGCGCCGCCAAGAAAGACAGAAAGGGAACACGGTACACGAGCACTCCCAGTTTCGTACGCACGATGGAGCGGCCACCTCCGACCGCTGTCATCGTTCCAAGAAGAAGTTGGCGAAGCTTTTAACCGCCATTGCCGAATGTTAAGCAATTCGGCTACTCCGGGGTGATCCGACAAAAATGGAAAAAAAAGTATCAAAGACATTTTGAAGAGAGGACAACCGACACACGCAGTGGCACCGGAGCCATTGCCCCCCTCCAATTCCTGACACTGATAGCAACAGTATCACATTACCCCTCAAGTTACAACAAGGGAAATTGTAAGAATGAGAGCTCGTTTACACGAAACGGTATATGGCCGGACAAATAAGCTGGACGTCCATTTTTAAGGTTGCCAACCGGCAGGTATTTTAATAAGGCTGGCATTCGATATTAGGCCACACCGCCAGTGCTGCCAACCAAGCCTGTTGAAAAATTCCAGGATTCTTCGTAAAAAATATTGAGATTTCCCAAAAAATCTTGGGACCAAAATTTTCGCCTTTTCTATGTTGCTCAACAATAAAATATTTACTGACTCATTACATCTGTTGTTTCCCCCCACCCACCCTCAGTTATGTCGACAATCCCAAAGATTTTGCTTCTTCTTTTCACTTTTGGTCTTGAATACTGTGAAGCAGGCAGAAGAGAATTCCATTACTTACGCCCTTAGAACATTTCGATGCCATTAAGGGCCCTTTTCTTGGGACAGATCACCGATATATTTCACATGTCTGTTGCTGTATCTGAGTGCTTATTTCTCCAATAAGGCGATAAATTTTCCATTTTCAAAGTTTGTAAGCAAAAAATTTGAAAAAGCAATGCATACCTATTCACTCAGTTTTATGTAAATTCCTGAGAACTCTTGAGATTTTGTGTCAAGATTTTTTGAGATCTCAAGATTTATCTTAAGACTGGGCCGCAGTGCATACCGCCCCTGGGTAATTCTACAAGAATGTTAGTATTTCATCCCGTCCAAATATCTTGTGAACTGAGAACGCTAGAACAAAATTTTTTGTGACATCTATAGTGTATGTTGCTTTCTATTTCCTGGGTGTTTCTCCTCTTAGGTGGTACCTTTTGCCGCGATGAGGAGGCGTAAGCCTAAAAAATAGAAAGACCCTCTATGAGGTTAAATTTCTTTAAAATCGCGACAAAAAGGACCTAGAAGGCAGTTCTTTGCACTGTTGGCTGCCAATATTTTTTGCGCCCTGTGGTAAGTAACTTGTGACATCCTCCTCTCTCGTACAATTTTTTATTAGGAAATACTGATAATCCAGCAAAATAATAATCAAGAGATTCAGTTAAGTGATTCTGGGGTATTTTTGAGTATTTTGCAAGTAGGGGTCTGGTTAGCCGAGTGAATACCGCGTTGGTCTCGGAATCCGGAGGTCCCGGGTCCGAGCCCTCGTAGCAACTCGCCAGATTTCGACCTAGGCCGGGTTTTCGGCCAGAAGGGAAGAGGGCTAAAACAGCTCTAACAGCCTCCCCGACGTCTCTGAAGTTATGCTCGAAAGGGCGGATTCCAGGGCTCGGGTTGAGAGTAAAATTAGAAACGAGAGCTTTTGAAAATAGAGGGAAACTATAGCTGAGGGCAAGAACCGCGTAAGCTTGAAAAAGTTTCAAGGCCCACAGAGCGATGCTAAAGGGTAACTTACCATTAAGGGAATAAATAAAAATACAGGACCAATGTGTGACACCCACCCTTACCCACATTTCGCAAATTCGAATTTACTAGTCATATTTGGCGGAAATGGTTGATTCTCGAGATGTAAGCGAAATTGCATCCACGTCGAATTTCTTTGCTCGAAGCGAAAATTTTTCGAAAAAATTACGGTTTCACTCAAGTATACCCAGGAATAGGTCGCAACTGAAGATGGCTAGAAGAAATAAAAATTTCCATGGAAATGTGAACCACTGAACTGAATTGTGAACTGACTTGTGGCCATGAAGAGCTAAATTATACAGATTGGCTTCACCCAATACGCACCACTGAACTGAACTGTGAACTGAACTGGAAATGAGAAGAGAAAACAAGTAACCTCGTAATCTCGAAGAGGTTCTGCAAAAAAGCGCGCATCTTGACTCTCGACAAGAAATAATGAATGAAATTGTTGCCGCAGTCTGCAGCCATCCTCTCAGGGTCGTACCTACCGAAGAGTTTTTCTAGAGCGGGGGGGGGGGGGTAAAAATTGTGAAAGTCCCAACTGACTCAACTCAGAATTCCTAAATATCAAAGCAAAAAAAAAAAACTTTTGACTTGTTGGATTTTTCCAACTGACTCAATTCAAAATTCCCAAGTATCAAAGTAAAGAAAGAAAAACCTTTTGCCTTGTTGGGTTTCCCAACTTCTCAACTCAATTCGCAAGTATCAAAGTAAAAAAAAAAACAACAACTTTTTAACTTGGATTTTCTCAACTCGCCTGACGTAAATGGTAACTTTTCCCAACTGCTAAGTATAAAATTCCTACCGAGAGGCCGAGAGGGGGGACCTATCGGTACGTCTCTGCATGCTGTTAATAGCAATTTCCATGGAAATATCAACCACCGAACTGAATTGTCATCATGAAGAGCTAAATCATAGACTGGCTTCGTGTCGGGGGCAGCTTTACGGTTTTCGCTCAAGTATACCCACGGCTGGAAGAAAAAATCATACGGACTGGCTTCGTGTCGGGGAGACGGCTGAAAGAAATAAAGATAAATTTCCATGGAAATTTTAACCACTGAATTCGTGTCGGGGGAGTGTTGCAGGGGGAGGGCATTACGGGCGCTAAAGTAAGGCTTTAAAGTAACGATTTTTGAAATTTTTTCTATGTGTTAAGCGAAGACATGAAACCACTGAATTCGTGTCGGGGGAGCGTTGCAGGGTAGCGTTACGAGGAGGGGGACGTTATGGTGCTACGAGGGGGGGGGGGCGCTAAAGTAACGCTTAAAGGTAACGTTTTTTGTTTTGTTTTTTCGAAGTTTTTTTTTATATGCCAAAACAAAGACATGAAAATGTCAGAATGAAGTTTGGGGGAAAAAAACGAAGTTAAGCATTGATTTTGACTATTTTTGAGGTCCAATTTTTAGTTGGACGCACTCAGCTTTGCTCCGTTCTTCAGAAACGAACCAAAAGTAAGCCGAAGCTTCATTTGGCAGTCTGATTTGATTTACCTTGAAAATGTTGAGTCATTTTCACTAGCCTGGTGACTTATTTATTTAGCAAAAAAAAAAAAAAAAAAAAAAAAATGGAAGTAGGCAAGAAATGTCAAAAATCAGGGTAGCGATGGCTATTTTTCGGGAAGGCGTGGTTGGAAAAAGGAAGAGGGAGTCAAAACGGGGAAAATGGAAGAAAATTGACTGAATTTGTCCAACTTTATATTTAAATTTAAATCAACAAACGAACAAAACTAAACAAATAAAAACAATATTCACTTTTTCAATGTTACCTACTAACCCTGGTCAAATGGTGAAATCTGCAAGTCTGGCCAAAAAATTTTTACCAAAATTGTACTCGAACTTTAAGCAACAATAAATTAGCTTTTTCAATTTTGCTGACTAATTCTGGTAAAATGGTCAACTCTAAAATTCTGGCCGCAAAATCATTTTCTGAAAAGAGGGTAACTATGTTGCTCCTTTACATTCTACTCAATTCTGCAAATATGGTTACTGTAATTTTTGGTTTCAATTATTATTACAAGAACTGTTTTCGCACATCTCAGGACTTGAATATTATCAAGTTGGCCAATTTTACAACAAAAAAAAAATTTTTTTTTGAAACAGTAAGCTTAAAAAAATACATGTAAAAGTTTTACGCCCTCAGAAACTTTACTCCATAGGCTACAGTTTACTCTTCGTGAGGGATTGGAGGGGCCAATTGCCTCCCAAAGAAAAACGTTGAAAGGCAGTAAGGGGCCACTGTTCGCTCCCCCCCCCCAAGAAAAGAAATTGTAAGATATTTCTTGTTGGTATCGTTCATTCCGGGGTGCATGCTAGCAAATTTGTATGCTTTTACAATAAGTACAATACAGATATAATTTTTCATGATGTAGAGGTATCAAAATCTATTACTGAGATTGATATGGTCCCAAAATTTAGATTCCCCAAGGAGGGGCGGGAGCAGCTAATTACGTATAAGATGGATGTTGAAACACTGGTTTTGAAAGTCGCTGGATTCAATTATGACGGTAACGGAGGCGAAATTTCCAAAACTGAAGTACCCCTCCCAGAGAGGAGAGGGAAAATTGAGAAATAAAATAAGTACGATACGGATATCATGGTTTAGGTTGTGGAGGTCACTGAATTCATTTCTGAGGTCGATATGGTCCCAAAATCGATGATTCTAATGCAGGGACGGAAGTCGCAAATTTCTACATCGGTTTTGAACGTCACTTTACTCGATTCTGACATTGACTGGGTGAAATTTTCAAACTCAAGCAACTAGGTGGATGGGAGGGGGACAAAATAGCAAAACTGAATAAGTACAACACAGATATAATTTTTCAAGTTATGAAGGTCTCCGAATCCATTTCTGATGTCGATGTGGTCGGAAAATTGAGGATCCACATGCAAGGCGGGAGCCACAAATTGCGTAAAATACAATACCGATATTTAAATACTGATCTTGAAAGTCACTGAACTCAATTCTGATGTTAACTGAAGCAAAATATCTAAATTAAGGCACCGGGGGAGGGGGCAGAATTAGGAAATTTAATGAGGATATTGCGGATATCACTTTTTAGATTGTAGAGGTCCCCAAATCCATTTCACTGAACTCAATTCCGATATTCATTGAGGCAAAAGATCCAAAATTAAGCATGGGGGGAGGAGATTGGGAAATTCAATGAGAACATTGCGAGTATCATTTTTCAGATTGTGGAGGTCGCCAAATCCATTTCTGAAGTCGATATGACCCCAAAATTGAGATTCTCATTACGTGAAATACAAGATGGAAATTGAAACACTGATTTTGAAAAAGTCAATGAACCCGATTCCGACCTTAATGGGTGCGAAATTTCCAAAATTGACTAGCCACTCCCTTCCCAGGGGCGGATAGGGGGACAAAACTGAGGAATCTAATAATACAGATATCATTTCTTTAGGTTGTGGAAGTCACCAGTTCCATTTATGATCTAGATATGGTCTCAAAACTGAGGTTCCACATACATGGGCGGGGGTCACAAGTTGCACAAATATAAAATGGATATTGAAGCACTAGTTTTGAATATCACTAAACTTAATTCCTCGACATTAATTTGAGCGAAATGCTAGAAATTATGAAAAATACAACATGGATATTGAAACACTAGTTTCGGAAGTCACTGAACTCGATTCCACCTTTAACTGAGATGAAATTCTCAAAATTGAAGAACACCCCGAGCCCCGGGTGGCGGGAGGGAGGCGCAAAACTAAGGAATTCAATAAGTATAATAGGAATATCATTTTTTATGGGTGGGGGGGGTGAAGGTCACCAAATCCATTTATGATACAGATCATGGCCTCAAAACTGAGATTCCACACAAAGGGACGGGAGAGCCACAAGTTGCACAAAATACAAGATGGATATTGAAGCACTAGTTTTGAATGTCACTGAACTCAATTCCGACATTAATTTGGGCGAAATGCTAGAAATTAGGTAAAATACTTACAATATGAATATTGAAACATTAGTTTCGCAGGTCAGTGAACCTGATTCCGATTTTAATTGAGGCGAAATTACCGAAACTGAAGAACACCTACCGCCGGATGGGTGGAGTAAGGGGCAAAACTGGGACTTTCATAAGTATAAAAAGGATCTTAGGTCACCAAATCCATTTACGATGTAGATATGGTCTCAAATTTAAGGTTTTACACGCACTGGTTGGAGCTACAAATGGCGTAAAACACAAGAAGGATATTGAAGTACAAGTTTGAATATTGCTGAACTCAATTACGACATTAATTTGGGCAAAACTTCCAAGCTGATGGCGCAAAATTGAAAAATTCAACAAGTACAATAAGGATATTATTCTTCAAGGGGTAAAACTGAGGACTTTCATAAATATAAAAAGGATTTTTAGGTCACCGAATCCATTTATGATGTCGATATGTCCCAAAATTGAGGTTCTCCATGCAGGGGGAGGACCCCAAAATTACGTAAAATACAACATGGATATTGAAATATTTGGTTTTTAAAGTCGCTGAAACCAATCCTGACATTATTTTGAACAAAATCTCCAAAACGACGCACCCAGAGGGGAGGCGGCAAAGTTGAGAAATTTAATACGTACAATAAGGATACCATTCTTTAGGTTGTGGACGTTACCGAATACATTTATGATGTCGATATGGTCTCAACATTGAGGTTCAACAAGCGGAGGCGAAAGTCAGTGGCGTAGCAAAGGAGACTGGGCCCCCTTGTGACATTTTTAAATAGCGATTTTTCTAATCTTAGCACCCCCTAACGTCCCTTCCTTTTTAATCAAGACCGCACATCCCTCCAAACACTAGGCTGGTTACGCTACTGGTGGAAGCCAATACACGATGGATACTGGAGCAGTAATGATATAGATTCTGACTTCAATTTGAGCAAAAGCTCATCTGAGGTACTCATGTAATAGGGCTCTACAGTTTCGCATAGGTACAATAAATCAGAAAATACGTAAATCCCAATACCATAATCCGGCCACAGAAACCATTTCCCAACTTCTTTGTCGCATTACCTGCACAAAAGTCCACCCTACGTTTCATTAGCAATGCTTTAGGTCGGAATTGTACCCCCAAATTGCGATCAAAAGCCTTACACAAAATCGAAGGTGTCAGCACCAGGACTTCGAGTTTCCACGCTGATACGAAATTACGTTACAATTTTCCGGGTGACCGAGTTCAAACGGTCACCCAGATTGGCGACCACTGAGTTAATGAACAGGACGACATTTTCTACCGTTAGGAAGGCGGAAGTAAGTTGGCTGAAAAGACGAAAAAAAGAAATGGTCTCTTTCGGGGATCGACTGTATCCCTATCTGGCACACACACGCACTATCCTGAAAAATCGAGTTCCTTTTTTCTGTTCACGCCTTCGCGCTCTCTCTTTCCTCGTTCTCCTTTGATATCATCTTACTGGAGCGCACACAGGGCACATATATACCATATAGTCGCAAGTTGTTGGTAGCTATAAGCTGTTACGTGCACATCACCGCTCTAACAGCTGTAACGCTGTGCTGTGCCGTCTCTATTCTCTATAACGAACAACAAAAAAAAAAAAAAAAAGGAAAAAAAGAAGGACGAGGAGGAATGAGGAATCCTCCACTACTGCGGCAGTATCTTCCAGATGCACGTTACCATAGTAACCTCTTCGTGTTCTCCCGGTACGCACACCATTGCTGAGGTGAGTGTTGTACCGAACCGTCTCTACCCTGCCTTCCAGCCTTCCGAGAATCTATAATGTAAATCTCGGGGCAAACCGCCAGGAGTTGATGAATCCTCTCGTTTTTCGCAATCCTGCCCATCGGTTCGTATAAACGCCCGATCCCGGCGACGTCGTCCCGGTCCGACCCGAACCCCGTCGAACTGAAATTCGATTTGCAATAAAACGAGAGAACGACCGACCGGCGTTGGAATCCGCGCATACGTTTTCCACAGCCGATGAGCGGCTCGCGAAATCGGCTTCGGCTTCGAAACGGCAGCCGGCGAAGGGAACGCGACTTCCATCGCCCGAGTCCTAAACTGCCGATCTCGAAATCCCTCGTCGGGGTTTTTTCTTGCACTCGAATTTGTTCGACGAGAGCCTGTGTTCACGTGGTCGTTTTCGTGTCTGCGCTTCGGGAGTGGGTGAGCCCACATGCAGGAAGCTCTTGTCCGCGGAAGCGTTCGTCGAAACACGCCACCCTTTTCGCCTCGATCGATCTATATAAGCGTCGCGGGTGTCCTGGGTGAAGCGCACGATACCGGGCGGCAGATAAGGGTCGGCTCAAAACCGGCTGATTAATGCAAGAGACGAATGGTCGAATGGATTAGTGGATATAGCATGTGGCGAATTACATATTATAATTCGGTTCGATGAATTCAGTGGAGTCACGGTGGTTCATGTACAACCGATGAGTTAGGATAGAATCGAGTACGTATTTCCCCTCCCCCACGAGTAATACCGAACTCAGAAGGCGTGCTCATTCGACAAACACTTCGACGGCTTGGACTTTGGTTCCGAAAATGAGTGAGGATGCAGTCTAGGTCAGTGGCGGATCCAGGGAGCAATACTGAGACGGGCATCCGCTTCATCGACCATTATTTTGCCATCTCAACTGACTGATTCGTTGAAAAAGAACCAATCGGAGTTTGGAACGATTTGTATATCTATTGCTGGCACCTCGGATTGACGCTGAAAATGAGAACACCTACCAAAGTGCACTTACATCTTTTCCGGCTCAGAGAATTTTCAAGTCTTTAAGACTAACTTGCTACCTTTTCTATGTGTACGACCTTGGCGCAGTGAGAGGGCTTAAAAAAGAACTAAAGGCACATAGGAGAAGGAAAACTCCGACAGAAACCCTATGAAAGCAAGGAGAAACTACATCAGTATTCTTCTCTGGAGATGCGTCTCCACCCCCACAATTATGATGGCAATTCACAAAGTAAATAATAATCCGGACCTAAAAAGTCTCCCATTCGGATGTCCGAGCGGAGACTACCTAGTGAGGAACTATCAGAATTGAGAATACGGACATGGAGTGTGAGGACACTGAATGAGGTAGGCAAATTAGAAAACTCAAAACACAGATGAAAACATTAAAATAAGATATAATAGGAATTAGTGAAGTGAAATGGCCGGAAGAAAATGATTTTCGGACGGGGACGTATAGAATAATGAATACAGCAGCAGTAAAAAGAAGGCAAGCAGGCATAGGTAATATTATGAATAAGACTACAGGTTTTCACTTGTAGACATTTTCTTTTACTCAAACCATTAATTTTGACCGGAAAAGCTGAGCTTTGACCGTAAAGCAATGGTTCATATTATTCGACAGATGAGATACCTACTTCATCGAGGTCGACACTTCTTCGTACTATCATGTCATAAATATTTCAATGAGCAGAATGGTACTGTACTGTACTCACCTGGAAACAAAAAAGAAACAAAACACATCAATACACATTCCAAAGGTAAAGCGCAATAAGATTATCTTAAGACATGGTTATTCAAAAAGTCTCGGGTAATTCGTATTCCCTTTTCAGATGAAAGAGGGACTGCTACAGACATACTTAATTAACAATAGGTACTTGAGTTTCCAGCGTAACTAATTAGGTACCTAAGTTACGTTATCGGATAAATAATTTCTTGAATAAGGGGAAAAGGGAACCCCTGTCTGTCACACGGGAACCCCCCCTGCCACCCTTGTGTTGTTCAAACTTCATCTAATTTTTCCTAATACATCGGACTATTTTTCTGTCAGAAGGCGGAATCTCCAGATCATATGATAGTGATTCTTTTGAAATAGAGGTGATTAATAACTGAATCCCCCCCCCCCCCTCTATGTATGTTACCTTGACGTGGTGAGAGGGGCTTAAAAAGAACTAAAGACACACAGAAAAGGAAAACTCCGACAGAAAATGCTGACGAACGCAGGGATACCAGTATTCTTCTCTAGAGATGCGTCTCCACCACCACAATCATGAAGGTAACTCGCAAAGTAAATAATAATTTCGGACGTAAAAAGTCTCCAGTTCGGATGTCCGGAGGGAGACTACCTAGTGAGGAACTATCAGAATTGAGACTAGGGACATGGAATGTAAGGGCATTGTATGAGATAGGTAAATTAGGAAACTTGAAGCAGAGATGAAAACATTAAGATTAAATATAATAGGAATTCATGAAGTGAGGAAGGCTAGAAGAAAATGATTTTTGGACGAGGGAGTACAAAATAATGGATACAGCAGCGAAGAGAAAGCAAGCAGGGATACATAATATGTAAATAAGACTACAGGGAGTAGAATGCAAAGTTATACCCAACAGAGGAAGAGAATATTAATGGTGAGAATATCAGCTAAACTAGGATCATTAGTGATAGTCCAGGTTTATATGTCAACAGGACGTTACAGTGATGAAGAAGTAGAAAAAATTTACGAAGAAATTGATGATGTACCGTAATCTGGGGTACCTTCGGACTATTTTTAACTGTAAGTCCCTGTAACTCCCTAACACGTGGTAGTACAAAGGTGGTTTGAAGGTAACTAAAAAAATCTTGTCTTGACCTATTTACCACTACATGGGTTAAAATCGGCCTAATCTTAATTTTGAACTCCAGAAGACAAAAAGTGGCAGTCTAAAAATTATCCAGAAAAGGGGTAACTTCAGACTTTTTTTTTCTCTTCAAAAAAATAATGTTTTGGTTTCCTAAAGTTCTGAAAACACTTTTTATGAATTTTAATTGAAGAATCAATATTTATTCAAGTATAAAAAGGAATTTTTATACATTAAAGTATACAATCATTCTTAAAAAATCAAATTGAAAGAAGGAAATCAAAATTCCCCGCGACCGCCAATGTCCGGTATCTTATACGGCGCCTGAAGAAAAAAATCATTTTGGATGTTTTGATTCAGGTTCTTCATATTTTCTTCGTTGACCCAAGACAGAGATGGTCATTTTTGGCCATATATTATTGTTTAAATTGATTTTGGTTTCGTTTGGCAAAGTTTTGCCCGATTTAGTCAGATTTGGTAATTTTTAGTCATTTATGAATGGTCTTCTCAGTCAGTTAATGCTAACATTAGTTATAGTTGATCGTTTTGGATATAATTCGGCCATTTTCAGTAGTATTTGATCATGTTCAGACACGAGCTCCGAAGTGTTCACCTCGAAGGGAGCCCATGTAAAAATGAGATAAAAGAAGGAAATGAGCTTTTTGAGAGGGGTGTTTCTTGATGACTGGACTAAGAGCTCCTAACGCCTAAATCGAGTGGGAGAGGTGTAAGACCTGAGAAAATTAAATTCCTTATTCACTCGGGGAGTTTCAATAAGTTCGGGTAAGGCTGAACTCCTATACGGCCCTGAAATCCTTTCTTTCGGTGTGAATGGGCAGAATAAATCGACTTCGCTACCGTACAAAGAAATACAAAAATAAAATTCACTTCTGGGAACACCAAAGAGGCAACAGCGACAGTCGCTTCAGTCTTCATTAAGATATATCTAATACTTAATAATCAACTGATAAGTTGTAGATATGTAGGTCTATCTCTACTTTCAATATTCCTAAAATTATGTAACTGTGAAACACACCTAACGTAACTTCCGAATGCAATCAATTTTCCTTTTGTTCTCATATTCTCGACGCCACTTTTATCAATACCTACTCACGATTAACGAGAAATAATCGGCTCGGTTTACTGAACTTAAGATGTATAATGAAGGTGATAAAGACGTTACCTTGTTTCACTTTGCACAGCATTTATGACACATCATTCTTCCGAGTTCTACGATTGGTGGGAAAGAATGTTTTTGAAGCCTGAAAAGATACAAAACGATTAGGTATCATGTAGAGATTTAAGGATACTATGAATGGTCAAAAGAATGGAGGGTACCACGTGGGCAGTGCTACCAAAGTGTGAGTAACGAATAAATAATAACTATCTGAACACTACTTGTAGCGCTCAACTCCGCTAGAGGGCTGGTAGTACAAATGTGAAAAACTATCGGCAAATCCAGGCCCTCTAAGCTCTAAAGAGCACTACAAATGGTCAAAACGGATAGATATTTAACAAAACTGTTTATAACAATGAAAAATAATACACCTAAAACATCAACACAGGCCCAAGTTGCCGGTCTGTCAGGAGGCAAAGACCATAGCGAAGTTTATTTCAGATTTGGGAATCCAGAAGAGGATATAATTTGAGTATGATGACGATGATTTAATTAATCAACGTGGGTATTTGCAAAACGCAATGACGACGCAATAATGATGTTAATGATGATCATGTTGCGCCTAGTTGGTTGATTTTAGTTTTGCAGATACTGGGCACCTAAATTTTTCGATTCTAATTTCTTTTCATTTTTGTAAGATTATACCTACCAATTCAGAGTTCAGTTTTTAGGTCATTGTACATAAAAATAAAGGCCAGATGACATTAACAATGTTTTCGTCACTGATTCAGGCGCATTAGCGCAAACAGCCGACCTAGAGTAAGGAGCAGTGGGTGAGGGTGGGGGCTTGTGGGTGGGGGGGGGGAATAATATCAAATAACACTGAAATTTCTTTCACTTGTGCACTGTTCCAGTTTTTGGGCCTCTTTCCATGATAAGAGAAGGAGCTTTTAGTGGATTCGGGGGCTGCACGTCCCCCAAAATACCATTTCCGCCTATGGTCAAGTGGCTAACAAAAACCTTTGTAGATATAGTTTTTCAGAAAACTATAAGACGTAAAGGTACAAAGGAAATTGCCAAACTGTCAAGTTTGATTAAGTACAGAAAAAAAGATTACTAAAGTTTCTTCTTTCTGCAGTTGCCATAAATTATGATCGTTTCACCATATTTCCTTTGGAATAAATTGCTGTCCCAAACTGATAACTCAGTATTATTGCCGACTTCGTTGATAGCGTCAAAATATCGCCAATGGGGAAATTACACACTTATCCATTATCGATTAAGCAAGTGCGTTGGAGAGTTTTCGAGGCCTTTCACCAGAGACGAGCGAAATGGTTAAAATAACAAGTAAAAGCCATAGTACGTGATGACTGAATGAGTAGATAAGCGAGAAATACCGAGAGTTTTGAATGATTCATGGCTGCTTATTTTCTGATTAATGTTGAAAATGAAAATACTTTTCAAGATGTACTTTCATTGTATTATCAAATTTTCCAAGTTACCGGAATCTCGAATGGGAGACAACGTTTGATTAATATTCATCGTGATACCGCGTCGGGTTTTTTCTTGTCGGGAGATAAGGGGATGGCGTGAAGAGTCCTCAAGACCAGCTAAGACTCTTCAAAGGATGTTCACGAAACACTTAAATCATTTCAGATTTGTTTTCAACTCGCTTGGACGGTTCAAAATTCATTTATGACTCTTTAAAACTCTTCTGAACCGAAGACATGATACACTTTTCACTCTCTTCCATATTTATCTCAGATTCTAAAAGAACTCGAGCCTTGAGATGCGTCAGAACTCCAATGCTCGGCAGAAACTCAGCTTCTATTTAAACTCTACAAGACTTGATGGAGGCGAGTTTTGAAGATTCTTACAAGGTCGTGTAAGACACAATGAGACTCGCATAAAGCTCTTCCGAATTTATTCAGCATTTTAGATCAGTGACGGACACAGCATGCAATCCTGAGAAGGGCGAATCAGAAAACCTATAAGAATATAGTAGGAGTAGAAGTTTATACACCTCCCACAGGTCTCTACCTGAATATATAAATCATTTTTTGCCCTCACGATAGTAACTGAGTGAGTCAATGGGAAAGAAGGAGTTCTGAAAGAAATATCTCCCAACGTGCGCTAATTTTTTCAGTTCAGTGGATTCTCAACCGAGGGACAATTCTTGAAAAATTCCTAATATTCATCACGTTACCATCCAATTTCTCCTGCGAATAAGGAGGAGCAGAAGCACTGAACGCTAAAGACCACCTAAATCTGTTTAATATTTGATCTTCACGCACAGAGACTTCCCCAGCCATATTTACAAACTCATTCAGTTTTTTATAGAACTCTTCAGCGCTAGACTTCCCCAAATTGGCACAAGCCTCTGTAAGGCTTTTATTTACAACTCGCAGACTGTTCAAGATTCGTTTAAAACTCTTCACGATTATCAAGACCTTCCAAGACTTGATCAAAACTCATAAGAATTTTTCCACGCTTGTTCAAGACAATCACACACTCTTTACGGCTCATCCCAACTACTTGAATATTCTCTCAAGGCTGTTCAAAACTAGTCCCCCCCCCCTTATTTGGTTTGCTCTCAACTCGAGCGCTGGAATCCGCCCTTTCTAGCATAACCTCAAGAGACGTCGGGGAGGCTGTTAGGGCTGTCTTAGCCCTCTTCTCCTCTGGCCGAAAAACCGGCCCAAGTCGAAATGTAGCGAGTTGCTACGTGGGCTCGATCCCGAGATCTCCGGAATCTGAGATCAGCGCGCTATCCACTCAGCCAACCAGAGTTAAGAGACACTTTGTTACTTCTGGGCTGGCTAAGAACTCTTTAGAACTCATCCAAACTTGAGTAGGACTCTTCAAGACTTTGTCATAACTTGTTCCGACTCCTTAAGGTTGTTTAAGGCCTTTCAAGATTCGTTTAAGTCGTCAGAAAACTCTTTAATTATTCGAAGCGCAACAGCTTTTCAAAACTCATCCACAACTTTTAAGACTTTTATACCTTCAGATTCTTTGAAACTTCAGCAGGCTTCCTTGGGTTCGGTAATAATCACAATTTTCTCCCGAGGAAAAATTGCTCACATATTGTCTCCTTCCCCTCTTCGATATCTGCGCTTGTTTAAAGACTATAGCTAAGACAGTTCAAGACTAGTTTAAATTCCTTGTAACTGTCCCAGCATTATGGGCACTCGTCAAGACTTTTAATGAATCGTTGACGACTCTACAAGACTTATTCGGTAAGAATCTTCTAATTTTGTTAAAGGCTTGCTAAGGATCTTTAAGACTTGTTCAAGACTTTTAGGACTCTTTAAAGTTTGAATCTACATTTTTGAGATTCTTTAAGACAGACTCTTTGAGGCAGTGGTGGCAACTTAGATTTTCTTCGTGTGCTGCCCGACTTTCTTAAACTGGGGGGGGGGGCGTGCTACAATTTCAAGCAGAAAATGATTGAAAATACTTCGAAAATACGGCCACATTATGAAAAATAATTTGCACTTGATACCTACATCAGAAACAAAACAAAACATTTCACAGAAAGTTGCGTTGAGAAGTAACAACCAACCAGAAGACCAACGAAATCAGTGGTCACAGTCTCACAGATCATTAGTTGAGTACAACCACAATTCGCGTTTGGACGCTCCTGTAGAAGTGCTAGTGTCAAATCTCTAAGTAGGATACTGCGGTTTTCCTCATAAGAACATGTACTCATGATATAATCGACTGTACCATTGTAAATATCAATTTTTATGAAAAAGTGAAGAGAACAAAAGTGACAGCCCTTCTCATTTTCTTTCATATGAGACCAGTTGCAGCTTTTTGCAGAACATTTTTGCAGCGCACAAAACTGAATCCAAAAACTGTACTAAATAATTCGCCATAAGCTTTCTTATTTACAAACAGTTTCACAGAACGGCCGCTACGAGCGCACCCTTTACGTCCAAACGCGAATCAAAGTATCAACTACCGCTGCAGTGTTACCATTGGAATGAAAATGAAATAGTGAAATGCGAATTTAATTAAAAAAATTTCGACCAATCCAAATTTAAATCCAACTTATCCAAATATTCAAATAAACTTGGGTTTTTGAGGTATTTTTCGAAATTTTTTCGTGTGCTGCCCAAGTAGTGTCGTGTGTTGCTTGAACCTCAGTGTAGTATTGAAGTTGCTACCACTACTTTGAGGCTTATTTGAGATGTTGTAAAACATTGTAGCAGGTTGCCTATTTTTGAAGCATTTTCAATTTAAATTCTACTCTCCCAGTGGGACGATTCCCGTATATCTCCGCCTCACAGACTAGCCACTAGCCGCATGTTTTGAGCGTTGAAAAATTTTATTTAATTTACGACCATTCACTTAATCTATTGTAGGTGACGTATCGCATTTACAATTAATAAGTGCGCCCATGATCGGGCATAGGTCTCCCCCGCTCTTCTCCGTCGATCCCCATCCCTCACACCCCTTACTTGAAGTCTTCCATCATGTTTTCAGCTCGTCGAGCTACCTTGTCAGAGGTTTCCCCGATGATCTCGAACCTTCCCTAGGATACCAATCCAACATCATTCTGCCCCATCTTCCCTTTCCTTCCCTGGTAACACGTCCCGCATAGTCGAACTTCAATTTCTTGGTGATGTATTTATAATCCTTTGCTTTGGTTCTCCTTCTCAGATCGATGTTTCCAGTCTATCCTTCTTCTTTGTGCCAGTTTTCTATGACGATCTGCGTTCCCATGATTTTCAAGTTCTGAGCTTCGATTCCAAGAGACTTGGATGACCCATCATGCTCAAGAGAATCTTACATTCACATCGCCTCTCATACACCGTAGGACAGCGAGGATTTTCGCTATGTAGACGCTTTGGAGTTTTTTTCCCAATAGCACTATTGAATGTTTGGCAAATTTTCAATCTCCTGGTATTCTGAGGTAGTAACCCTGAAACTTTCTCCGTGCCACAGGCGAGTCTGCCAAGTGTGCCGAGTGTGCTTGGGCACACTCTACTTTTTCTAAAGAAATTTTTCCTCCACTAATACAGTCACGTTAATATATAATATTATTCATTTTTCATTTTCATTAAAAATTAGAGCTAATCCTTGGTCAAATTCGTAATCTGCCAAAGTTGCAACACCGACTATCGAAAATATAATTTTAATATTGCTATCGGCTCGGAGCGTTCTCTTCCTACCTATCAGCAGGAGTGGACAATCCTGCTTTTGGCACATGTATCCTACTCAGAAGGTCTAGACACGCTTATGCTCGGTCCAGGCTGGTAATACTGGTGCTTGACTGGAAACGTCTATGCGACTCTTCTTCGAATCAAGACCTTTAAAAGGACCGAAAAGAGCCATCAAAACTTCCGAAAGCCTTCTCTAAAAGAAAAGCAGATATTTTATGCATCTCTAAGCCCATTTTCACTTTATAATGCTGAAGAATGTAGACTACGTACACCGAGAACCCATAATTTTTAATGTAAGCAAGTAGCGCCTACTTATATTATGGCTGTGTGCAGCACACGTAGCCGCCTGTGGACAACTTTGAACTCCGATCACTATACTGAGCATCATCTGAAATATCAATACAAAGTGGAACAGAGCAAATTCACGATTCTACCTGAAACGAGTTCGAGCGGAGTGCCACGTAGAATCTTCACATAACATTGAAGATTCGTATCACGATTTCGAATTCATAAGAATGAAAAGAATTCATCCGTGGACTTCCATCGAGTATCCTTCGAACCCATTAAGCTTATCGGCTTATCTCGTTCACATTACTCAACACGAGTCATCTTTAGAACGAGAGGTAAGGTTCAAAGTCGGATACTATCAAGCATACAGTATACAGCCACGATTGCAGAAATCATTCGAATTTCTCTGCGCGATTTGCACTTCAGTTATAGGTACGTTGACATCGAAAGTTTTACTGGCAGTTTAGCAGGAAATTATTACAGAGGCTAATACGTGTTATGTGCGTAATCTGAAAATGTTGTTGGTTGGATGACGCGTGTCATAATAAGTAATGCTTTCTGGTTTGCCGTACACTGGGCTACTCCAACATACACCACGTACAGCACAGAACATATGTCAGAACGAACTCGAGGCGAGCAAAGAGCACTGTAAACTAACACAAGAACAATGAAGTGTGGTTTATAATGTTGTCAACAGATGGCAGGCGTTTCAATTGCACGAACGAAGAAAGACATTGATCTCGGCCACGTCTCCACCATAAGTTTCTAGTCCAATTTGTGTAATCTAAACGCAGACCCGCGACGTTCACATACATCACAGCCATTCCTGAAGTATTAGTATCTACTAGTGAACTCGTTAATATTATGTAATGGATATATTCGAATATGCGATATACATTCATAAAAGCTCACAGCTCCACACTCACAAGCAGAAGATCTGCAATCAAGAAAGTACAAGATATTGAGATACACCTATATGAGGTACATGCACAGCTCCGCATTCATGAGCAGAAGATTTAAGAAAGAAGTGCAGGATATCGACATATCAAGATATGCCAGATATATTCACGGTTCTGGAAAAACCTACAGCTCCACTCCTAGCAGCAGATCTGTTATCAAAATATATAGGAACCGGCTGATACAGCAAACGGAGTTAAAACTTCACACAGGTCTTCATGTTCCATAAGATAGCAATAAAACTAACTGTTACCTACTCAAGGAAGTCCACTCTCTCCCTTTCAAAACACACAAATCCTGTTCAAAGTCAATGCAGGTCAAGATGGCGTTGAATAACACCTCGCTCACTCTTTGGTAACGACAACTGTTATCTCTGATTATTCGGATCCAATTACACAAAACAGATATACAGAGATAATATAGCGAGGCAGCTTAGTAGACGAGCATTATGGGCAGCAACCGCACATGCGAGCCGAAGATCGCTCGCTATCAAGAACGAGCAACGCTAACCGTTAGGTCCGTGACCGCGCCTTACCCGCTGATAAGGCTGCTACAGACTCTTCTTACAACTGATAAGAATTACAAATAACCAACGAAGCCTTCCTCTGCGGCCACTTCCACGACCACGAGACGAGCTCATGTACCGAAGAGTGAGCACCGTCGTCGCTGCTGACAAAAGGAAGACGTACTGCGTGTACTCCTTCCTGGTCTTTGTGTTGATGCATCCGCGCGGTTCAAAGGTCCCAGCTGATTGTCATTCTGTATAATCAACCGGTTGTTCGTACAAGCAGATAAAAATGAAAAATGTTAAGTAACTTCTTTCATCGACTTGGTAAACAGATAACCAATAAACGTTACATATTGGAAAGAAAAGAACGAAAGAAAAAAAATGCGACGACGGTATTGTACTTTATGACCTTCATAACATTTCTACACAGCAGTTAGAGACGAGGCGCACCGTCGACCAGATAATTATGGCCTGATTAAATCGCCGGGATGAATATTAATAGCGGAAAGCGCTCGATTTGTAAATGAGCTCGGTATTTGCCCGAGGAATGACTCAAATAACTGACGCGAACGCGGGCATCCATCAGCGGGCAAAGCCAGCAATGGAAATGGCTAGAGCCAAATCGAAAACCTCAATTTATTGTCACACAAACCGGTGGAGCTGTTTCAGCAACTAGGGAGAATCTGCACGCCTTGGCATGGTGAACGAATTGACCACCAGGTTCTTCAAGCTTGGAATGTGCGCGGCGGATTGATAAATACTAGAGAATGGTCGCCCATTAAACTTCCAAACAATCAAGGGATGTCAGCATGGGCTATAAGACGTTTTTCTCGGGTAGGTCGATAGAGGAGGGGGAGGGGGTTCTAGAAGATAGAACGGTCTTTTCCTCAGAAGAAAACAAGACTTTGGGAAGGAAGCGGAAGAGCTTTCTAAATAAAAAGAGGGGGTGGAGGCTTACATCTGCAGGAACATACCAAAGAAGAAGGGATGAATGAAGCTTTCTCTAAACGATTGTCGATTGGTATGGTTGGGACTTTGCTGGCAAAAGATTTTTCTCTATCTTCCATTTCTGAAATATTCTGCGTTTTGGAAAGCCTTGACAGAACACATAGGGTAGTTCAACAGCTCTGGGTAGGGACGCATCAAAGGGTGAGCTGCATCTAGGTGAGATCAAGCGCGGGCACAAGTGTGAACTGTTTTTTTTGCGGATCGAATTCGAAATTTTGGTCTTGGCAGAATAGAAACTTTATAAACGAAAAATTTCTAATTCGCAAAATCCAAGTTACATAATAGGCAAAGCTCACTCATCCTCCTCCTCCCATCACAATTTACATGGAGACGTTTTAACAAGGTTATGAATCGTGCTAAGGAGGGAGGGCTGGCTTAAAACCTGTATTCGAACAATTCTTTTCACAATTATGTAAAATAAATTCATTTTTTGTGTTTTTTTAAAATGCGATTTCCAGTCAAAAATGTATTACCCCGTTTTCCTAAAACTTTTCCGACTTCGACAAAACTAATTTGTTTTTCTTCGTTCAATTCACCTGCGAGAAATTACAAATCAAGGTTAGAGGAAAGAGCCTCCAAAATGGATATTTTCTCTTGTAGGCACGTAACAAGGGAGAGAGAAGGGCTATCTTGAATTGTCAAGTGATAAAATCAGAATTACGAAAAATCAATAAAAACAAGTCTGTTTTGTTTTTCGGTCTTGAAAAGTTCTGCAGTTCGAGGAGGGATGATGTTACTCTACAAAACTGCCTATTAGTAAAACTGAGCCTCAAAATATGTAAAATTACTGTTCTGTTTCTCCGTCCTGAAATTTCGCACGCCACTTTAACTAGCTACATGCAACGAGCAAGAAAGGGGAGGGGCAAAGAGGCAAGAAAATGTTGGAAGGCACCTAGTTCCAGTGGAACAGTCAGGATTTCTTCTTCAATAAGCAGGTGTAAATGCTCCATTTGAATACAGGAAGGAGAATTGGAATGATGGGTGGAATCATTCTTTCAATCTGTACATTTCTTTTAAAAAGAAGAAGAAAAAAAAAACAGAAGAAATGAATTCGTTCATTCTTCATTGCTTTGCTTTGGGAGTGAAAGTCTCTGGTGAAGCAAATCGAATTGCCTTCACACTTCAAGTCGACGGTACCTACTGATTTCGCAACAGGTAGTGAAACTGATCAGACAGAAAGTTGCTGATGAAAGTTTCCAAGTACCTAGTAAGAAAAGCTGAAATTTGGCAATTAGCCAAATGCAACCCTTCCCAAAACTTATGTCTGGAGTGTAGCCTTGTATGGATGTGAAACTTGAACCATAGGAAAACCAAAGAAGAGAAGGATCGAAGTTTTTGAGATGTGGTGCTATAGACGGATCCTTAGCATCAAATGAACGGATAAGATTAAGAAATGAGGAAGTACTTAACAGAGTTAGGGATCTGATTGCCCGAGTGGATACCACGTTGGTCTCGGAATCTGGGGTCTCGGATTCGAGCCCAAGTAGCAACTCGCCAGATTTCGACCTAGGCCGGTTTTTCGGCCAGAAGGGCAGAGAGCTAAGACAGTTCTAACAGCCTCCCCGACATCTCTGAAGTAATACTCGAAAGGGTTGATTCCGGGGCTCAGGTTGAGAGTAAATTAGAAAAAGAGGAGGTAAAATGGATATTTGGAATTGTCTAAAGAGAAGGAGCGGTAAATTAATAGGGCACAATTTGAGGCACCCAGGAATAATATCACTGCTGCTAGAAGGAACAGTGGGAAGAAAGAGTTGAGTAGGTCGGCAAAGATTCCAGTATGTTCAACAGATAATCAAGGATGTCAAATGTGTTATTACGAAATGAAAGAACTTGCACAAGACAGGGGGAAATGGAAAGTTGATAACTTTATCATTATCATCATCAGTAGGAAAAACTGAAATTTGGCAATTAACCAAATGCAATCCCTCTCAAAACTTATGTTTGGAGTGTAGCCTTGTATGGATGTGAAACTTGGACCATAGGAAAATCAAAGAAGAGAAGGATCGAAGCTTTTGAGATGTAGTGCTACACGCGGATACTTAGCATCAAATGGACGGATAAGGTAAGAAATGAAGAAGTAGTTAACAGGGGAGGCAAAATGGATACTTAGAATTGTCTAAAGAGAAGGAGAGATAAATGAATACGATATAATTTAAGGCACCCAGGATTAATATGACTGCTGCTAGAAGGAAGAGTGGAAAGAAAGAATTCTCTTTTCTAATTTACTCTCCACCAGAGTCCAGGAATCCGCCCTTTCGAGCTTTACTACAGAGACGTCGGAAAGGCGTTAGGGCTGTCTTAGCCGTCTTCCCTTCTGACCGAAAAACCGGCATAGGTAGAAAATTCTGGCGAGCTGCTACGTGGGCTCGAACTCGGGGCCTCCAGATTCTGAGACCAACGCGCTACCCACTCGGCCAACCAGACCTCAGGAAAGAAAGAATTGGGTAGGTCGGCAAAGATTTTAGTATGTTCAACAGATAATCAGTACATTATGTCAAATGTGTTGTTACGAAATGAAAGAACTTGCACAAGATAGAGAGAAATGGAGAGTTGCATCAAACCGGTCGTAAGACTGATAACCTTATCATCATCATCATCATCATCAGTAGGAAAAACTGAAATTTGGCAATTGACCAAATGCAATCTCTCTCCACCAATAGAAAATACTTTTGGCATGCCCGTTTTCACTACACCCAAATGAATTATCACTGACCAGGGCAAATAATCATTTTAATGGCAAAATAACTCGGATGACGCTTGTTCACCAATCCACCTTCTCCAATCCCCACAAAAATTCATTTCACCGCGTTCCTGTTCATTATTGACCAACGAAGACTACCATTTTGAAGGCAAAATTAGGCCTAATTTCATGATTTCTCTCTCTCTCTTTCTCGGATGAGTAAAGGTTTTCACAAATCCAGGTGGATTTAGTATCAGAACCGGCGCTACATATGTAATAAGCTTAAGTTCTCTACAGTTGGGAAATTGGCTGCACTGAAAATTTTACTATCATAAATCTTAATACAGCTGGGAATTCTACAGTAGGGGAAAATGTCGACTGCCGGCTCTGCTTAGTACCACCTGGATTTTCCATTTTAGCTGAAAAGTTTTCGTAAACTGGACGCTATTCAACGAAAGGGAACCAACTAACATTTGTAAACAAAATGAGTTATTAGTATCATTGGAAAGAGCGTAAAAAGTAGAATTTTTCAAAATTGGGCCCCCGATTCAAAAATGTGTATCACGTTGATAAAAGCTTATCAGTATACACTACGTCATATAGTTTCTAGATGGCTTTTGAACTTCGAATCACGTGTCCTCAAAAAGCGGATTTTGCTAGTTGGTTCCCTTTCGTTGAATAGCGTCCAACTGTAATGTGTGAGGACGCGCGTTGTCGTGATGGAATATCCACGACTCCTTGATTTCCAAAAAAACTTTACTACTTTCATTCAACGCACTGCAATGATGCATTCGGTGATTGGAATACGTTCAAATTTATGTATCCACCCTATTTTGGTCGTTAATAAAATAGGCGGTGGCCTTGTATACGACGAGCAATCTCAATTATCACGGAACAGCCTATGTACTTGTATCTTACTACTCACCAATGAAAGCTGCCGGTCAAATACACGAAATCGCAGAAACGAGTGTGTAGAAAAAAAACGCGCATATCGATCGATAGTAAGAATAAACCTTCAGAGTACTGAACATAAACTGTGAATGAACTGTAACTGAACTAAACTCCACTAAATGGATGTCTGGAGCTATATAACATGAACTGTCGGCACTGTAACTGGACTGTACCTGCATTGAACAAATTGTTCTGCCTGGCCGATCGAGGGAAGGAAAAAAGGACAATGCGTAAGAAGAATAGCATGCAGGAGACAAAAGACCTTTGTTAGACGTTTTGCATCCTATACAGGAAATAGCCCAACAGCCAGGCAGGACGATTTATACAAAAATGTGCATTCGCGCGGAGAGGATCGCCACAGTTCCTTGAAATCTCGATAAACACGATCAACTAGCACCATCGAACACGATCCTTACCTTGCTTCCCCGATCTACCAACTCGACGTTCAGTCAGTCACAACTAATTAAAACGCCGCACTCGGCGGTCTACAATCACTAAATCAATTTCGCAGTCAACTTTTACACAACCACGCGACCACACCGTCCATGCAGAAACGCTCTACGAAATTCGCCGTCACGGAGTCACGTTCCAACGCGGTGGTCCGGGTGTCCAACCGCCGCCCGCCACCCCATTCAGGCCGCCGGAAATGAACGGCAAGGCTACGCCAACAAACCGGGCGCGCTGTAAGCGGCCGCCTTTCGCCCGGTTAACTTCGCGAAGCCTTCGCAGTCCACGGGCCGCAGGGTCGCTGGGCTCTTCAGCGGGCTGAAGCCGCGTATCGACAACTCACTACGTCGCCGCATCTGCGCCAAGTCGCGACCCGAACGGCGAAGCAAAGTCGCCAGCCGCACAGGTAACACTCACCGTCCTCGTTCCGCACGCGAAACCGAATTACCAAACCGAACTAAAAATAACGTCTACTTACATTCAGCCTGTTTAAAGGTCACATCCAATTATTGGCACTTACGCAACGCCAGCACCCGCGAACGCTACACTGAAATTCGCAATCGCTTCGAGATTTACCTTCGGCGTCTTCGCCGAAACGGCGGCAGCGTACGCGGAATTTAAAACAAAAATACAATAAATTAACGCCGTCGCTTGCACTATCCAGAGCCGCCGCACCGACTGCCGAAAGCGTGTACCGATACCGTACTGGTGTTTGATATTGCTGAAAAACGCAGCTGTTTCCTTCGGCACATAAAGAAAGCCACTCAAGCTCGCTCCCCCCTCCTCTTCGTCCGCCGCGCACCAAAGTACGAACAAAGTTCGAGGGAAAAAGCCAAACCGTACTGGCACACGACGGAAGGTTACAGGCAAGCATAGACGCTCTGCTGTTCGACGTATCGGTGTACGTTCGCTCGGCGTATCTGCGTCTCTCTCGCACACACGCGGTATCGCCATCGCGCTTTCCCTTTCCTTGCTTCGTCGTGTCTCGCTCTCGCCCATTGGTGGTGCACGGTAATCGACCAGCACACGCGGGAGACGGAGACGCTCTGATATAACTCAACTTTTCGCTGCGTGTTACGACACGAAGCCTGCAGAACGTTGCTGGCCGTGCTTGCTCGTTGTCCTCGTCGCTTCGTCGGCCGGTCGGGTCGACCATCTTTGAAAGCTTGACTGACGTGCGACGCGAGGACGCGGCAACGGGTTCGGGTTCTCCTGCTCGCTACTTCGTTCCTGTTCGCCGTCGGCCCGTCGCTGTTCGCCCGCGTATCCGCGACGCAGAACGCGGCTTACGGCTGACGAGCGAAACGGGTCGAGTAAGGACGCCGGAGCCGGTAACGATGCGTCGAGCTGGCCGGCCTACGTGACGTATCGGTCCACTCGGAGAGATAATGAGAGCGCTGCCGGACTGCCCTGCTGCCGTCGCTTCACGTGGCTCGTTGATACTCGGTCCGCCATTCGACCTCCGATACGACTCTCCGGCTAGATTGTCCGTCCGTCCCTTGATAATTTTCCTTCCTTCGCAGATGGCAGATGGTATGCGGTATTTCTCATTTCCATACATCGCTACTCCCGCTACACTCACACTCGTCCGCGTCCGGATGCGAGAGATGAAATGAGATGGTTCGGACGTATGTCGCCACATTCGCCTGTAGCGGTCTCGCACACAGTACTCTGAGGTTGAGACGGTTCGGGAACGGAAGATGGGCGTTGGCTACGGGCGCGGGAAGCCCGGGTTCTTTCACTTTAACAAACTGGATGTCAACGAGGCGACAATCAGCGATCCCTGTACCCTGTACTCTCTGGATCGAACTGGTCGCGAGTTGAATTCCTCAATAACGTTTAGCCAGTACAATTATGCGAAAAATGGGACAAATAGATGCAGCAGTTGAATCCATAAGAACTAAAATCAGTTAAACACCAAAAACGGAATATTCTGGGAGGGGGGGGGGACGGGTTGAGCGGTCAGAATTCTGTTGCGATGGCTGAAACATTGACTTGCCGACACTTTTGAAGTAAGTGAGGCACAACGCTATCTGGTGGCAACAAAAGAAGTTTTGGTCCTTAACTTGTTTTAGATCAGAAGTAAAAAACAAGTACGACAACGGTGTATACGAATGCATATCGGTGAAGCTAAGCGATTGTTAGTCTGGATTACCTCCTCTTGGGTGCTACCTTGCTATGGTGAAGAGGCTTACCCGTAAAAAAAAGTAATAAAAAGACCCTCTATGAAGTTAAATTTCGTTAAAATCGCGACAAAAAGCACCTAGGAGAAGGCGAACTCCGACAGATAAACCCTGTTGATAGTAATGAAAAACTGCAACAGCATCTCTGAGCCTTTCCAAGTATTAATTATTAATGATAGCATTCCAACTGATATATAATTTTTCCGGACGTAAGAAGCTCCCCATCAGAGACGTACCGATAGGGGACAGGGGCCACTTATTCCCCTGTAGGAATTTTTCACTCAGCAGTTGGGAAAATTTACCATTTCAGTCAGGCGAGTTGGAAAAATCCAACAAGTTAGAACTTTCTTTTTTCTTTTTTTTTTTGACACTCTGGAATTGAGTTGAGAAGTTGGAAAAACCCAACAAGTCAAACGGTTTTTCTTCTTTGCTTTGATACCTACTTGGGAATTTTGAGGTGAGTCAGTTGGAAAAATATCCAACAGGTCAAAGCTTTTTCTTTTTTTTGCTTTGATACTTGGGGATTTTGAGCTGAGTCAGTGAGTCACTAGGGACTTTTACAATTTTTACTCCCCCCTACACAAAAACTCCTCGGTACGTCTCTGCTCCCCATTCGGATGTCCGGGAGGGAGCTACTCGGGGAGCATCATCATTGAAAAGTTTTAAAAGAAAGGCGTAGGTAATTAAAATAGAAACTTTGGAATGTGAGAAATTTGAATGGAGTTGGAAGATAGAGAATCTTAAGAGAGAAATGAGAAGGCTTGATCTACGTAGGGACGTACCGATAGGGGGCAACTCCCCGCCAGGAATTTTTTACTCTGCAGATAAGTAAATTTACCATTTCAGTTGGTGAGGTTGAGAAAATCAAACAAGTCAATTTTTTTTTGTGCTTTGATACTTGGGAATTGAGTTAAGAAGTAGAGAAAATCTAACAAGTTACAGGGTTTTTTTGGCTTTGGTATTTGGCAATTTTGAGTTGAGTCAATTGAAAAAATCCAACAAGTCAAAAGAGTCAAAGGCTTTTTTTTGCTTTGATTCTTGGCAATTTTGAGTTGAGTCAGTTGGGACGTTCACGATTTTTGCCCCCCCCCCCACCCCCACCCACCCAGGGAAAACTCTTTGGTACGCCTTTGTGATCAAGGAATAGGTACAATAAGTGAAGTAAGGTTGGAAGAAGAGTATGATTTTTGGCCAGGAGACTTTAGAATAATAAATACAGGAATAAAAGGGCAAGCAGGCGTTGGAGTTATGATTGAACAAATGGGTAATAAATTTATACATTATAAACAACAGAATGAAAATTAACCTTGATAAAAATCAATACCAAATCAATGCTTACAACAATAATACAAGTACCTATAGTCTATATGCTTACTAGTAGATTACTTATATTCTTTTTGCGCCACTACTCGCCACTAGGTTTTTTTCTTGCGCTATCCTCATTTTTTAACCTCTCAAAAAAATCACAAAATTCTCTAAATTTTCTCACTAAATATTTAGCCTGTTTTAAAGCAAATATGAATCATTTCACCCTATTCTCTCTTCTCCGCTAGTTTGAAAATTTTAGAAATTTTGTATCAAACTTGTATAATTTTCCTATCTTTTAACCTATACAGTCTATGGAATTTTTAGGAGTTGATAAATGTCTCTAAATTCTGGTCATTTTTTTTTTTTACCTAAAATCAAAACTACTTTCAAATTCAGAAAATTCTCGAAAATCGTCAAAAATTATCAAAATTTACTCGTTTTTCTTCAAAATTACAGACTTTTATATTCAGGAAAATTCTTGAAAATCTTTGATTTTCTTTTAAAATTTACAAATTATTTTCCTCTATAGAAAATCTCAAAGATAGGATATTTCATTCAAAAAATTATGGAAATAAATATAAGATATTCCTTCTGCGTCACTTCTCGCCACTAGGTTTTTTTCTTGCACCATCCTCATTTTTGAGGCTCTCAAAAAAATCACAAAATTCCCTAAATTTTCATATGGAATATTTAGCTGTTTTTAAAGTAAATATGAATCATTTCACCCTATTCTTTCTTCTCCCCTAGTTTGAAAATTTTAGAACTTTTGTATCAATTTCCTATCTCTTAACTCTTTTTTCTTATAAAAATCAATCATCAATTCAGCTATGATATTTGTTATCTTCAAGAAAAATTTTAAAATTCACCAATTTTAATCCCTATCTACACAATCTCCATTGATTTTCTGCGTCACTAGACGCCACTCAAGTTTTTTGTCGTATTATGTTGAATTTTTTAGCTCCCAGGTAAATCACAAATTTCTCTAAATTTTCTCACTAAATATTTTGCAGTTTTTAAAGGGAATACGAATCATTTCATCCTCTCCACTAGTTTATAAATTTTCCATTCTTTTGAATCAATCTTGTATCAATTTCATAATTTTTAGCTCTTATTTTCTTAAAAACATGAGGATCAGCATCTGATATCCCGCACCAACCTTATTTTTAAACTCTCCAGAAAATCAAAAAATCCCCTAAATTTCCAATCTTCTAATAGAAATTCAGAGAATTACAAATTTTAAAACTTTTTGTATACAATTTAATGGAAATTTAGAGAGTCAAAAATTCTCCTTATATTCTTTCTGCGCCAGTAGTAAATTTTTCATACATTTGTATCAAAGTTGTATCAATATCCCATCTTTTAACCCTTATAGTCATCATCAAACATAGGAATTTATTAACATTCTACGCCACTAGATTTTTTCTTTGCATCAAACCTTGTTTTTCTAGTTCTCATGAAAATCAAAAATTCTCTTTAAAATTTTTGCGAAATCCATTTGATAAGTTCAACACGCTTAACAAATAAAATTAGAACTTCTGTATACAAATGCTTTCAAAATCCTTATAATAATTTTCGATTCTAAATAAGTAGAAAATCTAGAACTAAACCAAGAGATGGAGGCAAGATACAGAAAACAAAATTAGGAATATTATGGATGAAAGCTGCACAGAAAAGGATGGGATGGGAATCAATAGGGGAGACCTATGCCCGGGAATGGGCGTCCGGTATCAGTTACAATTAATAGTATATTTAAAGATTAGATTTTAAGATGTAATATACCGGAATAAATAGTTATAATAATAATAATAATAATAATAATAGTATCACTTTTTTGTACTTCGCAACAACATTTTTTTGTAAATTAACTGGCTTTCTTGATTTTATTCTAATTTTTATAGGGGGATCCAAATTAACATCTTCAATGGTCGAATCAGACTTTTTTTTTGTTGAAAAATCGATCAGGGACGTACGAAAGTGTTTTTCTTTTTCTTGGGGGGGGGGGGGGGGGGTAAAAATTGTGAAAGTCCCGACTGACTCAACTCAGAATTCCCAAATATCAAAGAGAAAAAAAACCGTTTAACTTATTGGATTTTTCCAACTGACTCAACTCAAAATGCCCAAGTATCAAAGCAAAAAAAACCTTTTGACCGGTTGGGTTCTTCCAACTGACAACTCGAAATTCCCAAGAAGTTTCAATGCAAAAGAAGAAAAACCTTTTGACTTTGTAGGGTTTTCCCAACTTCTCGACTCAATTCCCAAGTATCAAAGCAAAAAAAAACTTTTAACCTGTTGGATTTTCCCAATTGCTGAGTGAAAAATTCCTACGGGGGGTAAGTTTCCCCTCTGATTCCCTATAGGTACGTCCCTGAAATCGATTTTTAGACCCGATCACTTCACCTCACGACTATTTCAATGCCCAAGTGACATGAAGGACCCTTTTGTCTCTAGCAATTCATATAAAAACATTACAACTTGAGAGCACAGGTTAAGTAATAAAGACCAAAAATAAATTTTTATTTATTTATTTATTGTTATAGCCTAGGACTACGTATTAAAGTTTACTTTTCTTAATCTATGTCTATTCTATGTATTTCTATTCGATACGCCATTATCCCGCCCATTGCCGGGCATAGGCCTCCCCAATTTTCCTCCAGAGGTACATTTGTTTCGAGCACTTCTTGTCCATAGAATCCCCGGCCTATAACTTATTTCCTTTCTCCATCTGGTTCTTGGTTTTCCCTTTCCTCTCTTGTAATCTAAAGGGGTCCATTCATAAACTCTTTTATTCCACCTCTGCTCTTTGTTTCTTATCACCTACCCCGCATACCCAAATTTTGCCTTCTTTATTATGTATCCTATGTCTTTTACTTTAGATTTTGTTCTTATTTCTTGTTTCTAACCTTGTCTCTCTTCTTTATGTTTAGTATACTTCTTTCCATTGACCTCTGTGTTGCCCTTAATTTGTTTAACTGAGTATTTGTTATTGCCCACGTCTGCACCCCATATGACCAAACGGGTAGGGTACAAGCTTCTTGTATTTCTATTTTTGTTCTTATTCCCAACTTTTTGTTTTTGTAAATGTTTTTCAGAGCCCAGAATGATTCCCATGCTGCCTCTCTCCTATTTTTTATGTAATCTTTTTCCATTCCATCTTTAAATGACATAGTTCTTTCCAGGTATTTATATGCCTCCACTTTCTCTATTTTTTTCATTTCCTATTTTTATCTTTCATGTTCGTCATCATTTTTGTTTTGTCGATATTACATCCGAGTCCCTTAACCTCACTTTTCTCAATGAAACCTCGAAACATTTCCTGCAGCTCTTCTTCTGTTTTTCCAATTAGTACCATGTCGTCCGCGAATCTTAGGTTACTCAGGTTTACCCCATTAATTTTTATGCCATAGCCTTTCTCCTCCCAATTTAGTTCCCTATATATTTCACTGTTAAATAGGTTTGGGGACAGCGGGTCTCCTAGTCTCACCCCCCTACCAATCTCGAATATTTGCCCCTTAATGTCGGTTTTTACATACGATTTTGCCTAACTAACTCAACTCAAAATGCCCAAGTATCAAAGCAAAAAAAAAAGAAACCTTTTGACCGGTTGGGTTTTTCCAACTGACTCAACTCGAAATTCCCAAGAAGTATCAATGCAAAAGAAGAAAAACCTTTTGACTTTGTAGGGTTTCCCAACTTCTCCACGACTATTTCAATGCTCAAGTGACATGAAGGACCCTTTTGTCTCCAGCAATTCATATAAAAACATTACAATTTGAGAGCACAGGTTAAGCAATAAAGGCCAAAAATAAAAGTGGGGTCCAAATTTGTACCCCTTCCCCTACACCCCAAATTGAGTACAAAAAGAATCCATGGTTAAGAATCCATCATTGGTCTTAAGGTGTAAGTGAAAGATTATAGTTGCACCTCTTTCAAGTGAAATTGGTAGCAACTTCAACATAAGAAGGTAATTCTAACTCGGGTTTAAAAAACCTTCCAGTGAGCCTTGAGAAGGACCAATGGAAACTAGCACTTAGGCAAAGACTGAAAAAAAGAAATAAGGATTTTGGGTCAAGGGAAATCACAAAATGTGAAACTGAGATCCAAAATAAACATCAGTGAGGCTGCAGGTAAGGAAGAATGGTCTAATAGTCTGGAGAACAAACAAGAGCGGAGTTTGATTTGATGGACCAAATATCATCTTTAGCCTATAGCGATTACAAAAAAGGTGAAACCAATTCGGGTCTGAAAAACGCTCCAGTAAGACTTCAGGGAGAACTGATGAAAAATATAGAACTTGAGCCAAAACTGAATGAGTGAAATAGGGATTTTAAGGCGATAAACGGTCTTCACAGTCTAGAGGAGTCAAAAAGTGTGAAACTGAGATTCAAATGAAACCATGGGAAGACAGGTGAGGAAGAAAGAATTAACAGTCTGAGAAAGAACAAAGAAGAGTGGGGTTCGAGTTGATGGTGAAAACATTCTCCCCCATAACTACAAAACGGGGAAGCTAACCCAGGTCTGAAAAATGGTTGAGACGTGAAGAGGGCCGATGGAAAATCGAATCCAGGTGAAAATTGAACAAATAAATAATGGACCTTAGGATTCGACTTGACAGAAATGTGATTCAGAGTCAGGCATAATCTTCACTATTCCCAATACTCGTTTTCTAACACCGTGAGCCGATTTTCGATTTTGGCCAAAACAACTTAGTTTGCATCCGGCGGTAGCTGTTACCGAGACGTAGCCAGCCACGAAATTATTTACGCGCTCTTTAATTTTCGCAATAACATTTCGCGTGCTCGGCTGTTCGTCACGTCGTCACGTGTCTGCATCTTCCCCAATACAGAGCGGCCTCGTTACTGATAAACAACATTCGAAGGACGAAGTCGAAATTCGGAAGCCGATAACGTCGGTGCAGACCAGTGTCTCTTATTTTTTTGGATGCGAACCATACACGCCGCCGACGACAGCTACGTAACCGAGTCGACGATGCCCGGCGCACTCTTGGCCGTCAGCCGGAGTTCGAAATAAACCTCTGCGTTTAAAATTACCCCACGAACGCTCATCTCGATACTCTGGCATTGTATGTCGCAAAAAAAGAGAGAGAAAAAAGGGACACACGTGCCCAATTTCCGTCCACCGTTTTGACCAAATCTCTCATTTTCAAGAGTACGCAGTGGCCCAGCCCGAGCTGAGTCAATTCACAACTTGATCCTCGAGTCAAATCGAGTCGTCCAACGAATGGTAATTATCGTTTTATTGTGTACGTATGCGACTACTAGCCACTTCCACGCAGCCATCAATACTACTTAAAACATAAAGCTATTTTGTTTTGGCGTCGTTACGAAATTTCCTTTTTATCAACCGTGTATACTACAGACGCTGGCCTGTGTACGGCGTACGCTGAACGCTGCCATGCCACTTTAACGCCGCAACTTCGCTCCAAGAACGAGCGAAGGTCAAGAGAAGTCTGTTAAAGCGAAACTGTCACAATTACATGTACTCGGCACGACGACAGCGCGATGATGACGACTGAGACAGAACTGAGCTGGCTCGAAATATGATTCTGAGTCCGCCTCCTATTACGAACAAATCTATTTTCCCATCCCAATGCTTGCAATCAGTTTCTGGGGACACGTGGTATACAGAAATGTGGAACAGCTTCACACGAGGACACTTGAAAACGCGTCGCCATTTCCATGTTAGTCAATCAGAATGTATGCCCAAATATGATACAGTTGAATACACTAAACTGAAGAAACCGAAACATGAGACCCAGAGACCACAAGAGAGTTCCTAAGTAGCAGAATAAAGGAATCCCTGCAGAGACACACTCAGACAATGGTTTGACATTTGTCCACTTGTTTCATAAGTAGAAGAGAAGAGGAATTTCTTTAGACGTACACTAAGATAGCAATTGAATGGTTCATAAGCAGAAGGGAAAAGGAATTCTATGAGGCATAGGTAAATATCCAGACAATGGTTCGACATCTTTCCATTCTGGTTCACAAGCAGAAAAGAAGAAGGATTACTTCAGACATATACGTTTGTCAAAATAGAAAATGAACAGCGTGTGAGCACATTCAAAGCATTATGCTATTGCCAGGCCCGGCGCTAGGCACGGACAAAGTGGGCCTTTGCCCGCGGCGCCCGATTTGTAAGGGTGGCATTTCATCAATCATCATGGAATGGCTAAGATCGGCTTATCGCGAAGGTGTGATTGGTGCCTCGTTTCTTTTGTCAGGGGCGGCAAATGTTCCTCCACTGCCCGGGGCGACAAATTCTCTAGCGCCGGGCTTGGCCATTGCACATCTTTGTCTTCACAAATTGTTCTAACTCGCTGTCCATTTTCAACGTCAACAAACGTCGACCTACTGTTTGAGTACATCTGAGTAATCCGCTTCTTTTCTGCTCATGAACCAGTGGAAAGATGTCAAATCATTGTCTGGATATTTACGCCTCAAAGAATTCCTTTTCCCTTCTGCGTACGAACCACTGAATCCTAAGTGTACATCTAAAGGAATTCTTCTTCTCTTCTACTTATGAAACGAGTGGAAAAGCGTTAAACCATTGTCTGAGTGTGTGTCTGCAGGAATTCCCCTATATTCTTCTACTTAGGAATTCTCAAACCATTATCTTATTATACGTATGTCTGAAGGGCATCTTCTTCTCTTTCGTTTATGAGCCTAGAGGAAAGACGGCGAACCACTACTGGGAATTTATATCTGCAGGAATGTCTCTTTTCTACTGTTTACGAACCGAGTGAAACAACATCAAATCATTGTCTGGACATTTATGTCTGAAGGAATTCCTCTTCTCTATTACTTATGGAACAAGTAGACAAACGGGGACCATTGTCAGGGTATTTATGTCCAAAGGAATGCCTTTTCTCTTCTGCTTATGAATCGAGTGAAAAGACGTTGAAACTTAAACCATTAGTTGAGTAAATGTCTGAAGGAATTCCTCTTCCCTTCTGCTTATGAACATGTACGCACCCCTTTCGAGGAGGGGGGGACAGAAAGGGGGAAATACCCTGGGGCCCGGGCTTTCAAGGGAGCCCGATATTTTCAAAATGCCTGAATTTCAATCATACTCTACATTAAATCAGCTATTGCTCCTTACACCATGAAAGAAACCTCCAAGTCAAAAGGTTTTTTCTTTTGCTTTGATATTTGGGAATTTTGAGTTGAGTCAACATCAGTTGGAAAAATCCAGTAAGTGTGGTATCAAACGTTTCAAGTTTTTTTTTTTTTTTTTTTAACTTGCTGTGACACATAGGAATTGAGTTGAGAAGTTGGAAAAATCCAACGAGTCAAAAAGTTTTTGCATTTTCTGCTTTGATACTTGGGAATTTTGAGTTGAGTTAGTTGGGACTTTCACAATTTTTCCCCCTCCCTTCAGGAAAAACTCTTCGGTACGTCCCTGCTGATTTTGCTTTGAAAGATAGACGAATCGTGTGTTTGTCGTTCTTTATACATGGCGTGTCAAAAGAAAAGGTCCCGAGTGTCCATCCAGCAGTTTCAGACACACAGGCCTTTTTCTGGTTTCACATTACAATTCAAAAACACTTGATAAGCTCGCGATCCAGTTCACATTGAATATCGCTGGCTAAATGCCTGAATGGCTGTTTGAGAACTGATAACCTGATAAGTCCACAGAAATAGAATTTTTTACTTCCAAAAGTTCGAAACATTGATCGTTGAAAAGTGTTAAGCTTTTTTCACGCGATATATTCAATTCTTTTTTTCAATGGGTTGTCGGTAAGTTAAATCACCAGTTTTGATAATAAATTTTGAGACCAAATTCAATGTTCTTCTTGTAACACCGTAAATTTGATATTTTTCTTCCAGAATGTTTGGTGGATAAGTGGCAGAAAAAATTTACGGTAAAATTCAAAAAATGCAACTATAAAGATTCGACTCCAACTTCTTCGAATTTGAGTCGGAATAACGAACCTCTAGTCATCTAATGATTCGAATGTACAGCCCAGTTGTTCTACCCATGAATCAGTGGCGTAGCCAGGATTTTCCCAAAGGGGGGGGGGAGAGGCAAAGTAAAATTTTCAAGGGAGAAAAAGTCGAAAATTGAGGTATTTCTAAAAATCGCCGATATTAGAGAACTATTTTATAAAAAATGAAAGTAAAATTCCCGCTTGAACAAAAATTTTTCAAAAAAACGCGTTTTAAAGGCGAAAACTTGCTCATTTTCGCAAATTTTACATTCAATTTCAGGTGCCTTGGGGGGCATTAGCCCCTTTTGCTCACCTGGCTACACCACTGCCTCGTGGAATTCTTCACATTATATACCGTGTGTATCCTCAAGCTCCCCGTGGTAAACAGTCAGCATCCCCACCGTAAATGGCTGGCTAAGGGCCCGTGGGTACGGAAGGAGAAATTCCTTCCCCTTATGAGTGCTGCTAGCAAATAATTTGTCCCGGTACTATCTTCCTGCACCTCTGCAGATTGGTCATCAGTATAGTAGTATTACACTATAATAGTGTTTATTGTTGTTGAGCTAAATTTTCTATTTCATCATTACACCAAAGGGAACATAAACCTGTTTGATAAAAATACTGACACTGAGTCATTAGACACAAACATGCTAACAATGACAGTTAGATACATAATGCACATTGATACTAGTTAAAATCAAGTTCTGTTCTGGGAAAAGGACATAGGTGCAAATATGGAGAGCTCAGCTCTCAAAATCCTTCAAGAGCTCTCCTCACCAAAAAAAAAAATTATAGGAACGAAAGAACGGGTGGTCTGGTTGGCCGAGTAGAGAGCGCTCTGGTCCCGGAATCCGAAGGTCCTGGGTTCGAGCTCACGTAGCAACTCGCTACATTTCGACCTAGGCCGTTTTTTCGGCAAAAAGAGAAGAGGGCTCAGATGTCTCTGAGGTAATGCTCGAAAAGGCGGATTCCAGGGCTCGGGTTGAGAGCAAAATGAAAGAAGGAACGAAAGAACTTTTAGCATTATTTTCCTACTTGCCTTCCCCCTTCCCCACATTCTAGTTGCTATTTGCGAAGAGGACCTTAGACTAAGCCTTATGGTACTTTTTCCAGGACATTAAAACTGAAAACTAATTCATTGGCTTTGGCTGACAACACTGGCAACCTGATAACTAAGAAGTACCTATAATCGAATAAAAACCGAGGTGAAATAATAAGACAAGTTTTAAGCTAGACACGTAATGCAAGATGGTTTTTGCTGGTATCATTCGATCGATTTTATCTATATTTTCCAGAAAGTAGTTATCATTATATTACGGTTATTTCACACACAGATGTTATCAGGACCGAGACCAGAATTCTTCCATGAGGTAGATGTTATGGTTTTGACTTTCGAAAATAATTTTAAAAAACACCCATTCGCGAGTGATGCGAGTAAAATATTTTCAATTTTTCGGAGAATTTCTACGAAAAGTTTATATTTTGGATAGTCGTGAAGGGATGATTATATGCCAAATCCATACATAACACCAGCTATGTACATTATTGGTTATGGTTAAGTTACGAAAATCATTCGGATATCGGGTTTTTACACGTTATGGTTACGTTTTCCCACTTCGGGTTTAAGTATACTTCAGCAGAAATCCTTCTTCACCTCTGCTTATGAAAGAGTAGAAAAATGTCAAACCTCTGTCTGAGTATGTATATCAGAAGGAAATTTTTCTTCATCCTCTCCTCTTCTGCTTACAAGAACCCATGAAATACATTCGCGCATAAATATATTATGTCCATGTGGAAAAAAAGAGCAATCAAATTGGCACATTTTTGGACCGTGTACTTGACATCTAGTTAATATTTTTACGAAGTACACTGTCTACAAAGAATTCATGTTGATATTGAAAAGAAGTGGACATTTTTGTCCAATAGATGGTCTACACAGAATTCAGGAAGACAAGGCTGAGAAAAAGACATCCAAGTCCACTAAATATTCTTTGAACCATCTCGGTTCACCACATGGACATATCAACCCAATGTCAAGTCAGTATTTTATGTACGTGTTCATTCATGCTGGCAAGTATAACCTCTGTCACAGCATTTTATTGAGGTAAAATTTCGATCCAGTTATGATACCCCTCTCCTGAACGTACTATATCGATTACAACTTTATAGAACAAAATAAATTCACGCCCACTTCAATGTTCATTTCAGCGTCCACGCGGACAGAGTTTCACGGGAAATGAGGAGACCAACGTCAAACTTTTGCCTGAGTATACTACAGGAAGATTTGGAAGAATCCCTTATTCTCTTCTATTTATGAAATGAGAGGACAAACATCGAACCTTCATCTTAGTATTTCGGGCTGAAGGAATTCCTCACCACTTCTATGCTAATGAAACGAGTGGACTAACATTAAACCATTGTCTGAGGGTACGTCTCAAGAAATTCCTTTTTTTCCCTGCTCATGAACTAAGGGGAAAAATGACAAACCAATGTCTGAAAAATCCTCTCTCTTCTGTTTATGAAATGAGTAGACAAACGTCAAATCACTGTCTGAGTATTTATTTCAGAAGGAATTCTTCTTCTCTTCTGTTCATAAAACGAGTGGATGCTACCATAAAGGCTAATGTGAATAAATTGACGATTTCTACTCGTAAATATATAATATGTAGTTGAGAAGCAAGTATATACAGTATCAACAATCTGATTCCGTTTATCCTCAACCGCAGTCTAGTAAATACTCGAACATACACAGCTTTCGTGAAAACAACTGTAAGAACCATGGAGGTGCTTCAGAAACTTTCCCAGATCCCGAGCACCACTCATAATACGCTTTTTGTTTTCCTATACATGACAATCCGCAACGATCCGCCGATTGGCTCGACGGCGATATATAAACACTTCAACTGAAACTGTTTCTTGGCAAACATTCTTGTTCGCTAATTTCTAGAAAACTTGACCTCAAAATAATCTATCGAAACGTACGAGCGAATTTGGAGCACACAAATCAGGAACCAGCGAGGCTACTTCGAAAGTTATGGGAAAAGCTGAAATTGGGTGCAATGCAGTTGGGTTTCACAATGCATTTGACAATGCGTTTAACTTATGCTGAACACACGGCAATATGAATACAATATTTGACAAAAGTGTGCCCATCTCACCGAACAGACTCGATATGTTTGGACTGGAGATTAGATTGTAAACAATGTGAACAAAAACTGAATGTAGATTGCGGTGCATGCACTTTAGGACTAATACCTTTGGCCAAAACATACGCCCACCGTCCGAATTCAGTAGGTCTTTGTTTACATTGCTTGTAATCTAGTCTCTATTCCGAGTCGCAGTTGAAGCTCGCGATCTAGTTAGTGTTTGGTCTCTGCAGTACACAGAAAAATACGCATAGGTACTATCAAGGTGTTGCTATCAACTGTGAATGTATCCACAGCTGACTGTTTGTAAGCACCCACAACCACTTGACAACAAATCTATCCGCATGTCATGTTCTCAACGCACAATTTCAGACAAAAATCCATCTTTTCCAACAATAACAATGGAGCACAAGGAAAACGTCAATGTAATAATTGTTCGATTAATAATCCAGATAGAGTCAGGCACTCAGACTTCGCCCAGTAACACGCTCGCTCTGGATTATCTCCACGACCATGCCATGTGACACATGTCGAATGCGAGCAGTCTTGCTGTACTCCGCTGACAGAATGAATGACACAAAAAATACATATTTGAAGGTTCCCTATGCTCTCTCTCTCTCTCTCTCTCCCGCATTATCATAAAAACCCAATGTGGTTACGCAGTACAGCAGCTTTACATATATTGTGTGCACGGCACGATACCTCTATACCAGAACCGGTGGTGGAAAACCGAACCGCAACCAGATTATTTGCAAGGCTAATGGAGTCGTCCGTAGTCGAGCACCGCCGTAGCTATTTTGACAAATGTCGAACGAACAAAATGTATACATTAAATGTTAATTTATGAGAATGTATTAACTCGAGTGTTTTTCTCGCTTGCGCTAGCAGTTGTCATCGATGAGGATGATGATGACAGCGGCGACGACTGACGACTCCTCGACCAGAGTAATCTAGAGGACGTATCGACTATCGACGACTCGCGGCTATCTTCGAGCACTTATAGGTTTTTGACTTTTCGTGTGTCGACAGACAGTCATCTTCAGGAAAATGAAAAGTAACCTGCTTATCTGCGTTGGGTTCGATAACACGGCTGGTTTTTCTACATAGGTATAGTACCAGTCTTCCAAGTCACCGTTGTTATCAGCGCCATAAGTTTGACAGGTTACATGCACGAACAATGCCTACTACTTTTTGAAGTAAATGTATAGCGTAGACCAATGAGTACACATAGTAAAGCCCAGTAAAACTGAACATATAGGTACAACGTTCTGTAAGTTTGCTGGAACAGTTATGCAATTTTACTTTAGATACCTATCTACAGGTCTCCTACACATATGATAAAGAAAAACATCTAGTTATCAAGTTATAACTTATAAGTATGTACAGAAGACAGATAGATACATATTATGTAATACCTCCCAACTATGTCATATAGGCAACGGCTGATTGAGAAGCTAAAAGCCGCTATAGGCACTCAACGAAATGTCCCCTTCAGGCCACTCCATATCCTCCTAATGAGCTACAGGTCAACATTTGATAATTATTTCCCAGTTGTGTTTTCTTCAACTTCTACAATATTTTCTTTTCTTCCCTCTGCCTCTTCTTCTTGTTTTCTTTTTCCGAATTTCCTTCCTTTTATCCACCGTTTTTGTACAAAAATCTGCCGCCTTAGGTACTCGTCTAATGCGCCTATTGGGCAATCTATCGCTGCATATACGACAAACTATGGTCGACGTTGGAGGAAATGGGGGTCCCATCACACCTGGTTGCGCTCGTAAGAAATCTGCAGATGGAGAAGCCGTGGTGACGCTACCTGACTGCGTATCGGAGCTCTTTGAGCTCTCAAAAGAAGTGCGTCACGAGTGCATTCTGTCGCCTCTGGAAAGGGCGGATCTACTACGGAGATTCGAAGAATAGCACTTGGTAGAGAAGCAGCAAGCAAACTGACGGTAATCTGAAGGATGATAGATCGATTACACGGCGCACAAAGAAAAACTTCTGTGGTCTCTTGTTTTCCCAGTGTACATGTATGGAGCAGAGACGTGGACAATTAAAGCAAATAATGATAAATGCAGATTAGGGGCCTTTAACATGTGATGCTATAGATGAATTTTTAGGGTGGCCTGGCCCGAGAAAAGAACAAATAACTCAATCCTTGCTGAGTTGGGGGTCTAACGACTATCCTTCGTCTACAGCCAACGGGTTTAAAAAATTTTCGGCCACATTGCCCACAGACCCAGCGAGTCCTTGTACGAGCTTATTGTGGAAGGCAACGTCGAGGGAAGGAGAATGCGCGGACATTCGCCAAAGAGATAGTTAGATCAGCTGAAGGAGTATTTCGATTGAACCTTGGGGACGGCGATTCGTGGCGCGGACGACCGAGACCAGCGGCGCGACATGGTCAAGGCATTGTGATGGATGATCGTCACACAGTAGCCATGATGCAAGGAGCAATGATGACCTCCTGTCTACTTTATCTGTAGTTCTATTAATAATGAAACAGATCAATGATACATCAACAAACTTAGCCCTAAAAGTATTTAATCATACAATACTCAACGGTGTGCAGCTAAAGGCAGATACACCAATCTGCACCTATAGCTATTGTGATCATAACACTGCTTTGAAGTCATCGGATTTACACAAAACTAAAACTGAACCTCGATCAGTTCTTGCTAATTGCTATCAACAAACATACCAGATGTTCTATGACCTTTTTTCAGTAATTGCATTGTCAGTGTCTGCCATAATGAATAAGAAACAACCGACAGGTACGCACCGAAGAGTTTTTCATCGGGGGAGGGGTAAAAATTGTGGAATTCCCAACTGACTCAACTCAGAATTCCCAAGTATCGGAGCAAAAAAAAAAACTTTTGACCGGTTGGATTTTTTTTTAACTGACTCGACTCAATATTTCCAAGTATCAAAGCAAAAGAAGAAAAATCTTTTGACTTGCTGGGTTTTTCCAACTCGCCTGACTAAAATGGTAAATTTTTCCAACTGCTGAGTGAAAAATTCCTACAGGGGGGGGGGTTCCCCGCCTCCAATCGGCACGTCCCTGACAACCGATGAAAAAGAATCAAATCAACACTAAGTTCAACTCCTACCAGGTGAACGATTTATAATTCGCAAATTAGCAGTACCTACGGACCAAACCAATTAGCAGTTTTTCATTTGGTTAGCAGTACTCATCCTCAGCCTATAAGAGTCTTAAACAGGTAACAGTCCAAGAAAAAGTTTGGTAGGTTTGAAAATATTTCTGAAAACTCAAAGCAATAAATTATGATTTCTGAAGAAGTCTCGATTAGGCCGGGAATAGTTTTGAACTAGTGCGGAACAGTATTAACGAGTCATAAACATGTCTCAAAGATCTTAGGAATCCAGAACTTTAGTTTGAAATTTAAAAGAAAAGCCATACAGAGTCTCAGCGAGTTCAAAGGTTCAAAACTGTCTGAATGAGTCTCCGAAAGTTTTAAATCAGTTTAGTAGAGTATTTCAAACAGAAAATTGTACTGCAAACAAAAGTCTTCCAGCAAGTCCAACAAAAGTATTCAAACTCTTAAAAAATCTCCAAAAAATCTTAAGACCTGAAATATCGATCAGACCTGGGATGATAGTTTCGACCAAGTCCAGACGAATATTAACCTTAAATAAGACTCAGAAGATATTTAACCCTGAAGAAATCTGAAACTTAACTTAAATCTTCCAAATATTTCTCAAAGGACCATCATGAAAGCACAAAAAAATCATCTCGTCCCGCACCAATTTATTCATCGAATAAAATTCAAAAACATTGGTACCACAAAGGGAAGACGGTTTTTAAGCTCTTTTCTTGCTGAGACCTATCTATTTGGAAAAATCTTGTGGGTAATACTTGGCATCAAGCCTGGCAAACTGAAAGCCATCACTGTGGGAGAGAGGCACAAGGATAGAAGATCCCTATTGTCTCATTTGATAGCAAGTCGGAGTCCGATCGAAATTCTGATTGGATTTTCGAAATCAGCGCTTCAAAAAACCCCTATTTTGATACCATTTTCAACAAATTCAACTAGGCCCCTCAGACGGAGTAAAAGTCGAATTTAAGACCCAAATCAAGGTCGAACTGACAATCTGATGCGGCATTCGTAATCAGCGACCCCAAAATACCCTTATTTTGGTACTTCGTTCGATATGTTATCATTCAAGGTTCTAAAGTTGTAGGCATGCCGCGCCCCTATTCATAAAACATTTTACCAACTGAAGGATCTCTTTTGCTGCGCACTGATCCGACACTTTGTTTCGAAGATATTCGACAGGGGAAATTCACTAGACACCCTGTATTCCTTGGAAGACCTCTTCACGAATAGGTCTTGAGCAGGTCTCAAAGGCGCAGCCATGCCGCGTCATCTAGGGTTGTAAAAAAAAAAGAACCAGACCCCGCCCATAAAAAAATGAATTCAAACTATACAAGTATGTGCTTTTGGTAAAATAGACGTTGGAGAGGTCCTACTAATTGATTTCTATTTCTATTGAATAGAACAAGAAAGTGATCAATAATTGGACAAATATATGAAATAGACATTGGGGAGGTCCTACAAATAGATTTCTATTTCTATTACTGGATAGGAAAGTTATCAATTCTTGTAAAAGTACACGACATAGACACTGCAGGGATCTTACAAATAGATTTTCATTTCTATTATTGGACAGGAAAATGATCAATTCGCGTAAAAATACATGAAACAGACATTGGGGAGGTCCTACAAATATATCTCTTTTTCTATTATTGAAGAGGAAAATGATCAATTCTGTGAAAATACATGAAATAGACATTGCAGGGGTCCTACAAATAGATTTCCATTTCTATTATTGGGCAGGAAAGTGATTATTTCTTGTACAAAATACATGAAATAGACGTTGGGAAGGCCTATAAATACATTTCTATTTCTATTATTGGACAGGAAAGTGATCAATTCTTGTAAAATACACAAGACAGACACTGCAGGAGGTCTTACAAATAGATTTTCGTTTCTATTATTGGACAAGAAAGTGATCTTTCCTTGTACAAAGAAATGAAAGAGACCGTGGGTGAGTCCTCCAAATAGATTTCTATTTCTATTATTGGACAGGAAACTGATCAATTCGTGTACAAATACACGAAATAGACATTGGTAGAGTCCTGCAAATAGATTTCTACTAAAAGAAAAGTGAAAGCACATCTATCCAAAGAGGTATGCAGACCCTAAATGACCCCACTTGCACTGATCCAAAATTCCGTCACAGTCCTCAATTTTCAATTTCCAGTTCTTTCTCCTACGGGTTCAGGGTCGGTAAGTTGCAAAATTAAAACGTACCTCAAGTTTGATGGGTCTTTGGGTTTTTGGCTCGGGTTGCTCTGCTGAGTTTAAATGCGGATTTTCAATCTAGTCTGTTTTTTAGTTTTGTAGTTTCACCTGTAAGCCTGTTTCACTTGTGAACCTGATTAAGTGTTTCAATGTTTAGATGTTGCCAGTTTTAATTTTTCGTTTACCATTATGTTTACTTACTGCTCAGTCTTCATTTAAATTTAAATTTAAATTTCTTACCTTGGGTTACATACTTTGGGTTATTGTCTCCCTCTGTTTCTGTTTTTGTTTTTGTCTGTTTTCGTTTTTAATTTTGTCTTTGTTTTGATTTTGTCTTTATTTTATTCTGTTTTTATTGTTTTTATTCTGTTTTTTTGCTCTGTTTTTATTTTGTTTTTATTCTTTTTATTTCGTTTTTATTGTGTTTATTCTGTTTATTCTGTATACATTTTGTGTTCTACCTTGATTTTATTTTTTATTTTACCTTGTTTTTATTTTCTATTTTTTATTTTTCATTTCATTGGTCGGCCTATCCATCTATTTCTATATTAATTTTTATATTTTTTTATATTACTATGTAAAGTTAGCTACCTTTATGTGTTTTGTTTCTCGGTTCTCCCTTTGGGGTTTCGGTTTTGCTTTGCTATTTTGTCCTACCATATCGTGATTGTTTTGTTTCCGGGTATTTTCTGAGTTTTCGTAATTTTGTAATTTTATTTATGGCCTTTGTTTGGTTTATTTCTTATCTACATTCTACTTACTATAGTTGGCCCACCTATTTAGTTACTTATTTATTTATGTATTTACTTTTTATATTTTTTATATATCTCCTTTGCTTTTGTTCGCACAGATTTATCTTATCTCCGAATGTTTTCTGAAAATTTCTGAATTTTTGTAATTTTGTATTTTTATAGTTATTACTTTTGCTTGGCTTATTTCTACTCTACGGCTTTTGATTCTAAGTAATTACCATAGTCGGCCTATTTTTCTATATTTATATATTTTTGATTACCTTTCTATTTTCGTTTTTGATTCTATTGCAACATTGGAAAACTTTTAGGTTTCATTTCTGCTTTATTTGCCTTACTATGCTGCGATGTATTTCTGTCCAAATATTCTTTGAATTTTGACATTTTTGTATCTTTAGTATTTATGGCTTTTAATTGGTTTCTGTTTACTCCTAAATTAAATTGAGATAATACTCGAATAATAATCCGCCGCCTGTTAGCGCCATATAAGGCGCACAGGGTGGCGTATATTAAACATATTATGTATTGCATTATTGAACTAAACTAAATATATTGAATTGAATTGAATTATTGGACATGAAAATGATCAATTCGGTTACAAATACATGAAACAGACATTGGGGAGGTCCTAAAAATATATCTCTATTTCTATTACTGAAGAGGAAAATGATTAGTTCTGTACAAATGCACGAAATAGACATTGCAGGGGTCATAACAAATAGATTTCCGTTTCTATTATTGGACAGGAAAGTGATCATTTCTTGTAAAAATACATGAAATTCGCGTATGTATGCAAAGGAATCGCTCCAGGTGACTGTTATCGAAAACAACATATACTGTTCACTGATTGGTGGATTTGGACAAAAACATGACATGGGAGGATGATGATAAAAAAAGTTATCCGAAAAATCCAAAATTAAGCTCATCTGATAGGAAATGAAAAGAGCTACAACTCTTGTTCTTAGCATTTTTTCATAAAAATCAATATAAAAGCCACGAGCAACACCTTTATGAGCACATGTTCTTATGGTGTAATGTAGACGTATTATATTTTCGTTTTTGACATTAGCGCTCCTGGTGGAACTTACATATGCGAATAGACATTGGGAAGTCCTACAAATAGATGTCTATTTCTATTATTGGACAGGAAAGTGATCCATTTCTGTACAAATACACAAAATAGACCTTGCGGGGTCACGGTGGCGTATTTAAGGGGGGGAGGGGGTTCAGACTTGGACCCCCCTTGGCAACTTCAATTTTTTTTTAATGTACGAATAAGCTCCTTTCCCCCTTCTACCACTCTGCCTTATCACCCATATTCATTTTTTTCCTGTTTGGACCCCCGCCCCAACTTCATCCTGGATACGCCACTGTGCGGGGATCCTACAAATCAATTTCTTTTCATTATTAGACAAGAAAGTGATCAATTATTGTACAAATACACAAACTCCATATTGCGCGGGTCTTACAAATAGATATTTATTACTGCACAGGAAAGTGATCAGTTAGTGTACAAATACACGAACTAAACATTGCGGGGGTCTTGCAAATAGATTTTTATTTCTATTATTGAGCATAAAAATGATCAATTCTTGTACAAATACACGAAATAGACACTGGGAAGTCCAACAAATAGATTTCTTTTTCTTTTATTGGACAGGAAAGTGATCAATTTATTCTTGTACAAATACACGAAACAGACATTTGGGGGAAGGGGTCCTACAAATAGATTTCTATTTCTATTGTTGAACAGGAAAGGGATATTCTTGTACCAATACGCGAATTAGACACCGGGGAGGGGGGGGGGTCAGGCATATTAATTTTTTTCTTTAGAAAGTGGCGCTGTAAGTGGGACCAAAGCCGAATGAGCTAATTTTTTGGTTGCAGGTGCAACCAAGACTGGGATCGAAATTAGAACCAGACGGCCGATCATGAACATTGAAAGACCGAGACCAAGTGATCAATTCAATTTTCGGAATAGCCATTCCTACTCCACAGACATCAGACAGCCAACCAGGACACAACAACCAACAGGAATACAGGATAGTATGGACTTACCATACGGTACTACTGCCAACCATATAAATGTATATATAGTCTGAGAACTTCAGTAGCCAGATAATTGTAAAGTATTGATGATGGTGTAACACCAGTAAAAGTCCTCCAAAATAAGTCCTATGTTAATGAAATGAAGGCACTTCTTCCTGAGATAAGTATAATTTTCATAGACACTTCAAGAGGAAAAAATCGAATTGAAAAATGTTCGCGCGGAGTCGGCATTTTCGACCTATCGCCCCTACTCCACACCGACAGGGCTCACAACTCCCAAGGGGACAATAATATCGACTTAAACACGTGAAAAAGGAAATTCTGCTTTTCGAACTGCGGACACACCGTTGCGAATCGAATCGCTAGCAGATCGAAGCTTGGCGCGGTTTCGCATAAATAATGGCGGCCGTTCTGTTTTATCGCAACACCCAGCGGAGGACGGACCAGCGTCGGCAGAACGGCGGCGAGAAATGCGGACGGCGTTCGAATGGCACCACCATTTGGCTTCGTTTCGTGCTACAGACCCCGCACACGACGAGCTGACTCTCGGCTTTCGACGGATGGTTACATGCGAATAACGACGGATGCCAGAAAATCGATATTACGACTGACAGATGAAAGAGCCAAAGTTAACCACTGCTGGGAATACGAGAGAGGCCAACTCAGCTCGACTCGTCCAAATATAGACCAACTTATACACCCAGCTCCGTGGTACACGGTCGCCGAAAACGGAACGGCATCGAACGGCCGACGAAGAAGATTTCTCTCGCGCTGCAAAGCCGCCCCTTTACCCGTGTACACAGAGCGAAAGAGAACGCTTCCCTCGCCTCCGCCATCATATCAGACAGGCGCGTACATGATGACCAGGTGGCTACTGTCCGCCGGCTAATTTTCTTCCGGTCTCTTCGAGCTCGTATTGAGCGACTTCGACAAGCGGCCACGAACGCGGCCGCTTCCCGACGTATACCCGGGAAAATATCGCTGCGATCAGTTTTTTGTCCATAAGCATAGAGACGAACGATGCAGAGTCCAAATGGAGGCTCGAGGAAATTTGTCTTCCGAGTGGAGTACAGAAATGGGGTTTACGATGGGGTGTATCTCAAATTCGCGAAAATTTCGATCTCGAATTCTGTCATAGTTCGGGCGCCAAAATGTAGAAAACATACGAAGAAACCGTCGAGGGTAAAGCGGATTCCACCAGCACCAGGTATGTGGTAAGGAGTAGTCTTCGATTTCGCAGCTGTTCACCTCGAACACACACAGAGCCTCACATTTACACGCTGCACTGTTTAAAAACGCCGTTGTTGATGAAACGAGCGTTGACCTGAAATTACCATACGAGGATACAAAGGTCATGTTTCACTCAATTGTTATCGGATAGTCAGTACTGCCTTACATAAAAATCATTATTTTGTACGTGGAGCGCGCCCGGCCATTTCGATAGCTGGTCTAGATAGGTTCTCCATTCCAACTGACGGATATTTCTACCGATCCGAATTAAAATTTCCAAATAAATAAGAAACCGAGGCTCCGAAAAACCCACAGGTGAAGTTTAGTCCGGTAAATAATGGGATTCTAAAGTGCAGAACATGACTCAGAGATAAGACTAGGCGGGATTATTACCCACCATCCCCTGATGATTCCCCGGAATTTCACAAAAACCCGGAATGAGCTACAGGTGAGGGGGAGAAAGGAGAGTAAATTTGAGTTTTGGACAATCTCACTTCCTGTGAGTCATATAGGAAAATGTTCTCGACAAAACTGAAAAAGACTGAATTTGCCATAAAAAAGGTTTAGTAGAATTTTGCGTAGAATCAAAAGTTTTGCTTATAATTCCATTTTTAAATTCTACAGGTGTCTTTGAATTTGAAATAGCTACAGTTAATCATTAGCGGTCATCCTCGTGTTGTCATATTCCTTAGTCTCTCGACTAGTATAGGTTGCGTGTCTCCACTTTTTCCTCTCTTGTGCTAATCTTTTCATTTCTGAGAAGGATTTACACTTTGTATCCTTCATTATCTGCTCTTCATAGGTTATTCTTTGCCTTCCTTTCCAGTTCCTTCCCTCAACCGCAACAATAATTCTGGATGTCATATTATGACCTATTCAACTCCTCTTTACCATTATATTCCTCTCTTTTTCTTCCTATCTGATCTTTTCTGTCGATTAGATTTTCAACTTTCTCCGATATGTAAAACCACAACTCGAAAGCGTCTATCCTTTTTCTTTGTTTCTTCAGAGCAATAAGTCGATACTGATTAATTCATGTCCTATCACAAAATTCTTTCCAAAGAAATATGTCTTTGAGAATTTTGACGAAGTCCTGGCCCGTAGATGGAAGTAAAAATGTTCCTTACATTTTCAATAACATAGCAGGAAATTCCCTGTCCCCTGACAGAAGGAATCTTTAATTTAGTATGTAAGCACTCTACCCGTTCTTACTTCAAATTCAAGTTCTAGAAATGCTGCGGCGTGTGAAAATTTTTTCAAAACGATTCTGAGAAGCTTATTTCCGCCTACTAGAAAGTTTCTCCTATTCCACGAAGAATTTTCAACAAGAAGTCCTCACTTGCGACTGGTTGTTCCTTCCTTCAACCATTCCTTTTAATAGTAATAACGATATTCCTGAATGTCTAACAGGTACGAATCTAGGCGATCATTTTGGGGAGGGAAATGGCAGAAGGAAAAGCGCGCGAAAATTTTTTTAGCTGCCCTCTCTCCCATAGATTTCCTCCTCTCCAACAGATTTCCCCCTCCCCACAGATTCCCCCCTTTCCCTACAGTTCTTCCTACACAGATTTTTCCTCTTTATTTTTTGGTTTTAGGGGGGATTTCCACCAGCCCCCTCCCTCCATGGATCCGCGTCCGGTCTTATGTTATGACCTATCATTCTAACTCTTCTCTTCATCATTATATTCCAAATTTCTCTTTTTCTTCCTATTCGCCTCAATATTGCCTCATTTCTTGTCTTTTCTGTCAACTTGATTTTCAACATTCTCGGATAAACCCACATTTCAAAAGGTTCTATCCTGTTTCTTTCTTGGTCCAGGTCTCACTTCCACACAATGCTATACTGCAAATATCTGTCTGAGGAAATCTCACAGGGATGAAACTTAGGAGGGGGTGGAATCCTTCTCTAATAATTTGACAGTCGGCAAATTTTGCTATCGTTTATTTGAATTTCTCGTATTTTAAGAACATTTGTTCATTCGTTCATTTTTTTTTTCCAATTATAAAATATTTTGATTGAAAAGCCGACAAATTTTCAAATTTTTACAAATTTTAATTTTCCAAAAATATTTGTCGGCAAATTTTTCTTCTCCACCTCCCCCCCCCCTCCACAAAACTGAAAATCAAGTTTCGTCTCTTAAATCTCAGTCTTACTTTTGGTTTTATATTTGCTCTAAGTAGGTCTCCTTTTTGAAAAAAAAAAAACAAAAAACTCTCAGCTTGTTCCATTCTACTCTCTATTTCTGTTTTACTTCTTCCACCTTGCACAAGTATTCAACTTCCTTTTACCTCATTTATTTTCTCACCTCCTATTCCCATATTTATTGGATTTCGTTTCCATCTACTACCATCAAGTTTGTTTCATTTTTATTCGTCTTCATTTTATATCTGTTTTATTTTTATTCATCTTCATTTTATATTTTATTTTCAATTTTTCATCCAACTTTTTTAATTTTTTTGTTAGTTAATTACTTCTTCCCACTATTGCTATGTCATCTGCCACCCTTGTCATTCTAACCGTCTCCTTCTGGTATTATCACACCTGATTTCCTTCCATTCATTTCTTCAATTACTTTTTCTATAAATAGGTTAAAAAGTACTGGTGAAAAGCAGCAACCTTGTCTCACTCCTTTTTGAATTCTCGCTTCTCTCACTATTTGAACTTGAGCCTCTTGACCCTCATACAAGTTTCATATTACTCTTCTTTCCTTATACTTCACCAATAGCGTAGCCAGGATTTTTGCATGGGGGGGGGGGAAGGTAAACAAAACTTGTTAAATATGCCTTTTTTAGAAATCCAGTTGCCCTAAATTTACGGTAGCACAAAAAAGTAGCGTAGTTAGAATTTTTCTAAGACTCATGGGGGGGGGGCATGGCCCCTTGCCCCCTTCTGGCTACGCCAATGTACTGAACTCCTATCTCTTTCAATATCTGAAACATTTTCAACCATTTAACATAATCGAAAGCTTTTTCTAAATCTACAAACGCTACATATGTTTCAGTCTTTCTTCTAATAAAAGCATCAAACATAAAATTGATTTCCCTGTTCCTCTACCTTTCCTGATTCAAACTGATCTCTCCCACCTTTTCTTCCATTTTATTTTGTATTCTCTTATTATCCTTGTTAGAATCATTGATGTGAGCGATAGTAAACTTATATACGATAATCTTCACATTTTCCGGCACCTGCTTATTTAGGGATCATAATCAACCTGTTTTTCTGAAAAACTGTTGGCATTTCTCCTTCCTCATACATTTTTCAAATTAATTCGTAAAAATTTTTTCAATTTACTTCTGCATTCCTCAATAACTCACTAGCAATTTCATCAACTCCTTCTGTTTTACCTGCTTTTATTTCGGTCAGAGCTTTATCAAATTCTGATTTCAAAATAGGATCTCATCTTTCTTCATCCTCCACACTATCTTCTCTGTCCATACATTTACATATACCTGCTCCATTCAGAGACGGAACTTGACTTTCAGCTTGGAGGGGTGAAGAAGAAAAATTTGCCGACAAATATTTTTTGAAAACTAAAAATTTTTTAATTGAAAAAAAAAAAAAATAAAATAATAATAACAATAATAATAATAATAATAATAATAATAAACAAACAGACGTTCATAGAAAATGAAAAATTTAAATAAACAGTTTAAAAATTTGCCGACTGCTAAATTATGGGGGGGGGGGGATTCATCGTTTTGTACCTGCAAATGATGCAGATTGGAACCTTATCTCCAAGCACTCACATTTGCGCACATAAGCATACCCTAGTCTAGGAGGGTAAGCTGGAAGGAGGTTAGGAATACTTAAGAGGAACACAAGGTGGTCGTTATTTACTCTTGGTGATATTTGTTTCTGAATTTCTTCTGATTCGTCTCCTAAATTGGGAGGCTACAACGTTTCAGGTCGATTGGATTAGGGGAATCCGTGCCACTAGCTCCCTTTCGTCCTTATGGGAGAAACATATGGAATTTTGACTTTTGTTCCAGACTAAATTTCCCTCCTACATTCACCAGGACCAAAGTCCCTAAAGTTATCCGATTCAGCTTGTGGTATTGTAAAATAAGTCTTTAGCTTTCAATTTAGATTTTAATAAAATGTTCAACTTTTTCAAATTTTAGGCTCTAGGTCAAACAGAGAATCTAGCAAAAACAAAATAGTCATTGAAATTTAAAATTCAACATTTGCTACGGACTTTCACATTTTCGGAATGTCTTCTACATTTCAACTTTGTTTCAACATTTCAGATAACGTTCCATACTCAGCTTGAAGCTTGAAACCTTCGGCTTTTGACTGACTAGTCTCTAACAGGAATCCAGTGTACTCAATTCTCAGAAAAGAAATTTGACATTCAGTTTAGGGAGGTGGAGAAGAAAAATTTGCCGACCAATATTTTTTGAAAACTAAAAATTTGCCGACAATTTAAAAAAATTAAGACAAATTTTTTTTTAATTTAAAATCTGCCGATTTTTGAATTCAAACATTTTCAAATTGAAAAAAAAAACAAAACAAAAAAAAAACAAACATTCATAAAAATGAAAAATTCAAATGAACAGTATCAAAATTTGCCGACTGCCAAATTATTTGGGGGAGGGGGGTTTCCAATCCCCCTCCTATAATTTTGTCCCTGGCTCCATTCCTATATAGTTTTTCAACGTACGAGTATATCATCCGTCACTTTACTCTCTGTGTTTTACAATCTAATCATTTTCCTTTTTCATTCGTTAAATTATTTGTTCTCCTTTTTTTGCTCTAAAATACTTTTTTACCTTATTATATGTCTGATCGGTTATCCCTGCTTTCAGTTGCTCCTCCATTTCCTCACAATTCTGATTTCCATTTTTCTTTTGCTTTCTCACATTCTTTCTGTATTCGATTTCTTAAAAAGCCTTATAATGTGTCCTTACTTTCTCTATCATTTAGCATGTATATACTTTCTTCTTTTTCCCATTAATTCTAGTGTATCTCAATTTTCATCCACGGTTTCCTTTCTATTATTTGAATACCTACCTCACTTCTTCCTTGCTGCCAGATTTATTGTTTTTTTTTCGTGCTATCCACTCCCCTTCAATATCATTTCTTTCCTGTGATTTACAAAGTTCTTTCGTTACCTATTTGTTTTTGATATTCTTCTCTTTCCTTCAACTCTTTCAATAACTCCAAATTTCATTTTGTTTTTACTTTATTCTCATTCACCTTTTTAATTAAAACCTACATTTCATTACTTTTAAATGGTGGTCTGTATCTACATCCGCTCTTAGGTATGTCCTACAATTCAATATTTATAATCTATTTGACATCTTCTTTCATCTCCTGGGCTTTTCCACGTGCAGTTCCTTCTGTGGTTCCTTCTTTCATTATTTTTGAACAGAGTGTCTCCAGTAAGCAGTAACTAATTTATATTCTTCACTAAATTCTATGAGCCTCTGTCCTCTTCTTCCATCTCGCTCTCCTAAACCATGCTCCCCACATACCCCCTTTTCTTTTCTGCCTCCTACTTTGGCGTTGAAATCTCTCATTATAATTAAATTTTCTTTTACTTTTACCTTGCTTAGTACTTCATCAATTTCTTCATAAATTTTGGGATGCAAAAAAATATCATGTCTTGCTCAATATAGGTATACACAACAGTATTACTTGTTCTCTTCTACTGTGTATAGTCCTATGACCCTTCAACTACACGCAAGCACTTTGAATTTCAATAATTTAATACAATAATTCGGTAAAGAACTTTAATTTCATTTGGACATACAGGTGATCCCCCCCCCCCCTACTCGACGACCTGGCCCCGTACGACTTCTACCTATATTCCACCGCGAAAAATAACTTGAAAGGGCGTCGATTCGAGTCACAGAGTCAGGTTCTAGGAGCTGGGGAGGCGGTTTTCAAAAGAATGTCGACCGGGGGGGGGGGGGGGTTCTCAGCACATGTTCCAGAAGTGACAGGAAAAGTGAGCCAAGTGTATTCGACTAGGAGAGGAGTACACTGAACGGGAAACCGAACCGAATTTATAAATTTTTATAAATAAAATTTAAAAAAAAAAAAAAAGAAGAAAAAATAATCCCAGGCGAGAATTTAGACCCGAGAAGACACAAAGAAGATTTGAAGAGAGTTTGGAGAGGTAAAGAACTACATGGACGTTTCTACAATGAAATGAACCGAGAATGGATTGACAAGGAAGCCTCTAACATGTATGTGGCTGGTCACCAGAGACCTCTTCTCGAAGACCAAGGGATTCATGCTCGCAATTCAAGCCTAAGTGGTGTCCAGGTGTCCACCAAGAACCGCCGGAAGTATATAATCAAGAAGGACGGAGTGGAAGACAGATGTCGAAGATACGACAAAACAGGTGAAAAGATATATGCTGAATGGCTGCCCAGTGATGGCTCCAAAACAATATAATAATTTGGTTTAGAAAGTACCTAACAATAAAGATTCGCTTTCTTGACCAGGCCCGAATTCAATGACAAGTTTGAATTCAAAAGTAGTTACTTTTCTGATACTGATTCATGATTTGATCACCGAACTCCTTGTACACTACTTCCGAGCCCTAGTACTGATGGTTCACGGGATATTCGAATGTGAAAACATAGTAGGTATAATCTTTCTCCACACTTATCTACGCCATAAATTTATGAATGTGATGAAATTTAAATAATGCACTACACGGTACGCGCTGCTCTTGAACCAGCATATTGAAATTAATAATTTGACCTACCAAGAGAACAGAACAGCAGTGAGTCAGAAACAGAATTCGAAAAGATAATATTTTTGTATCTCCGGGTAATGATGTGCGGTCTTATAGATACCATTGAAATTAAAATTTTTTACATGCCTGTATGTGTATTAGTGTACATTGTGTGAAATTCTATGATACGGCGTAGATGTCATTATTTCATTTCAGAGTTGGACAAACGAATGAATAATGAACGAAGCTACGGAACTACAACCAGTCTTTTCTATAAAAACAAGGACTCAAAATGACTATAGCCTGTGAAATTTATGAAAGTACATTAATTTGTAACAATGCTAGGGGTTGAGAAAAGAAAGAAAAATGCAGTTAAAAACGACCAATTAGTATGTATTTTTTTAGAAGGGCACTGACGGGATGTGGGTCTGACTGGCCTGAAACTTTGCAGAAATTTTTTTCATTGCATTGAAACCGATGTACAAAGCGTGCTCGAACGAATTCAAAAAGTCTATACTAAGAATAAACAAGAGCCATCTTACTGTACAATCTCTGATAGAGCCAAACTTGAACTCTTCGAGGACTTTCAACTCAGACGAAATATTTTCCAAATTAGTTTCGTTAGCAGGGATGAACTGAGTTGACTTTGTGTTAAACCTCAAATAGAGTTTTCCTTAGTGTCCATTTCGGAGTGTGAGTGAACTTGGTAATATTCCATTTGTAGGGTGTGCCAATTCACTTTTTCTTCTTCTGTAGTCCAGAGCGCTTTCGGCTGTTATGCCATCATCAGTAGAGTACCCTAAATTAGACTTGTCTCTTGTGGTTCTGCAGTCACAGTAGTCGAGAGTAGTACCGCATGGTACTATTTTGTTCCACAAGCATTCATTATTGAACCAGATTTTGGTTATTGTCTTTGCGAGTTTGATCTTCGTCTTTAGGTGTCTATAAATCTCCTTCACCTGGCGGGGTGTGAGCTTAGTGTCCATTTCGGAGTGAGAGTGAACTTGGTAATATTCCATTTGTAGGGTGTGCCAATTCACTTGTGAAAGAGATTTAGAGACACCTAAAGACGAAGATCAAACTCGCAAAGACAATAACCACAAGAGACAAGTCTCATTTAAGGCACTCCACTGATGATGGCATAACAGCCGAAAGCGCTCTGGACTACAAAAGAAAAATTGAATTGGAACACCCTGCAGATGGAAGAGGTTTTCTTAATAAGCCCTAGAAATATACTCATTTAGAAAGAGGTACTCAAGGGTTTCTTGGGGAAGAGAAATTTCAATATTGCGAACTAGAACCAAACGGAAGTAAACAAAAATGAAAAAATCACTTTTCTACAGGTAACTGAATTTCGATTTGGTCGATTGATTTTTAAGAATCGACAAGTGCAACAAAAAGGAAGAAAAATAAATTTGGGAAGGGGATGGGTACTTCTTGAATTGGGTACATCATTGTGACTTTCCTCGCTCAATGTTAATACACAATTTCTCCAAACGTAAACAAAAACAGTGGTGTTGGAAGGGTTTCCGTTAGGGAGGTATAAAAATTATAAGAATTCGAGTCGACCAAAATAAATAAATGTTTTAAAAGTGCAAGCAATAAGCGAAAACTCTTGTGAATCTCAAAAATCTTGTACATCTCAAAAAAATCTTGTGAATCTCGTTTCTGAAATCACTGAAGACGCTTTTTACGACCTACCTACTGAATAATTTCCCAATTTTTTATTTTTGGAAGAGGGGGACGGGATACAAACGATACTCGGTACGTATTAGAAGGATTTCCTTCAGGGAGGTATAAAAATTGAGAAATCAAGTCGACAAAAATAAATAAATAAATCTTTTAAAAATGAAGGCAACAAGCAAACAAATCTTGTGATCTCCAAAATTCTTGTACATCTCAAACTCGTGAATTGGGTTTCTGAAATCTCTCAAGACGTTTTCTGCAACTTACTGAATAATTTTCCAATTTTATGGAGGAGGGGTAGGAGGTATAAATGATACTCTGTACCCACCCATTTTTAGGGGGGCACTGTACTTCGGTATCTTCTTTCCTTTAAGGGGGTACAAAATTTGAAATTCAAATTGACAACCAAAACAAAAAAGTTCTCATGTTTCTCAAGCAAAAAACATTGTAAATTTCTAAGATTCCTTTGAATTTGTACATCTTATCGCTGAAATCTCTTAACGCACCAAAGCCTTTCTATAAATTGGCTGAATCCTTTTTGTTGTCGTATTCTGCGAACGCGAAGGAAGCTCATTTGGTCATCTTTAGTAAGTAAAAAGTCAGAACGCTGAACGAAAAGTCCTAAAAAATTCTATCTTTCACTGATACCGCCCAAGCGACAAAATATATTTTTTGAGAAAACGGAACATCAAAAGCCAATGAATAATGCCGGTTACGGACATACGAGTAGCGTTTACTGATAAGCATTTTCAACGTGGATACAGATTTTTGTATCGGGAGCCCAATTTTGAAAAATTACACTTCTTATATGCTTTTTCCAACGATACTAATATCTCATTTTGTCATTAAATGTCGCTTGAGTGGTTCTTGCTTAGCAGCGTCCAATTAGCATTTCAGCACTGAGCTACAGACACGGCTGCTTAGCCAATTAGAAGGGCTAAAAACTTAGCTAAAAGCTAACGTTTCCAAGCGACTGGCTTCGGCTAACAGCTGACGTGACCTCATTAGCTAGCGAATCGCTAGCTAATTTTGGGCCAAAATCGATCGGCTAGCGGCTAAAAAAGTTTCGGCTTAGCTGAGCAGCCCTGGCTACAGACAACAGAAGTTGTATGCGAACGTCCTCAGCCAATGGTCGATTGAAAACTGCATGGGTGCTTATTGCTGAGTTACTGAAATTTTGAGGTCAACATTCAAATTATTGGATTTTGGATTTAAAATCCCGATTTTTCTGAAAATTGAGAGGATTTAGGATTTCAGATTTGAAATTTTTATCTAAAAAGGATTTGAGACTTTGAATTCAAATCCCTGTGGCACCAGGATTTTAGATTTAAATCTTGGAGTTCCCGGATTTTGCCTATTCTTGGTTTGCAAAATTTCGACGAAACTGAGAAAATGGTTCAGGAATTAATTTTAAAAAACGAGGACTTTGGACAAACGATGAATCTTTTAAAAACAAAGTTCAGTTCCAATTGGGAGGGGTCAACGAACTAATCGATGGGGCAAGAATTGTAAGCGTAAATAAGTACTGGTATCTCGATCAATCACTTCGTTTGCAAACAATACGGGAAAACAGCAGACACAAGATATCCAGAGCTTGGAAAGTTTTTTGGCTCCTAAAAGGATCTTTAAAAGCAAAATGAAACGTCAACAAAATAAAAATATTAGAAAGCCATGGGAACTGAGTATTAACCTATTGGGCCTTGACCCAAAGTCAACTGAAACGCAGCTTCGTAGCCATGTGGGTAAGCTGGGGCTGAACCCCCTCTGAAGGTATCTTGAGCCCCCCTAGGCAAAGATACCACCATTACAAAACATCATCATCACGCTGAACGAGAAAGAAAGAAGGGATGAAGCGCATTAATATCACAGAAACATTTTAAAATTTAGAACAAAAACTAGGTTAACTTAATTGGGACTCTTGGATTGGGAATAGGATTTTTATGTAATGGCCCCAGTACACTCTCGACAAGTTACCTGAGGCCTGTTTAAACAACGAGGCAGACACCCATTGAAATAAAATATAAAACCCATGAACACTTTTCTGTTCGCTTGTTAAAAATGTCGGCCTTGGTATCTCAAAAGGTTCACAAAGCCCCACCCATACATAAACTGTGACTACGGGGCTGCTGAAACGACAAACACCCATAACTTCATCCTCTGAATTCGTCAATAAGATAAAATCAAGATTAAGGACATTAGGAAAAAAGCTGATACTAAAACATAGCTTACAGAATTCAAAAATTATAACGGGGGGGGGCAGAACCGAACGAGCACTTTATGGGTACCTTTAGACAGGAAGAGGAAAAGGGGTGGCCCTGCTACCAGGTGTGCGACGAGATTTTAGGTTATTATATGGTGCCCAGATGGAGGACCACCGCCAACACAAGAAAAAAGGAAGTGGGTGACTGATGGTTATGCCCTTATGCCATACGTTGAGTGGAATAGTTTGCGACTTACAGGGGCGTAAACACTATGCACTAATTGTACACCTATTCGGAGAAGTGTTACCAACCCTCCGGCAATTGCCTGAAATCTTAGGCAATTTTAGATTCTTCCGGCATTTTCTCGGCAGTCGGCACTCAGGTATTTTTTATACAATGTCAGGCATTTTCTAAATCTTACAATTCTGTTTACACTTATTTTTACATGTCACATCCTTGGATGTTGGCAATTTTGCTGCGTGCTGAGAGCTACGGTCCTACGAACTATCATTCGTTCATTCATCAGCTGGCTGCAAGTCTGCTGTCTGTTTTTGTTGATAAAACGAAAAACCATAGCTTAGACAGTCTAATGAACTAATGTTTTTAGTTGTTAGTTGGTGTGTCAGTTCTAGTGCTAGATTTGAAAAATAAATGATTCACTCGAACTCGTGTTCCAAACATTTCCTACAATCTCCGGCAATCTTAGGCATTTTTATAATACAATCCCAGGCAACTCTGAAGTTGTGAGTTGGTAATGCTGATTCGGAGCCAATAATAAAAGTAATAAAATGTCCGAGCATCAAATAAGCTCGGTCAAAAAATAAAACTCGAGTGTATTTCTAGTTCGAGACCACCGTTCACGTGAACTTTTAAATGCTGCATTTTTAGATTCCTGGCTTTATATTTGGAGCGAAGCTATAGGCGTCACCAGACGAGAAAGGAAAGGACGAACACTTTTCCAGAAGAAACACATGACTTTTTCCTCCTGGCGGTACCTACAAGAACGGCTCCTCTACTGCATTCGAAGTATTCACTCCATTGCTAAAGTGGGGCACGATTCTATTCCGAAAGAAACAAGCAAATTTCTACAAGTTAGTCAGCACCGTCTCAAGCGAGAATCTGCGCGCTAGATACGCGGGTCGGGGGTCATGTCCACGCCTGCGTTAAATCGGCCGCACTTCCTCGAGCGCTTATCAGTTGACGAATATTGTAACGACTGTAGTAACGAGTACACGAGACGAGATGACGAAAATGTGTGTGAAGTGTAACTCATTTCTGCTCATTTCATCACTCATGCGAATGAACGTGCAACGTGTGTTATCGTTCGACCACCAATTCAACCATTTCCAATGCTCGTCGGCTGAAAATCAATGACGACCTACTCAGCAAAACTCCGGATTAATTTTATCAACTGCGCCAGTTCCACCAACCGTTCGGACCTCAACAGGCATAAGTTTCGATAACACATTTCGCCTGCATGAAACTCGAAGACCCGGTAACGACAGTCGGCACCCGGGGCACCAGAGGGCGTGGCTTTGCTCTTTCGGCGCACTTGTATTTGCTAAAAGATAACGAGCATCGAAACACACATTCGTGATGATAGTTGCGCGCACGTGTTCTTTGGCTCAAATTTATACACGTCATTATTTCGTACCGAGGGTACTAGCTACCCAAATCTTCGACCCCTACAGTCGTTTATAGTCACCGAGCGTTGAGCTTTCTTCGAAGACATCGAGGTTAACGTACGACCTCAGACAGAAAATTGCTTTTTGCGCCCGGCTGGGGGCAAATTAAACGATATTACGTACCTTGCGAAAGTCTGCCTCCAAGTTGCGGAACCAAAAAACACGTTTATAACTTTGCACCGCGAACTTCACAACTTTCGGTCCGGACGAACGGTACATGGCAACGCAAGACCATCGCGTACACGAAAAGTTGAACAGCAGAAAAAGTACGGCAGGATGAAATGGCGCGACGGCAGCGGATTTTCGTTATCAGTTAACAGCGCTGGTGCGGCACATTGCCTATGAAAGAAGAAGGGTAGGGCATACGTATAGTACCGGCAGCGCACATGTGGATGTCAGTTTGGCTTCTACTGCAATGTTTTATTGGTATGGTCCCCTTTTCGCTTTCGAAGGAAGGAAACTGAATCATCGAAATGAGAGAGACTGTAAATGAGCGATGTCGTCGCTGCTATTTACCGCTGATGTGCGGCCACGGCTCCTGGTACGCAAACTCGACTGATACAGATACTTATATTTTTTTATTACGAGTATCTGTACGACGCTGTTCATCGTGCTCTCTAGAAAACCGAACGCCGTTGTCCCGGCTGAATTGTCTATCCGGCGCAGATACAGTGAATTTTCGAATGCCAACGAAATTGAGACGAATTAAGCTCAAGTCGAACCAGGAGCGTGGAGTTAGACCGGTTGTTACAATAGGAATACGACTTCGAGATTAATAAATAAAAGTTGCCGGAAGGGAGTAGAAGAATAAACGAACTATGAATTGCTGCTAGTATTATGAGATACATTATGTCTAGTCCTGTTCTCGCCGTGAGAGAACACATAACGCGAGTTGAAAATCAACAAATCGAAATTTCACAGAATTCATAGTGTGATATTTATTTAGCTCATACACGTTACCACTCGTTTCAGTGTCTTAATTTTCCATGTTCACAGAGCCGTTTCCAAAAATTGATCTTGATATCAGCGCCCCGTTTTACTCGTATGTTATAATACAAACGTACATACTGATGATAATGTAAACATACCATAAAGGAAAATCATCTCTCATGAGGTTCGAAGGGTCAAGATGTACTTCTGATTCTTTCTTCTTTTCTTTAAATAGACACTATCTGGCAAAATACAAATATATGTAAAAGTTGCCATAAGCTCTATATATATATGCTCTGTATACAGCCTTCCACATTTGTAGCAGTACCTGCAAACAGAAAAACTGATAAATAAGAACCGTTGAAGATTTTAGGGTTGATAGAACAGTGGAATGCATGAAATGATACTTACGCGCAACAACTACAAGAGTAACTGAGCATAAGTACAAAGGAAATATTAAAAGCGTAATGGTAAACTGAGCAGTGAAACATTCGTATTGCTTCTTTACTGCTGGAAGACTCGAAGTTGTTAATATCTGCGCAATTATATTCCATAAACGTGAGTATACCGATGTTTTTAAAACTCAATGCCACAACAACTTTGCTCCAAAATACCAAAAAAATACTTACTACTTATTGGCAGCAACAATTTTTTATTTCAGTGGTGAATTCCTCCAACACGAAGCGATCAATGCTGCATTGCACAAACTGATACCTAGGACGTTAGGAGTAACTTTATGATACTATATGTACGTCCATCATCTTCATCATTTTTGAGATATTTGGTGTCATTATAGAAGACATCAAGTTCTTCAGTTTTAATTAAGTACAAATTTCATTCTGATTCATCACTCAAGTATTTCAATGGGAAATGTGCAGAAGCGTGGAGCAATGGAGCTGGATTTTGGTTGTTACAATACGATGACTAACACACATGTTCTCGCCATGTACTCGAATATCATAAATTATAATGGAAACCGAAGATCAACAAGTCGAAATTCAGCAGAATTCACACTATCGGTAGCATATTTGCGTTTTGGTATTAGTTTCAATATATATATGTTCCAACTTTCTATTTCCTGGAGCCATTTATAAAAATTGATACCGACATCAGGCGTATGATACAGGAATTATACCATCCGCACGACCTCTAATCCAAAAACAAATTCAGACAAGGTCGTTCGGATTACCGAAATTTTCCAAAAATTATTATCAGAGAGGAAAGATGAATTGTATTGCACTCATGGTCTTCATTTAGAGTACGATCTGCGAGAGAGGGAAGCAGATACCTCCATGATTTTTGTATGATTGATGGCTGTAACTAAGTACTGATGACCAGGAGTTTGCAAGATTATAAACAACATCTATATTTATGATTTTTAAAGCTCTCACAATGTCTACACTATGATCGGGGTGAGCAAGCAGAGCCATAAGGAGATGAGATTTGCCATAGGATAGCTTGACACACTGGATTACATTTTGATCCACAGGTTGAATGACCGCTGTTATTTTAGAGGATAGAAACTAGAAACATTGCAATGAGTGAGTTTTAGGCCGTTTGGATTACTGGAGAGGAGGCCGTTTGGATTACTGGAGAGGTCAGATTAGAGAGGTCGTGCTGTATGATATGATGTGCACATACCATGAAGGTCATCAGCTCATCACTCATTGCAGATTCGAAGGGTAAAGATCAAAGATCTAATTGTGATTCTTCGTTTAAGTAGACACGGCCTAGCAAGAAACATATGTGATATATGGACGCGGTTAAGCAAACTTATAGTATTGTTGGAAAGAGTGTAAAAAGTAGAATTTTTCAAAATTGGACCCCTAATTCAAGAATGTGTACTCACATTGAAAAAGCTTATCAGTAAACGCTATGTCCGGTAAGCCGGCGTTATTCATTGGCATAATGTTACGTTTTCTCAGAAAACAGATTTTGTCTCAAGTTCTTCTTTGCTTAACAGCGTCCATATGCAAAAAAGTTCCATATACAAGCTCATCTGCACACTGCCTCCCACATTTGTACTCACCAACAAACAGAAACTAACTTATATATAGGTAAAAGAAGAAATATAGCATTGACAATATTGATATCTACCTGAAAGAACAATAACTCCATGATAATGTCCACTTTTATCATGTCTGAGGTCCCAGTGTGATCAGATGGAGAGGATGTCAAGATCTTCGGTTTCGGCTGTACATAATATTATTTTTGCAATGAATGTTATTCACTATAGTTCCAACTCAGACTTTGCAGCACTTCGAGGGTTCAGCATCACAAATTACTTTTGCGATTTCTGGAAAATTATGAATATAATGTACTTATAATGAAATTTTTCTCTAATATTATCCACATAAACATGTATGCAAGTTCAGCATGCGATGATGAATTTCATGTCAGCTGCTATTTCTATCCCTCACACAGAGTATAGTTTTAATAAATAGTCAGTTGAGAGTTATGCGCGATCCATTTATTTATTATCTACTTTGTACTTACTTTAATTAAGTATGTAGTGTTATTCTGGTACTGACTGGCAAACTGCAATGAACCTATTAAAGGATAATTGTTGCAGAAAAAGAAGACACAGAAGAACCCGAGAATGTGGTTTACTCAGAACTTTTTAATGCACTAACAAAATACGAGGTTTTTGTTCAATATGTAGCCAGTAAGGCATTATTCTGAAGAACTCATTTATTCATACAGGGTCAAGTTGCAATTGTAAACTTATTGAATCAGTTCAATGTATCAACTACTGAACTTACCAGTTACCACAATGATGATTTGATGAACGTCATTGCAAGTTGAAATGAGTTTGATGAACGGGAAGGTGTTATGAAAAAAGCATCCAAGCACCTTGTTAATCCCATGATAAAGGATGCTACAGATTGATAACTGCCCAGTCGTTTAGTATACTCTCTGACTCTCTCACTTGAATTTCATAGCGCTTGAACACCACTTGTTGGTAGATGGATGCTATTCAGCAAAAGGGAACCAACTCACATTTGTAATGATGAATTATTACGTTATTAGTATATCGTTGGAAAGAGTGTAAAAAGTAGAATTTTTCAAAATTGAGCCCCCGATTCAAAAATGTGTACTCACGTTGAAAAAAGCTTATCAGTACACGCTATGTCATAAGTATAGTTTCTACATGGCTCTTGAACTTCGAATCACGTGTGTGTTCTCAAAGAGCGGATTTTGCTAGTAAGTTTCCTTTTGCTGAATAGCGTCCAGATAGGGACAGGAATTTTATGCATTAGCACGTTCTTTTTTTTTATAGCAGAGCCAGAATTCTGATATTCTGATTGGAATGACACTTATTTGTTAGGGCATTTTTTGGCATATTTTGGGGTGAAAAGCATAATTTTGCATATTTTAGGCTTTTTAGAGCATAACACTACGAAATATTCCGCGATTTTTCCTATTTTGAGAGAATATTAATTTTAGGGTTTTGACCCATTTAACCCCCCCCCCCTAGTTTAAATGGTCAACAGAAGCCCCCTCTCTCGCTTACAAAATTACGCAATATTAAGGTATGTACTATCATTTTGATTCTGTTGACTGCTTACGTTAGAGTTTTCAGTGCTGTCACTGAACTCGAATTATTTTTTCCTTTAAATTGAATACCATATTGTTGTGGAATATTTTGGTATAGTCGGCCTTTTTAGAGCATTTTTTTGGCATATTTTGGGAGAATAAAAGCACATTTGACCTGATTTTAGAGCATAAAATTCCTGTCCCTGTTGATAAAGAATATCCAATTATCCCGATATCGACGCCAGATATAGCTAAATCTGATCTCGACCCTAGCCCAAACCGAAAATTGGCGCTCGATTTGCACTAGATGCTACAGTCGGACCAAATCTGGTGCCACTCCCACAGTTTCAAGGTGGATTAGTATTTAGCATACTCTGTGACTTTTGATATCAATGGCACTTTTGGTCATCAGGCCTGTAATCATCTTGTATGAGGGATGGACATTTTTTAAGGGAGTGGCTAATCGAGGAGGGGAGGGGGTAGCAATAAATTTTCTGTTTTTCTAGAACGGAAAATTTTTCGGGGGGGGGGGGGGCATGCTCCCTGAATACAGGCCTGCTTGTAGTACTGCCATATATAAGCGATGTTTAAGGAGTTACCAGCTGCCAACTCAGGGACTATGTAATTCTGATGAGAAAAATTAATTGAAAATGAGTTAACGAGTTAGTTTCAAGGGAAAAAGTGAAATGTTAAGACTTAACTCATCAGAACTCATTTCTGAATTAATTCATCAGTTGATGAGTTTTACGCACCTTGAGTGCGACCCCATACGCCATACCCTCCGATTTGAAAATCAAAATCATTTAGGTCTTAGGTGACGGCCTGAACAGCAGGTTCTTGAAATGTACTGGCATACGATATGACGTCTAAATGATCTTCCATAAGAAAAAATGGAAAGTGCATTCTATAACCGTTATTATTTGAAATTAGATAGAACTTTTATTGTCTACTGTAATACATCACTTCAATAAACATTTGATTTTTGACAGGAACATGTGACATGAAATATTCTTAGGCTGGCACGAATGAAAATGTTGCGGAGGGGAAGTCAAAGAGAAAAATGTCGACTAAAATTCATAAATATTTTACCAACAAGTGAAAAGAAAGTTCCTTACTTCCTCCAATTTTGCTGCTAGCTTCTAAATTCGGCAGCAAATGCTGATTTGGTAAATATGAGGCTGTCATCTCCGTCATGGCGCCAGCTCTGTCGCCTGTGCTAATCTCTGAGCATCAAAACTTCAGCTGAGCTACATTGATATTTAGGGTGTAGTATATCAACCCACCGCCTTCGAATGCTTTTCATCGTATACATGATGGTATGATAACCATTTCTTGTACATTAAGCTGCGAATGATCTTCTGATCACATACCACCGAATAGTGAATAAAATCTTCGATTTTTGAATTTTGTCAAATTAGTAAGTTGTGTAACTAAAGTTTGGCACATTCTTGTGGATGAAGAAAGCTGTTGAAGAAACAATATATCAGGTAGCCGAGATAGCTAGACAAATCACAGTCACCGACGCCACGAAAATATCAAATATTAATAATCTGAATCAAGAAACCAACTTTTTGCTATATCAGTTTTTACTAATGCATATTTAGAAGGTACACAAAAAAGAGTTATAAAAATAACTGCTAAAGATAAAACCATTATCTTTGTAACGTGTACGAAATGGTATTCAACAAATTCGACACCATTTTGATTTAACAAATCAACGCGTAAATATATATTGCAACAACATTACATTTCATACATTCATCTAACAGCCTCAGAATACTATTTTGTGGACTAAGAAGTTATGAAAGACAACCACAAGTTCAACTGAAATGAAAATGTACATGGTCGATATTGAGTTAACGTATAGCTATTTACAATATTGAAAAAGGAGATTTGAAACATTAATATGCGATTAGGGCGAAATTAAGGGAATAAAATCAAGTAATGAACGATTACAACAATCCTACTATAAGTAGGAATTTATGAAAAATTATATTCGAAGACTTCAAAATGGAATGCGGAGTTCAATCACTGGTGAGCACACTGGACTCTTCCTCCAAGTCCGGAATGGTCCCCAAAGTAACACTCATCTTCATCTTCGCTGTACGCCTCACCACTGGGCGAACTACTACTTTCTTTGCCAGGAATATAATCATGCAGGTCCACTTCTTCGGTGTCTTCTCCAGTTGGCATTGTAAACTCTGATCGGGGTCCAAGTACGTGTTCCAGCAACTGAAAACAGAATTTGTAATGGTAAACGAAAAAAGATGGGAACAGAACTAGGGATATGTTAGTACGATCACTCGATTCAAATACCTTCAGTTGAGCTTCGTTCGCAAAGTAATTCGGTGGAAATACAACACTAAAAGTAATGTACAGATTTCCTCTTCGGGTAGGGTCTGATCTCATGGGCATGCCCTCGTTTTCGATTCCTTTAATCTGACCTACAAGTACCAAGTAAAATAGCTCTCAGTATTAATTTAAGTTAATGTAAATGATGAAAATGTTCACTTTCGAAGATATTAAAAACTCGGAATACTTCAAGTCAAAAGTATAAATTTCAAATAATACTCCAAAGGATACTGGGAATATTTAAAATTAAAGGTAATTTAGTGATAAACTAACGGCATTGTTAACTTACCAGTTTTAATGCAAAGGCCTGCTGGCTGCATGATATGCAGAACTCTGCCATCCAAATGAGTTAATGCGAATGAGAAGCCACAGAGAGATTCAGTTAATGAAATTTCCTTTTTAACGTACAGATCGTCGCCAATGCGTTTGAAAGTATCGTGAGGTTCTTCTTGGAGAATAACCAAGACATCTCCAGCTTCCATGCCTGGCACTTGGTTTCCTTCACCACGTAAAATGAGTTTCTGATTATCTTTCATGCCCTTCTCAACGAACACCTCTAATCCTTTTTTATCGACGTGGATTTTCTTGCCACGACAATGAGGGCACCGATCCGAATCTGGGATCACCGTACCTACAGAGATATCAACAGCAAATTACTATCCGAAGCATTAAGCAATTTAAATGTGGGGTCAATAGAACTAACATTAGAAGATCGAAATTTGTAGCTCACCTTGACCTCTGCACGTAGTGCAAGGTACGTGTTGCTGCTGCATTAGGAATAGAATCTGACTGTAATGCACACGGGAACCACTTCCCATACAATCGCAACAAACATGTCGAACGCCCGATTTGGTACCATTGCTTAAACATACCAATTTAAAGATTAGATACTCTTGAGGCAAGCGTAGGCTGCTTAAATTAAATACTTAGTGGTAATTTTCATGTAATTGAAAATTGTCAACATTGTACAATACCGACAGAACAGCCAGTCCGAAGCATCGGGATAGGTCAGTGTGGTCTTGGCTCACACATGCATATACCGATAGTTCACACTGATTAAGTTCAATATTATAAAATCATGAGAGTCAGGTCCAACATAGCTTGACTTCAATTTGAAACAAAAACATCGGTACTATAAATCATCTATGCTGCAACACTAGAGGCTCTTGAATTAGTACACCAAGCAAAATGAGAAAAGTTGAATACAAATGTCTGAGCTCCATATCACATTTGTTCTACATCTACAACTATCTTTGTTTCAATTCAAGTAAGAGAATATCCTACATGATTTTATACAAAAGAACAGATTGAATCATTCACCTCTTTCGTCATATTCAGTTCATAACATGTATGAATTTCAGGATCAAGTTTACTTACCCTTTACATTTAGAGCAAATGGTACTCTTATTAATGTAAAACTTTACAGATTTACCGTTGTACAAGTCTTCTAACGTAACTCTGTAACAAAAAGATCACTGATATTAAGACGTCCGTGGCGATTGTATCACATCGAACTCAAGAATAATTACTTCAAAGGATAAATCGAGTCCTCTGAACGTGGTCGTGCTGGGAACCTGCTGCTAGCCCCCATTCCAAATAAATGCGAAAAAATATCATCATGGAATGACGACGATGACGGTTCAGCACGATGTCCTTTCTGAAGACCTTTTATTCCATACTGATCGTACACCGATCTTTTGTGTGGATCGGTTAGAACTTCATGAGCATATGAAATCTCTTTGAATTTGTCGCCTGCTAGTGGATTCTTATCGGGATGAAATTCTTTGGCTAGTTTTCTGTAAGCCTGAAAAGTAGTCACGAATTGAAATCAAAATAGGAAGTATTTCAAATCGCAAGAAGGTTCTGATTCATCTAAGCTACTATACGCGAAAATAAGAGCACGTTTGCTTATTCGTGCTATGCGACCTTCGGACGGCAGCCGCTGAGATCAAACGATCATGGTATTACATCACAATGTGAAGAAAGCAAGTGAGTTAAGAAATCGTTCGAAATAATAACATGCTTTGGGTTGGTAAATCTTAGACCGAGACCGAGATGGTATGTTGAATATATGTGAGCGTAAACTGAGTAAATTAAAAGTAAATCGGGAATAACGAATAGAAGAAACGAAAACTCAGAGAGTGGCAATTACTTTCTTGATTTCAGGCACGGAAGCTCGATTACCGACGTTCAATACATCATAGAGGGTTGTTTGTCCAGCCATTTTATAGCACGAAGATTACACACGAGCAATATCACAATGTATTGAAATAAATTTACATCGATTACAACAAAATTTACAAAAGAATGAACTGACTTGTAAAAGTTATCTTCACTTCCGTTCTGATGAATAGTGAACGTGAAGATGATAACACAGCACCAATCACGATCAGAATCACTTTGAAAACAAGCGACCTCGCGAATCGCAAGGTAGTAACAGGGTGTTTGCCATTGGGACTGTGCAAATTGTAGAAACGCTAGTGTAGAATAGGTATTCTTTGAATCTTTGATAAGCGCAATGATGCTTTGACGTCACTAGCGCTGTAGTCTAGAACTGGTACTAGTAGGGCTCTATAGTTTCACCTGGGTATACTAAGCCACCATTTTGGTTCATACTGCGCCCGTCGATGCCGAATTGACTACGCGGTACGCTCCGCATAGTCGGATTCGGCATCCACGAGCGCAGTATGAACCAAAATGGCGGCTTAGTATACCCAGGTGAAACTATAGAGCCCTAGTACTAGATAGTAGATACTAGTAGATACTACTGTTGAAAATGTAATTCGGACTTCCCAGACCGATGGCGCGCTAGCATCGGGCCTTCCTTCCTTTCCGCACTTCAGGAAATAGTGCCATAGAATTCTTATCAACGTTAGGATACACTGTACGTAAACAATGCCTAGCACAGGCCTAGCATCTCATGTAATCCTAACGTTGTTAAGGTTCTGTTGAATCTTGGGAAGTCCGAATGGTGTAGCTCGGCAGCGTGTCGAAGCCAGCTCGAATTTCCGACTGTGATTCTGGAATCTGCAAAATTATAAAAATAAAAAATGAAGGAAATAACAAAGAACAAATTGTTTTTAAATCATTTTATTTTCGATTTTAAAACCAATTGATTTATTGATTTAAATTATTGTTCCTAGAATTTGTTTCATCCTAAAATGACAAAAATTATGTAATAAGTGATTTTCAATCATTTTCGCAGTTAACATCATAGTTTTGAAAGATTTCAGAATCATGATTTTCAATAATTTTTTTCTTTACTAGCACCATTAAGCCACGGGAAAGCAACTGAATTGAACGATTGAGCATCCATCAATTTTATATCATGTTACTAGGAAGTAGAAACCAAATATCTTATATTTCACTATTAATATAAAACCACATGTACATAGATACAAAATCGTTCTTAAAAAAACGCAAATCTACATTATTTACTAAATCTATATTATAAAAGGAATTTATTTTACTGCATCGACACTTCCATTTGAACTAGCCTTGAGTAAATATCGTTGGTAAACTGAAACGGGACACGACCAACAAAGGACGTGATTGCTTGAGCTTTTTGGCGTAAAGCTGCAGCAGCCTGTAAAATAATGAAACCCAGTTTTAGACTTGATGTTGGGTTGGAAAACATGAGTCAAAGTCACTGCTCAAAGAATTAGGGATATCCCAGCGATCCAACTTCTAGAGCACGCACTTTTCTCTCGTTATTCGTGCTTACCTTCTCAAAAGAATCATCCATCTGTCTGGAACTGAAACCTTGTCTGAAAAGAAAAATGATAGAAAGCGTGAGATGCGAAAACTCAAGGGGACTGACATTGAGTGATTACTACTCAAATACTTACTGCAGATTTTGATACTGTGCGTGTAAGATATTCATAACGGCGATTAGAATATTTGGTAATACTTGAACGATCATCATATTAGCTGATTTGAATTCATTTACTTTTAGTTCTACTTCTTCATTTGACAGTGGTAGGAATCTTGACTGCTGGATGATCTGAGAACAGAAATACCAGGTAGTCTGGTAATTCGAGTTCCATTTGCTCTCGTAAAGAAACACAACCAATATTAAGAATATTTACCGATAATGCAGCATGGTGTTCCTTATTGTTGTAAAATTGGAAGAATTCAAACAGCATGTTGAATGCATCGAAAACATAACTGGTATCGGCATGCAGGGAAACTTTAGTATTATCTGTGCGTTTCATGAACATCTCAGCGTACATGCGTAAATTATTTCTGATTTCTTCCGACTGGCTGCTCATATTGGTCAGATGTCGACTCATTTGACTACTCCAAACTAACATCACCTTTTCATAATGCTGTCAAACAGAATACATTTCAAAATCCATATTATACATATAGGTACGGACTGATATGACAAATTCTAGTTTAGTTTCAAATTACTCACCCCGCTCAGTTCATAAAGTTTAATGGCGTTAAAGTAATCTCCTTTGGATTCCAAGTAATTAGCCACGTGATAAATTAAATCGTCGCTTTGGAACTAAAAAATCAAAACGAACAACATTATAAATTATTGAATTTTGAAGTTAGTATCAGTTGATCTTATAACGAACAAATGTTTTCGAAGTCCACGATTTTTTAATTGAATTAGATCTATTAATTGAATAAATCGTTTTTAAATTAATTTCATTATGAAAATTCCTACTTGACTTATAATTATATATACTTGATAAATCTAAAAATATTCAATATAAACACTTTTTAATCTATAATTTCATCTTATTTATATTTAATAATTAAATTTATGCACGATTTCGATATGATCTAATTTTAATGAAATAAAATAGCAATCAAAAAACCCAGTTAAAAAACTTAAAATCAGCTGGGTGCTCAATATTTAAAACTGCATCAAAAATGATCCTACCTTAGAGCCTGTGAACTGATCGTACAACCCTTTGACGCGACAGCCATCAGGTTCCAAGTATCCCAAAATCTGATCATATTTTTCGGTACTCAAAATTAGTTCGTAAACCAGTTGCGGGAACATGTGCAAATTCTTTTCTTTAACTGCGTAACAGACATTCCTGTGAGGGAGAATCATCTCTCATTACAAATACAGCCAACGTTTTTCTACAACACTAGCGCAGATTGTTGAAACAGGTACCTCAAGCAAAACAGATAATTCAACGCTATCTCTGAATCTGCATCCGGCATGGCCCCCGCATACGTTTTGATGATGGTGCAGAAATTCAACCGCTTCAATGGCTTCGGATCGGAATTATACACAGACGATACTACAATACAAAGAATTCAAGTCAGCTGACGAATTTGCTATAAAACATTAAGAAATTTCTTTCTCGGATCTTACAAATTGGTCTGGAAATGTTATCAGATAGTGCGAGAAGACCCTGTTCATTAAGGGCGATGGCAATATGAACGGAATGCGTGGCGAATTTGGCACTCCGGTACAGTATTTCAATTCCAGCCTCAAACTGGCCGGTCAGGAACAGCATTTGGAAGTACACATGAGGTTGCTCTGAAGCGTTGAAATACGTTTCGCCTGCAAATCCAACGGCAGAATGAAACTTATTCCAGAAATACAACGACGAAGTCCGAAATCTCTTCTGACAGATCTTGTATTAGGTATCAGCACGGGTACCAATCTTACTAAAAGCTAGCAAACATACGAACCATACTCCTCTGATATCAACGACTGCAACAACGCGTACGAAAGTCGATCTGTATTAGCCGGAGACAGATCACCGGATTGACCTTCATCGCTTACGTCTCTAACTTGGCATAATCTCAGCCACAAATAGTCGTCAGCAGTCTTCACTACCTCGGGATGTTTATCGGTCACGTCGCAACCACCGATAGCACAATACACAATTCTGTCAAAAATTATAATTCAATTTGAATTCTAGATTAACAGAAGTCAATTCGTACGGCGCAACATTAAGCCTCTTACCTTTTAAACGGATCCGGAGTGTTTCTCACCATACGTTTGTAATCTAGCAGAAAACTTTTTTCAGTTTGCGGCAAGAGACGTCGAGAAGACGAATTTTTCATTTCACTGACGATTTTAATCAGGTCGCCGAAATCATTACTGTCACCGGAAATGATAACATCTGATTAGTCGATCAGAATACATAAGTTTTGAAATAGTATCCATGAAAATCGGGTTTACACCCCGCAATCCAACACGAATAACATCCAATATTTCATACAACTAAAGCAACTATGCAACCGTCGTTCTATTCTATAAATATGTCTTCAGTTTACTTACCCCAGTTGTTTGACACAATGTAGAGCAGCATCTAAATCACCGCATCGAAGGCAATAATAGAATACCGGCCAAAATGGCAATCCATCAACGAATACTTGCTCCATTCCCAAATACTCGGCCACATTGCCTGCTTTGACAAAACTGCGCACAAGTGAATACGTGCCCGGTTCTCCTCCTCTCAAAGCTTTTAGCATATTGCTCGATACAACCGTTTCCATAAACACCTTATAACTAACCAAAAGACAGAATTTTTTATTACTCTTGTCCAAATAAAACCTCCAGCGGTATTCGTCAATGTTTAGTGTTTCCACACCGTAGCTTAACTGCACCCTGCGAAGTGTTGTTACCTTCGAGTTATGCTCAGTACGCTACAGTATTTGTTTCAAGAAACATGCTTCGGATCAGACTACGATTAAGAGCAACTAACCGATCTTCTAGATATATCCTCGCTTGGCGTATCATTTTATCAACTATCATTGGACTGGTTCTAGCTTCTAAAACGTTGCTTTTACCAACAGGAGGTATCTGACTCATCGTAGACGTTATTTTCCACAGTTCACTGATTTTCTAACAGAGATGAACACAGTAAAAAATACGTTTTCACTTAGTTTTAAAACTCATCACTCGAATAAATACCTGATCATGAGGCGAGACGACTGACATAAATCTGGATAATACGTCCACTCTCGTTTTCCCACTTAACACCTCTCTGTTGTATTCGATCAGTGCTTCGGCGTAGGCTATTTGGTACTGGTCTAAATGACTGGCAGAACTGAAGTACAATTCTTTGAGAGGGTATACCTGAGATAAAATTTCATCGATTATAACATGAACGTACACATTTAAACATAATTTCATTTCAATCATTTTACTTTTCTGGTGACTGGAATTTCTGGATCTAATTCAGATAGACCATAAAGACAATTCAAAAACTTCAATCTTCGAGTTCGAGCGGACCGTTTCAGCTCTTCATCCATATTCTTTTGGAATTCTTCTTCAAGCTAAGAAAATTCACGTTTAAAATCAAGCATAAAAGTACAACACAAGATTGAAAGAAATAACCGGCTATTTGGTGCTCACTTTTTGACTAGTATGCTCAACAATAGATAGAATTGAATTTTCCAGCTCATTTTTCAAAAACGCGTCGATGTCAGTCACTGGAGTCGGATCCAGCGGCTGTAAAGATCGTCGGGCAGTAATACGTTCTAACTGCTGCGACAAATGTGGTAAATCGACTCCTCTTGATGACAATAGAAGATTTCTGAAAATATGAACTAGTTTGGAATACAGGGGGCGGGATGGTTGTCCTACTAGAACTAACTGCCAAATTAGACTGGAATTTGTAAAAAGATATGTTTACTTACGCTTCATTGTCCTTTAATCCTTCGCTAGTTAGTCTGGACCAAAGCTCACTTGTAGCATCGAAAACCTGCTTCAACGTTCTTTCTATCTTCGGTAATTCTCCGATATTTTCTTCCGGGTTCAGTGCCAACTGTTCGGCATTTATCAGTAAATTATTTAAATCTGTTTCCTCCATGATTACGAACAAAATATTGGCAATTAGTAAGAGAACCGGTAGGAAGAAGTTTCTAAAGAATCTTGCAAGAATACGAACAGAATGTTTGAAAACCTCGTTACATTTTTGTTTTGATACGCAATTTTTTTGACTTTTGCAGTGGAGGCGATAAAATGCCAAAAACCCAAAAACATCCGCGAGATGTCAGCTACTTTGCTTTTGAATCTTGGGTAGAATAGACGTAGAATGTACGCGTATAATCTATTCTACGCCCAGAGTTATCTTTATACAAAAAATGATATTCAATCAGCACCGGCAATGCGGCAAATTCGAATATTTTATTTGAGTTTGGAGTTCTAAAGTTGCGAACTATGGTTATGGATACCCCTTTGAAAAGTTGAAAGTTGAAATTTTTGATCCTGTAACTTCATTATCGACTTTCCGTTCAGTATACTGTAAGTTTTTAGCTTAATTGAACTATTTACCACTGTGAATGTGTGGTGACCTCAACGATCCGTTATGTTCAGGACTAGATTCCTGAGTGATGCAAGTATCTTCTTAGTCTAGTATTTCGTTTCAAAACAGAAATCGCAATGGCTAAAGTACATCAAGGCTTGAAAAGGATTCTCTTCAGACGACTATTCTACATTACGTTTTGGCATGTCAGCATCCAGATTTTGGTCCTCCAATTTATTGCATCCGTGGATCTCAGAGAACCAACCTTATTGTGGGTGGTAACATGGCTTAAGAATTTGGTAAAACCACAGTTTTTCATCATTACTTTCGTCCAGTTTCTCTTGTCCGGCGTATTTATCCTCACGGAAAGCACTCAGTACTTGAGAGCAAATCCGTGCGATGGTGTGTCCCGGTTCCGCTACATTTGCCAGAAACTCTCGCCGAATAATCTGTTGTGGTTCTTCGTTTACTTGCTGCGAGGTATCCTGTCGGTTATCGTATTCTTCATTGCGCTGAAAAGTTACTTTGTCGGCCCCGAAGAATCAAACACCAGAAATCCTGACGACCAGCTAACCGAAACGATAATAATCTTGATAAACAACGCTATATGGATCAACGTTATGTTTTTCTTGTATGATTTCGTCTATCAAAAGAGCTTCAAATATTTCTCCGTAATCCAACACAATCATAGTTTAATCATGCCGACAATCATCGTAGCCGTGAAAGATGTTTCTCTTAGATCATTTTACTACTGCTTTATATTCGTTATATTTTATTTGCTTAAAGGTATTTCATTCTGTACGTTTCTCTGTTATTTACTTTCAGTTAAATGTGACATTACGTACACGACGATATTCAACCCGTTTATTCTCTACTGTTTGTGGTTGCTGAACGCATTCTTTCTGTTCAACAATTTAATTTTAAAGCTTCTGTTTGACATTTACTTAACTAGCAAGATAGATTTTCCGATCACCGCCGACCCCAATTCAAAACCAAGCGGCGAATTCACTCTGAAAGACGCAATGGCGACTAGCAACGTTCCTTTATTGCAGTACCTGGGGTATTACGATTTGAACGTCGTTTCGCAGTTCGACGGTTCTAGAAGAAAGCAGATTTTCTCGCTCAGTTATCCAGGCGGTCATCCTTATGTCTGGAGGGAATTATCGAACGAAGCGATCAAACTGATCGTGGATACGATCGCGCAGCTGGATAGAATTACATCGAAGTCAGCTCCGGTTGAGAGTACGAGACCGTTTCCGACCGCGGACAGGTATTTCTCCAAGATGCGTCCGTTGTCGCCGTCGCATTACCCTAGGTTTTTGGATGCGCAGAGCGAAAAACGAGACGACAGCTTTGTTAACAAGCTGTTTGATTTCCTGAAAACACTCAGACCTGTGGCGTATTTAATCGAAGACATGACCGAAAAACAACTGGAGTGTGCGTTGCAGCATTACCAAGCCGTTTCGCTGGCGTGTTACAGCCTAGCCAATATGGCGGCGGCCTCGAAGGCTGAGGATCGGTTCGGTATCATTCAGCAAGACCTAGCCACCATCATACACGTGTTGTTACGCCTGCACGTCACTCTCAATAAACTAGTCGTTATAGTGAACAAAAAACCCAACTCGTCAGTATTGCAGGTGAAGAAGAACTTGACTAATGTCGCTAAAAGTAGTCTATATAAAATGGCCATTGATTTTGGATCGTATGTTAAGGATCTATCGCTGTCTTCCGAAGATGAGAAATTGTTTAGTAATTTTATACAGTTTAGGAATTAAGTTTGTAAATTTGTTCCTCTTGTACAGTTAGCTGGAAGTGTTGATGCTGTGTTCTCATTGTTGTAACTTCGCCAATGTTCACTTTTATACTTTGATAAATAAATCGCTAAGTTGTTAGGAAATTGCTTTAAAGCTGTGATTAGAAAGCCGGATGCCGGCTGTCGTAGAGCGAACATCTCAGTAGTATTGACTAGAAACAAAGGCGTTAATTTCAACGTGGACGTACGCATGGTTTACCTTCAGTATGAAATAGTTCACTTTAAAGCGGCAGAATTAGTATACTACATAATTAAAGAGGGAATAGTGGATTACCATATTTATTTTCACAAAAAACTGAAGAAGAAATTTGTAGGCCTCATTGACTGTTATTCGGTAATTAAATATGTAAACAGTGAAGAACAGTTCATATAATATGTAAAGCGTTCGCCGAAAATTGGCAAATTCCTTAAGACTCGAGAATGTTTTCAAGGAATAAAGTTGAAAAAACATTAGAATTAATGAAATACAAATTGCGCTACTAATGTGATGAACTTTAAAAGTGGTACAAAAATGCCACGGTTAGCAATGCTGATTTGAGGCCCTTTGGTTATGAAATTCGTTTGCCATCCTCTCACAATGAGATTTGCTTCGCTCCAGTTCTCACCGTATACTGTTAAACCCAAGGTCATGCAGAAATATCTTCTCCACTCCTAATGATGTATTGATTTTTCCATCCAATTTGTGTGAAAAGTCGATATCAGAATATCTACAAGTACACCAGATCAAAGAAATCTATTTTTTTTGAACGCGGAAGAATCAGGTTTGTGCTCCTACGTATCTTTCTCTTCTAACATTAATGAAACGAAGTCCACAAAAGGCGGGTACCCTTTTTGACACTCCGAGCTATTTTTGTTAAAAACTCTTATTGATAATTCCCTCCAATACGAGTACCTTGCAAAATATCACTAGGGACAAAATTCACAACAAATCGGTATCAAAAAACGATACTTCTTTGAATAAATCACAGAAATTAAGCAAAATATAAAATTATTTACATTATCAATAATTTAATGTACAGGATGGATAGTAAAATTAATTTCCTCCGTCTTGACAATCGGTATTATTTTTCATTACATACGGTAAATCTGGAGGAGTGGAGTATGGCTCGAGATCTAATGATTCAAATTCTCCATTTTCTTGCCTGCAACACGTTTTATCGAAGAATCGTAATTAATTTGTCAAAGAAAGTAACCTACAGGTATCGACTACCAGAACTCGGATACAAAAATATATTTTCACCTTAAAGCTAGTCCAATAAAGCCAGGTGATTGAGCTCGAGCGATTGCAGTCGTGTACCCGTATTCCGAGAGTATTTTATCATCTTCCATGATCTCCTGATCTTTGGTAAACAACAGTTGATCCTTTGGGGGTACTTTGATAATTCCTGCGAACAAGAGGAAAATATTATCGTTCAGCATTCGAAGTACTGTGGATTACTGACTGAGTTATTTCGAGTGTTCAACAGTATCTCAAGAACATAGATGAGTAAGGGAAAATGTATGATCAAAAGATGTTCAGCGGGGAAATGTCTTCGTTCATACCATGCAACTTTTTGAAGAACCCGTATAATTTCTGGTAAAAAACTGTAGGATACATTTTTATTTCAAATTTACTTTTTGCAGTTTCAAACACTGCAAGCTACGTAATATACTAAGCAACATTAAATTTTCAAAGCAATGAACCTGTTTGCTTTACATGCTACAAAAAACTGGTTTGAATTTGAAGCCCAACATTTAATAAATAACTATTCAGCGCGTATATTATATTCAATCAGAGGGCGAACTTCAAGACTTTCGAGATTCGTGTCACGTCGAATAAAACTTGTCACAAGTATATTGAAAAGCAAAAATCAAAGCTGCAATTCCAAACATGTATACGTGAAACCAATTTGATCCGACAGAACATAATTTTAATTCTGAAGTGATCCAACTGACTCTGTAGTCCGCTTTGATCAAACAGTGCCACATTTACATAACTGAGTACTGAGCGGTAGTTTTTGTGCCCAACTCGCAAGTTTCGGGATTATAGTCTCTTCCAAATACGAGTATCAAGAACTCTGAGACAGACCACAGACTAATGCGTCCACGAGTTCGATTTCGCAACCAATCACGAATCATTTCCTGAGTACACGTGCTGCGTCGTTAACGCGTTCAGTGTGAATTTCTTACCTACCGTTTCCCCTGTGATACCGCCCCGTCTGTGAGTTTTTGATACTTTTTTGAAACAGACACGAACGGGAAAAAACTATCTCAATTGTACTGAAAACCATCGATTGATCATGAAGTTTATCTCATTTGATCACCACTGTACTTACCCTCGATCATTTTCTTCACTTCATAGATTTCAGTATTATCTTTAGCATCCGTGAAAATGGTCAGTTTTTTCCGTTGAACCATTAAATATACATCCTAGAAATCACAGCAAAATTCCATATACTTGATGAATTCTGAAAATATGAGTCTAGATTTCACATTAAAATGTTGTAAGCAAAAATATCTCGTTTTTGAAGAAAAAATTAACTCGAAGACTCTTACCATTTTTTGACCTCAAGGTAGGAATTGAACAGAAAAACGAAAGAAACGGGGCGATGACAAGAGTTATTGAATAAAATTTACCATAAATTAGGAACAAACACGATGTTTCATCATAAGGTAAATAAATACCATTATAATAAATAATTAGAACTAGAACAAGACGCACTTGGATACTTGGAAACTTTGATTCTATTCTCAAAATAATTCCGAATTCACAAATTTTTCCTCAGACTCATCGATGATTTGATGTAATTGGTAAACACCTGAGAATTCAAATTTTAAAATTGCAAATTTGGCTTGGAAGCCTTGCTTGCATCCGCCTCACTTTGTATGTGCATTTTCAATTGTTGCGAGAAAAATGATCCTTAAAAACAGATATTTAAGGTCCATTCTTGAAACAGTTTGAAAGTACGGTATTCACTATTCCTGTCGATGGTGATTGGTGAACATGCAAGGTGCAACATGGCAACAGCGCTGGCTAAATGAAATCATTACACCATCCAGTACAAAGGGAATAAAGCCTCTATGATTTTCGGATTATTTATCAATAAATTTTGTAAACAAGAAATGGTCGTGAAAAAAGTTGCTCATGATCATCCCGAATCGTGAAGAAGGATAAATTTCTGCCGCATTCGGAGGTTATATCGCTCGAAGTACTGTTTTCCAACTCAAAAAGAACCAGCACTTGGCTGATTCGTTATTCTACTCCTCAACATTTTTAGATTTCAAAATGAGTGGAGACACGTTAGACATTCAACAATTAGAAGACGAAATTGCATGTCTCTCCAAGCAGTTACAAGAGAAAAGGGATCTACTTTCGTCCATTAAAGTTCGGGAAGTACGTAATTGAATTAAGTATCTTTTAGTTACATATCTCGAATCCGAGTTTCGGACTAAGCTAAATTTTTAATCAAATTGCAGGCCAGTAAGGGTGAAAAAACTGATTCGATTGCTGCTGACATCCCGAGATACAGTCGTCAAATAATTCTCCCAGTTGTAGGACTAAAAGGTATGTTCCCAATGTTCTGAACATTTTAAAATTTTATATTTCGCTTGCTTAACACTGTAATTTCCTCCATTAGGGCAAGAGAAATTGCGGAATTCAGCTGTACTGATCGTCGGCGTAGGTGGATTAGGATGCCCGGCGGCGCTGTACTTGGTTTCAGCTGGTGTAGGTGAGCATAACTGCTTGGTTTTACTTTGAAATTTCTTCAGATTGTTCGAGTAGACACCCAGTCTTGTTAATCGTGAAGCAAGGTGATACATTTATTCATGTTGGTTTTGCCTTGTCGGCGTTTCGAAAACAGAAAACGCGAATACTCTTGTTAACGTTATTTTTCTACTTCCAGAGTTCAGCTTTGAATTTGTAGCGTGTTCAAATTGAATTGTCTTTTAATTTGCTTTAGGTACCATCGGTTTGGTCGATTATGACGACGTTGAAATCAACAATCTGCATCGTCAGATTCTGCACACTGAGGAAGATATAGGTATTTCCAAAATAAATTCGGCCTGTAAGAAACTTAAGAAGTGAGTTGTGGTCTTATAGCCGAAGCCTATGTTCGATGTTCTTGACACATTTATAATCATTGGTTTTGTACTTTTACAGATTGAATGAACAAGTGAAGATAAATCATCATAAATGCCAACTTACGAGCGAAAACGCCATTTCTATTTTAAGTCAATACGACGTAATATTAGACGCTACCGATAACGTAGCAACACGATATCTACTGAATGACGCGTGCATATTTACCAAAAAACCATTAGTAAGCGGTTCTGCATTGCAGTTGGAGGGCCAGCTTACCATTTATAATCATTTATGTTCGCCCTGCTATAGGTGTCTGTACCCGCAGCCACCGCCTCCTAATACGGTAAATAACTGCAGCAGTTCAGGTGTATTGGGGCCAGGTAGATAAGTCATTTCAAACTTTTCAACTGGTTATTAGTATGTACATTTATATTCTAGAAATCCATGTTTAGATTGTAACAAAATTGGTAATGTTGCAGTATGCGGCGTGATCGGTGTTTTACAAGCATTGGAAGCTATAAAAATAATACTAGATCTAGAAGAAACCTTATCCGGCAGAATGTTGCTGTTTGATGGTTATGATACTACATTCCGTTGTATAAGACTGCGAAAAAAGAAACTGGACTGCGATGTATGCGGTATCAATCCAAAAATCAAAAGTCTGATCGATTACGAACAATTTTGTGGATCCGCTGCGAATGATAAAGTAAGTTTCCAGCTGACCTTTGTTGTATGGTTACTTGGGTATTACGTTAATTTTGTGTTTTTTCTTTACAGACTTCGTCAGTGTCGTTGTTGAATTCGGACGAACGAATCACTGTACATGAATTATTCAAACTAAGGTCCGAGAAAGAACCGCATATACTAATTGATGTCAGGTCGATTCCTGAGTACGATATGTGTCATCTCTCCAATTCGTTGAACATACATATTAATACTCTGGAGCGACAAGCAGAATATGTCATTCAGAAAATCGAAGATCTCAAACGTACTGTCGGTGACCCTAAAAGTAAGTGGTTAATTTTGCTCGGTTAATAGTTTCGTAATCGAATTTATTTCTTGCAAAAGAAACAACAGTTCACTGTATCATTGGTTTTTGACATCAGTTTAAACGTTGGAAGAGGGACCTAAATCCATATGAGTTCTAGATCCTTTTTTCACGGACTCGAAATCCTGTGCTACGGCAGTTGTGAATGGTTAATACTGCTAAAAATTACATTTTCTAATTGGTTAAGGAATGTTTCTAATCTCCCAGTTTTCTAAAATAATTTTGAAGGACATGGGATGGGGTCAGTATCGTGAAGATATTTAATGTGTGATGTCAATAAACCACCTCAGTTTCTGCTAAGATGTTGAATTCATTCATGAACATATCTAATTTTACAATAAGCAGAAAATTGCAGTTCAGAAATACTTGCTTTTCAGTTATATTCATCTGCAGACGCGGAAACGATTCTCAAATCGCTGTGAATATGTTAAAGTCGAAACTGAATATGAAATCTATTTACGACGTCGAAGGTGGTTTACAAGCATGGTCTGCAAAAATTGACAAACAATTTCCAATATATTGAGATAAAACGTTTTTTACATTTGTACCGGTATTAAATGAATAATTTTAAAATTAAATTGATTACGAAGCATGTTGGGTAGAGTTATTGCGAGAGAGTTCACATCTGTGAGTTATACTCCGATGATAATCTCTATGAGGTTGATGCACGTTTATAGTGAATATTGGACTGAGCGCGTAACTGCTCAGCAGCTTTCTCAGAGGTCAAGTCTCTTTGATAATTAGCTAACAGTTCATACCTGTAATAAATTTAAGGAATAAGCAGCTTATTCCTGTGAAATTATGTTTAGAAAGCAGAGCGAAGAATACTTACCCCACCATAAATTTCTTCACAGTAGCGGAACGCAACAATGGTGGCACATACATTCCATGGAAAACCCAATAATCCATGTTCTCGTTCAACCTGCTCCCAGTGGGCGCTCCTGCGTGAAAACGTGATTTAAGTAATACGACGGATATAAATTCAGATAACAGAAACTGAAACTTACCATGCCATCCCATGGAATAAGGGAACGAAGTCTTGAATAGATTATCGTATTTGGTGGTGATTTGTTTCATCGCATCAGCCAAAGAAATTTTCTGTGCTTCGTTCAGATCGTTCATTCTGACTATGTGCGTCTTTGGTAAGATCATCGTTTCATACGGCCATATTGCCCAAAACGGTACCAGAACTACCCAATCATCATTTTCAATGACTACTCTAACCTGCGGAACGTCAACTACGAAATTGGCATCCATCCATTTAAAAAGTATTTTCGAAAATTTTAATTACATTACTTCAAAACGTAAGTCTTACAATTGATTACATAGGAACCCTACTAAAAATCAACAGTTAGATATACCTTTGCTTTTACTTCTTTTTCCACATAGTCCATCAATAATGGTTTTTTGTATTTCTGAAAGTATTCTCTCTGATACTTGTCTTTAATTTCAGGTTCATTCGGTAGGAAGGACGAAGCCCATATCTGACAATGTGGGTGTGGATTCGAGCAACCCATAATGGCCCCTTTATTTTCAAATATTTGCACCCATGTGTAAGTTTTGCCCAATTCTTCTAGCTGTTCAGTCCACCTAGATAAATTAAGTGAGTCTTATAATGCACGATTGGACGCGAAGATGAGTCAAAAGTATTTATTAGTTACCCGTCAATAACGTTTTTCAGCTCTGAAATACTCATTAAAGGAACTGTGATGTTCGATTTCGGATGGAAACACATAACTCTACAAACACCTTTACTGGAACCGGTTTGAAATAACGGGTCTGAAGACGGAGGAGGATCTGGACTTTCCGGATACATAGCTGGGAAATCGTTGTCGAAGACGTACGTTGATGTATAGTTTTCATTTTTCTATGAGAAAACAATACTTTATTATTAAGAACTACGACACTGAAATTATGATGTAGCTTGATAACTGAGTTTAAATATTACTTGGCCATTAGGTCGTAGAACACCAGGACTCAGAGGGTTGTTGGGATCGAAGTCTGGTAACGAATCCTCTTCTGTAGCTTCAACTTGCCCTTGCCAGGGTCTCTTTAATCGGTGGGGCGACACTAGAACCCATTCTCCTTTCAGAGGATTGTACCTCCTATGTTGATGATCTGTGAGGAAAATTCTTGATTAATATTTTGCAACATGTACCTGTGATACATTCTTGAGTTAAAGGGTATATTAGATATTCTAACATGCACATAACTTATATACCATCAATAAAATTCTATGAACATTCAATCGCGTGTAAGAACAGATTTATTGCTGCAATCGAGCGAGTGAGTATGTTGGTTATGATGTATAAACTTACTTATCAAGCTAGTCCTGATAGTATTTATTTTCGTACCACACATGTTTGTAAATTCATATGATTACAGAGTGGTGCTGGCTATAATTGGTCATAAGACTGTTGTCAGCACCACTTTAAAATAAATAAATAAATAAATAATAATAATAATAATAATAATAAAATAAAATTTGTCTCTAATAAGTAGCCGTTATGGATATACTTATTGTGAGTCCATAACCTTTTCATCTGTTCTATGAAATTTGAATTAGATTCCGTGTATATAAGATTTTTGTGAAACTCTTATGAACTCTCTCAGCAATCTCGCGCCCTCTCTAACTCATTAAGTATATATTATTACAGCCTCGACATAGCGATGAGAGTAACACATATCGTAGTTGACGGTACCGTGGGGGCAGGAGGCGTAGTTACTTACTCCACAAAAGTTCAGGGGTGGGAACATACTAGTAATTTTCACTAAGGACTAAATAAATGAAAAAGAAAAGACATAAACCAAAAGGAACTTTTGAAACTCCAGAACGAAACGAGGCATTATTATGTATCTCTATAATAAAATTTCCAGGACATGTTGCCAGAGAAGGTGCAGGAAAGTGAGGCAGAAGGGTACTGGACTGGTATCCTAGGGAGGGAAGGAGAGCCCAAGGGAGACCCTTGAAAAGGTGGCACGACGAACTGAAAAATATAAGGGGGAGGCTTTGGATAAGGGGAGTAAGGAATAGGGACCGATGGAGAAGGATGGGGGAGACCTACGCCCGCTCATGGGCGCACTAACATTTATATGAAACCGCGAGTACGGATCTTGGAGGCAATTCTGGGAGTGGCAATTCCGAATCTCTAAGAACTGGATCATTTTTGCCCTCCTCCCTCTCATCAGAATACTAGGATCATATTTTTTTGCCCTTATAGTGATACTTAAGTGAGTAGATGAGAGGGAAATAGTAACAGACTTTGTTTTATTGACGTTGAACATGAAAATGCCTCCAAAGTGTACAGTCAAATTCTCGGCCGGGTGACAACTTTTGGAGAATTTGGCGGTGCTGCAGTCTTTAAAACTATAGCTCCAGAACTCATCAATCTTCAATTCTTGTATAAGAATCTTTCAAACTCAACCAGACCATCTTAAGACTTTTTAAATGTCTTCCAGACTTGTTCAAAATTCACTAAAACTGTCGAAACTTCAAAACTTGCTTTTCGATTCTTTGTAACTTTTCCAGACTTGATTATCGCTTTTAGGACATGGTCAGGACTTTCTAGAACTCTCACAACTTTTCAAGACTCTCTTGGACTTATTAAGACTGTATAAGGCTCTTGTTTAAAATTCACTGGCTAGTTAAAATCACTTTATGACATTACGGCTACCCCCATCTATTACTCACTTCCTTTTTGTTATGAAACGTGGGAACACGTTTACCCCCTCCATACTCATAGCAGCAGGATTATACTAATAGCTGATTTGAAAATATCAGCTAAAAATAGCTAATTATTCAGTTATGAATACCTACTTGAAACATTTTCAAAATAGGTATTTTATCCGTTCTATCTTCTATCTGAAATAGGTTTCCTGCTTATATGTTTCATCAGATCTTTGTTCGAGGTATAAGATTGGAAGATAGCCAGCCATTTGGCAATCTACCTTAAAGATATAGATATAAATTATTGATAGGAGAGCTATCCGTATCAAAAAAGAAAATGCCCACCTCACCCATCCTTCAATGGTTTGATATTGAGCGGTATCAGATAGTTTTAACTAAAAGTATACTACATAGAACCTTCTCCCATTTCATTCATTTTTGCCATATTAGGTCTCATACTCAAAATTGAGTTGCAGTTCAATACTGATTAGGAATCATTGTTTCTGCAATCAAGCATTTTACATTCTGGTTGATTTTTGGTTCTACTTCTCTAATCAATTAAAAGAAAGAACTATCTTGGATAGGTACCTATCTATCAAGTAGCTCTTCGAATTCATTTATTAGCGAGCAGTAATTTGGAAAATTTTCAAGATGGAAATTGAAGATATAGATTGACAGCAAACAATTTTGAATAGAAAATAGAGGATGTGTTCTTCATATTTGAAAACAATATCTGTATTTTAAGTTGAAATACAGATATTGTTTCCAAATATGTAGAAGACATCCTTTTAAGTTACTGATATTTATGTATTTCTGGTTGGAAGTTGAAACTGTGTTATAGCATGGTTTTTGGTTGAAAACAGGGATGATAGAAAAGCTGAAAGCCAAAAGCAGACGATTTTCCCCTCAAGGTCAAAAGTTAAAAGCTGAATGCTCAATGATGAAAAGTCAAAAGCGAAATCAGAAGCCAATAGAGTTTTCTCTGGAAGCTAAGTCCGAAAGCAAAATCTTTATATCTGGTAAGACAGGAGAAAAATGCTGAAAGCCAAAAGCTGAGCGATTTTTCCCTCAATGTCAAAAGTTAAAAGCTGAATGTTCAATGATGAAAAGTCAAAAGCGAAATCAGAAGCCAATAGAGATTTCTATGGAAGCTAAATCCGAAAGCAAATCTTTGTGTAAGCTTTCACGTCCCTGGTTGAAAAGGTGTTACAGGTACAGGGTACCAATAAATATGGACGCTGCTAAGCGGAACAGAACCAAGCGACCATTTGTTGACAAAATGAGTTGAAGAGCGTAAACGGTAGATTTTTTCAAATTGGGCCCCCGATTCAAAAATGTGTACTCACGTTGAAAAAAGCTTATCAGTAAACGCTACGTCATATAGTTTCTACATGGGTCTTGAACTTCGAATCACATGTTCTCAAAAAACAGATTTTGTCGCTTGGTTCGACTACGCTTCACAGCGTCCAAATGTTCTTACATTTTACACATTCCTTTATTCGTTATGGTTTTATTCGAGAAATGAACACTGATCGTTGATGTGGCTCATAAATTGATGACTATTTACAAGATTATGACAATAAATCAGCAGTTTGCAACTTATGGTACATATTCATGAAGTAACAATTCATAAAATAACGATCAATAATACTCAAATAACTGTCAGTAACTAATGAACTGAGCTTCTATAGATAACCCCTCAACTATTGCTTATAATTTCATTTCTATCTTTTGACCTTTTCCATGCCAGTTATAGGTTTGATCAAGGTTATATGTAGGTGATTACCTAGGTTCATTATAGAATACTTCTGAATATTGGTGATCAATACACATGAGGTCATACGATCATAGCTGACGGAGAAAAATTTATCGTAATGGGCAAATTTCTATTCAGTCATTTTAGTGGGAACAATTTTGAATCGTTCAATCTGATGGAGGAAAACATGATCGTAATGGATAAATTTCCATTTAATAATTTTAACGGGAACAATCGAGAGACTAAGATTTTTTACTGAGGTTGAAATAAAACCAGATGCAATTTGAGTAATTTGCAATGAGCTGGTGCCTTGAATTACAGTTAAGCGATAGGCATTATTATCCAAACCACTGTTACTACTAGAAGAACCGGATTCATGGGAACGGCCTGTGTGTTAAATACATAAATATAGAAAATGGAAGTTGAAAAAAATGTGCACCTAGCTAGATACCCGTCTTTCCCCTACCTGACAGCTGATTCACTATTATGAAAATATACAGAATAATAACTGACTCGTTTATTTTCGCAAATGAATATCTAAAAATACAAAATTATACTACTAACCATTTGGAGAAAATTCCATAGTCGAAGGAACGATACGAGCGAAAATAAACGTGGAACTGAAAAACTGAATGCAATCGTGGGGAATCAACAACTCATCAATAAAGTCAATGAGTTAACCTACGAGAAATCATCTGAAGTTCAAAAAATACAAATAGATAAGATAAAAAAAATAAGGTCGTACGAAAATACTTTAAAAAAAAATAGCGCGCGATTACATTAAGAACAAATAAAACGATTACGGTTTTCAACAATAACAAAATACTCATACACAAAAACACGCGAGATTTCGAGAAACGCCTCTATTTCCTCCAATACTGCGCGAATTTATGGAGTTGTTCGACCAAGGCGGCCATCACTGCTGTCACCGACATATCCAATAGGTTTTGGAAATAGTGCACCGCTTCTTCGTCTCCCAAATCTAACCTAAACTTATCTTGTACTTTCATCACAGCTTTATCGGGCTCTAACGCGATATCAGGTACATTGGCGTCCACCATCAGGGTGAACAGATTCAATATTAAATTTGAATGCCTTCGCAAGTGCAAAAAGGCCGTGTAGCACAGCTTGCGAAACTGGTGGTAATGCTCCGAATTAACGCCACCCATCGCCTCGACCATCTCCTTGCTGAGCTTCATCGGCGGTGGCAACGGTTTTGGATCGCGGCCCAAAATATAACCGAAATCGATATGGAACAGCTTTCCGCTCGTGGTCAGCAACAGATTGTCGAAATGTCGGTCGCCCACGCCCAGCAAATACGTGATCACGCAATAGCCGGCGCAGCTCTTGATGTATGTGTCCATAATGTCAAACGAAATACCGTACGGCCCGTTCTCGTTCGGATGGTGCTTCCTGAAGAAATTCTGAATGGTGCCCTCGGTCTCCAAGACCTCGGCCACCGGAACCGATTCGACGAATTCGACGAAACCGTGCTTCGTGCTGACAGCCAGCACGCGGTACGGAGTCAGCTTTAAGTCCAGATTCTCGCTGCGCAGTAACTTGTCCATCAAGGTGATTATCTGCAACACGAGTTGGTCCTGCCGCAGATCATCGCCGTGCTTGAAGATCGCGACGCTCTCCTTGTACTGCGCCGAAATGAAAGTCAGTTTTGAAGGCATGAGGGCTGACTTGAACAGCGTGGCTTTCTCCGGAACTACGCCCTTGATCGTCACCTTCGGGTCTAGCGGGAACGGTATCGGCTCGAAGTTGCAGAAATTGAACTTGAACTTCTCGGCGTCCTTCAACAGACTCTGGAAGTACTCGATTTTCTTCTTTCGGTTGGCATTCTCCCGGGCCACGTCCTTCACCAGTTGTACCAGTTTGTCGATGAACAGTTTCTGCCGCCGTAGATACAAGTACTTCTTCTGCATGTCGGCGCTTCCGTGCTGCAGCGACAGCATAAACGTTCTCATCACAGTGAGGTACATACTTTTGGTCGAGTTGTCTTGCTTGAGCGGCGACTCGTAATCGTCGCACTCGACCATCAAGTACCAGTAGAAATAATTAGCTAAATTGAAATTCTTGCAAGCTCGGTTTATGAGGAACGTGGTCAAGTCCATGGCCAAATTCTCCTGCATAAGCTCATAGTACCTGGCCAGATCCGGGTTATTGGCGGTGGTAACGTTCACATTGGCTCCGCTGACGTCGCTGGAGACCGACACCGTGTCCATGGTTGAGTCTTCGGTGGCAGTCAACTCGCTCAAGCGTTTGTACTTGGCATTGATCTCTTCGAAATTTTCGTATTTGAGCGCCTGCACGAGCTGTAGCAAATAGAGCAACAGATCTTCATCCGAAGCCTGTTGCAATCTGGTAACCGCGTATCGACGAACTAGAGGATGCTGGAACAGCGGACTGAGTAGTCGGAGCGCATCTTCGACGTCCATAGGAGCCCACTGATCAAGAATATCCAGGGCCTGTCTAACCTCGGCCGGTAACTTCCAATTCACGCACTCCAAGAACTTTACAGACGCTTTCTTCTGGTTACTGAGGTAGAATCTGAACTTCCAAATCAAATCTTGTTCTTCGGTGGTAAGCTGTTTGGTGGGCGGATACCCGACAATGGTGTTCAACGTATCGCGAACGATCGCGTTAGGTTTGGCATCTTTGTCTGATACGCCGCTACGCAAGCTTCGGGCAAGTTTGTGATGCTTATTTTCGACTAGATTCTCTAATGATATCTCCGAATCCGGAACGGTAACTATATCGGCTTGTACTCTGAACGGAATCAGGTCGTAGCCTTCTTCTTCGTAATACACCACATTGTAGGTAGCATCATTTAGTATGATTTCCGGGAACTCTACCATCAAATACATGAACTCGGAACTCTTCTTCTCTTTCTCATTAATGATTTCGATTTCCCGGAAGGTCAAACGATCCAACCAGTCAACTTCGGTGATTTGACCTGTTCTGTATTTCTTTGTCAGTTTACCTAAACTATACATATGGGCTTTGTGGTTGTGAGGCTTTCCAGGCGTCAAATTTGTGGGTCCACCATCGGCTACCGTGAACGGCCACACCTGTAAATCGATCAAACCTTTGCGAAAGAGTCCGCGTTTTCCGAATAATGAAATCGTCGTACCGCCGACCGCCTTCATCTCACACGGGCCGACGCAGTCGTAAATCGTAATCGCTAGTTTCGCGTTCCGTGGTAGATCACTGAACATGACAGGTAACGTAATCCACTCGGACCAGTTCCATCGCGAAGTGAATGCTTTGTACGACGATGACACGGGTAAGCAGAGGGGAACACCATCGCCAAAAACTTGACATTGGACCATCAAGTCAGCATATTGGGACTCGTAAAGCCCAGAAAACTTCATAAATGGATCGTTGATAACACACTCATACTGTGGCTTCAGTTGATTACCTTCCAGCGAGATAATTTTAACTTGCACATTAGTAGGTAGCGAATAACTATAAATGTAGTTGAACGTAGCCGTCGGACTGTCCATTCTGCGATTTTTTTGGACGCCTGTAACAAAGAGGAGTAACTAACAATGAAAAATGATTGCTTACTTAACCAGACTGCATTCGTGGTTGAGAAACCATGCGACCAGTTCAGTTGCGGAGGCACGCTTCAAGCGGGATCGGAATAAACTTGCGCGAAGAAACGCCTACAGTATAATACCATTTACAATCACTCAGAAATGAGAGACCTGTCACCCAAAAATTTTAAATAGATAACGAAGGAAAATGATAAGTGGCAGGCCAAATACGATATACGAGTATTCTCGATAAATGTTTGTCACAAATAAGTGTAAGCTGTGCAACGAAACCACACGTACCTCAAATGAAACGACGTTTTGATAACGATAGCGCCATAAATCTGAGCAAGTCACTTCGCACAGTGTTTCTCAAAATGAAACACAGGATACTGAATCAAAGGTTGCAAAGGAAAAGAACTTCAAAATCAAAAGATCCAGAGAAATTAATGCACATCTGACATTTCGATCATTATTTTATCAACCAGTCATCAGTCATTTTAGGAATAACAGAAAAATGTCAGAAATCAACCAAAATAGTAGAGTGATCAGTGTAGACACTGCATGCACTGCAGAAAAAGTGGATTATGATGATTATGATCAAGTTCAGTGTTGCCAGTTCGAGATTTACTGTGCGTCTGTGCCAAGAACTAGGAATAAGAGGACTTAATAGTACATAATTTTAGGTCCTCTTCCCAGGACATCCTGAATGACATTGTGGTCGATGATACGGCTTGCACCTCTTCATTTAAACCAATTTATGATCTGATTAGGTAGAAGCTGTTCAAGGAAGTTGTTTGCATGCGTTTGGGTTTTAGCCCAATATTCGGTTTTCGGCCTTTTCACCAGCTGATTTTCTACATTACAAGTTATTACATAACAGTTTTACAATAAAACGTTGATGTTGCTGTAGTATATTTCGTTCAGCTGTATCTTTCCCCCTTCAAATGAATTTTTAAGTCAGTTATTGAACCTTTTTTATTTTAAACTTGTGAGTAATGACATAATCGTTCAATTATCAAAGCCACTGATTTAATTTCCTTGTCGGCATCTTCACTGATAACAGAATACAAGAAAAGAATTTCGTAACGTTCTGACTGTTTTCTGAAATCGAGTTTTTTCTATTCGTAAACGTCGAAAAGACAGACTAGTTTGTTATTATAATTTATAAAATGTGGTAGTGTGTTGCTAAATGAACAAATAATTCATCCTAATGGTAAGTGATCTTCATACATTTCAACTTACATAGCTTATTTAGTCAACTCTACCGGCGAAAATTTTATTGTAGAATTACGGAGAAGAAATTAAATTCCGTTGTAAAGCAACCTGTTTGCGTAATACTGATAACCCGAAAATAGTTCTACATTATTCAAACTAATGCTGGTTGAAGTGTTTGGTTTAAAAGAAAGAGTGAACTACGCGCGTAGATACCGTATCACTGGCTTATCGGTAATAAGAATAAATTGTACAAATACATATAGAATTGAACGAATTCATGAAGAACGTGGAAGAAACCCCTTAAACATTAATGCAGTGTAGAACCCTCGCGTTATAATTATCTGAATGGTGCATACCAAGTTCTGCAGTAGCTGCGGTATTCATTCATTTTCCAAGTGTGTTGCATGTTCAGTTGCTGCCCCAAATTATTAATTACTCTGAATCTAGATTAACAGAATGTTTGGATGTCTGCTGTAGAACCTATAAGCACGCCGTAGCCTACAGTAAGGCTGTTACGGTTCGTTCAAATGATATTAATAGAATGCTACTTTGGATGTCTGCTGTGGAACCTATAGGTATGCTGTAGCCTACAGTAAGGTTATTTTGGCTCGTTCGATGTACTTTCAAGGTGACTGATAAGATTTAAAAATTCTGTTTTGAAAAACAAACATTAGTATGAACATACACTAAAATTTCACTCGCAGAATGAGCTCTTCTTCTGGCATCTGGGTACCAATTGATCCATTCACTCCCGCCCGTGATCTGGCCACGGCTCATTTTAAGCCGAATAAATCTCTTGTCAATTAATCGAAACGCCTTCATTCCTCGAATCCCCTTACTGTGTATCATTCAGTGGACTCCAATTTCTCGAATATTATGCCAACATTATTCTGGAGCGCGATTTTCATTTCCTGAAATCTTACATTCAGTGTTCTTAAAAACGTTTTGCAACTAAACTACAACATGTGCAATCGTAAATCTGGTTTCCAGGTAGGTGTGTAAGTGGTAAATCGCCACGCTGAACACTGTCGTTGACCTATACGATCCCGCCAGGTTACTCGCCGGCCACTGTTCTCACCTGTCCATGCGTATCAGATGACGATAACAAATTAATTAGCTCGTTTAATAACTCTTAAAGTAGTCCTTACATGAGAAAACTTACCTAATTGGCCATTGCTTCTTTAATTTTGATTGTAATAATTGAAAAGGGACCTGGAATTCAATCGGATTTCAGAATATCAGGATTGTGTACCAAATTGAATTATACAAATGTAGAAAACCAGCGCAGTTCCGAGAGAATTGACTCGTCAAATCTTGAAACTGGAACATGGATTTTCTTGGACACAGTTTTGGGGGTCAACTACGAGTACCTGGTGTGCTGGTGATTCTGTCGCGGTTACAAAGAAGAGATAATTTCTCTATGTACCAAAAACCTGACCTTTGTCCATCCTCTTCCCCTCATGAAAACATTACAAATAGGTTGCTTTGAAGTTCGAAAAATTTGCAATATCTGGATAGATAGAGGCAGATATAGTCAGACCAGGAGAACTAGTGAGCCAGCTATCCCACAAAACAGACAGAGGAATAAGGAAGCAAATCGTTGGGAACTAACAAACAGTTAGGCAGCACCCTCCCCTCTCCTATACCAAAAAAATGAAGCCGAGTGTTTTGTTACAGGATTCAGAAAGTAAGATTTCCCCAGCTTTTCGTTCCTATTCCACATCCAATAATATGTCTCCCTTCATTTTGATATTAGGTGCCATTAAGGCACTGAACCAAGAGCCAAGATTTCTCTATCTTTCTGATCTGTATTTGATGTATTATGTTATTTGTCTACCTCTTGCTTCCTTCCAGGTCTGTGTGCCTACCTGTTTGTTTGTTATTTGAGTGATTTATTTCTCATGTGGCTGTCTATCTGTATATCAGTCTGTATGGTTGTTTGTCTGTTCATCCATCTGATTGATTATTTCTCACCTGGCTTTCTGTCTGTCGGCCTATTTCTTCGTTATTTAATTATTCATTTCACAAACCTGTCTGTCTATCTCTCTATCTGTTTATCCATCTGTGCATTTTGATTGACTTATCGCATCTAACTGATACTGTTTACAACCAGTTTAGTTAACAATTTTATTCTATACATGATGTTAAAACAGTATTTTGATTGTAAGCTACCTGCGGGTAAAAGTGCATTTTACTCGCACCTATGCTAGGCGTGAAAGAAAAATAAGGTACAATGAAGAAACGGGTCGACCACAGTATGAACCAATGAAAACGCTTGAAAAGTTCAACAAGCATGAGAAGTGTGAGAGCATGATTCGTTCACGTGTTCACGTTCCTTCTATTCCATGAGTTCGTGCAAAGTCATATAGATACACCAAGTCGTTCGACTCTCCATTTAACCAATGTTAAACTTCGTATGTTACGATGATAGCAGCGCTGGCAGCGTTCGACTGCCGTGAAATCAATGTAAACGTTGGGAGCCCTAACAAGGTTTTGCGTTTATCTCAATAACGGTCGAGTTTTATGAAAAAGTGAAAAGAACAAAATTTATTCTACCTGGGTAAGATCAGTTTCAAAATTTTACGAATTTACTCGCATTTGATGGGAAATTCCAAGGTGAACAGATTTAGCTCTTTCCAATTTTTCATCAAAATTGATCTAATCCGCAAAAACGTAAAACTGTCCATATAAGCGCAATGCAAACAAAGGAGTTCAGCGATAGCAATTAGTCGTCTAACTTCTATATGACTTTGAGTTCGTGTATCCTGATAGTGTAAATCTGAATTCGTGCAATTTTGATTTTGAAAGTAAAGAGAGGATAGATTTCTGTTTTAACATCATATAGAATAAAATATCTTACAATAGCAAATTGCTCAATTCGCCTAACTGCTCATATCGCAAACTTTTGCTTTGTTGGGTAAACATTCACGTTACCCACATGTATAGTAATATACTATCATTTTTTAGTGATGGAATTAATCATTTCCCTCCTTGTGAAAGGAAATAACCTGTAATGTCTTGGACTTCCAGGTGAGAGAGTAATAACGATGCAGGGAAAGATAATTTTAAATTGATAATTCGGCGGCATCTGTCTGTCAATTTGTTTTTTATGTTTGTTTGTTTTTGCTGATTGATTGATTTTCTGCTTGTCTGTCTGTCTGTCTGTCTATCTGTTTGTTTGTTCAATTGATTGATGAGTTGACTGATTAATTTCTTATCTGTGTTGTTGCCTATCAATCTATTAATCTATCTGTCTGTGTGTTTATTTGTTTGATTGATTGATTTCTTATAGGCCTATCTGTCCAATCAATAATTTGATTGTCTGACTATTTGTCTGTGTATTTGTTTGTTTGTCTATCTGTTTTTGTTGCATGGATTCTTTGTTCAATTAATTGATTTCTTGTCTGTTTATCAGTCAGTCTGTTTGTTTATTTCTTTTTTTTCCCTGTCATCATTGATTGATTGATAGTCTATCTACCTGTCTGTTTCATAGCTTTCAGTGATTGATTGATTGCTTTCTTGCCGTGCTAATTGTTTGTCGTTCAGTTATTTTTCATTTTTTGGTTTGCTTGTTTCATTGATTGATTTATTTTCTGTTTGTCTGCCTATTTACCTGTTTTCCTGTTGTTTGTTCGTTTATTTATTTGTTTGACTGATTAAATTATTGATCTCTTGTTTTTCTATCTGCCTACTTTTTGTTTGTTTGTTTGTTCATGCATTTATTCATTTTATTGATTGATTTCCTGTCTGGTTATCTAATTATATCTATCTATCTATTTATTCATCTATTTATTGTGAAGTCTGTCTGTTTGTGGGCTGGTTTGTTCCGTATGTACTTTTTCTTCATGTTTCCGTCGATCACGGCTGTAGCTAAAGACAAGCAGCTAGCTGCTGAAAGAGGGTCGGCTCCAGACTGGAAAATTAGAGACTAGTTTATCTGTTCAGGGGGAAAAAGGTCCTGTCAGTAGTCATGTTTAAGGTCTCTTTATATGGCCATGCGTTCAAGTTCGTCACTTTCGAGTTTATAACTCATTGGAAATGATATCAAAGAGCTGAAAAATGAAACGTAATTATTAGGATGACACTACAGGCACGCTTAACAACACATCACATGACACACTGTAAGTTCAAGGCTTCAAACTGCAAAGCTATAGAGTACAGACCGCAATTGCGCAGAAAAACACTTTCTCTGAAAGAAGTATCTACAAATGACTGTCGAATTTTAATAAAATGAATGGAGTCAGAAAACGTTCTTCTATATTACTTAATTCAACTAATTCAGGTGGCATTTTAGGATTAGGAAATTGTAACTCTTCATATGTTAATGTTACAGACAACAGAAATTGTATATCAATATGCAGAAGGAAGTTTATCTCAATTCAAATAACGCTTACAGTTTAAACAAGCACAACCAGAATTATCACTAATACTATCAAAACGTGTTAATGAGCATGCAGTTTTGAGAACATCCAAAGTACATCTGTTGGTCATAACTTTGTAACTCAGCACTGACACAGAACAATTGCACGATAATCTCCGCAACTTCCACGTACAATCCGTCTTTTAATACTTGGTACAACTTAACTTGGTCCCTCATGAACACGCAATTAACTGGAAATAGAAAATACTATTGAGTATCGAGAAACAGAATTGTTGTCAATAATCAATTATCAGCCGATTTAAAATCCACAAATTTGACGCTATTATAGGTATTAGCCTAGTGGAAGCTTCACTGCTGGAAACCTGAAACAGAATACCAAAATTACCATTAATATTTCTATAATTCACATCGTATTATTCGCTGAAAAATTTACTGATAAGATACCCACAGAAAGTTGTACTAGGTTCGATTTGAAAAAATTCTACATTAATTGAACTGAGAACCCATTTTATACATTAACAAACAAACACACTGACCTCTTCAAAATCCAGTTATACAAATTTTACGCAGTTTGAGCGTATCAGTTTTTGCGTAGCAGGAATCCAGAATCAAGTGTATGTAAGCAGAAACTTCACTGTTTGAAACCTGAAACAGAATACCAAAATCACCATTAATACTTTTATAATTCACATCGCATTATTCCTTGGAAACTTACTGATAAGAGTACCACAGAAAGTTTACTTGGTTCGATTCAAAGGAATTCTACACTAATTGAACTGAGAGCCCATGAACCCATTTCATACATTAACAAACAACACTCTTACCTCTTTTAAATCCAGTTACTTTCTTTACGTTCCTTGAGGAAATAGATAATAAATTAATAATCTTGCTTCGGTAGAGTAAAATCCAAAAAATAATAAAACGTAAATAATCACATTTTTTTATTGCATTTGCTTGGCTTGGTTGGCTCATTAACAATGACGCTTGCACAGTAATGAAGATCAAGATTAATGAGCACTACTGAAGATGAAAAAAAAAGTGACTGTAGGAGGCTCGTTACTGACCCTAATAAAATCGAAATTGTTGCTTATAATTAGTTTTATTATTTTCAACTAATTGTTTTCCCGAAAATAAGGCGCCGCTGAACTGAACTGTAACCCTGATCAATGAACATTGCCGAGAACTACACATCTGAAATGATGCGCTACTGAACTGAACTGTGACTCTGAGTTGAGAAGAAAAGAAAAATAGTGATTGCAATATGCTCGGCTACTCGTAGCCGACTCTAAGAAAGGTAGGATTAAAACTCCTTCCCTGGTGACAGATATGTGCGTTTTTCAGTACTGAGTTTTGACCGCTTTTCAGCTTCAAACATTCTCCGTTCTAGTTGACCTGAATGTGGCCCTGGTGTCATCAGTAGTGCGTCTGCCTGATATAGATCTCTCTATAATCCATTTGATAGATATCTAGTTGAAAGCGTAGCGAAAGAAATTTCTTGGAGGGAGAGAGCAGTTCTACTTTTACCGAGTACAAAATTCTGATTTTTTGCACTCAATTTTCTGGATCAATAAAGAAAAAACTAAAATTTTTTTGTTTTCTCAGCTGATGACGATGGATTTTTTTTTAATTGAGAGAGGCGTTACTAAAATGTTGACGATTATGTAAGGAACCTATTACACGAAAAGTTCCATTCATTAGAGTACTTATTGTGCAATATACTATTGTACATTTATTTCTTATCTGCCTCAGAAACGTCGTAAGCCGATCAAGATGACCTTTTGCTCCTGAGTTCGGGGCGGGGAGGGAGGGGTAGGTTTTTATTTCTTAATTACTTAAACAGAAAGATTTGAATCTTCCTGATTTTCCTCTCACCCATGAAGTTACTTCTCTACAGGTGCGTAGCGACAGTGAGGAGGAGATGGAAGAGTGGCTATAACTCAGCTGGAAGAATAGCATTTGAGTTCTGAGAATTCGCTGTGTGTACATTTTTAATGTGTAGAATATGATTCGTGCACGCGATGATGTTAACTGCTTTCAGATAAGAACGATAATTATGGCGAATTCGACTGCGAGTTTAAATTTCCAATTTAATGAGCGAGTTGAGATTACCAACATCCGAAAGAGAGATGAAGGAAAACGAAAGAAAGAATCGTAATTCTTAATACGTTATTATATTATATTTGATTTGATGAACGAAACCAGTTTCCAGTTTTATTACAGCATATACTGCAACAGTCTTTTTCTGCCGTTGCTCAAACAAAAATGTAGTTTTACATAAAACTACTTTAGTAAATGTAAAATACCACCTCCGACATATTCGACATCTAAGTTCACGGTGTCAGATACTGGTATTTATTGCTGGTGTATTGAATCAGCTCGAGGTGTAAAATTTCGATATGTACATTATCCGAGATGCAATAATGCTATCGGAAGCTGAACCTGCGTGAATAAGTACGAAAAATATCCAACAAAAACAAGCCCTAAAATCTGTATCGGGAGGTTCCGATCGTCTGTTGCCTCTGGTCCTAGTTCTTTCTTTTTTACTGGAGAAATATGTTTTGTTTTCCAGCCCTGCGTGTCCAGGAGATGCGAAGTTTTGATTATCGGAAAGTGATTTTATGACCCAAATTTCAAGCACATCATTAGGAAATATCTGAAGCTATTTTTAATGCTCCTAATTTATAAATATCTGAAGCTATTTTTAATGCTCCTAATTTATATGAAATTTCATGTGTGACTTTCCTAAATTAACGATTTTCTCAAAAATTATGATACACACAGGAGGGGACTAAGTCAGGTTACTACCGGCCATGTGCTGATTTTTTCTCTACAAATTTAAATTTAAAATTGAGGTATCAGAAGGTGAAAACATTGCTAACTTTCGAACGAGTAATTCCTCTTCCACAATGAATAACCTAGGGGATAGAACTGCCCTGCTTCGGAAATCAAGAGGATGTTCAATAAATCATTGAAAGTTACGTCGTTCGCACACGTAGGCAAGACCACCAAAAATGGGACCTAGTTTAAAATAACTTGTCTTTCTTTAAATTTTATTCCTAGCTTTTTTAGAATATCAACCCCATTTAAGATTGTCAAAAGCTTTTTCAATATCAACGAATGCCATATAGGTATCCTGCCCTTTTTGAGCCTCCTATCTGCAATTAATCTCAAAGCTAACACTGCTTCCCTAATACCTCTGCTTTTTCTAAATCCAAACTGATCATCTCCTAATTTGGCATCTATTCTATTCTCAATTCTCCTGTAAATTATCTTAGTGAAGATTTTTGACGCATGCGAAAGAAGACTAATTGTTCGATCATTTTCACACCTATTTGCTCTTACTTTTTTTTAGTATAGTTACAATAGCACTCTTTTGTAAGTCCTCAGGCGTTTCCTCTTTATCATAAATATAACACCCTGATTTGCACAATTTATGAAGTACATATTTTTCTAAGTTCTGTAATAATTCAGCTGGTATCTCATCCACTCCTGAAGCTTTCCCTTCCTTTAAATCTCTCAATGCTTTATCAAATTTACCTCTTAAAATTGAGTCTTCCATCTCATCTTCTTCCACAGCTTCCTTCCTCTCTATTCTTACCTCTTCATCCCAGTTATTACTATTTATAGTCCTTCTACGTACGCTACCCACCTTTTCACTTTTCCTTCAGCTGTGTAAATAGGCTCTCCCACCATATTTGTTGTTTTACTTGCTTGCTTCCTTCTTTCTCCAAACTCCATTTTTCCTTTTCTATAGGTCAAGTCTATCTGTCCTTTATTCTTTATTTCATTCCTTAACCTTTGATAAACTAATCTATCTTCCCTATCGTTTGCATTCTTATATTTTCTTCGTTCATCCATCTTTCCGAGGATTTCCTGCTTAATCCGTGGTTTAGTCTTCTCTCTTAGTTTTACCTAGATTTTCTTCTGTTGACTGTAGTATTCCCTTCTTTATTTTACCCCACTCTTCCTCCACACTGTTAATTTCCTGCGTTTTTTCAACCTCTAATTCTAATATAATGTCCTTTTGATATTTCTCTATAGTATTAATATTTTCCAACTTTTTCAAATTCTATCTTTTTACCTCTTCTTTTTTACCAAGTTCACCAACTCTAGCATTCCAATCACCCATCATAATAAGATTCTCTTCGCCTCTAACATGTTTTATAAGTCCTTCTAATTCTTCATATGTATACCTCCTCAATTTCTTCGTCCTCGTCAGTATTAATACAAAGGGTAAAGAATCAAAACTCACATTTGCCATTTTACTTCAAGGACGCAAATAGGCAAAATACTGTACACGGGTACAGGAATATCTTTGCTGCGCCTGTGAATGTGCGATATGTATAACATACTCCACATTCACAGGCGCAGCAAAGATATTCCTGCACCCGTGTACAGTATTTTGCGTATTTGCGCCCTTGATGTAAAACGTTAAATGATGTGAGTTTTGGTTCTTTACCTTTCATATCTCTCTACATACTAAAAAAGTGAGATCCGCTGCCAGCGCCACCGCCTCCGAGAAAAAAACCCACTGAGGGTTGCCTACCTAAAAATCAGAACAATTGCTGGGGCAGATTAGGTACTTTCAAGAACATAATCTGTTCTAACATTAACGATCTCCAAGTTTTAAGACGTAACCGACATAAAAAGACATATATGTAATGACATAATTACCCATAATCTCCAAGATCTCAAGTTGCAAGATATAACACATAGTCTAACTTAAGATATGTATAAAGGCAGATATAGTCTTCATGAATAGAGCAGACCAGCTACCTGGGACTCTGAGATCTCAGGTCCTTATGACGTCATCATCTCATTACATCTGTTCACTGAGAATCTCTCTATCTCTCTATATACTAAAAAAAGTAAAATCCGCCGCCTCCAGCGCCGCCGCCACCGCCTCCGGGAGGAAAAAAACAAAAGAATACTACTGCGTGTTGCCTGTCCTGCCCCTTAGTTGCTCATTTCTCCAGGGGTAGCCTACCCTTGGGAGTGGGTTCATGGTGTAGGAGGTAGCTTAGTAAAAACCGCCGCAGCCACCGGGAGAAAAAAAACATTGCGGGTTGCCTATTCTGCCCCTTAATCGTTCATTTCTCCAGGGGTAGCCTGCCCTTGGGAGGGGGTTCATGGTGGAGGAGGGAGCTTATTAAAATTCGCCGCCGCTTTCGGAAGAAAAACCCACTGCGGGTTGCCTACCCTGCCCCTTAATTACTCATTTCTCCAGACCCTTAGGCGGGGTTCATGATGAAGGAAGAAGCTCGGGAGGAGGAAGGTCGCGGTGAAGGACGATGTGGAATTGTGGTGGGAGAGGGTTCTATACACTAAACAGTGAAAGCCACCGCCTTTGGGTGGAAAAAACACCATTACGGGTTGCCTACCCTGTCCCTTAATTGCTCAGAAGGTCGCGGTCGTGGTGAAGGACGAGGAGGAGTTGTGGTGGGGGAGGGCTTTCTATACACCGCTAAACAGTGAAAGCCACCTCCTCCTTCCCTTCTTTGGGGATAAATTCCTGGTGGCCTCCCCTGTACCTTAATCTCACGTTTTACCAGAGATACCCTACCCCCCGGGGGGGAGCTCCTCGGTGGAGGTGAGAGCTCCTGGAGAGGGAGGACCGCCACGGTGCGGAAGGGCATCGCGATGGGCGAGGAGGAGCATGGTGGAGGAAAATGACTGATGAAGGAGGAGAGCTGTGATGGGGATTGGCAGAGGGTCGCCCACCCCAGGGCGGGTCCTTGGTGGAGTAGAGAGCTCCTGGATGGTGTAGCGCCGTTGTTTTAATTTCTATGGAAATTTTTTTATGTAGGGTAAGATACACTTAAGTTACTATGACGTCCAGGGCCGTATTTACATATAGGCAATATGGGCACGTGCCTAGAGCGCTAGATTATGGGGGATACTGCAGGCCGGCACGAGCGAAGAGAGTGACGGCGGGGGTTGGACCACGAATCGGCCAGGGGGCGAAGCTCCCTAGTACACTAGTATTATTGGTATTTACTATTCTAAAGTTTTCTGACCAAAAATTATTCTGCTCTTTCCACCTTACTTCACTTATTTCAACTATTCCTAGGGTCTAGCCTCTTCATTTCTCTTTAAGATTCTCCAATCTTCCTACTATATTAAAATTTGTCATATTTCAAGTTCCCATTTTAATACGAGTTGCTCCTTTCTTTTTAAAACTTTCCGATGATGATGCTCTCCCAAGTAGCTCCCTCTCGAACATTCAAATTGGGAGCTTTTTACGTCCGGGAAAATTATTTATCTGTTGGAACGCCATCATCGGTAATATTTGCAGAAGCTGCACTTTCAGGAAAGAGATACTGTTGTAGTTTTTCATTGATTTCAACAAAGTTTATCTGTCGGAGTTTGCCTTCTCCTAGGTGCTTTTGGTCGCGATTTTAACGATAGATAACCTCACAGAGAGTTTTTATATTATTTTGTTTTATTCTTTTACGCTGAAGACTCCTCACCACGGCAAGGGTATCACCCAACGGGAGGTCATACCATTGCTGCAGTTTTATTTATTTTCATACGATATTCTATACTCAAAATCTCCTCAATTCCATTTAAAATGTTTACCATATCAGTAATTCTTTCAGCTTATAAGAGTATATCTGCAAACCTGAGCCAGAGGCGGAAATAGAGCAAAAACTTTGGGGGAGCTAAAGTCCCAGCGCCTGAAATTACTTTATAAAAATCCAGAAATCATAGCCCCGCCAAAAAAAAAGAGAAAAAGAACGATGAAAAATGGATTTTTTCTGGATAGTACATCTTTTCTAAGAAAGAAAGAAAAAAAAAAGACAAAAGTCTTACTGTATTAAGATTAATTTAAAAATAAAATTTGGGAAGTAATGAACTTTGACATGACGAAATGAAATTTATTAAAATTATACTTTTAACGGCGTTCTAATCAAAATGAGACATTTTTTCCTACGACCTGGACAACCACAATATTTCTTTCGACTTGGTACCTCGGAATTGTATGACCAGGTCAAAAGAACTACTATTCGGGCTGTAAGAACTTCGACATATTAAAACACGTCAACCGTAATTTACTCAATTATCATGATTACTACGATATAATTGAATTAATTAAATTTATTAATACGGGATCATCAACTCATTTCCCGTGGTAAAATTATACTATACTCACGGCGTTATCAAGAAATGAACAACTAAGTCGAAAAAGGAATATTAAAGTTACACAATTACAGGATTGTCATTAATTTTCTTCTTCTTTTTTTCACCATAATTTTTTGACTTTATAAATCCTATGTTTTATATTTTTTATTTTTATGGCAAGTCAAAATTAAATTAATTTATGGATTTCAACTTAAGTTGTTGAAAGCGGTTTGAGCTTAAAGTTGAAAGTTTCGCATTTAGTATATAATTATACTGTACCTGCCAGTATGCATATGAAGGGTAAAGAATCAAAACTCACATTTGCCATTTTATTTTACGGGCGCAAATAGGCAAAATACTGTACACGGGTGCAGGAATATCTTTGCTGCACCTGTGAATGTGCGATATGTATAACATACTCCACGTTCACAGGCGCAACAAAGATATTCCTATACCCGTGTACAGTATTTTGCCTATTTCCGCTCTTCAAGTAAAATGGCAAATGTGAGTTTTGATTCTTTACCCTTCATAGATGTTGAGGCGTTCAGTTATTACGAGTATGAATATTCCATCTTGCAACGGCCCATAGTTGGGAGAACTGGGAACAGTAAGGTTATCTATAATTTTGTATGATGTTGCCTTGAGAAATATCTTTAAACCTTCATAACTGACCCTCTTCGCCTGACCAAGTTGGGTCCGAGTTGGTAGTAGGTCCTTACTCTAGGATGATGGACGGATGGAACTCTTGTGACGTGGTATTGGGATAATAGAACGTGTGACGATCTGGCTAATTTTCACTGACCAGGACGATGGAATTTTTTGCGACCTGGCAAAGATGATAGAACGTATGACGATCTGGCTAATTTTCCACTGACCAGGACGATGGAATTTTTGGCGACCTGGCGAAGATGATAGAACGTATGACGATCTGGCTAATTTTCACTGACCAGGACGATGGAAATTTTAGCGACCTGGTAAACTTTACTGACCAGGACGATGGAACTTCTAACGACCTGGTTGATTAAGGTAATTGGTGTTCTGCTCCCCCCTTTGCCCCTGAGATTATGACTTGAACTGAATGGCGAAACTGTAGGGGTGTGGGGGGTTGAAACACCCCCCACCAATAATTTGGCAGTCGGCAAATTTTAAGACTGTTCATTTGAATTTTCATTTTTTATGCATGTCTGTGTTTGTTTATTTATTTTCTTTTTCAATTACAAAATATTTCGATTAAAAAACTGGCAAATTTTTAATTTCTTAAACATTTTGTCGCGAATTTTTAGTTTTCAAAACATGTTTGCCGGCAAATTTTTCTTCTCCACCTTTCCAAATTGAAAGTCGAATTTCGTTTCTGAAAATGGAGTACCCTGGACCCCTGTTAGAGACTAGGTTCTTTGAAAGGTTGAAACAAAGCTGAAATGTGGAAGACATTTCGAAAATCTGAAAGTCGGTAACAAACGTTGATTTTTACATTTCAATGACTATTCGCGCTGCCAGCGCGAAAGAGTCGCCCTCTATGATTTTAGGCAGGTGAAAAAAAAAGGACTATTGAAACCCTACATATTTTAGAAAAATTCATCAGTTTGAAATGAAAATGGTCTCAATGGAAGAAAAATTTTATGTACTATAAATTTTGTCCTAATAATTTTTTTGATAAACGCTTTCGTTTTCATAATATGTACCTATTTTGAGATTTCTTCATACGCCTGTAAATGAAATATTTCCCTCGATCAGGGTTACAAGGTAAACAACTACAGCGCGCTATTGCTTTGAGCAGCCCAAAAACTGTTCACTTCATCGCTCCGTCACTCACTGAGTCAGTGATTCACTCACTCACTCATTCATTCATTCATTCATTCACGAATTCAGTTAATCACTCACTTCCTCGCTTCGTCACTCACTCAATGCGTCAGTGATTCTCTCACTCAATCAATCATTCGTAAATAACTACAGCGCGCCACCGCTTTGAGTAGCCCGAAATCTGTTGTTACTAGATTCTCTGATTGACTTAGAGCCTGAAATTTGAGAAAGTTGAACATTTTATTAAAATCTAAAAGTTGAAAATCAAAAGATCCTTCTATGTCACCAGCTGAATCCGATAGCAAATGTTCTATTGTTTAATTTCCGGTCTTTGGTCCTGGTGAATATTCGGGCCGTACATCCGAGATTCCAAAATTCTGTTACATGTGTCAAAAACTCCACCTTTTGGTCGCTGATAAGAGTAGTCGATACTAGCGCTGAATGGCCCGAATAGGAGGGAAATTTAGTCTGGAACAAAAGTCAAAACTCCATGAATTTTTTCCAGGAGAACGAAAGGAAACTTCTGGCACGGATTCCCCTAATCCAATCGACAGAAAACTTTGTATTTTTTTTTTTATTATTATTTTTTTATCTATTGATTTGATTTGTTTTTATTGGAATCAATTTAGGAGCAAAATCAGAGGAAATTCAGAAAAAAATATCACCAAGAGTAAACAACGGCCACCTCAATATATAAAGGAAGTTGTCTGTTCCTCGCAAGTATTCCTAGCATCCTTCCACCTTACCCTCCCATAAGAGGGTATGCTCATGTGCGCAAATGTGAGTGCTTGGGGGATAAGGTTCCAATCTGCATTCACAGGGACGAAACCACGTGGAGGGAGAGAGTCAAGCTCCCCCAACAATTAGGCAGTCAGCAAATTTTAAAACTGTTTATTTGAATTTTTCATCTTCTGAAAACGTTTTTTTTTTGTTTTTTTTCAATTATAACTATTTTGATTGAAAAATTGGCCCTTTTTTCAAATTTTTAGAAAATTTCAGCAAATATTTAGTTAAAAGAAAATATTTGTCGGCAAATTTTCCTTCTCCCCCCCCCCCTAACTGAAGGTCAAGTTTCGCCTCTGATTTTGGTCCACAACATATACAAGCCTTATTTCACAAAAAAAAAAAATTCCCACAACTTTTTCCAAGCCACATTCTGAGCTTATAAATTTGGCCATTTTCGTGGAATTACCCAAATTTTTGAGAATTAAAATTTTTGCCAGCTCAAAACTGGTTGGGTGCCATTTTGAAGATTTCAAAATCGACTCTAGAGGTCAGAAAAATCAAAAAAAAATCAAAAAAATTGGTTGTATTTATACTGGAAGTCTTCTCTTACGTGCCAAATTTCGTATTATTCGAGCAAGAAATGCCCAAGATAGAGCTGAAAGAGTTAAAATCGTATATTTCGAGGCCACACCCCTCTGGAGGGGGTAGGATTGTAACGACGAGCTCTGAAATTTCCTTTTACCACTGCAAATAGAGGACTGAAGAAAATTTTGTAAAAATAGACTTAGGCTAATTCACCTATCTTACCCTGCTATAGTCCTTCATGGTGCTGGACAAGATGCACAATTGGGATTTAAACTTAGAGTTTCAAGTGTTGGCAGCCCTGCGATATGTGTGGGTGATCACGTATGATTTACCGTAGGCGTTTAGCAAACTTCAACTATTATTAAGTCGATTAGAAATTCACTTTCGAAGAAAATTTGTCCTAAATTCGACTGCATCGTCACCAAAAAATTAAATTATAATCAGTTCCACTGGCAAAATAATTTTTACTCGGTTTTTTCCCCTACTGAAGATGGCAGTGTGCAGGTAATTTTGCAGCGCACTCTAGTGCAGGTTTAAATCCAAATTCTTATGAAATGTTGCATCGTTTTTCTGAGTTATCAGGATTATCAGTGTTCACAAAGTTTTGATAACGAAGTTTGTTCAAGATTTTGAACAGTGGAAAAGCATTCTGTAATTTATACAGTCAAAGGGCAACAGGCGATAAGATTCGTCGAATTGATTAGCCGAACTATTCATTTTATCTTCTAATGCACATCATCCGGAAACAGAGCGGATGTAAAAATGCGAATAAGAAATTTACCTTAGCAGTTCAGGTGGAAGGACGGAAGCCTCTTCAGTCATTAATACAGTTGTATCGGTGGGAGGAATTCAAAACTCCTCCCTTCTCGAAACCGCATAGTCTTACCCTAAATGGCAACATTCTTGCTCATTAATACGTGATTCATTTCCCATCAAGAACCACCGGTTCGAATTTCGTCGAACGCCGCAATTCCAGCAAACCTGCAATGTCAATGAATAGGTTTTTTTTTTCCTCGAATAGTTGTGCAACTTTTGAAAACTGCGAATCGACGATTTTAGTTGCGACCATTCCACGCATTTTCCGATCGAGTTATTTCTTAATTACCCCGCAAGAATTACGGTTCGAGGATATGACCGGCAACTGGTTTGTCTTCGTTTACCTCGATCTTGTGGTTTCGTTTCGTCTGCCGAATGTGGCGCGGCCGTCTTGGGTCTCCCGCTCGCCAGCTCTTTCCTCTCTTCACAGAACATCCAAGGATCAAACGTCAACTATTTATCAACATTTTCGTCGAGAGTTGTGTGTTTCCGATTAACGATGTATTTTTATGTATTCCGGGGGCAACACTGGCCAGACTCGCGCCGCAACTGGTTGGGCACCGGTTACAGATGATTGCGTAACGCGATCGTCGCTCTCGGCTTTTCGATACTCGGCGAGTCCGTCTCCGCGGTCTTCGTCGCAGTGCGCTCGATACCTTTGGCCGCGATTTGCATGCGCCGACCGATCCGCGCGATCCGCTGCTATTTTTTCGGGTTTCCGCTCTCGTTTTTCGCGCTCGCCGTCTGTTTTGGTTGACCAGTGCGTCGCCACAATCGCCGAATTCGCGGATTGGTTGCCGAGCGTCGTTGTACTAGTTGTATTCGCGTGCTGGTTCGTGGGCATCCGAGTGGTCCGGCCGGTCGCCATGAACAAGGCGAAGACGTTGCCGCGTGCGCAGAGAGAGGCCAGCCCGACCCCGTCCTCGTCGTCGTTCGCGTCGCTGAGGAGCGCCACCTCGGAGAAGATCAAAAAGATGCCGCTGATCCGCCGCAAGAAGAAGAAGAAGTCCAACTCGCTGGAGGTGCCCGAGGTGAGTCTGCCCGGCTCGGACAGCCGGACGGACGTGAGCGACGTCGAGGTGCTGGACGTGAGCACGACTCCTGGCGGCCCGTCGCCGGCCGCGTCGCCGTCTCAGCTGCGGCCCAACACGGAGAACGGGCTCGCCAGCTCGCCCAAGTCGCCCAGAAGTGCGAAGCGGACCAAAGACGCGCTTAAGAGTATTATAAAAGGAGGTAAGAATTTGATAACCTTCAAGGATAAGAAGGAGAGCGCTCCCATTATGGTGGAGCCGGTGCTGGACCCGCGCCGCTCCAATCGCAAGGAGGACGAAGATCCGGCCATGCTCTACTCGAGCAACGAGAACCTACGGCTGAGCGACGGCGAAGGCGAGCAGTCGGAGAAGCCGGAGACGCCAGAGACGCCGAAGACGCCAGACGATGATTACGACTGGTCGGTGAAGAGCACCTGTATAAGAGTGAAGAGGCTGTCGATCGCTGGGCAGCGGGAGTCTGTGTACGAGGACGAGTTTGAGGCGGACACCTCGGTGTCCCACGACGTGAACTCGATGCCGCCGACGCCGGAGGTATGGGAGGAAGACGCAGACGGCAAATCGGCGTTCCAGTTGTCGCCGGCTCCGCTGGCTATTCCGGAAACGGTGTCCGATTCGAGCGACCAGTCGTCGATGACGTTCAACAAGAAGTCGCCAACCACACTGAAGAAGGAGATTCTGCAGATCACGAAGCAGCGGAAGGCCTCCGAGCACGCCGTCAACGGCACGTTAGTCAGGAACAGGAAGATCAGCTTGCAGGTTGGTTTTGAGAATATTTTGACCGAGTGGAACAGATTTCGTCGGGGTGGTTTGTGTTCAGCCCTCGTCCTGGTTTTAGTCGACTTCCAGCCTGTTATAATAGAACAGGTTTGAGAGGCTTTGGGAGTCGCACGTAGAGGACCTACATGATGGCAGTTGTCAACATTCCTTGCGTCGCTGGTGCATGCATGAATGGACACTCGCATACTGGACTATCTAGTGTTCGGTTTCTTCGCGTAGGAGAGAGAAAAAAAAAAAAAGAATAAATTTCCGTCCGTGTTGACAGGAATTTCGAGAAACCAGTTCCAGACGCTATCATTGATACCGCCGTAGAACACGGACTTCTCTATTACCCGGCCTGCACTTTAACTTGCGATCGGCGAATGTGTTTTTGAGACTAAAAAAATCTCAGGGTGACTGAAATTCTCTGATGAATCCGCGGGGATGTGGCGGTGTGATCATGGATTTGTGAAGTGCACTTTTGATAGTCGGGTAAATGAGGCGATCAGATCATAACTAGCCGAATAAATTTTAGAAAGGACTAAATGAGTTTTAAAAATATTTGAATGAGTTTTAAAAAAATCCGATGAGTTATAATAAATCGTAAAAGAGTCTGAATAACTCATACTCTACGAATCTTGAACTGATAGACGATCGGAATGAAGATTAGTGAACATTGAACGAGTTGTTGAATTGAGTCATAACAAAACCCCAATGAATCATGAATAAATTTAAATGAGTTTGAACTGTTAACCAGAGTTAGAACAAAAAACTAAGATCATTCTGACACGAATTCATTAAAAATAAAATATGTAACAAACGATTTATGTAAAATTTGTAAAACATGTGAATGGGTTCCAGAAAAGATACCAGTCTTATGCTGAACGATTAGTAGTATAAGGTCCCTTTTCTTATGGTTGTAAATTTCAGTTCTTTATGTCGGAACCGGGGAGTGTGGGGATACGTTGCACCCACCTAATAAATTTCACCCCTCCCCCTCTTTGAAAAATGGAAAACAGTAGTATAAGGGTCACTTCATACCACTTTTCTTAATTTTTGCAGTCTTACCCAAGAAAACATTACAGCATATTCAATAAATATTTTCCCGAGTAAAAATTCTCCCAAATGGACTAAACAAATATTCTCGACCATTATAAACGAAATTCGACCACTTTAACTGAAAAAATGACCATTTTGGGCGCAATTCGATTATTTTAAAATGGCCAAAAATGTTCTGTCTGGTCAGTACAATTTGGAGCTGAATCTAATTTTTCTCGAAAATGAAATTTGCTATCATTGAAAAGGTAATTTCATACTGTTATGTTTCTTAGTCTCTCGATTAGTAGATTCTCTCGACTTTTTTCTCTCCTGTACTAATCTTTTCATCTCTGACTTACGCTTTGTATCCTTTATTACCTGCTTTTCATAGCTCATTTGTTGCCTTCCTTTCCTGTTTTTTCCCTCATCCATTCCCTTCAGTAATAATACAGGGTTGCCACTTTCTGGAAAACCGGGAAAAGTCAGGGAATTTGGTCAGTCAGGGAAAAGTCAGGGAATTTTCATTTAAGTCAGGGAAATTTTCTGAAAATAACAAACGAGTTTGTATTTTATCAGAGTAAAACTTTTTTTATCATAACATAAGAATAATGATAATCTATTCGCAAATGAAATAGTCTATAATATTGAAAAATATTACATAAATTACATCTGTACCTTCTTCTTCTCGATAGCGATTTTTAAAAAATCTGTATTGTAAAAAACTTCTGTGACTCTCCTCCCTCTGGACTTCTCGGAATCCTGTAAAAAAGTCAGGGAAAATTGGAAAAGTTGGCCTGGAAAACCGGGAAAAGTCAGGGAAAACCAATCCTGAAAAATAGTGGCAACCCTGTAATAACAGTATCCCTAGATATCTCATATTATGACCTATCATTTTAATTTTTCTTTTTACAATTATATTCCAAATTTCTCTTTTTCCTCCTACTCGTCTCAATACCTCCTCTTTCCTGATCTCTTCTGTTTATTTGATTTTCAATATCCATACTGAATTGAATAAAACACTGTTTTTAATGCTGGTTTCAATAATTATCTTTCAAATTTAAAAAAAGTAAGGTATCATATCCAGCTCCTCTCAATAAATTTGAATGAAATGGTGCTATATCTAATGTTTACAATTTTAAAATACTAAAATATAGTAGAACATCATATATCTGCATAAACTAGGAATGAGGGTTACGCAGATTATTATTTTTGCGAATAAGTGAACATATGGTCTACAGTGATTATAAAAATGACACACTGATCAAATCAAAAGTTATAATAATGGTAATCATGAAAATCGAAATTTTACAACTTGTACTTAGCAATATTAATCACTATTACTACCTGGAAAGGTTACATCCCATACTCTTAATAGTGTTGTTGATCTTATTCATTTTTCTTGGTACCTGGAGCAGGAATTAATCATCTTCTTTTTCAGATTTTTATCAAATCCCTAGTACAATATTTCACACTGATAACACACTTGCTCTCATGTAACTGAGCTTGCTGTTATTTTCCCCTGCAGCATCATATGTTATTTATTTGGGGGAGGGGGATAAGAATTTGTTAGTAAGTGATCAAATGAATCATTACCGGCGGCCTTTGAGGATAAAACATAATTTTCCGCATGATATACTTACTTCTTGAGTGGTGTTTCATTGTTTACAGTATTGAGACAGTCACAGAGTAGTTTTCTCTTTTAATAACATGACGAATCATTTCTCTTCACTTTTAGTTGAAGTTCCATAATTTATTTATGTTCAAAAATATTAATCACTCATAAAATAATAATTTACAGATTAATTATTTTAACTACCGAAATGAATCCGACAACAAATTAACATTACTCTTGAAGATTGTTATAGTGATTAAAAGTGACATATCCAGGTATTATTGATTTAATTTAAACGAAAATATCAATTTTCTCTTTTTTTTTTTTTTTTTTTTTTCTTTCTTAGAAAAGAGAATTTGAAATTGGGTGGGTCTACAAAGGAACCAAAACACATTTATAAAGTTAGCTTTTCTAGCGCAGGTACCCTGCATGCAAGTTTTGTGAAGGGAAGCTAACAGACAAACTGGAAAGCGTTTACAAAAGCAGCTTCTTTATTGCGAACACCTTACGTGAGAGTCTTATCTAGGGAAGCCAATAGACAAACTGGAGAGCATTTACAAAATCAGGTTTTTGAGCGCAGGCACTCTACATGCGTGACAAACTGGAAAGAATTTACAACATTAGTTTTTCTAACATGAGTACACTGCCTCAGGATCTTAGAAAGGAAAGCCAAAAGACGAACTGAAAAGCATTACAAAATCATGTTTTTTAGCACGGGCACCCTGCGTGCAAATTGAAGGGAAGCTTACAAACGATGAACTGGAAAGAATTTACAAAACTAGGTTTTCTAGCATGGGCACCTTGCATGTTAGTGATATGGAAGCGCACAGACATACTGGAGAGCATTTACAAAAGCAGCTTCTTTATTGCAAACACCTTGCCTGAGTCTTATGTAGGGAAGCCAATAGACAAACTGGAGAGCATTTACAAAATCAGGTTATCGAGCGCAGGCACTCTGCATGGGTGGCAAACTGGAAAGCATTTACAATATTAGTTTTTCTAACACAAGTACTCTGCCTCGGGGTCTTAGAAATGTCAGAAAGGAAAGCCAAAAGACAAACTGAAAAGCATTACAAAATCATGTTTTTTAGCACGGGCACCCTGCGTGCGAGTTTTCTGAAGGAAAGCTTACAAACAAACTGGAAAGAATTTACAAAACTAGGTTTTCTAGCGCGGGCACCTTGCGTGTTAGTGATATGGAAAAGCGCACAGACATATTGGAGAGCATTTACAAAATCAGGTTTTCTTACGCGGGTACCCCGGGTGAAAGTTTTATAAAAAGAAGCTAGCAGATAAACTGGAAAGCATTTACAAAAGCAGATTTTCTAATGCAAATACCTTGGGTGAAAGTTTTATATAGAGAAGCTAATAGATGACCTGGAAAGCATTTACAAAATCAAGTTTTCCAACATTGGTACTCTGCCTGCGAGTTTTATAAAGGGAAGCCAACAAACAAACTGGAAAAAATTTAACAAAATCACGTTTTGTAGCGTGAGGCACCCTGTGTATCAGTGTTACAAAGGAAAGTCAACAGATGAACTAGAAAGCATTTGAAAAATCAATTCTTTTCACGCAGGTGCTCTGCGTGCAACTTTAATAAAAGGATGTGGTACAGAATTTTGAAGCATTAATGGAAACATGTATAGCAAAAATGGATGTAAAGATATTTGTATGACAACCGATATACCAGAGCACATTTGAAAGAATCAACTTTTCTGATGCGGACTTACATGAGAGTTTTACGTAGGAAACCCAAAAGACGAACTGAAAAACATCACAAAATCATGTTTTCTAGCACAGGCACCCTGCGTGCAAGTCTTACAAAGGGAAGCCTACAGAGGAACTGGAAGGAATTTATAAAATTAGGTTTTCTAGTACGAACACCTTGCATGTGAGTGATACAGATGGAAGCCAATAAACAAACTGGAGAGCATTTATAAATTCATGTTTCCTTGGGTACCCTGACTGAAAGTTCTACAAAAAGAAGCTAACAGATGAACTGGAAAGCATTATTTATAAAAACAGCTTTTGTAATGCGAATACCGTGCATGAGCGTTTTATATATAGGGAAGCCGCCAGATGAACTGGAAAACATTTACAAAATCAATTTTTCTACTGTGCGCATCCTCAATACAAGTTTTATAAGGGGAAGCCAGAAGACAAACTAAAAGACATTAATAAAATCAGTTTTTCTAGTGCGGGCACCCTGCGGTTGAGTGTTACCAAATACTGTAATATGATTATAATACGGCAGCTAAGGTTGAAATTCTTGGTTTATTCCTCTAGTGGCATCAATTAATACTAATGAAGTGTTGTATGCTGGTTGTATGTGTAGTAGTGTAAAGTGTAGGTACTTGATTTTGATATTTTGGTAGAGCAAAACATCATTGATAGTGAATAATCATTTTTGCGGCAGAATTTTTTTGGTTTACAATTATGTTAGTATAGAAATCTTCAAAGTCTTACATCTTTACCTTACTTATAAAGTTAAATATAACTTTTTTTTAATTGATATTTTTTTCATGAGTGCAATAACTGTACAAACAATTTATACAGCTAGATAACGGTTATTCCTGGAACAAAAGCGCTCAATGTATTTTACTTGGGAGTTGCCAATATTATACATTTATGGTACTTAGTTTCATAAAGGAAAGCCAACAGACAAATTGGAAGATTTTGACAAAGATCATGTTTTCTAGCGTGTGCACCCTCCATGCAAGTTGTACAAAGGGAAACCAATAGACAAACTGAAAAGCATTTACAGAAGCAGCTCTCCTAATGCGAGCACTCTGCGTGTGAATGACATAAATGAAAGCCAACAGACGAACTTGAAAGCGTTTACAAAATCATGTTTTCTAGTGGGAGCACCCTGTGTGCAATTTTTATACAGTAAAGCCAACAGACAAACTGGAAAGAATTCACAAAATTAGGTTTTCTGGCGCGGACACCCTGCGTGTAAGCGCGAGCACCCTGCATCCGGAAATGGAAGCCAACAGACAAACTGGAAAGCGTTTACACAAATCATGTTTTCTAGCGCGGGCACCCTGCGTGCAAGCACGGACATCTTGCGTGTGAGTTTTATAAATGGAAGCCAACAGACAAACTAGAAAGCCTTTACAAAATTAATCTGTTTTTCTCATGCGAACCCACATAAGAGGTTCCTTTGTCATTACTAACTTATAACAAGAAAAATGGTTATCATTAAATTTATGATACTCGAACAAATAATATTACTCTGCCATAAAAAGTTTGATAAGACTTACAGTTTGCAAGATAAAACTTTTTATGAAAGAAATGATAAATACCAATGGCTTCCAACCCAATAACCTAATTAGGCTTCTCTTCAAACTTGAAGCACATTTAATTTGGGTTGTAAAAATTCACCATGAAGATTCCAGCTTGCTAGCTCAATTACAGCCGACTTAGAACATCGAACAATGCCATTTCCCCCAAACAAATTTTAACCTTTTCATCTTCCCCACCCACTCGATTGACTTCATCTTCGATCTGGCTTTTGTTTAGTCATCGCGAATAAAATGTCCAAAACCCAGTTACAATCTTACAATTCTCATTATCTTTGTACATATAGGTTAAATTTTTGTATATACATTATACATAATTAGAGCTCGGATTTTCATGCGCTTAAAAAATTATTTTATGCGCATAAAACATGCATTTATTTTCGTCAAAGTATGACAAAATATGCACTTATCTAGCAAAAATGCACTTTTATGCCACATCGATATGGGTATCTTTTGAAAGGATTTTTTAATTTGAAGGTCATTTTTCAAAACAGAAGGCGTTCTGGAATCAGTCACTTTCGTATTGATTTTCAGAGTTAAATTGTAGTGCTTTTGATGTATCAGTACGAAAAATTTTTTCTCAGAATTTCTTGGTTTTTCAGGTTTGCCATTTTCAGTGGAAAAAAAATAGTGAAAAAAAATGTTGGCCAATATTTCCAAAATATGACTGAAAAATGAAAAAAAAGGTCAAAATATGACGAATAAGCGCTTAAAACGTCTAAAATATGCAAAAACATGCATTTATTCCCAAAATATGCAAAGTATGCACTATCAAATTGGGCTCATTTTACTCAGAATGTTATGATTCGCCAAGATCTACACAATATGCGCTATCTTCTCCAATGTAGGAGAACATGACAAATCATAAAAATCCGAGCTCTATATATAATATTAGAATTAATTAATTTAAATTTTTAGTTTGAACTAAATTAATTAATTAGAATAGTAATTTTTTATTATTGTGGATTTTTTGAGAAACGTATTGGTCCGGATTGAGCAAAAATTGAAGGACAATTATTTTTGAGGGTCACTTGATTTGTCTGAAAACGAATGATATTAGAATGCAATAATGGAATACGATTTATGTATTTGCAATATAATAAAGGCCTGTTCGTTACTTCATTTTCATCCGGAGGTGTAATCATGGCTACATGCTGATGGTGTACTCTCCGTTACTCGTGTCTTGTTAGGTTGTAGAGGTCTTATCGTATTCTTTAATGACATTCAAAACACGAATGTCTTCTGTGTGTAACAACCACCACGAGTCATTTGAAACCCGGAATCCAGTTGAGCTGATTATTTTTCATGCACATTCCTAAATTACCGCAGCCAGCGCAGTCGATACTACATACAAGTCGAGGTTTCCAGATACGCTAATAGGTTTTACAGAATATTTCCGAACATATTTCCTGCATAACTTTTCTTTTCCCCGTATAGATTTACAAAGATATGACTCATTCGTTCCCTAGTTAGTCGCATAAATAATCTGCCGTCGATAATATTCAATTTTAATACATATGGGTAACCCATGTTACATCAGAGATCATTTCAGCCCATCTTATGTGTAGTGAAGACAGTCTCGCATTTATTTATTGCCAACGTATATACATTCCCGGCATACCAGTTATTCCGGTATTTGTGTGCATTTCGGCGTAGCCTCATTGCTTTCTGTCAATTTAGTAGAACTGTGAGAATTCCAGTCGTGCCTGCGGCATCGCCTGTACACCACACTGAACACTTGTATCAGGTAGGGTGTCCAGGTTAGAGGGTGCGTAATTTGTATAACAATTGAGCAGCAACGGCGTCAAGGGTGTCCTCGCGAAAGGCTCCAAACCTTCTACTCGTAGTTACTCCGGGAGTTTTCCCGGTGTTAACAGAAGGGGAATACCCGTGAATCGCAATACCAGAAGTGCAAATAGGGCTCAGAACTCGTGGGGGGGCTCAAGCTCCCTTATTATGAAGTAACACCACCCCCCGCATCATTTTTTTTGGTAATTTTTCAGTGTTTTGGGGGATATTTAGAAGTTGGGGGGGGGGTAATTCCACCGAGCCCCCCTATTTGCGCCTATGCGCAACACCCTCAGGTATCTTAAGCCCACTCCTTTAAAGTAGAACAAAGTTGTCTGAAAAATAGTGATCTTCGAGGAATCCCCGGTTTTAATCAGATGGAATCCTTGGGGTCTAATTACCCAGGAGACAACCCCTCACCTCCTCCAATGAAATGGAATGGGATACCATAAGAATGTTTACGATTTACGACGTGATTTTCGGACCTACCCGGGTGGCAAAGGAGTAGTGGCCAAGGAGCGTGCCTGCCCCTCCAATCGAGTTGTAAATAATTTTAATTTGGCCCCGACAAGGAAAGAGAAGTGTCAGTGATTACGACAAGGTTTCTGAAGCTAGACCAGGGTTGCCACTTTCTGAAAAACCTGGAAAACCTGGGAAAGTCATGGAATTTGGATGATCAGGGAAGGGTCATGGAATTTTGATTCTCTGAATGTCCAATTAGGTTTATGGGTTCTATTCTATCAACATTTATTATTAGTGAATAAACAATCTTGAAAAAAGGAAAATGTCTCCCCTTTAGAAAATATCAGAGTCGTGTACTCTTTTCATGCTGGCGTTGTGATCAGGATCATGAGGGAAAAAAGTCTTGCCAATATCCATAACTTCTCCATTCGAAGGGAAAAGTCATGGAAAATTATTCTTGAAAAAAAGTGCCAACCCTGTAGTCGAGAGCAATGGGATAGTGTTCAAGAGGGTCACCTGCTCCTTCCGTCGAGTTGTAAATAATTTCGATCTGGCCCAAATGGGAAGAGAAAAAACATGAACTGTGAATCGATTTACGAGTGGTTTTTGGAGCTATCCAGGGGTCAGTGGGATTTTGTTCATCAGGGGCGCCTGTCCCTTCAATCGAGTTGTAAATAGTTTCGACCAGGCTCAAACAGGGAAACAGAAGGAAGTTCGAAAAACATTTAAGTGCCTCTACCTCTTCAGTCGAGTTGGAAATAATTTCAATCTGGCCCAAAGAGGAAATGAGAAAATAAAATAAGGAACTAGACGAGGGTTTATAACCTGATTTTTGAAGCTAGCCGGGGGACAAGGGGTGGTCTTCGAGTGAGCTCGAATGTTAATTGAAACGGTAACTCGTACAGTAATTAGTCAGATTGCCAAGCAGAGTTCAAAATTCTTCTACGTTATCGTCTATGTTACTTGGTGAAAGAATTGAGTTCTGGCATCTTGACGTTCCGTAAGTTGACTTATGTATCTCCATTTTTGAAAATTTTCAATTTTCAGGAATTCGCTAAAAACTGTCGCACAGGAAGATGAAATGGTACATTGAGAATCTGCTGGTTGCGTACCGTGGCAGTACTGTTATAAATTCTTTTCTAATACTTTAGAACTGATTTGAAATCCCTAGAAATAGTAATTTGGACAACTGAAGGGGTAGTGGCCCCCTTCAACACAAATCCACTACCAGGGCCGTACCCAAAAGATTTAAGTAAGGGGGGCGTCACAGATTTGCCCTCCTCTCCGTTTCAACCCATTGTTTTTTTGGCCAATGGAGGGGTAACCCCTCCCTCGGCCCTGCCCACTACCAATAGCTTGAAAACTCATAGAAAATTGTAGGATTGCAGGCCAGTTTCTCATTTTATTTTCTGTTTTCCTCTTTGAGCCGGATCAAAATTGTTTCCCACTCAATCGAAGAGGTGGAAACACTTCTTGAATATAATCCACTTACCCCCCTCCCTCCCCCTCCAACTTGCTTCAAAAACCTCATCTTAGATCGCCGTTCAGTTTCTACCTTCATAGATAAGAGGAAAAATATTTAAGAGCATTAGAAAATGGAAGAGAGAAAATAAGTAGTTCGGTTGGTAATTTAGGAAGTCAGGATAGGATTGAGGGAGGTTGGGGCGGGTTCTGAGATGTTGAGTGGTGGGACAAGGAACAAAGATGTGGGGGACTTTCAGTGGATTTTCTTGTTGGCAAGAGGAACAGTTAGTAAGTTCAAGATCGAAGAGAGGATGAGAGCGGGTGAGCTTAGGATGACCTATTCAGAGACGGGTTTGCATTGTTCTTTGGTATCTAGGAATTTCTACAGGTACTAGATGTTACGGTGTCAGGTTTAATAAGATGGAGTTTAGATTAGGAGTGGTACCATTCTCGTTACTGTTTTTTGGCTGTTTAAAAACTCATATGAAATCAAGTTCGTTTTTCAATTTTGTCAACTTTTTTTTTTCCAACATTTTTATCATACTTTGATTTTTTTAAAAATAATAATGGTGTGGTGGGATGTATGGGAGTGCACGCATGCCAAAGTGGCCCCTATGACACCGTACCCCTGGCCCCGGAAACTACACTTTCGAGTATCGCATCAGTGGCCGGAGGGACGCTTTGAGGCCGGGCCCGAGCCTCCAATTACAATTTAAAAAGAAAAATTGTTCATGAATCTTTCTCAATTTTCTTGCACAAATTATTTGTAGACTCGTAGTATGGAATTAGTTTCAATTTTTCATTTTGTAAAATTCTTAGAATTTACGAGCTCTTTTCAAAATGTTTGTCATGACCCTTCGATGAACTATCTAAGTAGAACCAAATCTTCCATGAATTTAACTCAGTTTTCGTGTATACGTACCAGCAGTTTGAAAACTCTCGATGTTGTCAAATTCTTCAAATATTAAGATTTTTTTCAAAATTCTCATCATAACGCTTCGATTATTCCAGGTGACTGCAATGTTTTCTATGAATATTGCCGAATTTTTGTGTACGATGATTGAGAGCTCCTGATATTAAGTGAAGTACAGTTTTTAGTTTTGTCGAATTTCTCTAAATTTGTGATTTTTTTTCAAAATTTTCATTAATTACCTGAGGAGAACAAAATTCCTGATGCATTTATACGATTGTTCGAAGACACGTGATATGAAATTTAGGTTTAGTTTTTTATTAAAATTTTGGGAATTAAAAAAAAAATTGTTATAATTCTTTTGATTGTTTTTTCAAGATGATTGCAATATTCTCCGTAAATTTTCACGATTTTTCGTATACGAATTGACTGAACACTCTTGATATCAAATTACATTTAGTTTTGTCAAACGTTTCGAATTCTGTGATTTTTCCAAGATTTTTTCACATTACGATCAGTTATCTAAGGAGAATAAAATTTTCTTTATAAGTTACTCAATTTTTTGTATAAATTGTTTGAAGATTCACGATATGGAATTGGACTAAATTTAAAGTTTAAGAATTTAAACTGTTTTTTTTTAATTTTAATTTTTGTCACAACTCTGATTATTTTCCCAAGGTGACCAAAATTTTTCATGAATCTCAAAATCAACGGCTCAAAATACTCGCTATTTCGATAATTTGGTCGATTTTCCAAGATCGTGTTTATTTTGCCCTTTTTAAAATTGGCATTTTAATTTTGGGGGCTCAAATTTCGGGCGGATAGAAAATCGGTTGCTATATTCGAAATCAGCGACGAAAAAAAGTCTATTTCGATGGTTTGGCCGATTTTCGAAAAGAATTTCATGTTTGTCCAGAAATTGCGTTTTTGGTCGATTTTCTGTGATCCTGTTCATTTTGCTTCTTTTAAAATTGAAATTTTGATTTTCGAGTTCAAATCTTGGTTGGATGGAGAACCTGTTGTTATATTCGAAGTCAGCAATCGAAAAAACCCTATCTAAAAGGTTTGGTCGATTTTCGAAAATAATTCCATGTTTGTCCAAGAAATTGTGTTCGTTCTTGATCGAGTTTCTAACATCGTGTTCATTTTCCCCTCTTTTAAAATTGAAATTTCTATTTTGAGGCCCAAATCTTGGTTGGATGGAGAACCTGTTGCGATATTCGAAATCAACGATCGAAAAAAAAAACCTATTTCGATGGTTTGGTCGATTTTCGAAAATAGTTTCATATTTGTCCTTTGAAACTTGTGTTTTGACCCATGACAATTTTCAATTTTCACTTGTAATTTTGCCTCCGAGCAATCAACCCTATCGATTCATGTGTGTTTGGTTAGTTTGGAAATTGAAATTTAAAAAAAATTGATATTTTCACTATAACATTTGGACTGGAAGATTCCAAATGGGATCAAATGGCAAAAACTAAAATTGAGAATTGGATGGCCAAAGAAACCCATATCTGGATGATTCGTTCGATTTTCTAAAAAATGTATCCCACAAATACCTATGTTTTAACGTTTGGAGGTCTTCAAGTTTAGAGGGACATAGAGATAGGGAGTGGAAGTCGAATTTTAGTACAGTTAGTTACTTTCTTTCTTCTTCTTTCGAACCCTTATTGCGATATTTTATTCAAATTTTTCATAATATTATTAAAATTGGTCTCTTCGCATGGCGGGAGAAGTCAAATTTGAGGCTCGAATCGGGCTTGACGAATCTAAACTCGAATTGAATCTTCAAATTCCAGACCCAGTGACCCATGTTTTGATTCTTTGTGTCCGTGTTTTGGCACATTTTGCAGAATATTACTTCGAAACCAAATCGGTACGACAAAATGCGCTATAGTGATCGATAGGGAACATTTTTATTTTATTTTTCAGTCTTGAGTAGACAATTTTTCTTTTTATTTAATGATAGTTGTATGATATTTAGGTGAGCCTCCGTCTACTCCAACCACCTAAGGACTTAGATACCTGTTATCTTTTTCCTCGTGATTTTATCCAGAGGATTAGTTGACCACTGAGGGCCTACATACCGCACAATTTCGTCAACTCATCTGGTTTCCGGACTACCTTTTTTCCTATTTTTGTCGAATGGAATCCAGGCTGTTGTTACTTGGTTCCATTTGTTTGGGTCCCCCTTCGTCATATGTCCCGTACTGAACTTCAGTCTTTTGATTGTATGACCTGTACTATGAATTTTGGTTTTACTCTTCATTTCTCTTAAGCTAACCCTGTCCCTCCGCCTGATGTTCAGAATGCTCCTGAGTATAGAGTATTGAGTTCTCTTCAGTTGCAACACTTGTTTCTTAGTTAGTGACCACTTTTGGCAGCCATAGTAGAGCACCGGAGTTATACGTACATATTACTGTGGTTTTCATTTTTGCTTTCAGGTGGATTTTACTTTTTTAAATGTGTTTTAGTGCTCAAAAAGCCCTCCATGCACTTGCTATTCTTCCTCTCGATTCGTTCGATGACCTCGTTCCAACGAGATTATCTGATCTAAATATTTGTATTCTGTGACCTTCTTAATTTCAACCCTGATAGACTCGGCATCTTCCTCATTTGTCATTAATTTTGTTCTAGTCGCATTCATGCTTAGGCCAACTCTAACACCTGTAGCCTTCAGTTCCCTCCCCATCTTGACCAAATTTATGAGGTTATCACTTATGAATGTGATATTGTTTGTAAAACGTATATATTATTGAGGAGTTTCTCGTGATTTTCAGCCGCTACCCTTGCCAGTCCAGTGTTTTTGAAAACTTTCTCAATAATGTTGTTAAAGATATTGGGAGAGAGGGTCTCCCTGCGTGACATCTCGTGAGACACTAAATGTTTCTCCCTTTTTTTTTAAATCTAATTTCACATACGCTTTACATTTAGCATGAGGGAAAGTAGCCTGATATGGACCAGTTCTCACTATGGACCACCTGCCTATCTCGTCTGTTTATGACGCTACCTGCCGGCAAGAAATCTAAACTGTTCTTAATGTAACCATCTTGATACATGTTGAAATCTCATACTTGGAAGTCTGCCTCCCCCCCCCCAAAAAAAAAAACAACAAAAAAAACAGGAAAACGATTTTGATGCTTTCAGTTTTTTTTGCATGTACGTTTTGTGTCATAATTTTGGAAAAAAGTTATTGAAAAATGTTTTCGAAGGTGCTATTTTTAGTCTACAGGAATACAGTTCAAATGCTAAATTAAAGTTTTTCGATTGAAGGTTCAGAACTGGCAGTAAGTCATTTAAAAAAATGTTTGTTTTGGTACCTCTTGATAACACATGGAAATGAGCTCAAGAATTATGTTAGTTTTTACAAGTTGCAAAGTCGTAAATTATTGACCGAAAAAAAAATGTAATCGGCTGCTCTCAGTGTTCCAAAAAAAAAAAATAATAATAATAATAATACTGAATGTCTAAAAGTTTTTAGACTACATTCTGTTCCGTTGACTCTTAAGCGATTTATTTCGAAAATATGCTTTGAACCATGTTACTCACCTTATGTTAAATTTAATGTTAAACGTTCATTTTGCAATTTTGCAATTTAAAAAAAATGGTTTGTATTAGGAGCCCCTAATTTTACTTTCCTAAAATCGTAACATCTACTAAAAAATATATATATATATTTTTGACATTTTTTTCTTTGGGGGGGGGGGGTGATGCTAAGATCCTTTAACTGACATTACAGACTATTAACAACATTTTCAGGCTCATAAAGGCCATCTTATAACGAAAAAACAGAATGTGGTCCGTATTAGGATACCTCACCTTTTAATACTTTGAATATAATTTTGATATCTCTTTAGAGACGTCATACTTATGAGAGCTTCAAACATGCTACCATGTGACTGAGTTGAAAGCTTCATTGAAATTTATGAAGAGAAAATTCGTCTTAAAATTGCGTTCTTTGCTTTTTCTAGCATTCGGTTCAGGGTTTAGAATTTTCATCAAATTTTACACACATTGGCTAACATCAACTTGATCTCTTTTTTTATATAGGAGTATGATTGTCCCCCTCTTAATGCATGCGTTCTACCCTCGCTGACGTATGGGGCGCAGACCTGGGCAATGACAGGAACACAAACTAAGAGACTCGAGACTACCCATAACCGAATGCTTAGAAGCATCCTGGAGATTAAATTGAAAGATAAAGTGCCCATTTCGGAAATAAAGACCAAAACTAAATCGGGGAATATCGGCACCCTTACCAACAAACTGAAGTTTGGTTACGCGGGTCACATGTCTAGAGGGAAGGACAAATGGAACAAAATTATTGAAGAATGGACCCCTCGAGACCAGAAAAGGAAAAAGGGTCGCCCTCCGGTAAGATGGAGAGACAATCTAGTTAAGAACTTTGGGTTATTATGGAAAAGGCAAGCGGAAGACAGGACAATATGGAGGCGTACGGTGGATGCCTATGCCCGGAGATGGGCGGGCGGTACAGGGCGAGGTTGACCCACTCAACACCCGACAGTTGGGGTAGTCGACATGTAGATTTGTAAACCTCGCTGTAGCCGCCAAGGCAAAAAATAAATAAATAAATAAATAAATGATTGTCCCCACTGGTCGTGAATTCCCCATTCCCTCAACATTTTGTTGAATAGTTCTGTTAGTGAGGACACCTCTCCCTCTGCTAGAATCTTTAATAACTCACCCGGGCCTTTATTCGGTTTCAAATTTCTGTCACTTTGGAAACTTCTGGCTCTAAAATGGGTGGTTCGGGTTGACAGGTGCAAGAGTGAGGCTTTTTGAAATGTGTGCACGCTAAGACTGCTGTAGGCTGAATGTAGGTTTTCATAGTATTTAGTTATCGGCTCAGTAATGTCACCTCTGTTGTGTACTTCTGTCCCATTCACCGCTTTGCGTTTGGAAAGTAGACTCGTTATTTTTGTAAATCTCTCTCTTTCCTTGTAGACCTGTTTTCCTCCAGTATCTAGCTCACCATTTTTTCCTCATAGACTTTCAATTCCTTTCTTATTTCCCTTGTAATCAGCTTATTCAATTCTGCTATTGAATCCAAAATCTGATTGAATTTTTGAATTCCATAACCTAATGACTGGTATTTTGATCCTCGGTGCCTCTATTTTGACACACTTCGCGGAGTATTCGAAACCAAATCAGTACGATAAAATGCGCTACTGCAATCGATAGAGGAATGACAAACCAGCATTTTTCACATGCTAACTACCTGTTTGGATTTCTTGTTGAGGAATGGAAATGAGCTTCGAAGAAATTCCGACTCAAGGTAGAAGTAACTCGTTTTAGCCTATTTTTACAGACTCGCTGAAGTCGCTGCGGAAAATTCGATTACGCCAGACGATAGAGAAATTGTAGGTAATTAAGCACCCTGAACCTTTCTGCTAAAATGTATTGGTGGGAAGGTAGAGCGATTCTCGTGACGGCTCCCTTATAAGTGTGCCCATATTTTTTTACTTACCCCGTACCTGACTGAAAAACTAAAATGACTGTGGGCGAGCTCGGTAAGTGTATTAGTAAAGTAAACGGAAGACCCGTTAAAGTCGAATTAATGTAAGTGCTCGACTGTGTAGTGCCCAGTGCCACGAATCGATTAACATCACAGGTGTAGGGCAGGGCACCATTCCATCTGTACCCAATTCGAGTGCAGATATCATCAGCTTTTTTCCGCGTTTACGAACGCGCGCTGGAATTTCACATTTGCGGTTTTCTTACAATATCAAGTTAATTAAACCTCGAGCGGTATATAAATTATCACGAATCGGAAAATGATTCTTGGCCGGTTTCCTAGAACCGCGTACTGCTAACTGGAACGATCTTTGTGAGCGGCGTTTACTTGTAAAAGCATAGTTTTCGAAGTACACCGAAAGCAAAAATGAATTACTAGAAAGAAAAAACATTTTCGAAGGGACTCGCGGTCGCGATAAAATACTCATAAATTGCGCGGTGTTTTATATTTTATAAAACCTTGCTTACATGTTTGGATTTTCCATGTATGCCAGTAACAGTTGACTCATAAATTCATATAGTTTGACACTTGGTCGTGATATAGTAACCTATAGTATAAAAGCCCACGAACAACTATCTAATGAAATTCTTCGACACTTATCCGGAGATTCTTGTTTTGAAGGAGAAACAGCAGGTTAATAAATCTATCAAGTAATTACCTTTGGTGTTACAAGAAGATGATTACAGTTGAATGTTCTACAGAACTGATAAGTGGGATGAAACAGCTAGAAACTGAGTAGTGAATGTGTATTTATGGAAGTGTTTATTTATTGAGGACGCGACTCTATTGGGCAGTTAGTTAGGGTAGTACCAGTTACTTTCCCCACGGTTTTTGTTGCATTAGAGTTTTCCTTCTCTGTGCCGAAGCGTGTGCAGCCGCAGTTCGTTTACTAGCCAAGTGTTTCATGACGTTGAGTAAGCTGTCCTTGACGTGCACACGCACAATACCAATCTTTCTGATCTGGTGGTAACACGCTCTGAGATTGTGATGCCTTGGTGAACTGTTGGGGGTTACAGGACACGCTATGTTTCCACCTCGATTGATACTGCAGTCACTGTGTTCGCTAGGATGCTGGTGGGGGTATTCGAATATCACTAGCTTTCCGGCGTTGGTATACTTGAACCCGAGACGCGAGAATCATGAAGCGGGCACACCACCACTTGGCCACACAGCGACTTTGTGGAGGGATTGAGACTGGTAAAATAATAACTACATTTTTATCTCGGGGGGGGGGGGGTGCATTTCAAGGCTGCATAAACGAGCAAACTTACCTTCAAGTACTACTCTTAAGATCTTCTCCGACCCTCCCTCATGACTCATTCCTTCTCCTACCATTAATCTATATCTCACTGAATTAGACAAAAATTGAATCGTTCCAACAATATACTAAAATGAAATCCAATCCCTCACATCTCAGTCTTCCTCCATCACTATCTGCTTCACTAATGACTTTAAAATCAACTCCTCTATATCTGGTACTTATTCTGTCAACAATAAATTCTTCCATTCCAGACTAACGCTCACTCAATCAGTTTTTACCGTCGAGCTCACAGCAATCTACGTCTGCCTCATATCACTCCTAAACTTTTCCCTTCTCCTCTCTAGTCTCTTCACGAACCAAAACTCGCTATCATCCATCCAGTGCCTCTATTCTTCCAACCGCACTGATCACTCGCTATCCCATAATTACCTCCGTTCCCTCGTCAGACCTCCGAAGTACGCTTGAATCAAGGGCAGAGAAGTGGTGTGCGGGTTTTTGGAGTTCTATACGAAAAAGAGAAGGATTTAGTCTGGACCGGAACGATAGCATTCGAAATCACAGAAACGAGGGAGTAGAAAAAGCGAGTAGAGTAAACAGATCTGCAGAGTGTTAAACGTAAACTGCGACTGAACTGTAACTCAAGCTAAACGGATGTCCTACCTGGCCAATGGAGGGAGAAACAGGAGAGTGTGTCGTGAGAATAATCAGAAAAGAACGTTGTTTTGAAAAGATTACGGACTGGACGCTTGCATCGTTCTAAGCAGGAAGTAACCGGGCAGGACGATTTATACAAAAATGTAAATTCGAGAGGAGAGGATCGCCGCCGGCGGACACTGGTGCTGGGACTCCTAACTGCCGATCTGCTCCAATTACACTCAGGTCCGACATAAAATGCCTTCTCCGAAAGAAAAATGATCCTTATCTCCTCAAAACTCCTTCCTGTTAAACTATCAGCCCCCTCTGCTCTGTAATTTATTTTTCTGCAGAGTTGAATTTAACCTTACCTGAGAACAGGTCATACCAGATTGGTCCACTTAATTTTCCTGTCGGGCTGAGAGCCTCCACCTGTTCCCTGTGTCACTCCGGAGAGTCACTCACCGTTTCTCGGGTACTCCTTTCCTGCTCAGTTTTCGACCCTCTTCGTAATCGACTACAAACTACAAGGGTTCTGATTTTGCAGTATGGGTACCTATAATTTTACAGATTTCATGGTCGCTAAATTCATTTTTGTTAATGATATGCTCTCAACTTACAGATCGTGGAACCTGGGGAGAGAGAGGGGTTCCAGTTTAGGAATATCGATTAATGCAGTACTGATATCTTCTGACTTCCTGACCTACCATGCCTTACCCCCCCCCCCGTACACATTTAGTCTATGTTCCTCTTCCTCACTCTCCTTGACACCTTACGCCTCTTGTAATCCCCCCAAATTGTGCGGCACGTAACTTAGTGCAACTATAGTGCCCCCCTCCTGGGGGAAAAAACGAAAAAAGGATAATGTGACTGTCCAGAGGAAAAGGAAACTTAGAGTATAACGGGGAAAAAATCCGTTAACTTGGTACCACTAATTGTGAAGAGTGCCTGATTCGAACTGAATGTCACGGAACAGTCCCACTATCTGGCTGTCAGAGAATATCAAAATTCAATTCAATCTCTCTTCTCAATCAGTGGTACCAAGCTAACGAATCTTTTTTTCTTCAATTTTCCATTTCACCCTAAGCCTTCTTTTCCGATGGACGGTCAGATATCATGATTTGCAAGTTTCAATCGAATGTTTATGGTTCGTAAAATAATTTGTAACGTGAGAAAATTTGAATTTTTTGCTCCTCTAATACCATTTTGGAATTTGAAACGCAGAGGTACATCCTTAGGCACATCAACTGGAAGCTTTTGTCCCGAGGAAAATACGAATCCGCGGGGAAATTGTTGAAATTCCTCCCTGGTTTGCTGTACATCCGGTCTAAATGTGACTGCAGATTGGTAAAATCAGATCATTCATTGAAAATCAATTATCTGAGGTTTTCATTGGTCTCCCAGGTCCCCAAAAAATCAAACTAAGAGTTTTTTTTTTTCCTAAATGAAAGTTGAATCGGTGCCGGAAAATTAGGGCTGTGAAGTTGAGAATAGGTGAAAACCCCGTTTGTGAACAAAGCGAATGGAAAACTTTTTAATTTTTATCAAATTTTAGCGAAAAAAAGGCATTTTTGTCGCCTAAGGGAGGAGCTTGAATCAGTGTTGTTCCTTGACGCGTCAAATAACTTTTTTAACATTTCAGGTCAAATAACGTAAAATTACGGTCAAAAAATTCTACTGTCAAATAACTGTTAAAAAACGTCAGATAATAATTTTCATCATTGAATGAATGTTTTATTATCATATGAAGTGATTATCATCTCTAAAAAGCTTCGCAGGGTGTCTAACAAAATCGAGTATTGAAAATATATGAGCTGTAAATGACCTCCCCCTCCCCCGATTCGCTATGAATGCTATATGAATGCGCTAAAACGCAAATACCATATGGTTATCATTTTAATGGAAAGATTAAGTTGGATACACTAAGACAATTTTTATCCAATTTCAAACTTAATGATCTAACAAAGAATCTACTTAAGAAGCAGTCCAATCTTCTTTTCAATAGGAGATGCACTCAAGAGGTATTGCTCCTATTTGTAATTTCTTGATGATTGATGAATATGATGTGGGCAAGAGAAAGGGTAATATATTTTTCTATAAGTTTTTCTGCTGATTCATTAATCAAGAAGTCTGTTCAATTTTTTTTTGAGCCGAGAATTATTTTTAGTATTTTTGAGTAAAGAATTAGAAAAACCTCCTTTTTGGGGAAAAAAATGAAAAAATAAGCAGAATTGGTGCAAAATATGCGATAAATGCCAAAATATGCGAAACATGCAAAATGATGGTGCTTATTTGACTCCGAATTTTGTGATTCGTGAAGGTCTTTTGAAACTTCATGTTGTAAATGATGTTACTTTTGAAACAGAGAAATCCAAACTACTCCTGTGTGCAGATGAGGTAAAAATATTCTAAAAAACTTCCTTCTCAGACTGTATTGAGCTTCAGGCAGATATTGTTCGTTTTATTATTTTCCGGACACAAATGTGAATAAGAAACTATTATTTTTTGCTTTGGTAAGATCAGTTTTTGAATTTAGCGCAATTATCTGGGAGCCAGACGATAAAGATAAAATCCAAAAAACATTTTCGAAATACATATTTTTGCTCATTTGACTCAGAATTCTGTGATTTGTGAAGATCTTTACGAACTTCTGGAAATATACGTTACTCGTAGAGATAGAAATATACATTCGCATAAAAATTACAGCCCTGGTCATAATAATAGAATTTTCCAATTTCAAATTTTTGTTCTCTCTTTCAAGGTATAATTTGCTGATTTTTAATCTGTATGATAATTGATAACATACATAATCTACATTTTGAAGTGTTTTGACTTTGGTGATTAAGTGATTCAATAGTGATTTCTGATTCCAAACGAAATTATAATTAACATTCTACGTATAATACATGAGGAATAATTACTCAGCTTTCTCGGTTTTCACTTTTCTCTTTCAATAATTTTTTTACGTCAAATAGGTAATGTCAAAAAACTATCGTATAATTAATTTTTTGACATGCGCAATTTTACTTGTAAAATTACGGTAAAATAACTTGAGTTATTTGACGGAACAACACTGGCTTGAATGCATCTTCTCATGCCGTTGACCATGCCTTATAAACCCCAATTTGGTGGAAATAATTCTAAATGAAAAGAGAAAAAAAAATTTTAACATCGCAATAATTTGGAAACAACTTCCAAATTTTTTTTGCAATTTAAAACTTAAAATTAGGGAAGATCTTTGAATGAAAACCTTCTTTTTTGTTCTTTGTTTGTCAGTCGAGATTTTAGACAAAATAAAAGCAAAGGCATTAAAAAGAGAATACCATCTCAATAGAAATATCTTCCATTTATTGATTGATTTTTTTGATTAATAAATGCTTTTAATCGATCTGTTAGATTTGATAATTTTCGATTAATGTATTAAAAGCAATAATTTTTGATTAATCAGTAATAATCAATAATTTTTGATTGGTCAGTAATAATTAATAATTTTTGATTAATCAGTAATAAATAATAATTTTTGCTTAATCAATTCCGATTATCAAATCTTAATTAATTTAATGTACTTAATCAAAAATTTATAATGTTTGGTTAATTTACAAAAATTAATAATGTTTGATTTATTAGTTAGATTTGATAATATTTAATTAATCAATTCTGATTGAAGTTTCAATTAATGCATTATAATCAATAATTTTTAAATAATCAGTTGTTATAATTTAATTAATCAACTACATATTTTTGAATAATCAATGTTACTTATTTTTGTATAATTGAACCCTTTAAATTCTAGTTGATCAGTGCCAATTATTTCTGATTAATCGATATTAGTTGTTTTTGATTAATCGATCATTGTTTACACATGTAGATTATTTTAATTGTTATTTTTGCAAAATCAATGATTGCTTCCAGTTTGTTCATGAGAATTGCACCATTGACAGGATGATCGCTTGTCCATTTTTTCCATTTTAAGTCATCTAAGGTCATTGATCATTTTCCCTATGATATGGTATTTAAGTATTTTTGGGAAATTTTCTCCTTCAAATTCAGGGAATTTGCTGATTATGAAGAAAATTATTTTTTTCTTTTGTTTTGTGCTTGCGCTGTGCAGTTGCAGCAGTAACTTCCAATGTAACTCTAGCTAGTCAGTTGAGAGGCTGAAAAATATGATGCCGAGTAGTGTGTAAAAAGAGAAGGCAAAAATTGCAAATGGTCTTCAGTTCTGGTCATTTTTCATATTTAATAACGTCATTTTTCTATTTTCTCCCTGAAATTTCGAGTGGTCAACCTGTACTGATAAGGAAACTTCTAAGAATTCTTTCATTCATACAAAAAAAGCAATTCGATTGACTTGAATTTTTCCTTCCTTCCCCTTTTACCCCTTGCCCTCGCACCCCCGTATTAGACGAACGTAAGGTATTAGTAATAATTATGAATATGTTACCTATATGAAAGTGATGACCTAGTAGACAAAAAAGGACGTAAACCCACTTGACTCTGTAGGTCCACTTTGGTGGACATTTCTTCTGCAACACTTTGAACTTCGGCAACTCATCTCTATGAACTGAACTTACACCGTAGTAATTAATGTAAGCGCAAATAGCTGACTGGGAGTAGAGGGGCTCATTGGACCTGGGGCTGACAAGTATCAAAATAATGATAAAAATAATTTTCTTCATTTATATAAATTTTCAGTATTTTTTTGGGAGAGGGGGAGGGTACGTTTACCAGATTTGGGGATCTAAGCTCCCCCAAGCTCCATATGCCTGTGTAGTTTGTAATACGTTCAAAATAACATGGGGTTCTCGCAAAAACTATTGAAAAACCTGGTAAATGTGGAAATCACAGACAAAAATGACAGAATTGATCGAGTTGACCAAAATAACAAAAATGGAAAAAGCAGGAGAAATGTCACCTATTTACATCTATTCCTTTGAGGAGGTCACCCCCAGTTTGTACATGCCACTGAATCTTGTACTTTTACACATATGTTGGGAGACACTTCCAATAGAAAATGAAAGCAGAATTCTACTTTGGCTGAGAGCTTTCGATTTGGAACGGGAAAGTTTCCTCGAGATAGTCTGTAAAATAGAATGTCGTCTAGCTTTCCGTTTGAGAGTCCATAAAACTTGAATGAGCACAAAAATAGTTTCATGGACTAGCAATTTTTGCTTTCGAAATGCTGCTATCACGACTCCGAAGTATTTCACCATCCGATTCTTACTCTCTTCAACCTTGACACTGTATTTTAGTTATTGTTGTAATTTGTTTTTAGCACACTCGTTGCCGATATATTAAATAGTCGATAAATAATAATCGATCCGTTCTGAAATAACGAAAATGCGGCAAAGGTGATAGCGATTATCTTTATGTTCATTGTAATTTGAACAAATAAGGGGGTCAGAGTTGAGAAACCTTTCATTTATTTTCAAACTATAATGAGCATCAAAGAAGGGTTTTCTAAGAAACCAATTATAAAAGTAATTTCTAGGAGATTCGGTCGCTATTCGAAGCAATAATATACATTGTTTCCGCATTTCTTACATTGATAAGGCCTTCAATTTTCTTCTTAGCTACCAAAGCTAATTGTGTAATTTTAACTAGCAACTATGTCATAAGCTCGAAGAAATATCAGAAATGTCGCATAAAGTGTCTGGAAACGAGAGATGGATGTGTAACAGTGGCTCTTCTGGGGGGGGGGTCATTCTGGGAAAGAACTATTTAAAATGTCAGAATGTTGTTTTATCATCCCCTTCCTGTTCAGAAAAACTTGGGTTATATTTTTGCTCTCACAGTGATAGTTGAATGAGTAGCTTAGAGAGAAGTATTTGAGAGCTTCGAATTGCTGACCGTTTTCTTATTGACGGTTGAAAATGAAAATGCCTTCTAAAGTTTGATGTTCAATTCTTTCAGCTCACTAGTTCTTGTTTAGGGGTCTGATAGGCCGAGTGGATAGCGCGTTGGTCTCGGAATCCGGAGGTCCCGGGTTCGAGCCCACGTAGCAGCTCGCTAGATTTCGACCTAGGCCGATTTTTCGGCCAGAAGGGAAGAGGACAGCCCTAACAGCCTCCCCGACGTCTCTGAGGTAGTGCTCGAAAGGGCAGATTCCAGGGCTCGGGTTGAGAGTAAATTAGAAAAGAAGGAAAGTTCTCAATTACAAGTTTTCGAGAGTTTTCAATGACCGTCACCATACCATGTAATTTTTTCTTTCACATTTACCGAGGGAGTTTGAGCATTTCTGAAGACCAAGATTATTCAATCTTCAGTGGTCATGTAAGAATCTTTCACGCTCTTTAAACTTGGCAATTCTTTTCAAAATTTAAAACTCGCTAACGTGTAATTTTCAAAACCTATTTGTGCTTCTCCATGATCATTGCAGGCTGGAGTATGGTTCATCGAGACATGATCACAACTTTTTATTTAAGATTCGTATAACGCTCTAAAAGTCTTCTTGAAATTTACTAAGACTTATCAATACTTACTGGATACTTTTCCAGACTTGGGTAACGCATTTTTAGGCTCTTCTTCAAAATTCACAGTTCAAAATTCGTTCAAGACCTTGTTGTTAAAACTGGGTTAAGACCAATAGAAATTCTCCCATATTTGTTTAAAACAAATAAATGTTCTTTATGGCTCTTCCAAACTTTTTCAAGACCCTCTAAAACCGTTCAAGACTCTATGACTCTTCGAGACGTGTTCAACACTACTTTGAGTTCCCGCAATAGTCTTTGAAACTTCTTAAAACTCGTTTAAGAACCTCTGAAACTTGTTCAAGCCCCTTTCTGGACGTGTTTAAAACTCGCTTGAAGACTCATTTACAACTTTCGAGACTGTTTTACTCTTGTTTAGGATTTCTTGAAAAATATATGGAAAATTCATTTTAGACTCTTTGTGCAGCGTTTCTAATTTCAGTATTTCGCTCTAGAAGGGGTAATGGCCCCTATTTCCGTGTCTGGTGTCTGCGAAACTTTTTTACGTTATAAGGAGAAATTTTGAGCAAACTTTCATTGTAGTTTGTCTTCTACACGTGTACAATACAAAATTTTTTATCGCAATGATATCTTATCGTAACCTCATAAATTTCTGTATTATTTTCACGTGCAAAGCACGTCATGTTTGACATCGTGGGTTTTTACACTCCAAAATTCGAAAATTTTCGTAAGCGGATTCGCCTCTGGTCTTGATCATAAAATTTCCTGATTTTTTTCTCTTTCTTTTTTAATATGTTTCAGTGTTCTTTGTCCCTTACTTCCTATTTCTGGCTATTCCTAATCATGTCTTGTTTTTGAAATTTCTTATTAGTCAAACTCGTGTTCAGGAGTTCGTTGCTTCTGATAAGAATCATTCGGAGTCGGTTCGAATTCATTCAGATTATTTATTATCACTTCTCAATTTCAAATTCCATAATGACTTTACATTTCATGCGAATCTTCAATTTTTTTCACTTTTCTTTTATTTCACTGATTTGTTATTTTTTTTCGCCTTGTTATGTCGTTTCCGATTTTTTCTGTGCCTTTTTTCATTTTCTCCTTTTTGTCGGTTTCTTTTTGCTCTTTTTGCCCTTTTTTCTCCGCTGTCTTTTGTTTTGGTTTACGTTCTTCCTTTTCCTTGTTCTGCCCTTAAAACTTATCTCATTCAGGATATAAGTTAAAATAAAGTTCGTTTAAACTCAGAAAACTTTCTTGAGATTCGTTTAATCTGTCTCAAGATTCGTCAAGACTAAGGTTCGTCAGAGATTGATACGACTCTGCCAAGATTCGTTAGGACCAGTCGAGACTTGTTCCTCTTGACGACCACATCTCAAGCAGGGGCTGATCTAGAAAGTCATAAAGACATGTGTACAAATTTGAAACGAAAACTAAAGAAATTAGTTTCTTTTCGCTACTGAGTTATAGGGAGCAAAATTGAACGGAATTGACCATTTTTATCAAGTTTTGAACTGTTTTGTAATCTTATCAACGGAGGTCTGTGGTCTCTGTAGCGGCTCCTTTGTATCCGCTACTCAGTCTTAAGACTCGTTAAGAATCATTTCGACTTATCAAGTCTCGTCTACACAGCACCAAGAATCGTTAAGATCATTTGAAGCATCATTAAGACTCGTGAAGACTGCACGAGCTGATCGATGGCGACGTATTCACGCCACCTTGATTAGCCTTACTCTCGTTTAGGACGAAATAATGAACATTTTTCCCACATGTGTAGGGCATTGAAAATTATGGAAGCAAATTGCAAGGAACTTACTCAAGCGAACGATCTGGCAACCCCGCAATATCTAATAATGGTTTATGATCTTCACCTCGGGTCAGGTTAGGACAGTCCGAGTTTTTATTATACATGTTTCATTCCATTATGACTATTGTTGGAAGACTCCTATTAAGACTCGTTTAAAACTTTGCGAAGACCTCATAATACAGTACAATTAAACATTAAAAAATGTAAAAATGAAAATAGTTTTTCGCTAAAGATTTTTTTCGCAAAGTTGTTGGGTCTAAGAGCTCTGTTCCACAGGGGGCTAACCATCTCCTAAAAATCAGATTTTTTCCGAAAGCTCGAAATTCATCAACTCGAGGCGGAACTCTTTTGACAAAAATTGTTGCTCGTTAAATTCTACACGAAGAAGGTTTCTTACAGTATTTTCGTAACTACTTTCAAAATGCTGAGGGTTGAAAATGACCCCTTGTGCCACTGGACATTAACTCGGGCTTTAGGGAGAAAAATGCTGAAAATTTGTCAGTCTTAGAGACCTCAGTGAACTAAAGGAATGCTGGTTACTCCTGGACCGGTTTCTGTATATGACCATCCACCCAGCCCTGTAAATTTCTCTTCTCCCCTCTCCGTACCCTTGCCTTCTCCTTTGCCTCTACCCTTGCGTAACACACTTCGAACTTTTTTAGACTTATCACTGCAAATTTCAAAACTCTCATCTGAAATGATCAAATTGAGATATTGTTTGGAGAGGTTTCAAGATTTTGTAATTGAATTTAAATGTTGGTTTGGCTGTAAGTGAAAAATTGAAGTACCTGGGAGCAGGAGGTAATGCAAAATGCTTATAAAATGTAATATGATTTCCGTTTTTTAGATTTACAAGGTTTGCTGACCACCTTTTTGATAACAATTTGATTCTAATAAGCAAAATGTAGCACAGGGTGTCAATAACCAAAACAAGTAAATAGCAAACATCTGACTGAATTAGCAATCGGGCACAGTGTCTTTTTTGTGCAGAGCAATGAAAAATTAGAAATTCTATAAATGTGACCGGCTCCGAAGAAAGGGGGCTGATTGGTCCAGATGTTTTTCTCCTCCTTACTGGCGGCGGAATACGCGAAAACATTCGATAAATGGCAAGAACGAATGGACGCCTGTATAGCCATGAATGGCGCTTATTTTGAAAAAGATATTCGTGTACTTAATGAAGATGATGATTAATAAAAAATTTTGTAATTGTATAAAAAAATATTTAAAAAACCTGTGGGGGTCAACGCATATGTTTTTTTCAAATTGGTCTGGAACAGTCAGTTTTAAATCAAATGAGCTCGGCGTGGTCTCAATGAATAGCTAATGAACCAAATTATCCCCCTACTGCGTTGAAACGCCAATAGGTAGCGTTGGTGGGCCGTACGAATTTTAGTCTCAGTTTCTTAGCGACAGCCTATGTAGAACGGTCAAAAATGTTTCAAATATCAAAGGAGATAGAAGTTAAGTATAAAGAAAGAAGAGTAATATGGACCTTAAGGGTCAAAAGGGATGAAGTAGGAGAAGCGAAAACTCAAAAATGGGTAAGGTTTCTGTTTGTCACCAGTACTGTTTAACCTATTTATGACCGTGCCCCAAGAAATGACGGGGTTAGAATCAAAACTGACATTTTCCATTTTACTTCAAGGGCGCAAATAGGCAAAATACTGTACACAGATGCAGGAATATCTCTTGCTGCGCATGTGGATACTTGTCTGAAAAACATGCCAAGTCACCCCATCCGACGGTATAGTTATTGAGTGTAATTTTGCACTCCATTCCCTACAGTTTTATTCATGATATCATGATAATCTGCTTGTCTTCTTTTCACTGCTGTATTAATTATTCTATACTCCCCGTCTAAAAATCATTTTCTTCTGACCATCTCACTTCACTGATTCCTATTATATCTAATTTTAATGTTCTCATGTCTTTCTTTTAGTTAACTAATTTGCCTACCTCATTCAGTATCCTTACATTCCACGTCCCTAATTATTGTTTACTTCGTGAGTTGCCTTCATAATTGTCGTGGTGTTGACGCAAATGCTGTTGTAGTTCTCCCTTGCTTTTATCAAGGTTTGTCTGTCTGAGTTTTCTTTCTCTATGTGCCTTTAGTTCTTCTTTAAGTCCCCTCACCACGCTAAGATAAACAGACATAGAGGGGATCAAAAAATAAACTAAAAAGTAAAAAAATGAATAAATAAATAAGTTAATTAATTGAGAAAATAAACTTGGCGACCATATACAATGCTACCCTTTGCCTGAACAGAAATGAGAATGGATTGAGATTTGCTGAAAAGCTGAACTGGACTAGGTCTACGAATTTTATGCTTTTGATGCAGGGGTTGGATAGTCGCCCATTTCACCGTTCCTCGTGATGCTATAACCCAGGGAACTGTGTGATAAAACGGAGAGGGGCAAAAGGGATAAACAGATTACCACCGAAAAAATTTAGTTTTTTCATGCATGGAAACCGGGTAGGCATTCCATCTAAAATCTGGCACTAAAGATTAGGATGGCCAATGTTTAAATTTCTTAACGAACGTGTATTTAAATATGTATAAATAACTTTAAAAATTTGATGAGTGATGCGTAACTGCCAAGATGAATGTGAGCTATACATATCTAGAATTTTATCTTATTTACTTTTACAAGTAGACTACATCTAATTGCTGTTTATTGTGTTATTATTAAGAGTAGCTTTTGCGACTGAAACTCGCCGCTTTTGTTATTATCGAAAATCAAAGTCCTCGAGTAGTTAAATTATATGATGCAGCCTATCGGACACGTTTCTCGTACCATCGCGTGTACAACGTCCAGAATTGTGAGTAACCGACTGCGCCAAAATCGATATTTACAATTGGTCTGGCGGTATCCCGCTGACTTCTGAAGCAATTCCAACTTCCAAGTGTCGGTTTCGCGGATATTCTCATACCTTGATGGGTGGATCGAGAAAGCTCTGTCAGTTTTCTGTTTTTAGGGTGTGCCAATTCACTTTTTGGTTTCTATTGTCCGTAGCGCTTTCGGCTTCAGTAGAGTTCCCTGACATTTCTTTTTGTTCGTCGTGTGTTTATAGTAATGTGTAGTACCGTATGGTAAACCTATTGGTGTGTATTCCTATTGGATGTCTGTGGTTGTGTAGGTTTTTTTTCTCTCTCTCTCTTTTCGTGTAACAAAACAATTACTGTCTAGTGGCTATGTTCCCGACAGTGGGTACTATTTACAAGGATTTATATAATTCAGTTTTTTCAATTAGATGTACAAAATCCACGATGTTGTCGAATTTGAGGCTGGGAGACAGTGTTAGGCGTCTATGTTGCTGGTATTTAGGGCAGTCATGTATCATATGGTGAACCGTGATGATAGTATTGTAGTCTGTGTGCACATAGTAGTGGCGTGAAAGCAGGTGTTCAGAGTTTGCCAGTTGATTTGGTCCAGTCGTGGATGTCCAGTTTTATGTTACGAAGTTTGCCAGGAGTGTTCTCCATTCTTGTAACAAAGCAGTGGTTAATAAGAGGCGAGCGTGAGTTTTTATGTCTGGAGGATTGAGGAGAAGCAGGTATTGGGTTGCAGATGTTTTGGATGCTGTGTCGACGATGTCGTGGACCGTGAGGCTGCAGTGTTCTGGAATCCATACAAATGTAATTCCCTTGGTTTGTCTAAGGTGATGGATTGTTGTGAGGACTTGTGTTGTGATGGCATCTTGTTCTGTAGATTGGTAGGCTTGGAGTTGGCGAAGAGCGACTTGAGAGCCAGTGAACACGATGAATTTCGAGTGGTTTTCGGTCGGTAGGTGGAGGAGGTATTGGTATATTGCTGCCGTTCCGATGGTGTTGATGCTCGAGATAGAGGGTAGCTCGAAGACTGAAATCGTGGTGTGTATCAGGCATGCTCCAGTGGCTCTTTCGGTTGATTTGGATCCGTCGGTAAAGCAGCATAGGTGATTAGGAAATTGGTTGAGGATGTTATTGAATCTTCATTTGTTGCTTATTGGAGTTCTTCGCGGGTGAAGTTCCACAGTATATGAATAGGATTGGGTTCTCATGGGGGAAAACGTGTAGGCATGTGTTGGATAATGTTGTATGGACGAATTTGGGGATGGTAATTGAGGGATTTGAGAGTTCGCTGCAAGGTTTCTGGGCTATGTTTTGAGTAGGGGTGGTTTTGGATTTTAGAAAGAGAATGAATAGCGTGGTTGGCAGTAAGGAGTTTTCTACGGTTGGAGAATGGAGGAGTTTCGGAGAGGGATTGCAAGCTGGGAATGGGTGAGGTAGGGAAGGCCCTGAGAGCAAGGCGTATGCCAGCATTTTGGACTGGTTCCAGTGCTCGAAGCATGTGGCCTGAGGCAGAGTTCTACGTCGTAGAGCCTAATTTGGGGCGGATGAGCGTTTTGTAGATACTTAATAGTCTGTCCGATGTAGGTCCAAAACGTTTGTTATTCAGTAGCTTGAGTATGTTGAGCGATGTTAGGCAGTTTCTTTTGAGGGAACAAATGTGAGTTTTCCCAGTTAGGCGGTTCTCAAAGGTTGAGTCTAGAAATTTGGCTTCTGTGGTGGATTGTATTGAAACGTTGTGTAAGGATATACATATTGAGTGTTGGTCGGGAGCGTTTCTACGTAAACATGACGCATTTAATTTTTTGAGGCAAGCGAGAAGCGGAGTCCAGTTACGTTGTTCCATTCCTACAGTCCATCCAAGCAGAGTTGGAAGATGCCTTTAGCGAAGTGGAAGTTGCCAGTCTGGAAGGCAATAGTTGTTTTTTTATGTAAGCTTTGACTTTCTTGATGTATTCGTCTTTGTTTAGTACTGCTGTGGTGTTGCCGGTTTCTGACTATGATATGTATAGATAGCGATATACGAGAAAAAAGTTCATTTTCGACGTCTCCATTCTCGAATTTTATCTTCGTCTGTAGATATCTCATCGGAACCTTATTGGGTAACTGCTTGGCTCGACTAATTAATAACCAGATAAGGAAGTGTTTTTTCGTACTCTCTCTGCTTCACAACTCTAAACAGTAGAATTCGACCTAAGTGTGTACAAAGGATATTATTAGTTCGTGCGGATCATCTCTCGGAGGGTGCGGTCTCATGTCTCAACTCAGTTCATTATATTCTCGCTCGAAGGTGTCTGGTGATTCGGTTTCGTTTCGTTGTAAGACTATGGTGTGTGCATTAATCGTACAAGTCTTCAGAGTGGTTTACTAATTAGATTACTGACCCTGAGTGCAGTGTAACATGCGTGTTGATTTTAGTCATGTGAGTATTGACTGTAATTTGATCATTTTTATCCTCTTAGTTTTGAAACAATTGAGATGGCGTCAAGATCAGCGTCTGGGTAGCATTATCCTCACAACTTGATCTGCTTCAGTGGCAAAAGAAAAAATTCTTTCTTATCCGTCCCCTTGCTGAAAGCTGCCAGTCCGAAAATTTGCTCCTCTTCAATACTAGAGGCTGCTTAGAGTAGATACGGCCTTACTGTTTCGGATGGAGTATTGTAGAATTTTAAGCTTAAGAAAATGAAAAGTATGATTAAGCCGGAGAATGATGACTCAAACGTGGTAGTGTTCAGTTTTGTATCAACTGTGAACGATGAGTTGACGTAAATGGGCTTTATCCAGGTGAAAATACTTTGGGAGGGCGATGGGGGCAGTATTGCCTCTTCTTGAGGAGAAAATATTTGAATAGAGAGTTGTCCAGTAAGGGAATCCAATGATCATTGATTCTGTAAGTAGCAAAACCCTGGCCTTCGTATCCCTCATCAAAATCAAAATTACATGACTGGTTACCTTCGTGAAATCAGAATAACTGCAGGGGGAAATCTGTTACCCCGAAGACCCATGACCAGGCAATAGATAGTTGCTTTTGCCGAAAGAAAGCCAGCTAGCCAACAAAACAGGCAAAAAGGAGAAAGCCATGGTAATAGACGCAGACAATTATGCTATTATTTTTATAAGTCTTATCATTTTCTTCGGTTTTTGCTGTCTCGGATTTACATTGGGATGAAATGAAGCGCCTACCTCAAAAATATTAAGTTAGAAAATGTACCAGCAAAACGAGATGAAATGAGTAAGAAGGAAACAAGAAGATAGATCGTTATAAAAGAGAAAATCGAAAACAAAAGTTAGATTTTCACTTCTTGTTCCATCATTTCTGGTGTTTTATCTAGGATGTTTCTTTCTAAAAAATTAATTCTATTTACTGTTTTTAGTACAAATATTTACACGTGCCTGCTAGACATTGGCTTATGTGAAACAGTACATCCTGAAAATTCAATGTTAATAATTTCCAGTATATTTCCGACACCTTTTCCTTCTCTGTTATTACCACCCTGTTTACACTTCATTGAATACTAAAAATGTGGACTCTTCAGTTCATTTGGCAGTTTCATTTTATATGTTATAGACCTATTGCTAGAATAACACGACAAATTTTTACTAACCTATTTATGATGGCATGTATAGTGTCTCTCTGTAAGTAATAAGCTCAAGGGGTATGCGACAGACTTCATCCCATAAACATAGGAACTAAAGAAAAATTGCTTTCTCAGAATCCTGTCTGAAAATGTAATGTCACACTTCTTATCGTCAAATGGGGTAACTTGGAACACACCAGCAGACATGCGTAGGAGCTATTTTACTTGCCCCCTTAAGCTAATCCCCGAACCTCTTCGGTCACTTACAAGCATGAGCAGTGAATGATCAAAATTCATTGATACTGTACAAGCCTGTTAATACATTCCAAGTTAGTTACACGGCTGTTCCGAGATACCCCAGTTGATGTTATTGAATCCGTCTAAATTTCTTCCAAATGGAATCAACTGTATCATTAATAAATTGTCGTAAGTTGATATAGTTGAAATTTGTTTCTGTTGATTAATGGTTCAGGCTTGAATAATGAACGAATGTAAACATTACCAAAACAGAATAAGATTACAGAGAACTTTAGGACAACAAACAGGGTAAGAATTCAAAGCAAACATTCCGTTCATTTACAAATCAGAATGGAGTGGGGTAGTCCGTTTTAAACCTCACACATTTTCGACTGAACTGTGATGAAAATAACCAATACACTGATAATTATAGTGATTGATGTATCAATCATCAAAATAATCGATGTTTCAAAACCTAAAATATTCAACGTAATAGTAATACAAAATTCTAAACAATTGATGTATCAATAACAGAAATAATTGATACTCTAATAGTCAGAATAATTAATGTATCAGTAATTGTAATAATTTTTATATTAATGAAAATAATTAATAGGTACATCAACAATTAAAATAATTGATGTATTGATAGTTGAAATAATGATGTATCAATTGTCAACATGAATAATGCTCCAAAGGTCAAAATAATCGACATATCAGTTGTTAGAATAATTGATATATTAATAATCAAAATAATCAATATATCAATAGTCAAAATATTAGTTATATCATTAATTAAAATAATTAGTATATCAATAATCATAATGATCAACATATCAGTTTATTTACAATCAAAGTAATTAATATATCAATCATTTTGATTATCAATTAACATTATGATTATTAATAATTTTGATATTGATTCATTGACATATTATTAATAATTAATATAATATTAATAATCAAAATACTTGCGACATATTATAATAAAAATACTTGATGTGTCAATTATTTGAATACTTGATATATTTGTAATCAATAATTATTAATACCTAGATCCCCAAGTACTCGATTTGAAAATTTGGGATTTCCCATTTGCAGTGCATAATATAAAGGTTATACTATCAGAATTTGAGGAATTTTGAAGATCCAATGGCGCTCCCTTTTGCCTCTGTAAGTTTTGGTCTAGTTTTCAAACATTCTAAAACTTTCCAACATGTTCTAGAAATATTCTAGAACTTTCCAACATGCTCTAGAAATATTCTAAAACTTTCCAATATGTTCTAGAAATATTCTAGAACTTTTTAATATGTTCTAGAAGTATTCTAGACTATTTTTTGTAGCGAGTCGAGTGGTAACACTGACGTGTTTGATCGCACCCCACCACAATGTAATATTGATACAACTTAAACATAATACCTTAATATTCCCATAGATCGCATTGCGTTCGCCATAGAAACTTGATGCATCAAAATAGAAATAAGCTATATCGATAATCAAAATATTGACAGACCGATAGGTGAAGTAATAGGAAGGACTGATATATTGTAGGTCAGTACCTTTGTTTAAAAAAGAATGAAAAGGGGGGAAAACTTGATTTGTGATATTTTTACCCGTTGTAATAGGGAATGGGGAATATAACACAAGTGAAGGTTAGTAGCATCAGTTGAAAAGGCTCGACTCTGGAGTGGCTTGGTAACCATCAGAAGCTCTCTACTCCCGAGTACCTACACTGTCACGTGGTATTGCCTCGTTTAAAGCCTGCGAGCTGCCTTCAGAGTCTTGAGTGAGTCTCGAGCCAGTTTGAAGAGCATTAAAACAGTCTAGGAGAATCTTTATCAACCATGAAAGAGTCATAATGACGTTTAAGCAAGTCCTAATCAGTCTTGAAGGAGTGAAAATTGTTTGATTCTTATATGTTTTGAATTGTCCCTCCCCGAAATGATTTTCTCTGCTTTAAACTCAGATACCATAGATTCCAACTGTCCAGAATATCCGGTTTTATGTTTCTTGAAGCCTTACCAGTTCTATGTTGGAGATTCTTCTCTGAGAATTAAAAGTGAATAATAGTGTTCTAGAAGGAAAGTGAAGGAGTTTCATGACCCTGTTTTCATGCCTCACTAGATTACTATCCCCAAATCACGATGTCGACGAGTTCCTCATTAGGCCCACATAACAGGATCATGAATCAATTCAGTGACCTGTTTGTTGATATCAGGGTGTTGGTATCAATTGTAGAGTATCAACTGCACCTTGCACTGTGCTGTTGGTATGCCTTAGAATGAAGGTAAAAAGTATCAACCTATCAACAGTAAAGAATCGACTTGCCTTGTAGATCGCGGTGGAATGAAATGGCATCATAGTCTAGGACAGACTAACTCGTATACATGACGCCATCTGTGTCACGTCAAAAGCAAATTTCAACTGTGGTTGCTAGTTGTTTATTCTCGCATTCTATATATTAAGTTCTTAATAACATCTGTTTACATGCAAATTAGGGCAGTTCCGCTGTTAATGGACCGGAATGCTTTATTTTCGCAGGCCAGAGCTTCATCGGATAAAAATGAATTGCTGTTTAAAATATTGGTGATCGGCGAACTGGGCACCGGAAAAACATCAATTATCAAACGATATGTACACCAGTTCTTCTCACAGCATTACCGAGCCACGATAGGCGTGGACTTCGCCCTGAAAGTTCTGTCGTGGGATAACGATACCACCATCAGACTGCAATTGTGGGATATTGCAGGTAAGCAAAACTACTTACAGATATTGAAAATTATTCAGTTGCAAAAGTACGCGAGGACTTCCGCACTTCGAGCAGATTGAATGTATTTCCAGTGTTGTCAGATTTGTTACATTTGAACTTGCACCAAGTTTGATGAAGCTTTATACAATACTTCATGCGGGTACAGACAGCCGCCATTTTCTTTCCAGTTTGGTCTGTCAAAAGAAAATTCGCTGAGCGGTACCCACCACGCGACTAGATTGTTGTTGTTTCACGGGATAAACTGGAAAGAAAATGGCGGCTGTCCTCAGCTGTCTTTGTAGGATCTGGTACATTTTCTGGAACGTTTTGTCAATTCTTAGTTCGTTTGGTACATTTTAATACTATATTCAGCGGATTTCGGTACTTTTTAAAGATATTGATCGGTAAACTTTCTGCATTTTAGTACAATTTCAAAGATCACGCATTTTGTTTAGTACATTCATTTGAAATCTGATATAATCTTGGAAAATTTCTTGTGGTACATTATTCAACATCCTATCTGGTAACGCTTTGGCATTTCAGTATTTGGTTTAACGTGCTAGTTCGCAGTCAGAGAACTCAGCTAGCGTTTGCGCCTAATATTGCGCTTTTTTGCCCGCCAAATCTGAAAAAAAAAAAACCACAAAAAAAACACTAATTTGAAAGATCGGGATGTGTAATTTACTTCATACACACGTTGTTGCCGGACAGAATAGATACAAGAAACGTAACCTCTATCCAGTTCTGCTCCTATCAATCCTAGAATTAGTTTACTACCTCTGGCGCTGTTGCTGCATTCACCATGAAGATCCACGAGATTTAATTTCAATTGATAGCGTCAGCTGATTTTGCTTTCATCGTTACCGAGTTTTGATTTAATATAGGTAGTTGATGAGTCTAAATACATTTTGGCACGGTCAGTTTCTTTAGGTGACCTTGCTCGCGGCCTAAATGCTAGAACCGGCGCTTTAAATTACTTTATTGCGATAATAATGATAATTTAAAATCCTGATTGACCCTTACAGCGAATACCCGCGCTCACAATTGAACTAGTAACCACCGAACAGCCGAATATTACTTTTGTTAATGGATAATTTGTTTCTCTGAGAGCTCATCGTACGTGATCAGTAGAATAAGGAAAATTCTCGAGTTCTCACGATTTCATTTAGTTTTACTTTTAGGCGGCGTAAAAAAACGTGCGAGCGTGTCATGTCATCACAATTATTGATCCATTGTAGAATTTTGAAGGGAAGGAAGAGGCCTCAGCCTCATGTTCACCGTATACATCGTTAATTCGGAAATCTTAGAAAGTGAAACTTGAAACAGAAGATATAACTATTAGAGACTGCACCTCTCTGGTCATTGATGCGATACTCGGAAATGTAGTTTCCGGGGTTAGGGGTGTGTCTGGGAAGCCACCTTTGCATGCATGCTTCGCCATACGCTCCACCAAACATAACAAGAGACTGCACATGTAAGGAAGGAACTCTAAAGACATAGCATGATACGCACTGAAAATTGATTTCGAGACCGAAGTAATGAAATTCATTCTGAATATAACATCAGTATCCATATTCCTGGGGCCCTATTCAGTCCTCCAAGTATGATTTGAGAAATTCAGAACAGATCAACGTATTGAATTTTAATCTCAAAAATCAGGGTGCGGAATGAACATGATATTAAGAACAACTATCGGAGCTAACAGGCATTAAAAACTGATTTTGTAAAGTCTGTTATTTCAGTTTAATCTACAAAAGTATATAGGTATTCAATTAGCCAACTGTCTTTAATAATTTTATTTTCAATAAGTTGACTATAATTATTTTGATTAATCAATTATGATTGATAATTATTAATTAATCTGTCATTATCAACCAGGTATAGTTGAATAATTAATTACTAATCATTAATTAATCGACTAACATTGATGATGTAAGATTAATCAATAACAAGTGACAGTTCTTGAATGATAGCTAATGGTTTATGATTTTTGATTAATCAATTTGGTATAAGTAATAATTAATTTTCGGTGAATTGCTGATAATTTGTGGTTTTTGATCAATCAATTATACAAAATTACTGGCCAGCAATTTTTTAATGTAAAAACGCTTTACATTGAGGGACGTTTACTTTACATGCAGGTTTCGTTAGCACTTGATACATGAATGATAGGCGCTTCTGGTCGTCTGTAAAACACCAATGTATACATTGCCTTTCTGATCAAGTAGTATGAAAACATTTTCATCGTGAACCGCGGTCAGTACTTCGAGGATCAGTATTCAGTATATCAATTCCAATTTATCAATTCCAATTGGTCGTATCAGTTTTTAAAATGGTGGGAAATTGCAAGCCTCGAAACTTGTAACTGAAGGCAAGTGATAAGCGAAGATGAAGCCATAAGCCAAACAGCATGAAATCATATTTGAAGCCGGAAAATTAGCTTCAAGCCATAAGCCAAGTCCACCAGCGGCTTAAAAACCATCAGCTAAAAGCCAGTGACCATTGACTAGCAACACCAATGTCAATATTACTATTGGTGTCCGATATTTCCCCAACTGACAGTATAAGGAATCTGTGTAATTTGCTGTCAATGATTGCTGTCCAAAATTAGGAGCCGATAGGCGAAGACGTCTGGTTTGTAATGAGAATCTTCCCACTCGTTCCGAGTGTCTGACAGCGGTCAAACTAGTTTTCGGGATTCTTTTCAAATTTGAACCAACGTTACGGCTGTAATTAGCTATTAATATTCACCTTTCCTTGGTCCCGTGCTTGATAACGAGTCAAGTACGTGTAGTGTTTAAGTAAACTGAACGAAAAAATTGGAACTTTTTTTGGACTGTTTTGTAGTTCGACTTGTGTTCGTGTGAACTTGCGCTGTTATCAGGCCAAATGTTTATACTTTTGGTATTGAAATAAAAATAATGTAACGGCTCTTTCCGTATACGAATTTCTCGAGAATGAGGAATGCGGTGTTGTTTTTATGCCAGCAGCAAAAGGCGGTTAGGATAGGACGGGTTGATAGATGGTAGGCTCGCGATTACTAAATAAGCTAAATTATTTTCTGATAAGGTTACAGTGTAGAAGGAAAAAAACATGATAGGTTTGTTTTACAGGGACCTTGCCGGCGGCCAGGAGCAATAATTAATAATAGGTACTAGTTAATTTGTTGTTTGGTCTACTAATTTCCCTTGATTCTTCTCATTTATGCGATAATATCGGAATTCGAAGGTTTGTTAGTAAATCTGTCGATTCACCAAGAATTACTGTGTCAGGTTTCGCGTACACTTCCGCCACCACGGACTGGATCGAGGGAGACTGTACATCTGTGGTCCTACGACTAACTTATACCGGTTGTCCTAGTATGAATATTGTCTTATGCTAATGTTGATTGATAAATTGTAATCTTCTCGAACATGCGAGTTTTGCACCATTCTTGAGATAAGTAGCTCTGTTTCAGGGATTGAAAGTCGACTGGTTCGGCTCTGGCTATCGGCTTAAACTTTTGACGTAAGGCTTTAGCTTTTGACTTTCGGTACTGGCACATGACGTGATGTGTTCTATGTAGGAGTAGATATCATATTTCTTTGTGGTTAGATAGATTTTTAATAAAATTTCATTGATGAAAAATGAAAACAATGCTGAACCGCCATTCTCACAGCTAATAATCAACTGTCACATCAAGTCTTGTGGAGAATAATACGAGAAATGATCTATTCCTGCCTTTTGTATTGATTTTTTAATAAATTGATTGTTTGAGCAATCTTAGAAAGAAATAGACTCTCGTGCCACTAACTTTGAAAAGATGGAAACTTCTCATACAAAATATCGAAATAGGGGTGTCTCAACTGTGATCAACCCCCCTTCCACTGGTAAGTGGTCCACGGGGGGGAGGTATGGACAAGACTCACTCCCTCTCACCACAAAAGGAAACACAATCGACACTGCTTCCATAGATGCTCAGAATCAAAACACACGATGAAAAAAACAAACGAAATTAAAAATAGGTACTTTGAATGGTATGACTAAAAAAAAAATTAGATGCAAGAAATGATGGTAATTGAGGCTACACTGAATATCCTGGGAATCGCAGAGGTTAGAAGAAATTACGAAAAATTAATGCAAACGAAAAAGGTTCCACCTTTTATCACATTGTAAATAAAATCGGCATAAGAGGTGTAGGATAATTTTTGTAAGCCCACAACTTGGGAATAGCATCTCTGAGACGAAAGGAATATCAAATAGAATAGCCACGTTAAAATTAAAAATCTACCAAACGGAGCTAACTGCAGCATCTACGGAATAAGAAAATGAAAAATTTCATGAACTCCTGTACGAAACTCTGGAATCCAAACAAAATTCTAAGACAAACGTTAATTATGGGTGACTTCGCAGTCAAATCGGGAAAATCAATTTCAATGAAAAACCTTAATAGGCATCTTGGGGACCTGACTTCTAAAACGCGCCTCGCCCAAAATTACCGAAATTGAGATTTTAGCACTACCTGGTGTAGAGGAAACGTGAAGTTCTGTCCTCTTTTAGGAGGTGAGTTATGTGTGTTCAAAGCACTGATACAGTATGGTAATGAAGTAGGGCCTTAGTTACATTTTTTTAATTTCCTAGACTTGTGTTTTGGACTAAGAGCATTTCGGAAGTCAGCTCTTCTGGAGAACGCAATAGAAAAGGGACAAGGCTGATCCTGATCCAATTTTGTCAAGTACTAGATTTAAAAATCTGAAACCTTTTAATTTTTTAATTTTTTCAAGAACAAAAAGGAAGTGGACCTGGATCAACCCGAACCAAGAACACAAACACCAGATGGATTTCGTCCTCTCACCTAGATCCGAAAATATTACAATTTTTGATGTTGCCAGCGGGTTTAAAAACCTCACTGATGACAGACTTACACAAGGTCGTCATAGTACAGTAGAAAAACTCAAACTTTCTCTTAAAAAAACTAAAGAAAATCAGACTACACAGGGTGTCTACAGGTGCTGAAAAGTCCTTCAAGTCCTAAATTTTGAAAGTAGGTCCTGAGAGTCTTGAAATTTAAAAAAAAAAAATTGAAAAGTTCTTCATTTTTGTTTATACGTATTTTCAAAACCGCACCCCGAATGTTTCAAAAGCATGGTCGGTTGGCCTTTGGTTAATTGGAAATAAAAAAAGAAAGATTTGCACGCTCGGGAAATAGATGAAAAATATGCCGGCTATAGTCCTGCAAAGGGTTCTGAAAAAGTACTTCATTTTTTACTTTTTAATTCCTGTAGACTCCCTACTATAGTTCTGTAAATGATCACCACGAAACCCTCAGTAAGGCGATACTGGAATGCTCAAACAATCTAGAACCTTACGGGCCACAGAACACAGAAACGACAACACATAAACAAGACCTCAAAAACCTCTGGATAACCAGGAAGAAACTTGTAAACAAAACCGCAAAAGACAAGGTTGAGCTAAACAATAAACATGGTATCGAAAAAAATCAAAATTCTGCAAAGACAGAAGGAATATCAATGGAGGCGTGACCTGATCAGTTCGGCCCTGGAAAACGTGCCAAGAATATGAAAAAGCTCAATAGAAACTGAGCTCTAGGATTTTACCAAACCCCAGGGGGACATGGCGCACCTAGGCGTGAAGAAGTTTTGGAACAGATAAGGCATAGCAGAAATATCAGAACCCTCTTTCTTGAAAACGGAAATCAGAAATGTAGTTGAAAATTTAAACAAAAATAAAGCCTCAGGAAATGACGGCGTAAGGAACAAGCAGCACATAATGGCGGAGAAATGATTTAATGAAATTTTAATATCAGGTGATTTACCCAAAAGTTGGGACTGTTCGGACATCGTCCTACCGTTCAAAAACTGGGACAGATACAATATAGGGAACTACAAACCTATCAGCCTACCTGTCAGCCTATCCCCCTCAATCTCAAAAATATTTTCAAAATAAGACAGATATTAGACTGAGACACTTTTTAAAACCAAAACAACCACCCGACCAAGCTAGGTTTAGAAAATATTACTCTATTTATTGATTACAACAAATCTTTCGATTCCTTGTACCACGGCTTCATAATGAATGCTCTAAAAAATAAGAGGGTTCTCGATCAGCTGACCAGCTTAGTACAAAAAATGTACTCAAACCTGTAAAGCTAAATTATCGCTGATAAAACAGGACCATGTTTTTAAGTAGGTAAGGAGCACGGTGCGCCAAGGCGATCCACTGTTCTCTCTGCTTTTTATTGTTGCTATCGAAGATGTCTTCAGGCAACTGAGTTGGACTGGCTTGAACAAGAATGGCAAAAAATTTCAAATTTGAAATTCGCAAAATCATCCTAATATCTGAGACCAGAGGGGAACTGGGGGAAATGCTTAGTGAGCTAAACAAAGCAGGTAAAAACAGGCTTATCAACTTTGGAAAATCTAAAATTCTCACGAACTTGAAAAACTTGGATAAAAGTTCTCTGTAAGAAAAAGAACTAGAGATAGTATCAGAAACCACTTGTCTGCATACAGTTATCCTGGTTACGACGAATTTTAGACAAATTCAGAACTTTCACGGAGAAAATTCAAAACGATTTTCAGTGTTCGTACAGAAGAAGGGCTTCAGCGAATCCATGAGATTTCTGTGGATCTTCGAACGTACGATCGTTCAACCAGAACTGTAAAAATAAGAAATAAGTGAAGGGATACAAGCAAGCTAGTGAAAAATAAAATTAATGAATTTCATAATCTAGAACCGGGTAGGTGGGACGAGATTCCAATCTTTCAAGCACATGAAAGTCGAAATTACACAATACATACCGTGAACCATTCGGAACATTCGACAGATTCAAATCTCCAGAGAGAAAATCCAAAAACAGCTGTTTTCCAGGTTTACAAATCGGAGCAGCGTTTCCACGAATGAACGGCGAAGTCCAGTACATATTCGAAGATACGATTGTGCAACCAAAAGCTGCAAAAAAATAACTTTGCTGTATTAAAATTCGAAAGAAAATACGGAAACGAATGAGAAATTAAATTCTAAAACTTAATTCTGTTACCCATAAGGGAACAGGGGTATGAATTAAAAGTAATTGCCATCCAAGACAATTTTTCGGTATGTAAGTTTAATGCCAAAATTTGACTCCAAACCTTGGAATACCGTCACTTGTAAAATATTTAATCCCAACCTCCTTGCTGGCGTCAGGAGGGGGGAGGGGGTCATGTGTGAAAACTAACCTCTGTGACCTAGAAAACTTATAAAATGGAGTAATAATCTCGGGAACTAGTACATCCCTATCCATAACTATTTTTAGCTGTTAGCTCCGAAATGAAAGGGAGGAAGGGAAGGAAGGATGGAGAGCTAAGGAAGTAAATTGAGACTCTTGTGACGATTCCAAGAAATGAGTTCAATTTTGGGATTAATTTTTCGACCACACCCTTTAAAGTGCCACTCACTTGATCCCAAATCTCTTGCAAAATCAAGTTCATTTACCTAAAAACCACAAAATTGATTTAGAAAAAATAATAAATATTTGGTCTCAATTTTCTTAGGGGCATGTTTGTGAAAACTATCCTCAGAATCGTATTCAATTACCTTGAACCTCTATAAACCAAGTATAATATCGAAAAATATATTTTTCGTTGCTAATCAAAATTGTATAAAACATTTTTTTTAAATCAATATTTCTCTAATTTTACATTTTAGCGAGTCCTCCCACCCCATCTTTCGTGAAACCATTTTATGTATCCAAATTTGTACGCAAGCCTTGTATCCGAATATTTTTAGAGTCATGCCAGGAGGGGAGGTAATGTCAAACTCTTATGTTACATAAAAGTAGAAGGGGGTTGTAGCATGAGCTCCCCTCGTCCGATCAAGCTGAAACCTCCAGAAGGGGCTTAAATAGGAGTGATCACGTGGGCAATGGACGACAGACGGAAAGAGCGACGCGCGAGCTACGGAAAGAACGACACGGGCGACGGAAAGCAACGCGAATGGCGGTAAGAGCGACGCGAACGGCGGACGATGAACGACGGGAAAGGGCGACAGAGACGAGGGAGAAAGCAAGAGGGGATGACGGCAAAACTATAGTGAAGTTTTTATGGGTGTTGACTATGCTTTCAGGCTTATTCAGGATTTAATTTTTGTGGAAGAATGATTGAAATTCGATTCTGATGAGAAAGAGTAAACTTATGATGCCGTGGGAGTTTGTTAAAAGTCAGTTTTTACTAAGAGTATGCCCTTTGAAAATATTTTAAAAAATAATTACGGATATTACATTTAAATTCTGGCAAGTATCTCATAACAGACAGATACAGTCCTCACCACCACCAGTTTTCATAGAATATTGTTGAAACTAGTCTCCTAACCAACCGAGGAAGTCTCCACCCCCTACTGAGGGTAACACCGGAAAGAGACTCTTGAATCGCTGTACAGTTTTAAAGGAAATGAAAAAAACAATAGGAAGAGAAACTGGGGAAAATAGAGAATACTTGTTGAGAAAAGAAAATTAGGTATTACAAAAGACCAGATAGGTGAAAAAAAAAACTAGATAAAAAAAATAAAATAGAATTGGACTGTCAACAATAACACCTGTTACTGTATTCTCTTAAAAGACCTGTGAGACTCATGCAATCACCAATAATTCGAACCAGTGAAATCAGAATTTTTACACTACATACCGTTATCCAGCGACGCATTCTGGGAAATTCGACAAATCAAAAACCTGCTGGTTTTTGGTGCTTGCTTAGAAGGGCTTTCAGGAATCAAGGGTCTAGCAGATCCTCGGTGATACGCTCGTTCAATAGAAAGCTGTAAAAATAATTCTTCTGAATAAAAATTTGAACATAAAAAAATGAAGCAAATAAAAAAAAAAAGTGAATTAATTCGATCTTTTGATCTAATAGGGAGTGGATAAGATGATATACAAAACTTGAAAATTCATGAAAATCGAAGTTATTACACCATGTACAATATTCAAGGTACGATGAATTTGGACATTTCAAATCAACGGCCAGGTCTAGTAAATCATCGAAGATACAAAAGTTAAATTAGAACCTGTAATAATAAATTTGCAGGATCAAAATTCAGGGATCAATGCGAAAGCTAATGAAAAGATTCTCGCCTATTAGGCAGCAGAGGCATGAATCAGTTTGCATTGAAGACGCGTTTCCACGAATCAGCAGACAGGTCTAGTGAATCTTCGAAGATACGAAAGTTCAGTTAGAATCTGTAACAATAAAGCCAGGTCTAGTCGATCTTCTCTCCTATTAGGCAGCACAGGCATGAATCGGTTTGCATCAATATCCACGAATCAACGGCAAGGTTTAGTGAATCTTCGAAGTTATGAAAGTTGAATAACCTGCAACAATAAATTTGCAGTATCAAAACTCAGGGTAAATTGCGAAGCTAATGAAAAAACGCTCACGTATTATGTAGCACGGGCATGAATCAGTTTGCATCAAAGAAGCGTTTTGGAAAATCAATGGCCAGGTCTTGTGAATCTTTGAAGATACTATAGTTCAATTAGTACCTGTAACAATAAATTTGCAGTATCAAAATCCAGTGGAAAATGCGAAGCTAATAGAAAAATTTTCACCTATTAGAGAGCACAGGCACGATTCAGTTTGAATCGCAGCTTTTCCACGAATCAACGGCCAGGTCTAGTAAATCCCCATAAATCCGATAGTTCCATTAGAACCTGTACCAATAAATATGCACTATCAAAATTCAGCGGAAAATGGGAAGCTAATGAAACAATGCTCACGTATTAGGCAGCACAGGCATGATTCAGCTTGAGTCGAAGCGTTTCCACGAATCTACGGCCAGGTCTAGTAAATCTTCAAAGATACGAAAGTTCAATTAGAAACTGTAACAATTAATTTGCAGTATCAAAATTCAGGGAAAATGCGTAGCTAATGATAAGATTCTCGCCTATTCGGCAGTACTTTAGGCAGCACAGGCATGAATCAATACGCATTAATTTCCACGAATCAACGGCCAGGTCTAGTGAATCTTCGGAGATCTGAAACATTAATTAGGACCTGTAACAATAAATTTTCAGAATCAAAATTCAGGGTAAAATGCGAAGCTAATGAAAAAACGCTCACGTGCACTGGGCAGCACAGGCATGAATCAGTTTGCATTGAAGAATCGTTTCCACGAATCAACGGCCAGGTCTAGTAATTCTTCAAAGATTCGATATTTCAATTAGAACCTGTAACAATAAATTTGCAGTATCAAAATGCAGGGGAAAATGCGGAGCTAACTAAAAAATTCTCGCCTATTATGCAAGTTTGCAATGAAGAAGCGTTTCCACGAATCAATGGCCAGGTCTAATAAATCTACGAAAGTTCAATTAGAACCTGGAACAATAAATTTGCAGTATCAAAATTTAGGAGAAAATGCGAAGCTAAGTAAAAAATTCTCGCCTATTATGCAAGTTTGCATTGAAGAAGCGTTTCCATGAATCAATGGCTAGCTCTATACAATAGTTCAATTATATCCTATAACAATAAATTTCCAGTATCAAAATTCGGTGGAAAATAGGAAGCTAATGAAAAAATTCTGGCCTGATAGGCAGCACGAAGCGTTTCCATGAATCAATGGCCAGGTCTAGTAAATCTTCAAAGATTCGATATTTCAATTAGCACCTGTAACAATAAATTTGCAGTATCAACATTCAGTGGAAAATGCGAAGCTAATGAAAAAACGCTCACGTATTGGGCAGCACAGGCATGAATCAGTTTGCATTAAAGAATCGTTTCCACGAATCAACGGCCAGGTCTAGTAAATCTTCAAAGATCCGATATTTCAATTAGAACCTGTAACAATAAATTTGCAGTATCAAAATTCAGGGGAAAATGCGAAGCTAATGAAAAAACGCTCACGTATTATGCAAGTTTGCATTAAAGAATCGTTTCCACGAATCAACGGCCAGGTCTAGTAAATCTTCAAAGAGATTCAATTAGAACCTGTAACAATAAATTTGCAGTATCAAAATTCGGGGAAAATAGGAGCTAATGAAAAAATTCTGCCTGATAGGCAGCACGAAGCGTTTCCATGAATCAATGGCCAGGTCTAGTAAATCTTCAAAGATTCGATATTTCAATTAGCACCTGTAACAATAAATTTGCAGTATCAACATTCAGTGGAAAATGCGAAGCTAATTAAAAACAATCACGTATTGGGCAGCACAGGCATGAATCAGTTTGCATTAAAGAATCGTTTCCACGAATCAACGGCCAGGTCTAGTAAATCTTCAAAGATCCGATATTTCAATTAGAACCTGTAACAATAAATTTGCAGTATCAAAATTCAGGGGAAAATGCGAAGCTAATGAAAAAACGCTCACGTATTGGGCAGCACAGGCATGAATCAGTTTGCATTAAAGAATCGTTTCCACGAATCAACGGCCAGGTCTAGTAAATCTTCAAAGATCCGATATTTCAATTAGAACCTGTAACAATAAATTTGCAGTATCAAAATTCAGCGGAAAATGCGAAGCTAATGAAAAAATGCTCGTCTATTAGGCACCACAGGCACGAATCAAATTTCACGGAAGAACCCATTACAGGTCTTTCAACCAACAGTAGTTTCTACTGGAATCATCCCAGGACTTTCCACCAGTAGCTTGCTGGAATCGTCCCATTACAAGAGTCTACTTAGGACCCTCAAGATTCATAAGATAGGAGAGATTGGATCGTGACTGGTATCATGCAATAAAAATTTGACTCAAAAATTACCCTCGAATAACCAGATGCTCTTCATTAGTTATAAGACTGTCCTCAGTTATGGAATTTAGATTGTAAATTATCCCACTACAATGCTTATACCGGCATAAAAAGGAAGAAGATGTAAGAGAACAGATTGGATTGTAACCAGAATCATCCTATAATGACTTTCTGCCAGTAGCGATAATAGCTACTGGAATCGTCTCAGGACTTTCAACTGGTACGAAATAGATGTTAAGGCATCATGACTAGGATTGTCCCATAGTGAAATTTTCTGCCAGTAGCTCATTGGAATCATCCCATTACAGGACTTTCGACCAATAGTAGTTGCTACTGGAATCATCTCGAGACTTTCAGTCGGTAGGAAAAAGATTTTTAGGAACAAAGATTGGATCACCGGAATCATCCTATGAGACTTTCTGCCAGTAGCTTGTTGGAATCATCCCATTAGAGGACTTTCAACCAACAGTAGTTGCTACTGGAATCGTCCCAGGACTTTCCACCGGTATGAGACTTTCCGCCAGCAGCTTGTTGGAATCGTCCCATTACAGGACTTTCAACCCACAATTATTGCTTTTGGCACCAGTAGCCTGTTGAAATCATCCCATTACAGGAGTCTTAGCAACAGTGGTCGCTACTGGAATCATCTCAGGACCCAAAATTCTTAATAACAATTTGACCTAAACATAACCCCGAAACTACCCAGATATAATAGCCAATTTAATCTATGTATCAAATTGCGTCAAAATGATATGCAAATAAGCCCAGAGCTTGAAACTACAGCAGAGTGTCCCGGGAACATCACAATGCTGATAGAGACAGAGCGTAACCAGTAATAACCAACATTTAAAAATATGACAGTCAACCAAGTATACCACGATAAACCAATTACACGACGATAATCGCCCAATATAACAGTTAAGTAACAACAAGCAATCATTTAAATGGCGGACTCATTATAACATGCAGATTGACACAACTCACTTGAAAGGCTTGGTGGATCCGAGCATCAACTCGAGCTGCATGCAAAATCAACATTTCATCACAACTTCGCGAATTCAAGCATCCACTTCAAGATGCACACGACGAACACGCACGCATATCGGATCCGAAATGCACACGACTTGCATACGAACATCTAAACATCACTATTTCGAAACACCTCAGCTCACGAATTCCTGAATGATATCTGACGACAACGAAATTTGAAATCTCCCGAGTAACCGAGCCTCCAAAATATACCTCGACTTTCATTGGCCCTGAATACCGGGAGTGGGGCAGTGGGGAAACAATTGTCCGATATGAGACACGTACGTCGTAAACAAAATTCACTCGATTGGACAGTTAAATTGTAAATAAAATTCCCAAAATTCGTGTAACGACAGGTATAATGATGGTGAAGACAGTGGCTTAGAGAAAGCCGAACACTTATCAAAGGACGTGACATATTGACAGCTGAAAGGAAATCAATTCGCCCGAAGGGGGACAACTGCATTTGCGAAGCTGAAAACAAAACAAAATTTCCGAATCTGAGAGGTCAAGCGGGGGAATTTTGAAACCAGGTACCTGCTCCGGCTGTGACCTTCACGAGGTATTGGAAATAGTTTTGGTGTACAGTGTGTCCAAAAAATATCCTGCTTGAGATGAATTCCCCAACTCCATGGCAAGAACGTATCACTAGGGAAAGGATGGAAATTCTCCCAAACACAGGAACAGTGATTATTGGAAAAATTGCCTCCAGTGGAGAAGGTAAAAAAAAATCGAGAAATCAGTGGGCAAATATGCTAGAGCATAAACTTTTTTTTACTTTTGTTATCTTTTGGGATGTAGCCAGAGGCGTAGCGTGCTCAACATGATTGGGGGCCCAATCCACTAGAGAAAATTTAGCTTGAATTATTACCGAGGTAGATAAAAAGAGGATATTCCTTTATTATAACTTAATGTAAAAATATTAGGGGGAGGACGTAGCCATTAGTTAGCCAAATTGGAAAAATGTAATTCTTAGGGTCACCAAAGCGCCTCTTGCAATCCGTATTTTTCTCTTCCTTTTCTTACGACCCTTGTTTCAACGAATTGATCACAGAGTGAGTTCATGTAGTTGATGGAAAGTTCCATGGAAATTTTTATTATTTTTTGCAACTATCTTCAGTATTTTTTCATTGAATTAATTGCAGAGTGTGTTCATGTTGCTGAAAGAGTGATTAGGGCTGCGCGACAGCAGTCTGCAACTTCGCTATTTGAACCAGAGGTGATAACTGATAAGCTTAGCCATTAGCCGAGCAATTTTGGTCAAGATCAGCTAGCTATTGAAAAAGGATGTAAAAATTAGCGAATCCGTTAGTTTTTACTAATCCGGCTTAGTCGCGGTTGGCGTTTCGTCATTCCTGAGTTCTGAACATCTGAACTTCTGAACCGGGTCCGTTTTCTCTTGTATTTATCGCACTCTGCGGCACAGGAATTAGCCTTTAGCCTTTAGCTGTTTGAATTTTAGCCCTTTATCGTTTGCCAATTCACTGACTTTAACTGTTAGCTCTATCCCTTAACCTTATCAGTGAAGGTCAGTGGTTTTTGACTTGAGCGTTAGCTAATCCGAATAGCTTATCGCCTCTGATTTGAACTGAGTTTAAATATTAAACGCACAAATTTTTTTATGAGTGATAAAGTTTGTTCTTAAATGACTGTGTTTAAGTAATATCTCGGCGTATTGTCATCGAGATGTCAATAGGGGGAGGGGGATTTCTTTCTCCCGCTCAGCTGTTAGGAAAATTTACCATTTCAGTCAGACGAGTTCAGGGGTGGCCAAGTTTTGATTTTCCCGTGTGTAGCATGATGCAGAACAATTTTTTTCTCCAAAAATTGACCAAAACTTCTATCTTGTCCATCCTCCCTCCCCTGAAAAGAAATTTTCAACGTTTTAGGAATCAACCCTTTACAGTAAGGCTTATGCTTATGCCTTTATTTATCGTAATGAAAAACGTTTGAAACATTAAATTAATTATAATAAAATCAAAATATTTGTAAATAATCAACACTTACATTGACAACTGAAATTGATCATGAATGGCCAAACTTCCTTTCTTTCTAATTTGCTCTCCATCCGAGTCCTGGAATCCGCCCTTTCGAGCATTACTTCAGAGACGTCGAGGAGGCTGTTAGGGTTGTTTTAGCCCTCTTTCCTTCTGGTCGAAAAACTGGCCTAGGTCGAAAATTCTGGCGAGTTGCTATGTGAGCTCGAACCCGGGACCTCCGCATTCTGAGACCAACGCGCTATCCACTCGGCCAACCATACCTCTAATGAACAAACTTACAATTCAATTGAAATTCAATCAATCTCAATCTTAATCCACTAGCAAACAGAAACAGAAGAATACAGTCATGGGTCATAGTGGTAATTATACAGGAGTAATTATGTTAAGCTCTGAGAAAAATTTGCGTATTTAATTTTTATAACTGGATACAAGCTTTGTGAGTTGTGACTGTGACTATTCAGGATTTATATGAAAGGCTTAAACATTTTTTCAATCGTGTTTAATATAGCCAAACGCCTCAATATTAGTATACTGCAATGTAATATATTAATTTTTAATAATTGTTTTTTTAGTGAAGTTTGATTAATTGTTTGATTTTGTTCTTCTTTGAATTAGAAATTGATAATAATAAGAAAATTACATGAGACTAAACTTTTACGAACTGAAGAACGATTAATAAATTCATTCATCAATAAGACTGAGGTTAGCAGTTGTCAGTTCAGTCTTGATGAACGTGGAGTATTGCCAAATTATTGAGGCGTTCAGCTATTGAACGTGATCGCAAAAAAATGTTAAGCCTTCGCAGTACCGAAAATGAACATTTACAAGTACCTGATGTTACTGGTGTTGTTAAAAATATTTTCATTAATTTTATGAACTCTGGAATGAGGGGGGAAAATGTTGGTGTTCGTGCGTAAGAAAGAAATAATCTCGTACATATTTTTTGGTTTATAACCATACTTATTAATTATATCACAGTGTAGTTTCAATCTATTTTTATCGAAATTATCAGGTTTATAAAAAGTTATAATTGCGTTGAGTAAATCATCGTCTGACGTGTATCAAGCACAAAATTTTCCAGCTTGAGAGATACAATGGTCATGTGAATCACTTCAAGAAACATTTTTCGGTGGTATTCCTCTACGGTAAATTGATGAGGAGAAGATGGAGTATCAAATGTTTTAGGTATTTTTCGCAGTCTGGGCAGAGATGGTGGCTGTATGTCAAGTTCTGTTTCCTTTTGCACAGTTTCTTCCCAATATGTATGAAATTCTTCTCTTTTCTTCTCAATGTGGTCACGGGTAGCTTTAACACTATCATGAGCACCATTCATATTCAGATCTACACCTTGAAATGCGCCGTTGGGGTCTTCAGCCTTTTCGAATACAAAAATCAATAACCATAAATAAAAGTAAAACGAAGAAGATTCTAATTTATATACAAAAGTAAATGCTTTAGACGTGAAGGAGGAATTGTATTTCTTATTATTTACATTTTCAAAAAATTCCATAAGAACAGTATAATTGCTTTCTACTGTACGAAGTGACTTAATTTTAAGAGCCCAGTTAATTGTACAATAGGTACTTAATAAAATTCGATCCCGATGGTTCATCGTGACTTTGAAAATCTTTGGGGAGAATCTCTTATAAAATTAATCATTTTTGATTTTACGAATTACGATGGTGATGACTGATCATAAATTTAATAAAGTAGCGATTTTCTTAAGGTAAAAATTTTTTCTCCTCTTTTTTCTATAAAGTATGGTGCAAAATTAAAATTTTATTGAGAATTTTCCCGATTGGTGCAAAATTTTGATTTTTCAGAGGGTAGCAGAGTTTTTTACTAATTTTCCCGAGTGTAGCGAAAATGTTTCCGTGTGTAGCACTTGCACGCCTGCTACACCCAACTTACCACCTCTGGACAAGTTGAAAAAATCCAATAAGTTAAAAAGTTTTTTGTTTTTTTTTGTTTTCATACTTGGGAATTGAGTCGTTAAAAAGTTGGGAAAACCCGACAAGTCAAAAGATGTTTTTCCTTCCTTTTGCTTTGATACTTGGAAATTTTGAGTTGAGTCAGTCACAAAATCCAACAGGTCAAAAGATGTTTTTTTTGCTTTGATACTTGGAATTTTGAGTTGAGTCAATTGTTTTTACCCCCCCCCCCCCGGAAAACTCTTCGGTACGTCTCTGCGTATTGCGTATTGTTAATATTCTCTGAATCTCTGAATCTTCATGTTGGGTAGTTCTCAGGGTGTCTACTGGTCATACAAATCATACAAAAGTCATACAATTGCTTCTAATTACTTACAAATTTGGTAGTATGTACATCCGCCATTTTGAGTCGCTTGGTGCTCGATGATTCACAATTCGATTCGCGGCACGTTCTGCTAAGGCTGTGTAGCTAAAGCATAGGTATACCGGGCCACTATAATGGGGCACATCGCGCCCGTTGATGTCGAGTTGATTACGCGGTAGGGGCGATATGCTCCGCATAGTCGAATTCGGTATCCACGGGCGCGATGTGCCCATTATGGCGGCCCGGTACACCTATGCTTTAGCTACACAACCTTAGTTTCGCGTAATGAACTGTGAATTATCGGGTACCAAGTGACTCGAAATGACAGATGTCAGTATTCGGATGTTTTCATGTGCTCTACTTTTGACGGACTGAACTGGAAAGAAAATGGCGGCTGTCTTTACCCGTACGAATTACATAGAGCCTTAATTTCGGCACCTACTCTGCTGAAATTGATAAGAATCATGATACCGCCTGAATCATCACACCCCATCCATCTTTCATGATTTCCAATGTGTATGTAGATTTTCAGTCTAATGTACGTACCGATTTTCACTTTCGTTGATCCACTATAATCTCTCCCTTCATCCTGTATCCATCTCTGTCTGATATTTCCTCGAGTAAATTTCCCATACTGTGTCTATGTGTCTAAAGCCATTAGACTTGTGCCGATTAACGAAAGCCTTGAAAAAAGGAGAAACCCTACAGTTCAAGCTTAATGATGAAGTTCTGAAAATATAATCTATTTCTGTCTCCTACTTTTTCCTTTTATTATTACTGAATAGGTTTACAAACATACTTTTCATGTACTAGATACTTAAACGACCATTCTGTATATTTTTTTAATCTCATTTTATTTAATTTTCCTTTCGTAGGTCAAGAACGTTTCGGAAATATGACTCGAGTTTATTATAAAGAAGCAGTCGGCGCATTTATAGTTTTCGATGTAACCAGACTAGGCACATTCGACGCAGTCGTTAAATGGAAACAAGATCTCGATTCCAAAGTGCAGCTTCCAGACGGCGGAGCGATACCTTGCGTCTTATTAGCTAATAAAGTAATTGTTTTATTATATTTTTTCTTCAACTCCATTAATGTAGAGAAGGTCTTGGAGTATTCGAATTACGATTTCGATGCGGATACATGCTCCGTGTATACAGGGTGTCTCACAAATTGGTCCCTCACTTTTTTTAAACGCGAAGTCAGATCTCTAAGTTGGGATGGCAAAAATATCGATAGTTATCGATAAGGGGACTATCAATAACTGTCAGCTGTGACGACAGGCTTATCGATTGTTCCCCTTTTATAGGATGTGCCAACTCCACTGATGATGGCATAACAGCCGAAAGCGCTTTGGACTACAGAAGAAGAAAAAGTGAATTGGCACACCCTACAAACGGAATATTACCAAGTGCACTCACACTCTGAAATAGACACTAAGCTTATCGATAGTTCTTGGTAGTATAATGAAGAATCAACTTGTACCATATTTACACAAGACTGACTCTGAAGAAAAAGGACCTAAAATTCTCTTGAAGCAGAACCTTTTTAAGAAATACTTTTAAAGAAATATAGGACACTTTCCTGAAGCAGAGAGTAGCGTCTGGATGTAAGCTCTCTTGCTGTTGCCTTGCAGTTGATAAGGTGGAGTTTTGGTGGTGACTGATAGAAATCTGATTGTAATGGAACGGAAATATGGATGTGGAATGACATTAACAGTGACTGTGCAATCTGCAATAAAATTTCTGTAGAAATACAGATTTTTCTGCAGAATGCAAAACTATCGATAAGATGCTTTAAACCATCGATAGTTATCGATAACAGTCTTCGATAGTTGCCATCCCTACTTCAAGTGACGAAAATGAATCGTCAGTGGACAAGGTCTAAATTGTCAAGGAACAAAATCCAGTTTCTTTTCGGGTGGAAAACTTTCTCTCCCCAAGAAGGGGGCTCGAACGTGCTATCAACATTGAAATCTTAACGGAAAGATTTCGAATAAAATATCGAAATAAGAATCCTTGGGTCTCTCATTTCGAATATCGCTTCAGATTTTTGATTTGGCTCCGATTTTGGCCCAGAAGTTCAAATTTTTAACCCAAAATGGACAAAGTTAAGCCTAGTGTCCATGTTGAAGTGTGAGTTAACTTGATAATATTCTGTTTTTGGGGTGTGCCAATTCACTTTTTCGTTCCTGCTGTCACGCCATCTTCAGTGGAGGTAAGATGGCGTAACATTCGAGAGCGCTGTGGACAGCAGAAACAAAAAAGTAAATTGGCACACCCTAAAAACAGAAAATTAAACCTGATCGAAAATTTGAACAAAGTATAGGTAGAAGTTTTCTAGATCTGTGATTCCGATTATTGCAACAGATTTCTGATTCGGTTCTGATTTTGTATCAAACATTTAAACTTGGAACGTAAAATTGGCAGAATTAAACTGGATTGAAAAATGGAACAAAGTATCAAAATGAAGGTTTTCTGAGTCGCTGATTTCGCGACAGACTTTTGATTCGGCTCCGATTTGTGCCTACAGATCTAAATTTCAGACCCAAAATGGGTCAAAATTGAGTTGCTCAAAAAAATCGAAAAAATTAACGAAATTTGTTTCTTCTTGGGGCGGAGGGGGGGGGGGGGGTTGTAATTTTGAATATCGTATCAGACTTTTGATGTGGCCCTGATTTGGGCTACTTATTCAACATTTTCCCTATCAATGTGAGAAATTAACTCCAGGTTGCAAAATTGAATACGTATTGAAATTTGTTTTTTTATTTTTGGTTGCTGATGTCAAGTATCGCATCAGACTTTTGATCCGGTTTTTGTTTTGCTTACAAAAATCGAGCCATGTATGGAAATAGTGTTTTTTTTTTGTCGTTTATTTTGATAAAAAATGTATTAAAACTTTCATTTGGACTCGATATAGAGTTGATGTCAAAATCGATAACTCCCTTAAAATGGGTGGAATCAATTTACGAAATTGACCAACGCATCGGAATGAAGATTTTTTGGAACTTCATCGTCGTTTTGTTTTGGAACAGAGTAATCAGGTGTTTCGTTGGGAATAATTTCGGCCAATCTCGTAGAGAGCCTCGTCCGGGCCTGGGGCTAGAAATGGAAGAGGCCCCTCTCCTCATAACAAATTTTAGCGAGGAAAATTTTCTCAGAAACGTGGAATAAAAATTGTATCTCCATCATCGTATTTCGTTTTTTGTTGTTTTTATTTAAAATTTTTCCCTCTCTACCGGGCCCCCAGCTTTCCCGGGCCCGGAGACCAAATACCCACTTGCCCTCCCCCCTCTTTCTCTCTTCAGGCTTGATTTCGGCATAAAATTCGATCTTGTACCTGGAAAAGAAATGAAATAGACTCTGGCTTGAAGACTTGAACAAAGCATCCGAATAAGGTTTTTTCCTCTTTTTTTTTTGAGTGGGGGGAGGGGGGTGTGATTTCGAATATTACGTTAGATTTCCCATTTGGTCGCAATTTGAGCTGCAAAATCGAACAATCAATGTGCAAAATTTAGTTGATTTGGAAAAGTATCTAAGTACTGGCTTTTGAAAACAGAATTCAAGTATCTTATTACATCTTATTACTGTAGCAGGTGGCTTTATTTTGGGCCAAAATCGTGATTATTAACGAAAATTGAGGTTGAACTGTAATTCAAAGGCATTCGTTGGATCGCTGAATCTAAGTATCCCATCAAACTTTTGACCTGACCCCGCTTTAGGCCCAAAAATTTCCGAAACAGTCAAAATTAAACTGGTTGAAAATATTGAATAAATTATCAAAATTAGTTTTTGTGGAGTTCTCTGATTTCGAATATCGCGTTGGAAAAATAATTCCGTTCGACTTACGGTGGGGTTTCCTGTTCTGCTCACGAATGGAATTTGATATTCAGGATCAGCGAGCAAGAGAACTCTCGTGTTACTGCAAATAAAGTATCAATTGAAGGGTACGTGTTGAATTTATAACCCAGATCGGGGCCAAATGGAAAATCTCTCACGATATTAGGAATCTAAAATTTCCACCCCAAAGAAAGGACCGTATTTCGATACTTCGTTTACTTTTTCAAGCTGGAGTCAAGTCCGACCATTAACTAGGTTAAATATTAAATCTGAGACTCAAATCAGTGACTGATGCAGGGGCGCAACCACAGAACTTTATTTGGTGGGGGCTAGAATTTAGGGGGAAAAACTTGGGCAGGAGTGAACGCTCGATTTGGTACCTACCTATTTTCATGAACTGTAAACTTGTACGAACCTACAACGCGACCTAACCGCATCAGGCCATTGGTATCAATTTTTTTTTGTTTCAAAATTGATTTTGAAAATATAGGGGGAGGGGAGCTATAGCCCTTAGCCCCATCCGTGGTTGCGCTCTTGAATCGATGAAATTATTTGAAAAACCTATTCCGATACTTCACTCAGTTTTTCAAATTGAGTTGATTTCAGCCATTTGAAGAGCAATTGATTTTGACATTGAAGCCCATGTCAGGTCCACATGAAAAGTCTAATATAGATTTATCGAAAAGGCAATCTGAAAGATTCCTATTTCCATACACGGCTCATTTTTGAAAGCCGAGTCAGGGCTGGGTCAAAAGTCTGATGCGATGTTTGAAATCAGAGATCCAAAAAATCAGATTTTGATGTGTTTCAAGTTTGTAATCTAAGTCAATTTTCTCTTTTCATAGAGAATATATTGAATTTCTAGTCCAAATCAGAGCCATATCAAAAGTCTAATACAATATTCAAACTCAACCAACTTTAAAAAAATTGTCGATTTTTTGAGCCAACTTAGTTTTGACTAATTTTGAACCCGAAATTTGAATTTGTGGGTTCAAATCGGAACCGAATGAGAAATCTGATGCAATATTCAAAATCAGAGACCTACGGAACCCCTCTGGTTTTGTTTGGTACTTTCCATTTATTGAGTGTTGGTCTACCAGTCATGAAAGTTATGAAAATCGTGAATTCAATTATGCATTTAATTTGCTTTTCCCCAAAAATCATAAATTCTTTCCAAATTCTTCTAGATTTTTTTTTTTTTTAATAGAGCGTAGGTAACAGTACAGCTTTTAGTTGTTTAAATTGTGCGGCTATTGAGGACCTGTGTCGTGCATTTTGTGATACAAGTATGAAATTTGGAATAGTTGTATTCAAGTCTCCATCTAACAATTCTAGATGTGGGGCACGGTTTCCTCCTCTTGCGGAGGATTACGCGGCGTGTTAATGTACACGCGCGATTTTAAATATCCCCACAGAAAGTAGTCAGGTGCCGATAGATCTGGCAAGCGCAGTGGCCAGGCGAATGATGTTAAACAAGAAATGACGCGCTTCCTGAATGTTTTGCAAAGCAAATCTCGCGTTATGGTCGATGTGTGGCCGGTGGCGCCATCTTGTTAGAAGAGAAGAAAAATGAGCCGCGCATGGTTCCAACCAAAGTTCCAACAAAACGGCGCACCCTGCCACCCCTGGCACACATCGACGGTAACGCGAGATTAGCTTTGCAAAACATTCAGGAAGCGCGTCATTTCTTGTTTAACATCATTCCCTTGGCCACCGCGCTCGCCCGATATATTGGCACCTGACTACTTTCTGTGGGGATATTTAAAATCGTGCGTGTACCTTAACAAGCCGCGTAATCTGGATCAACTGAAGGCGAATATCCGTCATAGTCAAATTTCTCGTGCAACACTGAAAACTGTGCTCGAAAATTTCCAGAAACGGTTCAATGACTGTACCACGCAAAGTAGCCACCATTTGGCTAATGTTATATTTTCGAAATAAATCTTATTTTCTCTACTTTCTGTTGTTTTTTGGACCATTTTGGTGCGATATCGAGAACCAAAGAAATTCACATTTGACATGTGTCAGGTGTCAGGTTTTTTTGGCCAGCCCTGTATCTTATAGTCAACTCTTAGGTTTTTGTCTTCAATATGCGTTGTGAAATTTTTGGTAAGACAAGACATTTCAGTAGATCTGACTTCGCAGTTCCTCGCATCTCACCGCTATTACTTAATACTGGTGGGTATTGTTCATTTTTGTGAGAGAAAAATGTATTCAAGTCTCCCTCTCTTGTTGCAATTTTTAAAAAACCATTCATTTTTAAATGACGTTTTTGGATCTTCTATCAGGCCTATATAGTGGCATATGTATACATGATTTTGTAGAGAATTTGACGGAGAACAACTTTTATTTGAAACTTTTTTCTCTAAAGTACCACTGTTGAGAGATATTTGAAGAAAACTGAATTTTATGGGGTGAAACCCCCCAGAATGGGTCTGTACAAGGGGTGGAAACCGTGCCCCACATCTAGAATTGTTAGATGGCGTCTTGCAAACAACTGTATCAAATCTCATACTTGTATCACAAAATGCATGATTCACCTTCAATATGGTCCTTAACCGCTGTACTAGAATATACTTTTCAAAAATATGTTTACTTTTCAGTCATTTCTTACACTTTATCTCTACTATACATTCATTAATATTATTTCATTTTCATTGTTTTTTTGTTGTTTTTTTTCTTTGGAAAAGGAAAGATGAATTTTTAATGTTCATTATCTTAAATTTATTTTGCTCATGCGTTCTTCTTTCTTCCATGAATCCTAATATTTCATTTTTTATTCGTTATTTTCTCTTTCTATTATATGCGAGAGCCCTTTTCGGCGGATCCAAGGGCGGTAGAAATATGGTATCTACTTCTTTTTTGGCCAACACAACAACTCTAAATTCAAGATTATATATAACTTCGCTCGGGATCCCCATTTCTTCTTGCTCCATGGGGATACTGAAGGTCCTAGTAGGGGGTGCTCTTGCTTTGAAAATATGTATGCCAAAATATTAGCGAAGGAAGAACCTGAACAAGTATCATTGAAACGTCAAAATTAGTTTTTATTTTTGCAGTTAGGATCCCTAACATGAGTGTTGCGAACCATGGAAAGGTCATGAAAAAGTCATGAATTTCACAAATTTGTATTTAGTAGCCACCCCAATTCGGGATTCCAAAATTGACGGTACGTTCGAGTCCTCAAGGGAGAGAAATGTTCTACTCGAAAGGAAACTCTGGTCCCTTGAAGATCCATTTTCGTCCCGTAAAGATCGTATTTCGCGTTCGAAAAAAAGTGAGTGACAATTTGTGAAACGCCTTGCATTTGCTCTGTAACGATCTTCTGTCGCTGTTTCAGTGTGATCAGCCGAAGGAAGGTGTAGTCAATAATCACAGTAAAATGGACGAATTTTGCAAGGAGAACCAATTTATCGCGTGGTATGAAACGTCGGCGAAAGATAATATTAATATAGACGAGGCAGCTCACACTCTCGTAACGAAGGTAAATTATGGAATTTCTTCTCTCCATGTGTTGATTGTTTCCTCTTTGTTTATGCAGGACTGAGAATGCCTCGACATCTCAATTAGTTGCATAAATTACGCATCGCCGTATTTTCGGTACCTACATATTATTTCGAAGCGTATATTATTATTTTCAAATATCGCGTGCCAACGTTTTTCTCTCTCGTAGTAGAAAATTGCGAAATTTCGATAAACAAAACCTGCTTATGTCCTTCGATACAACGGCGTCAATTGGAAATTAATGCGGAGATGAGAATAATTTGCAAATTGATCAGCCATCTAGAATATTGTAAACAGAGTCTGCAAAAAAGTAACAAGTATACTCCCCGAGTTCGTGTGAAAACGCGTAACCGCAGATTGCTCCCCGTATTTCACGCGAAGCTAGTGCTGCCATTTTGGAAATTTTCCATTTTCTGGATGGCGGCAAATCGTGTCGGTTGTGACCAGTTTTATCGGTGGATTTCGATCTCAGTTCTCACTGTCTGATTGTAGAGACCCTGACCAAGAACAGGATCATATTGAGAGCAGAGATGGACAGGACTGTAGCAAAACAGAATGGTGGAGGGTGGCGGTGGCAGAAACCTACGTATAAATGTCAACTCTGAATCTTTTTTATTATAGAAAGGGGTGTCAACGTATGAGCGAACTTTTTTCGAAAAACAAATCATGATTTGAATGGCTACATGAACGAACTTTTTCCAAAAAACAAATCATGATTTGTAGATTTTAATGGATCGTTAGCAGTTCATATAATAATTGTTGAGAAAGTGAATAATGAAGTTTGAGGTGGGGTTGAGCTAAAAAGAGTCGAGACTAAATATTTATCTTTTTTTTTTTTTCAAGATGGTATTCCATACACTTGGTGTCGTTAAAGAAATCAAAATTCGAATCCGGTTTGAAAACGTGATCCTAAGAGAGATTTCTGAAGGTTCGAAATCGAGCCCAGTTAGAAAATTTGTGAATAAATTGAAAACTTTTTTTTCTGCTTGTTGATCACTAAAAATAATTCCTAGAAAAGTCGCCGACTGTTGAAAAATTTAGGACCCCCCCCCCCCGCAAAGATATGACTTCAGTATGCCCTTTCATTAGATTTTGAAATTCAGATGCTGAAAAAAGGTTGTCGACAGACTTCATAGCTAAGATGAGCTACATTTTAGAATTTGTCAAGAATGAAAACTGATCAAACTCCTTCCGAACACGTTCACTAGTTAATATTTCACACAGTCGCAGTTGAAAAAATTCTTGAAGCCGAAAGCTGTTTTTTTGGCTTGTAGATTTTGAAATTTGAATTTTCAGTTGGGAAGCCCCCCCCCCTCGGTAATTTGAAAATTTCAATTGTTGATAAGTATTGTAAATTTAGCAACTGCACAGTCAGCAAAATTAACAATGTTGCCAACTGTTTTTTTTTTGATTTTGAAGTTTTAGCTGTCAGTAAGAAACTGTCCTTCCCTCCATTGTTTGAAATTTCTCAAACGTTGATATGAAAGGTAAAGAATGAAAACTCACATTTGCCATTTTACTTCAAGGGAGCAAATAGGCAAAATACTGTACACGGGTGCAGGAAGATCTTTGCTGCGCCTGTGAACGTGGAGTATGTTATACACATCGCACATTCACAGGCGCAGCAAAGATATTCCTGCACCCGTGTACAGTATTTTGCCTATTTGCGCCCTTGCAGTAAAATGGCAAATATGAGTTTTGATTCTTTACCCTTCATATTAGGTCTGATGTAAATTTAGCAGCCTCGCAACGCTGTAGAATTGGAAGTGTTGAAAGCTTTTTTTCTTCTTTCTTTTTTGGCTTGATGATTTTGAAATTGTAGTTTTCAGTTGGACCTCATTCCCAGTCATTTAAAACTTTTGTAAATGTGGTAAATTTAGCAGCAATAATTTGCGAAATGAAAAATGTTTTCTAAGCTATCCATTTCTTACTAGGCTATTGGGAAATTTAGGTATTCAGTTAGAGCACCCAGGGACGAAAATAAGGGGAGAATGCGGGGCAGCTCGCCCTCCGCGCCTCCGACGGAGTTGAAAAATTTTATTAGATGTATAAAATTTGGAAAAATCCAACAAGTCAGGTTTTTTTTTGGTGCCTATACAAACAAATTTTGATAACTGGGAATTTTGAGTTAATTCACTTGAGAGAATTTAACAATTTTTACCTCTCCAGAAAAGACTCTTCGCTACGTCCCTGAGAACACGTCTCTGTTCTTCCTCAGTAATTTGAAAATTTCGGGAGTTGGTAAATATGGTACGTTTAACAAATGCGACTGACAGTATAAAAATTCTGCAAGCATTTTATTTATTTATTTATTTATTGTTTGATGGACGAATTTAAAATGTTTTGAAATTTTCTCTTTATTAGGATCTTCTTACTATAATTTGAAATTTTTCAATAGTTAGCAGCCGTAATTGGTGAAATTGAAAATGTTGTAATTTCTTTGGCATATGATACGTTTGAAATTTCAGTAATTAGTTGAGAACGAACTTTACTTCCTCCCCCTCTTTATAAGATAGTAAATTTTTCGAGAGTTAGTAAATGTGGTAAATTTAGCAAGAGTGAATGGCTAAATTAAAAATGTTGTGAACTGTTTCTTCCTGTCTTTTGTTTTTTTGCTTTTTTGCTCGTCGAATTTGGAATTTTTGTTTTCAGTTCGAACCTTCGATAATAATTTGAAATGTTGAAAAATTGATAGTTTTAGCAGTTGCAGTTGCCAAAATGTAAAATATTGCAAGATTTTCTTTGAACCGGAAATGTGTAGAATTTCCGTATTTAGTTGGCATCCCCCCCCCCTCAGAGAATTTGAAAGTATTCTCAAAGTTAGTACATTTATCAGTTATCGGTGTCGAATGTCAAAATGCCAAATTAAAATTATTACACCTTGTTTTTTATTTCCTTTTGACCTTGATATTGTTTCAGTTTTCAGTTGCAAACCTGTCTCCCCCTCCCCCATAAATTGAAAGTTTCAGAAATCGGTAAACATGGTACATTGAGCAGGTGCAGTTGACAAAATTTAAAATGTTTCCAGTTTTCAATGATGATTTTGAAATTTAGTTTTCGATTGGAAATCTTGCTCATTTTATCTCCCCTCCCCCTCGCGCCAACACACTCTGTAATTCAAAATAATAAATGTGATGAATTCCACTGCAGCAGTTGAGTAAAATAAGATTCTTATACGTTTTTTTTTTTTTTTTTTCTTTCTTTCTTCGTAGAAGTTTTAAAATTGACGTTTTCAGTTAGATCTCTTCCCTTTCGTCCATAATTTATAACTTAAAAATTTCGAGGATCTGTGAGTATTGTAAATTTAGCATTTTAAATTTAGTAGCTGCGTTCACAAAATTGAAAATGTACAAACTGTTCTGGCTTAACTTCCATCGAATTTTAAATTTATATTACGTAAATTTGTTGCTCGATTAATTGGATTTCCGCGCCTCTGTCGCTTCGTATGCATTCATTTTTTTGAAACGTCAAAACGACTAGCACTCTTACGCATAATTATGCAGCGTTGTAGGTAACGTTTGCCACCCCCCCCCCCCCTCCAGCTACAAATGTTGTTTTGCTACGGACTTGAATACTCATCAGACTTGTTTGAGACTTACAGACGCACCAAAATGACTTTTTTTTTTTAATAGGTCGGTGTTTTAGTTCTTCCCAACCAAGCTTAAATGTTATCAAGTTGAAAAATGTAAAAATGAACACGTAGAAAAAGTTTTCACTTTTGGGATTTTGCCAATCATAGATTCAATTAGAAATATTCAAAATTGAAAAGCAAAAGAAAAAAAAAACGAAGATGAAAAAGTTATTGGGCGCACAAATGACCAAATTTTGCAACTGGAGATTGATTTTTTGGAGCTTATTGAGACACCTTTAGACACTGTTAGGGCGCATTCAGCTGCCCTCTGGATTCGTTGAGAATTAACCGAGTTTTATAACTTGTTAAAATACTTCTCAAACTTTTTTAAGATCTTGTAAGACTCATTCCGTAACCTGCCGTACGCAGTAAGACTCGTCAAACCATCTTGAGACTCATTGAACATCTGCTGAGGTACATTAGGCCACCCTTGAGATTTGTTGAGACTCATTTGACTCTTGAAATTCATTCGAACAACGTTCGCTGAGACTTATTTAGCGTGCGACATAAGCGATGGTTGTATGGTCTGGAATGGGCTAACAAAGGCTATTCTTCCAAAAAGGTGATTTTAGTTTCCCTCCCCCAATAATAGGTTTCTTATGTATTTTCTAAATTTTACGGAGGCGGAGCTTATCCCTCGTAAGTCCTATGGAATTCGTTACGATTCGTCTGACTCATTTGTCTGTCATTCAGATATTAACCTCATTCGTAATTTGCTCAGAGTCATTTGGCTGGCCTTAGAATTCGTTGAAAAAATTGACATTCATCAAGATTCGGTTAGAAATGAAACGATTTTTTTTTTTAAATTGCGGAGACGCCTTAAAAATTTATTTTGAATCTTATAAAACTCATTTCAGAGCCCTCAATACTCGTCAAGACTCAGCTAACTCTCTTAAAATTCATTTACAGTACACTCTCGATTATCCGGACCACCGTATTATCCGGACAGCCAAAAATGATTCCCTGTTATCGGGGATCTCAGTTATCCGGACATTCTCCCTATTATACAGACCAGGCCTGCTTTTTGATACATTCTCTCTTTTTATCCTATTATACAGGCTGTTTCTCTTGCAATGACCCCTTCCACCTGGTAAATAGGTAACCTACTCCGGCAAAATGTTGATATGTTTGCATATGCTTTCTTTTGAAGGGGCTGAGTTATCAAATTTTGAAAAGTTTTCTATCTTTGATTTCTTTTCTTCTTCTTCTTACGACTGGAGATAGACAGAAAAATGGTACCAGTAGGTAATAGTAGACGGCAACTGTGGTCGCCGCAGAAAAAAAATAGGGTGTTCATAAAATCAATTTTAGTATAAATTATATCAGAAAATTTTCACATTTTTTCAATTTCTCGTGAAATTCGCCTCCTTAAGCTACTGTTTTCTTATTTGGCATAGAGTGTACATTAAATTTCCCATAAAAAAGATCATTAGCAATTTTCCTGTATCTGGATTAGAACTGCTCAAAATGGAGTTCAAGATATCCTCGTTAAGAACTAGGTATTACTTTTTAACACAGATGCACAGACTTTATGAAGATAATAATCATCTTCTTCAGCTACTTTACCACTTCACAAAGTTATATTGTTGATGGGGCTTATTCACCTCCCTCCTATCATCTATTTACCACATATTTGAAATTGAGGCTTGAGGCCCATGCAATGGGGGGGGGGGTCTAGTATTTTGTATACTTTAATATGGGTGTCCAATAATTGGTTCCAAAGGTCGCTAAATTCGGTTTTGGTAACATTTTGGCCATATTGTACGTGTTATTACGAAATGAAAGAACTTGCACTAGATAGGGAGAAATGGAGAGCTGTATCAAACCGGTCGTAAGACTAATACCTAACTTGTCATCATCGTCAGTTGTTTTTGAGGGATACTTTAAACATTTTTAGAATATGTTACAAACATGGTTCAAACCTGTCTCCATTACGTTCTACAAATATTTTGGCTCGTCGAATTACTGAAATAGTAGACGCTTCCAGCGTTCATCTCATACAAAAAATCACGTGGCATCATGTCACATGAACGCGGGGGCCATGGCATTGCACCAGAATGTCTTGTCCAGCGGTTTGGAAAATCCTGATCCAGTTGATTTCTCACAATAACTCCAAAATAAGCCGATGCGCCATCGTGTTAGAAGAACACCCTCCTAGTCCCTAAACTCATTTGACTGATTGTGGTTCGTCAAAATTCATCTTATACTTTTGAAACTTATTCACATCCGTTGAGACATTCTCAGCTGTCCTTATAAATTCCTGAAGCTTTAGTAGGTTTCTTTAAAAGCTATTTAGTGTTTGTTAAGACAAATTCGTAGGACTCGTTTGGACTTACCTGATGGTTAGAACGCATTCGGATTGTGTTAACATACGACAAAATTCATTTATACTTGCTGAACTTTCTTTATATATTCTCGTTAGGTTGTATTAAATGTGCTAAAACCCCTGAATCTTTCATTGATTCTGATGAGAATGATTTTGATTCTGTCTTAAGACTCATATAGACCATCTTAAAACTAACACAGTCCCCGTAATACTCCTTCAGGAAACTCCGTCGCGACTCATTTCAACCATCTTAAGATGAACCGACTTTCTTAATACTCCTTCAAAAATTCCGTTAAAATTCTGATGTAGAGAGCGAGAAAAGCATCGGCTTCTGGTGTCCTGGAGCCGCGATCTTGGCTGTGGACGTTAGTTTTTCCGGAAGGGAGAGTGAACTGCAAATTCATCTTATACAGAGTGAGACTTATATCTAGTGTTTTTCCTTCGACTGGAAGCACCGAACTGGAGACATCTTATAAGATATGGATTGCATGCAGGGGCGTATTCAAAGAATGAAATGAGCTGGCAGTATTAAAAAAGAGTTCAACTCGAGTTAGGCCTTCTTCTGTTCCGCTTGTTCAACTGTTCGAAGAGCTCATATGTCTCATCAAGTTAAAATCGTTTACTTCTTCCATTAGTTGTATCAAAGTTCCCAAAACCAACACTGGAGCGAATATAACAACCTTTTACTTGGGCTACTACCATTGAACAAGTTTGTTCGTAACATGTTCCGGTCATCTGGTCCAGATAGACACTAGACAGCAGCTCTGTTAGTGATCTCGAGTAGCTAATATATTGTGTTGTTCGAATCCACGTGACACTACAAGGTTACATTTGTTTATTACAACCGTACATGGTGTAGGTAGTGATACCTATAAAATGAGAAAACTGACTGGATTTTGGCGGAATATAAGAATATTCTCGAGATTATGTGAAAAATAATGTATTTTGCCTTGGGGCGATCATTAAATGTCAAATCTTATCGGGAGTACTCATCTAGAAGTAAACAATTTGAATGAAATGTGGTCATTCTTACCGCATTTTCTGCGCGTTCACGCTTCTGTAAAATTAGATCCTCCTCCTAAATGCTGTAAAGGGCTCATCATTTCCTTTGTACGTGTAAAACGTCGAATGTAGGTACTGTTTGAATTTTCTCGAAGGATGCTTCTATAAGGGCCAGTATTATAAAACTTCTATTTAACGACATCGCAAGGGGAATGAAAATCAAGTCGTTAAATAGAAATGTCGTTATACAGGAAAAAAAATCTAAGTCGGTATGCTTTTAATTGAGATTTAAATTTATTGTAAGGCAAGGTGTTGGCACTGGCCGTCAGTTTCTGTTAAGTCCCAATTACCAGAAAATGGAAGAAATTAATGCTGCAGGTATTTGAAAAGAGACGTTTCTTCATATCCCTATCAAACTGACTTTAAACGAAATCTCTATAATCTCTAATGTACATACAAGTGTTCGTTTGTCTGTGGGTGTGTTTGTTTGTTTGTGGTTGGCGGATGATCCATAAGATCTGAAGAGTTCCTACTCGTACTATCAGGATATGTTCGTATGTACTCTGGCAAGGTTCTAGGCTAAAAATAATTTCAGTCTCTTATTTGAAGAGGGACCACAAAATCATTGGCGTAGCCAAGGAGAGCTAAGGGGGCGAATGCCTCCCAATGCACCTGAAATTTAATGTAAAATATGCAAAAATGTGCAAGTTTTCCGTATTTTATCAGCAAAAAACAGGAAAACTTGTGTTTGAAAGTGTCGCTATATAGAATCATGTGAATCATATTGGTGTCGTTAAATAGGGTCACAATTACATGTACTATGTAACGCTAAATGTCACGGTTCCGGCAAAATGTCGTAATATAGAAAATGTCGTTAAATCGAAGTTTCACTGTACTGGACTTTACTAATGTTCGTTCAAAAGTTCGGCTTTTGAAAGAACGTTTGTTGTTCATTTTCGTGATCTTATCAATTCTTAAATTGCCACAAATTCATATTACGTATTGTAATATACGCAGATTATTCAGAACGATCAAAAACGGCAACAAGAGAAGGAAACCGCGAATGGAACCTCCTCGGGCACCATTACAGTCAGCCCCGAACATCACGAACCAGATAAGAAAAAGTCATGCGCCTGCTAGTTAAACATCACCGAGCTATTATTTTGTTTTGTTTGATTATTTTGTTTTTCTTTTCTTTTTTTAATTTTTTTTTTTCAATTTCAACTACTGTGTTCACCATCAACTGAAAATGTTTGTACTTGTGTTATTTATATTTTACTAATTTGTTCCGCGTACGCGTCGAGTGCCTTACATTTATACCTGTTTTTTAAAATGGTTGTATACTTCGTGCCATTTCGTTAACTTTTTTTTTTTTTTTTTTTTCATATTCGTATCGTAATTTCTTTTTGAAAAAAAATAAAAAATATATATATATTGAAATTGTATATTGTTCTGGATGAATTGATTGGAAGCACATGATGTGGACTTTGGGATTAATGTACATAAAGATGTTTGACACACTACCGTCTAAGTAACTAACAGTGCTTGTTGCAAATGCGATCTTCAGAATCCATAAAATGTCGGATTGAGTAGAAATGATGTTTCTCAGCAGTTTTCTGTGGCATTTTCCTTTAAAACACACTTTAATTCATAATTGAACCTGCCCAAGGTGTAGTGTACAGAAAATTTGTCACTGCTTTTGGTTAGTAAGTTGTGATCTGAAATGTCTGCATTATGAAATTCCGCCGTGCTCATAGTGATTGAGAGTAAAATCTTACAGATGACAAATAGGTATGAAAATAGAAATTATTTTTCTGACTTCTGCCGTATTCGTGATTTTGGGTACTATCCCGATGCGCAAACCGCCGTTTACCCACGGAAAAAAGTTACCCTCTTGCAACTTTTCCGTGGGTAACTGACGGGTTTTTGCGCATCGGGATTGAAAATGGAGCGTCCTTCAGGAGTGAGTCAGTCAGACTGCCCAAATTTGGTTAGAAACTTAAATTGAATAAATTTCGACTGTGAGGCCCAACACATTTGAAAGAGGTCTTCAAAATCCATCCACCCTCCCGTGTATTTATATTTTTGGAAGCACCCGTCCGTTTACTTGTCCATATTTTCGATTACCTTTTCTTTCTTTTTCACTATCTTTCTTCCTTTTCCTTTTCTTATTTTCTTCTCTCTCGGCTGGACCGATAACTAACATTTCAAAGGTGTTGTCCCTGCACCACTGTAACCTTCATCTGGACGCCACTGCCAGTCCGGTCAGTCTTAGCGAAAGTTCGATTGCAGTGTTCTAATTTTCTTATCGGCTTTAATCTGTGTGACCAAAATCCCAGACACCAGATTTTTGATGACTGATAACAAACTGTCAGAATTAAAAAAATTAGAATTGAAACGGGCACTAACTTGCCATGTTACTCCCAGTGAACAAGTAGGCAAAACACTGTACGCGAGTGCCGAAATATCTCTTGCTGCTCCCTGAATTAAGGCGGCTCTATGGGGAGGTATAACGGACAGCCATTTTGATTGCTAGAAAAGCATGTATACTATTTTTCATTCTCAACACAAGGTTGTTTATTTCTTGCAATCAAAATGGCTGTCCGTTATACCTCCCCTTAGAGCCGCCTTATGTGTTGTAGATAATATGTATCTAGTGTTTGAGGGAAATCCAACTGCCGTGAATTGGGATGTGGAACGGAATGTAGGAGCGCTAATGTGCCCCTCCTAATAAAAGGTTGAGTGATCATGGAGGGAAATAACATTGCCATAAATGGGAAATAGGATTTTTTCAAAAAATCATTATAAAATAAAGAAATGACCGGCATGCTTCCATGTACATATTCAAACATGCGATTAAAAATTTAATATGTCAGGTAACAAAATTAATAGAAGTGCGGTGAAGAGACAGATTTACTCATTAAAAATAATAATTTTGTTATTTTTCACTGCAAACTTATGCTAAAAATCATTAAAATAATGTTGAAAATTCTTATACGTGTGTATAATTATTCAGTCTTTTGAAATACTTCCAGTGGATTTGAGGAGGCTAAGCTCCAAGCTCTCCCCTCTCATATCCTGTAGTTCAGGGCCAATTACACTGATACATTAACCATAATATACAGTCACTAAGCACTGCCAACTTACTACTAAAGCTAAACATTGTCTGGCAATCCTAGAGCACCTGGAAACAACCGAGTATGGACATCCACTCTATCTTGAGTCCAACCGCGCCCGTCAATGCCGAATCTGACTATGCGGAGCTAGCAGAGCATACCGGGTATTCAATTTGGTATCGGCAGGCGCAGTTGGATTCAAGATGACGGATGTCCATAGGTCCATACTAGGTTGTTTCCAGGTGCTCTAGCAATCCCAGACACAAGGTGCGGATTGAACGAAAATGTACATCGCCGTTTGTGTGTATTTATTCGTTCACGATGACGTCATATGAACGAACGCCTAGTTCAAAATCGCCATCTTTTGAACCAAGCAACCAACACTAGTATTTGAAGGAAACTGTCATGCTGTGGAGCATACACTGTTAATAGCATGATTAAGATAATAACTTTGGTGTAAATAATAGCGTCAGAATAAATGTGTATGTGTTAGTGCAATGCCGTAAGTATGAATTTGACATCTTATTTGATTTCCGCTGCTTTTATACATGAAATTTCAATATTGTGGACTAAAATCAAGACTTGATTGAAATTTGAAAGTACCAAGGAATCCTCATCTTGATATTTTGTTCAGTTTTTCAATGTCTCCCGTTTGAAGGAAGCTGTTTTCATTTTGAGGCCCAAATCAGAGATGAACCAAACATCTGATAACGTGTCCCATTCAATAGTACAAAAAATGAACAATTTTGATAGTTTGTTCCTTAGACACTCTACCATCATTTCAAGATCCTGGCTGGTTTCTTTTTCTACCATTCTCTTTTTAGTCCTGCCTTGCAGAGGATTAGGTTACAACAAGAAAGGTATATGTTAGTATGTAGATACAAATAAGTAACTATGTTGAATAGATACTGTTGTGTTAGTAACTACCAGAGCACAGTGCACGATACGATAGTATATGCTCATGTGGTATTCGGTATTGTATAACAATACCAAATAGTATCAGCCGATACCGAGTATACTCGGTATTGTAGCAGCAGGTAGTCGTTTTTGTGATATGGTATTGATGATAACAAGTATTATTGATAAGGCATCACTACTGCACCACCTAAAATACAGTGCTAATCATAAAACGATTCCTGACGGAGTACTACTCGGTATCGTATTGGTGAAACCGACTACGGACTACGTAGTCCCTAGTCGCTCACTCCAATGATATGATACCCAAGTACCAATATTGGTATTGTGCACTGCTCTGGTAACTACTGTGTATCTGTGAAGAACATTGTAGATTTATATTTACCTATTTATGTAAATCTTATCATTAAGTGTGTTTCAGATGATTTATAAATATACACATGAATGAGGTACCTACTGGACAAGCCATACTCGGTTGTTGAATTCTGGTATCAGTCTATCAGTGTGTGTAATAGTATGTATATAGGTATATATATTATATTCAGGCTCTTATATACAGTTCTTCATTTCTTTAATATGCTTATTATATACCTACATATAAGTAGTTATAACGGGTCTTTAACCCACCATAACTACCAGCCCCTTTTTATCCAGAAATGACTATCATTTATTCTGAAAAACGAATAATTCTTCACCTAGTAGTTTATAGCACATAACCGTTCAGGAAATGTTCAGACAAAAACAAGGTGGCTATTTTACTCGTATTTCAGGCCTTTTTTAGGGAAAACTCTTGTACATCATTTTCACCAAGGTAGGTACCTAGTAAAATTCATTATCCAAGGTAGGTACCCAGTAAAATCTATCATCTAAGGTATAGGTACCCGATAAAATTCATCATCCAAGGTAGGTACACAGTAAAATTCATCACCCAAGGTAGGTAGGTACACAGTAAAATTCATCACCCCAGAATTTCATAGATTTTTCCAAGTATTTTAATGTGTGATGGATGCAACTCACTAATCTGTCCAGAAACTGATATCATTTTCACAAAAACGCACCTTAAAAATCTACCCAGTCTTTAACCCAATATAACTACTATCCTAGTCTGTGTAGAAATTACAATCATTTATTCTGAAAGATGTACAGTTGACGTGCAGGTATTTTCCCAAATTTCATAGATATTCTATTTTCCCAGCAGCACCAGTCGACGAGGGTAATTCAGCAGTTAATCGTATTTAGAAAACTGCTTTTCAAACAGACCAGACATACACGTCTGCTACGTCATCAATGACTTCAAATTTTGTTGTTCATCGGTTGATGATATGTAACAGACATAGCCGTCTGTTACAATAAAACTTTTCCCTCTGTGTTTCTCATATGCGAGTTGGGACGCATCAACGCTCACATTAGAAGGTTCATCATGACGTAAGTACGGCATAACAACCAAAAAAAAAAAAAAAACTTGAAAAAATTTTAAGATTTATCATTTTATATTATTATTTTACTCGACTTTAATATCCAAAATATTAGAAGCTAAATTAATATCATCTGTCCAATAGGCTGTTAAATTTTTATAATTATTCATTAATGATTCAATTTCTTTGATACGTTGATAAAATTCTTCAATAGTTATTGCTAGATTTTCTAATCGTTTATACCGAAACCAGAGTTCACCAATACGTCTCAATCTTAACGCATGACGATCAGAAATATCAAATTCATCTTGTACAAAAATAGAGAATGGTACAGTCACCTCTTTTCTGTACAATTTCTCCCTATACAAATGAAACACCTTATTTAAAAAATATCCATAGCGACAGTATTCGGAGAATAATTTCTTTGAAGTGAATTTTATAATTTTCTTACCTGTACCTCCAAGAAAATCACAAAATTTATCGAAATTATTCTCTGAATATTGTGGAAACTGATTTTTACTCGGTGTATAACGAATTATCAACGATACTAAATACGTATGGAGATTTTCTCCACACAAATTTTTTGATGAACTCGACTTTCGTTTTGTAAGAAATTTCATTATTTTATTAGTATATTCCATTTTCGGAAGAGACAACTTACGTGATTCTAATTGAATACGAGTTTCCTCACTTTGAGACGCATCAGTGAAAATTTTAACAAGAGAATTAAGTTCCTTAAGGGAAAATTCGAGAGAAACGTTGTTTACCGTAACCATGATGAACCAAATTTAAGTACACGTAGCAAGAAAAATTTACTCGTCATTCTCATCACAGACGAACGTAGTAACCAACGGTTATGTGCTATAAACTACTAGGTGAAGAATTATTCGTTTTTCAGAATAAATGATAGTCATTTCTGGATAAAAAGGGGCTGGTAGTTATGGTGGGTTAAAGACCCGTTATAACTACTCATATAATACATTGCCTTTGAATATTTAATATATTCCAATGAACAAATTGTTACTCTAGAAGAATATACTACTGAAATACAGCTGATGGTTTCAGAACACCAACATGCATACGCAGTAACCAGTAGGTAAGTACAGTAAATGTTTAAGAGATACTTTTTCATGTACAGAATTACATAAGTATGTGCATTACAAATGCAAAGGCAACTCCCATGTACTTACTGTATGTACTAGTCTTGTTGAAACCAGTTGAAAGGTATATCTACAAGCTGTTACTTTTGAGCACCTCTTTAGCTGGGCAATGTTCATAAGGATACACCTCTGTGTTGCAGGTTTAGGTATTACTTGGCCAGTCCAGAGATTCACTGACGGTGCAGCTATACGAAATAGAAATGAACGACATATCGACACCTCGATGATGAAATACACGAGCTTCGTTTTCTAAAAGCGAGCCGTATAGTCAACTGAGTAAAGATCTAAAGGTAATATCGATTGACTATTGAGCTGTATAATAGGTTATCCTCTAACTAAAATTGTCCACTGACTAACCGCCGAACTTTATTATGTACAACGCATGACTGTAAACATTTCTCGATGACATCATTTTTATTTCCTTTTCAGGAGGTTCGTTTCGCAAATAACTGGGGGGAATCAAATCTAATTATCTCAGTTGTAGGATTAGGATAATCGTTCGGAGTATTCGGAGTTCGTGTTCATACTTCATATATAGCAATTACGAGTATACGTTCGTACGTAATTCGAGCCCGCGAACTTGTTCGTGGTTCGCGAGTTCGTGTAGTGTTACATGTTTTAGCTTGGGCTAACAAGTTTACAAAACTACGTGCCTTGTATATACTCGTAGAAACTCCCACATCGCAGTCTATATCAGTGTTGTGTACATGTGTTATTGAGTTACCTTGGCAGCGTGATAAAAGCATTCATTTATTCATTATCAGCGTTACATTCTAACAACTCGCCGTATTTCGTATTATAGGTGAAGTTCTCCATCCTAGTCAGTTTTCATTTTTTTTCCTTGATTCAAATTATTTCTCTGCGATGCAGCAAAGTTTAACCAGGTTAACCTTCACAATCTAGTAACTTCGAATTAACTGTCAGTATCACCCTATCAATAGTTCGCGCGCATGTGGAATGTTTTTTGCACCAACTTCGAACGTCGTCATCTTATTGTCATCTCATTCGCAAAAAGTGTTCTGATGAAAATACTGATAATTGAAACCGTCAGTAGTCAAAGACCGTCTCGCGATGCGACGTCCAAGTACGTGAGCTATTTCTAATTTCCATCTGAACAGTGTTCGGTTTCTTATCAAATAAACTCGTCGTGTATCGAACACCTTACATCGACGATGGACTCGCCGAAGAAATGCGAGAACAGAGAAACCAGTCAGATTAATGGAAATGTGCCTGAGGATTTTGACAATCCTGACGAAGATATGAGTATTAATTCATTTCTGAAAAGTGCGTTCGTGATTTCCGGCGGTCCTCATTACCGCAGACAAACACTGGACAATAGCTCCACGAACACAGGCGGAATGGGTACGCCAGATTCGAAGAAATCATCGAGATCCCCGAAGAAATCGAGGAAGAAGTTCACTCGCAGTAAATCGACTGGAACTTTGTACAGGAAGCCGATATCTAGTTATGATTCCGACAGCAGCGATGTGTTCGATAGTTCTCTGGAAAGTTTGATCAAACAAAATCTAATGGCTGCGAAAGCTTTGCAGCCAGTTCCCATCTCTAAAGCGAAGCAAAGGTATCTATCTTCTAATCTTCTAGATAATGACTAAACTAGATTTCTCTCAGATTGGTAATTTCTGTCTTGAAGAAAGAACAGAGAGTATCTGATCGGCACACTAAACTAAATTTTAATCACGATTAATGACCTTAATTCGAACATTCATCATTGCGTAACAACTTCTTCTAATGGTCAATTAGCTAAGTGTATTATAGTTTGTACTAATTTCTCATTTTTTCACTCTTAGAAACTTCCTTCACGGACGATCGGGAGCTGACTCTCTACTCGGGCGCAATGAAATGGAACGCATCTTCCCCAAAGGCGAAGTCACTATTTTCATTTCCACATGGAATATGAATGGAGAAGTAAGAAACCAAATCGCAGATATCGTGTTGTTCGCATTGTATAATTGAGCAAATTTCGCGAATTCGCTCTGAAACTATTCATATTCAATTAATGAAAAATTAATTGAATGATGCAGAAACAGAGAAGTTGACCCACTGTTTAGGGCAAAAATAAGATACAGGGCACGGTGCATATATTATGTCGATTAGAAGTTTTTACACTAAACAATGGATCTTAAATTTTCTTTTTTTTCTTTCTTTTATTTTCCAAAAGCACCCACGCTAATGGAGGACTAGTTCGTCGAATGATTTTTAAATCAAAAATATCATGAATTGTGATCACCAAAACATCATATGAAATTCGTACTTTGAAGGATCGTTATCTTGTTCTGATTTCTAAAATGATTAAAGATTATACTCAGTTATAGGCAAATCATATAATCTGCAGTTCAAAATGACTTTCAAGATCATAAAAGTCGAACAGATTACGATCTAAGATCACAAAAGGATCATTAGATTCGTGAATTGAATGATCTTTTTCTGATTTTCGAAATGATTGCAAATCACTATCCAAGATCAAAAGATCACGAATATGGGACAAAATCGTGACCTAATCATTAAAAGAATACCAAAAATCCTGTCTTTTTTTTTCTAAATAATCGTTTGATTTAATAATATTTTTCAATTTTTTGAATGATTTAGCAGATAATGATTTTATAGACGCTATTCAGGGTAAGGGAACCAACCAACATTTGTAAACAAAATGAGTTAATAGTATCGTTGGAAAGAGCGTAAAAAGTAGAATTTTTCAAAATTGGGCCCCCAATTCAAAAATGTGTACTCGCGTTGAAAAAAGCTTATCAGTAAATGCTATGTCATATAGGGGCGCCTAACTTTGTAAATCCCATGTGGAGCGAAAAATTTTCTGGGTTCAAATTTTTTACCCCTCTTCCCCTTTACCCTTTCCTCCAAATACAATACCTACTTTAAAAAACAAAGTCAAGTAATAGTCAATGTAAAGCGAATATATTTTTTCGAACAGAAATCTTGCCATATGGAGCGGCTGCGCCTCGCTCCTTAGGGGTTAGGCACCACTGATGTCATATAGTTTCTACATGGCTCTTGAACTTCGAATCACGTGTTCTCAAAAAACAGATTTTGCTGATTGGTTCCCTTACGCTGAATAGCGTCCATTTATGGGCGCGTGAAAAGTGAAAAATTGAGAGTACTGTTATTTCAGAAAAGGATAAAACAAAAAGTGTATATTTTCAACACTTTTCAGGTTTTCAATTCCCCAAGCTAAATGTGACGTATCAATTCACACCCCCAGATTGCGCCGATTACATTTCTTCATTCTGTCGTGTGCAGAGATGGACAAAATCAAAACAATCAATTGTTTTCTAAATCATTTTTTTTCTGATTTCAAAATCATGATTTCGAAATCAATTATTGGTTTTTAATTTTAATGATTTTAAGTTTGTAAGTTAAACAAATTTTTTCAGGATTTTTTCGATCTTGAAACCAAGAAATTATGAAAAAATGATTTGCAGTCATTTTTAAAAAAACGACATTTTTATTTTGAAATCGTAATTTTTGAACGATTTTAAAATCATGATTTTCAGTAATTTGCTTTTGGATTTTACCCCTCTCCGATTATGTGATTGTCCAGAGTGAATACTTCCAGTCTTTTAGCTTTGGCACAAACAATAAAATTTATGTTTCACAGCTCTTTCTCCTGTATTCTACTCGTGGCCATGTTAGAAAATTGGAAGACAGTGTCACATGATTTTACTTTTCAACTTTTCACACTTTTCTGAAAAGTGTACTCGTTTCTTTTCACACATTTTTTAAATAAAAAGTGCCCATCACTAATCTTTGATCATAATTTAAATTAAAAAAAAAAAATATATATATATATAAAAATTGGGCAAAATCTTGATCAAAAGATGATGATATATTTCTCAGGAGAGAGCAAGATCATGAAATCACAATGTAGGAATCTATGATCATAATCCGCAGATCATTAGATCATGTATAACACTGGAAAATATCATGGGATAAAAAAATTTATTATGAAAAAGATTATTATCTTGATATTTTTGATTTCTGTTCTAGGAGTTTGCCCAATTCTTATGATTTTTTGATTGTATCATGATTTTAAATAATTTAAAGAATCTGAAAATGATCGCGAGCATTCAGATCACTAACATCATAGTTTTATTGTGATCCAAGAGCTGGATCATTTTGATCTAAAATAATCTTGACCATCCCTGCTTTCTCACGATCTAAGATTTCCCCCAAATTCTTTGTTGGATCTGATTAACTGAATTCGTGATTTTTCGGAGTTTTCAAATGATCAGCAGTCCTGCGGATCATGACCTCCAATCACTGAATTCAAGATCTTCTTTTTGCGTATCTCTGATGTCTAGGGCAGCGATTCTCAAACTTTTTTGGTGGCGGACCCCTTTTCAACAGCAATGCATGTTATGGAACCCTTCACTAAACTTTATTTAATGTACTTTTGGTTTCGGTATGAAGAAAAATAGTATACAACTCACGGCCAAAATTTTGGATGCCCTGGTGCGGCGACCCCTACCAGAGCCATTGCGGAGCCCTGGGGTTCCGCGGTGCATATTTTGAGTAACGCTGCCGTAGACATAATATGCTAATTACACAGAGATGTTAAGCTGAAGCCGTTAGTGGTTTAGGCTAAAGCTTGAGTCACAATTTTGGTCGTTATTCATTAAGCCACAAGCCAGCCAAACCAATTATGCAAGTCGGCTTTCAGCCTATTAGTCAACCATAAGCTAGGTTCTCTGACCTTAAACTTATCAATTCAGCTAATGTCGAAGTCAAAGAAGAATAAAAATAATTTGTAAATAAATTGATAAAAGTTTGCTATCATTCATGGATAAAGAATTTACTGTTTTGAATTAGTTTTATCAGTTATCAAAATGGGGGGAAATTGCAAGCTTTGTAACTTGTGACGGAAGTCAACTCATGTGCACAGATTAAGTCATAAGCCAGAAAGTCTTAAGCCATAGTTGAAGCCAGAAAACTAGCTGCAAGCCATAACTCATAAGCCAAGTCAACTAGCAGCTTAAAAGCCATCAGCTAAGAGCTAAACTTAAGCTAGTGACTAACGATAAGACCATTGACTTAAGGACTCAATACCTGGCCCGTAGCTAATCGCTTGTGAGTGTCTGGGCATTTGATATTCAACCAGGGCATTAGCCATACGGGTACAATACAAATTGTTTTTTATTTTTAGCTCCTTTTATTTATTGTTATTATTATTTTTATTTTTTTGAGAATGTGCTAGCCAGGGCGGTGCGCTTGCCAGACAGGGCTTTGCCTGGGTGTTAGCTACGGGCCTGCTTAAGATCCCTGTTATTATATCGTATAATAGAAAATTTTTGATTTGCAGAAAGTTGCATTTGTTCTAGTTCTACCCACTTACAAGTCAAAAATTAAACAAAATTGAAAACAAAAATGGGAAGTATTCCGGGGAAATGGAGGAAATAGCCTTATTCTTGAGTATGTCTAAGAAAAAAATAGAAAATATTATGCCAAAATATGCTTAATCAAGTACTGTTCACTTTTTCTTGAAATCTACGAATTTACGAAAATATTATCGATATTTCCTGTCTACTTCAACAAAGAAAAAAATTGCAAAAGCTTATTTTTGGAAGCCCTACTGATGATCTAGATCAGTAGATCCATCGTTCGGTAAAAAAACAACGGTAGTACTTGAAGCGTGTCGGTTTCTGTTTCTACCCTTAACGATGAGTCCATAGACAAGTAATTATATAAATCTGAATTCGGTATGCTTGATTTCAGGAACCACCGACCAATCTTAATGAACTCTTTCTCTCCGACAAAATGGAAAACTTAGCAGACATTTACGTGATTGGGACGCAAGAAAGTTACTCGGAAACATCGGAATGGGAAGTAAGTATACAAGAAACTCTAGGTCCGTCTCACGTTCTCTTCCATTCCGAAACCTTGGGCACGATATTTATCGGAGTCTTCATGCGACGAGAACTGATTTGGTATTGTTCGAGTAAGTTTAATTGCTATTTTAATTAATAATTACCTATGAAGTATTGTTGGTACTACAGCGCCTTATTAATAGTATCAAACGAGGTCGCTTTTGTAAGTTGACGTGTATAAAACATCTAGTTGCGAAATCGATAGATTCGGTTCTTTATTGACTTTGGTTCTGTTTTGCAGTACCGGAAGATGATAGCTGCAGTGTGAGACCTGGCGCTGCATTCAAAACAAAAGGAGCCGTTGGAATATGTTTCTATTTGTTCGGAACTTCGTTTCTTTTCATTTCTTCGCATTTAACGGCGCACGATGATAAACTGCGAGACCGGATCTCCGATGTCAATCGTATCATGAAATCGCTAGAACTACCCAAAGAACTTCCAGTGAGCAGGAGAATCTTGAGAACGCGAACTCCGAGTGAGTGGACGTTGTCATTATAAATAGAAGATGGGTTCAGTTGCAACGCAGCCATTTCTTTCGTCTTCCCCCTTCCCCATAAAGTTCACTCCACTATGAAATAATGAGGAAATTGAACTTTTGAGGTAGAAAGTTCGTTTTTTCTTCTAAACACCGGTCTATTGGGTGCAATATCTCATAAATAATAATACATATAAACATGTATGTCGAGAGCTCATCACTTATGATTCAAGATAGAAAAAACTCATCCTCCATGAGCCTCTCTGGTGATCCTACTTCACTAACAATTGAACTTTCATCACCTGTCGAAGTAGGCCGAATTTAGATATTTTTGAAAAGTCTAAAAACACGCAGTATGAAGTCCTTGTAACAGATCGAAAACTTTGGAAACGTGATGTTTGAAATGAATAATCTGTAATAGCCGAGACCCTCGCCTGTTTATTGAATAGTTTGATTTTATTTCAGATGTAATACATCACTTCGATTATGTATTTTGGTTCGGCGATTTGAATTTTCGCTTGACACAGCCGCGAGAACAAGTTCTCGACTGGATCAAACATCAGAAATTCCCTATGGATTCCAATGCGCCATTCCCATTCTATGATCAGTTGATGTCCAGTATGAAGAAAGGTGTTTATTTGGGATTACTTTGCCCACATCCGGTCGACCTGTGTCGTAGACGAATTAATTTTTTTTTCTTTTCTTTATAGGGTTGGTGTTCCGCAGTTTCCAAGAAGCACCGATCACGTTCCCTCCAAGTTATAAATTTGATCCGGGAACTCACTGTTACGATACTTCTCATAAGAAGCGGACGCCGTCATACACAGATAGAATTTTGTACAAAAATAGGAAGACTAACCGAAGCATCCTGTCTCCAATGAGTAACTGTGAGTATCGTAGTATGGCGTTTATATTTGCAGGATACCAATCGGAGGATGTTTATTGTTTTATTTGAGATTTAGTAATGTTTCGAAAACTTGAAAAATAATTTCAGTGTGGTAAAAGGTCTTGGAAAGCTAATGTGAACGTTGAAAGAGATATGTCAACAATGAATGGGGAAATGGTATTTGTTGATAATGATTAATTTTATCTACATGTCAGCTGCCGTAGGCTTGGTTCGCTTTTTGCGTTTCGAAATAATTGTATAAACGGGATGTGCAAACAATACTATCGGGTGTGAACGTTGTTATTTTGTACTTAAGAGATTGACGTAGACGCAGAGTGTCTCGAAGGCAGTGACTGAGCTCGTAGAGTGGCCCTTACTTTGCACTTTTCAAATTTTCCATTGGATAATGTAAAATTATTTTCAAAACTTGTGCGAAATTGGTCGAAGGAACATAATTATACTGCCAGGATATGACTGTAAATTGTTGTGAAAAGGAACCCTGAATCGTAAAGTTGCATTAAAGTTTTTTATTTGGGCTCCAAATTTCACATTTTACTCTACCAATGGGCTAAATTGATTTTATTTTTAAAAATCTAGCTGAGTATCCAAATGGAAGGATTTCGGGTCGCTGATTTCGAAAGTTCTTATGGGTTTTTTATTTAGCTTTAATTTGAGCTCCAAAATCCAAATTTAATCCTTCAGATGGTCGAAAGTTACTTGGCTTAAGATATTGAACGAAGTGCCTTTTTTTTTCTTAGCCATTTATTTCAAATATTATGTGATCTTTCTTTTGGCCCAGATTTGGAATTCAGAATCAAAATTTTACCCTGCAGAGGATGAGTGGAAATTGATTTCATTTGAAGTATCGAACTAAATATCGATGAGAAAATCAAAGTATCAAAAAACAACTCCAAATGGACAAAATTCTTCTGGAATTCACAAATTGGAAAAATTAGAATAAAATTATCAGATGAAGGGTTTTTTGAGTCGTATATTTCGGATTTCTCAGTTTAAATACTGCGCCGTGTGTTTGAGTTGGTCCCGACTACTCCCTCTAAAATCCAAATTTCTCTATTACAAATGAAAATTCTCACTATTTGCCTCCCTCAATTAAATTTCAACTTCATGAACACCGTTAGGATCAGAAAGTTGAAATTGAGATTGTAGCCAAATTATGCCCAGACCTTCGGCACAGATGTGAATAAAAATTCAATTTACTTGCATGTTGAAATGCTATTTAAAAGAAAAATTGTAATGTTAAGAACTGACAATACAAACAGAACCTACGAAATTCCTAGTGCAATAATTGGTGGATTTTCTAAATCGAGTTCAGTTTATCTTTATGCGGAGTGTAAACTTTATAATTTTGAAGGTAAAGTCGGGGTTGAATGAATAATCGAATGCGTTTTTCTAAATCAGCAGCCCAAAAACCTATTTTGATTCTTTTCTTGATTTTGAAAGCCATTAATTTCTTAGGAGAATGAAATGTTAAATTTGTATCCCAAATTCAAGTCAGATCAAAAATCCGAGGCCATTTCTTCACTTTTCTCGAATTTTGAAATTAGGTTTTTTTCATCTATCTCTCTGTAAGATGGAATGTCGTCTTTGGGACCTAAATCCGGATCAAATCCCAAATCTGAAGAAAAATCCGATATAAGTGACTTATGAAACCCATGTTTCAATTCTTTGTTCGATACTTCGCCACTCCTCTTGAAAGTATGTTCGAAGCCCCCCGTTTCAGGAAGAGAAAATGTCGTTAGCCAGAAGAGATTACTGCTTGCCGCTTGGGAACCCTTCTTTATCCCATGTTGATCCGATTTTGTAATAAAAAGAAAGAGAAGGGGGTAATTGTGATACATCCTGTAGTAGACTTCATTTTATCTGTTGGATTAACCTAACTGTGTGACGTTTCCAGATACCGGTATAAAATGCTTAACTTATACATCCGTTCCGGCCTTCTGCACATCGGACCATAAACCAGTTTGGGGATTGTACAAGTGCAAAGTTCGACCAGGAGTTGACTCGTAAGTTCAAAATATTATTAAAAAAATAGAGTAATCCTCGTATAAAATACAGCCTTGAAACATATGTTTCGGTCCACCCACTGGGACATAGGCCTCCTCGGTCAATTATTTTGATACAAGGGTTATAGTCTAATTCCCCTTGGTGACAAGTCATTACTGGGAAATGGTTATGAAAGAGTTTTCCTTCTCTATAAAGGGCATGCATCCTGCATGGCACACCAGACTAGTCAGGTGTTAGTAGTCTATAGGTGTGGCTAACCCAGTTGTAGTCTTTTTGAATTCCGGCGGAACAATTAAATTGAACTCCACCTCTCGCTACAGTTGGTGTGGCTTGATCGGGTGTTGAACTTTTTTATATATTCGTCTATTTTATTATTTTCTTATCATATTTTCATCTTTAAAATTCGCCGTCCGTACTGGGATTCGAACCCGCGTTTCGTGGCTTAGGAGGCAGCATTCGAATCCACTCGGCCACCAAGCCATCAATCCTCGTATAGTGGGCAACAAATATTGTTAACGACGTGCGTCGGTAGTGACCTTTTTCGATTCTCATTAATGAGTACTACTATCGAGTTGTCTTCTTCATTTTTGTGTGGATCGCTTTATTTCCCTTCCCGCTTTAATCCATGAAGCACGCAAACTGAGAATGTAACAGCAAGAGTGGGGAAATTCTAGGGGGTGGGGGATTAAAAAAGAGATTTAAGTTGCATCTAGGACCCTGAAATAGGGAACAATCATGAATCCATGAAATCCTTTCTCATAGATCGTTAGGATCAAAGATGATCACGAAGAATATGATTTGAGCCTTTGAATGAAGATCAAGAATCAAGTAATCAAGACTCTTTTGTTATCTTTTTACAATGAGAGAATGCGATAACAGATAAGATTGAACCGACCAGCTTGGTGGCCTTAATAAAAAGCAGTGTTGTTAGATGCAACAAAATAAAATGATAAAATGACAGTTAAATTTTTAAAATTTTGTCATTCCACAAAACCTTGAACCGTTTTTTCTGTTTCGTTGATGACTTGTGGGAAAATAAATCCAATGACAAAATGAAATGACAAAAACAATTAAGTTATGGGGTTATGGCATTTCATCAACGATTGAATGATATGAACTTTGTTCAACGACAGGGTAGTTGATGATAGCTTATACTAAGCGACATAGCCATTAATATTAGGCTATGCTAAGCAACATGATAACTAGAGCTGTCAGAAGTATGCTTTTGCATATTTCTCCTCTGTGAAACAAGTTGAGCATTTTGGAGATATCTTTGCGAAACATAAAATTCTGAATAAAATAAGCCTTATAGGCAGCTTTCTAGCCAGCCGATAGCTAATGGCCAATAGCCGATAGCTGACCGTAGCCAATGTGTTCCAGCTAATAGCCGATAGCAGGCTGACCTGAGTTCGCCAGCCAATAGCTAGTTATCAGCCAATCAACTTTTTGATAAGAGCGTTTAGATCCTTTCTCTTAAGGTTAAGCCACGTCCCAAATTAATCAAAATATTCTAATATTACCAGAAGTACAAGCATCTGCATCTCACGACGAGTTTTTTGAGGGGTCATACGGTTTTTGAAAAACGAAGCCAATAGCTAGCCAATCAAATTTTGTCGGCTAATAGCTATCTTTATTCCAGCCAATGAAAAAAATCAGCTCAAGCCGATAGCTAATAGCCAATGATGATTGGCTGAAAAGCCCTGCGCTATAGGCGATAAAACCGTGACTAGATTCGCTAGTGTCGACCCCAGAAAAGGTGATCACAGTTGATGTTCCCATAAGAATACGTGTAAAATTGGTATACTAAAGCTTTTGTAATGGCTGAAAACAGGTTTTCTTAAGTCGTATAACATGTCTAATTGAAGCTTGAAGTTTTTAATTTTTAATGAAAGGTAATTTAATGCACTTTATTCGCTCCAGTTAGACGAATAAGTTGATTTCCAAATTACTGTTTTTCTTATGGAAGTTTATCATTGGTACAAAACGCGCTTGTAAACAACTAATACAGGGAAAATTGAGCTTTTTCAAGTTCATAAATCAAAACTAGAGACCTCAATCTTTAAATTCATCTAGTATATTGGGATTTAAACTTAGAGTTTCAAGTGTTGGCAGCCCTGCGATTTGCGTGAGTGATCACCTATGATTTACTGTAAGCGTGTAGCAAACTTCAACTATCATTAAGTCGATTAGAAATTCATTTTCAAAGAAAATTTGTCCTACATTAGACTACATCATCACCAAAAAATCAAATTATCATCAGTTCTACTGGCAGAATAATTTTTACTCGGATTCTTACCCTATTGAAGATAGTAGAGTGTTTCTGTTTGAAAATACACATGATCACTCACTCATTTTCACCCGCTAACACCTACGCATGACCCGCGCAGGTAATTTTGCAGCGCACTCTAGTCCAGGTAAGACTCTGTAGTTCCACATGGGTATGCCAGGCCGCCATTTTGGTTCAGCTTTTTGAAAACCTATAGAGCGAATGATACCGTGCGACGCTGTGTATTTAATGCGTTGGTAACAATAGTGATGGAAAATGCTCGAGCATTTCCTATTGGTAAGCATATTCTCAAAATACTCGAGCATATGCTCAGCATGAGAATATGCTTAAAATGGCTGAGCATTTTCTATTGGATGAGCATAAGCTCAGCATTTGAGCAAATGCTCAGCATTTTTGAAATTTATAGTCTTTTTATCTGTATAATTGTATTGAGAAAATGATCAAAAAAATGAGAAAATGCTTGGGAAAATGCTCATTATTTCTATGCTTTTCCGAGCATTTGCTCATTTAGCATAATAAATGAGAAAATGCTTGGGAAAATGATCATTATTTCAATGCTTGGCTGATCATTTGCTCATTGAGCATATGCTTAAATTTTGGAGCAGTTACTCAACGAGCATATGCTCCTGAGAATATTCTCAAAATGCTCAGCATTTTAAACATTAGCATATTCTCATTAACATCACTAGGTAACAACAAAGCCTGAACCAAAATGGCGGTCAAGCATACCTATATGAAACTATAGGGCCCTAGTGCAGGGTTAAATACCAATGCGATAAAAAATATACGCTACAAAGCACGTACGCGAGAATCTTTTATTTTCATTTTCCCAAATTGAATGGCTGGGTGGAAAAAGGGCGATTTTCGACATTCGCCCGTTATCCACCCAGCCTTTCAATTGCATTTGTAAATCGTAACGGAGAGGATACATTCAGAATAGTAGACCGACCTATCGATAGATGGCAGCAATTGACGGAAAACGAACCTGAACTAAAACTGAACTATGATCTGTAAACAATTCACTCGTATTTGGACTCTGTTTAACAAAAGGGAACTAACCCACATTTGTAAACAAAATGAGTTATTAGTATCGTTGGGAGGAACATAAAACGTAGATTTTTCAAAATTGGGCCCCCGATTCAAAAATGTGTACTTTTCCGTTGAAAAAAGCTTATCAGTAAACGCAATGCCATATAGTTTTCTACATGGCTCTTGAACTTCGAATCACGTGTTCTCAAAAAGCAAATTTTGTGGGTTAGTTCCCTTTTGTTAAACAGCGTCCATTTAAAGAAAAATGAAAATTCGATTGCAATAGGGTGCTTGCAGCGCTGCGCGCGGCAAGCACCCTGAAAAATGTCAAAGGTGATTTGAATAATTTGATACAAATACAAGTACTGCCGCAGAAAAAGATCTACCAAATACCATTCCACCGATCATATGGAATCTTGAAATCAGGGACTGAAAGCCGAACGATAAAGCTTTCGCTTTCTGCTTTAGCTTTTGACCTTGAAAAATACGGCTTTCGCTTCTGGCTTTGTACTCAATCAGTTTTTGACTTTCGGCTTTAGCTTTTATCCCAGAATCATTCGGCTTTCGCCTTTCCAGCTTCTGACTTTCGCATTTTCGGGCAGTTTTTACAATATATTATTACCTTTTTTTTTCAGTAGCCTAGCGCTTATTGATTGATGTATTTATTCATTTATTTAGAACGTGTTTTTCGGTCGCGAATAGGTTTTTTTTTAATTTTTTTTTGGCCACTTAGTTGTTGGGGAAAAATCGAAAAAGATTCGGCTTTTGCTTTCGGCTTTCGAACCCAATGGGCCTCCGACTTTCGACTATGGCTTTCATGCCAAAATCGTTCGGCTATCGGCTTCCGGCTAGCTTTCAGTCCCTCCATAGAATATGTGACTTGAAAATTACAGAACACTGGTCTCGAAAGAATCTTGATTGTGATTTTTTGACCATCCCACTCTGGCTAGGCTCTATGTGAAAACAGGTGAGGGCAGCCATCATTTTCTTTCCAGTGTGTTCTCTCAATAAAGATACTAAAACAGCCCGAGTGAGGACATGCCTTCAACCCAGTTTGGTTCTGTTAAAAGGAAATTGGTTGAGCAGTGACCACTACATGACTAGTTTTTGTGTCACGGAACAAGCTGGATTAAAATTGGCGTATGTCTACACTTGGGTGTTCTAGTGCTTTACTGTAAAACGAGAACTGACCACTAATTATTTACCCTTCATCTGATTTTCTTTTTACTGGCCAAACTGGAAAGAAAATTGCGGCTGTCTTCCCCATTACAAAGTACGAGTATATAGAGCCTTATTCTTGATAGAACTCTTAACAATGGACCAAAATGGCTGTTGATGTGATGATACATTATCACATGCCAAAGAACAACAAGCGACCTCGCGGATCGCGAGGTAGTAACAGGGTGTTTGCCATTAGGGGGACTATGCAAATTGTAGAAGCGCTAGTGTAGAATAGGTATTTTTTGATAAGCGAATGATGCAATCTGAAGTAGTCTTCTTTTCGTTTTTCCCCCGGAACCGGGAACATAAAAGCTCAGGACGCTACACGCACATCCGCACAATTATACTCTATTTTGAGTAAAATACGAATCGAACCACACACCTCCGCCTGAAGACCGATCTAACGATTTAAATTCTAAACGCAACTGAGCTAAAACTGAACTATGAGCTGTAAACAATTCACTCGTATTTAAAGAACAAGCTACCTCGCAGATAGCGAGGCAGTAAGAGGGTGTTTGCCATGTTCTGTTCGTTGTTGCGCCAACTTCCTACACTGGCATTGATAAAACAAAACCAAAATAATATTAGGACCAACGTCAATTTGTTTACAACGCTGCTGTCCAAAAAATAATTGACGTATGTTCACTGTTCAATGGTGGCCCATGATAGAACATACGTCAATTTAACACGGTAGTCTCCATAAGAAAAAATAATTTGATGTATGTTCCGTTGTGACAGCACTGGAAGACTAGATTCTTTGACAGTAGCTTGCTTGCTTGTTGTCTTTGCACTAACTTCCTAGTTCCTACACTGATTGATCTGAAATGTTGAAGCTTTGAAGGCTTCGAAGCTAAATATTCAGACACAGTACCAACGTCTTCACGAACCGAGAGGAAATATTCACCAACTTCCGGATAGACGGCGCAGTTGACGGAGAACAAAACTGAACTGAAACTGAATTATGATCTGTAAACAATTCAGTCTTATTTATTGAGCAAGCTACCTCGCTATTACGATATACGATACAACGAATTCGCAAGTTGAGAAAACGTTCTTCTATATTACTCAATTCAACCAGCTGGTGGCATTTTAACAGTAGGAAATCCTAACTCTTCATGCGCTAAAGAAAACGGAGTCATTTCATATTGATTCGCAGGAGGAATTTTATTTCGATTCAAATAAAGTTTACAATTTGAACAGACATAACCAAGATTATCATCAATGCAATCAAAACTAACTTGTTAACCCATTCTGATAGTTCATTTACTCCATCGCATATTCCCACAATCGTCACAGAGGAGAACACCGAATCTCCGCAACTTACACATACAATCCGTCCTTTTATACTCTGTACAACTTAACTGGGTCATGAACATGCAATTGACTAGAAATACAAAATACTATTGAGTATCGAGAAATAGAATAATCGTCAATAATCAATCATCAGCCGATTCGTAATTAAGTTCATATGCTGTTAGTTCATTTACTCCATCGCATACTCCCACAATCGCCACAGAGGAGAACGCCGAATCTCTGCAACTTACACATACAATCCGTCCTTTTATACTCTGTACAACTTAACTAGGTCATGAACATGCAACTGACTAGAAGTACAAAATACTATTGAGCAAAGTCATATAGATACACCAAGTTAGACGACTAGCGCGTTTCCGCGTTCTGCCGTCATGCCAGCGCGCTGCTATCGCTGAACTCCTTTGGTTGCATTGCGCCTATATGGACATGTTTACGTTTTTGCGGATTAGCTCAAAAACTATCAATTTTGATGAAAAATTGGAAAGAGCTAAATTTGTTCACCTTGGAATTTCCCATCGAATGCGAGTAAATTCGAAATTTTTATGGGTAAAATTTTGAAACTGATCTTACCTGATAGAAAATAACAGGTAGAATAAATTTTGTTCTTTTCACTTTTTCATAAAACTCGACCGTTATTGAGATAAACGCAAAACCTTGTTAGGGCTCCCAACGTTTACATTGATTTCACGGCAGTCGAACGCTGCCAGCGCTGCTATCGGGATAAATTATCGTAACATACGAAGTTTAACATTGGTTAAATGGAGAGTCGAACGACTTGGTGTATCTATATGACTTTGCTATTGAGTATCGAGAAACAGAATAATCGTCAATAATAAATCATCAGCCGATTCGTAATTATTGGCAACAGATTACTGATTTTACGCTATTATATTAGCCTAGCGGAAGCTTCACTGCTCGAAACCTGAAATAGAATATCAAAATTACCATTAATACTTTTATAATTCACTCGCATTATTCCTTGGAAATTTCAGTGATAAGGATATCACAGAAAGTTGTACTAGGTTCGTGGTTCGATTCAAAGAAATTCAACATTAACCTGAACTGAGGACTCATTTCATACAATAACAAACAACAAACTTACCTCTTCTAAATCCAGTTATACAAATTTTACACAGTTTGAGCGTATCAATTTTTACGTAGCAGGTATCCTAAATCTAGTTTACATAAGCGGCTGATACTATTGAAGACGTTCTTCTCGATGCGACTCATAGTATTTCAAATAATATTTACGAGCTTGTTCTTGGTGGGATTGATAATATTCTCGATAATATTCTTTATGGATTCGATTATACTCACGGATTCTTTCACGTCTTTCTCTTCGATGTTTCTCATTATATCTACGATTATCTTGACGTATTCTATTCTGCGTAACTGCATTATCATAACATTTAGTAATTCGTTTGTCTCTCCAATTTAACTGTAACAAATCATCACAATCATTAAATCTTCTATTAGCATTATTGTTCAATAAATTGTTTAGATACAAATTCAATCATTCGCTACTGACCAGTGACGACTGGAATTCAATTCCAAAATATCGAGAATCTAAGTTGCTCCTTCGTTTTTGCGCCAACTGGTATTGATAAAACACTGATAATAAAAACTGAACTAAAACTGAACTATGAACTGTAAACAATTCAGTCGTATTTATTGAAAAATGATGATGAAAATTCGATTGCAATAGGGTGCTTGCAGCGCTGCGCGCGGGCAAACACCCTAAAAAAAATGATGAAAATTCGATTGCAATAGGGTGCTTGCCGCGCTGCGCGCGGGCAAACACCCTAAAAAATTAATATTATGATGATGAAAAAGCAATTGCAATAGGGTGTTTGCTTGCAGCGCTCCGCGCGGCAAACACCCTAAAAATGGCCAATATGATGAAACTCACAAACCTATTTATCCCGTCTTCTCAGAAATTCTTCATCAAAATTTTCGTTTCACATCCCAGTGACATGGACTGTCATGTTGTGTAGAATGAATTTAACATAATTATAATTATGATATTCATTTGCTCAGGAAGTAGGTTAAGTATCATCTTATTGCCATATCCAATAACAAGAACAAAAATGGCGGATGATGCATTATCATATGCCAGTGAACAAAAATGGCCGATAATGAAACTCAGGAACGTAATATTATAGCTTTTTAGCCATTTTCCCAGAAATTCCGTCATCTGAATATATTCATTCCATATGATAATTATATAGACTGTCACGCATAAAATGAATTTAAATAATTATTATATTCTTATTACGTAGCCAGGAATTGGGAGCGGATTAGATCGGATCGCATGGGAGGAGTTGACGGTCCTTTTTTTCGTGTACCTACTAAAGAGCGAATGGAGAGCGAATGAAAGGGAATTTGGTTACCGAGAAGGAATCAAGGAGCGAATGAATCTAGCTAATGAACATTGGAAAGAGCGAATGAGGAGTTTGGTAAAAACATTGTTCAGCAGGAGTGAATCAATGAATGAATATTAATGAAATCTCTGAAAACAAAGAGCGAATTCTTAATTCAGATAAAAAAATATAATTTTATAATTAACAAAGTTCCTATGAACATGGAAAATCAGCTCTTGAAACGTCAAAGAACTTGGAACACTCAAGTTGAGTAATTTTTATTTATTTATTAAGTTGATGGACGATTTTTTCTGGATTTCTAAATAATGTGGAAGAGCTGAAGGGAGCGAATGAGTGATTGAATTGAATTAGTTTCCTGAAAGAGTGAATGGGATCGGATCGAATGCATATACACACTACCTTAGAGAGCGAATGAAAGCGATTAAATGAATTATTGTAAGACGAAAAACTGAATTGTATTACACGCCTTCCAAAGAAAGAATCGGGTCCTATCAAGATTTATTATACAGTAAAACCTCCTACAACGGTCACTCCAAATAGCGGCACCCTCTAAATAACGGTCAATTTTCTTAGTCCCTACTTGTGTTATGGGAACTTTACATTACACCTCTATTAACGGTCATTCTAAATAACGGTCACAAAATCTCGTAAAATTTCGAATAAAACACTAGAAACACGAATAATTCTGAATAAAAAGCTTGGTACTGAATGAACATGAAAGTGAAGATATGGAAATCCTCGAGTTATTCAAAAAAATGCAGATCAAATTCGAAAAGAAGACGTTATTGACGAAGCTCAGCTCATCTAAACAGATAGAGATCACCACTTTTCTCAAATAATTTTTCAAGTACAGTATGTAACCGCTATTTTATTTATTCACTAAAAATGTACATACATATATTCTCTGTGAATTAAACCTAATTTTTAACGGTCACTTTTCATTTTTCACCTCCTTTAGCGGGCACCTCTACTTTGCGGCCACCTCCAAATAACGGGAATTTTACCTGGTCCCTTGGGTGACCGTTACTTCGAGGTTTTACTGTAGTTTGAAGATTTAATCGGATCGGATTGTATTCAACAATAATGCACTCCCAATCCCTGTACGTAGCCGTTTAAAATGTCATGACCTCAATGCCTTAACCCGTAAAAGATGAACAAAAGTGGCCAATAATGAAACTCAGGAGCATAATATTTCAGCTCTTTACCTCATCTTCCCAGAAATTAATGGCAGATGATGCATTAAATATTATCAGTTATCACATGTGACCTGCCAGGAAAGAAAGGGACCTGTGCGCAAAAATCATTTTTGTGACAACTATTTTTGACTGATTTTTGGCCGCTCTTTCGCGTGGTGTTGTTGAAAAAATTCTAAAAAATGTTCCCAAACTGCTACGTCTTTAAAGGTAAGTTAGTGTCTCATAACGTGAAAATGTTATCAATTTTGTTTAAACCTAAGTTACATGTGTTGGCAGCACTGTCAGTATGTTCATTGTATTCTTATCACTTTGTGGTGAATTTTCGCGAATAGATCACCCCAAACTGATAACAATACACACAAAACGTTTGCCTATGGTAGCGCTGCCTAGGTAAGGTTTAAACCCCCAATGAATAAAAATGGCCAATACTGAAATTGGGGTATAAACCTGCACTAGAGTGTGCTGCAAAAATCACCTATGCCGCTATCTATGCGGGTGTTAGCGGGAGAAAATGAATGGGTGATCATGTGTACTTTTGAACAGGGATGATAAGTCAGCCATAAGCTATAAGATTTAAGCCATAAGCTGAAGGTTTTTGGGCAATTAAGTCAGCTATAAGTTTAAGCCAAATGTTCTGTAAGCTATAAGCCATAAGCCTAAGCCATCTTTTTTCGGCTGATTTATGATTTTTTTGTTTGTTTCTCAAATCTGAAAATTTTAAATATATAAATTTTATCTTAACATTTTTTATTTTATGATTTTCAAACCAATATCCCACACACAATGTTAATGGGCATTCCTCACCATTTCTTCCAAAATTGATAACAGAAAAACTTACCCTGACTATAGCGCTCATACCAATTGCTGGAAATAGAAATAAGCCATAAGTTTAAGCTATAAGCCATAAGCTTAAGCCAATCAATTCATAAGCTATAAGCTATAAGCATCAGCCATATTTTCAAGGTCGTAAGCAAAAGCCATAAGTTTAAGCTTTATTGATTAGCTTATCATCCCTGCTTTTGAATAGAAAAATCTCCATGATCACCCATTCAGACCACTGATAAGGCGCAATCGTGCCAACATTTGCAGTTCTAATTTATATCCCAATTCTGGGACCTGGTATTATAGCTCTTTAGCTATTTTCCCAGTAAGTCATATGAATTTTCATTCCATATCCCAATAACATGGACTATCATGTGTTAAACAAATTCAGAATAATAATTATAATTACTGTGTACTTCTTACTAAGTAGATCATTGCCTCACTGCATTACCTTTCAACCATGAACTAAATGGAAGGTGGTACGTTATCACATGCTAAAGAACAAAAATGGCCAATAATGAAACTTACAAGCCTAGTATTTATATAGTCTTTACCCCATCTTCCAGGATATTCTGCATCAGAATTTTCATTCCACATTCCAATGACATGGACTATCACATGTAAAATGAATTTAACATAATTATAATATTATTTTATTTATCTCATTAAGTAGGTCATTACCTCATTGCCCTATCCTGTAACAATGAACCAATATGGTGGGTGATACATGGTAACATGCAAGAGAACAAAAATGGCTAATGATAGAACTCAGGAACCTAGTATTACAGCTTTATAGTTTAAGTCATATCTTCGCAGAAATTCTTCATCAGAATTTCCATTCCAAATCCCACTGACATAGACTGTTATGAATAAAGTGAATGGAATATAATTAATAATTATTATTACATTCCTATTATGTTACTAAGTAACTAAGTAGGTCATCACCTCACTGCGTTATCTCATAACAATGAATAGAAATGGCCAATGATGAACCTCGAACCTAATATTTACATATTTCTATTCCCCATATTGAATTACATAATATTGTGATATTTAGTGCTAATTTTCATATAGAAACCAAAAATATGATCTAAAGTAGGAAAATTTCTCGAATTCTGCTGAAAACAGGAGAAAATGACATTTAAAAAAATAAAAATGACGAGCGATTGTATCCATGTGTTAACTATCGACCTTTTACTTGTTTACTTGAAGCATTGTTGAAACATTGAAAGGCAGAAAGACTCATAAATGCATAAGTTGTTATGATATGATCGTCTTTATTCTTGGTCAAATCTGAAAACCAGAAATGATCCGAAATTTTTATAAATCGGATCACTGAAACATGATTCGAATCTCGGACCTTCATGGCAAATATAATTTGTATCAAATCAGAGATTACAAATTTTTTAATTCAAATATCGTCGGTTCTGCTCATTCTTGTTTCAGAGTTTATGTTGTGCCCCCCCCCCCCATTCATTTAGACTTTCCCGAGCTGACCACCAAGATTCTCAGGTTTTTCTGTTATCATTTCAGAATACCACTGGCTGCTGGAGCGTTTAATCGTGACGTTTATCTTGAGGGGATGAAGAGACGAGCAGCTCATCACAGAGCTCCGTTCAACTTGACGGATCCAAAATCGTGCTCCTTACAGTGAGAGCACAATCGTGCATTCTTGGTTGTGCCATTTACCACATACCTATTTGCGTTTGTGTATACATGAATGTGAGCTAGTCATTTGCTACCGAGTCGAGGCTGTCTACAAGTATTTTATTATGTTTTTGTTTTAAGTGTTTCGACATTGGAGTGATATCGATCGATTTATTGATGGTGTTTCGTAATGTATAAGCGTGTTCTAGCAAAAGTTTGCGTTATTGGGGTGGGGTGGGGGGTAATCATGAAAAACGTGTTTTATTAACGATTCTCGTCTTTCCGCCAGTTCAACTATAAAATTAAAAGTAATGCTATTCAAGATTGAAATTGCGTAGTTTTAGAATACTTTTATCATGGAGATATGAATTGAATCAAGTTTCACGAAAATATCACCTGTACAATGACACGCATCATGTGAAATGTAAGAAACCGACTTCAACCATTGATTCATTGGAACCCATCTGATAATACTGCATTATTATTGAAACTACAGAAAAGTCATCGAGGATTCAAAATGTTTATAAAAACCTGCAGAGCATTGAATTTGAGCTCTCATCCTTTAGCACATCGGTATTGATGATTTTCGAACATTAAAGTCAACTCACCTTGAGAACAAGAAGTCACGTTTTCAGAACGTGTTTCTTTTCATATAAGTGATATTATCGTAATACTTGGTCAAATTCATTGTATGTTTTTATGTTTGTACAAGAATACTAAAAACGTGCAATTTCAGTCTTTTTTTCCCTATCAAAAACACAACTTTGTACCATAGGCTTGTTCGTTTTAACATTTTGTTCCGTGATCACGTCTCATTAGTGAGTCCGTCTATAGTCCGTTCTAGGAAAAGTAACTGTGGTGTCATTGATGGCGAATAATATTTAGGTATTTGCAGGGAAGGAGGATGGGAAGGATTCTTTATTCCTTCCTGCGAACCCCGAAGTTGGGGCTCTGAAACTAAACATAGGCAAGGTTATTAGACTTCACAGGTTTTCTCGATCGCGATGCAACCCGCAATAAAATTGACATCACTGTCTCCGACAAGTGTATGTTGTTATATCTTTGGGAGGGATAGAAACCATGTTTCCTATGCTGGACCTGTAGAGCGCGCATTTTGGTCATGCAGATGCTCGGTGCTAATGAGAGCTAATGGCAATCATTTTGTTTACAACGGGGCATTCGCATGACAGAAACGCTCGCACTACACGGTTTAGTGCGCTCTACAGTTCCACGTTCCTATAATGTAAATAATCCGATTTCTATCTTTCCAAGAGATGTGGCGCGCTGCTATCGTCTTACTGATAAGAAAATGAAGGAGTATCAAGGAAGTAACAAGTAGTTGCAAAATAAAAGTAAAAGAATCAGAAGTAAAGTGTAATGAAAGGTGAAACACCAAACTAAAACGGATAAGAAACCAAACTACAACATTGGTAAAGAATATTCCCGAATTCGTATCAGGCTATAGGGGAATGGCACTTTGGCTTTGTCTACATATTTTGCTCTCAAGTTTGATAAAATTGATAAAAATCACTGAATAATTTTGTACTTTTTTCAAGTTGAACCAAGTTTTTGGTAATTGGTGGTGAAAAGTTGTCTATTGTTACTAAATTTAATTAGAAATAACGTAAATCCGAAATTCATAATTCAAAATGTTGAGCTATTTACTAGTATATTCAATTTTCAAATTGTAATAATTTGCGAGAGAATGTTCGAAATTATATGGAAATTGCTTTATAAAAATGTAAATACCATTTCCTACAAATTTATTCTTAGCATTTTTCACATAATTCCGCTTACTTTCGAGAAATTTCAACCTAAATAGAAAAATTCGTTAACTTTCCATTAGACTACATGTATTTCATTTTGGTTCTTTCCCCCAATATTGATAACAAGCGTTCTTGTGACGTCATGTGTCACTGCCTTATCATTAGTTCATTACTCTTTTGTTGGTTATAAAAACGTCCACTAGATGTCGCCCACTTTGTTGCAGAATCCGAATGGACAAAATTTGAAAATATCTCGATAAATATTAATTTTCATGAGCAACTCAAGAGGCTAAAATTCATTTCTCATCTAATTCTCTGTCAAATAAAGGTGTTTTCAAAATTTTTAAAAACTTTATTTTACCATTATCACTTTTATGTTTTATGGAATGAAAGTCAGTGCTCAGTGGCGTCTCCTCGGAGCGATCGAGCAAACCGGTGACAGAGGTGGAAAGCCGTAAGATAGAGCTTTCACTTTTGTCTTAAGCTTTCAAAAACTTTTGGCTTTATGCTTTTCACTAGAAATATTTTTTCAGCTTTCGACTTTTGGCTTTCCAGCATCAAACTGTTTTAACTTTTAGCTCAAAACTTTCAACTTTTGACTTTTCAAAAAAAAAAGAAAAAAAAAGAAGAGGTATTGTTCAATAGTTGGTTAAGAATAGAACTTGATGTCGCTTCAGGACTTGGAGGAAAAAGAGAAAGGGCAAAAAAATGGAAGGGAAAGCTGAGTAAATAAAACTCTTAGCTTTTCGCTTCCTATCAAAAAATATTTTCCTACTTTTGACTTATGGCTTTTTACTATCAAAATTCTTCAGCGTTCCTCTTGGAACCTTCAGCTTTAAGCTAGTTTTCCAACTCATTCAGTGAAGTCGGATAACCTTGACACATACATACTATTGATCCGCCATTTTGTTTGCAAAAATCAATCATATCAGGAAAATAACTAATTTTTCTTTAGCTTTAATTTGAAAATTGGGTTCTGCGCCCTTACTAGAGCTCTGTATACTTTGTGTAAGTACAATTTTCCCCCATTTTGACTGCAACCATGCCTGTGGATGCCGAATCCGACTATGCGGAGCGTACTGCGTCGTCAATTCGGCATCAACGGGCGCTGTTGCATTCAAAATGGCGGACGATTGTACTCTCCTATCTAGAGCTCTACCCTAACTTGGGTCCGTTAATGCAGAAGAATTACTATTTATCAATTATCAATGCTAATAACAAATTTTCATTCTTCATAAATACATAAGTACACCAATAATTTGAAAATACAGGAGGTAAGAAAGTTTTTAATACTGTTCTGGTAGTTGAATTACGTTATTTAATCGTGATGCTGGTGTTAAATTTAAATATGGAAACCCAAAATCTAATCCCAAAGTTGAAAAAGCTGATCAGTTTCCCAAGAACCTGGAGAAAATGATTCTTTTTGTTCTGCAAACAAAATGGCGGATAGATTGGTATCCCTGTGTTAACTATAGATCCTTACCGAAGTAATAACGGCAGTCGATAATATCACAGTTTTACAGAGTGATCTGATTTAGTATTAGAACACATACACTGGACTATCTACAGATGGGGACTGAAAGTCAAATGATAAAACTTTAACTTTTCGATTTTTCCTCATTCGACTTTCAACTTTTCAGTTTATTCGGACCTTTGGCTTTTGGCTTTCGACTTTCATGAAAATAATTGGCTTCCAGCTTTAAACATTCAGCTTTCCGCTAGCTTCCAAAAAATTATTGAAAAAATGTACTAAGTATAAAAACAAAACTTCAGTTAAACTTTTAGTCTACATTTACTGTCTATAAGTTTCTGAAATTAGAATTTCCGTCATATTGGAAATAAGGTACTTATTTTTGCAGAAAAAGTTTCAAAAAGTCAAAAAATAAAGATTTAGCTTCTGGCTTTCAAATTTTTAGTTTATTCTGACCTTTGGCTTTTGGCTTTCGTGAAAATCATTGACTTTTGGTTAGATTTCAGCCCCTGCCTACAGAAATGGAAAGCGATTCAGCCTTTGAATTTTGCTTCTGACCTTGAAAGATGAACCTTTTACTTTTCGCTTTTCAACATTTGTTCTAGGTACTTTTCACTTGTCTTTTCGCTTTTCAATTTCTTTCTATCTCTTAACTACCAATACTGGAAACTCCATTTAAAATTAAAATACATTGACCGCTCTTAGACTCACTTCTGTTCCAGCGGCAGGATTTATTACTATGATGATATTTAGCATTGTGCTAACCAAACTACGATACTGGATTGATACAACCGATGGCCATCATTTTGGTTTTGGTTTACCTTTAATCAGTATGTATCAGTAATCAGTGAAGCTAATCAGTGTTAACATTTGATAATTACTCGCAAAAGGTAAACGGAAACGAAAATGGCAACCATTGATTCTACTAGAGTTCTGTAACTTTGTGTAAGTACTATTATCCGCCATTTTGACTCCAACTGTGCCCGTGCATGCCGAATTTGACCATGCCGAGTGTACCGCATAGTCAATTCGGCACCCACGGGCATGGTTTGAGTCAAAATGGTGGACGATCGTACTCGTATTTATAGTGCTTTAATTCTACCCATCATTTATTATTATGGTAGAGCAAAGTCTGGTCCAGTTAAGAAACATAATTGACTATAGTCCGTTCCAGATAAGAGTATAAAAAACCCATACACGTAGCGGCATCACAAGAGAAAATGGAAGTAAGAAATTCACACTGAACGCGTTGAAGACGCAGCATACGTTCTCAGGAAGTGATACGTGATTGGTTGCAAAATTGAACTCATGAACGTATTAGTCTGTGGTCTGTCTCAGAGTTTTTGATACTCTTATCTCTTATCTGGAACGGGCTATACCTGCTATACACATCGATAATGGGTATTTTGAAGTTGGAGGGGAAGGACGAGTTCAAGAACACGTTATCAGCGCCGTGAAAAAATTAGGTTTCTTAACTGGACCAGACTTTATAACACCCAAGTATCGCAATACGCCGTCTTTGGGCGTTCTGCGCCTGTTGATGCCAAACTGACAATGCGGTACGCTTCGCATAATCAATATTCGGCTTCGTCGGGCGCGGAACGCCCAAAGATGGCTTATTGCGATACTCGATAAAACTTGTAGTACCTTACTAGATAGAGCAAAAACACACACAGAATGAAATACGTGTAATTGGGTCTGGACAAACAACAACAACAACACCGGAACTAGAAACCTATAAAAGTGTGGAAACCTGCCATTTTGTATTCAGCCGTGCCTGTGGATGCCGAATCTGACTATGCGGAGCGTACCATGTAGTAAATTCGGCATCAATGGGCGCGGTTGAATACAAAATGGCAGGTTTCCGCATTCGTATTGTTATAGCGCTTTACCAGAACTAAACCTAACTGATAAGGGAACGACGATGATCACTTTGACTCCCATATGAAAAACATGGAGCAAAGATCATTATGTTATTACTTATTAGTTGTTATTATAACTACCTGAGAATAAGAAGTTTCTTAGAAACCAAAGGTATAAATGTTTAATCCAGAAGGTTTATTTGCTAATAAACTCCTGATTACTAACAATTTCTTATTCTCAGGTAGTGACATAATGATCTTTACTCCCTGTATTTTTTTTATGGGAGTCACGAGTCAGGCATGTCACACACTTCAGCTAACCAACTAAGCGCAAAGTTTATGCTTAAACCATTATCTTACATGAGGAACCATACAGCTTAGCTAAGCTATGTCCAAAACATATTTCACCGCTGAGCCATGTTGGATGTTGCTAATTGCTATGCACAGCACAGTTTGTCCTTCAGAAGGTTCCTTAGCCAAAAGTTGGGTACTTTTGCTAACAGTAACCAAGAATTGTAACTTATTGTGTGACGTCATCTCACTGTTCGCTTATCATAAAATACCTATTCGACGCTAGCGCCTTTACAGTTTGCACAGTCCCAAACTCTCAACACGAAACCCTCGCAACGGTTTTCATAACATCCGAGTTTCTAGTATTGGCAGTTTGGTGGATTTGTTCAGAACTTCACGTTTCTTGTCTCATTTAGAAGCGTGTTACTACAATATTGAAATCCTGGTGCAAACTGATATGGAATGGATTAAGTCAACTTCCAGGTTAGGGTAAGCACTGATTTGGTATTACAAACACAATTTTGTGTAATCTAGGTTCCTGGTTATTTGCTCAGTTCAGAATTAAGTAGATTCTAGAGTCGGCTTGAGATGACAAAATATTTGGCCTTGTTTTGCTTAACGTGCAGAAATTCAAGTGATTTGCTGTACTTGTATTTCAAGTTTACAGCTTCTGTTGCTCAACAATAGTTTCCGTCTTTTTTTGTATCTTTTTTCTGTACTTTTATAATTATTTCAGATAATTCATGCAGTTATATTACTGTCGCAGTATTATATAGCTGCTGTGATATTTTATAATGGTTTATTCTTGACTTATTCAGTAAGGATCTCGAATTAACTAGTACAATAACAAATGTTAGATGATAAGTGTTGCGGGGAACCCAAAATATTAGTGGATGTACTTGATTGCCCGGATATTGACCTTCTTTTTTTCTGATCTTAGAGTTTGTTGTGGAGTGCAGATAAGCTACTAAGCGACAGTAAGTCTGCCATACAAATTGAAGGAGTTACTGTCTATTTTGCAGTGCCCTGAGAAAGGGATGTAATATTAACAAAGTTGTAGCTTCGTTTCCAAGGTATACTTACTTTCATTTTTCACGGTAGTTGGGGGAGAAATGAGAGATATCAAAAATTCATTAAAAGAATTTGAGTTGTGAAATTGCGGTATAGTTGCGGTTTTTATATTCCTACTAGTTATTATTCATCTGTATTTGGTCATTTTTATGAGGTGTTACCAAAGAAGCCATTGAAAATTGTAACGTGTTCATCGGCTTTAATCTGCTAGTCTCATTTTTGTTTTGTTTTCTGAAGCATATTATCTGTATTATTAGTTTGATTGTTGTATTTGTTTGAATTGCCAAAAATTGAAGTGCAGTGACAACTTTCATATTGTTGTTACCTTTTTGGATTCAATGGCACAAAGAAGAATAATGTTATCTTCAATGGGGCTTGGTCAACTTCCTGTAGGTGTATTCAGCCACCATTTTTATCCTTTCATTCTCTGTGCAACCTCAATTGTCGTTTGTGACGTATACTTCCATGATACCATAATAGGTTCGCTTGTTATTGGAAAAAGTAAGGATTAAAATGGCGGACGACTGCTGGTTTTAGTTTCTTCCTATTCTTATTTATATGTCTCTGGAATTTAGCTAAATTATCTTTGATATTTACTAAGATGTGGACATTGCACTTCTTCTCCACAGGCTTATATGGCCGCAAAAACTTTTCCTTCAGTTTTCTTGAAAATTTCTCGAAAATTGAGAAATTTTCTTCTTTGATTCTGCTGATTGCCATGTTACATTATATGAGTAAGGGGTAGTGGAATAAATGGAAATAAGAAAAACTATAACGTGCTACATCTTAAGAAAATCCAAGTTGTTGTCTCTGGTTGTGACTGGCCTTTGGATCTCTGTACACTTTTGGTGATTGTAAGAATACAGTAATTTACGGTTAATATCAAATGATATTTAAGGTAGTAAAAGAAAACTACTACCATGTAACGCTTCAGTGCTAGTTTTTATGTACTGGATCTCGACAATATTTTTCTAGTCTTGGTATCACAACAATGTAATGAGTTTTACACATTCATACAGAAAAACCAGTACGCTTAATATCACTGCGTGGAAGTTTATGATTAACATCGAGTTTACCTTGCTTATATCTACTATGAAATTAAATATTTAGTTTGGTATTTCTCAATATGTATAAAAACAATTATGCGTACCGACATGGGACTGAACTGGTAAAGTTTTATTTAAACTGTACTGTAGAATTATTACATAGTCTTATGCAAACAATATTCTGAAGGTAACTGAGTATGTGAGAGAGCAATGTTGTGCACTCATGTAAGTTGATGGTTTCTTTTATGTGCTTATATGTTAAGAAACTGTAGTTAAATCTCGTTTAGTGAATACCTTTTAAGCAAGCATCCGTTTTTAACACCATTCAAGTTCCATAAAACTGTTATTCATTGAAACATCTATTCAAATAGCCTAATGTTGGTTTGTTATCAATGAGCAGAGTAGCTTTGGTTATGGACTTGAATAAATAATCGCTTGAATTAAGTACCTTTTTACTGGCATAAACTTAGGAACCCAATTTCCTATACACAGTTTTTACTAGTCCATTGATGGTTCGAAATTCGGACTAAAGTTACCAAGTATGTTTTAGGATGAACAGTTGAGTCTTTGTCTTGCATAAAACTGTGCTTCAGAAACTAAATTTGAAACAGTAATTTTTATTCAAAGAATGTACTGGTCACGCTGGCCTTTTATGAAAGTTCAGTTATACATTTTTAATAACATATTGGTTACCTACACTATTTTACGAGTATAGCGGCAGAATATTTCTTTGTATTATTTTTCATATTGATTGTTATTATGCTTTGAATACATTTACATCTTTATAACTTTATATTTTTCATTCTAGTTACATTTGTGATGCGAACAGGATTTGAGATGACTTACTTCAAGACAAATCCACATCTGACCTTCAAATTAGGCTGGCTGTATTCTCAAACAGATTTTTTAGAGAGAGATGGTTTAAAAAATGACTCTAGCTCAGTTTCGAGGTCGGATTTGAATTTGTCACTGAGCTGAGTTATTTTCCCCAAGAGGTAATTCATAATCTTATAGAAGAATTTTTCCCTCAGAAAATACATAATGTGTATAGTATGTCCCAGTTTGAAAGATGTTGTAAAGCTCCTGGAAAAGGACAAAAAACTTCTTGCACATACCGCGTATGACATATTCTCAAAATTAAAGGGACCATAAGGCTATGACGTTATACAAATAGCGAATATTCTTTAGATTTTGATAGTAAGATCTCATATGATAAGTTTTTCAAGGGCAGAAACTATAGTACACCAAAAATGTAATTAAAAGTTGAATAACTATTGCAGGTCTTCATTATTAGAGTAGCTACCCGAGGTTGAACATTTGAATGATATGAGTTTCCTGCTCAATGTTTGACTCAAGAGTGTAAATCCGTTGTTTAAAACATTGTGTGTGATTCACGAGTGGGGAAGGAGCAAAATGGTCAAAAACTACTCCAGCTCATTTTCAATATCAGATTGGAATTAAGTAATTTGCACTCAGTCTCGTTGCTAAAGCTATTCTAAAAATTTACACCCCCCTTCCCCCCAAAAAAGAAGAAAAAAAGACAGACCTCGAAAAACTCTTCTTATTTTTTTATTTTTGTTATATCTAATGTTAAAAGAAGTAAATCTAGGTTACAATTCTTTGGTTTGTTGTTCACCTTTGATAGTAGACTAGTAGTACAATCACTATTACAAGAAAAGGGGGAAAATCAACAATAAAACAGTAATAACTATGAACAAAAAGAAATTTGGTAATTAGAAAAAGAACTGTCGGTTATTCTAACTGCTGACAGTAATGTGTTTAGTAACTATGGTGAACTGAGATGAGCAAAATCAAACAGCAGAGGAGTGGAAATCATGATTTTAAAATCAGTCTAAAATCTTTCAAAAATCATGATTTTATAATCAAATTTTTTTTTCAAAAGTGATTAAAAATCATAGGTAATAAAAGTTATTTTTTATGTGATTTTTTATTTTATGTGTCAAGTGAAATAGACATTTAATGGACAAATCAATCAAATGTGACAAATTTAACCAGACTGACAGGATCAGACTCGAGTCAGCGATTGTTTTCAGTTTCGTAAGTGATAAATGCTAGACACGTATTTTACCACTTCGGAGAACAGAAAAATAATTTCTGAGTTCGTTAAGAAGACTCGTTCTTCAAATATTCCTAATTCTTTAGAATTATTCCTGAATTTGTGAATTCCTTAAAATCATAATACACCGGCTGCAGGCGAGATCCAGAGGCGAAGCAGGTGCCCCTTACACCCGCCGGCAGCCCTCTAGGTTCTGAGTAGGGGCGTTAGCTTCAGCTGAGCTTGTAATATCCTACAAACTGTTAATGCTAACCGCCATCGTATTTCCCCAGTCTAGCCTACGGTAGGTGTACTGTCTAGAGTAGTTAAGGTATCTCAGTTCTCTCAAACTCTCGAATTGCACCTTCGATAGCAGCAGATGAAGGAGTCTCATTCTGTAGATAGAGTCTCGAGCAATAGGCATGTCAGTCTGGCGTCTTGATTCCTTGTGAGCCAATTAACTCTCTAAAGAAACACATAGGAAAAATCAGGGTCAGTGAGGCTCACGATGTAAACCTTCTGGGCTAGACCTTGTTCTCGCGAGTCCTCGTGCCCGGGGGCAAGGTTCCCAGGAGTGATCAGCGGATCTGGTTCTAGACACCCCTGGTCCCAGTACGATGCGTGCTCGTTAAAGAGTTAAATGAGTGTCGAGCGGATCAAGAAGCTTCGTTTAATTTCATTTTTATTTAGTCCCCAAAGGTCAGTGTTGAAAGTTGCATAAGGATCCGAAAGGATAACTGATTTACCTGTAATAATCATCCTCCTTCTCAGTTCTTTACTTATACGTACTCGAAAAAGAAAAAAAGAAAAACTAAAGTGAATCTGTTCTTGCTACATTCAGGTATTAGATATTAAGAGTAGCCGATTTTCTTTTCTAGTGTTACAGTCTTATGAAACCCTCAGCTTCGTGGCTTTTTAGGGTTATAATACGATCTTACACCTCCTAACAGTCATATCAGTATCCTCTGTGAGGAAATGCTCGACCGTAAGATTGCCTGGTAGATCTATGCTCTCCCTTGATTTGAGGCAATCTCGTCAGTGAATCGGCCAATAGTGAATCGTGTGCGGTTGAGCTGTTATATGGCTCTTCAGTGAATCGGTCACGGTACGTGTGCGGTTGAGTTGTCTTGATCATTGCCGGATCATACGACTCACAGGTAGCGGTAGTTTCCTCTACAGAGTGGGGTGTATTTGTACGCTTCTTGAAGATACTAACGAGGGTGTGAAACGTAATGTGTATTTATGTTGGCTGGAAGTAGAACAGAGTATTCCGCTCCTCTTTGAACCACTGTACGTACATATTTCGTTTCAAACGTCTGAATACTAGATTCTGATGTGGAGGGGGTCAGGGAGATCATTTATTTTCTAGGTAGAGGTGCTCGAAAGTTAATCTTCCTAGTTGCTTTATGCTCTCCCTTTGTTTGGAACTGTCTCTTCAGTGAATCGGCCAATAGTGAACCGTGTGCGGTTGGGCTGTTATGAATCGGTCACGGTACGTGTGCGGTTGAGCTGTCCCGACCATTGCCGGATCACCGGATCATAGACTTAACAGGAAGCAGTTACTTCTTTAGCACGTGATGTACGTGTGTACTTATCAAAGGTAGACACACTTCACTGTTGGTCACTCAGTAGGGCGATTGGAGGGACAGTATAAGACATAGCTTACTCAGCAGATCTGATGGTTTAGGACTGTAATACAAGAAAAGAATCTCGATGTAATACGTATTTTAGTACTTACTAAGAATATCTAAATTTCAAAGCGCAAATCTACTCGGTACTTACAAATATTTTCACCATCACCGTCAACCTGACGTATTCTTCATCGAAGTGAAGGAAACGTGAACGGAGTTGAAGTCGAAAATTTGAGAAATTTTCACGTTTTTGACTGGCAGTCTTGAGTATATCTATTATTTTGTTTTCAGTCATGAAATTGTACTCCGAGATACTTCCATCAATGCACGCAAGCGGTCAGTATCAAACATTTTGATAACTGGATGAATGAAGAATCAGCCCCAGGAACGATTAATCGCCGCTACAACTTTGAAACCACAGTCGATTATCTCGTCTTGAAGAATTTTTCGGTTGCTCGACCGCAATTATCGGAACGCTAATTACTCTCAACTCTTAATTGTAATTAGAGACCGGATTCTTCAGCATTTATAATTTCGTGTTGCTTGACGATAGAGAAGTGCTGATGATGTATGAGTACGTTTCAGAGCGGGGAAAGTTGGAGAAAAAATGTTATTTTGCCGAAAATGTTGTAAATCCGAAAACCGTCAAGAATGTCGAAAGAACCAATATTGCCATTTCAAACCAAATGAGAAGAAAAAACTAGAAGTGTTCATATAACCATCGCGGTATTTCAGGAGCTAAAGTCACGTCATAGTATACCAAAATTTTAAATTCTTGAATGACTAATATAAGTAAAAGGAACATTTTCCACTCTTTTTTCGACTTTTCTTTGAATTTGAGGGACATTTTTGTGATTTTGCCGAATAATGGGGAAGGTACTACTTTCAGCGTTGAATTGTCTTTAGTGTCAAAAGGAATCCGGTCTCTAGTTATAATGTGTACGCAGAATGATGTGTCCTGTTGCATAGCCAGCCTGGGGTTGGTGGAGGTGTTGGTCTTAACCAGCGGAGGGGAGTGATGGAATGGGTGCTAAATTTAGAAAAACTCTATTGACAAGTTCGCAAGAGAAGGTGTCCAGATTCTCTCGATCCCCCTCTCCTCTGACTACACCATTGATTATATCGGTTAGAGATTGTTGATTTCGAGTTTCGAGCATGTAAATTTATGCGTTCGATGTCGGTTTTAAGAACATGCCTTCGCTGTTGGAAACTGCGAAGATACTGATTTCATGGTTTATAAGTAGTGGGTAATATAGACCTATTGAGATTTTGGATAGAGAAGACAATTTTGAATGAGACTGCCTCAAAAATGACATGATGAAGAGAAATTTTCAAAATTCGAGAAAATCAAAAATTTCAAATTGAAGACTGTTTTTCCTCAGTTTTTCACGCTGAATTCGAATCCGTTGTTCAAATTTGGCGGCGACGCTCCGTTGCCGAGATAAACTAGAAAATGTGGTCAAAATGGGTCACATAGAGAAAAATGTGCAAACGCCTTCAATGCGGTGAACATGCAACAACCTAACGCACGAGTTGACGTTTTCGAAATTTCTATTTTTCTGGGCAACACCAACAATTCGCGAAAATTTTTTAATTGGTGAGAGCTAGAGCGATGGGGTATGAAAATTCGGAATGCGGATACAATTTTAAATAAGACCCACTCCTTCATGGGCCAAAAAATTTTTCACCCAAAAAAAGACGTCAAAAATTTCGCATTAAAGACTGTTTCTTACTCAATTTTTTACGCTGAGTTAGAATCCGTTGTTCAAATTCCACGGCGACGCTCCGTTGCCGGAATACACTCGAAAAATGTGGTGAAGAAATGCAAATTTTTGAAGAGTGTGGTAACGCCTTCAACTGGGTGAACGTGCAACACCTACTGCACCAATTGACTTTCGAACGCAAAAATCGTTTGATTGGCTATAGCTAGAGCGATGGCGTTTGAAAATTTGAAATGCGAAGACAATTTTGAATAAGACTCACTCTTCACTCGAAAAAAAAATTTTTCGCCCCAAAAAGCACATGATGTACTCATAGTATGGAGATATTTTCAAAATTTGAGAAAATCAACAATTCCGAATTAAAGGCTGTTTTTTACTCAATTTTTCACGCTGAGTTCGAATCCGTTGTTCAAATTTGGCGGTGACGCTCCGTTGCTGAGATACACTCGAAAATGTGGTCAAAAAAAGAAGAATGTGGAAACGCGATGAACATGCGACACCTACTGCACCAATTGACATTTTCGAACGCGGAAATCTATTGATTGGAGATAGCTAGAGCGAAACGGTTTGAAATATTGGAATGCCCGGACAATTTTGAATAGGACCCACTCTTCACCTGAAAAGATTTTTTTCGCCCCAAAAAAGACATGTAATAGTCTGGAGAAATTTTCGAAATTCGAGAAAATAAAAAGAAATTAAAACTTGTTTCTTGCTCAATTTTCCACGCTGAGTGCGAATGCGATGTTCAGATCTGGCGGCGAAGCTCCGTTGCAGAAATACACTGGAAAATGTGGTCAAGAAAGCAAATTTTCGAAGAATGTGGTAACGCCTTCAACTCGGAGAACACGCAACACCTACTGCATCAATTGACTTTTTCGAACTCGAAAATCTTTTGATTCGCGATAGCTAGAGCGATGGCGCTTCAAAATTTGGACCGCTAAGACGAATAAGACCCACTCTTCACTCGAAAAATAATTTTTCGTTCAAAAAAAGGCGTGATGAAGTTGAAAAGAATATTCGGAAAAGTGGAGGCGCCTTCGACGCGCAGAATATGCGATTTCACATACGGCAGTTGACGTTTTCGAAATCGCTAATTTCTCTGGGGCGAACTAATAAAATGCAAAATTTATTGGATTGGAGGCAGCTACAGCAGAACGGGTTGACACTTTCGAACGAGGTGATCAATCTGCTCTCAAAATTTCAAACCGTTTTCCTCTAGCTATCCCCAGTCCGGAGATTTTCACGTTTTATTAGTTCTCCCCAGAGAAATTCGCGATCTCGAAAACGACAATTGGTGTAGGTTGAGTTGCATACACGACGTGCTGGAGGCATTACCAGAATATTAGAAAATTTGAAATACAATTGCGACGCCTTCGAAGAATTGAATATGCTATTTCCCATACGCCAATTGACGTTTTCAAAATCGCTAATTTCTCTGGGGCGAACTAATAAAATGCAAAAATCATTGGATTGGTGGCAGCTACGGCGAAACGGGTTGACAATTTCGAAAGGGGAGATTATTTTGCTCTCAAAATTTCAAACCGTTTTCCTCTATCTATCCCCAGTCCGGAGATTTTCGCGATTGCGAAAACCCAATTGGTGTATGTTGAGTTGCATATACGACGTGCTGAAGGCATTACCAGAATATTCGCCGTTTTCGAAATCGCTAATTTCTCTGGGGCGAACTAATAAAATGCTAAATTCTTTGGATTGGTGGCAGCTACAGCGAAAAGGGTTGACACTTTCGAAAGAGGAGATCAATCTGCTCTCAAAATTTAAAACCGTTTTCCTCTAGCTATCCCCAGTCCGGAGATTTTCACGTTTTATTGGTTCCCCCCCCCCCCAGAGAAATTCGCGATTTTGAAAACGACAATTGGTGTAGGTTGAGTTGCATACACGACGTGCTGAAGGCATTGCCAGAATATTCGCCGTTTTCGAAATCGCTAATTTCTCTGGGGCCAACTAATAAAATGCTAAATTCTTTGGATTGGTGGCAGCTACAGCGAAAAGGGTTGACACTTTCGAAAGAGGAGATCAATCTGCTCTCAAAATTTAAAACCGTTTTCCTCTAGCTATCCCCAGTCCGGAGATTTTCACGTTTTATTGGTTCCCCCCAGAGAAATTCGCGATTTCGAAAACGACAATTGGTGTAGGTTGAGTTGCATATTCGACGTGCTGAAGGCATTACCAGAATATTAGAAAATTTGAAATACAATTGCGACGCCTTCGAAGAATTGAATATGCTATTTCCCATACGCCAATTGACGTTTTCAAAATCGCTAATTTCTCTGGGGCGAACTAATAAAATGCAAAAATCATTGGATTGGTGGCAGCTACGGCGAAACGGGTTGACAATTTCGAAAGGGGAGATGATTTTGCTCTCAAAATTTCAAACCGTTTTCCTCTATCTATCCCCAGTCCGGAGATTTTCGCGATTGCGAAAACCCAATTGGTGTATGTTGAGTTGCATACACGACGTGCTGAAGGCACTGCCAGAATATTCGCCGTTTTCGAAATTACTAATTTCTCTGGGGCCAACTAATAAAATGCTAAAATCGTTGGATTGGTGGCAGCTACGGCGAAAAGGGTTGACACTTTCGACAGAGGAGATCAATCTCCTCTCAAAATTTCAAACTGTTTTCCTCTAGCTATCCCCAGTCCGGAGATTTTCACGTTTTATTGGTTCCCCCCAGAGAAATTCGCGATTTCGAAAACGACAATTGGTGTAGGTTGAGTTGCATACACGACGTGCTGAAGGCATTGCCAGAATATTCGCCGTTTTCGAAATCGCTAATTTCTCTGGGGCCAACTAATAAAATGCTAAATTCTTTGGATTGGTGGCAGCTACAGCGAAAAGGGTTGACACTTTCGAAAGAGGAGATCAATCTGCTCTCAAAATTTAAAACCGTTTTCCTCTAGCTATCCCCAGTCCGGAGATTTTCACGTTTTATTGGTTCCCCCCAGAGAAATTCGCGATTTCGAAAACGACAATTGGTGTAGGTTGAGTTGCATACACGACGTGCTGAAGGCATTTCCAGAATATTCGCCGTTTTCGAAATCGCTAATTTCTCTGGGGCCAACTAATAAAATGCTAAATTCTTTGGATTGGTGGCAGCTACGGCGAAACGGGTTGACACTTTCGAAAGAGGAGATCAATCTGCTCTCAAAATTTAAAACCGTTTTCCTCTAGCTATCCCCAGTCCGGAGATTTTCACGTTTTATTGGTTCCCCCCAGAGAAATTCGCGATTTCGAAAACGACAATTGGTGTAGGTTGAGTTGCATATTCGACGTGCTGAAGGCATTACCAGAATATTAGAAAATTTGAAATACAATTGTGACGCCTTCGAAGAATTGAATATGCTATTTCTCATACGCCAATTGACGTTTTCAAAATCGCTAATTTCTCTGGGGCGAACTAATAAAATGCAAAAATCATTGGATTGATAGCAGCTACGGCGAAACGGGTTGACAATTTCGAAAGGGGAGATGATTTTGCTCTCAAAATTTCAAACCGTTTTCCTCTATCTATCCCCAGTCCGGAGATTTTCGCGATTGCGAAAACCCAATTGGTGTATGTTGAGTTGCATACACGACGTGCTGAAGGCATTGCCAGAATATTCGCCGTTTTCGAAATTACTAATTTCTCTGGGGCCAACTAATAAAATGCTAAAATCGTTGGATTGGTGGCAGCTACGGCGAAAAGGGTTGACACTTTCGACAGAGGAGATCAATCTCCTCTCAAAATTTCAAACTGTTTTCCTCTAGCTATCCCCAGTCCGGAGATTTTCACGTTTTATTGGTTCCCCCCAGAGAAATTCGCGATTTCGAAAACGACAATTGGTGTAGGTTGAGTTGCATACACGACGTGCTGAAGGCATTGCCAGAATATTCGCCGTTTTCGAAATCGCTAATTTCTCTGGGGCGAACTAATAAAATGCGAAAATCATTGGATTGGTAGCAGCTACGGCGAAACGGGTTGACAATTTCGAAAGGGGAGATTATTTTGCTCTCAAAATTTCAAACCGTTTTCCTCTAGCTATCCCCAGTCCGGAGATTTTCACGTTTTATTGGTTCCCCCCAGAGAAATTCGCGATTTCGAAAACGACAATTGGTGTAGGTTGAGTTGCATACACGACGTGCTGAAGGCATTACCAGAATATTCGCCGTTTTCGAAATCGCTAATTTCTCTGGGGCGAACTAATAAAATGCTAAATTCTTTGGATTGGTGGCAGGTACGGCGAAACGGGTTGACAATTTCGAAAGGGGAGATAATTTTGCTCTCAAAATTTCAAACCGTTTTCCTCTAGCTATCCCCAGTCCGGAGATTTTCGCGATCGCGAAAACCCAATTGGTGTATGTTGAGTTGCATACACGACGTGCTGAAGGCATTACCAGAATATTCGCCGTTTTCGAAATCGCTTATTTCTCTGGGGCCAACTAATAAAATGCTAAATTCTTTGGATTGGTGGCAGCTACAGCGAAAAGGGTTGACACTTTCGAAAGAGGAGATCAATCTGCTCTCAAAATTTAAAACCGTTTTCCTCTAGCTATCCCCAGTCCGGAGATTTTCACGTTTTATTGGTTCCCCCCAGAGAAATTCGCGATTTCGAAAACGACAATTGGTGTAGGTTGAGTTGCATATTCGACGTGCTGAAGGCATTACCAGAATATTAGAAAATTTGAAATACAATTGCGACGCCTTCGAAGAATTGAATATGCTATTTCTCATACGCCAATTGACGTTTTCAAAATCGCTAATTTCTCTGGGGCGAACTAATAAAATGCAAAAATCATTGGATTGGTGGCAGCTACGGCGAAACGGGTTGACAATTTCGAAAGGGGAGATTATTTTGCTCTCAAAATTTCAAACCGTTTTCCTCTAGCTATCCCCAGTCCGGAGATTTTCGCGATTGCGAAAACCCAATTGGTGTATGTTGAGTTGCATACACGACGTGCTGAAGGCATTGCCAGAATATTCGCCGTTTTCGAAATTACTAATTTCTCTGGGGCCAACTAATAAAATGCTAAAATCGTTGGATTGGTGGCAGCTACGGCGAAAAGGGTTGACACTTTCGACAGAGGAGATCAATCTCCTCTCAAAATTTCAAACTGTTTTCCTCTAGCTATCCCCAGTCCGGAGATTTTCACGTTTTATTGGTTCCCCCCAGAGAAATTCGCGATTTCGAAAACGACAATTGGTGTAGGTTGAGTTGCATACACGACGTGCTGAAGGCATTGCCAGAATATTCGCCGTTTTCGAAATCGCTAATTTCTCTGGGGAACTAATAAAATGCAAAAATCATTGGATTGGTAGCAGCTACGGCGAAACGGGTTGACAATTTCGAAAGGGGAGATTATTTTGCTCCCAAAATTTCAAACCGTTTTCCTCTATCTATCCCCAGTCCGGAGATTTTTGCGATTGCGAAAACCCAATTGGTGTATGTTGAGTTGCATACACGACGTGCTGAAGGCATTGCCAGAATATTCGCCGTTTTCGAAATTACTAATTTCTCTGGGGCCAACTAATAAAATGCTAAATTCTTTGGATTGGTGGCAGCTACAGCGAAAAGGGTTGACACTTTCGAAAGAGGAGATCAATCTGCTCTCAAAATTTAAAACCGTTTTCCTCTAGCTATCCCCAGTCCGGAGATTTTCACGTTTTATTGGTTCCCCCCAGAGAAATTCGCGATTTCGAAAACGACAATTGGTGTAGGTTGAGTTGCATATTCGACGTGCTGAAGGCATTACCAGAATATTAGAAAATTTGAAATACAATTGCGACGCCTTCGAAGAATTGAATATGCTATTTCTCATACGCCAATTGACGTTTTCAAAATCGCTAATTTCTCTGGGGCGAACTAATAAAATGCAAAAATCATTGGATTGGTGGCAGCTACGGCGAAACGGGTTGACAATTTCGAAAGGGGAGATTATTTTGCTCTCAAAATTTCAAACCGTTTTCCTCTAGCTATCCCCAGTCCGGAGATTTTCGCGATTGCGAAAACCCAATTGGTGTATGTTGAGTTGCATACACGACGTGCTGAAGGCATTGCCAGAATATTCGCCGTTTTCGAAATTACTAATTTCTCTGGGGCCAACTAATAAAATGCTAAAATCGTTGGATTGGTGGCAGCTACGGCGAAAAGGGTTGACACTTTCGACAGAGGAGATCAATCTCCTCTCAAAATTTCAAACTGTTTTCCTCTAGCTATCCCCAGTCCGGAGATTTTCACGTTTTATTGGTTCCCCCCAGAGAAATTCGCGATTTCGAAAACGACAATTGGTGTAGGTTGAGTTGCATACACGACGTGCTGAAGGCATTGCCAGAATATTCGCCGTTTTCGAAATCGCTAATTTCTCTGGGGTGAACTAATAAAATGCAAAAATCATTGGATTGGTAGCAGCTACGGCGAAACGGGTTGACAATTTCGAAAGGGGAGATTATTTTGCTCCCAAAATTTCAAACCGTTTTCCTCTATCTATCCCCAGTCCGGAGATTTTTGCGATTGCGAAAACCCAATTGGTGTATGTTGAGTTGCATACACGACGTGCTGAAGGCATTGCCAGAATATTCGCCGTTTTCGAAATTACTAATTTCTCTGGGGCCAACTAATAAAATGCTAAATTCTTTGGATTGGTGGCAGCTACAGCGAAAAGGGTTGACACTTTCGAAAGAGGAGATCAATCTGCTCTCAAAATTTAAAACCGTTTTCCTCTAGCTATCCCCAGTCCGGAGATTTTCACGTTTTATTGGTTCCCCCCAGAGAAATTCGCGATTTCGAAAACGACAATTGGTGTAGGTTGAGTTGCATATTCGACGTGCTGAAGGCATTACCAGAATATTAGAAAATTTGAAATACAATTGCGACGCCTTCGAAGAATTGAATATGCTATTTCTCATACGCCAATTGACGTTTTCAAAATCGCTAATTTCTCTGGGGCGAACTAATAAAATGCAAAAATCATTGGATTGGTGGCAGCTACGGCGAAACGGGTTGACAATTTCGAAAGGGGAGATTATTTTGCTCTCAAAATTTCAAACCGTTTTCCTCTAGCTATCCCCAGTCCGGAGATTTTCACGTTTTATTGGTTCCCCCCAGAGAAATTCGCGATTTCGAAAACGACAATTGGTGTAGGTTGAGTTGCATACACGACGTGCTGAAGGCATTACCAGAATATTCGCCGTTTTCGAAATCGCTAATTTCTCTGGGGCGAACTAATAAAATGCTAAATTCTTTGGATTGGTGGCAGGTACGGCGAAACGGGTTGACAATTTCGAAAGGGGAGATAATTTTGCTCTCAAAATTTCAAACCGTTTTCCTCTAGCTATCCCCAGTCCGGAGATTTTCGCGATCGCGAAAACCCAATTGGTGTATGTTGAGTTGCATACACGACGTGCTGAAGGCATTACCAGAATATTCGCCGTTTTCGAAATCGCTTATTTCTCTGGGGCCAACTAATAAAATGCTAAATTCTTTGGATTGGTGGCAGCTACAGCGAAAAGGGTTGACACTTTCGAAAGAGGAGATCAATCTGCTCTCAAAATTTAAAACCGTTTTCCTCTAGCTATCCCCAGTCCGGAGATTTTCACGTTTTATTGGTTCCCCCCAGAGAAATTCGCGATTTCGAAAACGACAATTGGTGTAGGTTGAGTTGCATATTCGACGTGCTGAAGGCATTACCAGAATATTAGAAAATTTGAAATACAATTGCGACGCCTTCGAAGAATTGAATATGCTATTTCTCATACGCCAATTGACGTTTTCAAAATCGCTAATTTCTCTGGGGCGAACTAATAAAATGCAAAAATCATTGGATTGGTGGCAGCTACGGCGAAACGGGTTGACAATTTCGAAAGGGGAGATTATTTTGCTCTCAAAATTTCAAACCGTTTTCCTCTAGCTATCCCCAGTCCGGAGATTTTCGCGATTGCGAAAACCCAATTGGTGTATGTTGAGTTGCATACACGACGTGCTGAAGGCATTGCCAGAATATTCGCCGTTTTCGAAATTACTAATTTCTCTGGGGCCAACTAATAAAATGCTAAAATCGTTGGATTGGTGGCAGCTACGGCGAAAAGGGTTGACACTTTCGACAGAGGAGATCAATCTCCTCTCAAAATTTCAAACTGTTTTCCTCTAGCTATCCCCAGTCCGGAGATTTTCACGTTTTATTGGTTCCCCCCAGAGAAATTCGCGATTTCGAAAACGACAATTGGTGTAGGTTGAGTTGCATACACGACGTGCTGAAGGCATTGCCAGAATATTCGCCGTTTTCGAAATCGCTAATTTCTCTGGGGTGAACTAATAAAATGCAAAAATCATTGGATTGGTAGCAGCTACGGCGAAACGGGTTGACAATTTCGAAAGGGGAGATTATTTTGCTCCCAAAATTTCAAACCGTTTTCCTCTATCTATCCCCAGTCCGGAGATTTTTGCGATTGCGAAAACCCAATTGGTGTATGTTGAGTTGCATACACGACGTGCTGAAGGCATTGCCAGAATATTCGCCGTTTTCGAAATTACTAATTTCTCTGGGGCCAACTAATAAAATGCTAAATTCTTTGGATTGGTGGCAGCTACAGCGAAAAGGGTTGACACTTTCGAAAGAGGAGATCAATCTGCTCTCAAAATTTAAAACCGTTTTCCTCTAGCTATCCCCAGTCCGGAGATTTTCACGTTTTATTGGTTCCCCCCAGAGAAATTCGCGATTTCGAAAACGACAATTGGTGTAGGTTGAGTTGCATATTCGACGTGCTGAAGGCATTACCAGAATATTAGAAAATTTGAAATACAATTGCGACGCCTTCGAAGAATTGAATATGCTATTTCTCATACGCCAATTGACGTTTTCAAAATCGCTAATTTCTCTGGGGCGAACTAATAAAATGCAAAAATCATTGGATTGGTGGCAGCTACGGCGAAACGGGTTGACAATTTCGAAAGGGGAGATTATTTTGCTCTCAAAATTTCAAACCGTTTTCCTCTAGCTATCCCCAGTCCGGAGATTTTCGCGATTGCGAAAACCCAATTGGTGTATGTTGAGTTGCATACACGACGTGCTGAAGGCATTGCCAGAATATTCGCCGTTTTCGAAATCGCTAATTTCTCTGGGGTGAACTAATAAAATGCAAAAATCATTGGATTGGTAGCAGCTACGGCGAAACGGGTTGACAATTTCGAAAGGGGAGATTATTTTGCTCCCAAAATTTCAAACCGTTTTCCTCTATCTATCCCCAGTCCGGAGATTTTTGCGATTGCGAAAACCCAATTGGTGTATGTTGAGTTGCATACACGACGTGCTGAAGGCATTGCCAGAATATTCGCCGTTTTCGAAATTACTAATTTCTCTGGGGCCAACTAATAAAATGCTAAATTCTTTGGATTGGTGGCAGCTACAGCGAAAAGGGTTGACACTTTCGAAAGAGGAGATCAATCTGCTCTCAAAATTTAAAACCGTTTTCCTCTAGCTATCCCCAGTCCGGAGATTTTCACGTTTTATTGGTTCCCCCCAGAGAAATTCGCGATTTCGAAAACGACAATTGGTGTAGGTTGAGTTGCATATTCGACGTGCTGAAGGCATTACCAGAATATTAGAAAATTTGAAATACAATTGCGACGCCTTCGAAGAATTGAATATGCTATTTCTCATACGCCAATTGACGTTTTCAAAATCGCTAATTTCTCTGGGGCGAACTAATAAAATGCAAAAATCATTGGATTGGTGGCAGCTACGGCGAAACGGGTTGACAATTTCGAAAGGGGAGATTATTTTGCTCTCAAAATTTCAAACCGTTTTCCTCTAGCTATCCCCAGTCCGGAGATTTTCGCGATTGCGAAAACCCAATTGGTGTATGTTGAGTTGCATACACGACGTGCTGAAGGCATTGCCAGAATATTCGCCGTTTTCGAAATTACTAATTTCTCTGGGGCCAACTAATAAAATGCTAAAATCGTTGGATTGGTGGCAGCTACGGCGAAAAGGGTTGACACTTTCGACAGAGGAGATCAATCTCCTCTCAAAATTTCAAACTGTTTTCCTCTAGCTATCCCCAGTCCGGAGATTTTCACGTTTTATTGGTTCCCCCCAGAGAAATTCGCGATTTCGAAAACGACAATTGGTGTAGGTTGAGTTGCATACACGACGTGCTGAAGGCATTGCCAGAATATTCGCCGTTTTCGAAATCGCTAATTTCTCTGGGGTGAACTAATAAAATGCAAAAATCATTGGATTGGTAGCAGCTACGGCGAAACGGGTTGACAATTTCGAAAGGGGAGATTATTTTGCTCCCAAAATTTCAAACCGTTTTCCTCTATCTATCCCCAGTCCGGAGATTTTTGCGATTGCGAAAACCCAATTGGTGTATGTTGAGTTGCATACACGACGTGCTGAAGGCATTGCCAGAATATTCGCCGTTTTCGAAATTACTAATTTCTCTGGGGCCAACTAATAAAATGCTAAATTCTTTGGATTGGTGGCAGCTACAGCGAAAAGGGTTGACACTTTCGAAAGAGGAGATCAATCTGCTCTCAAAATTTAAAACCGTTTTCCTCTAGCTATCCCCAGTCCGGAGATTTTCACGTTTTATTGGTTCCCCCCAGAGAAATTCGCGATTTCGAAAACGACAATTGGTGTAGGTTGAGTTGCATATTCGACGTGCTGAAGGCATTACCAGAATATTAGAAAATTTGAAATACAATTGCGACGCCTTCGAAGAATTGAATATGCTATTTCTCATACGCCAATTGACGTTTTCAAAATCGCTAATTTCTCTGGGGCGAACTAATAAAATGCAAAAATCATTGGATTGGTGGCAGCTACGGCGAAACGGGTTGACAATTTCGAAAGGGGAGATTATTTTGCTCTCAAAATTTCAAACCGTTTTCCTCTAGCTATCCCCAGTCCGGAGATTTTCGCGATTGCGAAAACCCAATTGGTGTATGTTGAGTTGCATACACGACGTGCTGAAGGCATTGCCAGAATATTCGCCGTTTTCGAAATCGCTAATTTCTCTGGGGTGAACTAATAAAATGCAAAAATCATTGGATTGGTAGCAGCTACGGCGAAACGGGTTGACAATTTCGAAAGGGGAGATTATTTTGCTCCCAAAATTTCAAACCGTTTTCCTCTATCTATCCCCAGTCCGGAGATTTTTGCGATTGCGAAAACCCAATTGGTGTATGTTGAGTTGCATACACGACGTGCTGAAGGCATTGCCAGAATATTCGCCGTTTTCGAAATTACTAATTTCTCTGGGGCCAACTAATAAAATGCTAAATTCTTTGGATTGGTGGCAGCTACAGCGAAAAGGGTTGACACTTTCGAAAGAGGAGATCAATCTGCTCTCAAAATTTAAAACCGTTTTCCTCTAGCTATCCCCAGTCCGGAGATTTTCACGTTTTATTGGTTCCCCCCAGAGAAATTCGCGATTTCGAAAACGACAATTGGTGTAGGTTGAGTTGCATATTCGACGTGCTCAAGGCATTACCAGAATATTAGAAAATTTGAAATACAATTGTGACGCCTTCGAAGAATTGAATATGCTATTTCTCATACGCCAATTGACGTTTTCAAAATCGCTAATTTCTCTGGGGCGAACTAATAAAATGCAAAAATCTTTGGATTGGTGGCAGCTACGGCGAAACGGGTTGACAATTTCGAAAGGGGAGATTATTTTGCTCTCAAAATTTCAAACCGTTTTCCTCTAGCTATCCCCAGTCCGGAGATTTTCACGTTTTATTGGTTCCCCAGAGAAATTCGCGATTTCGAAAACGACAATTGGTGTAGGTTGAGTTGCATACACGACGTGCTGAAGGCATTGCCAGAATATTCGCCGTTTTCGAAATCGCTAATTTCTCTGGGGCGAACTAATAAAATGCGAAAATCATTGGATTGGTAGCAGCTACGGCGAAAAGGGTTGACACTTTCGACAGAGGAGATCAATCTCCTCTCAAAATTTCAAACTGTTTTCCTCTAGCTATCCCCAGTCCGGAGATTTTCACGTTTTATTGGTTCCCCCCAGAGAAATTCGCGATTTCGAAAACGACAATTGGTGTAGGTTGAGTTGCATACACGACGTGCTGAAGGCATTGCCAGAATATTCGCCGTTTTCGAAATCGCTAATTTCTCTGGGGCGAACTAATAAAATGCTAAATTCTTTGGATTGGTGGCAGCTACGGCGAAACGGGTTGACAATTTCGAAAGGGGAGATAATTTTGCTCTCAAAATTTCAAACCGTTTTCCTCTAGCTATCCCCAGTCCGGAGATTTTCGCGATCGCGAAAACCCAATTGGTGTATGTTGAGTTGCATACACGACGTGCTGAAGGCATTACCAGAATATTCGCCGTTTTCGAAATCGCTTATTTCTCTGGGGCCAACTAATAAAATGCTAAATTCTTTGGATTGGTGGCAGCTACAGCGAAAAGGGTTGACACTTTCGAAAGAGGAGATCAATCTGCTCTCAAAATTTAAAACCGTTTTCCTCTAGCTATCCCCAGTCCGGAGATTTTCACGTTTTATTGGTTCCCCCCAGAGAAATTCGCGATTTCGAAAACGACAATTGGTGTAGGTTGAGTTGCATATTCGACGTGCTGAAGGCATTACCAGAATATTAGAAAATTTGAAATACAATTGCGACGCCTTCGAAGAATTGAATATGCTATTTCTCATACGCCAATTGACGTTTTCAAAATCGCTAATTTCTCTGGGGCGAACTAATAAAATGCAAAAATCATTGGATTGGTGGCAGCTACGGCGAAACGGGTTGACAATTTCGAAAGGGGAGATTATTTTGCTCTCAAAATTTCAAACCGTTTTCCTCTAGCTATCCCCAGTCCGGAGATTTTCGCGATTGCGAAAACCCAATTGGTGTATGTTGAGTTGCATACACGACGTGCTGAAGGCATTGCCAGAATATTCGCCGTTTTCGAAATTACTAATTTCTCTGGGGCCAACTAATAAAATGCTAAAATCGTTGGATTGGTGGCAGCTACGGCGAAAAGGGTTGACACTTTCGACAGAGGAGATCAATCTCCTCTCAAAATTTCAAACTGTTTTCCTCTAGCTATCCCCAGTCCGGAGATTTTCACGTTTTATTGGTTCCCCCCAGAGAAATTCGCGATTTCGAAAACGACAATTGGTGTAGGTTGAGTTGCATACACGACGTGCTGAAGGCATTGCCAGAATATTCGCCGTTTTCGAAATCGCTAATTTCTCTGGGGTGAACTAATAAAATGCAAAAATCATTGGATTGGTAGCAGCTACGGCGAAACGGGTTGACAATTTCGAAAGGGGAGATTATTTTGCTCCCAAAATTTCAAACCGTTTTCCTCTATCTATCCCCAGTCCGGAGATTTTTGCGATTGCGAAAACCCAATTGGTGTATGTTGAGTTGCATACACGACGTGCTGAAGGCATTGCCAGAATATTCGCCGTTTTCGAAATTACTAATTTCTCTGGGGCCAACTAATAAAATGCTAAATTCTTTGGATTGGTGGCAGCTACAGCGAAAAGGGTTGACACTTTCGAAAGAGGAGATCAATCTGCTCTCAAAATTTAAAACCGTTTTCCTCTAGCTATCCCCAGTCCGGAGATTTTCACGTTTTATTGGTTCCCCCCAGAGAAATTCGCGATTTCGAAAACGACAATTGGTGTAGGTTGAGTTGCATATTCGACGTGCTGAAGGCATTACCAGAATATTAGAAAATTTGAAATACAATTGCGACGCCTTCGAAGAATTGAATATGCTATTTCTCATACGCCAATTGACGTTTTCAAAATCGCTAATTTCTCTGGGGCGAACTAATAAAATGCAAAAATCATTGGATTGGTGGCAGCTACGGCGAAACGGGTTGACAATTCCGAAGGGGAGATTATTTTGCTCTCAAAATTTCAAACCGTTTTCCTCTAGCTATCCCCAGTCCGGAGATTTTCACGTTTTATTGGTTCCCCCCAGAGAAATTCGCGATTTCGAAAACGACAATTGGTGTAGGTTGAGTTGCATACACGACGTGCTGAAGGCATTGCCAGAATATTCGCCGTTTTCGAAATCGCTAATTTCTCTGGGGCCAACTAATAAAATGCTAAATTCTTTGGATTGGTGGCAGCTACAGCGAAAAGGGTTGACACTTTCGAAAGAGGAGATCAATCTGCTCTCAAAATTTAAAACCGTTTTCCTCTAGCTATCCCCAGTCCGGAGATTTTCACGTTTTATTGGTTCCCCCCAGAGAAATTCGCGATTTCGAAAACGACAATTGGTGTAGGTTGAGTTGCATACACGACGTGCTGAAGGCATTGCCAGAATATTCGCCGTTTTCGAAATCGCTAATTTCTCTGGGGCGAACTAATAAAATGCGAAAATCATTGGATTGGTAGCAGCTACGGCGAAAAGGGTTGACACTTTCGACAGAGGAGATCAATCTCCTCTCAAAATTTCAAACTGTTTTCCTCTAGCTATCCCCAGTCCGGAGATTTTCACGTTTTATTGGTTCCCCCCAGAGAAATTCGCGATTTCGAAAACGACAATTGGTGTAGGTTGAGTTGCATACACGACGTGCTGAAGGCATTGCCAGAATATTCGCCGTTTTCGAAATCGCTAATTTCTCTGGGGCGAACTAATAAAATGCGAAAATCATTGGATTGGTAGCAGCTACGGCGAAACGGGTTGACAATTTCGAAAGGGGAGATTATTTTGCTCTCAAAATTTCAAACCGTTTTCCTCTAGCTATCCCCAGTCCGGAGATTTTCACGTTTTATTGGTTCCCCCCAGAGAAATTCGCGATTTCGAAAACGACAATTGGTGTAGGTTGAGTTGCATACACGACGTGCTGAAGGCATTGCCAGAATATTCGCCGTTTTCGAAATCGCTAATTTCTCTGGGGCGAACTAATAAAATGCGAAAATCATTGGATTGGTAGCAGCTACGGCGAAACGGGTTGACAATTTCGAAAGGGGAGATTATTTTGCTCTCAAAATTTCAAACCGTTTTCCTCTAGCTATCCCCAGTCCGGAGATTTTCACGTTTTATTGGTTCCCCCCAGAGAAATTCGCGATTTCGAAAACGACAATTGGTGTAGGTTGAGTTGCATACACGACGTGCTGAAGGCATTACCAGAATATTCGCCGTTTTCGAAATCGCTAATTTCTCTGGGGCGAACTAATAAAATGCAAAAATCTTTGGATTGGTGGCAGCTACGGCGAAACGGGTTGACAATTTCGAAAGGGGAGATTATTTTGCTCTCAAAATTTCAAACCGTTTTCCTCTAGCTATCCCCAGTCCGGAGATTTTCGCGATCGCGAAAACCCAATTGGTGTATGTTGAGTTGCATACACGACGTGCTGAAGGCATTACCAGAATATTCGCCGTTTTCGAAATCGCTAATTTCTCTGGGGCCAACTAATAAAATGCTAAATTCTTTGGATTGGTGGCAGCTACAGCGAAAAGGGTTGACACTTTCGAAAGAGGAGATCAATCTGCTCTCAAAATTTAAAACCGTTTTCCTCTAGCTATCCCCAGTCCGGAGATTTTCACGTTTTATTGGTTCCCCCCAGAGAAATTCGCGATTTCGAAAACGACAATTGGTGTAGGTTGAGTTGCATATTCGACGTGCTGAAGGCATTACCAGAATATTAGAAAATTTGAAATACAATTGCGACGCCTTCGAAGAATTGAATATGCTATTTCCCATACGCCAATTGACGTTTTCAAAATCGCTAATTTCTCTGGGGCGAACTAATAAAATGCAAAAATCATTGGATTGGTGGCAGCTACGGCGAAACGGGTTGACAATTTCGAAAGGGGAGATTATTTTGCTCTCAAAATTTCAAACCGTTTTCCTCTAGCTATCCCCAGTCCGGAGATTTTCACGTTTTATTGGTTCCCCCCAGAGAAATTCGCGATTTCGAAAACGACAATTGGTGTAGGTTGAGTTGCATACACGACGTGCTGAAGGCATTGCCAGAATATTCGCCGTTTTCGAAATCGCTAATTTCTCTGGGGCCAACTAATAAAATGCTAAATTCTTTGGATTGGTGGCAGCTACAGCGAAAAGGGTTGACACTTTCGAAAGAGGAGATCAATCTGCTCTCAAAATTTAAAACCGTTTTCCTCTAGCTATCCCCAGTCCGGAGATTTTCACGTTTTATTGGTTCCCCCCAGAGAAATTCGCGATTTCGAAAACGACAATTGGTGTAGGTTGAGTTGCATATTCGACGTGCTCAAGGCATTACCAGAATATTAGAAAATTTGAAATACAATTGTGACGCCTTCGAAGAATTGAATATGCTATTTCTCATACGCCAATTGACGTTTTCAAAATCGCTAATTTCTCTGGGGCGAACTAATAAAATGCAAAAATCATTGGATTGGTGGCAGCTACGGCGAAACGGGTTGACAATTTCGAAAGGGGAGATTATTTTGCTCTCAAAATTTAAAACCGTTTTCCTCTAGCTATCCCCAGTCCGGAGATTTTCACGTTTTATTGGTTCCCCCCAGAGAAATTCGCGATTTCGAAAACGACAATTGGTGTAGGTTGAGTTGCATACACGACGTGCTGAAGGCATTGCCAGAATATTCGCCGTTTTCGAAATCGCTAATTTCTCTGGGGCGAACTAATAAAATGCAAAAATCATTGGATTGGTGGCAGCTACGGCGAAACGGGTTGACAATTTCGAAAGGGGAGATTATTTTGCTCTCAAAATTTCAAACCGTTTTCCTCTAGCTATCCCCAGTCCGGAGATTTTCGCGATCGCGAAAACCCAATTGGTGTATGTTGAGTTGCATACACGACGTGCTGAAGGCATTGCCAGAATATTCGCCGTTTTCGAAATTACTAATTTCTCTGGGGCCAACTAATAAAATGCTAAAATCGTTGGATTGGTGGCAGCTACGGCGAAAAGGGTTGACACTTTCGACAGAGGAGATCAATCTCCTCTCAAAATTTCAAACTGTTTTCCTCTAGCTATCCCCAGTCCGGAGATTTTCACGTTTTATTGGTTCCCCCCAGAGAAATTCGCGATTTCGAAAACGACAATTGGTGTAGGTTGAGTTGCATACACGACGTGCTGAAGGCATTGCCAGAATATTCGCCGTTTTCGAAATCGCTAATTTCTCTGGGGTGAACTAATAAAATGCAAAAATCATTGGATTGGTAGCAGCTACGGCGAAACGGGTTGACAATTTCGAAAGGGGAGATTATTTTGCTCCCAAAATTTCAAACCGTTTTCCTCTATCTATCCCCAGTCCGGAGATTTTTGCGGTTGCGAAAACCCAATTGGTGTATGTTGAGTTGCATACACGACGTGCTGAAGGCATTGCCAGAATATTCGCCGTTTTCGAAATTACTAATTTCTCTGGGGCCAACTAATAAAATGCTAAATTCTTTGGATTGGTGGCAGCTACAGCGAAAAGGGTTGACACTTTCGAAAGAGGAGATCAATCTGCTCTCAAAATTTAAAACCGTTTTCCTCTAGCTATCCCCAGTCCGGAGATTTTCACGTTTTATTGGTTCCCCCCAGAGAAATTCGCGATTTCGAAAACGACAATTGGTGTAGGTTGAGTTGCATATTCGACGTGCTGAAGGCATTACCAGAATATTAGAAAATTTGAAATACAATTGCGACGCCTTCGAAGAATTGAATATGCTATTTCTCATACGCCAATTGACGTTTTCAAAATCGCTAATTTCTCTGGGGCAAACTAATAAAATGCTAAATTCTTTGGATTGGTGGCAGCTACAGCGAAAAGGGTTGACACTTTCGAAAGAGGAGATCAATCTGCTCTCAAAATTTAAACCGTTTTCCTCTAGCTATCCCCAGTCCGGAGATTTTCACGTTTTATTGGTTCCCCCCAGAGAAATTCGCGATTTCGAAAACGACAATTGGTGTAGGTTGAGTTGCATATTCGACGTGCTGAAGGCATTACCAGAATATTAGAAAATTTGAAATACAATTGCGACGCCTTCGAAGAATTGAATATGCTATTTCTCATACGCCAATTGACGTTTTCAAAATCGCTAATTTCTCTGGGGCGAACTAATAAAATGCAAAAATCATTGGATTGGTGGCAGCTACGGCGAAACGGGTTGACAATTTCGAAAGGGGAGATTATTTTGCTCTCAAAATTTCAAACCGTTTTCCTCTAGCTATCCCCAGTCCGGAGATTTTCACGTTTTATTGGTTCCCCCCAGAGAAATTCGCGATTTCGAAAACGACAATTGGTGTAGGTTGAGTTGCATACACGACGTGCTGAAGGCATTGCCAGAATATTCGCCGTTTTCGAAATCGCTAATTTCTCTGGGGCGAACTAATAAAATGCGAAAATCATTGGATTGGTAGCAGCTACGGCGAAACGGGTTGACAATTTCGAAAGGGGAGATTATTTTGCTCTCAAAATTTCAAACCGTTTTCCTCTAGCTATCCCCAGTCCGGAGATTTTCACGTTTTATTGGTTCCCCCCAGAGAAATTCGCGATTTCGAAAACGACAATTGGTGTAGGTTGAGTTGCATACACGACGTGCTGAAGGCATTGCCAGAATATTCGCCGTTTTCGAAATCGCTAATTTCTCTGGGGCGAACTAATAAAATGCGAAAATCATTGGATTGGTAGCAGCTACGGCGAAACGGGTTGACAATTTCGAAAGGGGAGATTATTTTGCTCTCAAAATTTCAAACCGTTTTCCTCTAGCTATCCCCAGTCCGGAGATTTTCACGTTTTATTGGTTCCCCCCAGAGAAATTCGCGATTTCGAAAACGACAATTGGTGTAGGTTGAGTTGCATACACGACGTGCTGAAGGCATTACCAGAATATTCGCCGTTTTCGAAATCGCTAATTTCTCTGGGGCGAACTAATAAAATGCTAAATTCTTTGGATTGGTGGCAGCTACGGCGAAACGGGTTGACAATTTCGAAAGGGGAGATTATTTTGCTCTCAAAATTTCAAACCGTTTTCCTCTAGCTATCCCCAGTCCGGAGATTTTCGCGATCGCGAAAACCCAATTGGTGTATGTTGAGTTGCATACACGACGTGCTGAAGGCATTACCAGAATATTCGCCGTTTTCGAAATCGCTAATTTCTCTGAGGCGAACTAATAAAATGCTAAATTCTTTGGATTGGTGGCAGGTACGGCGAAACGGGTTGACAATTTCGAAAGGGGAGATTATTTTGCTCTCAAAATTTCAAACCGTTTTCCTCTAGCTATCCCCAGTCCGGAGATTTTCGCGATCGCGAAAACCCAATTGGTGTATGTTGAGTTGCATACACGACGTGCTGAAGGCATTACCAGAATATTCGCCGATTTCGAAATCGCTTATTTCTCTGGGGCCAACTAATAAAATGCTAAATTCTTTGGATTGGTGGCAGCTACAGCGAAAAGGGTTGACACTTTCGAAAGAGGAGATCAATCTGCTCTCAAAATTTAAAACCGTTTTCCTCTAGCTATCCCCAGTCCGGAGATTTTCACGTTTTATTGGTTCCCCCCAGAGAAATTCGCGATTTCGAAAACGACAATTGGTGTAGGTTGAGTTGCATATTCGACGTGCTGAAGGCATTACCAGAATATTAGAAAATTTGAAATACAATTGCGACGCCTTCGAAGAATTGAATATGCTATTTCCCATACGCCAATTGACGTTTTCAAAATCGCTAATTTCTCTGGGGCGAACTAATAAAATGCACAAATCATTGGATTGGTGGCAGCTACGGCGAAACGGGTTGACAATTTCGAAAGGGGAGATTATTTTGCTCTCAAAATTTCAAACCGTTTTCCTCTAGCTATCCCCAGTCCGGAGATTTTCGCGATTGCGAAAACCCAATTGGTGTATGTTGAGTTGCATACACGACGTGCTGAAGGCATTGCCAGAATATTCGCCGTTTTCGAAATCGCTAATTTCTCTGGGGCGAACTAATAAAATGCTAAAATCTTTGGATTGGTGGCAGCTACGGCGAAAAGGGTTGACACTTTCGAAAGAGGAGATCAATCTGCTCTCAAAATTTCAAACTGTTTTCCTCTAGCTATCCCCAGTCCGGAGATTTTCACGTTTTATTGGTTCCCCCCAGAGAAATTCGCGATTTCGAAAACGACAATTGGTGTAGGTTGAGTTGCATACACGACGTGCTGAAGGCATTGCCAGAATATTCGCCGTTTTCGAAATCGCTAATTTCTCTGGGGCGAACTAATAAAATGCAAAAATCATTGGATTGGTGGCAGCTACGGCGAAACGGGTTGACAATTTCGAAAGGGGAGATTATTTTGCTCTCAAAATTTCAAACCGTTTTCCTCTAGCTATCCCCAGTCCGGAGATTTTCACGTTTTATTGGTTCCCCCCAGAGAAATTCGCGATTTCGAAAACGACAATTGGTGTAGGTTGAGTTGCATACACGACGTGCTGAAGGCATTGCCAGAATATTCGCCGTTTTCGAAATCGCTAATTTCTCTGGGGCCAACTAATAAAATGCTAAATTCTTTGGATTGGTGGCAGCTACGGCAAAACGGGTTGACAATTTCGAAAGGGGAGATAATTTTGCTCTCAAAATTTCAAACCGTTTTCCTCTAGCTATCCCCAGTCCGGAGATTTTCACGTTTTATTGGTTCCCCCCAGAGAAATTCGCGATTTCGAAAACGACAATTGGTGTAGGTTGAGTTGCATACACGACGTGCTGAAGGCATTGCCAGAATATTCGCCGTTTTCGAAATCGCTAATTTCTCTGGGGCGAACTAATAAAATGCAAAAATCATTGGATTGGTGGCAGCTACGGCGAAAAGGGTTGACACTTTCGACAGAGGAGATCAATCTCCTCTCAAAATTTCAAACTGTTTTCCTCTAGCTATCCCCAGTCCGGAGATTTTCACGTTTTATTGGTTCCCCCCAGAGAAATTCGCGATTTCGAAAACGACAATTGGTGTAGGTTGAGTTGCATACACGACGTGCTGAAGGCATTGCCAGAATATTCGCCGTTTTCGAAATCGCTAATTTCTCTGGGGTGAACTAATAAAATGCAAAAATCATTGGATTGGTAGCAGCTACGGCGAAACGGGTTGACAATTTCGAAAGGGGAGATTATTTTGCTCCCAAAATTTCAAACCGTTTTCCTCTATCTATCCCCAGTCCGGAGATTTTTGCGGTTGCGAAAACCCAATTGGTGTATGTTGAGTTGCATACACGACGTGCTGAAGGCATTGCCAGAATATTCGCCGTTTTCGAAATTACTAATTTCTCTGGGGCCAACTAATAAAATGCTAAATTCTTTGGATTGGTGGCAGCTACAGCGAAAAGGGTTGACACTTTCGAAAGAGGAGATCAATCTGCTCTCAAAATTTAAAACCGTTTTCCTCTAGCTATCCCCAGTCCGGAGATTTTCACGTTTTATTGGTTCCCCCCAGAGAAATTCGCGATTTCGAAAACGACAATTGGTGTAGGTTGAGTTGCATATTCGACGTGCTGAAGGCATTACCAGAATATTAGAAAATTTGAAATACAATTGCGACGCCTTCGAAGAATTGAATATGCTATTTCTCATACGCCAATTGACGTTTTCAAAATCGCTAATTTCTCTGGGGCAAACTAATAAAATGCTAAATTCTTTGGATTGGTGGCAGCTACAGCGAAAAGGGTTGACACTTTCGAAAGAGGAGATCAATCTGCTCTCAAAATTTAAAACCGTTTTCCTCTAGCTATCCCCAGTCCGGAGATTTTCACGTTTTATTGGTTCCCCCCAGAGAAATTCGCGATTTCGAAAACGACAATTGGTGTAGGTTGAGTTGCATATTCGACGTGCTGAAGGCATTACCAGAATATTAGAAAATTTGAAATACAATTGCGACGCCTTCGAAGAATTGAATATGCTATTTCTCATACGCCAATTGACGTTTTCAAAATCGCTAATTTCTCTGGGGCGAACTAATAAAATGCAAAAATCATTGGATTGGTGGCAGCTACGGCGAAACGGGTTGACAATTTCGAAAGGGGAGATTATTTTGCTCTCAAAATTTCAAACCGTTTTCCTCTAGCTATCCCCAGTCCGGAGATTTTCACGTTTTATTGGTTCCCCCCAGAGAAATTCGCGATTTCGAAAACGACAATTGGTGTAGGTTGAGTTGCATACACGACGTGCTGAAGGCATTGCCAGAATATTCGCCGTTTTCGAAATCGCTAATTTCTCTGGGGCGAACTAATAAAATGCGAAAATCATTGGATTGGTAGCAGCTACGGCGAAACGGGTTGACAATTTCGAAAGGGGAGATTATTTTGCTCTCAAAATTTCAAACCGTTTTCCTCTAGCTATCCCCAGTCCGGAGATTTTCACGTTTTATTGGTTCCCCCCAGAGAAATTCGCGATTTCGAAAACGACAATTGGTGTAGGTTGAGTTGCATACACGACGTGCTGAAGGCATTGCCAGAATATTCGCCGTTTTCGAAATCGCTAATTTCTCTGGGGCGAACTAATAAAATGCGAAAATCATTGGATTGGTAGCAGCTACGGCGAAACGGGTTGACAATTTCGAAAGGGGAGATTATTTTGCTCTCAAAATTTCAAACCGTTTTCCTCTAGCTATCCCCAGTCCGGAGATTTTCACGTTTTATTGGTTCCCCCCAGAGAAATTCGCGATTTCGAAAACGACAATTGGTGTAGGTTGAGTTGCATACACGACGTGCTGAAGGCATTACCAGAATATTCGCCGTTTTCGAAATCGCTAATTTCTCTGGGGCGAACTAATAAAATGCTAAATTCTTTGGATTGGTGGCAGGTACGGCGAAACGGGTTGACAATTTCGAAAGGGGAGATAATTTTGCTCTCAAAATTTCAAACCGTTTTCCTCTAGCTATCCCCAGTCCGGAGATTTTCGCGATCGCGAAAACCCAATTGGTGTATGTTGAGTTGCATACACGACGTGCTGAAGGCATTACCAGAATATTCGCCGTTTTCGAAATCGCTAATTTCTCTGAGGCGAACTAATAAAATGCTAAATTCTTTGGATTGGTGGCAGGTACGGCGAAACGGGTTGACAATTTCGAAAGGGGAGATTATTTTGCTCTCAAAATTTCAAACCGTTTTCCTCTAGCTATCCCCAGTCCGGAGATTTTCGCGATCGCGAAAACCCAATTGGTGTATGTTGAGTTGCATACACGACGTGCTGAAGGCATTACCAGAATATTCGCCGATTTCGAAATCGCTTATTTCTCTGGGGCCAACTAATAAAATGCTAAATTCTTTGGATTGGTGGCAGCTACAGCGAAAAGGGTTGACACTTTCGAAAGAGGAGATCAATCTGCTCTCAAAATTTAAAACCGTTTTCCTCTAGCTATCCCCAGTCCGGAGATTTTCACGTTTTATTGGTTCCCCCCAGAGAAATTCGCGATTTCGAAAACGACAATTGGTGTAGGTTGAGTTGCATATTCGACGTGCTGAAGGCATTACCAGAATATTAGAAAATTTGAAATACAATTGCGACGCCTTCGAAGAATTGAATATGCTATTTCCCAGACACCAATTGACGTTTTCAAAATCGCTAATTTCTCTGGGGCGAACTAATAAAATGCACAAATCATTGGATTGGTGGCAGCTACGGCGAAACGGGTTGACAATTTCGAAAGGGGAGATGATTTTGCTATCAAAATTTCAAACCGTTTTCCTCTATCTATCCCCAGTCCGGAGATTTTCGCGATTGCGAAAACCCAATTGGTGTATGTTGAGTTGCATACACGACGTGCTGAAGGCATTGCCAGAATATTCGCCGTTTTCGAAATTACTAATTTCTCTGGGGCCAACTAATAAAATGCTAAAATCGTTGGATTGGTGGCAGCTACGGCGAAAAGGGTTGACACTTTCGACAGAGGAGATCAATCTCCTCTCAAAATTTCAAACTGTTTTCCTCTAGCTATCCCCAGTCCGGAGATTTTCACGTTTTATTGGTTCCCCCCAGAGAAATTCGCGATTTCGAAAACGACAATTGGTGTAGGTTGAGTTGCATACACGACGTGCTGAAGGCATTGCCAGAATATTCGCCGTTTTCGAAATCGCTAATTTCTCTGGGGCGAACTAATAAAATGCAAAAATCATTGGATTGGTGGCAGCTACGGCGAAACGGGTTGACAATTTCGAAAGGGGAGATTATTTTGCTCTCAAAATTTCAAACCGTTTTCCTCTAGCTATCCCCAGTCCGGAGATTTTCACGTTTTATTGGTTCCCCCCAGAGAAATTCGCGATTTCGAAAACGACAATTGGTGTAGGTTGAGTTGCATACACGACGTGCTGAAGGCATTGCCAGAATATTCGCCGTTTTCGAAATCGCTAATTTCTCTGGGGCCAACTAATAAAATGCTAAATTCTTTGGATTGGTGGCAGGTACGGCAAAACGGGTTGACAATTTCGAAAGGGGAGATAATTTTGCTCTCAAAATTTCAAACCGTTTTCCTCTAGCTATCCCCAGTCCGGAGATTTTCGCGATCGCGAAAACCCAATTGGTGTATGTTGAGTTGCATACACGACGTGCTGAAGGCATTGCCAGAATATTCGCCGTTTTCGAAATTACTAATTTCTCTGGGGCCAACTAATAAAATGCTAAAATCGTTGGATTGGTGGCAGCTACGGCGAAAAGGGTTGACACTTTCGACAGAGGAGATCAATCTCCTCTCAAAATTTCAAACTGTTTTCCTCTAGCTATCCCCAGTCCGGAGATTTTCACGTTTTATTGGTTCCCCCCAGAGAAATTCGCGATTTCGAAAACGACAATTGGTGTAGGTTGAGTTGCATACACGACGTGCTGAAGGCATTGCCAGAATATTCGCCGTTTTCGAAATCGCTAATTTCTCTGGGGTGAACTAATAAAATGCAAAAATCATTGGATTGGTAGCAGCTACGGCGAAACGGGTTGACAATTTCGAAAGGGGAGATTATTTTGCTCCCAAAATTTCAAACCGTTTTCCTCTATCTATCCCCAGTCCGGAGATTTTTGCGGTTGCGAAAACCCAATTGGTGTATGTTGAGTTGCATACACGACGTGCTGAAGGCATTGCCAGAATATTCGCCGTTTTCGAAATTACTAATTTCTCTGGGGCCAACTAATAAAATGCTAAATTCTTTGGATTGGTGGCAGCTACAGCGAAAAGGGTTGACACTTTCGAAAGAGGAGATCAATCTGCTCTCAAAATTTAAAACCGTTTTCCTCTAGCTATCCCCAGTCCGGAGATTTTCACGTTTTATTGGTTCCCCCCAGAGAAATTCGCGATTTCGAAAACGACAATTGGTGTAGGTTGAGTTGCATATTCGACGTGCTGAAGGCATTACCAGAATATTAGAAAATTTGAAATACAATTGCGACGCCTTCGAAGAATTGAATATGCTATTTCTCATACGCCAATTGACGTTTTCAAAATCGCTAATTTCTCTGGGGCAAACTAATAAAATGCTAAATTCTTTGGATTGGTGGCAGCTACAGCGAAAAGGGTTGACACTTTCGAAAGAGGAGATCAATCTGCTCTCAAAATTTAAAACCGTTTTCCTCTAGCTATCCCCAGTCCGGAGATTTTCACGTTTTATTGGTTCCCCCCAGAGAAATTCGCGATTTCGAAAACGACAATTGGTGTAGGTTGAGTTGCATATTCGACGTGCTGAAGGCATTACCAGAATATTAGAAAATTTGAAATACAATTGCGACGCCTTCGAAGAATTGAATATGCTATTTCTCATACGCCAATTGACGTTTTCAAAATCGCTAATTTCTCTGGGGCGAACTAATAAAATGCAAAAATCATTGGATTGGTGGCAGCTACGGCGAAACGGGTTGACAATTTCGAAAGGGGAGATTATTTTGCTCTCAAAATTTCAAACCGTTTTCCTCTAGCTATCCCCAGTCCGGAGATTTTCACGTTTTATTGGTTCCCCCCAGAGAAATTCGCGATTTCGAAAACGACAATTGGTGTAGGTTGAGTTGCATACACGACGTGCTGAAGGCATTGCCAGAATATTCGCCGTTTTCGAAATCGCTAATTTCTCTGGGGCCAACTAATAAAATGCTAAATTCTTTGGATTGGTGGCAGCTACAGCGAAAAGGGTTGACACTTTCGAAAGAGGAGATCAATCTGCTCTCAAAATTTAAAACCGTTTTCCTCTAGCTATCCCCAGTCCGGAGATTTTCACGTTTTATTGGTTCCCCCCAGAGAAATTCGCGATTTCGAAAACGACAATTGGTGTAGGTTGAGTTGCATACACGACGTGCTGAAGGCATTGCCAGAATATTCGCCGTTTTCGAAATCGCTAATTTCTCTGGGGCCAACTAATAAAATGCTAAATTCTTTGGATTGGTGGCAGCTACAGCGAAAAGGGTTGACACTTTCGAAAGAGGAGATCAATCTGCTCTCAAAATTTAAAACCGTTTTCCTCTAGCTATCCCCAGTCCGGAGATTTTCACGTTTTATTGGTTCCCCCCAGAGAAATTCGCGATTTCGAAAACGACAATTGGTGTAGGTTGAGTTGCATACACGACGTGCTGAAGGCATTACCAGAATATTCGCCGTTTTCGAAATCGCTAATTTCTCTGGGGCGAACTAATAAAATGCTAAATTCTTTGGATTGGTGGCAGGTACGGCGAAACGGGTTGACAATTTCGAAAGGGGAGATTATTTACTCTCAAAATTTCAAACCGTTTTCCTCTAGCTATCCCCAGTCCGGAGATTTTCGCGATCGCGAAAACCCAATTGGTGTATGTTGAGTTGCATACACGACGTGCTGAAGGCATTACCAGAATATTCGCCGTTTTCGAAATCGCTTATTTCTCTGGGGCCAACTAATAAAATGCTAAATTCTTTGGATTGGTGGCAGCTACAGCGAAAAGGGTTGACACTTTCGAAAGAGGAGATCAATCTGCTCTCAAAATTTAAAACCGTTTTCCTCTAGCTATCCCCAGTCCGGAGATTTTCACGTTTTATTGGTTCCCCCCAGAGAAATTCGCGATTTCGAAAACGACAATTGGTGTAGGTTGAGTTGCATATTCGACGTGCTGAAGGCATTACCAGAATATTAGAAAATTTGAAATACAATTGCGACGCCTTCGAAGAATTGAATATGCTATTTCTCATACGCCAATTGACGTTTTCAAAATCGCTAATTTCTCTGGGGCGAACTAATAAAATGCAAAAATCATTGGATTGGTGGCAGCTACGGCGAAACGGGTTGACAATTTCGAAAGGGGAGATTATTTTGCTCTCAAAATTTCAAACCGTTTTCCTCTAGCTATCCCCAGTCCGGAGATTTTCGCGATTGCGAAAACCCAATTGGTGTATGTTGAGTTGCATATACGACGTGCTGAAGGCATTATCAGAATATTCGCCGTTTTCGAAATCGCTAATTTCTCTGGGGCGAACTAATAAAATGCTAAATTCTTTGGATTGGTGGCAGCTACAGCGAAAAGGGTTGACACTTTCGAAAGAGGAGATCAATCTGCTCTCAAAATTTCAAACCGTTTTCCTCTAGCTATCCCCAGTCCGGAGATTTTCACGTTTTATTGGTTCCCCCCAGAGAAATTCGCGATTTCGAAAACGACAATTGGTGTAGGTTGAGTTGCATATTCGACGTGCTGAAGGCATTACCAGAATATTAGAAAATTTGAAATACAATTGCGACGCCTTCGAAGAATTGAATATGCTATTTCTCATACGCCAATTGACGTTTTCAAAATCGCTAATTTCTCTGGGGCGAACTAATAAAATGCAAAAATCATTGGATTGGTGGCAGCTACGGCGAAACGGGTTGACAATTTCGAAAGGGGAGATTATTTTGCTCTCAAAATTTCAAACCGTTTTCCTCTAGCTATCCCCAGTCCGGAGATTTTCGCGATTGCGAAAACCCAATTGGTGTATGTTGAGTTGCATACACAACGTGCTGAAGGCATTGCCAGAATATTCGCCGTTTTCGAAATTACTAATTTCTCTGGGGCGAACTAATAAAATGCTAAATTCTTTGGATTGGTGGCAGCTACAGCGAAAAGGGTTGACACTTTCGAAAGAGGAGATCAATCTGCTCTCAAAATTTCAAACCGTTTTCCTCTAGCTATCCCCAGTCTGGAGATTTTCACGTTTTATTGGTTCCCCCCAGAGAAATTCGCGATTTCGAAAACGACAATTGGTGTAGGTTGAGTTGCATATTCGACGTGCTGAAGGCATTACCAGAATATTAGAAAATTTGAAATACAATTGCGACGCCTTCGAAGAATTGAATATGCTATTTCTCATACGCCAATTGACGTTTTCAAAATCGCTAATTTCTCTGGGGCGAACTAATAAAATGCAAAAATCATTGGATTGGTGGCAGCTACGGCGAAACGGGTTGACAATTTCGAAAGGGGAGATTATTTTGCTCTCAAAATTTCAAACCGTTTTCCTCTAGCTATCCCCAGTCCGGAGATTTTCGCGATTGCGAAAACCCAATTGGTGTATGTTGAGTTGCATACACAACGTGCTGAAGGCATTGCCAGAATATTCGCCGTTTTCGAAATTACTAATTTCTCTGGGGCCAACTAATAAAATGCTAAAATCGTTGGATTGGTGGCAGCTACGGCGAAAAGGGTTGACACTTTCGACAGAGGAGATCAATCTCCTCTCAAAATTTCAAACTGTTTTCCTCTAGCTATCCCCAGTCCGGAGATTTTCACGTTTTATTGGTTCCCCCCAGAGAAATTCGCGATTTCGAAAACGACAATTGGTGTAGGTTGAGTTGCATACACGACGTGCTGAAGGCATTGCCAGAATATTCGCCGTTTTCGAAATCGCTAATTTCTCTGGGGTGAACTAATAAAATGCAAAAATCAGTGGATTGGTAGCAGCTACGGCGAAACGGGTTGACAATTTCGAAAGGGGAGATTATTTTGCTCTCAAAATTTCAAACCGTTTTCCTCTATCTATCCCCAGTCCGGAGATTTTCGCGATTGCGAAAACCCAATTGGTGTATATTGAGTTGCATATACGACGTGCTGAAGGCATTACCAGAATATTCGCCGTTTTCGAAATCGCTAATTTCTCTGGGGCGAACTAATAAAATGCTAAATTCTTTGGATTGGTGGCAGGTACAGCGAAACGGGTTGAAATTTTGGTGAGAGGTTGATTTGTGTTCAGTGTTCAGTGTCTTCTCGTGTTTAATCATTATTTGCGTTGGCTTACACCCATAATTTTCTCTTCACCTATCACAAAATTACATGAAATAAAAATTCGTAACACATATATTTTATATTTAAAATCAAACTGTAACAATTTTCCGACATGTATAAAACATCCACACGAACGTACAATAGACATCAAGTAATTATTGTAGGTATTATAAAACTTTTTCTTTTCAAACATTTTTCCTCTCAATTTTGCACGAGTTAAATTATAATTTTAAATTACAACAATAAATCTAAAACACTACACCTTAAATTGAGCTTTTTTTTATGACTAATCATACGTAATATTTATAACACATTATCACTCCTGTGTAAACTGTATAAAAGTTTCGAGAAAAAAAAGTTTCTTAATATTGTCATTCAATCGTAGAACTTCTGTCTAAAATTCAGCTTACTGGAATTTGTACTATCATTCTGTCCGACTTGAAAATAAAAATCGTAGAAAAAAAATGAAAAGAAAACACATTGAACAAAGTAACACATTTAAAAGAATCTAAATAATATCGCAGTGTAAAATTGGTATACATTTGAAATAAAAAATATAAACTACCAACTTCAGCGTAGCCGAGTAGCACACACTTAATGGCAACACACATCAAAGTTCTTAAAACGCTAATTTTGATTTTTTTTTTCTGTTGTTTTTGATTTTACTTTTTTTTCTTCTTCAACACGCATGTTATTTTTACATTAAAATTACAAAATTTACATAGAGAGCGAGAGATAACTTCGAGAAAATATGTTCTGTACAAAAACAAAAAAATAAAACGGAAAAGAATTAATAAATTTGACGCGAACTTCCATAATCGAGAAAACAGTTTGAGAGGTACGAGTAAGAAAAACGAAGAAATAAAAACACGACTAACGACCCCTTCGGAGATTCGAGTATAAGTTTCGAGGAAAACGAAGAGAGAAAAAAAATTGCGAGGGGAAATAGTGCCGGACCGAGGTTTAGTATTCGTGTCGTACATGAGATCGAATTTCTCTGATCAATCAACGTTCGTATACGCACACTGAGAACGAACACACGATCCGCTTCAATACCGTCGACTCAAAAATATTCTCAGTTTCACGACCAAGCGTCGAACTGGTGCTTACAACATCAAAACATAAAAATATAGTAAAAGTGGACGGATGAAGTCGCTCAGTCCATAAATGACCAAAAATGGCGCCCTACAATCTACCGAAACTAGAGAGCACCTAGAATCCGTCGTTTGGTGCCTGACAATTCACAATTCGCAACACCGAACGTTCCACATATCAAATTGTGAATTGTCAAACACTGGCCAAGCACCAAACGATGGAAAATGGCGGATATATCAAAGTCATGGTGTTTCCAGGTGCTCTAGAGAATGGCAAGGCTCTGTAAACTTCGTATGGATATGCTAATCCGCCATTTTTCGATAACAGGCGAACACATCAAGGAACGCGTTGCAAGCAACAATTCAGGTTGCACTGAAAGGATAAAAATAGTAGCTGAGCATACCTATAAAAAGTTAACACAGCCTTAGGAACGGTTGTGAAACTGGAAGGTCAACAACGGCCATCACATACACACATATTCACGCGTAAACTAACATGGCAGTTTGAGTTATTTACACATATCTGTTGAATTCCGTACTTACACGAAGACTGAGTACATTATTCGGCCCTAACTAACTAGCAGTCAAGGAGTAACAGTTGCAGACTAGAGACCTAACAACCACGGAGCTCATTAATTGTGAACTAAGAACTCTTCAGGCAACCCGCTAACTTATAACAGAAAAATCAAATTTCAACTCAAATTACAAAGCATTTTGACTTTGGCATTAATGAAATAAAATGGAAGAATGATTACTGCTTAATCGCTTGATGAACCGACAAAATCACATTTAAAACTGAGGAGCTTACTTCCACATTGGCCTAAAAAACAGCAAATGGTTGTAAAATGAGAAAAATGTATTCAATGGCATGAAGGTGCATAAAAAGTGCTATCTACCAACTGGTATCAGTGGTGAAATGTTCTGCGCATGACCTCATAGGAACTTTCCAAGGTGGTGGCGCGCTAGTGTCGTTGTTACTGATAAAACAAATAACAACACTTAAGCATGATCTAAATTCAAATTTATCAGTTACACTTAGTTTGCACAGCGTACTTGTACATTAGGATTTTAGTTCTTGCGCTTTTCTTATGGCTTCGTCACGACAGTCAACGCGTTGTATTACATCCACAGCACGAATCATCATAAATAATTAATTAATTAATTAATTACGAATAAAAAAGCATAACGTAATAAATTCTGGTGGAAATCTGTGAACTAGTAATGTAAAATTGACGAAGTATCCTGCTTCACTGCTGCTGTTATTTATTCATTATTGATGATAATGTGCGGTTTCTAAAAAAGCCACCAGATTTCGCCCACTCTGTTGGAAAGTTCCTACAGATAGCGTAAACTGCGGCTTACTGATAAAAATTACCTATATAGTTTTATCATTTGTCAACAGGGAATAATAATTCTCTTACCACTACCTATAGCAAAGTTGCCACTCCACTCATCCTCCAAAATCCCAATATGTGTGTTAAGTACTTTCCATCACTAAGCGTAGTCTCCATTATCTATATGGTCTATATGGTTCAGCTAGAGAATGCAGATATTATGATGTATCAACCTGTCGACTATGTCCATTAGGTATCCAATTTGAGTGACAAATGCGACCAGGGACGTAGCTAAGAGTTTTTCTGAAAGGGCAATAACTGTTCAATTCCTAACTGACTCAAGTCAACATTCCCAAGTATCAAATTTTGTTTGAATTAGAAGAAAGAAAGAAACTTGACTTGCTGGATTTTTCCAACTTTCAATCCATCTACTAAAATTCTCCAATACCGGGGGAGGCTTGGACCCATGCCCCCCTCATCTTCATCCCTGAATGTGACAACCTCCAGACTTGGACAACCATAGAAATTACTATGCATGGTAACTGCGGTAAGAAAAGCAGAAAAGGGCTCTGAACTCGCACTGATAACAACAAATAACAGAGTACCCACAAAAAAATGATTCTGATCTGCTTTCTATATCTCAGACGCCTTTCCACGTTCTTTGTCTACTCTTCAGGCATTCGTTTTCTTCTTTGTCTTTCCCGTACTGCACACAATCATTCAGTAGTGTTGATTACCAGAACATCCTTTAACCAAGTAGTATTCTCCATACGTCTTCTTCTGGCAAAATCACAGGTAATTCCTCGGAGGACGAGCCTATCCTTCCAGTGCTATACACATCATCCATCCTTACGGCGCTGCACACATCAGAAACGGCGCAACATTTACGCTGTTCACATTTACGGATTCAGGCCAGTCTGGAATCCACGCATCTCAATGCTTTTCACGCAATTAGGCAGATGTTACAGCACGTGACACACTTGCAAGGTGTTACTTCAGTCCCTGGTGTGATCTGTCTGATGGCACCACTAACTTAATAATTAATAAAATTGGACTAAGATCACTATGGAAGAAAGCTCCTCAATTTGTTGAAGCCAAAAAATGATATTTAGAGAAACATGTATGGCAACAAACATAAAATAAAAAATGAACCACCAGTAAACTACTAGTTAACTGATGAGGCATATCTATAATGCATGCACACACATTGGCACATGGATATGTCTTGGCTAGGAAACATGCTCCACGCATACAGTCGATGCACAAGTAAAATATTCGGAAAGAGTCCTAAACCTTTGATACGGCTCTGTAAACTTTGTATGATCATGCTCATCCGCCATCTTGATCTATACTTTCTCCAATCACAAGCGAACGCATCACGGAACGCGTTGCGAGTGCCGATGGAGGTTGCACCGAAAATGAAAGGATAAAAATGGTTGCTGAGCACACCTAGACGAAGCTTACAGAGCCCTATTCGACTTTGTCAAGAGCAAACTACAGAACGCTGTTACACGCACTACTACTAACACACACAGCCTGCAGTTCTTATCAATAGTAGGATAAAACAGACGGATCATGGATTCCTGCTATACCGTTCGAACATTTTGATACATTAAGTGAGATTATTTGTGTAGTACTTAATTGCCAACATGGCAGAACACTTGTACTAATTGAAGATCATTCAACATTATACAGAAACATGAGCAAATTACAATAAGATGCAGTGGAATTACGCTTCTAGGTTCATCTTGGGTTCATCATAAGGGTTCCCGCCTTTTTCTATCCTACTACTGATAACAACATTTCGAAAAATAAAACAAGCGATGCTAGCGTGGCACAGGGTCGGTATAGACAGAGATCTTGAAACACCCGAATACTGACATCCGCCATTTTCTATGCCATCGAATTGTGAATCGTCGAGCACCAAGCAAGTGGAAATGGCGGATGTCAGTAACTCGGATTTTTCCAGGTGCTCGGGTGTCCGTGGTCAGTCGAAACGTCACGTATAATTTTTGTTGTTGGCCAGCGAAAAGACGTATCCATGTCAAAAAATCAATAGGAATAAAATCAACTCAATAACAAATTCCTTATTTTACTGAACGTTTCTCTTAAGCCGGCTACACACATGCGGCATTCGCCGAACTTCGAATCACGAATGTTCGTCATATGCCGAACATCTAGTGGTGTGTATGGCAATATTTGGCATTTGGCGAGTGTGAGAGACACGTTCGCCGAATGCCGAACATTTTCCATCCGTTGTCGGTAAACTGACGCGAGTCAAAGGAAACAATCCCAAAACATTCGACGTTTGCCAAATTCACGCATAGTGTGTAGAGGTGCATTTGTGATATTGCGAACGTTCGAGAAGCATGCCGAACGTTCGTCATTCGGCGAATGTCGCATGTTTGTAGCCGGCTTTACAGTTGTCTTAACTCTGATAACAAACTAGCGACACTAGCGCGCCACCGCCCTGAAGAGTTCCAATAGTGTTCAGTGCTGGCATGTTTACCTTAATAGACTCCGGTGCCCCCTTCCAACTTTTTTCTTCTTCAAAATCCTTGAAAACGTATTATTTATATCCGACAGAGCACCAATTTTGGGGACCAGACCTTTGGAACGTCGACATTTCCTTGTATCTGCAATACACCCTAACTCAGTAATGCACCTAGGTGGCTTTTTGGAAGCAGGAGAACTATACAAAATATCGATTTAATCAACTGCAAAAATACAGGATCAGCGGATTCAGTGCCAAAAAGTTTTCACTTTTTGAATTTTACAAACATTAGTACCCCATTGGGATTCAAACTTGGTGCTGGCGGCCCTGTATATGTGCGAGGAAGATCATCTATGATTTACAATAAGCTTGTAGCAAACTTCAACTATCATTAAATCGATTAGAAATTCAAAGGAAATTTGTTCTAAATTTAACTGCATCACCAAAAATTGAATTATAATCAATTCTACTGGTAGATTAATTTTTACACTTTTTTTTTACCCTCCCGAAGGTAGCAGCTCTTCTATTTGAAAGTACACATGATCACTCATTCATTTTCACCCGCACAGGTGATTTTGCAGCGCACTCTAAGGCAAGTTCAAATCCCAATTATCCCCGAGTTTTCATATTTCCTTTTATTTTACAGTGTCACAGACAATCTTCTCTCCAAAATGGTCCTCACTAGTAACTCCATCGTTAGGTCTCCAGATAACCAAAACTGCTCAGTTTCTCACGCATCACATTCATCTCAACACACCACACACAGTACACAATCATTTCGAGAAACATATTTTAAAAAAAAAACAAAAAAAAAACGTACGTTAACAAGTGCTAAAATTATGAGAAAAACAAATCCAAAATCAATAACACCACTACACAACAGTTTGAGATTTTTTTGGAAAACAATGGCATATATGAATCTAGGTATATGTATTTTTAACGAGTGATTTAATGTCGACGTTGAATTTTGATTATACATAGTTCATTTTTTCCCCCATCTCCTATCTTAAATGCAAATTTTAGTATCATCAAAATGATAGCACTGATCGAACAACTACGCGTGTTCAGTATTGTAATCAGAATCAGTGTAGCTATTCATGGATGACAAAAAGGAATAAAAAGTGAACATTTTGATAAAACTGTCATTTTGAAATGGAAAACGAGCTGTTCTCGAGAAGGTTAACGCCATCGTATTCAGCATTCAAAATACAGCTAAATCATGTAATCTCATCCCATTTATGCTGCTGTGTAGTGTACTTTTTCGCGCTTACAATACCAAAAAATAAATAATAATAAACGAATAAATAAATAAATAAATAAACGAAATAAAAATGAATATGGCACGGAAAATCCAATCGTCTTAGAACATTATGAAAATGTTTTATACCTTACGAAGAAATCTAAATAGAAAGCGTAACTGATTTATGTTAACTGTATACAAAAAATAATGATCGATTTAAAAAATAATAATACGAGCGTAATACGAGCAAAAAAAGATACGAAAGAAGTAATATAGTAGCGCTTACATATTAATTTGTACTTACGATTCAGCATTATGGTTACGAGTTTTCACAAAACAAAAATAGGCGCAAACGAAAGAAAAAAAAAATTAATAATAATAAAAATAGTAAATGCAACGAACGCTGCTGGCCGATGACACGACGGGTCGACCATAAGCACCAAAAAAAAAAAAACATGATCCATAAACTTGAAAGAAAAACAAAAATATACACGTAAGAATAAAAAGAGGTAATTGGCGTCAAAATTCCAGCCTGTAAATCATGCAACTAAAAATAAAGAAAATTGGTAAGATATTTGTACTATAAAAATGAAATGTTGGTCGAATTGTGATGCGGCCTTCAATTAACAAAACAAATAAACAAAAGCTTCTAAAAAAAATGGCACAGGTATGGCACAACGATTTCTGATACGAAAAATATAGATGCGAGAAAAAATAGACTGATTAGCAACGGGTGAATTAAAAAAAAAAAAAAAAAAAAAAAAAAAAAAAAAAAAAACGAACATACATAAGTAAAGGAATTACGTTCTAAGACTTGAAAACATTTGTACTATAAGTCGCCACCGCTGAAAGTCGAGAAAAATAATAAACACTGAAAAAGAAAATAATAATTAAGATAAAAATACAGAACACGAACAAGACGGAGAGAGTAACTTAATTCGTAGATTTCCACCTCGCTAGAAGATTCACGATTCTATTTACAAATTCAAAGAACTCACTAGTTTCAAATTCGCTGACGGTTCGAGACAGGCCTATATAGCAAAATTTCGCACGGATACACCACAAGTAACGAATAAAATTATACGGAAAATGATAGAAACGAGAATACTGATACGCTCTACTTACATAGTAGGAGAGGTAGTTGCAATTGGAATGAGAAAACAAAAAACGATCATGAAAAACATGGTCATAAAAAATATGTTATACAAAAAAGATTTCCTTCTTCAAAAACTACCTTCTATAATATTATTGTCTGGATATAGCTGATTGAAAACCTTGCTACAAAATTGATTTCACGTCACCGAATATTGAACCCAAATATTACTGATTAGGAAAAATAAATGAACTTCGAGAAAAATAAAGGGGAAAAAAAACCATAATAAAATAAAAACGTCGAGTAACTTAGGTATTTGTACTGTAAATATGTAACGACTTGATTCCGCAGAACCTCCATAGGCAACAAAAATACACAGCTTAAGTGAAAATTAACATTATTATGTAAGCTACGAAAATGCGAAATAAATAAATGCATTAAACCTCGCTTTTGTACTATGGTAATGTAGGTAGAAAGTAAGAAAAAAAATTAATTAAAATAACAACGATATATAGGAAAATTAAAAATGGACGAAATCAGACTGAGTTAAGTAATACGTTGGTACATCAGGTTGGAAGTAACTGAGATTTGTACTTTCAGATTGCAAAAATAAGAAACAAAAAAAATACACGAGAGAAAAACAAAAAAAGGAAAAACAGAGTGGAGAACAACAGAAAAATAGTTGACAAAAATAAATGAAGTAATTCATAAAAACATTTTAAAATTAATATAACAAGTAGAAAATAATAGTAAAGGCGCAACGTTCATGGTGTAACGAAAATTTGTACTGTGGACTACGCGGAAAACGATATACAAACAGTTCAGATACATGGACGATCTCAATTCTTAACTATCTAACTGGAAAACACACTGAATTGTAAACATGGTTAGAACATGAATTCCAAATAAACGATCTACGAAAGATACCAACACATCATCCACATAAGTAAAAATAATGGTTGCCGGGGGCCGGGGTTACACTGGGAAATACGATGTTGCACTTATTTAACTATAAACGTGTCATGAGGTGTGATTAGGAATCGAGATTCTCTTTGTCCATGCCAGCAGCCAGCGACGGTAAGAGGGAGCTGATCAGCAGTGAGTTAATTGAAGAATTAATTGAACCGATTTTGTTGTTAATCGCGGAATTATGGTGGAAATCGAGTGGAGACGAAGCCGGATGAAGGTACTTGTTACTCGAGTTGATAGACAGGTCTTGCGGATCTTCATCGCCGCTACAACTATTGTTGTCCGACGACTGCAAATCCATGCGAGTGTCGGATCGACGCAAAGGCGTCATGGTACCGGTGGGCGAAGCTCGAGCTCGTAATTCAGACGCTGACATCTGCACAGAAAAAAAGGAAAACCGTAGTTAACAACTGAACCGAGTGCCAAGTTCGGATCGACACTCAAGCACACTGTGAAGACAAAGGGAGGTAAAGTGTCAGTGAAACACAATGAAGGAATCTCAAACACATAGAGTTAAATTACTAGTAGCAAATGTAACACGATTACACTGGACACGGCGAAAGTTCCAGAACCTTCAAGCAAAACCTACAGTTACTATCATTCTGGTATATGAATCAAACGCACGGACACGATAAGCCTTCACCCATACCCTTCTCAACTGGTTCCCTTGTTCCTTTTAGCATTTGGTCATAGAACGGGAAAAGTCAAGTAGAAGCACAAAATCTAATACTTCACATTCTAATCACAAAATACATACAGCACGGCGATGAATTAGTATCAACTGCACGCTGAGTACTCCAAAAATTAAATCTCATTCCGTGGCCAAACAACTATTAACCAGACATGTTCAATCGTTCATTCATTCCAAACACGTTAATTTCAAAGCAAGTTATCAGTCGCCCTTAAAGACTATAGAATTCATTACACACACAGCCGGCTAATGGCAGGGGTCTCGCAAGTGAAGGGATGAACATTTTCCTGTGCCAACAACTACATTGTACGAACACATTAAATAGAGTAAGAAACGTGAAAATAGCCTATAGTATGTTCACGCGAAAATTTCAACTTTATTGGAACAGAAGGAAAGGCTTGTCTCTCGGACTAAATAATAAGCAAGGTCTGTTCCAGCTACATTACAAACAACATTCAATTTTAGTTATGTAGAACAGATCATGTATCTTTAACCTACACAACCCGTCTGGATTTCATACAAAAATTTGCTAGGGCAATACTGTGAAATTTAGATCACTAATACCTTCGGGACATAAATCGCTAACACTCTGTAAAAACCTAGTGTTTTCAAAGAACACAAAATTAAGGTTCTAGAAGGAAAGTAGAGAAGCTGAGGAGATCTGATAACGAACTCTCATGCCTTGTACAATTCTCAATGTACCATTTCTGTCACCAAATGAGGCTTACAGCTTTTCTACAACCTTTTTTGCATTCCTTAGAAACATCTGTTGTGGACATACTAGGTTTTCGCTACCTAAGTGGTAGCGAAATGATCTACTTAGATTATGATACAACATAGATGGATACTTTTGATGTTAGCTGTAATGATTTTTCACTGCAATCTTGCAATAAAGGCCATACACTACATTATGAATTATTGTTATTAATTTATATCCTGATCATTCGGATCACAAGCAGAATGATCTATAATACATGTAAATACAAAAAAAAGCTCATCTCTGCTAGAAAGTACATTCAATGCAGACGACAGTGTTAGCAAAAAATACGATTAAGAATGACATGAGCACTACCCACCGGCCCAGCAATCACAAAAAAGGAAACCCGTAATACATACATCAGCATGATGCCAGATGATAGTTCACTACAAAGCTATTAATTTGAACCAGGAAAATAACACCTAGTTAATAATAAGTTTCCAAGCCTTACCGTTCATTATACCCGGAGAAACGTTCAGTCCTTCACACAAATGGTAAATGTGACGCCCATATTACTTAAAAGCACTGTTTCTACCAATGGAATGAGCAATAACCTTTGTTAAATGCAGTTGACAACAAATGTTTCTTACTATTTCCTCAATTTTCTTCACACTGGGAGCGAGATAAGCGAGACTGAGTTACAGGATAGTATTCGGACTATGCAAACAACAATAATAACGCCAGAACTGCCAAATTGATAAGCAAACGGTGATGGTTAATAAGTGAATAGGATCAGCGGGATCACCGTTCGCTCATCAGAAAATACCTATTCGACGCTAGCGCTTCTACAATTTGTACAGTCCCAGTCAGATAACAACAGCCGCCATTTTCTTTTCAGTTCAGTCTGATAAAAGAAAATTGGCAAAGCAGTAAACACTGCGTGACCAGTTCTCGTTTCACAGAACAAACTGGAAGTAAAACTGTCTTCGTATAGAGCATTCATTACAATAACATCATGTAGCTTCACATGTGTATACGCCATTTTCCTGCAAGAAAATTGATTGAACAGTAAATGAGAAGTTATCTGTCAAAATGGCGTCCGTTCAATGTATTTCTTGTGGAACGAACGCCCTTTTGACAGATAACTCCTCAAATACTGTTTGACCAGTTCTCGTTCCCAGACTAAATTTGTAAGAAAATGGCGGTCCATTATACCCCTGTAAAATTACTAGTATATAGTCCTAGTCCTAAGTAATTACAAATGACAAGTCTGTGTCTACATATTTTTTTGTGAGCAATTCAAGATTCTTTTAACAGGAGGTTAGCTCATTTCTTAGGGCAACATTTGTGTACTGTACTAGTATAATCGCGCGTTGAAGTGTGCGTCTGTGTGCACAGATATTAGATGGACAGCAAATGTTGAGCACTAGGGCGACACCAAAGCATTACGGGTTGCATTTTGAATGAGCTACCCTCCTGTTAAAATAATATTGGAACAACTATCATAATCTTCAAACGTAATTTATAATACTGGCTACTCATGGTGCACAACATGTCCAACATTATCTGATGTTCAGATTATACAATAAAGACTCTGAACTTAAACCTGAATCGGGTCGCATTCATAATGTTTGACTTTACATTAAATATGAATAATCTATCTTCTATATTTCAAATGGGTGATAAGATGCACAATGAAATCCGCACTGGTAATCTGAAGCTTTATACAAAAGAACAGACTTTCTCTTTTATCATACCATGAAATCTATGCATATTATGATAAGATAAAAAGGGGCTTTATACAAGAATATAAGTGAAATAAACTTTCTCTTTGTATACTCATCATACAAAGAAATCTATGTATGCCTGTGATAAGAGCTTCACACAAGTTAGCCAACTCTTTCCTTTTATACTAATCACACAATGAAGACTAGGCCTTGGTTAAGAAGCCACTTCATGCAAAAAAAAACTTCCCTTTTTTATATAAACTGCACAATGTTATGATTATGATAAAATAGAAGTTGCATACAAGCATGCTTGGGCACCTGTGCCTTAGGGAGGGGGAGGGGGGAATGCTGGTTCCTCTTTTGCTCTGTTCTGTAAGAAAAAAAGTCATTCCATTGCATTTGGTACAGGAAAAAGAACATCATTCCCTCGCATTTGGTCGTTTCTCATACTGATTCTTCCAAAAGAGGAAGCGGATTTTGCATGGTTTTCCTTAAAGAAGCGAGTTTTCTAATTCATCCACAGACAGGAGGGAAGAAACGACTCACTCGTGCGTTTCTTCAAAATTTTGGACTTTTTTCCATTCCGTTCCTCCAAATTTCAGTTCTGTTTCTATTCCATTCTTTCCAAGAGGAGGAGCTCCTTTCAGTTTCTTTGGCCAAAGAAGGGGGAAGAGTGTGGCCCAAGTATGTATAATCGCACAATAAAATGATGACATCTTTCCTGTCATACTGTGATGAGTCAACAAAACTCCACACCTACATGCACGTTTTTTCTTTCTGTGTTCACTAATTTCGAAGTTCAACAATATGTCAGTGACACAGGTATCAAAAATTTTTATACCTAATATTGAAACAGCTACTTTATTAACGTTTCCTTAATAATCATTTTTCATCAGGATTTTATGAATGTCAGTCAACCAATTATTATTAATGATATCTCATCTGTTGATGATGAAAATAGAATAACTGCAATGTAAGACGTTATACAGGGTCATTTTTAACTAGCGCAATTGGACGATGTTAAGCAAAACTGACCAAGCGATAAAATCTCTGTGTTTTTTTTTCTCGAAAAAAGTGACATTAAAAGCCAATGAATAACGCCAGTTTATGGACATAACATTTACTAAGAAGCAAGGGCGCCGAAGTTTATAAACCCCGTGTGGAGCAAGATGAAATTTTTAAAGTTAATATCGCACTTTTTCGTACGAGTTGTAAAAAATTAAAAAAAAAAAATCCACTGTTTTACTCTGGTTAGTTTTATTGGTTTTGTGCAATTTTCTTCATATGGAGCGACGCTCCACAAGGAAACTTCCATGTGGAGTAACTGCTCCGCGCTCCGTATGGGCTCGGCGCCAATGCTATGAGGCTTTTTCCAACGTTGATACACATTTTTGTATCAGGAACCCAATTTTAAATAATTCTGCTTTTCATGCTCTTTCCAACGATGCTAATAACTCATTTTGTCAACTAATGTCGCTTGCCCAGTTTTTGCTTAACAGCGTTCAATTGAGAATGCCTATATCGCACATCAGAGAGCGCGTTGTGCGTCTGCGAAAACACATACCATGTCACATGACATGCGTGACACCGCATGTATTTGCAGGCGCGTAACGTGCACTCTGACCTGCGGTATCCGCATTCTCAATTGTTCTTATTAAAAATGACCCTGTATCACAGGTTCAATCCGTTTAAAGCAGACGTGCTTCAGTAATTAATTAATACAATGATAACCCTACAGCTGTTTCGCCCTAGCAGATTATATGAACTAAAAACCTGGAAAAGGGACTTAAAAAATGGATATGATTTTTAGGCTTCTTTTCTTGAACATGTTTAAACACATGTAACTCAAAATCCTATCTCGAGCAGCGTATATGCCACATCTGTTGAGGACTCAACTAGCATAATTTCAAGATTTTGGTCATTTACCCCTAGCCCCTCATCAGAGCCTGCGAGATAATTGATACGTGCAGAAAAGGACCATTGCCATCTCTTCAACCTAAAGCTGTGTCGTTCAATCAAAATCATTAATTCATTCTAAGTTAAGCTTACCTTAATACCAGCTTTCATATACAGCTTAGAGGCCAGGTCCGGATCAAACGGCGATGGCATAGGTAACACAGGTAGGTCTTTTGTACTAATCCCTCTATGTTGACGCGACATATGCGAATGCAGCGAATTTCTTGACTTAGCTACCGTGCCGCATAGTACACATCTATATCCCGGACAGATCGTGTGCTTGTCTTCTAAATGCGTTCGCAGTGTGTGCGCCGAGCGATATATTTTGTTGCACTTTGGACACGGCCTGGGATCCGTTGCTCTCACTTTGCCCGCTTCTGAGCTTCTTCTCATCATACCTTCAACAGAAGAAACATAGGTTCTATTTGTAACTATCTGAATAAGCAAATTCAGAGATACTTGTGGCTGTTGCATCTGGCGCAGGTGTGTATTCACAAATGATAATGATGCTGATAACTTGACATCACAGATATGTACAAATTAATACATCAAGCTGAATTGTAGATATTGTCTGTGTTACTGTGGTCAAAGAGTAGGGGCTATTGAATGATTTTATCACGTAATACAAACACGCGCTTATACCTTATCTCATTACTAATAAGTATATCTTCTCAAGTAAACTCATACTCACTATATCAATCTTACAACATCCAAACGCATATACCATAATGACCTTGAAACTACTCTTATGGCCCGAATAGTTTTGATTAAGACCAAAAAAGTATGACCATACTTTCTAATCACTCTTCATTACCCGCATCATCATACTCTACTTCAAACACCTAAACACTAATTGACCAAGCAAATGACAGTATGGTTAGATTACTCGCCCAAATCCTTGGAAGTTGCTTTCATAGCCTTGTGATGACCAAACGACGTGGGAACAATGTTCGTCAATCTGACACAAAGCGAGTATCACATGGGATTTTAAGGCTGATTAAGGTGCCAGGCGCCATTCTTCAGCTAGTATTACACTAATGAAACCATACAGTTTCCCGATTTATGAGCTAAATACAATCAAGTATACATAGACTGATCAATATCATTTGGGAACGGAACTAAGAGAACATGGTTTCAACTTTTTATCACAACTCTCAGTCTACTAGTTGATCCGTACAGACTAATGTACAAATACAATGTATAAGAAAGATGAACATAATGAGAAATACGTACACACCTTTCAGACAAAATTTATCAGTAAACAATCCAAGGTCCAATCAGAAATTGGCAGAAAACGTGAAATACACAGAGGTAGATGGAAAATCCATACATTATACATCTAATTATGTGACAAGTGATTAAAAATAAGAGTGTACAACCTAACAGATATGAATCAGCTGAATTAGAGAACAAACCTTTTGAAATAGTTCAATACAACTGAAGGGCTTCAAGATGTTATTCATCATAAGACAACTATTGAAAGGGTAACATCCAAAAGCTCTCTTAATATTAGTCAACTAAACTACTCAGCACTTTTTTACTCTTCTTCAACTAATTTGAAGTCTATATTACTTACATTAATTATTCCATATAGTTTCAGGAAATTTATCAGATGATATTGTCTTGATTAGATTTCATCAAATAGATTTTTTAGCCACACTGACACACATGAACTGATTAATATTTGTAAATAGGTAGTCAATATGTCGATATTAATAAGGTACTTACAAAGTTATTACAATAACGCACAGTTTAAAAATAACAGAAGTAACACTAATCAAACATTCCACCGATGAAACAGTCCCGAAACATCGGCTCCGCAGCTAATACCGCTGGGCCCATTGTAGAACTAAATACCGCGGAGCTGTCCTATTGGTGGAATGTGACAGTTCAACGAGCACCAATGATCACTATCTAATCAAGGTGAACCGATATTAACGCATAGAACTCTGGCCATCTTACAACAAATAACAATAATATAAACAAGATTTTATTAATCAAACGAGTACAATAAAAATCACAATTTCAGTGTTCGCAACATCAACATACGAAATATATAATATAAATAAAAACTGGCGTCCAAACTTAAAACTGTAATCAATTTCACTAGCATCGCAAAGTCACGTATTTCAGATACAAGATCACGCAAACAACATGTACATATAGGTATGTCATTATAGAAAGTAGAAAACAAATTTAGTACACATACAAAATAGGAATCCGTGGATAAGTAAAATTACGCTGGGCCTCTACAACTGCAGACAACGCCATAAGAGGCCGAGGACAGCCCAGCTTTGAAGCACTTTCAAGAACCCAGTTTAGAAAGGTTTTCAATAACCCAGGTTACATGCAAGATATACCCTTCAATTCAACAACCGCGAATTTCATGTCTCAATTGGCATAAAAACTAAAAACAAAAAAACACCCAATGCAAAAAAGTAAAAGCCCCTACTGATGATTCAGAAACAGCCCAACGTGAATTATTTTTACGCTGTCTCTTCGACGTTGTAATAATCGTACAACTGAGACTTCATTTGCTTCATTTTGGACCAGATGGCGGAGTGTTTCATGCGCATATGATTGCGAACGGAATTCGGATGGACGAACGATTTGGCGCATGATGGTACCGGACATTGCGAACTCTCCCTCGGATAATGAAGTTCAAGGTGAGATCGTACGGTGACGGCGTCTACGAATACGGTGCCACATAGCGGGCAATCATACCGACCATTACCACCTCCACTACCACCACCAACGACACTGATACTGACACCATCACAAACGCCATCTGCACAAGCCCAAGCCAAGAGAAATTAGTAATTGGTTGAAAACCCGATTTTAGGTTTAAATACTGGGTGGGTGGGTGGGTGGGGGAGAGGTGGGGGTGGGGGAAGAAATAATTAGATAAGAACACCAAATAATTTCAAAATAATCTTCACTTTTTTTTTAAATTTCTGAATTGATACGGAAGTGATAGGGTCTCTGGTATCTCTTGTTAATATCGCTAATTATACCGTAAATTATTCATTTAATTGAGAAATGAAAGAAAAATAGTAAAATGGCTTGGTGTAACAGTGACCTTGGTAGGTGAAAGCGGTCATCGGTTCGCAATTAAAACCTTAGGGCCTACTATGTTCCACATTCGCAAGCCGTAATACCCAACATTAACACTGTCCGCAAAACACATGTCCACATAAATGTGTCACACGGTGTCCATATGGTAAAAAGAGACCAAATTAGTAGACACTTCTGTGAGCCGTCTACTTGACATCTACAATACATCTGAACACATTCAAACCCTCACGGTATTGTATACTGAAGAACCAGCAAACTAACCATCTTTAGTGTACATTTCTGAGTGTGAGTGAACTTGGTAATATTCCGTGTAGAATGTGCCAATTCGTTTTTCTTCTTCTGTATTCCAGAGCGCTTTCGGCTGTTATGCCATCATCAGTAACAGCCAAAAGCGCTCTGGAATACAGAAGAAGAAAAAGTGAATTGGCACACCCTACACACGGAATATAACCATCTTTAATTTCAGATAAATGACGACCTGACGACAATATTGTTAACCACAGAAACTTGCACATATACTTACACTGTTACAAAATGCATTAAATTAAAATCAATCGATATGCAACTTCAGGGGTTTGGTATGTGAAACCTTCAACATAATTCGGACCTAGCAGCGTGGTGGCGCACTGATGTTTTACGACTTAACACTGAATTTCTTACCAACGTTCGGATAAAAGTGCACGATTTTATCCTAGCGTTGATAAGAGCATAAAAGAACTAGATGTTGTTGAAAACTTCCGTCAGATGTCAGCCATTACATTGCTAGGTCCGAATATTACAGTCGCAGTAGTGGAACCTGCACATCAATTGAAACCCAAAAGACTGACAACTACTCAAGCGACTTGACAGTAACAGGGCTCACGAAGATAAAACACTGATTGACCTCGTGTTCAATAATTCTGAAATGAATCAATCAAACAATGGCAATATCTACTTGCCAGACTAGCATGAACATGCACATGCATGCAGTGCGGTTTCTAAGGTTAATGATGTCGTGCAGTCCACAGATATTTGAAGAAAAAAAAGTGTTTGGCCACGTCCATGTGAACAGTGTTTTGTGGTCGTATGTTAGGCAAAATGAAACACCATAGAACTATTCATAGGATTATGCATTAACCTGACAAAAGTAAAAGGGAATTATAATAAGATTAAGTCATCGAGTAGGTTGATCGTTCATAAATCGGTGAACTATATGCTTATTTGTGAATCCTTGAAACGTATAATACGCATGAGAACACCTTAAACTATCTCAACTGACTGCTCTAGAGCTATCTTATTATGCAACCTATACCTCACTGCACCCTTTTCTTATCAAATAACAGAATGAATTTACATACACTTTCAGAATCAGCACACCACAACATTAAGTATAGTATACTCTCATGAGATTTCAATCAACTTCCCGCTTTGATAAAATTTGAGTTCTTCCATTTTTTATTTTTATAGCATCGAGCTCTCACAAGACGGCATAATAATTAGCTACATTGATAAACAAGAAGGGTTATATCTGTTCCTCAGGGTACGACACTTACTTCACGAATGTTTGTATCAGGATTGGCAAGAGAAATACATTTTACGTGCTCATTTTACACGTAAAATAATCGATATAAAATAGCTTTTTATTTTACACTTTACATGTAAAATAAAATGATGCAAACCGAGTCACAATGAAGAAAAAAAACGGAAGTTCAATTTTTCAATTAAAATTTAGAACTTGCACACAACTAGAACTAGAGTCAAAAAGGGTCGTCTACTTTATCATTCAATTTTATAATTTACGCTCCTCAAATTCAATATAGGTAACTTACGAGAAAATAGAATGTTTTATACGTATAAATGGTTTTAAACTTGTGCTTCCTGGCTTTCCTAAACATATTCCAACTTACACAATGCATTGTACTTGATCCCCTGATTCCCTAACCCCCACACCCAACTTATCAGTAGTCACATTCCTAATAATAGCCCACTGAGGCCCATTTTCTTAATCTCTGGTTAACGCTTATCTAGCGGTTAAAGTACCGGATAACTATTTGGTGGATGAGTACCGAATAAAAATAACTAAAGGTTAGCTAACTAGAGATTTGACTATAGATTGAGAAAATGGGGGTGAACTATTTAATTATTTCTACTTTATCTAACTTAAACAAGTAGGTGCTTGGATATATCAATCTAATTTGTTATAAAGAGTTTGACATTTAAAACAAGGATAAGTCAATAAACTTATCATTTAGGTATCAATCAATCATGTTATTTTTTCGCCACTTTACATTTTACATAAAATGTAAAACGCCAACTCTTGTCTGTATACCAAGTAAGGCCGAGCAGATGTTTATCTCTCCTGATAGAGAGGTAATCTTCCGAAAATTTGAGCCTGTTAGATAATATCAACAAGTGGTGCACTGTCTTCTTTCATTTTAATTTTCACTGTTTTAACCAAGGTTGGCATTTTGCACCTAAAATGATTGGTAAAATGGCAAAAAACAACATGATTGATATTATTGATAATAACACAACAAAACAACATATAAAACAATGGGATGAGATTATATGATTTCAGCTATACTTTAAATGCTGAATACAATGGCGTTAACCATCTTTCTCGGGGACCTCTCGTTTTCAGTATTCAAAATTAAAATTTCACCAAATTTTTCTCGTTTTATTCCTTTTTGTCGTCCACAAAAAGCTACACTGATACTGATAACAATACTGAACGCGCATAGTTGTGTGATCAGTGGTATCATCTCGATGATACTAAAATTCTCATTTAAGATAGGAGATGAGGGAAAAAAATTAACTGTAATCCAAAAAGTAACATCAGCATTAAATTCCTCGTTGAAAATACTTATAGAAGCATATGTTCTCATGTTATTGTTCTTTACAAAACCTCAAATTATTGTGCAGTGTAATATTATTGATAAATGATGACAAATAAAACTTTAATCTTTTTTAATGATTTTTAATCAATTTTTTCTTCGGAAATTTTCAATTCAAAACTTATATTTTAAAACGTTTGGTTAAAAATAAAATGCTAAAATTTCTTTTTTGGCCAGAATTGCTCAATTTTTTCAAAAGTTCTTTTATACTCATCTTGTATAATTCACTTCCATAATAAAATCGTACATAAGACTTTCTATTTTCTTGAGTCACCAAGGAGTGAATTCGAGGAGTATAAATTATAAGATTGAATGACAAAGGAGACGACCATTTTGGACTGTTACCCCAGTTGTGAGCAATTTTTAAATTTTAAATGAAAAATTAAAGTTCAATTTCCTTATTTTTTTTCACTCATTTTAATTCATTTTAGCTCCATTTTAAAACTCTACATGTAAAATGTAAAATAATGATCCAAGATCACCAAAAGATCTTCAGATATGTGATTTTGAATGATCGTGACACTTTCTTGATTTCTAATATGATCTGAAATAATAACACAGCTCAACAAATCTACATTCGTTGTAATTCTCCAGGTCATAATAGATGATCGTAGAAGTATTTTTAACGCTGATTCCGATACCAAGCTTCATATTTTGCAAAGGGCTGGGTATTTTCATTCGTTCACTGGGAATTTTAATATTTGTACTTAGAATTTTAGAAGCGTTATGTTGGTTACACTGAGTCAACATACTTCGTTATCATCCAGGTGATACTGCGGAGCTCGCTGAAAGACGCTTGTTTTCGGCTGTAGAGCTGCACGCATCTTCAGTGATGGTGGATTTCCACTGCAGTTGACAAAATTTAGTGTTGACGACTATGTTGCGCTCCGTTACAGCGACTTTGGCTGACAATTTGTTCACGACTTGTTGAGGATTCGTTGTCAACATACGTCGCCAAAACGGATTCAATTCCGTTTTAGCAACATTTACTGTCAACACATTGTCAATAATGTCGTCGACAGTGCAGTGGAAACTAGATTTTCTAAATGTTGCCGAAATCGCGAACATTTGTGTCGCCGACCAGTTGACGACTTGTCGTCAACTACATTAGAAATCCACCATGACCTTACTTATGCCTCACCCTGTAGTTGCAGTGCGTCCATTATGCGTATAATCAAATAAATGCATTCAGAGAATGTTTGTAGAATCTTTTTATTCTGTTTGAAATAAATAAGCTCTTTGGGAAAAATTAAGCTCGGTATTGAACTCAGCGTTCAAAATACTTCTAGAATCATCCATTGATATACTGAAGAATTTTTGGCTGTTGAGTTGTGATAATCGAAGACAGAACAAAGTCGTAATCTGAAAATGAAAAAGATTACAAAATCCTGACCGCTTTCATGATCCAAGATCTTTCTTTCAAAATATCCTTGATTTAAATTCATGTTCTCTTTCAACCATTTAAATGATCTGCAGGCCATGAATCTTAGCGAGATATTTTTTTGATTTCTAAAATGATCTAAAATAATAATCTAAGATTTTTTTTAACAAAAAAAGAGAAAAAAGGCAAGAGTCGTGATCTGAGAATTAAGATTACAAGATAGTGATCGTTTTCATGATCTAAGATCTTCCTATCAAAATGGTATTCTGATCTGAATCGACGCTTTTTCAATATTCTAAACAATCTACAGGTCATAAATCTCAGCGAATTAGATCACTGGATTCATGATTTGCCTCCTTAATGCCATCTGATCGAGCTCACATTTTCAAGATTCTACTCAGAGTTGGCATTTTACAAACAAAATTATTTATTTTACATTTTATATAAAATGCAAGTGAAATGTAAAATTATTTTAAAAATAAGATAGATATAAAATGGCGAAAAACAACATGACTGATAATAATTGATGAATGATAACAAATTAACTGAATTTTTTTATGGAATTTATGAATTCATCATTATTTTTCACTGATTTTTTTTCTTTGAAAACTTTCAATTTGTGCGGTCAAAAATGTTGAAATTTTCTTTTGGCCTGAATTAATTTTTTTAAATTGTTTTATACTAGCAATCTACTTTCTTATGAATTACCTATAGTGAATTTGAGGAGTCTAATACAAATTATAAAATTGAATGCTAAAGGAGAGGACCACCTCTGACTGTAGTTCAAGTTGCGCCCAAGTTTCAAATTCTAACCTAAAAACTGAACTTCAGTTTTTCTCGCTCATCTTGACTTATTTTACATTTTTTACATTTTATATGTAAAATGTGTTTAACCTTGATTCTACTTTTTCATCAGGGGTACAGAAATCCGCCCAACACCACTGAGAATTCGAATGTTCACAAAAAAATAGGAACTACTTCCCAGCCAGTCAGGGTCTACAACCTCACAACAATACATTTCGACTTCATTTCAACGAAGCTGTTTGCCATTTAATCTGCTTGCGATACATACGACTGCTTTTACCAGCAATGGGCACACTTGCCATTAGGGATGTACCAGGAGGGAACCCCAATGTTTAAAAAAATTTTGTGGGTGAAATGGAGAACTTTTTGAGTCGAAAAATTTTGCTCCACCCCTGTAGTCATTTTCCTTTAGCACAGTCCTGCTTGCCACTGATGGCGGAATGCTAATCAATGCCATCAAAACAAAACAAAAATCATCATATCCATACACAAGGGACCCGTAAAACTTTTTCCCAGGGGGATGTATAACGTTACGATTTTAGTTTTAAGAACGTATTTGTTGAAAATTTAGGAAATGGAAAATGCCTCATCGCCTCATATTCAAAGGCACTCGCGTTCATACATTTATCATGCTTACAAGATATTTCTGCAACTTCGGACTAGAAGAGCCATACGTTAAAATTAAACAGTAAAACGTAATTTACAATACAAATTAGAAAACGAAAATACTAGTAAGTATTTTAGAATAATAAATGCGTACGAAACTAAGACGGTTCATTCTACACCTTCGACCTGGATAATCGACACCCAGAATGATAAGAAAAAACGTACTTACAATTTAAGTAATATAAACAGAGAAAAAAAAAACGAAAAAAAAAGGAATCTTTGGAATGATCACAAGAATAACTTTGGTACACACTGTCTAGAAACATCGTTTCTCCATCATTTAGAAGTCGAAGACAGGTACTGCAGACACTGCTCAACGGCGCTCGTCAACTCGCCGTCTTTATGAGCAATAGACGCTGTGGCTTGGTGGGGCACCTCTCTACCGGCGTTCGCTTCCATTGGGGAGTGCGGCCCGATCGACGTTGTCGAGGAGGACGACGGTGCTAGCAACGGCGGTTGCGGTCCGAAACTAGCCGACGTCGAACTTACACGCGTCAACGACACGCTGGCGGACTGCGCGCACATCGACATGCCGGCCGGCACCGGCGGCCCCACGTGATGCGGTGGCGGCGGCGGCGGATGCGGACCGGCGGCGATCGTACTCGGCGCGTTAAACGGCATTATCGGCATGCGGTTGCCGCGCTGCCGTATACCGTGCGTCTGCAGCAGATGATTGAACAGGTACTGTCTGGTCTTGAAGTGTTTGCCGCATATTGTGCAAGGTTCCCACTGCGGCGACGTGGAGTGTACGTTCGCGACGTGCTGCTTCAGGTTGCTGATGCTGCTGTAGACGCGACCGCACTCCTTGCATATCGGCTTCGGCTCCGCGATTCCAGCGTAACAACTGCCACCGGCACCACTTCCTGGAACCCCACCACAGCCAGATGTCACTGAAACTATCTCAACATGGTTTTCGTTCTAAGTTCTATGCTTAAAATCATACAACCGAGATCGACGGGCGTTCGAGAATTCGACTCCGGGCAGGTAAGAAGCTCAACGTACCAATTTGCGGAATGATGGTAGAAGTAACTTGACTATCTAGTAAACTTAACACATCTCGAGTACACAACTGAATCATTCGAACTAACGAAGTTACATCACAGAAAGAACGAGAAAAAGTGACAGATCTAAATAACAAAATATTGCATTGATCTTGTTATCCAATCATCCCTTGTTCTCAAGTCACTACTATACACATTCATGGTGACAATAATCATTACGCTCACGCCCGGATTCGTGGTTCAGAGTTACACGTTTAACGACAAGCACATTCATAGTTTCAGGGACGAGATTCTCAAAATGGTCGGATAACTGTAGGGTAGGTGCACCATATGTGGCTAACTAGAATAAGCGTTGCTGTACGCCATTTTGAATCGTACCGCGTCCGTGGATGCCGAATCCGGAGCGCACTGTGTAGTCAATTCGGCAGGCACGGGCACAGTTGCATTCGAAATGGCATATGACTGCACTCGGATTCATATGCTTTACCTCGAGGTTCTATTGTGACCACTTTTTAAATCAATGTCCTCTATGAATCGTGAAGAGAGGATATATAGTGGGCGGGAAATTAATGACGTGGTAACAATGTTCTCGTGATCGGCAGTCCTGCTTTTCCAGGTCCTTTTTAGAGTTAATTGTCGAAAAGGTCATATTTGAGTTTATGGTCACATATGGCGCAGCTGCCCTACACCGTGATTTAATCTCCATCCAACGAAATGTAAATCCCAATAGCACCAAAGAACTTTGGGTGGATGCAATTCAAGCATTAATGAATTTCAACGGAATACGAATGGATGTCGTCTTTTTTCTCTTAGTTTTTAGTAATTTCAGCTGGGTAGTTGAGGCTTTACACACTAGATTTCACACTTCAACTTATCGAGAATAATTATCACGATAATTTCTCGTTTTAGAAAAAAAATTCGACGGTAGACTCTGACAGCAATGAGACCCAAAACTTCCAACACTACCGCACAACTTCAAGAGCGATCACCAACTATCTTCTGTCACAACTTCTTTCAGTGTTACAGTCATGAGTCCTGCACACCAGACTCAACAAACGTGCGAGGACCATGGCGTGCAAGAGTAGCCGTACGCTTTCATTACTTGAAACCAACAAAAAAATCGACAAGCACTGTCTGGTTTCACACATGGAACAAGTTAAGTACTGACAATGCCGGCATTGAACTTGTTCAAGTTCACGATTTAGATTACTTTCATACCCGTACACGTTTTAACGCTAAAAGCATGCAAGCTTTTCTCACGGCATAGACACTTCAACGCTGACTAATAAACGACCTCGAAACCTTAGTAGGCCATCGTTGTGCACATGAACTCACTTAGCCACAAATCGCCGAACAACACGGATCAATGTATTTCTTACTGTCAGCGCCAATTCGAGGGCGCTTGCAAAATTCAAATTCGACATGGTTGAGGAATCATTGACCACTTATTCTACACTTAATACACTAGAGAAGGAAGAGTTCATTACTCACCATAACTATCTTGACTATTATTATGCATTCCTGAAAGACCCGGAATTAGACCAGCTATATCTGTTAACAGAAAGCAGTATTTGTACATTACACAGCGCGGCGATTCATTGGTTTGTTTATTTATGTATCAGCAATTGAGAATGTACACTGGAGTGACAGATATCTAACGGACCTCGGTGGAAACAATGAGAAAACAGGATACTGGAGGAAAATAACGTTAACTCATTGGCTAATTACCCACGATTACCTACCAATAATAGGAAGATGACAGTAGCGCCCTATCATCCTCTAAACTCTCAACAGAGTTATCATCCAGTATATTCCCAACAGAGTCAAATTAAAAATCAAAAGGGAAATGCTATTTGAAGACGATGAACCCGACTACTCCATTTGTACTCATTGGTCAATTATCCACGATTACCTAGCAATAATAGAACGGTGACAGTGGCACCCCACCAACCTCTAAACTCTGAACAGTCATCATCTTGTATAATTATTCCCAATAGAGTCAAACTAAAAAGCAAAAGGAAACGACTATTTATAGACACTGAATTCAATTACTTCATTTAAACAAAACGTTGATCAATTTTTGATCGGCCCATTTCAATTGCAAATAATTTATTAGTACTAAGAAAATCAAACATTGGGCGTGCTCTTCTAAAGCACACTATTTACATCCCTGTATTGCATACTTAGAGTGCCTACTTTACAGATCCGAGGGAGCATCAATATTGCCCTCTCCCTTCCCCATGTTCATCAGTAGATGAGGCCAGGCTATATTATTTTCAAATGAATTCCCCATCCAAAACTACATATACATATACCTATGTATATATATCATCATGAAAATGAAAACTTTCAATGAATTCCGACAAAATGCGTCACGATTCATGAATAACTTCTTGAAAACAGTAATTACCTTGCAGGTTGAACGGCATAGAAGGGTATCCACTCCTCTGTCTTTGTGGATCGAACAGAGCTGGACTCATTAAGGACTCGTTTCGCGACCGATCACCCATGGAATAATCAGGAGGTTCTAGCTTTGGTTGTGCTAGATCAGAGATACTCGTGTGGCCATTATCAGTACCCTCAGTATCACTGGGTTCGTCGTCGTACGAGTCGCTGTCTTCGTTTGAGGAGTGTATTTGTGACGACGGCTCGGACGCTGCTTTCATCTACAACACAATCACCAGTGAGATTAGTCAATGCGACAGCATGCGACTAGCAATAGTAGTAAAATACTCGTATATTTATTCACAGACTACTGACTAATTTACTTAGGCATGGGATGGGGACCACGGGAAGACAAGAACAACAGTCGTGTCACAGAAAAATATATGTGACTAAACTAGAATCATAAAGGAAAACCAGCCGTAAAGGAAAAAATGAAATTCAACTTGGATATAAGAACTGGGAGATGTCAAGTTGAGAGAACTACAAGAGGAAGCAGAGAACTGGAAATAATAAAATACCTTACAAAATTAAACACAAAACTGCTGTTTCCAGAACAGTTTTTTCTAAAAACAATTTCAAATCAGACATTAATATTTTGATACGGGTCTTTTTAACTCTCGATATGTCCTTTAAAAAGCGAAAAGGCTGAAATTCACACCTTACAAGACCAATTTCGACCAATTTCCGGATTCTATGTAAGAAAAGAGACACCCTTATTCATAACACGGTCAATTATTGTACACACTGGAAAGGATACTCTAAGCTGTTATTCACTGGCCTAGTTTCGGGGGATATTTTCTTGAACTTTTTTCAAACTAAATTACTTTTCAAAGTCCTCTTTACTCGCAAATATTTTTCAGGTTTCGACAAATTATACCTCCCTCCCCTCCGTTAATTATAATGATAAAGTCTGGTCCAGTTAAGAAACGTAACTGGCTACCCGCAATACACATCGATATATGGGTATTTTGAAGTTGGAGGGGAAGGATGAGTTCAAGAATACGTTATCAGCGCCATGAAACAATTATGTTTCTTAACTAGACCAGACTTTACATGTTTCATGATTCAATGAACAGTTCGTATAAACGATGGGTAAAATCAATGGCCGCCATTTTGGTTTTTATTTACCTTTTGCGAGTAGTTATGAGCGTATCATGTTATCTTGTGTTAAATGGTTTAGAATATACACTGATACATACATGCTAAAGGTAAACAAAAACCAAAATAGCGGCCATCGATTCTACCTGTCGTTTATTATAGTACCATTCTACCATATAGACGTTTCACTGCTGTAGATAAGGCTCTATACAAAAACAGGTAATGATAGAGCACCTGGAAACAGCCGGGTACTGACATCCGCCATTTTCTGTCACACTGACGCACGATGATAGGGTACTACATATAACAGACCTTTCTGTGGTGACATTAGGGCAAGATTTTCTGTGTTACCGCGCACCAGATTTTTTACTTACATTTGATTGATGGAAGAGTCCACTACTGATAGAAGTAATATTAATTCGCAGTTGTCATTAATTGAAGCCCTTACTGGAAAAACAACCAGAGTCAGTTTTGAAATTTCTACTTTGCAGCCAAACAGCAACGTAATTAATGCTGCTCTGCTGGAAGAGTTGCTGCGGGCAAATGAGCAGATGTTGCTAAGGCTCTGTAGTTCCACATGGGTATACTAAGCCGCCATTTTGGTTCAGCTTTTTGAAAACTTCTAGAGCACATGATATCGCGTGACGCTATTTACTATTTAATACGTTGAAAAAAAACAACCCGAAACAAAATGACGGCCTAGCATACCTATGTGAAACTATAGAGCCCTAATGTTGCCTAATTCTATGCACGATAGAGTTAAGAGTGTAATAGTTGCGGATATAACGCTATCTGGCGGCAAGTCTAAATTTCAAAACTGACTATGGTTGTTTTCACAATAAGGGCTTCAATTTCAATTATATCACTGAATTCTACAAAAGTTCAACGTCAATATTTCACATACAACACGTATAAAGAAAGTGCAAAATGAAAAAATAACAAGGCGATCCAGAAAATGAAATTTCTATGCTTGAGGAGTCCTCATTTTCACCTCAGTACTTAATGACCATAAATATGTGAAGATAGAGACATGAATCACCGAACAATAGGCAAATGTATGAAACTTTCAAGATATTAAACGTTAAAATACACCAAATAGCAGTAGAGTAATTTCCTTATCAGTTCATAAATGCATAAAACAAGCAGCAACAAAAGCTTCAACTGTGATACAGTCATCGTTGTACTATCATCAAAACTTCGCTTTAAACGTTACCAAACAGGCGAGCAGAATTTTTAGAAGTTTGCTGGATAATATTTGAAACTGTGTAGGTGGTCGCTATGGTATGCATTTTCTGCTTTCTTGTACAACTTGACCTAGGCCGGAGGCCGACTCCAAATAAGTTAAAACATCATATGTGTTAAGGGAATCTCAAAATCTACCATGATATCTGAACAGGAAAACAAAATGAATATTTGTACTGACAAACATTACACTGAACTTTGAATTTCATGGTAGCGGACAAGTTCATACATTATATCTGGACTTATTAAATCAAAATATTTTATGCTGGAGAGAAGCAAGTTATCAACGTAACTATGAGGTAGCAAGATGCCGGCCAGGTGCAATTTCACAGTTGTAAAACGTTATTGTTGGAACTGATAAGGCTATTATTCGGCTTCTGTTTGGTGTATTTCAACATTTAGTAACTTGAAAGTTCCGTACATCTGCCTATTGTTTGGTGATTTATGTCTCTATCTGAACATAGTTTTATGGTCATTGAGTACCAAGGTGAAAATGAGGAATCCTCAAGCATAGAAATTTTATCTACTTTACTGCCTTAGTATGTTCTCATTCTTCACTTTCTTTACACATATTATACATGAAATTGACACTGAAGGTTCGTAGAATTCATTAATACATATAAGTCAAATTATTGAAAATTGCTGATTAACTTGACAATTTCCACCAGAAGTAGGTTCTTCCATCCATCAAATGTAAACAAAGTAAAATTTGGCTAGCGGTAACACTGAAAATTCTGTAGTGACGTCGGCTTGAGAAAGGTCCATAAACAATGGGCAGAATTAATTACCGCCATTTTGGTTTTTGTTTACCTCTTGCAAGTATTTATCAGCGCATATTATATTTTACACTAGTTATGGGTGACAAGTACTCAACAAATACCAAAGTCATCGTTATTTGAAGTTCTCAAAGTAATGAGTATTCGTTCAGAAGAAGATTTGTTACTTAAGATTTGATTACTTTAATTAATAATTCATTTTTGCTACATTCGTATCGTCACTGCAGTCTGTATTGGTATTTGTAGTTCCATATAAGTACCCGAACTCTTTACTGTGGCACTTGTGCTGGGTACTGTGCACGCACATCCCTATACAGGTATACATTGTCAATGCGTACTGTACACGCATTATGGTACAATCTAGACTGGTAACATGGTAGCACTGGTACTACAATCTGCATACCAAATTGCAAAATACGAATACAGAAAAGTAACAAAAGTAATCAGTAACGAATATAAAGTAACAATTACTTCACTGAAGTACTTATTCAATACCCGATTACTCGAAGGTAACAAAAGTGCCCATTACTATTTTAAATCATTCAACATTATTCGCATATAAAGCACACTGCAGGAGCGCTAGTGCACATATTGAAAAGGTGATCATTGGTATTTTACCCTAACAATATATACAAAGAAAATGAGAAATATCATCCGATATCATTTTTTATGAAAAATTGAAACGAACAAAAGCTTTTTATTCTGTTATTTTCTTTCTATAGCGTTCTATTTTGAAATTCTTGGAGAACATTTTTTGTCACTTTGCACATAATCACCTTTTCAACCAAATCCACCAATCAGCAAGCCGCACTTCATTTTGCCAGTAGAGAGCGCACCCTTCAATTTTATACACAAATACACTGATAACTACTTGCAAAAGGTAAACAAAAACCAAAATGGCGGCCATTGATCCTCCCCATCATTTACTATAGTACCCTACCGATGATTCACAATTCTGACATCCGCCATTTTGAGTCGCTTGGTGTCTAAAGATTCACAATTCACTGCATAGAAAGCGCCACATACAGGATTGTGAATTGTCCGACACCAAGCGACTCAAAATGGCGGATGTCAGTACTCTGGTGTTTCTAGGTGGTCTAGTGAGGACAGCTGCTATTATCTTTCCATCCCACCACTATCACTTACAATTACATCATATCTTATCAATTATCAAAAATTATTTTTCATATATTAAACTGAATGTAATTTCGATAATTTTCCAAGTTTCTCTAGACAAATAAGTACCTGTGTTGATTATTAGTAATTGAATTTTAATACTGAATACTATGTGGCATGAGAACATAAGGGTTTTTGGGGTCAAAACCCACCCCAAGGTAAAAAAATAAGACTATTGAAGAATTGCAGTTTTGAAAAAAGAATGATGTACGACAATTGACAACATTCATCAGCGGTACCAAAAATTCCACAAAAATGTAATCCCCCCCCCCCAACTGAGACCTAGCTACGCCACTGAGAGTACTTGATAATGGTTTCAATTTTCATAAAAATTAAATAGAAGAATTGTATCACTATATTCAAGCAACTCGAAACTGAGGGTAAAAGTCTTCCTTACAAATCTGTTAATCACAATGTACACTACTAATAGTCAAAAATACATAGGAAGAAAATGGCGGCAGTCTTTACCCATACAAAGTATGTACACAGAACCTTCCTGTATATAAACATAAACTACATCAGCAGCTGAGATAAGCATAGAAACTGACACTTTTTGGAGGACAGAGCGATTTGTGAAGCAAGTACTGCTTTCCATAATTTGCTTTCTCCAAGAAAGGGCTACCTAACTGAAAACCGATTATACCAACAGAACGAGTAATTTTCGATTTCGAATTCAATGATCTCTGTTTTCTGGTCACTACTACAAGAAAATCCACATTTCTGCGTGACCTTTCATTCGAGCTAGGAGGGAGGGAGGGCCGTACTAAACGCTTACCGGATTAGAATTGTGCACTGACTGCGAGCCGTCGGGTTGTGACTGTGACAACAGGTTATCGGACAGCGACGGCTTGGAGTCCAAATTCTCGCTACTACTGTCGCGGTTCACGGGCGGTGACTCCGAGTACCTCGAGTTCTGATTTTCGCTGGAACGTGATTTTTTGGACGGTGGAGGATTATCTACACTAAGGTTATGTTTTGAATTGTACAACGATTGACTATCATCGCCGCTCAAATTTGATGACCACGGTATCGACGCGCTCATATTCTGCAACACACAAAGAAGAAGGAGAAAAAATGAATCATTGTGTCGAAACGCTTATCTTAACGTTATCATTATGCGAACTCGTTTTGAAATTAGCATCAAACGTGAATTACGAGGTAATTTACGTTTTATTTGTGTTTAACAGAGTGGGTGTTATACGGATTTACTCTTCTTTTTTTTTCAGTTACGAAAAACAAATGGGTATCTCTGAAACGCAATACAGCGATATGGATAAGCAAAAACAATGTGCGAGGGCAGCGCAACTCGTGAACATGTACAATCAACTTCTTGCGATTGGATAGGAAATTGATACCAGAGACTGTCACGCTCGAGATTACACGTTTGGCAGATTTTCAGCCATGAATAGCCTAGGGGTTGGTGAGACAAACAATAAAATAAGTGGGAATAAATTGAGATAAATATGCTTACGCTTAATTTATGTTGATCTTTGGTGGATACATCTGCTAAGCCGCGAACTTGTAGCGTCTGCGCAGTCTTCAAAAAATCTGGTAGTTGATCTTGACCTATGTGCACTTCCCCGTTATACATAAATCTAAGTAAAGCCTCCATATCTTGTTCCCGTACGTCTTGTAATATAACAATAGGATGCTGGCAGGGATTTGCCTGGAATAAACAACAGCAAATATTATTAATATCGAGGTACGGATAATCAGTTTTGCTACTGTAAATACTAATCGAGTACAATCAGTCATGAAATTTGAGAGTTTAACCCGAGTTTACATAAATGGCACAGAAAACACTAGAGGTAATTCGATGAAAGAAGCTTTACGTTACTTTTGGCAGGAAAGACAATTCATAGATTTCATGAGAAAATTAGTCCACGATTCCCGGCTGTAGCCAACAACCGAGAATCCCATTTTCGTGGGTGGAAAATCAAAACCATACGAGTAGACTGCTTCGCTTCTTTTACAACTCCAGGTCACTCATCTAGAATAATTCTTAAGAGTGATCGTGTCCCCATTTCTACTAAGAATCTCTCAACTTTTACCGACAACAAGCGAACGCATCACAGAATGCATTGCGGGCGATGATCAAGGTCGTACCCGGTCTAAAAGAATAAAAATGGTGGCTGAGCATAACTAAATGAAGTATACAGAGTCCTATTCCTATACCTGATATTACAATGAGGATGTTAAGGCTTTGTAAAATTGTACGGGCATGCGCATCCACCATTTTGATTCGTACTTTTTCTGATAAGTGAACGCATCATGAAACACGTTGCAAGCTATGATTCAAGGTTCTCATGACTTCAGAAGTTGGGATCATTTAGCAAGACGCAAAGACGTCAATGACGTCGCTGAAGCTTTCTTGAGGTCTTCTAGGTGGCCGTCAACGGGCTAAAGACAGGCAGCCCTTCAAAATTCAATTTTAGGGCCACAAATAATGTTACTGTGCCTACTTTGGACATTTTTGTGCCACTAACTAGTAAGCTTATACCACCCCTCTCTCAAAATATTTCAAGATGGTCGCAAAGGGCAGGGAGAGGGAGGGAATTGAAAACATGGAGCCTCCAAACTTCGATTTTTGAACAGAATGTATTTTGTTTTCTCAACAGCGCAATATGTACCAAAGCTTACAATTTTTCAACATTTTGATAACTAATAAGACCACTTGAAATTGATATACTGAATACTGATCTTCTCATAGTGAAAAATTTTTAAGGATAGCAAATTTTTTATCAATATGATATTAATAAATTACTTTTATGTTTCTTTGGCTTTTGGCATCAGCTGAATTGATGTGCAAACCACGAAACCTAGCTTAGGGCTGACTAATGGGCTGAATGTAGACTTACAGAATTTGCCTGACTGGTTTGACTGGCTTTTCATTTGGACGCTATTCAGCAAGGGGGAACCAACTAACATTTGTAAACAAAATGAGTTATTAGTATCGTTGGAAAGAGCGTAAAACATAGGAGTAGAATTTTTCAAAATTGGGCCCCCGATTCAAAAATGTGTACTCACGTTGGAAAAGGCTCATCAGTAAACGCTGTGTCATATAGTTTCTACATAGCTGTTGAACTTCGAATCGCGTGTTCTCAAAAAGCAGATTTTGCTAGTTGGTTCCCTCTTGCTGAACAGCGTCCATTCAATGAAGGCCGATAAAAATTGTGACCTAAATTTCAGCTTAAGCCACAAGTGACTTTGCAGTTTAACATCCCTGCGGAGCAGTAAACACCGCGTGTCTAGTTCACGTTTCACAGAACAAACTAGAAAGAAAATGGCGACTGTCCTTCCCTGTCTTCTTACAGAACCCTACACGCACCTACCGACTGATGTAGCAATTCATAAAGTGCGAAAGAAGCTTCGCTTCGGCTGGGTGCCCCCGGACACCTCACACACTTTTGAAACATTTCTGTTTCCAGTTGTTTTTCCCATTAAAATGGTATTATTATTGAGAAAGACTGAAAGTACATGATAAGAAGATCATTTCACTGTCAGTCTTCACATTTTCAGAAGGGATGGCCTAGTTCTGTTACAGGGTTTTCAGTTCATTGTCGTGGTTACTCTTTGACGGGGACAAAGATATGTGCCTTCTACATTTCTCAGCACAACAAATGGCAATACTGGTACAGTTTTGACTCGGGATCACGATCCAGGTGCCAAATTATAAGTCACTGGCGCACAAATTTCAAAAATTCTATGAAAAAGGAAATTCCTGAAGATGTTTTGTCCACAGTCGTGGATGTCAGTACTTTGGCCATGAACACGATGTTTATCATCGTGGACACATGTCGCCCCCCTTCCTAGATTTTAATGCGCCTGCTTTGTGGACATGTTGAATATTTTCTACTACCTATGAACTATTCTGGAGGATGACCCTTAAATGCTCGGTTGCTGACCAGTCAGATGATTGCGATTTACTTGTTTCACTTGCGAGTAGACCCCCTGGAATAAGGCCTGTGACAATGTACTCCCGTGAAGAATTATTTTCACCCCCCCCCCTCCCCTCCTCCTAAAACGTTTTCAAACAGATGCGAAGAAAATGTACATCAATATTCTTATAGAGAATTCAGAAGCGATAGCTTTTTGGAATTCCCTCCCTCCATTTACTAGTTTCAAATGGTGACCAGGGGTAGGACTTTCAGTCTACCACTTAGTAGACTCTTTTTGACAATTTTCTGCAGAATCCCGTTCGGTATCCAGGAATGTATTGTTGTTTCTTCGCAGCCTATCGTTCTAAAACCAAGTAGATACTTCGCATATTGAATGATTGGCTTCTCGATAACCCTGTTCGGACCAATCAGGCGGTAGCACGCACTCCACAGGTCCACTCTAGTATAATTGCAGTTTCTAAATCGACGATAACGAGACACATAATACGCGGCGCAATTACGAAACTCTTTTTCTTCCCTCGTAAACGCAATTACTCCTCGTGTACTCGAAAAGTATTTGAAAATTCTAAAAATAATTATGTACAAGCGCTCGCCGCCGATAATCGATGAAATAAACTGACTGTTGACTTCTGGTTACAGAGTTAATAACGCTAATTATGCAACTTATTTACCTTGAGCAAAGAACGAAAATACGGACTGCATGCGGAAAGCACAACTTTATGAGCCGTGAACGAGCAACCGTCGCATGCAATGGTAACATCAATGAAGTCTTCTTCGTCCCGCAAATGCCTGAACGAATTCAAAATGCTGGTGTGGAAGTCGTTCCATTTTAGAGCAAACTGTTGTTCCGGACCGCCAACGGATCCGGCCGGGCCGATGCCTCCCATTTGTGTACGCAGGTAGTCGAAAAACACCTCCGGCAAATTATTCCTGGCGTGTATAAATTTTTTTCTTTGTCCTTATCCTTATTCTCGGTCTGTCGTCGGGTGATGTTTCGCGCTGATTACATTTCAAGTGTTCGATTTGCGTTTTCCTCTCAGCATTATTTTTTTCGCCTTTCAGCAGGTATTATAATAATGAGATCATTTCTTGAAGAAAATCGTCTGTAACAAAAATGTATACGACAGATTCGTAAGCGACTGTGTCTGGTTACGGTTAATATTAATAAATGTAAATCAGTTTTTCAACTGTAAAAGAAATGTTATTTAAATTTGAAATATGTAACGCGGCGATACACAGAGTACGGATGAAAACGGAATTCGCTTGGTCACTTTCGAACACCCATCCAGGATGATCTCACTTTGGATGGATTACCAGACACTCAGGGCTCTCCGCAAAGGCTGCGGGAGAGTCATTGGTCACTTTCGACTCATCCATCCAGGGTGATCTCACTTTGCATCGATTACCAGAGGCTCAAGGCTCTCGTTAAGACTGCGGGAGATTTATTGGTCACTTTCGAACATCCATCCAGGGTGATCTCACTTTGCATTGATTACCAAACACTCAGGGCTCTTCGCAACGGCTGTGGGAGATTCATTAATTAGTTTCAAACACCCATCCAGGGTGATCTCACTTTACATCGATTACCAGACACTCAGGGCTCTTCGCAACGGAAGCGGGAGATTCGCATGAAAACCAATCAGACCGAGGAAGGGAATGCTGGGCAGTCTAAATCAACTCTAAAAGTGATTCCCCATGGAACTGAATACTGACAGTGACCTCACTTAGCATAACAAACTACGAGTAAAAACTTACAAAACAAACTCAGATCCTCAAGTAAGACTTTTCCAACTGATAGAAGGACACAAGATCGTCACAGTGTAAAAGCTTCTCAAGTGCTACTAGGGTACTATACTAAACAATAGGTAGGATCAATGCCCGCCATTTTGGTTTTTGTTTACATTTTCCGAGTAGTTATCAGTCTATTTTTTATATAGTTTTCAACTGATAACTACTCCCAAAAACTAAACAAAAACCAAAATGGCGACCATTGATCTTACCCATTGTTTATTATAGCACCTTAGCGCTACCATGATGAACTACCAGTGACGATTCAGAACTAATCAGATAGATTTGTAATAGATTACTACTGATACTTCAACAATTTGCAACCATCAGAGAGCTCTCCTGTAGACTCCCACTACCAGAGTAGCGATGCAGGACTAATCAGACAGATTTGTAATGGATCACTACTGATACTTCAACAATTTGCAACCATTAGAGAGCTCTACTGTAGACCCCGGCCCATTATTGTTTCAATCTTTGAAATCAATTTTTAAAAAATTCTGATGTAAATCGCCACGATTACCTCAAGGATTTGCTACCAACTAGAAAGCTTTTCATTATCAACGATTCAATCTAACAAACAGTTCCATAGTAGGTCGCCACAACCCGGCTGTTGCCTCGACAATTTGCAACCAATCAATTAGCTCTACAATGTTCAACCAACTCGATACCTTCGTTGTAGATTCGAATCTCACCTTAACCAATCAAAAGACTGCATTGGAAATCTCAAGCAGGAAATTCCGTCGCAGATTCCCATTACCTCAACAATTCACACCCCAACAGAAAGTTCGGGTGCAGATCGCAACAGGCACCATAATGATTTACAACCAACTAGAAGTTCAACTGTAGATTCCCGCCACTATCTCAATGATTTGCCATCCAACACACAGTTCCATTGTAGATCACCTCTACTACCGCAACAATTTGTAACCAACCAACTACCTCCATTGTTGGTTCCCATCTTAAAGCTTCATAGTGTAAATTACTACCATTACTTCAAAGCAAGGCTACAAACCCAAATATACCACGAAAATACATGTGAACCAAATTACTGAAACTGTATGTAATGTAATTTGACCAAAAATTAACAAAACAAAAAATTAAAATACTCATTTACGACTAAGGCAAGCAATCATTTTTCAATTTCTAAGAAAATGTCAACAAAAAAAATTATATGTATATTTGGGCCGTCATGGGAGGAGGAAGACTATCCTGCAAATCCTCCCATTTAAACCTGACTATGTTCAGAGAAAAAGTTTAGTTAAGGACCATAATAGAGATATTCTAAGTTTCATTTGAATTCTGTTGAGACTTCATCAAGATTCACCACAGCGCATCCTTATCAAGACTGTTCAAACTCAACAAGATTCCAAGCTTCATTAGGATTGGTCAAGGTTGGACTCTATACAAAGCCAAGTAAAGACAGCCGCCATTCTCTTTCCAGTTTGTTCCCTGAACCTAAGGCTCTATAAGCATGGGTAGTCACAACGCCATTTCTGAATTATAGTGTTATGGGTAAAGTAACGGGATGTATGTTGGTATGAGTTCGAAAGATGAAACGAAAGTAATTGATAGTCATATTTCGCACTGGAATTACAACTTCAGAAGTTTTTACAATAATAAAAAGTAAAAATTTGGTTCTTCCAACAGTTTTTTTTTTTTTTTTTTTTAACTGTTGTTACTGATTCCTCGTCAAACTATTTTCGTATTACACGCTTGGCAAATTGTATTTACCGAGCTAGAGCTCTAGCAAAAATAGTTACTCTCTACACTTCACAATAGTGATAATCAATCATGTGAACACATGTATTCCCCTCACTCCAATAATACAATAATTCACAAATGGCGTCGTGACTTTACCTATACTAAGACTGATAGAGCCTTAGTGAAACTAGAGTGCCTGAAAACACTCGAGTACTGATATCCGCTAATTTTGAGTCATTTTGCGAAACACCGCACATCAAATTGTGAATCATCAGACGGGATTCCAAAAATATCTATGCTTTTGCATGTTTCTGTCTGTTGAAGTAAGGCGGCTCTAAGGGGAGGTATAACAGACAGCCATTTTGATTGCAAGAAATAAAAATACCTCGTGTTGAGAACTGAGAAATTGTATACATGCTTTTCTTGCAATCAAAATGGCTGTCTGTTATACCTCCCTTTAGAGCCGCCTTAGTTGAAGTAGGTAGGGAATGTCCAAATAAAATTTCAAGAAGAATGAGCCATACTTGATCGAACATATTTTGGCATATTTTCTGCTTTTTTAAAGCATATTCAAGAAAATTTGGCCAATTTCCACGATTTTTGCGGAATATTACAATTTTTTTTTTTAAATATTGCACTATTTCTGTCTTCTAAGAAGATAAAACTACAACAACTGCAACTCTGTTACGAACCAAAAAAGTTTTACTGCTAAGTTTTACGCCTATGTAGAACACTGTCAAATGTATTCAGTGTTCACCTGCGAAAAAAGACTTTTTGCACTCTTACTTTAGAACCCTTTTTTTGTTGGTTTTTTTTGTATATTTGTTGTCATCTCTCAATTTCCATTTCAAAATGATACCCATATTATCAATTTGATAGGAGGGAATATTTTAACATATTCGACGAAAATAAAAACAAAGCGCATATTTGACCCCTTTTCAGAGCATATTTTGGGAATTCTTGATCATCAAGCACCATAAGACTCAAAATGGTGGAAGTCAGTACTCGGGTGTTTCTCTAGATCTATGTTCTACTGACAGGAGAACTGGAGACATATTATGAAACTTTTATCACGATACCACAAATTGTTACAGTGGTAACTTGATAGGGTTTACTGTACAAGTTACCACTGTAACGATTTGTGGTATTGTGATAAAAGTTTCATAATACGTCTCCTAGTCAGATGATCTGTACCACTCAGTCAATTTTCTTTCAACAGGCCGAACTGCAAAGAAAATGACGGCTGTCTACACACCTAGAAGGTATAGAGAGCCTTAGTTAAGGTTCATTTCAGACCATGGGATTTTCTCACCAATGTAAACTTCATGTTCAGAGGAACTGTTAAGCTAAGTTATGCGTCAGACAGCGCCACCATCAAATTACTCTAACTTTATGTAAGAGTTGGCCATATTTTACAATTTCACTCGGAAAAAACAACTTTTATAAGAAAATCTAGATGAATACATTTTTTCAGAGTGACATTTCACTTTTAGTGAGTACACAATAAATGAAGAAAAAATGTCATTCTTGTGATAACAGCGTTTTATGATTTCTGAAATTTGCAATCTTGCAATTACAACTCTCAGATAAAAGCAAATTTCAGTCCATTTCAATTGAATGACTTCATTTGAACAAGGTATCTCGTTGAACAGTGTCATTCAACAATTTCCGTAGGTCTTAAAATTGCACTCGCCGATTACATATTTCATAAATCATAAAACACTGATACCATAAGAACAACAGCAGCTATGTTTTCATTAACAGTATACTCAACTGGATTGTAAATTTAGTTCTTTTCATTTGTTTGCAGAAACGAATACTTCTTGAATAAAATCAAAAAATGTGACCAGCTCTCAATGTAAAAGTACAATAACCCGACAGTAGAGCACCTATAGAAACATCCGAGTACTGACATCTGCCATTCTGAGTCGCTTGGTGCCCGACGATTCCCAATTTGATAAGCGAAACGTTCCATGTAGTGAACTTTGAACAATCAGGCACTAAGCGACTCAAAATGGCGGATATCAGAACTCTGGTGTTTCCGGGTACTCTACTGACAGTAGAGCTCTATCAACTTCATATAGGTATGCTCAGCCACCATTTTTATTCTTTAATTCCTCGTGAAATTAAAGCTCTCTTGTACAATAGGTATGATGGACTGATAACAGGGCGACAACTTCATTATCACAACAGGATAAAAGCTAATGGCGTGGATACATTTGGAGTACCTTCCTTTTACTTATTATTTTGATTTAAATCGATATTTGTCTTCATAATACGAATTTAAGAGGTCGTTATTTCATTTATATAAAGATAACTTTGAACACCGCTGTGCAGTATGTCTCATTGGGAGTTTTATTCCAAGAAATCGACAAAATGGAAACGTTGATTAAAGACCATTCAAGCATGAAGGTTTGCTGGCACAACCCATCATTTCTGAAGAACAGGTGTACCCGAATATACAATTTCATTACAAATAAATGTAATGTTTGATGCTCTAAAGTAACTGTTTCCTTAGTTCACCATTATTCGCGTTTGGACGCTAAAGAGTCGCTCTCTAGCAGCCTAATGAAATGTGGCGCGCTGATTGGTGTATCTGGATGAAAAGATGATCAGTGACAAAAATGTTCTGCAGAAAAACTGAAGTTGGGCTCATCTGAAAGGAAATGATAAGGGCTAACACTTTAGTTCTCTTCAGTTTTCCATAAAAAGCAATATTGAAGATGCTAGACCTCATTTCACTTGTACATGTTTTTATGGTAAAGATACCCTGATCATATTTTCGTCCACAAGACTAGCGCATCTACAGGAGTGTCCAAACGCAAATACATGATACGGAAGTTGTTGCCCTATTATCAGTTCATCATACCTATTATAATACAGTGCCTTAGTGAAACCCAAGATTCTTCTAAGCGCTACATGTGAATTTCGTGTGGACGTGCTGGTGTTCAAATTTAAAAAAAAATTGAAATTGAAGTGTAGCATTGTTTTTTTTTTATATATTTTCCTGCTCCCAAGATATGAATGCATGGTCTGTCAAATTTTCAGATCGTTTTACCCTGGCAAAATATAATAAGCGCGATTCAAAAATGACCAATTTCCCATTTAAAATGCACTGGAGCCGACTTTCTATACTGGTGACGCTAGCAGGTGGGATACTAAAACGCGGGGTGGGTGAGAAGGGTTTATACTACTAGCAGGCTGAAGTTAGGTATCTAGTGTAGTAGTATAAACGTCTTTGGTATAAACGCGTGTTGAAGTATGCATCTGTGTGTATAGGTATCATAAATGCGGCATAGACCAAGCACTATGGTGATGTCACAGCGTTGCGGGTTGCATTCTGAGTGAGCTAACCTCTTGTTAAGAGAATCTTGAGTGAAACCTTGTTCGTCGCTCGCAACGCATTCTGTGCTGCGTTTGTTTGATGGCAGACAAGCATGACCATAGGATATTTACAGACCATCACAGATATACTCAGACACCATTTTTATCCTTTCATTCCTCGTAAAACCTTGATTGTCGTTTGCGACGCATTCTGCGATGCGTTTGTTTATTGGAAAAAGTAAGAATCAAAATGGTGGACAAGCAGCCCATACGATACGCATAGAGCCTTACATACTGTGGCGCCGTAGGTAAATGTTTTGCGGAACCGTGCAACTACACGAGTCAAGTCATTTTGTCCATGTTATCATTAATGTCTTAAAAGCAGGTAATGTGTATAATAACTAGCGAATGTACACAATAACATACTGTTTTAGGCGAAATATAAAATTCGAAAAATCTTTTCTACATTAACTAGTAAGTCTATACAATCCCGGGCAGCGAACTGTTAAAAGTGCGGAATTCCCCTGGAAGTGATAAATATAAGAAATTTTACTTCGTCATGCACATTGAATACTGAAAATGTTTTCATTTGTAATGGACCCCAAAGTATGGTCTCGTCATAAGCTTCTAATGCTCCAATATAATTATGAAACATTATTTATTGCTGGAAAGACTCGAATCGTGACACTTTGAATTACCTACATAATATTCCCTGTTTGAAGCAGATTAACATTTTAGTGTTACCCTTTCTTCTTCTTCTTTTTTTTTTAAGGAGTGGCATCGGATGAAGCCCTGCCCGTTTGCACGAATAGACGTCTGAGGAACATCGGAAGAAACGTTCGGCAACGGTCAGGAAACGCTCATGGCACAACTGAAACTGAGCTCTGGTTTACAACTGTTTCAGTATGCCGTTGCGAGTACCCAATTTGAAGAAATTCGAACATACTCAGCATACTTTTCTGTTGTTAATAACGCACAATTGTGATTCTCACTAGAGCTTTTTACAGCTTCGTCGTTTTTTCCATATAAACTGATGAGGTAGTAGTACAGAGCTAACACTGAAACAGCAGTGAACAGAGTCAGTCCGGTAGCACAATGAGTAACATTCCCGCAGAACATACAATTTCTTTGCACGATAATACGCGTACAGGTAGCTTATGCACTTTGGTAAGGTACAAACATGATGTGAATTTTACACATAACCGTTTGCCGCCAGTGATTGTACAGAATAACTAAGTAAACTACATAATCCCCTTTAATTGTATACATGAACTACTCCGTTCAGTTAATGTATAAAACTACTGGTTATTGTACATATTACCTGCTTTAGGACATTAATGGTAACATACACACCACTTCATCAGGGGCGGACAGGGGCCCAGAAATCCAGAATTTTCGGAACGCAATCCCAAAATTTGGAACATTATTAACGCAGAAAAACATGTGAATCTGATAATTTGGATGTAAAATATAGGAATAGCAAATAGAACATGAAAAGAATACCGATTTGGAAGTTTCTTTGGACACGAGGGGGACCAAATTTCACCAGTCCGCTACTGCATTTCGCTCATGAACAACGTGTTAAAAGTCACATCAAGATTCATTAGGACTGAGGCGCTGATGAGAATCAGCCAAATTCATTAGGATCATGTTATAGGATTCAATAAAACAGATGAAGACTCGATAATATAGTGTTATGAGCAGGGACGTACCGAAGAGTTTTTCCTGGGGGTCAGGGGGGGACCAACTCAACTTAGAATTCCCAAGTAGTATTAAAGCAAAAAAACCTTTTGACCTGTGTGATTTTTCCAACGGACTCAACTTAAAATTCCCAAGTACAACGCAAAAAAAGGAAAAACCTTTTGACTTGTTGGGTTTTCTCAACTTATTAGCTTAACTCCCAAGTATCAAAACAAAGCAATGAAAAAACTCTTCTTGTTGGATTTTCCCAACTGCTGAGACTATGAGGTATCAAGAGCGGTTAAGATTTAATCAGATTCGTTAGAGAAATGTTTCAGATTTCATTAAAACTCCTGGGACTTCGTCAAACTTCAGTCAACCGTTGTTAAAACCTTTCATTGAGATTCGTTATAACTCTGCTAAGACTCATTACAACTCTGTTAAGACTAGTTTAGGTCATGAGAGCACCAACTCGAAATATCGTAAACTCAAACGAATAAAAATGAATAAATACACGACGAGTATTGCCAGAAATGTGTTATCACAGTGACACCAGAAGTCACTGACATGCACGTCGCGTATGACAGTATGAAACGTGCTCATTTTCACGAGTACGCCATTCTGACAGATTTCAAACTAGATGTTACTCCTCCAATTATCGAGACATCAACATGACGACCTCCCAAGATTCATACAAATAAAGAGTAGCCGAGTCATACCTTAAATTTTTCGCAGTTATACAAAAGTATCCGACAACACATTTGACGGAGAACAAACCACCGGAAATGTAGAGCTGAAACTGAAACGTCACACGATTCGGAATCCAACCATGATGATCAGTTTTTCAATACACCAATACTGCAGTAGGTCGAGCGTTCACAGTTTCTACTCACAAGAGGAGATTTGTAGCAGTTTTCCAAAATTCAAGTTCACGTATCGATCATTCCTGGAAGTGGCTTCGAATCAGTATTCCTAAATCATGGCGAAGATACACTTTCGACTCATGCTGATAGCCTGTAGCGAATGCACATAGTATCACAGTATCGCTGCCCGCTGATAACACAAGTACCGACTCGACTTACTGCATACAATGAAATGATTTACGCCGGCTTTCAGAAAAACGAATTGCAACGATAACCGGCGATCAAAACAACTAAACCACTATACTGGTAATACACCGGTACCTATACATGTACATGCATTACACATCAGAACATCACACGAACCCACGACGACCTGACATTCATACACTAATCTGATAAAGAGAAGGATGAAAGAGGAATAAGTGCACGAAAGTAGATTCACCTGTATTTTAAAACCTACTGATAACGAAGGTAGAATACAGCGCTCTTCAGCAATGCACACAAAACTTCCAATTACTAATGAATGAGAGAGAGAGAGACAAGAAAAAAAAAGAAGCAGATTGATACCGCTGAACATCTTAATTAGTTCGGTGAAAACAACATTAGAGATCATAATTAATGTACTTTTAAACGAGCATGTTCGTATTCAACATTTTCCCTCTACAATTAGCTGTGCGGTTGTTTTGGGTTTCATCGCACACGTTTTGAATCCATTTTCTGTTAGATGGGAGGGGGAGGGGGTGAATAAAAATAGGGGGTAAGGAAATGGGAGTTGCGTGTCTAGATGTTACCGTGCACAACGTGTACACCGCCCGATGGCTGATTCAAAGCTGCACACATTTTATCAACTACCTACATGGTGGCGCCATCTGTCGGCTTCTTTGTATACAAAACTAATCTCGCACCTGAACTTGCTGGTCGGTTCCACCTTTCCACTAATACATTTTTTGATGTTGCGATTCTTGCGAATGTCCTCAAGCTAAAATTGCAAAATTTTAGCAAATATCCGATTAATTCCGAACAAATTTGCCATTCAAAGGGAATCCAAGACGATTAATATCCCGAGCATTCTATCATGATAGCTACCATACCGTCAAATCCTGCAAGAACATGTCCGATGATGATTCATTCTTCATTTAAACCCTCTGAATCACTGATACTTTACTCGAGAAACCGGAAAAGTACCCATAAATGGTTGGTTAGAGTTACATCATTCATGTACATCACGCATAATTTTTAGTTCTAATCCGGCGTAATGTAAACAGAATGTAAATTTATATTCGACTAATGAACAGTTATTCACTCCTATTTCAATTGGCGATAAGTCAACCATTCAATCAGCGCTCATTTTCCCTGATTTTCCAGCGTATATTTGCTGATTGGATCCGTTGTGACTTCGGATAAGAAAAAGCTCCTTAGCGTCAAAAACAAGTTTTCCAGATACAGGACACGGGAAAAATAAACTTGGCACAGCTCGTTCTTGGCCAGCACTGGGCCCAATTTGGGGCCTCTGTTCATCCCCAAAAAATGATTTTGGAGTTTCCCATTATTATCACGAAAAAGTACGTCTATATATCTACGAGGCCCTGCGAAAATCGTTAACTCGATTTTTGAACACTAAGGAGCTTCTTTTTTCGTACGGGTTCACATATAAGCGCTTATGTATTATCAATAAAAATGGTCGCTGATTGAATCTGCGGCTCACATATCGCCGACTCAAATTTAGTAGTTTAGTGAGTCCGACTCCGACAAAGCTTTTTAATAGATGCGCCACAAACACCAACTTAAGAGTAAAACATCACTGTCATATTTCATCTAAGGTACATTTACTGGAGGCTCCCATATACGACTTTGGATGACAATTTTACACGTCACCTGTCATCCTTTCATTATCAAAATACTGTAGCCAGCTTTACTCAATGAAATTTCATTTCACCATCAATAGACATGACCAATTTTGAATACTGCCATAAGATCATGATCTACAGTAATAAACAGTTGAGTGTGTCTACCGCTAATTACCTACATATGAGGAGCGATATTACAAAAGGGCCTCTGTTATAGGAAAATGAAATAATGCGATACTCTTGGGTAGACTATATAGTATATACATATGTGCCACCAGCGACACATAGGATGCCTAGTAGAACTCCGACCAAAATAGTATAGCCACCTTTACTCAGTGGAATGTATTTGATGTCAACATGATAGCTTAAATATTAATATTGGGCAGGGAAAAACTGAGGAAATAAGCGAATTTTGCTACTTAGGGAGTAAAATAACAAAAGATGCCTAAAGGAGTAAAATGAATATTAGTAGTAGAATAGCACAAGCCAAATTAGCATATTATCGAAAAAGTAATCTTTTCAAATTAAAAATAAAACTGGAAATCAAAAAGCTGTTCTTAAAGATTTATATTTGAAGTGTAACCTTGTATGGATGTGAAACTCGGACCATAGGAAAACCAGAAAAGAGAAGGATCGAAGCTTTTGAGATGTGGTGCTATAGGCGGATACTTAGCATCAAGTGGACGACTAAGGTAAGAAATGAGGACATAATTAACAGAGTAGGAGGTAAAATGGATATTTGGAATGGTCTGAAGAGAAAGAGAGATAAACTAATAGGGCATAATTTGAGGCACCCAGGAATAATATCACTGCTGCTAGAAGGAAGAGTGGAAGGAAAGAATTGGATACGGGTCGGCAAAGATTCCAGTACGTTTAACAGATTCAAGGATGACAAATGTAAGTGTTATTACGAAATGAAAGAATTTGCACAAGATAGGGAGACATGGAGAGCTGTGCCAAACCGGTTGTAAGACTGATAACCTTATCATCATCACTCAATAGAACTTCATTTCCCCATCAGTAGATATGTCAAACTTTGCATACTGCCACAAGATCATGATCTACAGTGATAACGGTTGAGCATGTCTACTGCAGTAATTACCTACATATGACTGAAGAGCGATATTCCAAAACGGCCTCTGTCCACTTTTCAAAACTTTACAGGAGAATGAAATAACATGGTACTTCTGTGTATACCATATACAGGGTGACGAACGAGAAGTTGCACCATTGGGCCAACATGTGATAAGGCACAGCGGCGCCGACACGATAACACAATCTCCGCTACATGCATACGTACACGTTGCACGTTACTACATGTTCGCCTATGGTGCGACTTCTCGTTCATCACCCGGTATGTGCCACCAGTGACACCCAGGCTGCCTAGTAGAACACCCACCAAAATAGTATAGCCACCTTTACTCAACGGAATTTAATTTCACCATCAGTGGATATGACAAATTTTGTATGCTGCCACAAGATTATGATCTACATTGATAAACAGTTGAGCGTGTCTACTGCAGTAATTACCTACAGAACCAATTTGGTAAGACTGAATTTAATTTTGAGATACATTATGCGGATCAGTATTCCAAAATGGCATCTATCTGCTTTTCAGAACTTTACACCAGAATGAAATAAAATGGTGTACACCATATATGTGGCAGCACAAAACCAATGACACTTTGGTTGCCTAACTAAACACATATCTGAATATAGGTAAGTTGACAGTGTGGGAATGTGTGTACATTTATCTTTCACCAGATGACGCCATAAAACGAATTTCGAAAAATTAATAGATATAGGCCGTCTTGGAATATCGCTCATTTGCTATTTCTCACATTATTATTAACTGTCAAGTTGCCCCCCCCCCCCCAAAAAAAAAAAAACATCCAAAGGAAAGTATAGTAAATTTATTCAATAAAAAATGGTAAGAATTACTATTTGGACCGAGCAAATTGTAGGTTCGCTAGCATCGATTGAAGAAAAACTGATAAGGAAAAGGTGTCGAAAAGGGGGAGTTTAGCGCAGCAGTGTATGGCAATTTTAATGTTTTTTTCAAAATATCTCGAAAATGAATGCGGTTAACGGAAAATTGAAAAGAACATGCCTTGTAGCAAATAAAATTTCCTTTCAGATGAGCTCATTTTTATCTAAATCCAAGTGATTTTCTTTTTCGCATTAAAAATAGCATTGCATTGTTGTTGTTGTTGTTGTTGTTTGCCCGGTCCAAATATTGTTAGGAAACATCTTTTCAACATCAAACTATATCCTCCATTCAACTCAATCTTTAAAAGCATTATTTCACGATTGCTAGAAGCAGAAGTGATTCCAAAGGATACGTATCAGCTGTACTATTTACATATTTTCAAAATAGAAATTGAAAGCTTGACTATTTTTCCCCTTCAAACATTCTGTACGTTGGCAAAATCGGGTTTTCAGTTATCAGAACTGACATTTTCGGCAGGGATCCTTAGGATTTCTCCTACCCCTTTCCTCAAGTTACTTTGATCTCTCCGAATATAATATTCTATTCCAGGAACTTCTAGAAAGTGTTGAAATAATCACCGGCTGGAAGAGGCATAATTTTTTTATACTTTCGTACGATCATCTTCAACGAAAATGAATTGCTGTGCTTCTTTCTTCATAAGAGCGAAAGATTGAAACGCAGCTCCACTCCACCCCTTCCCATGAATATTCCACATACACGACGTCAATTACATCCGCCATATATTTACAAAATTCCACGCCGGATAGAAGTACAGGTTTATTCACTGGTCTCGTTATTCCTTCGGGTAATTTATCGATAATATGATTTTTCAACAAGGCATAAAATACCGCAGCGCAGAATTGTAAGGCGATAAGTCACCCTTACAACATTATCAGGACAGGTGTGTTTTCCATCTATTGTGAATACCCTCTATTTCGACTCGGTATTTTGCACACCGTAACTACCAACCCAAAGTATTATTTGACATGAACGAGCGTTCCAATTTACCGAATTCATGCAACAATCGACTAGAACGTCCATAAATTTTAGAGACGGCAATTACACTCTCAAGCGCAGGTCTAACACTCGAAAATGAAGACTCTTAGAACTTTTTTTTCCTTGAACAAGATCAAACACGTTCACAAGTTCGAAATACTACTCCAGGCTTCATTCTGAAACTGATGGTACCAATTAGAATAATGATTTAAATAAACGAACTGGACATTTTCAAACAGACTGTCACTTTCGTAAGGCGCTCAGTTTTCCAAGGTGGTCCACCGGGGCCCGGAATCCCACCACGAAATCTCCATTGATGCGTGAAACGATATCATTTCTTTTTCAAATCACAGAACAGATTTGTCAACTGAATTAGTCAAAAAATTCAAATGAGAAAAGAAGTGGTATCAAAGCCAAAAAAAAAAAAAAAAAAAAAAAAAAAAAACAACAACAACTTTAGACTTGTTGGTTTTTTCCAGCTCAGCAAAAAGAAAAACCGTTTAATTTATTGGATTGTTCCAATGTTCCAACTTCTTAACTCAATTCCCAAGTATCAAAGCAAATAAAAAGGAAAAAAAAACTGTTGGACTTGCTAGATTTTTCCCAACTCCGCCTGACTATTTGTTCCTGGCTTCACTGAGATTTTTTAAAACAATTCTCGACATTATTACGACAAACTGAAATTTTTTAAAACTTATTCAAAACCCTTATGAAATCATCCAGACGAGTTTAAGATTCTTCGAAGACTCATCAAAATGTTTCCAATCTTGCTTTAGATTTTCAAAGACTTCTTTCAATCAAATCAAATCAAAATACCATTACTGGGAGGTCTACAATAATTAATTTTACATTCGTATACATTTAGATAGGGTGTTCTCAAAGCGGTGCCCCGTTACCCCCGTATCGTGTAAAGGTTTCCCGTAAACGATCCCATTCTGTTCTGTAAAACTTCTTCAAGACTCTAACAAACATGACTGAAAATTTTCAAGACTATCCTATGCTTGACTGAAATTTTTGAAACTCTTCAAGCCTAGTTAAATGGTTATTGAGGGGAGGTCAATAGGTTCAATATTTTTGAGACTCTTTAAGGTTTTCTCAAAGTTCCTTTTACTGTCCAGTAGAGTCTTAAGAAATCCTTGATAGATCTATAAGTCTCTCGGAAAAGTCAAAAAGAATCTGAAATGTGAAACAAGTTCGAAAAAGATTTAGAAATTATCCGGGACAATTCTAGACGAGTATTGAAAAATAACGCTTGACAAAATTTTGAAAATGTATGCGTATAGTGGCCCAGGCAGGATAGCGCGAATCCACGTCAATAGGAAAAATGAGGGTCTGGGCTAGCCTCATAGCGTTCTTTCCGGTCGCTAACGGGATACTCGAAAGGGTAATTTCTGGGACCAGAGGTGCGGTGTCTGGAGAACCCCTGAATTCGTGCGTCGTCATACGTCCCCCCCCCTCACCCCACCCACTGGGGAAAATTGAAAAGACCCATTTTATAATTCTTCTCAGCGAGTCTTCAGGGGTTTCGTACAAGTCTGAAGAGCCTGAAAAAGTCTGTGTAGAGCGTGAAGTAATAATCTTAAATCCAAAAAAGTTATAGAGTCGTGAACAATTCTGAAGGGCCTTGAAGAGTAAAACAGAATTGAAGTATGGGGTCTCTTTCCTCCTCCTCCCCCTCTGGAACAAAGTTGAATATACTCATTTTACAGCCAATCTTAACGAGTCTTTCAGGATAAGTCGGGGAAGAGTCTAAAAAAGTCTTTGTAGAGTGCACCTCTCCGAGCCAGAAAAAAAAAAAATTGCAAAAATACTCGTTTTATTGCACATCTTCATGAGTCTTGAAAGATCTAGTAAAAATCAGGAGGAGTCTAAAAAAAAAGTATTTGCCAGCGTTGCCATCCTTTGCTTTCGCACTAAAACTAGTGCTTTTTCAACTATTTTGAAAAGTGAGTGATTTCTTTAGTGCTTTTTGATAATTTTAGTGGTAAAGTACTTTTTCAATTTTTCTCCTATTTTTTTCATTATTTGTCAGTTATTATTTTTGAAATTGATGAAATTCCCACGATTTTTCTCATAAATTGAGAAATTTAATTCAAAATTGAAAAGATACGTTGGTTCACCTATCATTTTCACAATAAAAAAAGAGTAGGGATGGCATTTTACGCGTAGAGTATCATATTCTCCATTACAAGTAGAATATAATGAATATGTAAAGTAAAATGTAGAATATGTAATACTTCGCTAAAAACAGTTCAAAATTGCAAAAAAATCCGTTTCCGATTGCACAGGTCAAAATGTTGGATGTTCTGGGCTTTTCTTTCAAAAAAATTAAAAGAAGCACTGAAAAGTACTTTTTTATTCGATAATTTAGTACTTTCTGGACTCATAGGTTGGCAACGCTGGTCTTTGCAGAGTCTGAAACAAATGCGAAAAATTTTCTTCTGGAAGACTCTTGCCAAGTATAATACATCTGAAAGAATTTTCAAGTACGAGAATATCCCCCCCCCTCCTCTATTTTTATTGCTCAAAAAAAAGTTCATTCTCTCCGCTCGCAACTAGGCTTACATATGAGAGCATTTTCCTTATTTCTTTTCCTTTCCCAAAATTGTAAGCTATCCCTCGTCCCCTTAAAAATTTTTCTGTTTGCATTGCCCAGAGCCACTTCTTAGTTTTTAACGAAGTACCTCTTATTAGTGTTAAACTGATTACACTGTGCAATAATTCTTCTTCCTCGGTTTGTCCATGGGTTTTCGTTGGTAGTTTTGAATAGCTTGGGTCTAGAGGAGGAAAAAAAATCTACAAACAAACACAAACAACCCTGCAATAGACCACTTAGAATGTTGTTTTTGTCCTAGTTGTCTGTTCGACAAAACACTGAGGAGCGATATTCCAAAACGGCCTCTGTCCATTTTTTTTTTTTTTGAAAAATCGTTTTATAGCGCCATCTGTTGAGGAATCTAACATATTCTGGCCCGAACAAAATCACGATATCGCGAATCTAACGCATGTAAGAAGCCAAAATAGACTCGCAAGAAGGAGAAAAAAGTTGTTCCAAAACGGCCTCTGTCCACATATTTTTATCGCAATAGAAGAGTCGACATTATTTTGAGAATTTCACAAATTAGAGTCTACTGAAAAGCCCAGTATGTCTAATTTTGTACCAAACAAAAACTAATAATTCAAAAGTGTTGTTCCAAAACGGCCATTATCAGGAGATCCCCCATTTCGCGACTGTCATGCGCGTCTCCTGTACAAGGTACCACCGAGATAAATTCCTGTACGTGTCCTACTAGGCAACCCGACTATCAACCGTGACACACAGGTGTAATCAGGTTTTTTCTTCCCCGTGAAAAAAAAATATAAAACTGGACAAAGGCCGTTTTGGAATATAACTCCTGACATATACTATCACTGTGTGACCAAATTCAAATCAGTCCACTATCTTGCTTGAAAACCAAGTCTCATTCCATAGATGGTCCATTTGTCATCAACTATGATTTAAGAGACAAGAATAGACCATAAGTAGCCATGTCTCAATATTTTGTTGCGCAGTGTTATTATTCCACTTGATGGTCACGTAACATATTGAAAATTTAAGCTCGATTTGATAAAGTTAACCCCCCCCCCCCATTTTATGAATACAAATTTTGACTTTTGACTCCCAAAGAACCACGAAGGACACAAAAAAGGAATCGCAAAAAAATTTATTCTTCTACATTCACTCACAAACGGAAATGGCAAAAATTGTTTTCTGAAATACGTAAATTATCCAGCTCTTCTGCTGAGTCAATAAAATTTCGCCAACTTCATTACCTTTCAGAAGAAAATTATGAAACATGTTTTAAGAACTGATAAATGTTATTTTTCAAACAACTTTTTTGGGGGAGGGGGAGGGTACGAGAGGGGATGATGGTAGGAATTAAAAAACAGGGGAAGAAAGGGAAAATGAGAAAATGACAATCACGATGAATAGTGTTATTTCTTCAACTTTCTCCCGTGCAGAGGGGGTATTGACCCACGATTGTTACGGAGGTGTAGCCAGCAAAACTGATTTTCCCGATGGCCTGTATGGCCCCACTTTGCCCCTACTTGCCGGGAAGGTTGAAATTTTGAAATTCCCCGAATTGAGAGAATTCAAACAATGCGATTCGCTCCCAAAAACATCAACCTTATAATTGAAAATGACTTTCCGAGAAAAGCGCCTTCGATGTTGGAAGTACATAATTTAGTTATTTGCGTCAGTAACACTCCGTGTATCAATTATCGTCATCTCGTCAATGTGGGAGTGTGTCAGCGTCGGTTTCTTGGGAGCAGGTCATAAAAGCAAAATTGAAAAAGTTAAGCATTAGTTAACTTCTGCAGAACAAATTCTAAAGTTCAATTACAACTACCTGTGTACGCTACAGACAGTAAGGTACACTTTTGTTCGCCAGTTTCTCCAGATCTTATGTACCTCACTGACACCGTCTTAACTCAGTTCGGTATCCACACGAATAACCAGCAGAACAGGTGTCTTCCCCTCGGGGTCTGGTTGGCCGAGTGGATAGCGCACTGGTCTCGGAATCCAGAGGTCTCGGGTTCAAGCCCCCACGCAGCAACTCGCTACATTTCGACCTAGGCCGGTTCTTCGGCAAGACGAGAAGAAGGCTAAGACAGCCCTAACAGCTTCCTCGACGTTTCTGAAGTAATGCTCGAAAGGGCGGATTCCAGGGCTCCGGTTGAGAGTGACATTAGAAAAGAGAAAAAAGGTGCCGTCCCCTTGTCCTCAACTAGATAAGACCGAGATTAACCAATTTTTGCAGCTTGAATACTCGAAAATTTCTTCGGTCTCAGCACTCCTTAAAGAACGATCGTTTTAATTAATACTTTTCTCGCCCACTCTCACTTGGTGGAGCGTATGGCGATGCACGCATGCCAAAGGGGCTCCCCGGACACTGCAGCCCCAGCCCCGGAAACTACCCTTTCGAGTATCGCATCAGTGACCAGAGGAACGCATTGAAGCTGGCTCGAGCCCGTATTTCGCCTGTATGCCAGGGTCACTATGGGACACCCTACTGACTGAGGCAACGCTCAGCCAGCATCAACCTGGAATTCGGGTGCAACCACAGACAGACGCGCTAAATGCTGCCCACCCTTAAAACAATTTTCTATTTACACTGCAGGCTGCTGCTTTCATAACGCACACAGATCTAGGGTCGGCCTAGTGCTTTCATATTTTTCAATACGTTTTCACTACTCATCATTTATAGACACCTAATACATCAATACCTTAAATATTCGTCACCTTGAACATTAGCCCACTTATTGTTATCTCTATTCGTTTGTTTCTCATACAGTTCACAATATTAATCTTATCGCTGTTACCATTAGCTAGGCCGCAAATTGTAAATTCATTCATGTTACCAATCTTATTGATAATTACGATAATTTAAATCGAATTAGAGACTTTCATCGAGCCAAATTACTTTATTAATACCGTTGATTAAGTAAGTTGAATGAAAGATTGAATCACGTTGAAAATAATTCTTGGTTTCTTTCGCGAGACAATCAACTGGCCTAGCTGCTGTTCTTTAGTATTCTATGGCTCTGAACTCCTGAAAACGTTTTGAATTTTCGCAGTTCTGTTTTTGCATCGTGTCTTACGACCTGCATTTCAATCAAATGCCACCACAATCGTCATTTTAATTGGGACTCGGAATCAAAGTGGCTGACATCTAGCGGATGTTTTGCGAACCCTCTCATTAAGTGATCATGGAAAAAAAAAAAAACTTAAAATAGGTGTTGTTTGAAAATACAGCTGTCATCTCTTACTTCACCGCACTTCTGTTAATTTTGTTACCTGACAAATTAAATTTTTAATCGCAAGTTCTAATATGTAGCTTCTTGCAGTTCAAATTTGAAGCCTGTCCGTCATTTCTTTATTTAATAATAATTTTTTGAAAAGCCAGCCCCTATTTCCCATTAACGCCAATATAATTTCCCTCCATAATCACTCAACGTTTTATTAGGAGGTGCACATTAGCGCTCCTACATTCCGCTCTACATCCCAATTCAGTTTGTGAAAATGCGAGATGAAACAATTCAGCAAAGTGATAAGGTGATAATTCACGATATGAGTGCTTGTGCTTATTCGCATATTCGAACTCCGCTAGAAGCGCTGTAATCGCTGGACGAGAAGATGAATAATAATATGTAACTAAACTGTAATATGATTAATATAACTTTGGATGTATTTTGCCAACATTTTGCTTCATTATTTGATATTAGGAGAAATTTAAGATTTTACGACACGAATGTAATTGAATCGGTGGTAATCAAAAAAAGCTAAATTTATGCACAACATTGGTCATCAATTACATCAGCAGCCATTAATTTGAGTAACCACCTGTTCGCGCATGATAGAAACTATTAAGCAAGAGGAAACTGAATGGACAATATGCAAATTTTGAAACTAAAAAGTATTAAGAAAATCTTCAGCCGTACATTGTCTGAAAGTCTTGAAGAGTCTCAATGAGGCTCAATCTAACCTGGGAAAAGTCCTAAAAAGTCTTAACGAGGCCTGACATAGTCTTGAACAGGTCTGACGAGTTAACAATTTTACCAAAAATGAATTAACAAAAACCAATTTCGAATATTTTCCATTATCCAAATTGAAGATACGGTTTCCAAACTGCCCTTAGTCCAAAAATTATTTTTTGGGGGAAATCGATAAAAACTGTGGTACATTGTACCAATTCATTTAAAACTTCTGTAAATGGTACAAGCGAGTAGTCTGAATCCTCTACCATACTACCAAAGACGCACAAAAATGAGAATGCAGCCTATCTAGAACTATTGAAGGAAAAGTGGTCGAAAGTCATGGACAAAGGGCAGTTTGGCACTGGACGTAATACGAGAAAACAACAAAACGCTGCCTGCACCGACGCTGGCTGCTCTTTGAATGCGCGTATTTCGACCATCGAACGAGGTATCGAGATTCTATAAAGTTACTTTTGTAGTACTCGCATTGGCCCCTAGGTAGCCCTGAAAACCGCATTTCGATTTTTCTTTTTACTAAGTACCAACTAAGGACAGTTTGGAAACCGTATCTTCAATTACCAGTTAATATGCGGTGGCGGATCCAGGAAGCAGTTGTGAGAGGGGTAATTCAAAATGTGTGAGAATGCAACTTTTTACCCCCCCCCCCCCAATTACTGATCATTTTCTCGTCCTTGGTAATTTAGTAAGGAAATAAGAAAGGAATACTTGGGGAGTTTTGAAAGATCTGCACCACTGACTCTGCTAGCTGACGTTCAAAATAAAAATGTCTTTCACGGTGAGTGTATCAAATTTTTTCAACTTACTGACTTCTTGATCAGACGACCATCTAATTTCTTCAATCGAGGAGGAAGGGAGAGTTATTCTCGAGACTAGGTGTGACTTCATATATCTTCAATGTTCACTTTTCAACAGTCTCCCGGACTTATCCCGTACTCCTCAAGACTTTTCCATACTCATTAATTCAAGACATGCTACAATTATTCGAAATTCGTTCACGACTCTTTATAACATTTCCAGCCTTCAAGGAATTTGCTCTACCAAAATTTTCGAGGGATCCCTGCCTTCGCAGGGTTTCTCATCCATTTTACTTATAGTAATACTCGTACTTTAATACTGTCTCAGTGGACCGATCTCTCGTCCATTTTTAATAACATAGCAGGAAATTTCTGGCCCACGGACAGCCATCTCCAGTTCAAAATGTAACGGGGTAGCCACTTTTTTTAAAGAACGTTTTTCCCGGACGTTTCTCGGCTTTCCAGACTAATTTTCCAAATTTTCTGTGACCTTTTTTCAGCTAGTAATGTACACAGCTTTGAGAATAGAACTCATTACGTTCTACACTGATATTTATTTTTTGAAAAATGATATATATTCTTCAATTCTCATTATTCTCAAAAAGCTTCCCGATTTTGATCAAAATTACAGCAATTTCCTGACTCTTCCAGACTGAGAACGTTCCCTGATTTTTCCCAGCTTTCCAGAAAGTGGATACCCTATGTAAGTACGCCACCCATTCATACTTCAAAGTTTAAATTCAAGAAATATTCCCCCACCAATTCTGAAGGAGAAGACCTCATCTGCCGCTGGAGGTGAAAATTTTTGGGATAATTTCAGCGCCACAGTAAAAGGTTCACTACCCTCTGACAGTCACCACCTTTCCGCATCACCACACGTACCTAGACGAGGAAGTAAGGGGTGAGTGAAGAGGAAGCGCGTCCGGCTGTGGAGCACCCAAATTCCAGGTTACAGCTGAGTGAGCGTTAATCTCGTTCAGTAGGGGGCCCCATGGTATCTCTGAGAGGACAGCTCGCACCGACAGTGAAACGACGAAATGGGGGCTCGGGCCGACCTCAAAGCGTCCAAAGGTAGTTTCAGGGGCCACTTTGGCATGCGTGCATCGCTATACATCCCATCAGGCATTACCTTCTGACAGAAAGTTTCTTCAATGTGTAATGATAATCACTACTCGACCATTTCCCGCCACAATATTCGGGTTGAAAAAACAATTCTCTGAGAATTTTCAGCAAGAAGTCCTTGGCTACAGCTGGTTCTAAGAATGTACACAATAATTCCAGAAATTTCGTAGAAAATTCATGGCCTTCTGGCAGAAGGATTCTTCGATTCAATATGCAATTACTCGAGCATTTCTTATACGATCAAGTTCATGTTGAAGACTACTTTTTCGAAGACTTTGAGGGAAAAGGCCTGGCCTGCTACTGGATGTATAAATTTCAAAAACATAGCAGGAAAGTCTTGGCCTCCTGACAGAAGGATTTTCCGGGGCAATATGTAGATAATAAGAATCACTACTCGACCGGTTCATAGAATCCTTCTTCCAGGGGGCCATAAGTTTCCTACAACTAGCTGAGAATTGGCAAAATTTACACATACAGTTGCAGGTGAGGACTTATTCGCCAAAATTCTCAGAAAAGTATTTCTTTAGCCTCCCGTAGGAAATGGTTCAGGGGGTATGCACTGAAACGGAAATACCTTTTATCCAGAATCAACAAATGTATACTATGTTTTCTGAAATACCAGAAAAATTTTCCCATTAAGTTACAGCCCGTTCCTGTAAATTCTCGAAAATGTATTTCTTCAACTAGTATTTTGAAGTAGGAAAACGTTCTGCAAGTATAAATTAACTGGTAAAAGTCTGACTATATTTCATTTTCCTCTTGTTGTCATGATTCCTCATAACGTCCATTAACCAACTGGAAATAGTGCCCAGTGCCGGCGTTAGCATTTGCGAGGCCTTAGGCTCAATATACAAGAGAACTTTTCTTCAGCACAAGTGGATGGACCCTAGTAGAGACCAAAACTCACACACTCCTCAAGATTTCTCAATACATCATCACGACTCCTCTAGACGTAGTTCAGATAATCTCAAAGGCTCTCCTAAAAACTTTTAATGGAACTATAGTTCCCAAGAATTTCAATCAAACCTGTAATAGTCTCAAGATTTCTCGGGATTTTCCCAGATCTACTCTAGACTCCTCTAGACATGCTTTCAACAAAATCTGTTAGATTCTTCTGAAACCTTCAGAACTGATACCAGCTTAAGACCTATGAAGCTCTTCCAGTCTTCAAGACTCATACAAACGGGTTTAATATTCTCTACGGCTTTTCCAAACTACTGTTAAGACTCTTCTGACTAGAAGAGACTCAAAGACTTGTGTAGGTCCAACGAAGTTTTGAGATTGAAAAAGTTGCCGTCAAACTTGGAATATACAATCTCAAGTCCAGGAAACCTGAAGACAGTATCAAAAACAAGCCTAGAGGAGCCTTGAAGATCATAAGTAAGCTTAGGAAAACCTTGAAGAAACTCGAACTGTCCTAAATCTACCAGCATAAGTCATCTGGAAGAGTCTTAGAAAGATCTAGAATAGTTTTTGAAGTGACTGAGCGAGTCTGAAGGAAGTTTGCAAAGCCTGAAGAGGTCAAAAGAAAGAAGTCTAAGCGACAATTTCGGGGAAACAGTTTTTCTTGGCGGAACTGGTAGCCTGTAGTGTTGCCACAATGAGCTACAAACGAAGGAACACCTTTCCCTATAGTTTACTAGCATCATACACACTCGTTTCCATTTACAAAACACTGTCTCAAGCATATTTAAGGGCATGTCGCTTAAACTTCTTTTTTTGAGACCCCTTCATGGAACCTTCAAAGTTCTAATACTTCTAAGTTAGGTCAGGAATAATCTGGAGACAGTATTAAAGAGTTTAAAGCCTATCTGGAAGGCTGTTACGGAATCTTGAAAATAAACTCGGAAGAGGGTAAAATACTGATGTAGGAGTCCAGGGACATACCGGAGGGGAAACGTCCCCCAAACATATTTTACAGTTAGCAAAATCGAGTCCCTAATCAAAGCGTTTCTTTCCAGAAAGTGCTAGTTCCACTCACGTAAACTTTTCAGTATCGATAAAAAACTGTTTTATCAGCACTGGAGGTCAATTCTATTCAATGCTTTCAACTATAGACACTACAACTTGCTGCTTTGCTAAAACCAGTATTACCATTAAATCGTCCGCAGAATTTCCTACAGGAATCCATCTCAACCTTCTTTTCAGTAACAAGTAGAGTCAACACTTTTGGGAAAGAAACGCTTCAAGTTGGAAAATTTTCAATGCACACCTTTCTTTTCTTTTCACTTGCTGGCTCGCCATTTCAAAATCTAAAAAATTTTCGTTTATTGAAAAGTCTGGATTTTCAATTGGAAATATTTACACTTTTAGAGCGCAAAATTATTCTTCCCTTCCCCTAAGGAAAAACCTGCTATAGTGAGACCTCGATTACGAACCTCAAAGTCTGGAACCTGAAGGAATCTTGCAGCGCTTCTTGAGATAAAAATGAAGTGTGCGATTTTTTGGCTCCAGAATATTGGAATTTTTCCATGGCCAACATGAGGGAGGTTTCACAACCTCGAGGACCTCGGTAGCTTCGACAATAACACAAGTTGAGTTTGAATGAATCAACAGCTCAAGTTAGTCTAGCAAAATAAATTTCAGGACATTTTTATGGAATTTGACCGAATTTATAAAATTTTTGCATTAAAAGGACTCTAATGACACGAAATTTTGTCTCAACTTCATTTACTTCTAATCTTATGAGGTTATGACTAAAATGACTAAGAGATGAGTAAGTATCATTCTGAAAAGTACTGTTTTCATAATAACACCTGATAATGTAAAACTTTTGTTAGAAGAACAAGCCTAGTAACGTCAGAGTGATTGCTGCTACAAGGTGTTTGAAAGTACGTGACCTCCCCTCTCCCCTTTCAACCAGGTGATTAGACTACTCACACTAACAACGTGCAGATACTGCCTGCTCCTACAACTGAAGGACGAAAATACATACACTCGGAGAAATTATGAATGCCCAGCATTAATGGAAAAACGTTTACCCTGCACGGCTAACAGATAAAAGTGGTGGAACGTATTGATAATAGAAGACAGTTGCAGCAACCACAAAAAAAAATTACAATCGGTTCAACAGGAGGTTCAAAAAAAAACAATTTTGATTAAAAACTATGTACAAAATTTTCCATTTTCTAACCTCCATTTTTCGTCAAAATGCGATTTCTTCACCGAAAACAATTATTCCCTCCTTCATACACTTTAAAAATACTTCTCGACTCCTACCTACTTCAGTTTTTGAGTTTGGAAACTTAGACAAACGTAATGCTTTATATCGAAAATTATGATTTTCAATATTTTTTCGTTCTCAACATTTCAATTTGTAAAAAATACCTACCACGCTAAAAACCAAGAGGTAATAGAGGCTGGGCTCTCTGTCCACTTCGTTTACCACTAACAAAATTTTCTAATAATACTAAAGAAATTACAAACGGGGGGGGGGGGGTATTTACATAACTTTTCATAGAATTTTCAAGGTAAATCTCAATTGCATACGTCAAAAAATTAAAAAATACAATCGATAAAAGTGAGGCCAAGGAGTATTTTCAAACGATATGAAAGAAGGAATCGTTACCGCAAAAAATAGCAAGGTTCAGAAGACAATTTTTATATAAAATTGAAAACATGTGAACATTATTTTTGTATGTAAGTTTTTAACCCAAATCGACTTTGTGAACATCCTGCTGAGCCAATAACCATGGTTTGGCGACCCCCCACCGTGAACTGTATTCATATTATGTATATTCAGGTATTTAGGAAAAGTCGACACATCGCCACTACATTCTGTTCGACCTTGACTTGGCAACCCCGGATTCCTTTGGAACTGCATTTTTTAACAACCACTATTGTTATACTCCCTCAGTCTATTCGCATCCGAACCGACTCCATTTCTCTTTTCTCTCTCTCACTCACTCACTCTCTCTCTCTCTCTTTCTCCCTCGCGCGCGCATTGTTATCTTTTTTACCTGGATCAAAAAAGTCAGTCGATCACGGGTAGTCGATCATTAGTCTTATCTCTCGATCAGCTCGGATTCGTTGTCGCTGCAATTCTGCATTCGAAATATACATACAATCTTTCGCACTCTGCCACTTGTTTTCTTTCCCAGTTTTTTTTTTTTTTTTTTTGTAATTTCTGATGGTGCAAACTCGGGTTCAAACAGCTCAAAGCCCCGAAATGGTTTTTGTTTTCAATAATTGCCATAACCTCCTTCTATTATTACCAAAAAGTTCCACTAGTCTTTTAGCAAAGCTGAACAAAAAAATTCCATTAATACTGATGTCCCGATACTGACCCGCTCGCATATACACATAGGCCAACATATCTACACAATATCAGGATGAGCTGCCCACTCACCCAGTTAAAGGGAAACAAATAATACCTTCGATCACCCTGTATAATAATTTTCATCCCACTACCATTTTACAACCTCACGTACACGAGTAGGCCAACATGTCTACACGTTAACAGAATGAGGTGCCTACTCACCTGGCTGACACGAAATCACATACCTTCAGCCACCCCGTAAAATTTATACCCATACCATTAGCCCCTCACATGTACGAGTAGGCCAACATATCGACACGTTATCAGGATGAGTTGCCTATTCACCCGGCAAAAGGAAAATCATATACTTTTAGCCACCCTGTAAAATTATTTTTGTACGAGCGAACTTCACTTTATTCACATCTCAGAAGGACACTTTTGAATCGCTAAATTCATTATGCCATTTTGGCTGTAATCTCAACTCGAATACTGCTACAAAAACTGGGGTTAAGTAACAGATAACAGCTTCAATATCATTTGACGGTTTTTTGGGCCACTTATATAATTTTTTATGCTGATTCCAGAGTAATCACCGTCCTTGCAGCACGACAGGGGGACACGACCTAGATATTAAGGTGGAACAAAGACGGCACAAAATTCTCGAATTTTGGCATTCATAAATACTTAGGTCGAAACCCACAGTGTCTTATCATATTCAACAACTACATCTATCTTGGCACATTAACCCCCTCACCCCTTCAAAAAATAGCCAACGAATTTCTGAACTTACCCCCTTGGAAAAAAGTGGTTCTGCCATCACTACATAGATTACTCTCGGCGTACAGCAGTCGGCATTTTTGCAAGTTTTTCAAAATCTCAACATACTTGCGGTCTCCAACCCCCCCCCCCTCCCCGGCCCTGAACACAAACATTACTTTTTGGAGTTATTAGGTCACTAGGATGGCTAGGCCACTGCCCTGCTGGCCACTCAGCCCCTGACAGGATTGGGCATGCTTCGGGAAACGGCCCGGGATATTTTGTTTCTTATAACCCAAATGCCGTTGAAATCCCCCCCCCCCCGGGCGCCAGAGCATCCAAATTATAAATTTGACTTTAAAAAATTAGTATGTCTTGGAACATTCAGTGAAGTATCGAAATGGGGACGTCCTCGTCACTCATTTCAAAAATGTTAAGTGTTTTTATCCGGCCTAGATTTGTGCTGCGTAATTTGGATTTCACACTCGAAATGAGCAAAATTTACGCGACTCGCGAAGAATCGAATTCAGTGTCAAGACAGGATGTGGAACTCCAGAAATGAAAACGAGATCCCGAAGTGGACAAAAAGAACGCTGAACTCGAATATGCCCGAAATTGCAGATTCAATTCGAGTTCACAAAAATCCGTAAACCAAAGTAAACAAGCACTGATTAGTTTCTACAAATCGAGGTGACTGCTAAACTGGAGAGCTTTTACGATTACTGAGTTCAAATAATCGAGACTATCGTTATCTCCCCCTGACCGCTGCCACCAAACTCAAATTTGAAAAATTCCAAGTCACTGATTCAATTTTATCACTACAAAAATCCGAATCCGCTGAGAGAATTTCTAACCATCAATCAACGAATTTTGAGGGGCTGCACGTGGTTTTCCAAAAATTACCTAAGTGACCTATCGTAATGAAAGTTGTTTTATTTACATTTTTATTTTATCGTGGGTGGAGAGGAAAAACTTGAACAATGACTGGATGTATGATTGGACTTCGTTTTGGGTCAAATGACAATTTTCGGATGTAATGTTGAGAAAAGCTAAATAGCTCGTATTAATCGCAGGTCAATATTCGAAAAGTCAACTGATTAACAAAAATTGATCATTAATAACCAAGTAAGGTATCAAAATAGCGGTTCATGTAATCCCCCCTTCCCATATTCATCCTTGAACAATTTGGTTATTTTCAGTTCGAAATTTGGTGATTCGGTAGTCAAGAAAATTCCGAAGAATTAAACCAAATTTGTTCACGGTGGGCTCACATTTTGGTTTTGGGGTTCTACCAGAATCGATATCAAAATTTAAACGAGCTGTTGATAGAGTTTTTGATTTTGAGCAACCGAACCAAGGGGGGGGGGGGCCGCCAGGCAACTGGGAAAATTGGCCTGGCACAAATTTAGTCTGATGATCCGAAAATTAACATGCTTAAGCTTCTTCAATGCCTGTTCAAGACTTCTTTAAGGCTATGGCTATATTCTTGATTTTTTATTTTATTTTATAGAGATGTTTAAGACTCTTTACAGATCTTAGGGACTCGGTCAACACTATCCCAAGCCCTCAAGGAGAGTAGTCGAAAATTGAGGTATTTTTTAAAAATCGCCGATGTTAGCGGACTATTTTAAAAAAATGAAGGGAAGATTACGGCTCAAGCAAAGTTTTTTTTATAGAAAAAACGTGTTTCAAAGGAGAAAAATTGATCATTTTTGCATATTTTACATTCATTTTCAGGTGTCTTGGGGGAAGGCATTCACCCCTTTTGCCCCCCCTGCTACGCCACTGCCTATTTCAGACTATTTGAGAAGTGTTTCAGCTTTTTTGACATCCATCTGGATGGGGTTAGAAAACCCTTTGAGGATCTTTCAGGCTTCTTAAATTTTGGTTAAGGCTTTTCAAGATTTTTGAATGTGTTTTTATCATTTCAAAGAATCTGTGAGCTTCGTTTGAAGACTATCCTGGCTTCACTGAGGTTTATAAAGACTATTCCAGACATCATTAGGACTAATCGAGACTTTTTCTGAGATTCGTTGCAAGACTATTCTTGGCTTTATTTCAAGGCTATTTGAGACAGTATTAGGACTAATGGAGACTTTTTCAAACTTATTCAAGATACTTCAAAAAGTCAGCCAGACAGGTTTAAAAGGTTCTTCGAAATTCATTAAGATTTTTCTAGTCCTGATTTAGATTTTACGACTTCTTCAGGACACTTACAACCAAGACTGGAACTTTTTGGGACTACTTTATGCTTCATTGAGACTTTTGACACTCTTCTAGCCTAGTTAAATGCTTATAGAGAGGGGTTCAATATGTTTTGAAACTCTTAGATTGTTCCAAAGTTTATTTTAGTGTCTAATCGAATCTTAGGAAGTTTTAAATAGGTCTACGAAAGTCTCGGAAAAGTCTGAAGAAGTTTTTGCAGAGCGTAAAATAATAATATGAAACAAGTTCAAAAAAGCTTTAGAAATAATCTGGGATAGTTGTGGACGAGTCTTGAAAAATAAAGTATGCCTGACCGAATCTGAAAAATGCATGATATACATACCCCCTTCTCCCTCTGAACCGGGGGAAAAGTACGAAATGATAATCTTGAACAAGAATGCCAAAGTTTTAGAGGATGGCCTTGAATAATTCTGAAAGAGTCATGAACAAAATACGTCTGATAGAATTTTAAAAAACTACGAAGATATATTTCCAACCTTCATTTCTTCGAGCTCGGAAAAAAATTACAAAATATCCATCTTAACGAGTTTCGAAGAGTCTAGTAAAAGGCTGGAAGAGTCTCAACAAAGTCTTTGTATCGTCAGGAATAATAATCTACATAAAAAATTCGAATAAGTTCCTTCTGAAAGACTCTTACCCAATAAAATTTGAAAGAATTTCAAAGAAGTACGGAGATAAATCCAATCCCTTCCTCTGAATTGGGGAAAAACTGAAAATTACTAATTTTTACGACTCAAATTGTTGGGAAAAAATTTGACTCGCTTCGCTCGCAAACATTCTCTTACATAAGAGATCTTTATTTTCCTTCCTTATCTGTTCCTTTTAAACTGTAAGCTCGGCTAAGATCAAAGTGCAGTATCCTTCGTCTCTTTCAGAATATTTTCGTTTACGCCACTGTCCAGAGCCATTTCGTTTTTGAGCTTTCGAAGTCAAAATACCAATTAGCAGTGCTAAACTAATTACTCTCCCACTCAATGGTCAGGTAATATCCTGAAAATTTGAGCTCAATTTGATGAAGTTAACGGAACCTTTATTTTATGAGAACATACTTTGACTTTAGATTTGTAGTCCCTCTCCCCCATCCCAAGAACACAAAAATGAAATTACAAGAAGTTTATTCCTTCGCATCCAAACTCTCATATTACGAAAAATGCAAAAACTGTTTTCTCGAAAATGTCAGATTTTATGTCGAGTTAATAAAATTTCGCTGATTGTAATTACTTTTCAGAAGAAAATTTTGGAAAATATTTCTTAAACTTTCTTCTGAGGGGGAGACATAAAAACTTGAAGCGGGAGGGAGTAAAGACAGGGGGAAATGAGAAAAACGGCAATTATGATGAAGATGATTATTTTTTCAGCTTCCTATCGTGGAGAGTAGGGTGCGGGTATTGGCTTGTGATTGTTAAAACTGATTTTCCCGATGGCTTGTTTGGTGCCACTCCACCCTAGGACAGAGCCCTCATCTCGATATTCGATTCGGCCTGCGAGACGTCAATTCTGATATAAGAGTTCAGTTTTGGTTTTTGAAAGCCTCCATCGGAACCCAAGAGAATTTCAATAACATTTTCGAATTCAGGCACCCAGGAAATCTCTCAACTGATACGTCACTCCATTTTCCAAAGAAAGTCAGTTTTGATTATTTCCAAGGCCAATTTTGACACTCGGGGCTGCAATTGCGGTTCGATAAGGAAACTGATAAGGTTTCGAATTCAACGACGCGAAAAACTACAAACGTAACGCGACTTTCCGATAAGACTCGAATTCGAGCACCAGATCTCAAATTTGGATTCCGGAACTCAAATTTTAGTTCAAGGGAAAATTTAGAGGAAATTTAGTCTGAAATCAACGAGTCAAAGAGTTTAAAGAATTTAGAGAAATTCTTGAAATCAACGATCCAAAAACCCCTATTTCGCCATCAAGGCAAAGAACAGGTTGCGGGTGATCAAGATCAAAATTTGGATCTGAAGAAGAATTTGATTCAGATTCAGGAATGAGAATGACAGTAGTTCAAGCTGACAATGATGAAGATAAAAAAACTGTGCTTCATGTTTGAGATGCCTCTTTTCAATTTTGCATGAATTATCAACTATGTCTGAAATCTTTAACAATTTATACGTAGCTATAAAATTTATACTTTGTTGCCCTGCACCCAAGTGTACAGCGAACTGTGTTTTTCAACATTCAAGAAATACTCTTGGCCAAGAATTATTAAGCCTTTTACTGTTAATGTTTGTAGAATCTGATCTTCTAAAAAATATTAATATTGATGAAATTATTGACCAGTTCGGGCAATCCTCAAACAAATTAAAGAGATTACTATTTTGATCTTGTCTTTATTATTAGTGTATTGTTAATTGGCAACACTGTTCTTTTTTCTGACTACAATTCTCATCGAATTATGCTATAGTTTTACTCTTAATTTCTTCTTGTATTCGTTTTTGCATTTTTATAATGAGGTTTGATAGAATTCATGGCAAGTATTTTTCGCCTTTTTATTCTGTTACGTTATGTTTGTTGAAGGGCAGGAGCTCAATATTCAAAAGTGGGGTATGAAATGGGGCCTAATGTGCAAGAATCACCACGGGCATTAAAGAAAGCCAGCCCGACAGAGTGTGTCCCATGTCATTCTACGTAGAATAACAAACGGGAATCATGTTACAGTATAAATTACTGGCCAATTTCTTTTTAAAATCTCAGCGGATCCATGACGACCGCACTTGGGAACAAAATAGGGGATTATTATTTTACAGTCAGTATAAATTAATGGTCACTATTTTCATTCACTGATGATGAATTACAATACTATCATTACCAGGCCGGCGACAGTCTAGTTGCACTGGTGCACGTGCACCGGGTGGAAAAAATCCACATTTTAAAAATAATTTAGTTTTTAAAACTAATTGGTACGTATTGGATGGTTTCCATATTTCAATTTCCTATGAAAGGGGGGGGGGTGGATGTTTTTCGTACTTTAATAATTTTCTTGGGGGAAGGGGGGTGCCAGGATTCTTTACTTAGAAGTTTTGTATTAGTACCAGGTGAGAAAACAAAAGATCGCCGGCCCTGCATCGTTACATGCACCGGACATAACATAGTCTAGTCATTCTTATGTCAACTTTAGCATCAGCCGGACCGGCCAGATTTCCACTATTGGTCGGCGGCCCACCGGGAAGTTTCCCGGCGTCCACGTCCAACCCACTGCCGATACTTGACCGGGTCACAAGAAACTCACTTTATTTACTAATGTAACGAGATAGCGACTAAAATACCTGCGATCCGATGGGTATTAAAATTCACAAAAATAATTTACGACAACAACAAAACAGAATGCGAGCACAAAATCGGCTAACAATGATTGGGAAAATCGGACGAGCTAAAAATTCCTATTTCGATGACCATAAAAAATTTCGAGTTGGTCAGTTCTATTCCCGCTTGGGGGTGAGGGGGCGGGAGACTCTGCCGAAAAAGAAATTGAGTGGTTTGGAGACAAAAGTGACACTTGGCAAATGTAAACAAAAATGAGTTGAATGTGCCATCCAGTAGAGGAAAAATATCTATGCAATTCTACAGAAACAGTTTTTAGTTATAACGTTGCATTGGCTCTCTGTTGTGGTATGAAGTCATAGGTTGGAGACAAAAATGACGTTTACCATTGGCAAGTGCCAGTTTTTGTATCAACCTTCTAACCAGTAGTAAACATTGCGCTGAAAAATGAAAAATTTATGCACCTGGATATTCGTAGTTGAACATTTTGAAGCATTTTCGGATTTTGTAATAATTTCTTTATAATTATATGTGTTTGTTAATAGTCGAAAGGAGTAAACATTACCGAAATAATAAATAATAATAAAAGACATACATGAGCTCCTTATGAAACATTATGGTGACGAATGGATGATGGTTCCTAGCCTACAATTTTCTGTGGATCTCGTCATCAACGTTGGCATCCTCACGAGTGAAACTGAAGATTAAAATGATTACGAAGACAACGTAGATGACCCTAACGACCCTGCAATGCCAAAATGTGCTCCTATTTCTGAATTACCCGACTTAATAGTGTGATAATACTAAAAAGACTAAACATTTATTAGCTTAGGTATTTTGTGTTCCTACTTCTGAATTACCTGAGACCTGAGAGTCAATAGTGTGATTATACTAATACGAATGAACGTTTATTAGGTATTTTGTAAGTCGTTATCCTTTTGTGTCATTTGAGGGTTTTTTTCATAATTTTTTTGACGCATAACTGTTTAATTTTTAATAAAATTATGTGTTATATTCATTTCATGAACAATAATTTTGTCAAATCCATTTAAAAAAAAATCGATTAAAAAAGAGAGTCGGTTTCAAAAAACTTCCACTTGCCATTTTAAATTGTGATTATTAGAGCTACTCCACAGGTTGGGATTGAAATTTTCATCAAGTTGATCTTCTTTACCAACCTACTTTACTGATCTATTTGCATTTTCCCCTTAAAATATCGTGGCATTCGTGCTACAGTTTTCTTCATTTTTCTCAGAAACATAAAAACTGGGCAAGTGTCAGTTTATTCTCCGAACCCATCAATTAATCTTGCTATTAGAGGAGCCCAAAGCAGAAAGCAAGATGCAATTTTTTCCACATTTTTTTTCATTCATGAATGAAACATGTTCAACAGTGAATTCATTTCCGTTCTTTGCGGAAAAAAAGAAAATAAATGCATTGCTTCATACTGCACCTCTACTAGCCGTTCGAAGACCTCAATGTGCCCCATGTCGTTCTACTGAGAATAAAAGAGGGGAATCATCATGTTACAGTATAAAATTAATGGTCAATGTTTTTTGAAGATCTCAGCGGGTCCATGTCGACCCCACATAGGGGGTCATCATTCAACATTCAGTATAAGTTAATGGTCACTGTTTTTATTCACTGATGATGAATTACAATATTATCATTACCAGGCCGGCGACAGTTCAGTTGCAAGTGGAGCACGTGCACTAGGTGGAAAAATCCAAATTTTAAAAATAATTTAGTTTTTTTAAAACTTATTGGTACTTATTGGATGTTTTTCGTATTTCAATTTTCTTTGGGGGTGGGGAGGTTGTTCCAGGGTTCCTTACTTAGAAGTTTTGTATTAGCACCAGGTGAGAAAATATCGCCGGCTCTGCATCGTTACATGCACCGGACATAACTCAGTCTAGTCATTCTTATGTCAACTTTAGCATCAGCCAAACCGGCTAGATTTCCACTACTGGTCCGCGGCCCACCGGGATGTTTCCCGGCGTCCACGTCCAACCCACTGCCGATACTTGACCGGGTCACAAAAAATTCACTTTACTTACCGACGTAACGAGATAGCGACTAAAATACCTGCGATCCGATGGGTATTAAAATGCACAAAAATAATTTACGACGACAAAACAGAATGCGAGCACAAAATCGGCCAAAAAAGGTCGGAAAAATCGGACGACGCAAAAATTTGCAACCAAAACGATCAAATCGAATACACCGCCGAGAGTTCAAATACCGCAAAAAATTATTTTTTTCTTTAACGCGTCACTGCACAATATTGGCGAAGAGATCGAGGCACCGGAGAGACTCGTACTGAGAGCGCAGGCAGAAAACATTGAGCGTAATTCTCGGTACTTTCGTGAACCGATTACGTAAAGATATTAATAGTGTGGAAAAATAATACGGCGCGTATTTTTATATCGCCGTGTAATTAACGAGTATGTATAATGCATACAGTATAAAAAAACCCACCTATTTCTCGAGTTGTTTACTATATAGGAAAACGTTCGTGCATGTAACCAAAAAAAAAACAACAAAAAAACAAAAAAAAACGTAAATGCAAAGCGCTTGGCGGCTGCGTCTTAAGCACGCGCGGACACCGCGTTTCGCGCAGCCAAAAAATTATTTCGAACGCACTTCGCGATTAAAAACGAGAGAGAGAAAAAAAAAGGAGAGACAACGCACATACCGATTCGAACATACATGAACGTGTACCGAGCGGGTGCGTAGCTTACACACGAAAGACGAAAAAGTATGAACGTAGCACGAGTGAGTGCTACACCGAAAACCGAACAGGACAGCCGAAGAACGGCGAACGGCGTTGATGCCCAATGCGATGCCCGAGCCCGATTCTGATTCTCGATTCTGGGTAATACCGTCGTCGTCGCCGCGCGCGAACACGCACAAAAACGGTATTAGAAAGAGACGGAACACGCTACAACCGTCGACCGAGCGAGAGTGCAAATGGAAAAGAAAAAAAAGGAAACACATACATACACACGAAACAAAACAAAACAAGAACGAAGAAAAAGGAGAGACGCAGATAAGTACATCTACCTATCCACTCTCTTGCCCGCTCGCTGTGTGCCTTCTTCGGGTGAACACTTACGCAGTACTAAAAACTATAGGTCGTTTCGGAGGCGTACTAAACAACGCGAGAAACGTAAAACGCCGGTTAACTATATACCCGACGATATAATACAATATGCAATTACGAATCGAATTTTCTGCTGACTGTTTGGCGCCCCCACCACAGCGGGCGTAAAAAATTATCATAACTTAAAATGGGCGGTTTGCAGGGTATAAATGCCGCCGAATTTTTCTCTCTCACTCGCTCGCTCGGTCTCCCTCTCTCTCGCTCGCTCATTCCGCGTCTTCCTTCGTCTGTTTTTCTCTCTTTCCTCTTCGAGTTTTCTTCGTGGTTTTTTTTGTTGTTTTTTTTTTTTTTGGCACGCCGGGTATAATTCTCTCCCGCGAAGAGGTGAACGTTACGGTGTTTCACTGTTGAAAAACGATAACACATGAAAATACGCTGAAAAAATGATCTTTCCGCTGTTTTTTCTTCCGCCCTTCCTCCTTTCCACAGGATAGGAGTGTTCCACTGGTTCGCGTTTGTATACAGGGTGTGGCGTGAAAATTCCCCAATTTTTTTTTTTTCGAATGCGAAATTCAATCACGGCGAAATAAATGGGGGATCTTCAAAGCTAAGGCCTAGTTTTGTTTCCGACAGAAAAATTTTCCCTCCCCCAAAATGGACACTGGAACATTCCGCCAATTGTAGAACCTTGACCCTTTCGTTCCCAATTTTTTTTTCTTCAATTTGAATTATTTTTTTAGTGGAAATTGTACGAATCCGGTATCGGAGAATTTTTCACTCCCCTTGGGCCACAATGGAACGAGGACAGCTCATGTCCCACTGGAAGAGTGCCTAATGACAGTCGAAAAAATTATTTTCAAAACAACCACGCCATCTACCGAGACGTGAGTGACCGAAGATATGCTTCTGTAGGTACTCTACCAATGGGGTACAACTGGACGCTACTCAGCAAGAGGGAACCAACTAACATTTGTAAACAAAATGAGTTATTAGTATCGTTGGAAGGAGCGTAAAAACTAGAATTTTTCGAAATTGAGCCCCCGATTCAAAAATGTGCACTCCCGTTGAAAAAAGCTTATCAGTAAAAGCTGTGTCATATATAGTTTCTACATGGCTTTTGAACTTAGAATCACGTGTTCTCAGAAAGCGGATCCGGCTAGTTGGTTCCCTCTCGCAGAATAGCGTCCAACTAGCACTGTTTCCAACATATACAGGGTGTCCGGACTTCAAGAATCCGCTGATGATGATGATGATGATGATGATGATGATAATGATGATAAGGTTATCGGTCTTACGACTCGTTTGATGCAGCTCTCCATGTCTCCTTATCTTGTGGAAGTTCATTAATTTTGTAATAACACTTACATTTGACATCCTTGATTATCTGTTAACCATACTGGAATCTTTGCTAACTACTCAATTCTTTCCCTCCACTCTTCCTTCTAGCAGCAGTGATATTATTCCTGGGTGTCTCAAATTACGCCCTATTAGTTTATCTCTCCTTCTCTTCAGACAATTCCAAATATCCATTTTACTTCCTACGTTATTAAGTACTTCCTCATTTCTTACCTTATCCATCCATTTGATGCTAAGTATCCGCCTATAGCACCACATCTCAAAAGCTTCGATCCTTCTCTTCTCTGGTTTTCCTATGATCCGAGTTTCACATCCATACAAGGCTTACACTCCAAACATAAATTTTCTAGAACAATCTCTTGATTACCAGATTTAATTTTGATTCGAAAATATTACTTTTTCGATAAAATGCTAATTTGACTTCTGCTATTCAACTCAGGGGCGAAACTATAGGGTGGTGTGGGGGGTTGAACCCCCCTCAAATAATTTAGCAGTCGACAAATTTTTTGACCCCCCCCCCCCCACACACACACAATAATTTAACAGTCGGCAAATTTTGAAACTGTTCATTTGAATTTATCATTTTTTATGCATGTTTGTTTGTTTATTTATTTTCTTTTTCAATTAAAAAAATATTTCGATTAAAAAATTGGCAAATTTTTAATTTTTTAAACATTTTCTCAGCGAGTTTTTAGTTTTCAAAAAATATCTGTCGGCAAATTTTTCTTCTCCACTTTTCCAAACTGAAAGTCAAATTTTGTTTCTGAAGATGGAGTACCCTGGACCCCTGTTAGAGACTAGTCAGTCAAAAGCAGAAGGTTTCAAGCTGAGTATCGAACGTTATTTAGAAAGTTGAAACAAAGCTGAAATGTGGAAGACATTTCGAAAATCTGAAAGTCGGTAGCAAACGTTGAATTTCAAATTAATTTCAATGACTATTCGAACTGCCAGCGCGAAAGAGTCGCCCTCTATAATTTTAGGCACGTGGAAAAAAAAGAACTATTGAAACCCTACATATTTTAGAAGAATTCATCGGATAGAAATGAAAATGGTCTCAATGGAAGGAAAATATTATGTACTATAAATTTTGTCATAGTCATTTTTTTGATAAGCGCCTTCGTTTTGATAATCGTCTGAGATTTCTTCGTATGCCTCTGTAAATGAAATATTCCCCTCGATCAGGGTTACAAGGTAAACGACTACAGCGCGCCACCGCTTTTAGCAGCCCGAAATCTGTTCACTCCGTCACTCACTAAGTCAGTGATTCACTCACTCACTCCTTTATTCGCTTACTTATTTAGTGATTCACTCAGTCACTCGCTTACCTATTCAGTTATTCACACAGTTACTCAATCACTTGCTCAGTAATTCACTCAGTCACTCGCTTATTTATTGAGTTATTCACTCATTTACTCCGTCACTCACTCAATGCGCCAGTAATTCACTCACATCCTCAATAACTTACCCAGTGACTCACTCAGTGACTCGCTTACTCATTTAGTGATTCACTAAGTCACTCACTTACTCGCTAAGTGACTCAATGATTCACTCACTCACTTAGTTATTCACGCGTTTCCTCACTCCACCACTCACTCAATAAGCCAGTGATTCACTCACTCACTCACTCACTCACTCAGTTAGTGATTCACTCAGTTACTCAATCACTTACTCAGAGACTGACTCAGTCACTCACTTCCTCAGTGACTCGATGATTCACTCACTCACTTAGTTATTCACGCGTTTCCTCACTCCACCACTCACTCAATAAGCCAGTGATTCACTCACTCACTCACTCACTCACTCACTCAGTTAGTGATTCACTCAGTTACTCAATCACTTACTCAGAGACTGACTCAGTCACTCACTTCCTCAGTGACTCGATGATTCACTCACTCACTTAGTCATTTATTCATTCTATAATTTAGTTATTCATTCACTTCCCCATTCAATAGGTCAGTAATTCACTCAATCACTCGCTTACTTATTCAGAGATTCACTCACTGACTCAGTTATTCATTCATTCTCTAATTCACTTATTCATTCACGTCCTCACTCCGTCACTCACCCAATGAGTCAGTGATTCACTCACTCACTCAATCGCTTACTTATTTAGTGATTCACTCAGTCACTCACTCACTCATTCAGTTATTCGCACAGTTACTCAATCACTTACTCAGTTACTTAGTGATTCACTCACTCACTCAGTCATTCGCTTACTCATTGAGTTATTCACTCAGTTACTCAGTATCTCACTCAGTGATTCAGTGATTCACTCACTCACTCAATCATTCGTAAACGACTACAGCGCGCCCCAGCTTTGAGCAGCCCGAAAACTGTTCTTACTAGATTCTCTGTTCGATTTACGAGTAGAGCCTGCAATTTAAGAAAGTTGAACATTTTAATAAAAGCTGAAAGTCGAAAAGCAAAAAACTCATCTTCCAATGTCACAAGCGGAATCCGATAGCAAATGTTCTATTGTTTAATTTACGGTCTTTTTTCCTGGTGAATATTCGGGTCGTACATCCGAGATTCCAAAATTTTGCTTCATGTGTCAAAAACTTCACCTTTTGGTCGCTGATAAGAGTAGTCGATACTAGCGCTGTACGGCCTAAATAGGAGAAAAATTTAGTCTAGAACAAAAGTCAAAACTCCATGTATTTTTCCCATAAGAACGAAAGGGAACATCTGGCACGGATTCCCCTGATGCAATCAACAGGAAACTTCGTAGTTTTTTTTATTTATTTGATTTGTTTTTATTGGAATTAATTTAGAAGAAGAATCAGAGGAAATTCAGAAAAAAAAGATCACTAAAAGTAAACAACGACCACCTCAAAGTTCTGCAATAATTCAGCTGGTATCTCATCCACTCCTGGAGCTTTCCCTTTCTTTAAATCTATCAATGCTTTGTCAAATTCACTTCTTAAAATTGAATCTTCCCTCTCATCTTCTTCCACATCTTCTTCCCCCTCCATTCTTATCTCTTCATCCCCATTATTACTATATAGTCCTCCTACATACTCTACCCACCTTTTCACTTTTTCTTTAGCTGTGTAAATAGGCTCTCCCTCCTTATTTGTTATATTACTTGCTTTCTTCCTTTTTTCTCCAAACTCCATTTGTACTTCTCTATAGGCCAAGTCTATTTGTCCATGATTCATAAACTCTTTTATCTCATCACTTTTTTCTTTCATCCATTCCTCCTTTGCCTTTTTACACTCTTTCTTTATTTCAGTCCTTAACCTTTGATAAGCGAATCTACCTTCCCTATCTTTTGCATTCTTACATTTGCTTATCCATCTTTCTGAGGATTTCCTCCGTCACCCATGGTTTCTTTTCTTCTCTCTTAGTTTTACCCAAATTTTCTTCTGCTGACTTTAATATTTCCTCCGGTATTTTACCCCACTCTTCTCTTCCTCCACACTGTTATATCCTGTGTAAAAACCCGCCAGGCACGCATATTACTCGATAAAACTTTAAAAAACGTTATGTGCGAAAAGTTGCCAACAAGCAAATTGAAGGGGCTATGCCATTTTAAAGTTTACAAAAACAATTTTCAAGACGATATACGGGACATGCTAATTGACGGAATAAATAATCTGACTATGGGGGCTGGTCGTACTGGATGGACGAAAAAATCTTAGCATGATATATTGCCCATTCTCAAGATTGAAGGCGCTAGAAAACGTTAACAGTTAGGAACATTTATTTTTTGTTAAATGGTCTAAAAGAACGTTTTTCAGTCCAACCCTAGGTAAATAATTGATGACTTGAGAGCTATTGTGTATATGAGAACTTGTTGTATGTATCTAGGAGATGAAAAATTTTTACAGCCATCTTTGCCGAATTCTGAATTTTTAGAAAGTTATCCAGCGTTGAGTAAAATCAAAAAAACCGATTTTTTCATTTTTTAGGCTCTTTCGGCAAAAAGAAAATTATCTAATCAAGTATGCAGTCTGGTAGTACTCGACGAGATAAAAAAAAGTTTAATGAACATGGATCTTATTTTTGAAACTGAAAAAGTTATAACACTTTGTAATTTTAAATCGTACAAATTATTAGTGCGCTACATAATGCAGGAAGGAAAAAATTGAGTCGGCAGGCTATTTATGCGAACTAATCGGAGCAGCGAGGGCACTGCTGTCCAATTTCCCATAAAGATGATGCATTTGAACGTATTTCGGTACGCTATACTTCGTACCAGTTAATGGGTCAGTCATATGGCCAATTTTATTGTAAACTTCTCTTTTCTAATTTTACTCTCAACCCGAGCCCTGGAATCCGCCCTTTCTAGCATTGCTTCAGAGACGTCGAGCAGGCTGTTAGGGCTGTCTTAAGCCCTCTTCTCGGCTTGCCGAAAACCCGGCCTAGGTCGACATGAAGCCAGTTTCTACGAGGGCCAAATTGAAGTAATCGAAGTAATTAAACAAGTTATTGGAACAGAGATTTGTTCGATGACTGATTCCGAAAATCCAACTAAATTTTTGATTCGACCCCAAATTAGGCCCAAACTTGACTTTATCCCCTTTTGGAAGGCCAAACTGGTTTTACAGAAAAACTGTAACAAGGAATCAGAATAGGTGTTTTCCAGGTCCCTCATTCTACAAATGCAATTAAATTCTTAACCCGACTCCAATTTGGAGCCAAATTTGTCTTTTCTCTCTTTTGGTGGACACCAAATTCATCTAACCGAAGTAATTAAACCAGTTATTGTAACACAGGATTGTTGATTCGGTCCCAATTTGGGTTCCAAATTTGACTTTAAATCTCCCATTTGGAGGACCAAATTGGGTTTGCCAAAAAATTAAAACCATGTATTGAAAAAGGATTTTTGGGTCCCGGAATCCAAAAATGCAATCAAATTCTTCATGCAACTCCAATTTGGAACCCAAATTTGTATTTTCTCTCTTTTGGAGGGCTAGATTTATTAAGCCGAAATAATTAAACAAGTTATCGGAGTAGGAGTTTGTTGGGTAGCTGATTTCAAAATGGAACTAAATTTTTCACCCAACTCTAATTTAGGCCCCTATTTGACTTTTTCCCTTTCTGGGGAGCCAAATTGATTAATCGGAATAAAGGTTAGTTGGGTAATTGATTCCGAAAATGCAACTAGATTTTCGATTCGCCTCCAATTTGGGCCCCAAATGTGACTTCATCCGCTTTTGGAAGGCCGAATTGGTTTTGCCGAACAATTGAAAACAAGAAATTGGAATACCTGTTTTCCGGGTCCCTGATTTCGAAAGTACAATTAAAGTCTTAACGGGACTCCAATTTGGGACCCCAATACGTCTTTTCTCTTTTGAAGGGTCAAACTGATTTAGCCGAAATAATTAAACAAGTTACTGGATTACGAGATTGTTGGGTCGCCAGTTCCGAAAATGCAACTAATTTTTGATCCGACCTAATTGGAGCCCCAATTCAACTTTATCCATTTCTAGAATGCCAAATTGACTTTGCCGAAAAATTAAACATGTTATTGGAATATGGGTTTGTTGGATCGCTGAGTCCGGAAAAGCAACTAAAATTTTGATCCGACCCTAATTCAGCATCCAAATTTGACTTGTTCCCCTTTTCAGGAGGGCTAAATTGATTCTGCCGTAAAAACTAAACACGGCATCGGAATAGAGGTCTTGTGTTGTTTCCAGAAATTTAATTAAATTTTTGATCCAACAACAATGCGGTCCCCAAACTTGACTTTTTTGAATTTTTCCTTTCCAGAAGATTAAATTTTTGCCGGAAAATCAAACAAAGTATCGGAATGATTTTTTTGTGTCACTGATTCTGAAAATTCAATTAAATATTCGAGTTGATTCGAGTTTTAGCCCAGATTTGACTTTTTCCTTTTTTAGCGGACCGAACTGATTTTGCCGAAAAAATTAAATCAAGTATCAGGATAAGGGTTTTTGTTGGGTCGCTGATTCCCAAAATGAAGCTAAATTTTTGATCCGATTCAACTTGGCTCTCAAATCTGCCTTTTCCTGTTTTGGAGGGCGAAATGGATTTTTCCAAAAAATTAAACAAGGTATCCACACAGGGGTTACTTTGTGTCGCTGATTTCAAAACTTGAATTGAAGAGCGCTTTTTCGAAGTGGGTGAAGTCAATTTTTGACAAAAATGAATTTGATATGCCATCCAAGGCCGTACCGGGGGGGGGGTGACCAAAAAAACAATGGGTTGAGACGGAGAGGAAGGCGGATATGTGACTGATTATATCCCTCCAAGAAATAATATTCATCTAAATCGCAACCCCCCCCCCCTTACTTAAATCCTAGGTACGGCCCTGATGCCATCTGGTTGTGTGAAATGGTAGCTATAGAAAGTAGGTATCCCGACCAACCAATTCCTTTTCTTTTTTGCAGTGTTACCAGCGATTTAAAAAATTTTTTTCTTCCGAATGGCTTAAGTCAAACTACTTGTGGCTTCTAAAGTGACCTAAAAAAATTTTTTTTCAAATTAGTTCTCAACAATATGCAACATGTTACACACAACAGTGGTGAAAATTCGATTTAATTTAGGCTGCAAACCTAAGTTTTAGAGTCCTTAAATACATTTTGCTCTTCCAAAGTGGCTTAAGTCACGAGCTTGTCAACTTTGAAGTCTTATAGCTCTCGGAAATAAGGTTTTTTAAAAGTGAAATTTCCAACACATTCGGGTATACTACTTCACAATACATTTCACTTCTTTCTAAAAACACTGCCTCAGAGGGAGGAGTCCTAACGTTTTTTTCATTTCCTGAATAATCACATGTTTTGATTTAACCCACTTTGGAAAAGAGTTCTTCAATTATATTCTTGATCCAAACTAAATCTTGGCCCCAAATTCGACTTTCCTCTTCAGAAAGTGCAAATTTATTGTGCCAAAAAAATTAAACAAGGTATCGGAATAGGATTTTTTTGGGTCGTTAACTCTCGTGCATTTAAATGTTTGATCCAACCTTAATTTGGGCATCCAGTTCGACTTTCCCCTTCTGAAGGGCCAAGTTGATTGGGCTGAAAAAATTAAACAAAGTATTTTTGTGCCCCTGATTCCAAAAATGCAATCAAATTCCTAACCCGGCTCCAATTTGGGCCCCAAATTCGACGTTTCTCTCTTTTGAAGGACCAATTTGATTTTGCCGGGAAAATTGAATAGCGCACCAGAATAGAAATTTCTTGGGCCATTAATTCCGAAAATCCAATTAGTCAAGTGCTGCGTGCTTATGAGCTGGAACTTGACATGTGCATCACATATTGCCTCAGATTTGAGTCGCGTTCTTCCTCAGGGATTTCAGTCGGACAGATGCTGCAGGGTTTTAATGTTTGAAGAATTGGAAGGAGATAAGTAGAACAATTTCCTACTCATTCTTCAAAGAAAAGGAAATTTCTCTTCATTCAAGATAGCGAACGAACAACTTTCCAATTTTACATTAATTAAAGGACCCAAATAAATCCTTCTTCAAAAGGAAAAGCATAGGTACGTTCTTTTCCTCTGGGAAGGAATAGAACAAGATTTATTCCTCCAGAAATTAAAACGGAAATCTATTTTTCTTCTCTTTTTTCAAAATGATTTAAAAGCTTTTCTCATGAAGGAAAGGAAAGTTCTTTAAAAAAGGGATTTTTCCTTTAAATAAAAGGAAAAAGATCTTATCCAAGAAAGGGACGAGAATTATCTTCTTCTTTCTGTAGGACAACAAGTTTTCTTTTTTCAAGTAGTGAAACAAAGTTTTATTACTCATTAAAATAAAGTGACACTTTCTTCCCTTTGCCTCTTCTTCAAAAAAAAGAACAAGGTGCTTCTTACTGAGTGAAGAAGAGCAACAAATTTCTTATCTTTTCTTAAAGAAGAAAAGCCGTTCTATTCGGCCGATTTGCTTCATTTTTTTTTAAATGAAAGATATTTATATGCATATATGTCATCAAGTATTGGAATTCACTCAACTTTGACCCTACAGCACCATGCAAAGTGTTTGATTTATGGTACGTGGCATCCCTGGACCGGTTTCTAAATCAATTTTCCCTTTGGTGGACCTCTTTTCATTCAGGGACATGAAGAGTGGGTTCCCAAGTACTCACGTCTATTCTGGTGGCTCAGGTCTTTAGCATTACTTCGTTAATGGAGTACACTGGGGACAAGGGTCATCGTGGACTCGCTCAGACTGCCGTGGGGCTTGGTGGTAGTCTGTGGTTAAACACCTATGAGTATGGTGATAGTAGGCTGAACGTTCGTTATTACGAGTTATTAGCCTCCTCAGACGGCAATCTACTATCGACAAATTTCCTACAGGTGAGATCCCTGGGAGAAGCTCGTTTTCCTCTTGGGCTGTTATTCCGAAATTTAGGCGGGACATCTGGCTTTCAGAAAATTTTGCTACATACTTTTTGGCATCCCTGGTGACTTAATTCATGATTTTTTCCAAGCTTTTCCTCCACTCGAAGATCTATATCTCAAGTTCTAATAGGGGTAAACAATTTGATTTGCTCTAAGAACACTCACTGGATCAAGACCTTTCATTTAAGCTTTTGACCACTCAAATCGGTTCAGTCTGAGGACAGTTGTGAGTGGACATTCAACTTGACTTTTGATATTTTCAAGATTTTTCTTGTCTCAAAGATCTATATCTTAGGTTCTAATTGAGGTAAAGCATTTGTTTTGCTCTAAGAACACTCAGTTGATCAATACCTTTCATTTGAGCTTCTGACCACTCAAATAGGTTGAGTCTGAGGACAGTTGTGAGTAGACATTCAACTTGACTTTTGACATTTTCAACATTTTTCTGGACTCAAAGATCTAGGGTGGTTGTGGTATAGATGCCTACCATTTTCGTTTTTTGAGCTTAACTCGGACAATTTTAATCAATTAGTACGTGTTGGCACGAATCGATGAGGAACTTATTCCTCTACTACATACAAAAAGGGCAATTTTTTTTAAATGAACGGTTAGTTTACAATGTGAAAAAACCTGAGGTTCCTTTTTTTGGGCAACTATTCCACATAGGTGGGATAAATGCCACATAGATACGGGATAGATGCCACTACCTAAAATACCCCCAAGAAAGACCACAGGAATGCTGGAATTAATGAAATTTTTGTATTTTCACATAGTACACATACTTAGAAGTAATTTAAAGTCAGTTTTGGCAAAATTTACCAATTTTTACGAATATATGATAAAATAAGTAAAGTAAGTTGAAATGAATTAAAAATTTAAGTCATTTTCGGAGAAATTAACGATTTTTAAACATTGAACTTTGGAGGACCTTCAATTTGATTTCCGAACGTAAACCCGAGGTATGCTATACCAAAAGAATGAAAAAAATACCATAAATAATCGTAATAAATACAATGTTTCACAATGTGGCATATCCCGAGCAAGAAGTGTGACAACTATACCAAAGTGGTGGGATAGATGCCACCTTTCCTTATAATATCAGAATTGCAACCGACTGCGGTAAATTTAGTAAAAAATGTTAGTTTAGGGTCTGTACTTATGTATTTGGTACTTAGTCGCCTTCTGGAATCACGTTTTATCTTCCCAAAATTGCGTCGAAAAATCTCTTGTAAAAGAATCCGGTACTTTTTTCAACAAATTTTCTTTTCACATGATTATAACATCTCGTTATCATCAACTGTCACAGATGAAAACTTTATCACAGACACTAGTCACCTTTAGGTATAAGCTGTACTAATTAGTTTTAAAAAGATCCCATAGGGAGCGCTGGGGCAGAAGCGGGGCATTTATCCCACATAGACATCTATACCACGACCACCCTATATCTCAGGTTCCAGTTGAGGTAAAGAATTTGTGTTGCTCTAAGAACACTCAGTGGATCAAGACCTTTCATTTGAACTTGTGACCACTCAAATCAATTGAATCTGAGGACAGTTATGAGTGGACATTCTACTTCAACTGTTATAATTTTAGAAGGGGAAAAATAGTAAATTAGAGAAAAATAAATAAAAAACACTTGCTTCATTCTGATTGCCTCTCAGCTTCAGCCATTATACTTCCAATAATTAACAATTAATGCTGCGGAGCAGCACGGGTCTTCTAGTATTTTCAGATGCGCAAAATCTCACAAGTTACCCGGGTAACTAAAAGGGAACAAGGGAACTAAAGGAGAACGAGAGTAATCTGAGGGTAATTCGAGGGTAACAAATGGGTAACTTTTCCGCGGGTAACCGATTGCGCATCGGGTTAAGAAGGGAAATGAAGTCCTTGTTAAGTTGATTTTGCCCTACGAAATTCAGATTCTACGGCTTTTACTCGGGTCGGATCAGAAATCTAATGCGCTATTCGAAATTAAAGCTTCACGAAATGTCCAATTTGCAACCCTCAGCTACTCTCAGATTACCCACAAACCAGTCAGTTTTCCAGTTACCCTTGGTTCCCCTTCAGTTGCCTGGGTAACTGGCGGGATTTCGCGCATCCGGCTAAGGTTCTGGCAAATTCTGGAAAGGGACGACTTTTCTTTCGCTTCTCGTTGGTCACCATCCGAATTCATAGAGTTGAACACATTAACATTTTCAGTTGAATATTCAGGATTATTCCTTATCTCTCTTCCGAAACAGAGTCCCTTTAACATGTCCTGAGTTAGTCCTCTTGGTCATACTCGTATACCTCATATTTGGTTGGTGTTAGCAACTCTGTGCCCTAGCTAAACACTACTGATGGTTAGGGCAGGAACTACGCATACAACAGCCAGTTGCCACTCCAGGACAAACATCGCCTGAGAAGTTCAATCCACCGTATTGGTAATCTTAACTGAAGAAACGCACAAAAAAGATCAATCATACAGCAAAGTACTTTCATTTTCTTGATATAGAATCAAAAGATTGACAACTCGACCGCGGATTGCCGACTTCTATCGCAAGTACAGTCCGCTCAGGGTTCTCAAAATCGAACCAGCACTCTTATTTCAGCTTCCAGAGAGCAGCGCATCTCCATAGGCTTCAGAAACTGAGACTCCTTTTGTATTCATTATCTTACACGCGCACGTAAATTAAATCCACGAGATAAGGTAATTACGACAGTTTCATTGAAGCGAATTCGGCCACAGCTGTAACTCGATATCGCATTGACCGGGATCGTTATCAAAACGCCTATTGCAAGAATTATTCATTGTTTACCTGATAAGAGTAAAAAATTCTCGTTCATATCTTTTCACTCGGTCGTATTTCGAGTACAATTTTACGAGCGAATTTAGTTATGCGTGTTCAACTCCGCGCTGGTACAAAGTCGACAATTCTAGGCCACTGCCTGGTGTAAAAATAAGTCATTCTCGGGTTTTCAGTCACCAAATTCCGAGGCGCACCCATAAAAAGAGTGCATAAAGAAATGTTCTCAAATTGTTGAAATAAAAAAAAAAACAGATCGCTTAACTTGCGTATTCTTTGTTACAGGAATCCTGTCAAACATTTGTTTATGTTTCGGAGGCATCGTCTCGAAAAATAGCAAATAAAATAGAGTAACGTTCCGCGCGTATAGAGATGAAAACAAAATCAAAATACGCTGAACGAGAAATAAAAACCAGAGGAAGGTGTTCGCGATGAAGTTGGCAGAGATATTTGTTGGAAATTGCTCCATAAGTAGCACTTCGGTGCAGTCATAAAACATACAGAAGAAAAGTACACAGCTGAAAGACTTTCACGGGGAATCATCGCCATGAATCACAGTGAATATGCTTCAGAACTGTCCACTACAATCTGCTGGCAATTTGAATGGTGTTCAGATTGTGTGAAGCCACATGAGAAGTTCCAGACGATCGCAGGTTGACCTTCGATATTCGAGGCTGCATGAGAACTGCAATTCCGGTACACACCCGCATCCTGTACGAGTCTTTCATGAAGACAGACTCGGCATTCCGAGTGACTTTGGTGATCATAATGTGCCATCTGGGATCATTATAGCAATCCGCATTTCTTTTGTTCAAGAACAATACTTATAATAATGTATGTGCGAGTAAGTAGAAGAGATTCAGAAATATTTCACATGCTGGGGTATGTTCGTGCCATGTCGTGGCCTCGATCTTTCATCGTGAGCTACGACTCTTAAAAGGCATCCTAATGCTGAAACAAGGGTGTAAGAAGTATAAACAATAGACACAGAGGCGTCTGGCAACAGCTGATGGCCAGCAGAATATCGCATTTGCAGATGCTGAGGTAGAAAGTATGGTACAATCATAGGCATAGAATACAACACGACCTTGACCTTGGAAGAGACAATAAGACAATTTCGATTCGGATTTCACTTCAAGATAACAAAGTACCATAGAAAAAAGTGAGCAAATTATGAAAGTGCACGAATTCTAAGACCTTTAACTGGTGAAAACACAACTGTGAAATTTTAAAAATTTAGCAACCCGTATGTAAAACGCGAAATTCTGGATCGCTATTGTTTTTCAACTATTTATACAAAGACTTACCAAATAGGTGCATATCCTTGTCTGGTCCTCCGGCGAAAGTACTAGACAGCATACCACATTCTGTAAAAAAGTTTAAAAACATGGTGTGAATATCTCCATAGGTTTGATTTCTAAAACTAGGCTAACGCTAATCCAAACTAAGCCTAAGTCTCTCCAACCATATCTCTGAAAGGCAGACTCAATCCGTCTTCACTCCAAGTTTAGTTACAGGCACTTCTTTTACAACAACTGCTTCAACATCACTCAAGTAACAGACTCAACTTATCTTCTATTCTCCAGTCATCCTCTTATACTCAGCACCAAGGTACTCAACTCTCTCGCATGCTTCAGCTCTAGATTACACAACCCTCTCACTGATACCAACTCCAGGGTAGACAACCCTTTCGGTGACTCTGCCACCGCAGCCTCAATAACCACTGTCAGATATTCAACTGCCATTAACTACTGTCGCTGTGTGGCCGAGTGGTTAACAGATAACAGGTCCGCTTCGCAATATTTACGTCTCGGGTGATTCGATTCCCACCAACGCCGAAAAGCTAGTAATATTCGTATACCCCCACTATCCCCCACTACCATCCTAGCGAACACTACGACTACAGTATCAATCAAGGTGGGAAGATAACGCGTCCTGTAATCCCGCCAGTTTGATCGAACAAGGCATCACAATCACAGCCGGATCTGAAAGATTGAGCAGAAATCACAACTTCAGAGTTGCCTGGGATTGTATAATGAAAATGCCTAAGATTGCCGGAGACTACAGGAAATTTTTGGAACACGAGTTCGAGTAAATCATTTATTTTTCGAAACCAACACTAGAACTGACACACCAATCAACAACTAAAAACATTAATTCATTAGGCTTTCTCAGCTGTGATTCTTTGTCTCAGCACGCAGCAAAATTGCCAACATTCAAAAAGGTGAAATGTAAAAAATAAGAGTAGACAGAATTGTAAGATATAGAAAATACCTGACATTGTATAGAAAATGATAGACATTGATATGATATACCTGAGTGCCGAGAAGATGCCGGAAAAATCTAGAAAATACCTGAGTGCCCGGAAAATGCCGGAAGAATCTCAAATCTCAGGCAATTGCCGGAGGGTTGGTAACACTGAGATTGGGACTGTCGGGTACACGTCGTGGCTAGCTTACTCAACGTCGTGAAACACGTGACTAGTAAGCGAACAGCGGCTGCACACTCTCCGGTACAGAGAGGGAAAACTCTTTATGTCGTCACTCTAACCACTTACATTACTACTCATAGTGATATTTCTAAAACGGTTATTCTCAATAAGACCATCCTTAACAACAAGGTACGCACTCTAGCCGAAACCTACGCAACAAAGCGTGGGAAAGCAACGGCAAACTACCCCGACTAGTCCTGCCCAGGAAAATCTCGCGTCAGAAACCGCGATCGCCAACATCCTGCAACGGGTACGGCACCTGTTTTTTTTTCCCCATCAACTACTGTTTCTCCAACGACAACAACTCCTGGCATTGTATCCGAAAGCATCGACTGTAGCATCTCTACCATCAAAATGCGGCCATCCACTTCCAGCACTAAGGGACGAGCTTCTTACTGCCCCATAATCTGTTTTGATTGGGCACCTGTCGTAGAGTTTTTGTTTTGATCATCTAATAAGTAAGTTGTCAAGTGTTTACCCATAGAAAGTTGCTTTTTGATTTTTTTTTTGGTACTCTCATTTCTAGTATTTCTTGAATTATTTGGTTATTCTTTACTTTTATTGCTTCTTTTCTTGATATCCTTATTAATTTATTTCTATTTTTAAAATCAACCAATCAGGTGTCATACCCGTTGCCGGATGTTGGCGATCGCGGTTTCTGACACGCAACTTTCCTGGGCAGGGTTATTCGGAGTAGTTTGCCGTTGCTTTCCCCACGGTTTGTTGCGATGCCAAAGACTAGCCACGTGTTTGCACAACGTTGAGTAAGCTGGCCACGACATGCACATACCAGTATCAGTCTTTTCAGGTCTGGTGGTAACACATCCTCCGATTGTAATGCCCTGTTTGTTCGAACTGGCGGGGGTTACAGGAGGCGTTATCTTTCCACCTCGACTGATACTGTTGTCGCTGTGTTGGTGTGTTCGCTAGGATATTAGCGGGATGTATTCGAATAGCACTAGCTTTCCGGCATTGGTGAGTAACCCGAGACGCAAGAACTGCGAATCGGGCACGTTGATTACTCGGTCACACAGCAAACTCTATTTTCAAAGGTGTAGACTTATTTTTTGGTTTTTAACAGTTTTGCTCTTTTATCGTACAATTCTTTCATTTTGTAGTTTTGTGTCCTCATCTCTGACTTTTTGTTCATCCCCTGCACTTTAGAAGAGTACATTTTATAAGCAATTTTTAGTTTCTTTTTCAAATCTAAGGATGTAGTTTGTTATTCTTAGGCCATCCACCAGTTCTGTAACAATTTTTTCGTACAATTCTTGTTTCTCTATTGGAATTAAAAAAAAAATGTTACGAAGTTTTAAGATTTACTCATTTCTATTTCAGATTGGATCAAGGTGGCAAAGTACTTATTACTAATTTTTTATCTTTTGGAAATTAATAGGTGTCAGAATGAGATCAATTTGATTTTCGTGCTCGAGATTGGGATATATCTAAGTCCACTGTCGGGATTTTCGTTTTTTGAATAGTGTGTTCACAATTTTTAAGCTATTTTCCTGGCTGAACCTCAAACGTCTCCAACTCCTACTATTTCTTTTACTACAGCCATAATTTCCTGTACAAGCTGATTCATCACTTTCTAGGCCTATTTGACTATGCAAGTCCTCCATAATTATCACGTGAGTTTTTTGTCTATAACTATATTGATTCCTCAAGTTAGATAAGTTTGGGCAAAATTCTTCTATTTTTGCCTCAGTAGCCACGCAGTAAGCATTACGCCTATGATATTGGGGTATTCAGACATGATGGCAGAACTCGAAAGGGGCGGTTGTCCGCACCGCCTCTCAGCATTTGCACATACATATGAGAATGGAAAGTCGTTGAACCTCGAGGAAGACTAAGGAAGCTGTTTTAACACTCTGCACTAATCGTAAATCCTGATAGCCTCGACACTACATGGAGTTGGTTGTTCCAAATATTATCACAATGGCACAGGCAAACTTCAACATTCTAATGAAATTTTACTGCCAGTGTTCTACGTGCTCTAATTCACGAACAGAGGTGCACACTGCAGTAGGTAAGTATAAGTGAACACCTCAACCGAATCTAACACTTCCAAGCAGAATTTCGCTAAGTCATTCAAGTGTTCGAATGAAAGAGTAAGTTTGCGTCGAGATCCGACGACCAGGGCACTACGTAGAGCCCTTTCCAACAGCAATTTGCTCGACTAAATGCCGGTGTAGTGTTGTACAACAGTTAACACAAATTTTCATTGTTTCGTTGTATATTCACAACACGCAAGGCTATGCATCTTGCGAGATTATCTTCGACAAGAAATTACTTCGTCGAGACCACACTGCATTAATTTAGTGCGAATTTATAATACACGTCGCGTCGTGTTATACGTAAATTGTGTAAACGTACGTTCCGCGATGCACGATATGACTTCAAATTTAGGGTCAGCACGTCGCAAGAATAAGGGATCGCAATTAAATACGCTTATTATTATTACAAAGCAGTTAAGTGTATCCGTTTTGTTTATACAAAAAGAAGTCGCCATGAGGGACATGAAAAGGCAAAAGGCACTATGGCTAGGGCTAGAGAGAAGATATATTAACTGGGGGAGGGGACAAAGACTTGAAACGTCCAACTCAGGTTATTTCAATTTGCCAACTATCGAGTTCTTCATTTTTGAGGGGAGGGAGCGTTTCTTAAGGCAACTTTCACTTTTCTTATGTGGTGCTCGACTTGATTTAACTCTCCTCCCTTCTCAGAGTCTTTTGGGATACCTCTACTCTCCCCGTCCATCTAAAATATTAATTTTCTCATGTGGTGCTCGACTTGGTGTGACTCTCTCCCCCCTCTCAGAGTCTTTTCAGATACCTCTACCCTCCCCGTCCACCTAAAATATTAATTTTCCCATATGGTGCTCGAGAATTCTCATCAGGTGCTAGAGCCTGTTGCCGCCCATAAGCAAAGACTATAAATATAAACGAGCATAAATTATGAAGCGGACATTATTTTCTCAAATTTTCAACTGAATGTTTGTAATTTCTAAAACACCGGCTTGGAAATCTGAAAAGAAAACAAAAAACTGTTGTAAAGGATTTCAGTATCTGCTAAAGCATACAAATTTGATTTCTCTAGATGTACGCTTTCATGTAGCGTTGCACGCAACGAAGCCTTCAAAATTTTTCTCGGGGGCTTCACGCAGACACGAGACCTAATAATATGACATATACATACAAATACTTGAACTTCCTGCACAGTAAATAAGTTCGTAGACACTTAGCTGTTTTAGGAGTTGCCGAAGTAAGACCTCGTTGTCGAAAATTTCTTCGACTTAACTCCGTTTAAGTTTTCTTCACTTCGTTGAAGATTACGTACGGCTCAAAATTTTGCAAACCCACTTTCCCCGGATAGAGTCATTAATTCTTTACTTTGAACACCAGTCAGTGGGTTTCAAGTTTCATTGGGTGAGTGTGTGTACCAGACTACTGAGTGAAAAGTATTGCTGGGACAGGCCACGCTACTGGACATTTTATGTTTCTGCATATAAAATGATCTTCAAACATGCAGTAATTTTAAACTTCATAATTATATGTCTATAGTATGTAGTACTAAATGAGTACAAGTAATACACCAAATTTGAAACAAATCAATGTTACCATTCTGGAGATATTCAGTTAGGACACAAATCGTTCCCTGAATTCGAGAATCACCGAGGTCATAGTATGTAGGAGACATCCAGGGATGTTATTATTATTGATAGAGGAAATGGTCGAGGGAAAAAACTAGGAAGGAAGGCAAGGGACAAATAGTATCTTCCAACAATGGAATGGGAAAAGAAGTGTCGAGCCGAAGAGAGAAGGCATGGAGAGCTTACTGGGCGCCGAGGAAGGTATTTAAGGGTAAGATGAGAGCGGCAGCAAAATCTCACAGATATGGGCCCTTACAAAACCACAGATTGAAAAACCACAAACCAACTAAAGAGCAATGGAGAGAAACATCCTACAAATAGGTATCAAGAAAAAAGATAAAATTAGGAATACTGTTATTAGAGAACGTACAAACATGGTGGACGTGGGATATAAAGTCAAAAAAACTTAAATTTAAGTACACTGGGTATGTAGAAAAATCAAATAGCGAGAGGTGGAGTAGGGTGGTAACCAGTAACGTGCGGTGAGTTTTTGAGTTTTTTTAGAAGGTAAGCGATAAGCATAGACAGGAACGTTCCGAACAGTTTTTCCTGGGGGGAGGGGGGAGGGGAGCAAAATTTGTGGAAGTTCCAACTGACTCAACTCAAAATTCCTAAGTATAAAAGCAAAAAAAAAACCCTTGACTTGTATAATTTTTCCAACTAACTCGACTCAAAATTCCCAAAAATATCGAAGCAAAAAAAACCGTTGACTTACTGGATTTTCCCAACTTCTCAACTCAATTCTCAAGTATTAAAACAAAAACAAAAAACCTTTCAACTTGTTAGATTTTCCCAACTCCAACAGACTGAAATGGTAAATTTTCCCAATTGCTCAGTGAAAAATTCCTTCAGGGGGATAAGTTGCCCTTTCCCCCCTCCCATTGCTATATCCCTGAGCATAGAGGTGAAGTAAAAATCACAATGCTACTACAAGTGGGCATTGATCAAATTATTCGAGTTGTCGTATCCCTGTGTAGGGTCACTTCATATGCATTTATCCTTTTCTGTGATGAATAATAGACATGGCCAACAAAACAGTTTTCCACCATCTTCCTAACGGGTTAACCACGAAATATTTTCATACTGCAATATGTAGAAATGTCTAGTAAAACTCGAACCACTTCTCTTTTGCTCAGTTAAAAAAAATTGTAATTCTGGTTTAGTTTACCACCATTAATAATTTATAATTGTTCATTAAGAATAAGTTAAGAATAAGTCGTGGAAGCGGGTTTTCAATACGATCTCGAATACGCATTTTTGCGGGCGGGGGGGGGGGGAAGAAAAAAGTGGCGCATTTGAACATGATGCGTTGACTAGTAGAAGAACATATAATCACGTTTCACTGTCAACTTCGACATTTGTGTGTAGCCAAACCGAGGCAAGCCTGACTCAAAGCGCTTCCAGAATGCAATCAAACGCACAGGTTTTGTCGCGTTGAACACACTAGTGTGTTTTTGTATTGGTAATTAACACGGAGGCGGAGCGTAACTCGTGCAATGTTACGTGCAGTGTTAGATCCAACGCACATCTCGCTGGCCTATATGAATAAGAATATACATGTACGAGGATTGCCAAATGCCAAACAGTATACGCTTCTGTTTCAACTTATCTTCCATGTGAATTTATTACATACTTAAACGTAAGGGTTGTAAGCGTCAATACAGTCGGTGTTTTGCCCAATGTTTCATTATATTTCATTTGTTACAAGTTGAAACTGATTGTACATGAAAACTTATTTTCTTGGGAATGTTCAGGGTATGCGGCGCTCACCTTGCTTGCCTGGAATGCATGCTACTGGTGGTAACGAGCAGGGCCGTACCCAGGATTTAAGTAAAGGGGGTTGCGATTAAGATACATTTTTCCTGGTGGGGGGGGGGCTCAGTAACAGATTCGCCTTCCTTTATGTCTCAACCCATTGTTTTTTCGTGTGTTTTGGCCAATGGAGGAGTGACCCCCTGTCAGTACGGCCCTGGTAACGAGAGTGGAGACCATATAAATTCAAGAGAGGAAAAGAACGACTGAAAACGAGGTGGAGAGACGAGTTAGAGAGTAGGGTCGGGACTTTTTGGCTCAAGGAAACGTATAACAGAAACAAAGGGCGCAATATTGGAGAGCAGGGTGGATCGTTAGACATAGGCTAAAAAAAATCGAATTTTTAAGCGCGACCTAGTTAGAAGTTACCTTCGGTAAAGAAAAAATGTGTTCTAAACATTTTTTAAAAATTTGTAAATAATTTTTCCTGAGGAATTTGTCCTTGAAATTATGTACTATGGGGCCGAGAATTGAATGTTACGTACTGCCTTAAGAACGCAGGGTATGTAGAATTTTCACATAACCTTTTTAATTGTATTCATCCCGAACTTCAAATAAGTTCATGTACAAATTTTGCCTAGCTGTGAAATAGAAGGCTCTAAAGCACTTACAATACTTGTCGCTTTATAGAGCCTTCAGTATGGCAGATAGGCAAAATTCACACGTAACCTTGACAGTAGTAATGATTAAGATCTACAAAATGAGTTATGTACAAGTGTTGCCTATCTGCAATATTGAAGTCGCTATAAAGCGACCAAGTATTGTAAGTACTTTAGCGCCTTCAATTTCACAGATAGGCAAAATTTGAATATGACCTTTTCTGTCACTCTTAATAAATAGAATTAAAAAGGTCATATGCAAATTTGGTCCATCTCGAATATTGAAGACGGTAGACCATTGACTCAAAGTACTGGTAAAAATCATAACTTCCAAGGAAAAGAGGTATGGGGTGAAGAAATATAACATAATATGAACATCACGGCGCATTTACACTGCGGCTGAAAACATGCTGTTGACAACATTTGTTGATGTCAACCTTTTTGAAAACTGAACGCAACAAGAAAATTAATGTTATGTTGTGTTGAGCCTTTTCAAGTCAGTATTACTTTTTCTTTTCCCCTCTCGAATGTAGAGCCCTGGATAGGGTCGGATGAAAAGTCTAAGGCGACCTCTTTCAGTCCAGCACACACACGCGCGCACACACACGCGCACACACACACACACACACACACATCTAATCTCGCTCTCCAGAAAGGGAGGGGTGTTTTTGTTGTTTCCAAACTCTGGTGTCCTGAAGTTGCCTTCGTCCCTCTTCTCATCATATAAATCTGCATAGTAGTCGGTAGCTACACTATTTTCGGATTTACATTGGTGGAACATGTTTATTAATGTTGTTCAGTGATAACGAAATTATTTACTCCAGTAGTAAAATATTGGCGGGAATCAAATGTTGTCAATATCGAAAAAATGATTCCCGTCGGTTTGCCTAAACAATGTTGAAACAATGTTTTAACTTTTGTTTGCAACATTCAATGTGTACTACCCTCAACAAAATCACACAACTTTTGTTATAACATTGTTATAACATATTTCAACCGCAGTGTAAATGCGCCATCAGTAAAATTAAAAAAGTTTTATTTTTTGAAATTAAAAAAATAAATTAATAATAATAATAATAATAATAATAATAAGACCCGAATTTTCTTTTCTTTTTACTTGAATTCTGAAGAATTTTTCCTTTTAAATCGGAAAAACTTGACATGTTTTATTTTAAATTTAAAAAAAAAAAAAAAAAAAAAGTAAATATAAGGCGAAATAATTCGAAAAAATCTTTTTTCAACTTGAATTCTGGAAGATTTTTCCTATTTTTCATATTAGCATATACATAAACCCATTACGTCTTTCTTCACCACAAACTGTTACTGATGCCCAGTGCTGCCAACCAAGCCTGTTGAAAAGTTCCAGGATTCTTCGTACAAGATCTTGAGATTTTCCAAAACATGTTGAGGCAAACATTTTCGCCTTTTCTATGTTGCTCAACAATAAAATGTTTACTGACTCATCAGGTATAAAACGTAGAGAATTATATTATTTCCATTGCTGTGTAAAAACTTAGTGCTTAGAACTTCCATAAAGGCGACAAATTTTCCATTTCCAAATGTTGGGGAAAATGAAGCAATGCATATTCACTCAGTTTTAGGTAAATTCCTAAGAGCTCGGAAAGCATCCTCTGAAATTATTCATCTTTCGTAAGAGAACGAGAGGTAACGATAAGACACATACATTATAACTCTACCAAAGGGAGCGAGCGAGTATTATAGACGAACTTTTTGCACGGCCTGTATATCAGAGAATGATTCTTTTCAAATACGCATTTTCTCCGACATTGGGTCTAATTTTGTTCCATTTAGTCCAAAGATGAACCTTTTATCAATATTTTGTCGTAAGAATAATCTTAGCCCATACCGCTTTTCTTTCGAAGTTTTGATTTTTACCAATACTTTTATTCAATGGTCTACCGCCTTCAGTATCCGAGATGGACTAAATCTACACGTGATCCTTTTAATAGTATTCATTGCGACCTTTAAATTAGCTCATATATGAATTTTGCCTATCTGTAAAATTGAAGGCGCTATAAAGCAACAAAGTATTGGAAGTGCTTTAGTGCCTTCAGTATTGCAGATAGACAAAATTTGTACATAACTCATTTTGTAGATTTTAATCATTACTATTGTTAAGGTTACATATGGATGTTGCCTATCTGCCATACCGAAGGCGCTATAAAGCAACAAAGTATTGTAAGTGATTTAGCGCCTTCAATTTCAGATATGCAAAATTTGTACGTGAACTAATTTAAACTTCGCGATGAATACTATTAAAAAGGCTATGTAAGAATTTTGCATAACCGGCATTTTTAAGGCGCTGTGTAACATTCTATTTTGTCTGCAGTACATAACTTCAATAGTACATACTATACAATGTAGAAATACTACCAACAAAGGCTGTTATTATTATTATTATTATTATTACTAGGCAGTGGTCTACTTCGTTTCTAGTTTTCTCGTCCGGTGATTCCCAGGTCCATTTTCTACTGCCTTAAGTACAAAAACGTAGATGTAATTTTTAGATTCTACCATTTTCTTTTGTATCCGCCCCCGTACGACCAAAAATACGAAATAAAACAATTTTTAAACCGCGAAAATTGAATCTCCCTTCGTAACCCTGATTAGTCGACGAACACAAGGGGGCAGGTTAATTTATAGCGACGAAGAAGAGATTTTTTTATTTCGTATCCAATTAGCGATGTTTCGGTCCGTTCAACGCGCCAAAATAAAAACTAAGCCGAAAAGCGTCCTTCGAAATCGGCATTTCCGGAAAAAGTTTATTTCAGCTGAATTAAATTTGGCAACGTCGTCGTAAATATACATCAAAAGTCGCCCAAATGCCTAAGTCGCTTTTGAAACAAGAGAGAAAACTAGGCGATATTTAGCTCTTCGCCTCTTTATAATAACGCCGCTGCAAAATATATGTACGGAGCGAAGTTGGGGGCGAAGCAGAGAGAGAAAAAAAAGGTCAGAATTGCGTACGGATTAAGTGTAAGAAGAGCAAAAAAAAAAAAGCGATAAAGAGAAAAGGAAATAAAGCGAGAGACCGCGATTAAGTACGATAGAGAAGGAGAGATACTGATAAGAAGTTACCCGGAGAAGACGATTCCATGCTGGCGCCTTATTTATCAACGGTTCATTTAACTTTTGCGGCCTTTTCTACTGGAGGAGAACCGATTTAATCAAAAACTTTTATTTCTTCTATGACCCGGTTGTAAACAAAACTATTCTGCTATTTGCAGTTATAAATTTTCGACATCTCAAAATTCGGCGAAATTTCTGCGGCATGCGTGCCCGCTTATCTCTCTATATTAGTTTCGAAGGAAGAAAATGTCTTATTTAAACGGAATATATTTCTCTTTGGATGGGGGCAGTTCGACAAAACTTTACTACGAATTACCAATAACCGAGTTGTACTTTTGAAGAACGACAATTTTATTTTATTTATGTAATTTCTTCATGCCTGTTTCTTCTTCTTCTTCTTATTTATTTTTTTCTTTTTCGCTCCGGCTTTCTCACTTTTCGCCGCTATCGAATGTTTCCTCTCTGATTTAATGTCTTTCAGCGGGAGATAAAAACGCTAGCAGCAAATTTCGTGATGTCGTTAGTCCGCGGGGCGGGGGCAGGAGGCTGGGAGCTTTACGAGCCGAAAAATTTTCGAGCAATTAGGAAACGATATCTTTACCAAATTTTCGCTTGTTTAACGTCGCCGATAAATGATGCTGGACTCTGATTATCGGCGTATTACAGGCGCCGTGCTGCGGTGCTTTCGAAATTACGGCCCAACAAATTGGAATGGGAAATATTGGAACTCGATTGGGCCGCCTTAGTGTACGTTTGAAAGTCACGCTCTTTTCACGTGGAACGTAGGAAAGATTCTCAAAATTTGCAGGACTTGTGTAGAAAATGATTTTTCATCCTCTCTTGCCCCTTTTTCGTAAGGCGAAATGCTAATTCGGAAAAATGCCAGTCTCCTCTCCCACACAGTGCTCAATTTATGGATTCTAGTCGAACAAAAATTACGAAAAAGATATTCAGTATACAAAATACACACAAGGTTAGCACCTCCCAAAAGAAATTATCCAATTCTTCAAAAAGCAAAATAATATCGGAAATAAAAAACACTTTTTCTTTACAGCCGATTATAACATTATGATAATAACATAATCATACTACTTTTAATGCGCCCATTTATGGGCATGTGCCTCCCCCACCCTCTCCAGCGGTTTTCGACTCGGGCATCTCTCGCCCATGCAGCTCCCGCGTGTTGTTTTATTTCATTCTCCCACCTTGTTGCTGGTTTCCCTATCTTCCTTTTTGAGTCTCTGGGTATCCACTCCAAAATTTTCCTTCCCCATCTGTCCCTCCCCACGCATAATTAAATTTTATTTTTTTCATTGTGTATCTGCAGTCCTTAGGTCTTGATTTTGCCCTCGTCCATTTATTACTTAGTCTGTCTCTTCGTTTCACTCCGAGCATTGCCCTTTCCATAGCTAGTTGCGTTCTAGCAAGTTTCAGGTTCTGTCTTTCTGTGTTGCCCAAGTTTCGGACCCATACAGCAAGACGGGAATAGTACACGATTCGAAAATTTGCTTCTGTATACATTGTTCAGAGCCCAAAAGTTTTTCCAAGCTTGTGTTCTTCTCTTTGACATCTTGTCTTCCATATTGTCTTCAAATGATACAGTATTGCCTAGGTATGTTGTACTTTCTGCTACTTTTATAAGCTCACTTCCAGTCTTGATTCCTTTACATAGTTTAGCGTTTGTTAGTAGCAACCGTTTTGTTGGCATTTATTTCTAATCCTACTTTCCGACATTGCTCAGCTAGCTCGTTTGCCAGTTCCTTGCCGTTCTGAGAGATTAGCGCCAGGTCGTCAGCAAATTTTAGATTACTGAGCCATTCCCCATTGATGTCACCATGAAGATCTAAATCATATAGACTGGCTTTGTGTTGGGGGCATGGAAATTTCTATTAACAACACGGCTGCAGACTGCAGTCGCGCAGCAACAACACGGCTGCGGATTGTAAGTGTCAACCACTGAGTTCGTGTGGGAGGAGCGGGCCGGAGGAAGCGTTACAGTTTTCGCTCAAGTATACTCATGGCCGAAAGAAATAAAAATTTCCATAGAAATTTGAATCACTGAACTGAATTGTGACCATAAATAGCGAAATCATATGGATAGAAGTAACGTTCAAACAGTCTGCAGCCGTGTTGTTATTAGAAATTTCCATGGAAAATTTTTTTAAATTTAAAGTGACGCTAAAAAGTAACTTTTTTTTTGTCAAAGCTCTCAATCAGCTGTTTTTTTTTGTGAGGCTGAAGTAACGCTTTAAGGGTAAGGTTTTTAGAAATGTTTCATTTATGTGCCAAAGCAGACATGAAAATGTCAAAAAGAGCCAGGTAATGAATAGCTGTATCCTCCCAGCACTTCTATATGGTTGCCAGATATGGACTTTAACAAAAAGAGATGAAATGAAAATTATAACACATCAAAATGATTTTGAAAGAGCCATATTGAATATCAAAAGGAAAGATAAAGTAAACATCTAATGCACCAGAAATAAACTGAAATACAGTATGAATATTTTACACACAATTAGACAAAAAACAAACAAAAAAGAGAACAAAAGATTGGGGTGGACGTGTGGCTAGGATGGATCATAGAAGGTGGACAAAGCAATCAACAGAATGGTTGCTAATTGGAAAACGAAAACAAGGTTCCCAAAAATTAAAATAGACTGATGATTTTCCAGAATTTCTGAGGCACGAAAGGTACCACCAAATTGCAGCTGACCGGTGGGAGTGGACAGGGTTGAAAGAGACCTTTGCCAAACAAAGGCACAAGGTAATACAATAAAGTAATGGAGAATCAAATATGAATTTATAAATTATCTGTGTGGATACTAAAGGTCTTGACTGATTGACTGAATGATTGATAAATTCACTATACAAATTGTAAACAACATTACTTCTAATTTTTTATTTATTTATTATTTGCGTCAGGTTACATCCTCTTTGATGTAGCAATGCTTCACGGAAGTGAATGACTTTTATATCCCAATTTTGGGCAAACGCCTCACGATTATATATTTCCATTTGCCATGTTGGTCCTTTTACAAATTCATCCCTCCACCTGTTGGGGCCTCTCTCTTCCCTTTATCCCATCATATGGCATCCACTCACCCTCCGGCTTCTGATGCGATACTCGAAAGGGTAGTTTCCGGAACCGGGGTGGGGTGTCTCAGGGGCCACTTTGGCATGCGTGCATCGCCATACCTCCCACCAGACATTATTATGACGTCCGCTCCACAGGTTTTTTTTGTCCATTTTCCCCCCGTTGGACCTAGCAGTATGTCCGGCGTATCTACATTTCATCATCTTTATAATTTTTTCGATATCTCTTCCCCCTGTTTTCCTTCTTATCTCTTTGTTTTTTATTTTGTAATTTTTGTGAATTGCGCATATTTTTCTTTCTATTTCCCTTCGTATTCTCCGAACACTTTCGAGTTATTTATCAGTCAATGCCCAAGTTTGTGGGCCATAACTGAGGGCTGGGAGTGTAGCTATTTCTAATAGGGTGGATCATCGTACATAAATTAAACATTTTTTCGAATTTTTGAGCATGACCTAGTAAAAAAGTGGCTTTGGTGGAAAAAATGGGTTTCAAAAATGTCTTTAAAAATTTGTAAATTTTTCCTAAGTGATTTGTCCTTGAAGTTGTGTTAGAATATTCGACTGGGGAAGATGGATTTCGTGACTACACTGTCAACGAGGTCTGTCCACAAGGTAATGAGAGTGATGCTGTAAAATTTCTTCATTAAGCCGAAACTACATAGAAATTCAACTTACTCCCTTCAAGGTAAGCCCTTCCTGCAACTATGTACCAAAATAGTTTTAGAAGTCTTAATGTGAAATGCTCTTCAGCTGCTCGATTACGAAACTTTGAATGTTTACCAAATTTTGAATATGTCGACCTTTCATACTGAATTTCAGTTTAGGGAAAAGAAAAAAGTCACACCGACTTAAGTCTCACGTGGCAGAAAAAATTTTCATACTTTTTGATCCGTTCCAACAGATTCGATTATACATTCAATCGGCTGTCCTTCTGTTCATGTGTCAGGTTTTTTGGGACCAATTTCGCACAACCCTTTGGTATCCCCAATTCTTTAGTTAAAATATCGTGAATAGTTTGCTGGTTCAAATCAAGCTCCTCAGCTATCATTCTGTCAGACGTCAATCAGACCTCACCAGGTCTCTCGCTTTGTTCACATTGGTTTTCGCTGAAGGAGGCCTCCATGAGCGAAGCTCACTTCAACCGTTTCACGACCCTCTAAAAAATGCTTTATGCCAACGAAAAACTTGTGGTTTCGATAGAGAGTTGTTTCCATATCCATACACCTGTTTCAATTTTTCGAGTGTCCCTGGCGTTTTTGAATTTTTGATGTAAAATTTAATCGCATCCGCCTAACTGGTGGGGGTAAACTAACGTGAAGTGTTGCCGAGTAACGGGACCATTCTCATTACTTTTTAGACAGACCTTGTGAACACTGATAAGTGATAACCATGCTGCATTTTATGAAATTTATGACCTTTACCTACCTCCTCCATTACAAGTTACAATTTTTCACTTTGGTGCGCGTTGACCAGTAGAAGAACATAATCACGTTTCACTGTCCACTTTGATGTTCGTGTGTAGCTAAGCCGAGCCAAGCCAGACTCAAAGTGCTTCCAGAACGCAACCAAACGCAAAAGTTTCGTCGCGTTGAAAATGCTAGTGTGATTTTGTGTTGGTAATTAACACGGGGACAGCATTGATGCTAAGAACGAGTTCAGCGACCTTGAATATGTATAAAATAGTATGCATATGACAGTGGTTATTTACTCGTGTACACCCCTTCCCCATCATGAGAGCCACATTTATAATTTTACGGTGACATGAACTTCGAAAACGAATTCAGCGACCTTGAAAACCCACCAAACATCACACTTATGGTATAATGTACAACTTTCGAACCCCCGTCCACTCCTAGGTACCACCGTTTTCAAATTAGTGGTAAATCGTCACCAGAAATGAATTCAGCACCCCTTAAAACCAATGGAACGATACCCACATTGCATTATACGAAATTTTTGAACGACCGCCCCCTCCCAGGACCCATAATTTTCAAAGTAAATTGTAATCAGAAATGAATTCAAAAATCCTCAAGACCCGTTGAACGATACCCACATTGTATTATACGAACATTTTGAACCCCCGCCCACTTCTGGGTACCACAATTTTCAAACTAGGGGTAAACTGTTACCATAAATGAATTCAAGAATCCTTAAGACCCGTTGAACGACACCCACATTGCTTTATACGAAAATTTTGACCCTCCGCCTTCTCTTAGGTACCACCATTTTGAAATTACATATACCCAAACTAATATTGAAATCAAATTCTGTAATCCTGAAACCTAACAACCGGAATTTCTAATGAAAGCTTCCAAAATTATGATGGAAAATTCTTTTTTTATACTGAAAAAAAAAAAACTGATAAACACAAATTTTAAAATGTGGTATCTAACGACAGGGGAGAAGGCCTTCAGGGATGTGTGGATAGTAATGAACAGAAACGGATCCACTGGCGATTTGCATCCTTTCTGTTCGCGGAAGTTGGTGAGAACAAAAAAAATATATATGTTGAAAACATTGTTTTTTTTTCTCATACTAGCGCGTGTTACGATCATTTTTAACCCCCTCTTAGGGGCATCTCAAAGGCAGTTATAGAAAAACGGTAAAGGATCTTTTGAGTGAAGAATCGAGTAAAGAACATACTTCGATTGAAATAATTTATCCTAAATTAAATAGTTCTCGATATTTTCGCGAAAACACAATTTTGAAGGGCTTCAACCTCCCCTCTCCGAACAAAAAGAAAACACGTGAGCTGTGAAATGTCTCAGCGTGAAGCGAGTGAAAATATATTGAATTCTCAACAAATTTAAACCAAAAATCATATTTTTCACCTATGCGACGCAACCTCCTCTCCCTCACAGTTATACTCCTGCACCAACGTAAATAAGAGGGGCACATGGGAGAGAACTTCCTACTTATGCTACCATAGCTCTGACAAAATCGAATGCTGCTAACGAAATCAAATATTGAACTTCTTTTCTTTGGCGGTCGACCATTTTTTTAAAAGTTATTTTTCAAACCATTTCTGACAATGCCACCCTTCAAAGTTCAATGCACTAAATTCTCCGAAATTTTATTTTAAAAAAACGTTCGTTTTCCGTGAAAGTTTCTTTCACCGAGACAGCCGGTATAACTGGAAGTATCGAATGATGACTGGAGATTTTTACACTCGAATAAATTTCATTCGCAGACCTGGCTCACTGCTGCGAAACAAAAAGCTAATTTTCCCTTTCGTCATTGGAAAGTATCCAAATTTTCTTTTAAGGAAATTAGATGTACGTTTATTGATGAAGTGAAACCTTTGATAAGCAAGGGATGTCGTTGAAAAAGTCCATCTCTTCTTTCACGTGTAAACTGAGTGGTGCACAAGCAAGCCTAGCATGAGAATTTAAAAATTCGAAGGCGCCAGTGAAACAGTAGATAAATGGTAACGAAGGCGAACCAAAGGATGAGCAGGAGCTTCTCTTTACGAAGGTTTAACAGTTGGCTTTAGTTGAATAATCAGTGACCCTTACTTGGAAAATTTCAGACTTTTTTTGTCTGTGCGGGAAATCACGGATGCTTTCTCACTTGTTCATTTCACAAAACAGAATACTTCCCAGTTGGAAAAAATTGAGATCCCCTCCCCAACAATATCACGTTAATACACTCTCAACTGGATGGGAGACAGCGGCGGATCTGGAGCCTTCTATTCGGACTCCTGTTGGGTATGCTCCATGGTCCAGTGGAATTAAGAAGAATTAATCCGAGAATCATAAAAATCTGAATTTTGACAAAACTGTCAGTTCAGCATGCTAATCAACATACTAAAAATCCTTAGAATACGAGCGGAGCTTCACCCTTTAGGGGCTCAACTAGGTCCATAAAATGGGACGTTTAATAACGTTCGATTAATATTAGTCCGACTGAAAAATATTTCAAATAAAAAATGTTCCTCCCTTAATCTCATTCAGGGATAATTCTTTGAAATTCTCTCGTAAGCACTCAAAAACCGCCGTTAAGGGAAGCAGGAGTTCAAAATAACTCTTTATACTCTACTATGCATTAACACTGGCCTTATGGAAGAAATTGAAGCGCTGCATGGAAGAAGGGCCTTCGTCTCATGAGAAATACAAAATTGATCGAAAGCCCTTCTTCCATGCAGCGCTTCAATTGTTGAATTCTTGACATTTTTCCGAGGTCACGAGGTTTAGCGAGCAGCGAGGTTGCTAATTACACCCGGGTCCGTTTCTCTATCTCGCCCTCTATCGATTCCCAAAATTCTTTGCTACCCGCTGCGTCCAATCTTGAGGAACCACATTTTGAACATTGTGCTTTTCTGTTTTATCACTTTCAGAAAGCACCAACGGCTGAAATTTTCACAGCTTTTATCAGCACGAGTAATCAATTAAAAGTATCTCCCAGGGGGGTTATCATGATAACTAAATTCCAATTTGAGGTGAAAATCACAGCACCTAACCAGGGGGCGGGAGTCAGAAATCCATAAAATACTATATACATTGCTTCTTAGAGTTAGAAGGTCGTCAAACACAATTCTGATAATGATTTCATTTACGCCAGTTTATAAATTGGTTCATCTGGGGCTGGAAGGGGGGGGGGGAGGAGATGAAAAGTGGAAAAATCAATAGGCGCAAAATGAGTATCATTTCAATGGTTCTAAATCTGAAAGGGTTTTAAACTTATTTCCTATAATTATTTTACCTTAACATGAAAATGGGTGCTCTGGGGAAGTAGGGGAGGGGACTGAAAGGAGGAAATGTCCTTATGTTCAATCTGAGGATCATATCAGCGTTTTGAAGGGTCTCTGAAGTCATTTGTGATCATGATTCTCATGTGGAAATTACGACACCGGGGGGGGGGGTACGGATGACGCTCAGGAGTAAAATAATCATAAATGCAGTATGGATATCATTTCAAAGGTTTGAAATGTCTCTGAACTCATTTTTAATAATAATTTCACTATAATGTGGTAATTGGGGATCTGAGGGAGTAAAGGAAGGGGTTGAACGACAGAAATGTCAATATGTTCAGTTTGGTAACGACGGCGATATTTAAAAATTTTTATATCGATAATCATAGCAATATTTCTCATTTTGATATATCGATATTAGTCTGATATTTCTGAATAACGATATTTCGATATTTTGCTATTACTGTTGCTCTTTAGTGATAGCGATATTTGAACATTTTTGATACCGATAGTACCAATATTTCTTATTTTAATATCGATCCTGATTCAATATTTATGAATACTGATATATCGATATTTTATCGATGTTTTGACACCACTACAATCTCTGTATTATTCGGGTGTTTGCCCGCGCGCAGCGCTGCAAGCACCCTATTGCAATTGCTTTTTCATTTTTTTCTTTAAATAAGAGTGAATTGTTTACAGCTCATAGTTTAGTTTTAGCTCAGTTGCGTTTAGATCGTTAGATCGGTCTTAAGACGGAGGCGTGTGGAAGATGAGAGTGCTAACCTCAACAGATTCTCATTCTGGCGTTCGTGGCATATATTTGTTTTATCGCATAGATGTTGGTACTGAGCTTGAATATTAGCTTCAAAGTTTAAACATTTTAGATTTGGTTTTGTTTTATCAATACCAGTGTAGGAAGTTGGCGCAGCAACACCAGAATGCGGAGAAGCCGGAAGTTTTTGCAGTTTTAGGATAAATTTGAGAAGCCAGAAGTTGGAAGCTGAAAGTTTTTCAGCTTAAGCAAACACCCTCTTACTACCTCGCTATCTGCGAGGTGGCTTGTATCAGTGGTTTGAAGTGTCGCTAAACTCATTTTTGATAACGATTTTACTCTCATATGTAAACCGAAATATCTGGGCAGGGACGTACCGATGGGGGGGGGGCAGGAGGGACAACTTACACACCCACACCCCAGTAGGAATTTTTCACTCAGCAGTTGGGAAAATTCAACAGATCAAATGTTGTTTGTTGTTTTTTTTGTTTTTTTTTTGCTTTGATACGTGGGAATTTTGAGTTGAGTCAGTTGGAACTTTCACAATTTTCACCCCCCCCCCAGAAAAACTCTTCGGTACGTCCCTGCATCTGGGGGAGTAGGGGGCGGGCTATATGGCGAAAATGTTGATATGTTCAGTACGGGTATCATATCCATGGTTTGAAACGTAGATCCTTTTACTCTCATGTGGACACTGGAACACCTGAGGAGTAGGGGTAGGAGCTCAATGTCGAAAATGTCAACATGTTCAACATGGGTATCATATCGGTAGGTTGAAATGTCGCTAAACTTATTGTTGATGAAGATTTTACCCTCTTGCGGCAATTGGGATACCTGAGGAACACAGAAGAGACTCAAAAGTAAAAAAAAAAATCAATAAGTGCAACGCAGATATCAAGTGATTTGGAAGGTGCTTGAACTCATTTTCCTTCAGCTTAATATGTGAACATGGAAGTTATCTGGGGTGGAGGAGTGGGCTCAAAAGTGGAACTGCCGATATGTTTAGTACGTGTATCATGTCAGTGAGCTGAAATGTCGCTGAACTCATTTTTGATGATGATTTTACCCCAATGGGGAATTTAGGGGATCGGGGAGGGAAGTGTACTTAGAAGTATAAAAATTCGCAAGTAAAATATGGAAGTAGTAGGAACGTCACTTGGCAACACATTGGCCCGCATGATTATCAGTCCTTGTATCCCAGGAAGCATTATAGCACACTCAGTGGATGTTTTCCCAAATGGACCAAACAACGAATATTTTCGTCAGTTATCTGATTCGAAATGGTCGTTTCTGAGGTACGTTTGGTCGGGAATATTCGTTGTCTGGTTGTTTTTTTTTAATTCCCCTTCCACGCTCGCATAGTTTGTGCATAGTGGGAGAGTTACCTAAAAAAAGATGTTCAGTTAATATTTTTAAATAAATAAATATCAAATTTCAAATTCAAAGTAATCAAAACTATTTATTGTCTGTTCCATTTGGGAGAATGTTCTTTGCATGTGCTATAATCACAGTACAACATAAAGGTACTGACACGATATGGAAATCATGTCCATAAGTATGTAATAGCACGTGGATATACTACTATATGTATAGCAATACTGCAAAAACAGTCCTTTTATTATTATTGTGGAAAGAAGTATGTACATAGCATTCCTGTAAACTCCTCATTTTATATGAATTTTTAAATTTGACTGCGATATTACTATTCAAAATTCATTTTAAGAAGCGTTCCTTAATAATTGACAACAAATTTAAGCAAAATATTTTTAAATGACCCCATGATGATGCATATATTTTAGATTCAAAGTATAATATATCTTTATAAAGTCACGTATACTCGTATAATTTGCGTAAAATTTTATTAAAATATAAGATTGCATATTTACACATAATGTGTGTTAAATAGTGAATAGTACTCAAAATTCTTCATTTTACACAATTTTATATTCAGGAAACGGGAAACGCTGACATTGCTGAATTTGAGAAACCTTATAGTGATAAGAAGACTTCTCAAACTATTATATAGTCATTATTGAAACAAATCCTTATACTAGGAAATTATATTCAATGGAATTGCGACAAAGTTGCGGGTATTATATATTCAAAATTCAAAACTAAAAGTATTCCTAATTTTATTTGAAAACAAGAGTTATCACAAATGGCGCCATATTGCAGCGCATTCCCAAAGTATTACACAGCCTTAGATAGTCATCAGTGCAGGTGAGATAGACTCGTGTCAATACCTATCAATACCTTTATACTGTGGCTGTAATGCTTCCTCAGGTATGAGGACTAATAACGACTAATAACCATAATGGCCAATGTGTTGCCAAGTGATGCTCCTACTATTTATGTATCAATTTTTGGCCCATCCTAGAAAATGTTCATTGAGTGTGATATAATGCATCCTCAGGTATACGGACTGAATCAGAATGGCCAATGTGTTGCTAAGTGGCGCTATTGTTAAATTCATCTTTGCGAAGACTTAACCCTCACATGGACACGAGGTCATGCAGGGTGATGCCGATATGTTCAACATGCGTACCATGTCAGTGAGTTAAGGGTTGCCGAATTCATTATGATAATAACATCAACGTAATAGGAACAAGAGGGTGCGTGAAATAAGTAGAGGAGAAGGCTCAAAAGTGGAAAAATGAACAAGCGCAACGTATCATTTCGTGATTTTGGAATTCCACACACCCAACGGACCAAGTACGCTAAAATTCAGATCCCCGGAAAGTTGTACATTCACTTGTCTCTTTTTTTAGTTGATTTTACTAAACTATCACAGCGCGATTGTGTCCAATTTTCGAATTTTTCTAGATGAGTATTAGCGTGTGGATCAAGAGGAAAAGTTTTTGAACTTCGATGATAGTCCCAACACCAAATTTTGGAGCATAGAAGAAAGGATGTAAAATTCCATGGAAAATATTATATGCAGGGGTCGTCCATAACGCTACAAATTTGGGAAGATTTAAATACTGTTTCAAATGTTTCCAGACCTGATGTTAAAGATATCCACGATTTTTTCTGTTTCATTTTCAGAGTAGGTACTATTTCTAACCAGCCTCAGAAAATGCAATAAATGCATTTTTTTTCAATAAAATTTCACTTAAAAATTTTTGAATTTTAACAAAATCTTGTTGAAATTTTGCAATTTTAAAATCGAATTTTATTAATGACAACTTTTTTTACGTATTTGTTCACGTGTAACAGTGAATAGTATTCTGAAAACGGAACAAAAATACCAACACTATTTGTTGCCAATTTCCAAACACGCAGGGCTATCGAAGACTAAATTTATGTGACTGAAGCTTTCAAAATCATGTAGCCTCTTCAATACTGAGAATAGAGCCCAGAACTAGTCATACGAGCTTTCCTTGCAATCCTGATGTACTATCCGTTGCTACCCTTAAAAAATTTCATTAATAAGAATTTGCAATCAAATGCCTTGGAAAAATTCACATTCCAATTTCAGAGTCTTGCAGCCTCTTCTGTTTTGGGAATAGAAATGTACACGAAGTTTTCGACTAGGACCCGAATATCCTTCCAGCACGTCCTCCGAAATGGGGACACCTTGTGTATCTCCATTCACTTATCGAGGTCTTCTTCTTAATCGAGAAAGTGCATTTGAAAATAAGTAACGATACCCGGGCCCATTCGATGATATGGGTAGATACAGTAGTGCAGTAAAACCTTTCTCGAGAAGGGGTGTTCAGATTTTTTTTTTTTGTCATTACGTTGAGCGGTAGGCCCGTTTCGTCGGAAAACCTCTCACACTTTCCTACTTTTACGATCTTACCCTTTTGTGTAGTCTGTTCGCACTTGTCCGTCAAATGCATTACGTTATTTCGGTATCGTTAAATAATCATTCTCCTCCTCCCCAACGTTTGAGCTCGATTTGCTTCGAGATGTTTATTACATGCACGATGCGCGACTGAATACAGAGGAAGTTTAGCGAGGGCTTAACGAAGGGACGAGGAACAACCATTACGACGATTCGACAGAACTTTTGGTACTCAACACAACATCTACACTGAAGATCAAGTATATCGTCGCCATACCAGCGAAGCTCAAATCTTTTGCGTTTCAAACGGAATAAATCGAAATAGGTGCGTAAATAACGATCAAGTTTTGGTCGAAAACTAAGGAACTATGATGTACCTCTAAATAGCACATCTAATTCAGAAATATGTCCAACTACTAAAACATAAAAAGAAAAATTGGATAGCGATTGAGGAGAGAGGCTACCTCGTACCTTCTCGATCAAACTGACCAGCTGCGAAAATGGGATTCTAAGCCATGTCATTATCGACCATTTCCACTGACGAAGCTGACCTCACTTGCTACGCCGACTCAAACTATATCCAAGAATGTCTCGTTTGTAGCACAGACATATTCCGGGAACCTCACCTCACCAATGATGGAACGAGTGAATAGCTTTCTACCGCATAATGCTGATCAATCCTAGATCTCACAAGGTCTCACCAAGATTCTAGACGAGCCAACTTGCCAAGTCCTGGGCCTCATCCAGCACAAGAATGCGATAACTTGAGCTCAGGGAAATGGACCAGAAGAGCAGTTTGATGAAAATTTATTAAATAAACTAGGAATGCCAACACCATTATTAGCAAATTAACTGTAACCAATCGTAACTGAATAATTTCATCAAACATTGCAGCTGCATCAACTAGTAACCAAATGAAATATTACCACTCTGAATGACTGTAATCACTAACCAAAAATGGAAGGATTTGATTATCAAGTTATCGCTGAACATAGTCTGTTGTTAATTTTCTGCCATACAACCGACTAAATATAATCAATAACTAATTTAAATAATGTTCAATAACCCATGATTGATAACACTGAAGAAGCAATTAAGCCACAACTCCACTGAAACCAATTACCAATTGGAATTGTGCTTTATAACCATAATCAATAATCAAATCAATATTTCTTTACAACCGCAACCACAACAAATTATTTCAACCTTATGAGGTTATAATCAAAAACTAATAACCAAATCAATCGTTTCGATTACAAGGCCTATTTCCCCTCTAGCCATTTCCCTCTGGTTTGCCCCTACCCAAACATGTATATCAGTATGGGATAGGCGGCAGCTAGATTGCTTTATGACGCGCTATCAGTTCTCCCTTCAATTAATTTGCAAAACACAAATACTATTTTTGCTTCAGAATTTGGTGGAAGGGCTCCTACCGCTTGAAAAGAGATTCAGTGGAAGAACTCTTTTCTGATTTCTAAAGCGTGAAATGCGTGAGATGGGAAAACAGTGTTGACTAACGTAAAATTAAAATATATCTATCCAACCCCCCCCCCCCACTCTTGTTGCATGGGATAGGCCGTTAGACGGCAGCTAAGTTACTTTGTGACGCGCTATCAGTTCTCACTTCAATTAATTTGCAAAACACAAGTACTATTTTTGCTTTAAAATTTAGTGGAGGGTTTCCTACTGCTTGACTAGAGGTTCAGTAGAAGAACTTTTTTCTGATTGGAAAGCATAAAGAGGCGTCGCTGAAACATTTCTAGGGGGTAATTTTTTCAGTAGTGTTCACTTGCATTCATCAGCGTTAGTTGATTTTTTTGAGGTAGGGGTGTAGTATGTTGTATGTGAATTGCGAGTTAAGTGTATGGTACCATACTACTAACTGCTGTATCACATAGAACTAATCAGTTTACAAATTTTTGTAACTACAAGTATAAATATAAATGGCATTTGAATTTGGGGGAGGATTTAATCATTTTTACTCCCTCCCCCCAGAAAAAGTTTTTAAAATGGGTGGGTAAGTATTAACTGTCTACCACTCATTAGCGGCGTCCATGAAAGCATGAAATGGGAAAACATTGTTGACTAATGTACAATAGAAAAATATCTACCCACTCTCCCTCTATCTAGTTGCATGGGATAGGCGGTAGCTAGGTTTCTTTGTGGCGCGTTATCAGTTCTCCCTTCAATTAATTTGCAAAACACAAATACAATTTTGGCTCCAGAATTTGGTGGAAGGTCTCCTACCGTTTGACAAGAGATTTAGCGGAAGAACTTTTTTCTGATGGGAAAGCGTGAAATGAGAAAACAGTGTTGACTAACATACAACAGAAAAATATCTACCCACTCCCCTCTTTCTTATTGCATGGGATAGGCGGCAGCTAGGTCACTTTGTGAAGTATTATCAGTTCTCTCTTCAATTATTTTGCGACACATAGATATTATTTTTGCTTCAAAATTTGGTGGAGAGTCCTCCTACCACTTGACAAGAGGTTCAGAGGAAAAATTTGTTTCTGACTGGAAATTGTAAAATGGGAAAATAGTGTTAACTAAAGTGCAACCGAAATGTATCTACCCACTACCCTCTCCCTTGTTGCATGGGTGGCAGCTAGGTTACTTTGTGACGCGTTATCAGTTCTTCCTTCAATTACACTACAAAACGATTTGAGATTTTGTAAAAGAACATATATGATTCTATAAGTATTTTCAACGAGGAATTTAAAGCCGATGTTAATTTTTTGGACTATATAGTTCATTTTTTTCTTATCTCCTATCTTGAACGCGAATTTTGGTATCATCCAGTTATGTAATACCACTGATCAAACAACAATCTGCGTTCAGTATTGTTATCAGTATCAGTGTAGCTATTCGTGGACAATAAAAAGGAATAAAAGGAGAAAAATTTGATAAAATTTCAATTTTGAATATGGAAAACCAGAGGTTCTTGAGGAAAATGGTTAACGTCATCGTATTCAGTATTCGAAACATTGCTAAAATCATATAATCTCATGCCATTGTTTTTTATGCTGTTGTGTAGTGTTATTTTGCAAAACACAGATACTAGTTTTGCTTCAAAATTCGGTGGAGTCTCCTACCACTTGACAAGAGGTTCAGCGGAAAAACTTGTTTCTCACTGGAAAACGTGAAAAGGGGAAACCAGTGTTGACTAACGCACAACCGAAAAATATCTACCCACTTCCCCTCTCCTTTGTTACATGGGATAGGCGGCAGCAGGTAGCTTTGTGACGCGTGATCAGTTCTCCTTT